>CM075468.1:3555000-4967500 GCA_037950665.1 Hypophthalmichthys nobilis | reverse complement strand
TTTATGATTGGCTGAACACCACTAAAACTAAAATAACTTTATTTAAAAAGTAACAGCTGTGCATGCTATAGCACAGTGATAGTCTCTTTGGTAGAAACTTTAGTACATGCAGGTTAACTAACTTGAAAATATGAAACATTTAAAATGTAAATAATTATAAAATATAAGAAATGTGTTACATAATATATTTTACCATATATGTGTATGTATTATTCAATATATTGTAATATTATTACGCAATATATTTTTTCTGTATATTTTCAAATATACTGTTAAAACATGTAATATATTGATCATTCATATATAGGGAAATATATTTTCTTTCCATAAGGGAACAGAGACAATATGTCCCCCCACCCCCATACCATCTATCTATTTCATTCCATTGCTGTCAGATTTGATTGACCATTTAAAATATGTTTAAAATTTGTTATATAGTCAGTCCAAAAAGTTTTGGAAAATCTCATTCAAGAAACAGGAGCTCTACTGACACAACTGCAAAATAGCTCCCTGGGGTGCCACTGAAATGGTCATGGACTGAACTTACTTGCTTTAAAACGGCATTATCTGGGCCCAAAAGGAAACAGACTGACAACAAACCCCAATGAGATCACTGAGGAGGTCATCTGTGCATGAAATAATATTAAATTGTGACCTACACTGACACCATCACTATGTATGAAAATATAATTTATGTGTGCCTGTAATTTCCAATACTGCTTGAGTCCTCAATGCATGTCAGAACACTTTGTGTTGTTTTTAAATAAACGTATTTCTGTAGTGCTGTGAGGCACATAGCAGCTGAGTCAGAGACATGACCCAACATGAAACAGGGAGGTATGTTGTCTAAGAGTAATGTAGAGAAATATAAACATTTGTTTATGCATATTTGCAGCTTTATGAAGAGGAAAGATGAAATGAAATAGACATAGAATGTTCGAAAAGCATGAAAATAATTTTTTTGTAGTACTTTATTAACAATAATAGAACGTTATTGTTGTTTTACCTTTGTGTCACTAGGTGGCGGTCTCTCATCTCTGCTCTCTCAAACCAGATATGAGGGCAAGATCGCTCCATGGCGCGCTGAACAACTCCCATTAAACCACCATGAACCTGCCCAACCTGTTTAGAAAAAAAGAGTTTGTTCACAACATTTCACTTTTGGAACAAAGAACTAATCATACAGAGAATGAATTCCTCTTTGACTAAAGCAGGTGCTAAAACAATTTGGGTGAAAAAAAAAAAAAACATTTACATAATTTAATTTAGCTGATACTTACAAATGAAACAAAAGCAGTTAATAACAGTTGTGTTCATAATAAGTTATGTTATTATTGAAAAGCATTAATTTTCTGTATTTTCTTTATATATTTTTAATCAAGTCAAGGCAACTTTATTTATATAGTGCTTTTATTCAATATAGATTGGTTCAAAGCAGCTTCACAGTGATAAACAGGAAAATACTGATCAACTATGAAAATTTCATCAAATATTCATATGATGAATTACGAGAAATACTGGATAAATCATTGTTGTTGAAAATAAAATAGAGAACAAAACATTTTAAGTATTCTAAAATGGCTTTTACAATTTCTCAAAAATAAATAAGTTATATTGGCTGCTTTGCAGAAGCTAAATGAAATGCCCAAAAGTATTCGTGTCTCTCAAAGCTCCTATGACTTTTTTATTTGTTATACACAAGAATGAGAGGTTGGTGACTGAAAATGTCAAGCTCCAAAAAGCACCGATTGTAAAGTAATATTCATATAAATAAAGTCAAATTCATAAATCATATTCACTCAAAATTGTTTTCTACCCCATTCGAATACCCCATACTGAGCTCTATATACAAATAAAAGATGACAGTGCATTCAAACCTGAATTTTTTTTTTTGTCCATCGTAAACGTGAACAAAAAAAGTGAAACAAGATTTAAGAACCACTGCACTGAAGTGTTAAAGGATTAATTCACTTCAGAATTAAAATTTCCAGATAATTTACTCACCCTTATGTCATCTAAGATGTTTATGTCTTTCTTTCTTCAGTCGAAAAGAAATTAAGGATTTTGAGGAAAACATTCCAGGATTTTTCTCCATATAGTGGACTTCAACAGTTACCAACGGGTTGAAGGTCCAAATTGCAGTTTCAGTGCAGCTTCAAAGGGCTCTACATGATCCCAGACGAGGAATAAGCGTCTTATCTAGCGAAACGATTGGTCATTTTCTAAAAAATATACATATATATATATATATATATATATATATATATATATACACACTACCAGTCAAAAGTTTGGACACGGTAAGATTTTTATTGTAGATTTTCAGTAATATTGTGAAATATTATTACAATTTAAAATAACTGTGTTCTATTTGAAAATATTTTAAAATGTAATTTATTCTTGTGTTGGCAAAGCTGAATTTTCAGGATCATTACTCCAGATCATTACTCCAGATTATATTTCAAATAAACACTTTTCTTTTGAACTTTCTATTCATCAAAGAATCCTAAAAAAGAAATATTGTACACAAATATTTTGTACAATTGTACATAATAAATGTTTCTTGAGCATCAAATCAGCATATTAGAATGATTTCTGAAGGATCATGTGACACTGAAGACTGGAGTGATGATGCTGAAAATTCAGCTTTGCCAACACAAGAATAAATTACATTTTAAAATATTTTCATATAGAACACACTTATTTTAAATTGTAATAATATTTCACAATATTACTGTTTTTACTGTATTTTTAATTAAATAAATGCAGCCTTGGTGAGCAGACGAAACTTCTTTTTAAAACATTAAAAATCTTACCGTGTCCAAACTTTTGACTGGTAGTGTATATATATATATATATATATATACTTTTTAACCAAAATGCTCATCTTGCACTGCTCTGCGATGCGCATTACGTAATCACGTTGGAAAGGTCATGTGTGACTTTAGTCTTTGTACGTTCGCTTTGGAAACACTGGGTCGGTACTTTCGCTTACGTCATGCGTGACCTTTCCAATGTGATTATGTAATGCGTGGCGCATTGCAGAGCTAGTGCAAGACGAGCATTTGTGGTTTTCTCAAAAACCATAATTTCTTTTTCGACTGAAGAAAGAAAGACATAAACATCTTGGATGACATGGGGGTGAGTAAATTATCAGGAAATTTAAATTCTGAAGTGAACTAATCCTTTAATTCTGTCTCACTCACCATGGCATAACAGCCGTCATTAGCCAGAATAACAACATCAATTGGCGAAGTGTGATTAGCAACACAAATGCCTCCTCTCTTAGGTCTGTTCTGTCTGGAAAAAAAGAATTAGCATTACACAGAGTCATTACATTTACACAATTTACACATTTGATACAGGTGTTCGTCAACTAGGTCCTAGTGGTAGATGTTGCAACTAAACATTATGGGCAAAAAAGCAGTTTTCTCCACTGACAGCCATTCCAAAGTAGTCATTGTACTTTTACAAAATATAAAAAGGCAAGTAACATAAAAACTACTACATAATATTATAGATGTCTAGATGTAGTGACATCTACAAGGAGTTCAAATAGAGTGATCAGCCTCATGACATTTACAGCTCAGGTGATTGGTTAAAAAATATCTCTGGAAATGCACATGAAGCAAAGATGGCAGCATCTAGTTTGTGTACATGTGCTGTCTGCACAACAACCATGGAGATGAATGGGATTATTCATCTCCATGTGTGGACGGCATCTGGATGTTCGTTCACAGTATATCGCTGCAAAGGTATTTCCAACTTTTTTTTACTTCTAAGCAAAGAACGAAAAAGAACTTTGCCGTGAGTATATCGGGGCATTGAATCACAGTGCAAGTGCTGCTTGCTGTCTGCAGTTCACTTAACGGCCACTGGTGTCGCTAATAACAAAGGTTTCTGAATTCTACATAAACCCTGTTTAAAGTTCGCATTTTTTAAATTCAGCTATGGGGTCATGCTGTTGCGTTTCAATCTTCTATTGGTCAGACCTCTTCAAGTGATACAAATTCACAGGTTGGAGTTCAACTTTGAAATGCAGCAAAATGGGAAACTTCTTTGCATGAGCTTGCATTTCCTGTCTCCAGCATTCGTATGCGTATGAATGGAAGTCAATGGAATGAAAAGTGTAGTGTGACCGCCCCTTTAGAAGGCAGCTGCCTATGTAGAAAGGTTTTAGAGCCACGGTGCCTCTGTACAAGTCTAAACCATATTATTGTTACTTGATTAGACTGGTTGTCATTAAACGAAGCCTTGAACTCACTTGTTGTGGTAGTGAATCGTAGCTGAAAGACCTCTTGCACAGATCCTGTAGCACATGACGTGGACTAGTTCACTCAACCAACCCTTTACTCTGAAACAAAAGATTGTGATGAATATAATTAAGATTAAATAACACTTTAATGGACACACACAGAAAAAGACATAAATGAGCTCAACAGGTGTTTTATTATGAGTTGCTCATTGTTAAAATGGTTAAAGTGTTTTTTTTAGACATTTGTCATTTACATGGAAATAAACACATTTCTTTTGATGTAAATTGTTTTATTAACCATTTTTAATAATATTACTTGGAATAAAACTGTGGTAACGTGATTAGCCATAACTGTCATCATGTTTATATATCTAAAATTATATGATATATTTGAAAAATAAAAAAATGAAAAACTAAAAAAAAATAGGTTTTTTTTGTGTGTGTGTAAATCATTGATATCAATGCAGATTTGATAATGCACTTCTTAGCTGCTGGACCTTTGGATGTCACAACTGTTTACCCATAATCATTACCCACTCATCAATTGTTTTGTGAGAGAAGTTGAATTGATCTGTTCATCAAGCCCACTGAGACTATACTGCATTAAAGAAATGTGCTTGACTTTGAAAACGTCTTTAAAATGATCCCACATGTTATGATGGATTTAATTGCATCCTGAATTATAGCTTATGATTTGAGTTGAATAATTGAGAAATATTCTTTTAAACTGGTTTTTGGCTAAGTAGTATAGCAAATTTAGACATTTGATCATAAGTTGTGTGGTTAAGAAGCCTAGTGGAGACCAGCACACCATTATCTCATGTTGAATACATCGGTATCCAAAACATAATATTGGCTGGCGGTCATAATATAATGCTGGTCTCTTCAGCATGAAGTCATATCAACTTGATTAAGTACAATCATGAATAATTAACACATTTGTAAAGCTGATAACATAACCAAAGCATTACCTGAAATTAGGGAGGAAACCCACCATCGTTGTGCCAATTACCAACCAGCTCAGCCCTATAGCTGTCAGCGTAATCCTGAGACAATAACAGGAGGACAGATGCATGAAAAAAATGCATGGGAAAAAATATTACTATGCTATTTATAAATACTGTTCTTTGACACATAATTGATTCAAATTGAATTGATATTAAATCAAAGAATGACTTTTTTCAACAAATATACTGCCAACAAAAGAACAAAACACTGAATCTAACTAATATACACTACAATTTAAAAGTTTTTTTTAATGTTTTTCAAAGAAGTGTATTCTGCTCACCAAGGCTGCATTTATTTAATCAAAAATACAGTAAAAACAGAAATATTGTGAAAATTTGTGAAATATTATTACAATTTAAAATAACTGTTTTCTATTTTAGTTGAATTTTCGGCATCATTACTCCAGTCTTCAGTGTCACATGATCCTTCAGAAATCATTCTAATATGAATAATAAATTATCAATGTTGAAAACAGCTGTGCTGCTTAATATAATTTTTTTTCAGGATCCTATGATGAATAGAAAGTTCAAAAGAACAGCTTTTATTTGAAATAATTTTCCTTGCTGAATAAAAGTATTAATTTCTTTGAAAAATCTTACTGACCCCAAACTTTTGAATGTTAAAGGCCCACTAAAGTGTCTTGGAATGCGCAGCATTATTCAATGTGTTGAAGTAATTTCAACTGAAACAGGAAGACAGAGCGGGACATATCAAACAGCTCCTCCCCTTTTTTAAAATAGCCAATAGCGTTTCGCTTATATCACAGCTCGGCCAGAGCCGCTGAGCTTGGTAAAACCTCAGTTTCCTTCTAATCTCTAACCATTTCTCCTCCTAATCTCCTCCATTTCGCTTTAAAATATAGCATGGGTCCGATACGTGTTGTGGTCTGCGCAGACTTGCGCATATGATCCGCTCGGTGCTATTGTGTCTCTGGACCGGAGCAGACTGTGTGCGCTGCGGTCCGCATGACACTGACGTGAGACCAGACTTCATTCGCATTAATGGAAAGCATATTTACACTGTCTGAATCGTTCCCTATCCCCTATATAGTGCACTATGTGTGAACATTTATAATGTAGGGGGCGGAACACTTTTGATTCTAAAGAGCATTTGATTGGACAGAAGATCTAATGAGAAGCTGAAGTGCACAGTGATGTCATGAAAATCCATGATCCATTTTAGCGGAAGTGAGAGACTGTACGTTTTGAATGCTTATATCTCCTAAATGCGAATTTTGTCATTGTTTTGGAACACACCAGCTTATTCATAACCTTAAGGCTAACATATTCATATTAAAAGCTAAAAAAACTTACATTTTGATTTCATGGGGACTTTAATGTACTAGGTATAAAGTATTACTGAACTGGTACACTACCGTAGAGGAAGCAATATGCAGTATCTCACAACCACGCCAACCCCCCACAATACAGTGAGCCTGAGAGAGATGTACTGGAAGTTGTAGTTGGTTCGGGTGAGGAGGTTCCAGGACACCAGCTCCTCTGAGGTGAATCTCTGCGTGACATCATCCTCCACTATGCTCTCAATGCCGTTCCTGGTGAAGTACAGGATGTCGCTCAGAGTGAAGTCTCCACGCTCGGCTGACTTTGGCCTGTTCCGACGCAACTCCTCAATCTCCTGCTCCAAAGAGGAATTATCCCGCTGAATTAAACCTGAGTCACACAGACAAACATCTTGGTTAACATTATAATGACATGCACAGCAAGACTGTATTTGTTTGGTTAAAATAACAGTCTTATTGTGAATTATTTAAAATAACTGGTTTCAGTTATTCCTGTGATCAAAGCTGAATTTTCAGCATCATTACTCCAGTCTTCAGTGTCACGTGATCCTTCAGAAATCATTCTAATATGCTGATTTGGTGATCAAGAAACATTTTTTTCTTATTATTATCAATCAGTTGTGCTGCTAAATACTTTTGTGTTTTATTTAGATGCATAGAAAGGTCAAAAGAACAGCATTTATTTGAAATAAAAATCTTTTATAACATTATAAATGGCTTCACTGTTTGTGTCCATTCACTTTCCTTATATGGAAAAGAACAATGAGAACATCTCTTTTTTATATTCAAGGGAAGAAATAAAGTCACACGTATTTGCAGCAGAATAATAGGGAGTTAATGATGACATTTGACTTTTTCCTTTGATGTAAGCACAGCGAACACAGTGCCCATTCTGTGCCATCTTAAGAAACGCATTCAAACAAGACACAGTAAGACACTATATAACCAGGTATAATCAGTAACACTATCATCAGCTAAGATGTTGATGAATCAGTGAAGATCAGTGAGGTATTGATAAAGAGCATTTATAAATCTAATGGAAGGTGGAACTGATAAAGACAGACTAAAGTCCACCATGAATGTGTGAGAGCAAGAGCAACTGTAATCATTGTGTAACACGTGATTGCTTGAGTAGACAGATAAGCTGAGAGCCCAAGAGATCTCAGAGCTCTGCTTGTCTTGGGAAACCATCCTCATGCAGAAATCATGCAGCTAAACTAAAAGGCAAAAAGGATATCCACTTTTACAAGAACCTGAGGAATGATATAGAAAAGACAGAAGCTCTGTTTTCATTGAAAGAAAGGCAGAAATATTCAATCCTTATACAATGACAAACAGACTGATATTTAGACTGATATTGCTTCAGTGATGTCCTGTCAACAACTCTGACATCGTTGTGAATGACTTTTAAATTTCAGCTTGTTCCTCATACAAAGTTGTTGTTGTATACTTCATTTGAGTTGGAATACAGTCATATGGACCACTTTTATGGTGCTTTTACAGTATTATGTTTTGTTTTGACCTTTTTGAAGCTTGACAGTGACTGTCATTGTGTTCCATTGTGTAATATACACTACCTTTTAAAAGACTGGGGCCAGTAATTTAAAAAAAAATTTTTGTTATTGAAAGAATAAAAAAAAAAAAAGGTGACAATAAAGCCATTTATAATGTGATAAAAGATTTCTATTTCAAATAAATACTGTTCTTTTGAACCTTCTATTCATCAAAGAATCCTGAAAAGAAATGTATCACAGTTTCCACAAAATTATTACACAGCACAACTGTTTTTAACATTGATATTAATAAGTAATGTTTTTTTGAGCAGCAAATCAGCATATTAGAATGATTTCTGAAGGAGTAATGATAATGTAATGATGCTGAAAATTCAGCTTTGATCACAGGAATAAATTACATTTTAAATAAAATATAGAATATAGAAATATAGAAATATAATATAGAAAACAGTTATTTTGAATTGTAATAATATTTCACAATATTAAGAGACTTCTTTCAGAAACACAGGTTTTACGCCGGATGACCTTCCTGATGCAACCCAGCACTGAGAGTACTGGGACACACTGCACACACTCCTATGGTCAATTGGCATATCCAATTCACCTAAACTGTATGTCTTTGGACTGTGTGGGAGAAACCGGAGCACCTGGAGGAAACCCACCCGGGGTTAAAATCGGTGTTTAGAAAGACGATAACCCGGGGTTAAAGGATTAGTTCACTTTAAAATGAAAATCATCCCAAGATTTACTCACCCTTAAGCCATCCTAGGTGTATATGACTTTCTTCTTTCTGATGAACACAATTAGAGTTATATTAATAAATATCCTGAGTTTGAACCTCAAGAAAGCGCATCCATCCATCATAAACATACTCCACACGGCTCCGGGGGGTTAATAAAGGCCTTCTAAAGCGAATAGATGCATTTGTGTAAGAAAAATATCCATATTTAATAAGTTATAAAGTAAAATATCTAGCTTCCGCCAGACCGCCTTCCTTATTCAACTTAAGAAGAAAGTGTAACGCCTCTCACAGTTCAAAATGCTTACACTACGTCCTACACCAGGGGTATCCAATTCTGTTCCTGGAGGGCCACTGTCCTGCAAAGTTTAGCTCCAACCCCAATGACGTGACGCCAGTTTTTCGTAATTTGAATACGGAAGGCGGTCTGGCGAAAGCTAGATATTTTAGGACACGTCAGGATATTTATTAATATAACTCAGATTGTGTTCACCAGAAAGAAGAAAGTCATATACACCTAGGATGGCTTGAGGGTGAGTAAAGCTTGGGCTAATTTTCATTTTAAAATGAACTAATCCTTTAAGCCCTTATGTGTGTAAACTCACCATTTGATGCGGAATGTTTCAGTATTTCCTCTGCTCTACTCGCTCTTTGTATTCTGTGTGTTGCCCACTGTAAAAACACAGAGTAAAGCTTAATACATATTGTGCAATTCCATTTGCTACTGACACTAGGCTTTAAATTTGCATAATGAATCACAATTAAGACCAAAGGGCACTTATCATTGTGATTATACAGCACATTTCAGTTTAAGAAATATATAATACCATCTGATTATGCCACAGTGTTCATTGGTCAACAAAACTGTTTCATTTCCCCTTGGTGAGTATGTGCAATAGCCTAGTGTCCTGGTAGGACTGTCCTAGAGTTTGTCATACTGTACATCTTAAAGTTCGTCTAAACATTTGTCTAAGTTGTGTATAATTAATATATATGCAGTTTTTATAAGCTCATATCAACAGAGAGACGTTGTGCTTTTATAAAATAATTTGTCACTGCAGAACTTTGTTTTTAATGCAGGACTATTACAGGACTACCATTTGAAAATCTAAAGAGTGTTTAAAAATGGTGACAAACACAGAGTCAACATGAATTGAATGGCTTCGTGACCCTTTTACTGTACAAAAAAATGTAGGGCATGACTTGATTTTATCTTTTGGGAGCTGATAGGAGGAAAATTGGGTGTTACATTCTAGAATGTAGCCAGACAGAATGTGAAATAGCTATTTGACTATCAGTACAGATTAATTTGCATCAGTGAGAAAAAGGAAATACGTCTCAGTGGTGGAGGAAGTTACAACATTTTGATTAAAGATTATATGGATTTTTTTTTTATCTGTGGAATTATGTGCAGTAGTGCACAATCAATAGTTCGCATTAAGACTTTGCATGTTTTAGGAAAGAAAATAAGGATGGTTTTATGATATATACACTACCAGTCAAAAGTTTGGAATTGGTAAGATTTTTAATGTTTTTAAAAGAAGTTTCGTCTGCTCACCAAGGCTGCATTTATTTAATTAAAAATACAGCAAAAACAGTAATATTGTGAAATATTATTACAATTTAAAATAACTGTTTTCTGTTTGAATATATTTTATAAAGTAATTTATTCCTGTGATGGCAAAGCTGAATTTTCAGCATCATTACTCCAGTAATACAATTTTTTTTTTCAGGATTCTTTGATGAATAGAAAGTTCAAAAGAACAGCATTTATTTGAAATATAATCTTTTGTAACATTATAAATGTCTTTACTGTCACTTTTGATCGATTTAATGCATCCTTGCTGAATAAAAGTATTAATTTCTTTATTTTCTTTTTAAAAAAATTAAAATAAAAATTCTTACTGACCCCAAACTTTTGAACGGTAGTGTATAATGTTACAAAAGCTTTGTATTTCAGATAAATGCTGTTTTTTTTTTAACTTTCTATTCATCAAGGAATCCTGAAAAAAAAGTATACAACTGTTTTCAACATTGATAATAATCATAAATGTTTCTTGAGCAGCAAATCATCATATTAGAATGATTTCTGAAGGATCATGTGACACTGAAGACTGGAGTAATGATGCTGAAAATTCAGCTTTGCCATCACAGGAATAAATTACTTTATAAAATATATTCAAACAGAAAACAGTTATTTTAAATTGTAATAATATTTCACAATATTACTGTTTTTACTGTATTTTTAATTAAAAAATGCAGCCTTGGTGAGCAGACGAAACTTCTTTTAAAAACATTAAAAATCTTACCGTGTCCAAACTTTTGACTGGTAGTGTGTGTGTATATATATATATATATATATATATATAAATCTTAAGGTCATGGATATAATATAGCCCTAATGTATATGTAAATATGTAGGTCTTACAGTGTTATTTTACTATTGTTTATATACTATTATAGCTTTTATTAATATTTTGAAGTAACTTTTATTTTTATATTTTTAGTTTTCATTTTATTTTTTTATTTTAGTTTAATATTTAGTCATTTTTTTCAGTTTTAGTTTTATTTAGTTTTACTGTTAGTAATTTTAGTACTTTAACTTAAACTTATTCCAGTTATTTTCCAAGTCAACATCTCTTTTAAGTTTTTTCATGTAATATTTACAGTATATTTTATTTCAGCTTTAATTACAATTAACAAAAGTGATTAATAGTTAACAATAGCAACACAGGTCTTACGCAGAATACGCACCTCTAAGGTTTTGATAAGGAGCTTCATGTAGGTCTCTGTGATGCCTAGAGAGATGCCAAACATGGCAGGCAGCATGATCAGGACCACCACGCTGGTGAACCAGATCCTCAGCACAGGGAACACCACATCCCAAAACCCCTCCATAACCACAAGTACTAGACCACTTTCACTACGCTACAACACTGGGGGAAAATGAAATTAAATGCATTTAGAAAACTGTTGAAGCATAGACATTTATGATAATAACAGAACTTGATTGGAACAGACTTTTGATGTTGTGATACAGCCCTGAAAGTCTTAAAAATCTGTATTTCACTTTTAAGCTTCTATCAGTCAAGGCAACATGGAGTTTAAGCCATAAAGCAATATAACACTAACAAATCAGTCAGATTAGCTTTTGTTTTCCCAATGAATTAAGCTTAAACTCACCTGGTTTCATACAATTACAACAGCTCTACAGGACAGAAAAAGAATGTTCCTTGCTGTCATACTCCTCCGACCCCTAACATGATGGCGACTTTAACTGTAGGAGTTTAAAAGTCCGTTTGAGGAACTTCTGCAGCCTTCACACAGAGTGATTGGGAAATAGCAATGCTGGAAGACGTCCTAGACCTGTAAAATGTAGAACAAAGTTCAAAAGCAACAATAGAAAACTGCGCCACCGTGAGGAAATGTTGTGTAGTGCATTTATGCACAGAGATGGGTTAAAAACAAAGGTAGACAGGGGCATGACTTTTTCTCAATCTCAACAGGTTAGAATATATTAATATATGTTGTAACATGTATGTTTTCATATTTAACAGTTAACACATGTGCATTTACAATTTAGCAGACACTTTTGTAATCAGCAATAGAGGAGTATAAGCAATTTGTAACCGAGCCAACAATATTTGTAGTCTACAATCTTAAATAATAATAATTATTATTATTATTAATAATAAATAAATAATAATAGAAGCAATAATAAAGCATCTCTGTTTTTCATTTTTCAGAATCCTAAAACTTCATATTTTGAATCCCAAATTTCCAAATGTTCACTGTAAGGGAAAGTCTACATTTTAGGGGATGTAACTAGTCACCTTAAAGCAATAGTTCACCCAAAAATGAATGAAATTAATCACCCTCAAGCCATCCTAGGTGTATATGACTTTCTTCTTTCAGCCGAACACAATCTGAGTTATATTAAATAATATCCTGGCTCTTCCCAGCTTTGTATTGGCATTGAATAGTGCCCGAGTTTTTGAAGCTCCAAAAAGCGCATCCATCCATCATAAAAGTAATCCATATGTCTCCAGTCCAATGGGTTAATAAAGGCCGTCTGAAGCAAAGAGATGGAAAAATATCCATATTTAAAACTTTATAAACTATAAATCACTGAAAACGGCCGTATGCGTGTTCGGCATGAGACACTGAGACAGTGCTTGAAATATCACAACTACTTGGTTGGTTGAATGAATGAATGAAAGAATTCAGTGAATTCCTCAGTTTTTCACAACATTAATGAAGTATATAAGAAATAATGTAGGAAATTAAAGGGTATATAAAGTTAAAACATCTTAGTGCTCTTGCTAAAATCTGCTTGCAACAGAGCAGTTTTGGCTGTACAAGGGTGTGAAAGCATGTGTGATCCATATGGATATGAAATCTTCGCTAAAATTAGGCAGTCTTTAATTAAAAAACCATATCAAGATGAGACAAGGAACTAGCCCAAAATTGTTTTGTTTCCTGTAAAAGGATGTGCTTTAAAACAAGAGGAAGGGGATTTGCCTTTGGATATTAGTTCTATTTAAGGGGCTTTTCACACAGGGTGCTTTTTCCATTCCAGTGCGCTACTTTTCCATTGTTTTTCTATGTAAACACGTGGTAGATGAACATGTATGACCGTTGCGCTCATGTCTTGCGTCTTTTGCACCATCTCGCGCATGACGGCGCTCAAGTTAAAATCAGTTAAACTTTTAAAAAACATGTCTTAAGACCTTGCGTTTTTTTCCCATTCCACTGCCCACGTCTTGCATTTTTCAAAGCAAAAAACGCGTTCTGTGTGAATGAGCCCTAAGTCAAAATATTACTGAGTGTACCAAAAATTTACAAATTTAAATTTACCTAATGAGCAAAATGTGACTTATCCCGTAGAACAGTACAGCAATGCCAACGCTATCTCACGACCAATTTGTACGTATTTTACGAGGTGGCTAATTCGTATGAATTCATACGACCTTACTCGTACGAATTCGTAAGATTTGTCTAAACCCCAGTGACGGGTAGGTTTAGGGGCGGGTTTGGGGTAAGTCATTTGTATGAATTCATACGAATTAGCCACCTCATAAAATACGTACGAATTGCTGTGAGATCGGGTTGGCAATGCTAGAAGTTTTTAAAGGCCCACTGAAGAGTGTTGGAATGCACAGCATTATTCAATGTGCTGACTTAATTTCAACTGAAACAGGAAGACAGGGTGATATATCGAACAACGCCGCCCCTTTTTTTTAAATAGCCAATGGCGTTTCGTTTATGTTACAGCTCGCCAGAGCCGTTAGACTCAGTTTCCTTCTAATCTCTAACCGTTTCTCCTCATAATGTCCTTTATATCCCTTATATACAGCATTCTGTGCAGAATTCAAATGGGTCCGATACCTTTTGTGATCTGTTCCGACTCGCTCATATGATCTGCTCTGTGCTCTCGTGCTGGACCGGAGCAGACTGCTCGCGTTGTGGTGATTTCAGCCGAGGCTTCAGCATCTGTAAGAGTGTAGGAGGAGGCAGGACTTCAGATTCTAGAGAGCATTTGATTGGACAGAAGATCTGATGAGAAACTGAAGTGTGATGTGATGTCATGAAAATCCATGATCCATTTTAGCGGAAGTGAGAGATTGTAAGATTTGAATGCTTATATCTCCTCTTTGTCATTATTTTGGAACACACCAGCTTATTCATAACCTTAAGGCTAACATATTCATACTAAAAGCTAAAAAAACTTAAATTTTGATTTCAGGGGGACTTTAAACTGTCACGATTTACTCTGGAATACTTGATTCTGATTGGTCAAAAGCACCATCCAGCTGTGAGATATTTCCTAATATTTGCTGTCATCATGAGCCGCTTTTCCACCGTCGGGCCGAACGGTTCTTAGGATGGTAAGGAACGGTTCCAGTTGTGTTTCCACAGGAGCCTGGTACAGCACGGCACGATTACAAACCGTTCTCGGCCCGGAATTCTCGGCACGGTTGTCTAGCAGTGCTTAATCGTGCTGGTAGAATCCGCAAAGTGATGTCAACACACAGGATTGGTCACTTGTCTTTTGCCTGGCTACCAGTTTCTCCGTAGCTGGCTAAGCGCTCTATTTAAGCGACATAAACACAAATTAATAATAAAATTATAAGAAATATCTAATCATTCGCCATAACGCGTTCGTTATTACATCTCATATCATAAGTAAACCATTGCGTTACCAAGGCAATGACTTACGCTTTTATATTACATTCCAAAGAGTGGCTTTTATCAGCCCCAGTGGAAAACAAAACCCTAACCATACCAGCTGGTCTGGATCGGCACGGAATGGAACAGTTACGCAATGAGAACTGTTCGGCCCGACGGTGGAAAAGCGGCTATGGTAACGCGGTATACCGTTCATCCGGGTAGCAAAAATAACGCAACTCAACAAGTCTCAAGTCTAGACTTTGCGTTTTTTCATCCCACTGACCTGCATCTTGTGTTTTTATCAAAAAAGTGGCCGTTCACAAAGAAAATGCGCACAATGGAAAGAGAAAAAAACGCAAGATTATTTTTTAAAAAGCTGAATTTTAACTTGAGTGTCTGCGAGCGCGACAGAAAATGGCGAGCTCATCGGTTAAACACGTCCGCCAAGCACATGTTTACTTAGATAGCTTTATTTACTGTGGTACCTTTAAGACATAAACATGTACAATTATTTAAAAAAAAAAAAAAACTTAAAATCAAATCAGTATTTCATATCAACGAATTTGGTGTGCAGCCGTGCAGGATTAGGCCTACAGTCAGCTGGTCATTATCGCAAAATAAACCCCTCAGGAATAATGACCATACATTATCCCTTACTTAAGACACGACCAAATTCTGGGTTGCACCAACATTTTCTTATGGATAAGCAGCTTTTACAGTCTATTTTTGAAAAATAAAAAAGTGCCATTTGAGCGTGCAGTACCCTTCGGCGCGTTGTTTTTAGAGTCCTGAGTTGATCTCCTCTCCTCCTGCGCGTGGAAACAGGAGGAAAGTCAGTCACTGGAATCTCTCCTCCCACTCCACATCATATTCCTTCATTCTCCGTTCACTTTCTTTCTCCGTCTCGCTGACCCCAGAGGTCTCCTGCTTTCAGCAGAAACTCCCCTCAGGACTGACTTTAACCAGTTCTTCGGCGTTAATGCAGCAGAACGTTTATTTACCGTTTTAATTTTGCGTTGCAGAAACATGCCAAGTCGGGTCAGCGTTGCGATTTTGCGGTTCAATTGTGTTTTCTTTCTGGCTGCGAGCCACGTCAAGAGCTCTGAATCGGACTACCTCTTTCCAGACACAGAACAAGGTTTGTTTTTTCATGCACAAGAACTATACAAGTGTGTTCAAGTATATTTTACTTGCAACTTTTAGGCTGTTTTATCTATAGAAGGAGCTGGTAAGTCCTTCTGATATGTCAAGTGTTTCACGGAGGCGAGTGGTCAGCTGCTGCAAAGTTCATGTCTCTGTTTCTGGAGCCCTGAACTTTACACAATCTCATTCTATCTATAAAAGCACATTTAACCCTTTAATGCATGAATGATTCAATTACAAAGTTTTTTTTTTTTTTTACTTAAGTATAAACATTCTCAATCTTGTATATGTATTTTGAGAAATTACCACTTCTGTTCTTTGGAATAAAAGGTAATTGGTCTACAATTTCATGAGTCATTTTGTCTGTTTTATATGAAATGAAGAGGACAGATATATGTAATTATGGGTAAGGATCAAAAGTAATCATGGTGGTTTGGATGAAACATAACTCTCTGAATGGTTAAATAAATCAATGCCTGGGTTATATTTCACCCTATCAAAATAAAACTATCCTCTGGTAGCTCCAGAAATGATTGTCTGTTTTAATATGTACTTAAATGTAAAGTGAACTGTCTTGTTTTCATTACTAGACCTCTTCATCAAGCAGCACTCTGAGTTTTACGTGGATCATCCTGAAAAAGTGGACAGGGATGGGAAATTCATCTCGTACGCTTTATCACATAATTTCACTGACAGGCGACATAAGAGGGACGTGAATTCAGTGGAGAGGCGGGTGTATTACAAACTCAACTACAAAGGTAGGGAGTTCACTCTCAATCTAACCACCAATGACAACCTACTCTCCAGTGAATATGTGTTGGAGAGACACAACGGGAGTTTAATGGAAAAGTGGCCACAAACATCTGGGAACGGCGCCTGTCATCTTCTTGGCACAGTAATGGATGATAACGTATCTGGGACCGCTGCCATCAGCACCTGCGAGGGACTGGTGAGAGATATTTGACTTAATCTGTCAGTTGTTTAATGTATATCATGCAGTTCATTTCTGGGGCTGGTTGCATAAACTGCATCGCTTAGACTTGTCTTTCTTTAAGACTGGTCCTAACTTTTTAAAGGCAGTTACACAAAAAGGTAGATCAGTCTAATTTGAATCAGAAAAGAAAGACTGATTACCTCTTGACAAATTTCTAGTTGATCAAATTAGTTTTTAAGACACAGTCTTAACATAGTGGCTAAGTTTATGCAACTGGCCAGTGGAGTGAATTTACATACTTGATATTGTGCAGATATTGTCTTCGGCTGTTAAAGTCAACATCAAAATTGACCTTTTTAGTTTATTAATGGATATTCCTGATATTATTGCACATTTTAAAGGGGACATATCATGAAAATCTGACTTTTTCCATGTTTAAGTGCTATAATCGGGTCCCTGGTGCATCTACCAACCCAGAAAACATGAAAAACGACAACCCAGTAACTTTGTTTTTGCAATCCTTTCTCTGCAAGCATGTGAAAAAACAAGCCGCTCAGATTTTGCTCCCCTTCGGACGTAGGAAGGGGATCTTATTATAATATTACCATCCCTTAATCTGCATGTTTCCACCCACGGCGCTGTCATTTTGTTTTCGCAAGCGACAACGGTGCACCAGTTCTAATGCCATGGCAAAAGTTCTAGCAAAGCATGCTAACTGTTCTGTCGTTGGCTGCACAGACGAGCACAGAACATTATTTGGAGTCTCATTAGCTTGAATAGCCTGCAAGTTGACCCTGGCAAGCTTGATTGCTAAAAAAGGAGTGTTTCTATCTGAGCGATATTTTGGAAAAACTATTAGACCATTCACAGAATTTGATAGCTATCATAAACGTTAGCCTTGGTGTGTATGGCTCTTTTTGGCAAACAGGTACGCTATGTATAGTGGGCGTCCATACGGGTTTTGCACAAAAGATTAACATGACGGCACATGCTAGTTGATGGGTTGAATCAACTCCACAGTCAGCAACTACATAAATTTATCTACTAACCATTCAGAAACGTCAAGTTTCATTCTAAAAGTTGTAACTTCTTCCTGAGTCTCTCCATCAGTGTCCGACTTTGAACAATGTATGGCTGAACGCCGTTACTAACTATCATCATTTTGGCTGCTTGAGAGTCTCCAGCTTTGTTGTTGTTGAGCAACCGTTAAAGCTCCGCCCTCTTCTGGAAAGCGGGCAGGGAGCAGCAGCTCATTTGCACTTAAAGGGACACACACAAATTGGTGTGTTTGTGCTCACACCCAAATAGAGGCAAATTTGACAAGCTATAATAAATGATCTGTGGGGTATTTTGAGCTGAAATTTCACAGACACATTCTGGGGACACCAGAGACTTATATTACGTCTTGTGAAAGGGGCATAATAGGTTCCCTTTTAAAGAAAGCATTTTTTATTATTGTTTTTTTAAGTCACCTTTATTTATATATTTATACATAAAGGTGACTGTGTGTATATATATATATATATATATATATATATATATATATATATATAGTGCTTTATACAATTCAGATAGTTTTAAAGCAGCTTTACAGTGATAAACAGGAAAGAAATGATTCAGTGATGCAAACAGAATTCAATTCTGCAGTGAAGCAGCTCTAAAAAGACAATAGTCATTATTCAGTTGAAATCAGTTCAGTGTTAATTTAGTTCGGTTTAATAACTGTGTAAAGTCAATTATGAAATTAGTTCAATTAATCTATAAAGCAGCTCTGGAGAAAACAGTGATCATCCAGCTCAGTTCAGTTCTCATCCAATTGTGTCAGTACAGTCAAATCAATAATATTTCTGAATATTAAGTGTCCCCAACTAAGCAAGTCAAAGGCGACAGTGGCAAGAAACCCAAACTCTTCCTTAAGCCTGACATTACCTGTCGTCCTACTCTCAAATTGTCATAGTTTTATAAAATTTTGTCTTCTTGTCCAGTCTTACATTTTTACTTTGAATGTTCCATTTCAATCTGAAATTGGCCACGTTATTGAAGTAAAATAGGTTGCTAATGCCATTTCATGTATTTGAAATTAATCTGACTGTTTCTTTCAGAGGCCACTAGTAAACACATTTTGAATTACTTTATATTTTAATTTTAGTTTCAATTTTAGTAATTTTGTTTTTTTTTAAATTTTTTTTGTTCAGTTTAAATATTTCTATTTAGCTTTAATTTATTTGTATTTTAGTAATTTTAGTACTTAAACATCTATAACATTTCAACATTTTTAATTTTCATTTAAGTTTTTAAGTTTAAGTGTTTCACCTAATATTTATATTTATTTGAATTAATAAAGTTTTAATAGTTTTAGTTAACAATAACCACACTGCTAGTAAAGAGCTCCTATAAACCTGGTGGTCCCAGACTGAACAAATGCCTGTCTGGAGCGTCATCGACTGGCCTGTTAGTCACTTAACTCTTTGTGCCCCTGTTTTGTTTGCAAAAAGAAGTCAGTGTTTGGCCCACAGAGTGACTCTACAGAGAAACAGCAGCATGTGGGCTGACTGTGTGTTCAGCAGAGTAGATATGAAAGAGTTTATATTTTCCAATAATGACCGTCTGACTGTAAATCATCCCACTTATTACACAACTACTTAAATAGACCTACAAATGCACATGAAATATTGTTTAAATTATTTTATAATCTAGGAAGGAAGAGAGCTTTGCAGGACAGTCAATTATACAATTTAATGTTCATTATACAACAATTTTTCACTGCAGAATGCCACTTTTGACCAATCAGAATTAGCTGTTCCAGAGACCCATGTAATAAGATCCAATAGTAGCCTGTTATTCGAAATTGATTCTCATAAAAAGCAGGGAACTTGAGAAGAACTGTAACCAGGTCAGTGTGTCAGCACATAACATGACTCATTCTAACTTGGCAATTGAACAAGAAGTTGCAAACGGGGAAAAGAGGAGATGCAGAGAGAATCAGGAAAAAGCACAGGAGGTGAAAGCACAGGAAAGAGTTCTGGACTTGAAAATGAGCTTTGATTTATTAGGTGCATGCATAATTTGCACAAGTATGCCTGCAATACTTGCACTAAATGCTCTCTCTGTCTGTCAGTGACTGCCTGAGCATGCATGCCCCTCCTGTAAGGTCGCGTTTATGTCAGTCAACAGCGCTTCATTCCGTTCTCATGTTATCTTCCCCTCCAAACATTCTCTCTCAGTCTCGGGTGCTATTACACTCACATTCCATTAACTTTATGCATTCACTCCTCAGAGACTCAGGTGTTTAATGTATGAATGAGAGAAGCAGAAAATAAGACAGATAGACCTCTGTAAAATTGCTGTTTAGGATGCTGAGATGATTCCAGGTGCTTTTGCTTTTAAAGCGGACAAAGACAGGATTCTTTGTGACCAAACTAAAATATAATGAGGTGCAAATGGTCAGTACAGAGCGTTTATGCACTACAGCCATGCACAAACGATAAAAAACAATGTGCTAATGTTTTGTGCAATGCAATTTGTGGTGGAGCAGAGGCCAAAAACTACACATGTTCAACACTGCAGAGCTTGTGATAGTTTTTTAAGGAATAGTTTAACCAAAAATAAAAATTCTGTCATTTCTGTATTTTTGATAAATTCTGTAATTTTTGTGTGGAACACAAAAGGAGTATGAGTTTTTCCATACAAGGCGAATTTATAGTAATCACCACTAGTGTCACCAAACATGTTTGCAAAAACATTGACTGTGTTAAAGGGGGGGTGTAATGCTATTTCATGCATTCTGACTTATTTACACTGTTAAAGAGTTGGATTCTCATGCTAAACATGGCCAAAATTTAAAAAAATGAGGACGTATAACGGAATATTTCTGTGCCAAAAATACTCTTCAGATTGGTCACAAACTTCAGACATTTTTTTCGAGTATGGCCCTTTATTATGTAATAAAGGACAGAATTCCTTGCACGGGCACTTCTCCCCGAACAGCGCGCATGCACACATCGACCAGAGCGAGAGAGCAAGAGCACGCCCATCAACGTGCTTCGTTCGGCTTTACGGAAGTCGTCGGCAACCCTGCACAGGACTTGCTTGAGAAAGATTTGTCACTTTGTTTTTAGACTATGAAATCAACAATGTCACCAAAGAAGTGTGTTTTTGGTTGTGAGGGAAAGATAACCTTGCTTCCCAAAGAACCCAGTGTTAAGTGGAGCTGAGAGATTTGTGCTTACGCATTACCATAGAAACTGATAGTTGCAATCACTTTTATTGGTTAAAATGATTGGAGAATATCTCGTGTTTTTCCATGGCTGCTCGAGCCCTCAGGATCTGCGCTTATGGTTTTATAAACAAGGCCCAGTTCTACGCTGGATTTACAGATTGTTTGAAATTGAAAGATGGAGCGGTCACAGCGATAATGATCCCGGTCATGAGTCGGAACCACAGGTGGTGAGTAAAACTGCATCAAATGTCTGTTTTGTTGGCAATAGGCGCCTAAGTGCATATAATGTAAACAACACGAACATAATGAATTTATAAATTCATTATTCATCATTCACTATACGCTATATTCATTACAGTGATTCAAAAGTTATCCATGGATAATGCGATGGTGTATTGTGTGTGTTTAAATACAGTTGTTTAGCTGACCATTGATAGCTTGCAGACGATCGCTACGCAAAAGCTGCGCGTGCTCGTGACAGCTCGTCACTCTATCTCTGCTCACAAGACACGCCTCCAGGCGTTCGGCTGTTTTCGGAAAGATTCGGTACAGCGGATGTATCTTTTATAAATATGATACAACTACAGACTTTTCGGAGGATGATTTTATGAAGGATGTTATACTACTCTATAGTTACTTAAGATTAACATGAGATTGGCAGAAACTGTGTGTGATAACCCCCCTTTAAACACTTTTCCAGTCTTTTATTGTTTGTCCAAACAGGTGGTCGCACTCCAAACTCATGCCATTTGTTTAAGCCAGAAGTTGACATTTCGGACCGCTCAAACAATACACTAGTGTTCAAAAGTTTAATTATAAAGTTTAATCAATTTACAATTTAAAAATTTTATGTTAATATATTTTAAAATGTAATTTATGCAATGCAAAGCTGAATTTTCAGCATCATTACTCCAGTCTTCAGTGTCACATGATCCTTCAGAAATCATTTTAATATTTGCTGCTCAAGAAACATTACTTATTATTATCAATGTTGAAAACAGTTAATATTTTTGTGGAAACCAGATTTTTTTTTTTTTAAATGATTCTTTGATGAATATAAAGTTCAAAAGAACAGCATTTATTTGAAATAGAAATCTTTTGTAACATCATAAATGTCTTTACTGTCACTTTTAACCAATTTAATTTGTCCTTGCTGAATAAAAAAATTGTACTGACTCTAAACTTTTGAACAGTAGTGTATCTTGAAAGCAGTCCAGAGCCACAGTCTTTGTAATTATAATCATCTCACACATTAATCTAGAATGAGACAAAATATTTTAGTAATGTGGTGTATTTCATTTGCACGATAAACTGAACTTTAAGACTGTTTACTGTTTGGTTTGTGGTCCTTGTGAAAAACTCAAAGCACTGAACTCTGTTGACTCCTTTTTTTCCCCCAATTTTTATTTCAAACCAGAGCAGTTACAGATAAACAAAACTACTCCTCACCGACCCGCTCTGCAGTAGTCATCAGATCCATACATGCTTCCTGCCCTCCAGAGGACGTATGGCTGGTTTTGAAGTACTATACTATAGTTTGAAGTCCTTTACATAAGATGGAAGTCCTGTATAGTATCCTGTTTGAAGTCCTACCAAAACCTGCAGGAACTCTGGAAGCCGAGCAACACACACATGGCTTCTGTATTTAGCAGATCAGCTTTTGTTTTCACAATGCCCCCTGACACCAAAGCTCGCGTTTCTGCTGTGAGGAGCAGATGAGGAGAGAGAAAGAGAAGACTGGCCCACAAAAAACAGAGATGGACTTCAATGTCTTATGGGCTCGTGTAAACTACCTTGCAGTAAAATGACACAGCAATTGTATTGTATTTTGTGTGTTTGTCTATATATATACACACATATACTCATATGATCATACACATATCATGGTATTTTGTCAGTACTAGGTTGCAGTTATAGCATCAGATGATACCACAGTACTTTAAAGGGGACCAATTGTCCCCGTTTTCACAAGATATAATATAAGTCTCTGGTGTCCCCAGAATGTGTCTGTGAAATTTCAGCTCAAAATACCCCACAAATCATGTATTATAGCTTGTCAAATTTGCTCCTATTTGGGTGTGAGCAAAAACACGCCATTTTTGTGTGTGTCCCTTTAAGTGCAAATGAGCTTCTGCTCCCCACCCTCTTTCCAGAAGAGGGTGGAGCTTTAACAGCTCGCGCTTCGGTTGCTCAAAAACAACAAAGCTGGAGAATCTCACACAGCCGAAATGAGGATTGTCAGTGACAGTGTTCAGCCTTACATTGTTCAAACCGGAGTCGACACTGATGGAGAGACTCAGGAAGAAGTTACAATTTTTAGAAATGCAGCTGGACGTTTCTGAAAGGTTAGTGGATAAATTTATGTAGTTTCTGTGGAGTTGATTCAACTCATCGACTAGCATGTGGCGTCATGTTAATCTTTTGTGCAAATCCAGTGTTGAATTGACCCTTGTTTGTGAAGCAGTCCGGCGTTAAATGACGGCATGGCAACAACACACTACTACAACAACTCTTCCTCTTCTCTAAAGCAGCCCAACATGGCCTGCATTGCGTGTTCTCAGGGGCGGGGTTTATGTAAATTGTGGCGTTTGTGATGTCACCAACCTGGAAAGAAGCTTGTTATTGTCCCTACCAGCCGTTTGTTGTAGTCCTTAAAAAGCGGTTTCTGTAAAAGAAAATATCTTCCTTTACATTGAACTTTGAGTGTCGTAACATTGCAGATGTTGTTTATGCTCAAACAGCAACATTACACACTAATTTAAGGTAAAAAAGTTAAATCATTATCAAGTACTGAATGATTTCCATATTCATATACCATAGTACCAATATACTTCAAAGAATATTGTAGTATTATACTACTGTATCATCATAGTATAATAATACTGTATCATATGATAATTTTACTGTATCGGTTATACTGTATCATTATCTGATAATACTAGTATTTTCATTATAAATGCCCCAAAACATGGTATTTCCATGGTACATGTCTAAAATCTAGATACTTTTTTGTAGCATGAAGATTTAAAATAATGATTTGCTTTGACTATAGGACTCTTTCTTACTGGACTCTTGACTATAAGAAACTTGTATTGCTCAGCCGTTGCTCTTTCTACATAAATAATGTTTTAACTTTGACTTTGCCCAGATTTTAAGAGAAATAAAAATTATATATATATATATATATATATATATATAAACACACACAAATGAGACACTTGTTGACATACAGTAAGAGTATAGCAGCTCAGATTATTTGGTTTTGGAAGTATTCAGTGAGAAATGTTTGAGTTCGTATTGAGATCTCTGGTTTTTGATGTCAGACTTTGGTATCTTGGCAAATCTTAGCACAGTTTGAGATCTCTTTTGAAACTTGAGGAGACACATGAGATTACTGGGTTCTTTTCTCAGGAGAAAAATCTGAGAAGCAGGAGACATAAACAAATCCATGTTTACTCTCCATTTTTGTCTAGGGTAAGCAATTGAGACACTAAACAGATCTCAGTTGTGATTTTTCTTTCATTTGAGGAGATATGTAAGACTGCTTTTAGAGTCTTACGCCATACCTATACAACACAGATGTGAGTGTTGCAGTGGTTAGTATTGTTTAGACTCTGGATGATCGACGTGGCTGAGTCAATATTATGACTGTGTTTCCGGCCCCCTGGAGAATTCATGGTGTATTCCTCTGTCTTTCCACAAATCCTAGTATCTGTTTTGCATTACGCACAGCCCAGTTTGGAAACATTTGGAATGTTTTTCTGGTCACAGTTTATTTACTTTGTACTGAACACACACACACACACCTGTTTTTGGCCTGTGGGACTGATTCATTCAGCATGGCGGTGAATAAGTGCATGAGTGCAGTGAAGCTGCTGGGATTTCACTGCAGTTCCAAGAATGAATGGCGATAAGAGAAAAATGGCACGTTTCAGAGGTGTTTTTTGCCAAATTAAATCTCACAGGTTGAAGTGTTCAGACTCTAAGACATACAGAGAAACACACTTCATGAACAATGTAAAAAGTGAACATGCAACATGATCTGACCCTTATAATGTGAGTTTAACTGTTGGGGTTATGAGTTTGTTCAAAAGTCTCTAACCTTAAAAGGATAGTTCACCCAAAAATGAAAATGCTGTTATTATTTACTCACCCTCATGTCTTTCCAAACCTGGAAGACTTTCGTTCATCTTCAGAACACAAATGAAGATCTTTTTGATGAAATCTGAGAGCTTTCTGTCCCTCCATATACAGCTACGCAATTGAAACTTTGATGCTTCAAAAAGCATTCGTAAAACTAATCCATATGAATTGGGTGATTTAGTTTTTGGGTGATTTAGTCCAAATCACTTTATATGATGAACAGATTGAATTTAGGCTTTTATTGACATGATTTAGGCTTTTATTGACATGATATAACATTGATCAGTGAACATAAACAGAAGCTCAACCAAACCTGAATGACACGCGAGAACAAACCTCTTGCTGAAGCTCAAATGTGCTGCGAAACACACGAGAATGAACCTCATTGGTTCTTGCATGTCAAGCAAACATGTTTGAGTTTCTGTTTACCACAACTGATGTGTGCGTCGATGAATGTTTACATATGAATAAAAGCCTGTTCATCATAAAAAGAGATTGTGTCTCTTCAGAACATTTGGACTAAACCACTCAATTCATATGGATTAGTTTTAAGATCTCTTTATGAACTTTTTGAAGTGTCAAAGTTTCAATTGTGTAGCTGTCTATGGAGGGACAGAAAGCTCTCAGATTTCATCAAAAAGATCTTCATTTGTGTTCTGAAGATGAAAGAAAGTCTTTCGGGTGTGGAACGACATGAGGGTGAGTAATTAATGACAGAATTTTCAGTTTTGAATGAACTAACCCTTTAAAGGTGCAAATAGGATTGAATTCATTTTAACTCTTTCATGTCAAATTGCATGGATGTGTGACATTTAACAAATGCATTGAATGTGTTATAATGTGATTGTTTTGTGTTTTAGCATGTGCCCGTGACACGTTTGAGCACACCTGGTGGGTAATCATACTAAAGCCCCCGCAGTGTGGAGAAAATGCCAGGACTGGCAAGAACTTGCAAGGGAAATTAACAAACAGAGCGAGTATGACAGGGAAAATACCTGCATTCAGTGGAATTCCAACAGATAAAATACTAAATAATGAGGCCTGACACCTGAAGTGTCATTACAGTACAAACTACTTTAAATGATTTGAACAAACCATTAATGCGTAACGCGTCCCAAACTGTTTGGGCTGCAGACATGAATGACACCTCAAACTGAGTGGCTTGTTGAGAAGAGTTGGGCTGTAAATTTGTTGGGTGTGCCATTTTCAACTGGTGGATGTTAAAACAGGTGAAAAATTACTATCGAGTGAACCCATGGGATCCCTGAATTATAGATACAGGATGGTAGGCCCTTCTGCTTTTGAGCAATGTACACAGACCCTATTTCACAGAGACAGTCATAAACTGTTATAATGTTACTCCTACAACAAGGATGGCGAGTTTTGAATTTTACAATTAAAGAGGCTCAAAACACAAGAGCATTCAAAAATTGGGGGTTGGTACAATTTTTAAATCTTTACACCAAGAACGATAACTATAAAGATAATGACAACTATATTAGCTAATTATCATTCTGTTTATTCTAAGCATGCTGCAGTTTTGTCGTCTGCCACTTTAAATGCTCAAACTCTTTAAAAAGCAGAATGGATTCTGATTGGCTATCAATGTTGTATCGCTCATCACCTGGAAATATCATTTTGAAAGTGATTCCAATGATGTAATTTCTCTGTGCTGTTATTGTTATAGTTGTGATGTGAACTCTGCTGTTCTTTTATATTTATAAACATTTTTAGAACTATATTTTTATCATCATCATTATATGTATAGTCCCTGGTGTGAATGGGCCTTTATGCTCACCAAGGCTGCATTTATTTTTTTTTATTTTTTTACCAAAAATACAGTAAAAACAGTAATATTGTGAAATATTACAGATTAAAATAACTGTTATTAATGTATTATATAAAATATATATTATATAAAATATATAAATGTAATTTATTCCTGTGATCAAAGCTGAATTTTCAGTATCTTTACTCCAGTCTTCAGTGTCACATGATCCTTCAGAAATCATTCTATGCTGATTAAAACATTTCTAATTATTATCAATGTTGAAAAAAGTTGTGCTGCTTAATTTTTTAAAATTCGAAACATAAATATTTATTTGAAATACAAATATTTTGCAACATGATAAATGTTTTTTTCTGCCACTTTTGATTAATTTAATGCATACTTGGTGAATAAATATGGAAGCTGGTTTTCACCAATTTTTATCTCGCAATTATTGAAAAAAACTGAAAAAACTTTTTTTCAGATTTGCGAGATATAAACTTGCAATTGCAAGTTATAAAGTCAGAATTGCAGAATTCTGACTTTTTTTATAACACAACTGCAAGTTTATATCTCGCAATTCTGACTTTATAACTCGCAATTGCGAGTTTATATTTCGCAATTCTCTGAAAAAGTAAGAATTGCGAGATAAAAAAATCGCAATTACCTTTTTAATTTTTTATTCAGTGGCTGAAACACGCTTCCATATTTAAAAGATTAAAAAAATTGTACTGCCCCCAAACGTTTAAATGGTAGTGTAAATGACATCTGTTATGATTTATGACTAACTGTCTTGATTTTTTTACTTATAGAGAGGGCTGTTAAATTTACCAGAGGGGCCGTTATTGATCGAACCAGTCCGTGGCCACACCCCAAATGTCACTCATCCACGACACCCGCATGTGATCTACCGGAGTTTAACCTGGAGCGGCCTCAGGCGGCGACGCAGCACAGATGCGCACAGTGTTCACTATAGTCCTTGTGGGGTCAAAGGTCAGATAATAAAGAAATTATGTTAGATGCATCATCTTTATATGGTATTAAAAGGATACTTTGGGAAACTACATTTTTTAATCATTTTAAGCTGTGGTGCATGAGCAGAATTTGTGTGTGTTTGTGCAGATGGTTCCAAGTATTCCCAAAAGGTGGAGCAAGAGAGAGAGCGCTGGGAGCAGGAACAGCAGGGTGGGGATCATAATCACGATCCAAATCGGGAATGGAGTCAAGAGTGGGAACGACCTCGGAGGATCTCCCCTCGCTCCATCAGCAAAGAGCGCTGGGTGGAGACCATGGTGGTGGGCGACTCCAAACTCGTGGACTACCACGGAAGTGGAAATGTTGAGTCCTACATCTTTACCATCATGAACATGGCAAGTGATTCGGTTTGAACTAAGACTTTCATTGTATAGAAAAGAGCAGCTTGGTGAACTGTTACTTCGATTGCAGCTCTGACTTTCTTATGTAAATATTTTGTTTTACTTTCTTGTAGGTGGCAGGAATTTTTCACGATGCCAGCATTGGTAATGCAATCCATATCGTACTGGTCCGGCTCATTCTGCTACAGAGAGAGGAAGTACATATGAATTTATTTTAATATTTATATATTTATTTTGCCAAACTGATTTATGCTGGTTAGTGCTGGTTAAACACAGACATCAGTGCTTAAGAAGTCTGAAAATAAGCACAAAATAACATTTGCTGTTTTTAGCAGGGTTACTGGGCACCATATAAATAAAATTAGTTTGGACTTTTGTGTGCTTTCAGAAAGGACTGAAGATCATTCACCACGCTGATACGACTCTCACCAGCTTCTGTACCTGGCAGAAAAACCTCAATCCTCAAAGTGACACTCATCCTGCACACCACGATGTCGCTATACTCATCACACGGTAAAAACGCTGCGGCCCGTATATGTACACATGCACAATACATACATATATTTTAATATCTTTTATATTTAAATATTTTTTATTTATTATCTTTTATATTTTTTATATCTTATATATTACATTTTTTTTTATTTAGGTTTTTATTGCAGTAATTTCAACATTTCTTTACAGTTGGATGGTACCTGAAATCTCAGACAGTAAAGACAATCAACAACTAAATATGTTAGTAAAAAAACAATTACATAAATAATAATAGTAATAAATAAAAGTTGCTTTTACAATAGTATAATAAAGACAATAAAGACATCAGTTGAGGTAGCAATGCTATAAAAATAAAAGCTGATTCAAAATATTAATAAAATCTATAATGGTATATAAATAATATCAATTTTAGTTAATTTTAGCAAAATTTCACATTTTCATTTAGTTTTTGATTTAATATTTATATTTTATTTCATTTCAGCTTTATTTTATTTAATGAAATAATTTCTGAAGGATCATGTGACTGAAGACTGGAGTAATGATGCTAAAAATTCAGCTTAGATCAAAAGAATGAATTACATTCTAAAATATTAAAATGGAAAAGTTTTTTAAAATAATTTAAAATAAAATAATAATTTAATAATATTTTATTATTATAAAATATTTTATTATTTTATTTATATTTTATTTTATTTTTGTTCAGAGATACACTACCAGTCAAAAGTTTGGACACGATAAGATTTTTAATGTTTTTAAAAGAAGTTTCATCTGCTCACCAAGGCTGCATTTATTTAATTAAAAATACAGTAAAAACAGTAATATTGTGAAATATTATTACAATTTAAAATAACTGTTTTCTGTTTGAATATATTTTATAAAGTAATTTATTCCTGTGATCAAAGCTGAATTTTCAGCATCATTACTCCAGTCTTCAGTGTCACATGATCCTTCAGAAATCATTCTAATATGCTGATTTGCTGCTCAAGAAACATTTATGATTATTAGCAATCTTGAAAACAGTTGTGTACTTTTTTTTCAGGATTCCTTGATGAATAGAAAGTTCAAAAGAACAGCATTTATCTGAAATACAAAGCTTTTGTAACATTATACACTACCGTTCAAAAGTTTGGGGTCAGTAAGAATTTTTTTAAAAAGAAATTAAAGAAATTAATACTTTTATTCAGCAAGGATGCATTAAATCGATCAAAAGTGACAGTAAAGACATTTATAATGTTACAAAAGATTATATTTCAAATAAATGCTGTTCTTTTGAACTTTCTATTCATCAAAGAATCCTGAAAAAAAAAAAATATTGTACACAAATATGTTGTACAGTTGTACACAATAAATGTTTCTTGAGCAGCAAATCAGCATATTAGAATGATATCTGAAGGATCATGAAGGAAGACTGGAGTAATGATGCTGAAAATTCAGCTTTAATCACAGGAACAAATTACTTATATAAATATTTAAATATATAAAATATATAAAAATATTAAAATATATTCAAACAGAAAACAGTTATTTTAAATTGTTATAATATTTCACAATATTACTGTTTTTACTGTATTTTTAATTAAATAAATGCAGCCTTGGTGAGCAGACGATTTATTAACTGGATTTATTCAAGTCCATGAAATTATTTAATATTGCTGAATAGAGCTAAATACATTGGAATGCACCACTGAAACAATTGCGCATATACAGCTACCTATAGTAAAGGACTTAATAATACCATTACGAGGGGATAAAGTGCTGTCAAACACACACATGAACTCGCTCACTCTCATTCATTATCATAAATGTCAGTTTCTTGGTTACAGTAATGGAGCTGTTTGTCTCTGAGGTTTTAACATCCCCTAAACGCTCTTTTTTCAACCCAGAGCTCCACAGATTGAATGACCTCATGTTCTGATCCAAGGCTTTGAGATTCTCCAGAGCTAAACACAGTTTTGCATTAATGGCAAAGAATTCAGCCCATGGCCATAACTCTTCTTCAGCAGTTTTACCCCTGCAGCACAACTTTAGTAGCCTATAAAATGAATCAAAGCAGCTGTTGTGCTCTTTTGTGTCTGACCTGATGTGATCTCTCCTCTCAGGAAGGATATCTGTGCAGGCATGAATCAGCCGTGTGAGACGCTAGGCTTGTCTCACCTGTCAGGCATGTGCCAGCCGCATCGCTCCTGCAATATCAACGAGGACTCAGGGCTACCGGTCGCTTTCACCATCGCACATGAGCTTGGACACAGGTACGTTTGTATGAAATGGTGTCATTGGTGCCTGAATATGGGATTCATTTTTCATCCATCATTTGGAAAGGTCACTGATTATGAACTGTAAAGAAATCATTTTTTTCCCTGGAATGGAAAATACGCAAAAATACAGAGAATTTTATTGTGTGTACAATCTACAAATCAGCCACGATGCAGAAAAAAAAGTGCACAGCAATGAAGGGGTGACACTCTAAAAACCAAGAGTGCAAAATAGACACAAAACACATATATGAACTGGTCTGACTGTAACACAAAGCAAGTTTTTGCAAATGCGTGAAATAAAATCAATAATTTAGGCACAATGCAGTAAAAACAGAGACACCAAGGAAGGGGTTACACTCTAAAACATCGAGAGTATAAAACAGACGCACCCACTCAATCACAGACTCACACACAACACACTATTATACACACACAATTGAGCAATATGGCCAGAAGACTCAAATTAGAGGTTGAAATCAGATTTTGTGATGCATAACAAAATGTCTTTCTCTGTGTTCAGGTTTGACTGTAGTAAAATTAATGCAAAAATTGACATTTCAAACCAATATTTCAACAACAACAAAAAATCTAAACCTTTACAAAAAGTTGTCTTTGAGGATGTCTAAATATCCAAATCCATTTTATAAGTATTTATATCCAGGGCTTGACATTAACACCTGCCAACCCGCCAAATGCGGGTAGATTTCAGCTGTGGCGGGTAAGAGCCACTTCCACTAGCCACTTTAGCAGGTTGAATATAATTTCAGCCTACAGAAATAAACAGAAAACCCCAAAACAGAAAATAAAGTGTCCAAATAAACAGAATTACAAAATCTGATCACAATTCGTTATCGATTAACTTGTCAGTGAAGTTGCAGGTAGTGAAGGCGGGATAGGCGGAATCACGCTGAATGACACACAACAGAAGCGCTCTCTCTCTGTCGCACGTGCGATCAGATCTCCTTGCACCTGAATAGTCAAATACACGCACACACAGATGTCAAAATGTCCATCGTGTGGAGTATCTTGTGTGAATACACTCAGTTATGGCTTAAGTGGACATAACAGGTGGGTAAAAACTGGATATGTGTCAGTATATTACATCCATGCATTCAGCAGCCCAATTAAATACCTGTCTGTCATTAATGTTAATCAAACAACAAAAGATGTTAAATAAATGTTAAATAAACCTACTGTATCTGAAAAAAGAGTTTAGGCTATTTAATTTACTATTGTATTTGTAATTTGCTAATTTGCTTCTTTGTTCTTTTTATATAGCCTAGCAAAAATAATAAAATTATAAATATTTTATATAATTATAAAATTATAAAATGTATCATATTATGGTCATATCACCCACCCCTTGCCCACCTGTACATACCATGTAGGCCTAGTCTTGATTTAGGTGGTCAGTCTGCATTTGAAAGTTTGAAAGGGTTTTAAATCTAGCTAATCAAGTAAAATGAGTCAAAATCAAGTAATTTTAGCATGCCAAAGTCAACTTTAATCATATAAAATGTAATTTCCCAACAGCAAAATTGTGGCCAGTGAAAATGCTGAGTGGGTAGTACTTTGGAAAACCACTAGCCACAGTGGCTGGTGAGCAAAAAAGCTAATGTCAAGCCCTGATTATATCTAAAAATAAGTATTTATGTCTAAAAACAACTAGTTTTATTGTTTTTAATTGAAAAGTAATAGAAATATTAGATTTTTTTTTGTATTATTTTTAATTAAAAAAAAAAACGAAATTATTGCATAAATATTAACTAATTATACTATAATAAATGCATGCAAATTTAGTGTATCTTTATCAAATAAAATTGTTTTACATTGCACAAAAGTGTTATATCAAATAATGTGACTAAATTAATATACATTTCTGCATGGTGTTATATGTCACTATTCATTCATGCATGTTATTCCAAAGAAAATAAAGTTTTATTTTCATAATCTTTCATCAGAATATTATAACTTGCTTAGCCTCTGAAATGACTTTTCTTTTCAACTGATGTCACAAAACTTTTCACAATCCAAACAATTCCTGATCCGATCAATTCCTTTCTATATTTTTTTCCTTGAAATACACTGCCGTTCAAAAGTTTGGGGTTGTATTTTTTTAAGAAATTAAAACATATATTTATCAAAGGCGCATTAAATAGATCAAAAGTGACAGTAAAGGCATTTGTGATGTTACAAATAATTTCTATTTAAAATAAATTCTGTTCTTTTGAACCTTCTATTCATCAAAGTATCCTGAAAAAAAAATTATATTTTCCACAAAAATATTGAGCAGCACAACTGTTTTCAACACTGATAATAATAAAAAAAATATTTCTTGAGCAGCAAATCATCATATTAGAATGATTTCTGAAGGATCATGTGACCTGAAGAGCAGAGTAATGATGCTGAAATACAGCTTATCATCACAGGAATAAATTACATTTTAAAACATATTCAAATAGAAATTGGTTAACAGTTAATTTGCAATAATATTTCACAGTAATACTGTCTTTACTGTGTTTTTGATCAAATATATGCAGCCTTGGTGAGCAGAAGAGACTTTAAAAACATAAAAAAAAATCTTACCAACCCCAAAACTTTGAACGGCAGTTTGAAAGAAAATTCTAGAAGATAATTTGAAAGGAAAAAAAGGTGTTGAGTGACTTAAGGAGTGATTCAGCTTGTTTTGTGTTGTAGTTTCGGAATCCATCATGACGGTCAAGGGAATGACTGTGAGTTAGTGGGGAGACATCCCTTCATCATGTCCCGCCAGCTCCACTACGACTCCTCTCCTCTCACCTGGTCCTCCTGCAGCAAGGAGTACATAACACGCTTTCTCGAGTGAGAACACACACTCATGTACAGGAACATGTAATTGCATGCTTGATATCTTATGTCTTGCCACTAATTTTTGAATATTCCAGACTATGATCTTCATTCATAAAGCTCTGTTATCTTCCTCTCACCTGCTCAGTCGAGGTTGGGGTTTCTGTCTGGATGACCGTCCATCTAAGAGGGACCTCAGCACCCCGGTGGCAGCACCTGGAGTGCGATACACCCCCCAGCACCAGTGCCAACTGCAGTACGGACCCAACGCCACCTTCTGCTCAGAAGTGGATGTAAGGAGTGCATCGTTCAAAAAACAAGATAAATAGAAAGGGCAAGATCCAGGTTCAAATCAAGTTAAATATCTAAATAAATAAATAATCATTCACTGCAAACTATATTATCACCCAACTCTTTATATAAAGTTGAACATACAGTATCCGCAAACATACAGTATACTCACGTAGGGCGATATATGCTATATAGCAAGTCTCAACTGCTTGATTGCCTGTATCGTTGCAAAATGTAAACTATCACTGCGTCCAAATATGTTTACTTCCATATTATATAGTATAGTATGTGAGTGTAGTATTATGTCAAAATTCACAGTATTCATAAAACAGTAGGCGAAAAGTATCTGGTTGACCTACTACTTTCAGTGAGATTCTGAAGTGTGCATTCGATGGGGACTTCACTATCCCATGAGGCAATGACAACATGGCGGATGTAGTATGTCCGAATTTCAGTCATACTACACACATTCATACTATATAGAACATACTTTTTTAACAGTTGCGAAGTTTCAAACCAAATCCAACTTTTTTTCAGATGCAGCAATTATCATCACCCAGCTCTAATCTGCTAAATTATAAACTATAAGGCATGAAAATCTTGAGATATTATAAACATTAACATTGTGATTTTCTGTAAAGCTGCTTTGAAACAATGTGTATTGTGAAAAGTGCTACATACATTTAAAAAATTGCCACATTTTTTAAAAAAGAGAGTTATCTACCCATGCAAAAATCACCACCATGATAATAACATGATCTGGGTGGATGCAAGGGTGTTGCACTGTGGATGCTAGGTGGATTTTAGTGGATTGTTATGCAGTTTCAGAGCGAGTGTTCCTGGTGGTTGTTTATTGCCTCTATTTAAAGGACTCCACTCTATGCCCAAGTTTATGTGGTATTTAGGTTCCTAGACTTGGATTGGGACACTTTGTGTAATTTTTTTGGCCATTTTATTTTCTCCCAGGCAAAAATTGTCCAATCAAAACATTGTCAGATTTTAAAAACAAAAATACATCAAATCACTTAAATATAATAAAATAATTTCACGACTCTCTTCAATAAACTGTGATTTGGTGCTTATACACCAGAGTTTTATGATTTAGGTGTTTGTTCAAAAAGTTGAAATTCTTTTTTGTGGTAATAGACACAGGCAGGGCTTGACATTAACACCCGCCAACTAGCCACTTTGGTGAGTTGAATTTTATATATATAATATATACATTTTTCAATTGTAGTCTTTTAAAAAGGCATCTGAAATAATAATCAAAGTGCAATGTAGTGTTGTCAAAAATATTGATTTTTTAATACTGATAACTGAAATATCTGACACGCTTCTAATACTCATTTCCCGCAGAATAGATACACGATACCAGCTGCGCTTTCTCTCTCTCTCATCTCTCCGACAGCGAGTCAACACACAAACCCTCCTGCCCTCACTCACTCCTTTCATTTGCTCTGGATGAATATTGTTAATATTACAGGGCTTGAATTTCGGTGTGGGATTGTACGTATTGCGCATAATTTTACTAATTTCTGCAGATTTTGTGCTCACACCTGAAGTATGTGCACATAAAGCCGCCTCTCAGTACTAAATTGAGTTCTTTTTCAAACAGTCAAATACACACAAAATAATGTCAAAATGCCGGTCTTGGTGAATATTCACGTAAACACAGTCAGTTATGTTTTAAGTGAATGTAAACAGTTGAGAAAGAAAACGGATGTGAAACAGCATAATGGATCCGTGTGTCAGGTCTTAAAGTGACAGCAGCTTAAAGGTGCAATATGTAAGAATTTTGCAGTAAAATATCCAAAAACCACTAGGCCAGTGTTAATAATTATGTTCACTTGAGTACTTACAATATCCCAAATGTTTGCAACTATTTGTAAATCGTGAGAAAATTGCAATTTTAACCAAGGCTCCGGGACGTGTGAGGAGTCGCCTGTCAATTGCGTCATACTCGCGTTACCCTCGGTTTCCGGTTTTATTTTGTAGAAACCATGGAAACACCAAAGACGCTTTAATATATTACATGTTTTAATAGGCAAGAGAACAACTGTTTTGATATATTTATAGACAGAAAACAAATTGTTGTTATATAGCTCAACATGTTTAGTCTTATTGTTTAAATCTAATTTTCTTGATTTTTTGCAAGTACCATGCTTTACCACGCCTCAGAGAAAAACACTTTTTTGTGAAGTAGCTAACATAGCATAATCAGATGCAGCTTTATTTTTAGTAACAGTAATACAGCATTTTTCTCTAAAATTAATTGCATGCCATTTATCAACACAAGCCATCCAGCATTTAATATGATCTTCTAAAATCGATCTATCTTACTGCAGTGTGCAACAGTGTCTCACAGCAGCCGCCGAGCGAATGCACAGAGTAACGTTATAACATCATTTTCAACACTCTCAAATGTATCTAATATGATGAACAGAACTGTGTTACCTCATACTCATGACCGGAAAAGCGGAAGCGGCGCCGGCGACTGTGGCATAATAAAAGTTCCTCTGCTCGTGAGGCGTGTGTTGCGCAATCGCTCCAGCGGCCTCGTTCAGCTCCCACAACACTCGGTCCTGCTCTGCTTCATACTACAGTTAATAATAATCGCATCCATGAACATGATTTCTTCCCAAATCCTATCCCAATTCTTTTCCATCGGCCTTTGAGGTGAAGACCACATGTCCCAAGATTCCGCTCTCAAACTTGGCGTCATCAAGCTACACCTTTGTTTTGAATAGGCCTCTAGCGACCTCTAGCGGACAGAAAATATTACATATTGCACCTTTAATATACCTGCTGCCAAATTATGAGATAATATTAAAAATATCTCTATGGCAGAAGATTGCTTTGATTTTATTTTCTTGTCTCAAATAACAATGGGGTTCTTCAGGTTGTCAAGTAATTAATGCTGGCCCTTTTGGTTCCAGAATGTGTGTCAAATTCTGTGGTGCTCTGTAAATGGTACATGTCGGTCCAAACTGGACTCGCCAATCGACGGAACCAGGTGTGGACCTGAGAAGGTAGGAGAGATTTACATGTAGAGAGAAGAACACAAAGTATTTTTTTGTATTGCTATATATTTAATTGTGTATCTGTGTGTGTCAGTGGTGTATCTCTGGTGAGTGTGTCATCGTAGGAAAGTTACCGGAAACAGTGCATGGAGGCTGGGGTCCCTGGACCACCTGGTCTCACTGCTCTCGTACCTGTGGAGCCGGCGTCCAGTCAGCTGACAGGGAATGCAACCAGCCCAAGTACCACAGCCACTTCTTCTCTTCATTATTCCTCAGTGCTTTTCTTTTATTCATTCATGTTTTGTTGTCAGTTTGGGGTCATTAAGATTTTTAAAAAAGAAATTAATACTTTTATTCAGCAAGGATGCATTACCTTGATCAAAAGTGACAGTATCAGAAGTTGATCAAAAGTGACCAGATCAGCATATTAAAGGGTTAGTTCACCCAAAAATGAAAGTTATGTCATTTATTACTCACCCTCATGTCGTTCTACACCCGTAAGAGTTTCGTTCATCTTCGGAACACAAATTAAGATATTTTTGATGAAATCCGATGGCTCAATGAAGCCACAATTGAGAGCAAAGCCACTGAACCTCTCAAGGTCCATAAAGGTACTAAAAACATATTTAAAACAGTTCATGTGACTACAGTGGTTCTACCTTAATATTATAAAGCGACGAGAATACTTTTTGTGCGCCAAAAAACCCCAAAATAATGACTTTTCAACAATATTTAGTGATGGGCGATTCCAAAACACTGCTTCGGAGCTTTACGAATCGAATCAGTGGTTTGGAGCACCAAAGTCACATGATTTCAGCAGTTTAGCCGTTTGATAGGAGATCCGAATTGCTAATGTGAAACAAAAGATTCGTAAAGCTCAGAAGCAGTGTTTTGAAATCGGCCATCACAGGATATTGTTTTTTTGTGTTTTAAATATGTTTTTAGTACCTTTATGGATCTTGAGAGGTTCAGTGGCTTTGCTCTCAATAGTGGCTTCATTGAGCCATCGGATTTCATCAAAAATATCTTAATTTGTGTTCCGAGGATGAACGAAGGTCTTACGGGTGTAGAACGACATGAGGGTGAGTAATTAATGACATAATTTTCATTTTTGGGTGAACTAACCCTTTAGAATGATTTCTGAAGGATCATGTGACACTGAAGACTGGAGTAATGATGCTGAAATTTCAGCTTTGATCAGAGGAATAAATTATATTTTAAAATATATTAAAATAGAAAACATTTATTTTAAATTGCAATATTTCACATTATTACTGTTTTAGTGTGTTTGATCAAATAAATGTATCATCAGTGAGCTTAAGAGACTTTCAAAAACATCAAAAAATCTTACAGATCCCAATCTTCATATATATATATATATATATATATATATACATATATATATAAAGTATTTCGTGTGCAGATATAGTATTTATATAGTATATAGATATAGTATTCTGTGTGCAGTGTGCTTGTTATATCCTGCACATTTTTGCAAATGTATTGAGCCATTAACGGGTAGATATTCTATGCATACAGAGAATTTACATACTTGCTACAATAAACATACAATAGCAAAAATGCTATTCTGACAGCCTGTTCATGTATTTCTGCATATTATCATCTGTACTACCAGTGGAATACACTAGAGGGCATACCTGTACTTATTTTGCAAACGGCTGCCTTTAGTGCTGTCATAAATTGACTAGCATCTTAAACCATTTTGAGTCTTTAATTAACCACTGTCTCTTTTTTTTCTCCCCATTTCAATTCTTCCCCCTTCTCAGTCTTTTCTTGTACATTTTGCTGAACATATGATCTGTAGCGTGATTTTTGTTTCTATGTACAGACCTGAGTTTGGAGGGAAATATTGTATGGGTGAGCGAAGGCGCTACAGGATTTGCAACACAAAGCCGTGTGCCAAAAAACAGCCCTCCTTTAGAGAGATGCAGTGCAGTGAATTTAACACCGTGCCCTACCACAATGAACTCTACGACTGGATACCTGTTGCAAGCTTCTGTAAGATCACTTTGCATCACATGCATCAAAATATTCAAACTCAAATTTACATATGCATGGTACAAGATCAATATTTTCTATTTGTAGTGTTCAAAAGTTTGGGGTTGGTGAGATTTTTCAAATGTTTTTGAAGGAAGTCTCTTCTGTTCACCAAGGCTGCATTGATTTACTCAAAAATACAGTAAAAATGGTCATATTGTGAAACATTATTACAAATTAAAGTAACTGTTTTCTAATTGAATATATATTTATAATGTAATTTATTCCTGTGATCGAATTTTCAGCATCATTACTCCAGTCTTCAGTGTCACATGATCCTTCAGAAATCATTCAAATATGCTGATTTGAAACAAGAAACATTTCTGTTTATTATCAATGTTGAAAACAGTTGTGCTGCTTCATATTTTTGTGAAAACCAAGATACATTTGTTCAGGATTCTTTAATGAATATTAAGTTCAAAAGAACAGCATTTATTTGAAATAGAAATCTTTTGTAACATTATAAATGTCTTGTTAACTGTCACTTTTAATGCATCCTCCCTGAATATAAGAAAAACGTCTTTAAAAATCTTACTGACCCTAAATTTTTGCTATTGTAGATCTATCTTAACTTTCATTACATTTAAGGAATCTATGTAAGGTTAGAACTAGGAATGCCAAAGCTAATTATTTTAAGGATCGTTTCTTGCATGATTTTCATAATCCTAAACAGTTTTGGGATCAGTTGAATAAACTCTTTAATAAATCTAATAAAAATGTAATTGAAAATATTCAACTGAATAACGATTCTATTTCTGATCCTTTACTTATTTCTCAAGCCTTTAATCAGTATTTTTCCTCTATCTGCAGTTCTCAGCATTTTTACTTTAATAGTATTTCCTGTTCTTTAAATCCCACTACTTATTTTGGTTAATTTTCCTTTAAAAAAATTATGCCTGTTGATGTTTACTATGCTATTTGTGATCTAAAAGCTAATAGTTCTGCGGATCCTGATGGCTTGGAAGCCAAATTTGTTATATCTGCTGCTCATGTACTTATGTGTCCTCTTGCTGATTTATTTAATTTGTCTTTGTCAACTTGTTCTGTCAAGTTATTCCTTTGTTCAAAGGTGGTGAATCATCTGATATGAACAATTACTGTCCGATTTCTATTATTTGTTCTGTTATGAAAATTTTGGAGAAACTTATATTTAATCAATTATCTTCCAATATGAGTTCACTGAATATTCTATCACCACTTCAGTCTGGTTTCAGACCTAATTTTTCTACTACTGCTGCTCTTTTAAAATTTACAAATGATGTGTTCTCATCATTTGACAAAGGCCAAGCTACTGGTGCTATTTTCATTGATCTTTCAAAGGCTTTTGATATGGTTAATCATTATCTTCTTCTCGATAAATTGTCTTCTATTGGTTTAACTAGAAATGCTCTTTTTTGGTTTAATGCTTATTTGCATAACAGGCGTCAGTATGTTGCATTGCAAGGTTTTCAGTCCGATTATTTGATTGTTGATAAAGGTGTTCTGCAAGGTTCCCCTTTGGGACCATTACTTTTTTCTATTTTTATTAATCTCAAATATGCTTAAATTGCTCTATACATCTCTATGCTGATGATACTGTTATTTACTCCACTAATTCTGATTTGTTGCAAATCCAGAACTCTTTGCAATCTGATTTTAACTTGGTCCAAAAATGGTTTCATAATAATATGCTTATACTGAATAAGAAGAAGTCTTGCTGTATGTTATTTGGTATACGGCGGTGTCGTTCGTTTCCTTTTGTTTTGAATATTACTTTTGACGATGGATTACTTATTGAAAATGTTGATTCATTTATATATCTTGGTCTTTGGGTTGATCCTGAACTTACTTTTAAGCCTCATATTGATTATATTGTTAATAGAATATACAGTTGTTTGCGTTTAATTTATCGTTTAATCAATTGTCTTACATGCCAAGTTAGGAAAATAATTATTTCTCAGGTATTATTACCTCTTATAGATTATGCTGATATCATATATCAAAATACCTCTGATACTTATTTGAAGCCTCTTAACGTGGTTTATAATTGTTCGTGTAGATTTGTGTTAAGATGTCCATCTCGTACTCATCACTGTCATATGTATGAAATGCTTAATTGGTTACACCCTAAATCAAGACAATTTCATTGGTTTCTGTTTCTTTTTAAATGTGTTTATTTTGATTGTCCTTCATATCTGAAACAGTATTTGATTCCATATAGATCATCTTATTCACTAAGACATGAACAATTTCCTTTCTTTTTTGTCCCCAGAATTTTTAGTAAAACCGGACGAAGGTCTTTTCAGTATAAAGCCCCTTCTGATTGGAACAATCTCCCTCAGTCTTTGAGATCTGTTACTTCATTTTATTGTTTTAGGTCATTTCTATTTTCCCATCTTAAAATGGCTTGTGTATGTTTTTAAGTTCTCTTATGTTGATTAGATGATTGTGCATGTGTATCTACATGCTTATATATGATATGATTGTTGTAATTTTGTTGTGGGTGTGAGGGTCTGGTTGAGCATGTTTGCTTGTTTGTTTGTTTGTTTTTTGAATATTTGTATGTTTGACATGGATGTTTTTTGTTTAGAACCCCCTCGAAAATGAGATGTAGCATCTCAAGGGGCTATCCTTCTAATAAATAAATACAAATTAAATACATTAGTACATTAACTTTGGCATCAAAGCTAATATACTAAGATTAAAAGAATTTCATGGGTCATGAGGATCTGTTTGAGAAATAATTTTTGCAAATTTTTCCCTTTAGTCATTTATGTACAGTGATAAATCTGTAAGCCATATCATGTAAGCCACACATAGTTGATTGTTTTGGGCCTGTAAGCACCCTAGCATTATGATTTTCTTTTTTGATTATATTTCTTCTCCAGAACTGTTTGAATAAACACCACTGGCTACAGAACTGTAGCGCTTTTAATGTTTGTTACACTGAAGACTTGAGAAATGAAAACATGTGCTTTCTACAACTGAACAGCTGAGCCAAGATACTGATTTAATGCACGCTGCGGCGGGTCGAGGCCTGTTTACATTAACATAAAACTTCTTACACGTGGCTGCTTACAGTTTTATAGAGTTTGTTGGTTCACTTTCAAGAATGCCCCACTTTTATTAGCCAGCTTTGGAGGCGTGTGGATTCTTGACACAAATGTTTAGTCATTGTTGTTTGCTCTGTTTAAGCAGTTGGAGCACAGCAGGAATTTTGGATTGTACATTATAGCCGAAAGATCATTTGATGTTTGAATGGTAACAATATCTATTAATAATAAACTTATGATTTTTCTGGGTCTTTTGGTAACTTAGATTTACAAAAAAGTTCTGTGGTAGTACCATGGTATAGTATCTACACCTAAACTGCTGTTCAAAAGTTTGGGGTCAGTAAGATTTTTAAAGAAACTAACATTTTTATTCAGCAAGGACACATTAAATTGATCCAAAGTGACAATAAAGACATTTATTATATTACAAAAGATTTATAGTTCAAATAAATTAGGTTATTTTGAACTTTCTATTCATCAAAGAATCCTGAAAAAAGTGTTCTCACAAAAATATGAAGCACTGAACTGTTTTCAACATTGATAATAATAATAAATGTTTCTTGAGCAGCAAATCATCATATTAGAATGATTTCTGAAGGATCATGTGACACTGAAGACTGGAGTAATGATGCTGAAAATTCAGCTTTGCATCACAGAAATAAATTACGTTTTAAAGTATATTCACATATAAAGCACTTATTTTAAATTGTAAAAATATTTCACAATATTACAATTTTTCCTGTATTTTTGATCAAATAAATTCAGCCTTAATGAATATAACAGAGACAACTTTCTAATTCACTGACCTCAAACTTTTGAACAGTACTTAGTTGTAGGTTATACCATGGTACTTTTTTGTACTTTCCATTATTCCATTAAATCTATCAAATGTATTAGTATAAAGGATTTTACAAACTCTGTAGTAAAATGCTTCACTGTATCATACAGTAAATAACAAGCCTGTCTCTCTTTCATTCTGTCTCTCTCTTACAGGGCGTCCATGTGAGTTACACTGTAAGCCTGTGGATGAGGACTTTTCTGAGAAGATGTTGGATGCGGTCACAGATGGAACACCCTGCTTCATGAACAACAACAGCAGGAACATCTGTGTCAATGGTGTGTGCAAGGTAGTATGGCTGGGTATGTCTTACTCAACCCATTTGTGCTTGTGTATACATTCGTGTATTGGTGTTTAGCTGTGTTCAGCTGTACACTAAGGGCGTTTTCACACCTGTAGATCGTTTGCTTTGTTCCGAAACAAGGATTAAAATTACAATGTTTCTTCTTGGTTCGGTTCACTTTCACATGGCAATAGTTCTAAATGGACCTCTCATTGGTTAGCGTGCAACTGTTTATGTTCCAGGATTCGGCTCATAGCGGTCATCATCAGTCAGGATGGACAGACAACAGCTTTGCGGGCTGATTGTGGCTTTCTTTGTAGCTGTCATTATATTACTTTATCATTTTTAGCAAGAATGAAGGCTTTGTCTGTTTTTTAATGTGTTTTGGACAGATTGCCTTGTTTACATATGTGACCCTTGACCACAAAACCAGTCATTAGGGTCAATTTTTTTAAATTGAGTTTATACATCTATTTGTCAATATAAATATTTGAGGGTGTAAAAAAATCACAATATTGAGCAAATCACCTTTAAAGTTGTCCAAATGAAGTCCTTAGCTATGCATAGCCACTCACAAAATTAAATTTTTGATATATTTACAGTAGGAAATTTACAAAATATCTTCATGGAACATGATCTTTACTTGATTTCCTAATGATTTTTGACATATAGGAAAAATCGATAATTTTGACCCATACAATGTATTGTTGGCTATTGCTACAAATATACCCGTGCTACTTTTGTGGTCCAGGGTCACATATGCCCAAATGAACCAAACTAAGGGAGAAAATGTACCAGGTTCAGAAACAAATGCTCCAAATGAGCCAGGTGTGAAAACACCCTAAGTGTAACAAAGTATTTGTGTACTTGAGTGACACTTTCACATGTCTGAACTTCATTATATATCAAATGAGTGTCTGCATCTGTGCTGCACAAGCTTTACTAACATCATTTTTCTTCATTATTCTTGTTCAATGTCTTTGAATCAGCTGGAGCTGGTGTTTAGGTGATTTTTAGTGGATGTATAAAGTCAGTTCTCTTCAAGTAACCACAAGTCTAGTTCATCACACTAAGTAGAAACATGTTCCACTGATGTTTCACAAACGCAAAGTGGGGCAATGCTTTTCAGCTTCATTTTGAACTGTATGCACTTCCATTTAAAAGTTTGTGGTCGGTAAGATTTTTACTTTTTTTTTTTTTTTTTTAAAGAAGTCTCTTATGCTCACCAAGGCTGCAATTATTTGATCAAAAATACAGTAAAAACAGTAATATTGTGAAATGTATATTTTCTATATTAGTATTAGTAATTTTAATTTCAAAATGTAATATAATTTTAAAATATAATTTGTTCCTTTAATGGCAACCGTGATATTTTTTTCAAGATTCATTGATGAACAGAAAGTTCAAAAGAACAGAATTTATTTGAAATAGAAATCTTTTATAACAATATAAATGTCTTTGTCACTTTTGATCAATTTAATGCCTCCTTGCTGAATATAAGTATTTAATTTCTTTCAAAAAAAGAAAAAAAAATCAGTAACACTTCATTTTAGGGTCTTTTAACTAGTTGCTTATTAGCATGCATATTACTAGAATATTGGCTATTTATTAGTACTTATTAAGCACATATTAATGCCTTATTCTGCATGACCATATTCTACATCCTTAATCCTACCCAATACCTAAACTTAACAACTACCTTACTAACTATTGATAAGCAGTAAATTAGGAGTTTATTGAGGGAAAAGTCTTAGTTAATAGTGAATACATGTTCCCTATTCTAAAGTGTTGCCAAAAAATCTTACTGACTCCAAACAGTAGTGTATATTATCCAGATATATCACCTACAGGTCCATTTACAGATAAATCAACCTTAAAGGAATATTTCATCCAGAAATTAAAATTCTGTCTTCATACTCACTGTTCTGCCTTAACAAAAAACAAGTCATACAGGTATGGAACGGCATAAAATGATGACATTATTTTCCTTTTTTGAGTGAATTATGTCTTTGTTTTTACAAAGACATATATTGGTTTTTGTCTCCTAATATTGACCTTTCATGTTATGAGAAAAGTAAATTTGTTATGTTTTTGTGCCATAAAGAACAATTATATTTTGTGTGTATGTATGTGTGGTGGTGTTTTTGTATGTGTTTAATATGTTTAATCTTTTTCCAGGAGGTGGGTTGTGATTTTGGCATTAATTCTAATGCTAAAGAGGACAGCTGTGGCGTTTGTCTCGGTGATGGATCCACTTGTGAGACGGTGAAGGAGAACTTTGTGAAGCAAGATGGATTTGGTGTGTAGCACACGTGACTTACTGTATATATTTATATGTATAATTACATATACTATTGATTGAATTAGATTTATCAAATGATAAATAAAATTATATATGTCCAGATGTGTGTTGAAAATGCAGTGTTTGAATGATGCCTTATAGGGTTTATAAGTGAGATCATGTGATTTAGGTTACATGGACCTGGTTTTGATCCCTAAGGGAGCTCGGGATATCTTCATACAGGAAGTAGAAGAGGCTGGGAATTTCCTTGCAATCCGAGCGGCTGATTCAGAGGAGTATTACCTCAATGGGAATTACATCATTCAGTGGAACGGAGAGTATGAGGCAGGTGGCACAAAGTTTTACTACGAGCGAAGCGGTAATATGGAGAATCTCACCTCTGCAGGACCAACAATTGAACCTGTCATGATCCAGGTACTGACCCTCACGCACGTGAAAATGTACAAATATTAAAGGAATATTCTGGGTTCAATATCTTTTAAACTCTATAGACACCATCAGGATTATAAAAACAAAGGAAAATTGTGCACTTACATTAAAGTCTATACGGCAAGAAATTCTGAGGTTTGTAGTAAGGAAAAGTAAAGCTAAAAAACAATAATTAAAAAATAATGATAATAATTAAAATAGCATTTATGGATAGTTGCACCACATCCCTTTCTGGCACAGATATAATTTCTGTTGAGAACAGAAAAGGTTGGCAAATGAGTTTATAACGCCATTGTCATACTGACACATAAAAATGTGAAGCCATTTACAATTTAATTTTGCTTTGCCCCATACACTTTCATTTAAAAGCATAACTGTAAATGCAATTTTTGTTTTTATTAACACAATGAGTAAATACTCTGTGTTATTTACTGTGATAATCAACATGTCACAAAAAGAGCCTATTGTATTGAACCTGAAATATTCCTTTAATGAACCACTGGACAATTTTCCCAGAAAGCATTTTTGTTAGAATACTAAATTCTGATTTAATTTAATACTCACTCTGATGAAAAATAATTTCATTATCGTAGCAGAGCAGACACAAAGAGTGGTTTTGATTTATCACTCTTCTTCTGACATTATTTATGTGAGAAAGCATGAAAAGTAGCTTGACAAATAAAGCCGTTGCGTCTAAGACTGGCAACACTTACAAAAGATGATTTCTTGAATACTGTCATTAACTGATGGATGTTTTTGTTTTAATGTGAAATGTTCAGTTGTTGTTCCAAGAGCTGAATCCTGGTGTCAAGTATGAGTACACCATTAAGAGGAGCCGCCCACTGGGGAACGAAATTCTGGAACCAGAATACATCTGGAAATATGGAGCCTGGACTGACTGCAGCACTACCTGTGGACTTGGTATGGAGATTTTCTTCACTTTTCATTACAGTCCATAGTTAAATTGACTCATTATAATCTTTTTTGGTTCCAGTCAATTGAATTGCAGTAGTTACTGGGTTTGTTGTTGTTTGAAATGTTCTCCCATCATTTAGATACCTTTGATAACTGGTAGGTCTGACCTTTTTTCTCTCTGTATAGGTGAGCAGCATCAGCCTGTGCGCTGTTTTGAGGCAGAGGTTGGCGTGGTCGAAGAAACACTGTGTGACCCCAGTACACGTCCTGATGACAGGCATCGCAAGTGCAAGAACATGGACTGCCCTGCAAGGTACGGTACTGTATAAATAATGGCTATGTTCAGAATGGCACACCACCATACTAGTCTTATTTATTATTTTCACAGTGTGTGGTATGTGTACCGTGCATAGTATGCAACTTTTCTTTATGCACCGAATACCCAGAGGACCTACAGTATTTGGGCATTACACAGCAGAGTATACTGTGCTGATTGCTGTATCCCATAATACAGAATGTCATTTCCAGTGTGACGAAAGAACCATAAATCATATTGAGGTTTTTAAAATCCTTTTCTTGAACCTAAATTAAAAATGCTATTTATTACCTTAAAGGCACAACATGTCATTTTCACCGCTAGAGGTCGCTTATTCAAAACAAAGGCGTAGCTTTATGATGCTGTGAATGAATGTGGAATCATGGGAGTTGTCGTCTATGGGGGACCTTGAAGTCAAATAGTTTGAGATATACTGGCCTAAACTCTTTGCTGACTTCAGGTGGTGGGTGGGAGGATGGCAGACATGCTCGGCTACATGCGGTCCAAACGGAGTGAGAAAGCGCACCATTCTGTGTGTGCGTACGGTGGCCGGAGAGGAGCGGGTTCTGCACCCTGGGGACTGTAAGCAGCTGCTCAAACCCAAACCTGTGGTACCTTGCAACCGAGATATACCGTGTGGGTCAGAATGGACTGTGGGGAACTGGAGCGAGGTGGGCTGTTTTATTGTATATTAAAGGGTTAGTTCACCCAAAAATAAAAATAATATCATTTATTACTCACCCTCATGCCGTTCCATACCCGTAAGATCTTTGTTCATCTTCAGAACACAAATTAAGAGTTTTTTTATTGAAATCCTGATTAAAGCTCTTTGTGTTAGAGCTCTTATAAGTTTACAGAGCCCCTAAAGGGACATTGGAATTGTAAAAAGATGGAGATGGTAGGGAAAATTATATATCAATGCTTTTGTGTTCGCTTGCAAAATTTTCACCTTCCCCCAAGAAGCTTAGCTTTTGCTTGCAAGACTTTTGCGTTTCCCCAAGAAACTTTGCATTCACTCGCAAAACTTTTGAGATGGAAGTAACTCATAATCACTCATTTATTCATCCCGCAGTGCTCTCTTTCTTGTGATGGAGGAATAAAGTCCAGAACCGTCAAGTGCGTGGCAAAACAACCCAGCCTGTGCAGCCCTTCCAGTCGACCTCGTTCCACAATCCTCTGTAACCTCCAGAGCTGTTCGTCCACTAACAGATGGACGGGTTCTCCATTCCGACCACGATTCCGACCTAGAGTCCCTCCTAAAATCCCAACGCAGGCCCCCAGGACCCAAACACCTGGATATAGCACCACAATCATTCCTCCAAACACCTCTCCTCCCATTACGACACATACCAACACTTCCCCAACATCCACAACATCTGACATCATCCATGAAGATGACCAAGACTTTATCTTGGTTAGGGATGGTCACAAAGACAATGGTGGTTGGGGAGCGGTTCCCACAAATACTAAAGTCCAGGGAGCTCCTGAGGATGAGGAGGGAAGCACAGACCTGCAGCTTCCGAATAAAAGCTACACAACGGGTTATGATTACATAGTCGAAGATCCAACTGGAGAAGAAAGGGCACGTAATGATGATATGTTTACCAGCACACCCACATCCACTGTCCGACCAACCACAACTCAAGCACCAATGCATACTAACATTGGCACAATAAAACCAACCACTAGAACCCAATACATTGATCTGACAACACATCATTGCACTAAAACAAGCCCATACGAACTAAATACCACCCCAAACTCAGTGCCACATTTGAATACTCAAAGTCCACAAGTAACTTTGCCCACAGTGAAGATTCTGAGAAAGGCCTTACAAACACCGAAAGGTCCCAACAAAGGCAAGATACCTAAAGCTCTCAGGCAGAGGCCGGAGACGGCGACCACCCTCGATGACTATGGGAACCTGAATGCACGAGATCCCGTCAGTAGGAGTGCATTTTGGGAAGTGGGCAACTGGAGTGATGTAAGAATGCAAACTTAAATAGTCATTGTCTAATGTGATCATCTGCCTCTCGTTGCATTACCTGCAAAGAATTAGGACTATATGTGCATTTCCTGAAGGAAATGGCAATGCTTGTGTGGCAGCAAAAGAATAGTGTTAAAGTTTAGGTGACTTTAGGTTTTAGACTTTGGATGACAAATTTCTAAATATTCTTGAATCAAGATACATTTACATGAGAAGCAAACAGAAAAGTCTTGTTTACTGATAAATATATATAAAAAATAAGTGAGTTTATGATTAAAATTAGAAAAAAATATCTGCCATTGGGTTAAAAAAAACAGCATTTTTTATTTTGAATAAAGTTTAGTTTTTGAATGAAAACTAAAGTTTAGTTTTTGAATAAAGTAAAGTTTTTCTTATCCCATTGGTAATTATTTTTTCTTTTTGAATAAATTTTATTTTTCTTACCCCATTGGCAATTATTTTTTCTTGTTTTAAGCACAAACACAATTTTGATATATTTCTCAGAAAACAAGACTTTTTTTCAGGATTTTTTGATAAATAGAAAAGTCTTCTCTGTCAAATTTGATCAATTTATTAATAAAATATTAATTTCTTTTGATCATTGACCCCCAAACTAGTTTACCTGTTTATTTACACTTGAATCACTTAGGCCCTGTTTCCACCTGGTATTAAGATGCGTTTTGGTTGATCGACGCTAAATACAGGTGTAAACGTTTGAGCATGTCCACTTTTGACCACTTCCAGAGGTAGTAGGAAACGTATTCGACCAAATTGCTTTCGTAGTGTAAACGCTCATGTGGTCGAATGCGTTTAAACAGCCACAAAAGACCACCAACTCTCCGCCTACTGACCTAACGCATAAACATTATGGGAAGCGCGCTAGCCAGACGGGATTCAAACCCAAGTTTGGTTTGAAGACAAAAAACATACCAAGCTCAGTGTTCTCTCACCATTCCTGATTTCTAACACACACTCACAGCTTTCGGCCGGTCTTGAGGCTGTCAGAGCAGAAACGAAAGCTGCTGTTCTCTATTCATATGTAAATTGCGCAAGCTTATTTTGTCTATTAGATCAAAAGATCTGAAAAAAAACATACATTTACCCGCCCATAGACCCTCCCCTCGAAGAAATCAGGACACAAGTGGTTGAAAGTGGACAAAAGAGACCAGGTGTAAACGGGAATGTGTCTCCCTCATCTACTTGTGATCCGATCGACCAAAACGCATCTTAATACCAGGTGTAAACAGGGCCTTAGAGTAACCCATGTACATCTGAGGTAATAAAATGCAGTTATTCAGTACTAATTATTAATTCAATGCACTCACTCTAGTCTCTAATGTGTATTCTTTGTCCCAGTGCTCTACTACGTGTGGTCTTGGAGCGGCGTGGCGGTCTGTAACCTGCAGCTCAGAGCGTGAGGAAGATTGCGCCAGTGTGAAGAAGCCAGAACCTGCCCAACGATGCAACCTGCGACCCTGTGCCATCTGGAAGAGTGGTAACTGGACCAAGGTAAAGCCACATTTTCAAAAGAAACCTTAATTTCTGTGTGCTGTTCTGAACTGTGAGATCTCCCTCTTCTTAGTGTCCTGAAGGCTGTGTGACTGACATGAAGCATCGAGAAGTGCAGTGCATTGATACTCAGAACAGACGTCCTTTGAGGCCGTTTCACTGTCAGGCTCTTTCATACAAACCACCCAGCAGTCTGCCCTGCAACAGCCGGCCCTGCCTGGAGTGGGCGTACTCACCCTGGGGAGAGGTACAGAACTGAGGATGCACATACTAATGTTGCATTATGGAAAATTGTCTAGTCTAGATTAGGCATTTGACGGTATGAAATTTTCATATCATGATAATTGCTGAAGCTTTTATTGAATTAAGTTACAAAACTTTAGTGTTGTCCTCATAACAGGTTTAATAACTTTTTTTTTCTTATAACAAAAAGAATCGGAACATTTTCAGTCCCTATCTAGGGATTGTTTTAGTCCAGATTAAAAAGCAAAAAGTTTAAGTTTGAAAATAAATAACCTATTAAGTTTTTAAGTATTAAGTATTTGGTGCTGCAATGAACACCATTGCAAATACAAAAATCTGAATGGCTGTTTAAAACATTTAAAGGGTTAGTTCACCCAAAAATGAAAATTCTGTCATTAATTACTCGCCCTAATGTTGTTCCACACCCGTAAGACCTTTGTTCATCTTCAGAACACAAATTAAGATATTTTTGATGAAATCCGTGAGGTATATGACTCGTCCATAGACGGCAATGAGTGTGTGCCGCTCTGGACTAACAATGAACTCTTGCTTGTATATACTCGTGTACTGTATGTTCATTTTTTGTTCTTCCTTGTCATTTGTTCGTCATCTTTATTTTTCGAGAAACTTTATTTCGCTTCACTTCTGCTATGATAGAGACATCCACTCTGTGCATTTTGGGGGTGGAGCAATGAAGGGAGGGGTGTGTTTGTTTGGTTGATTGTTTGTTCAACAATGATTCTCAGAAATCACTTACTGCACCTTTAAATACTGTTCAGAAACAGAAAGTAGCAGCCTTCATTGTTTACATAGGTTAGTGGGATAAACTGCATTTCTGCAGTTCCATAAGCGCCATCTACTGTCAGAGAGTGAAAGTGCATTTTCATTCAGCACGTCTCCTTTACTTGATTCGCCATGCTTCTCATCGTTGTTGGGGTTGTTTACATCAGAGTGCGCACACATCTTTTTGAACCAGCACAGATGCAGAGTTGTACATTTTAACCGGGCAATGGAAAAGTATTTTAATGCATTCTAAAAATCTAAATAATTTGTATTATACCATGGTCTGTCTGAATACTCGATTCTGATTGGCTAGAAGGTGTGCATTAAAACTGTTTTATGCACAGGTAGTTCTAGTCAGTTTAATTACCATTCTATATTAAAGGTGCAATATGTAAGAATTTTGTAGTAAAATACCCAAAAACCACTAGGCCAGTGTTATATATTTTGTTCACTTGAGTACTTACAATATCCCAACTGTTTGCAACTATTTGTAAATCGTGAGAAAATTGCAATTTTAACCAAGGCTCCGGGACGTGTGAGGAGTCGCCTGTCAATTGCGTCATACCCGCGTTACCCTCGGTTTCCGGTTTTATTTTGTAGAAACCATGGAAACACCAAAGACGCTTTAATATTTACATGTTTTAATAGACAATTAAGGGAACAACTGTTATTATATATTTATAGACAGAAAACTAATTATTGTTATGTAGCTCAACCCGTTTAGTCTTATTGTTTAGGCTAAATCTAATTTTCTTGATTTTTTGCAAGTACCATGCTTTACCATGCCTCAGAGAAAAACACTATTTTGTGAAGTAGCTAACATGGCATAATCAGATGCAGCTTTATTTTTAGTAACAGTAATACAGCATTTCTCCATCATACAATACGTTTTAAAATTAATTACATGCCATTTATCAACACAAGCCATCCAGCATTTAATATGATATTCTAAAATCGATCTATCTTACTGCAGTGTGTCTCAAAAAGTGTCTCACAGCAGCCACTGAGCGAACGCACAGAGTAACGTTATAACATCATTTTCAACACTCTCAAATGTATCTAATATGATAAACAGAGCTGCGTTACCTCATACTCATGACCGGAAAAGCAGAAGCGGCGCCGGCGACTGTGGCATAATAAAAGTTCCTCTGCTCGCGGCGTGTGTTGCGCAATCGCTCCAGCGGCCTTGTTCAGCTCCACAACACTCGGTCCTGCTCTGCTTAATACTACAGTAACGTTAATAATCGCATCCATGAACATGATTTCTTCCCGAGTCCTATCCCAAGATTCCGTGCTCAAACTTTGTGTCATCAAGCTACGCCTTTGTTTTGAATAGGCCTCTGGCGACCTCTAGCGGGCAGAAAATATTACATATTGCACCTTTAATGCGCTGCTTTCATTGAAGTTTTCATTGAATATATATCTATGTATTATATATCATATTACCGTATATGAACACATGTCTAGTCTAGATCAATGTGTTTCATCTGTGATTGACAGTGCTCTAAAAGCTGTGGGCAGGGAGTGAAGGAGAGGCTTGTGTACTGCCCCGAGTATCAGCGCTGCAACGTCACGCTCAAACCCAGCAGCACTGAGTCCTGCCATCTGCAGCCCTGCACCAGCTGGGCGACTGAAGCCTGGGGTCAGGTAAAACACTGCACAAACCTCACTGTTCATTTATAGAAAGGAGTCAGTGTAGTATTTGGCTTGATATCAATGATGAATGTGATGTGTTGACACACTATTAGTAAGATTTTTTTTTTTTTTAATCAGCAAGGATGCATTAAACTGATCAAAAGAGACATGATGTTACATAAACATAAATTTCTACAAATAAATACTATTCTTTTGAACTTTCTATTAATCAAAGAATCATGAAAAATATGTATTACTTTTTCCACAAAAATATGAATCTGCACAACTGTTTTCAACATTGATAATGATAAGAAATGTTTCTTGAGCAGCAAATCATCATATTAGAATAATTTCTGAAGGATCATGTGACACTGAAGACTGGAGTAATGATGCTGAAAATTCAGCTTTGGTCATAGAATTAATTACATTTTAAAATATATTACAATAGAAAACGGTTATTTTAAATTGTAATAATATTTCACAATATTACTGTTTTTACTGTAAGTAATTAAATAAATGCAGCCTTGTTAAGCAGAAGTTATTTCAGTAACACAACAATAAGTTTCCATTTGTTAACATTAGTTAACATGAACTAACAATAAAAAATACTTCTAAAGCATTTATGAACCTTAGTTAATGTTAATTTCAGCATTTACTAATACATTATTAAAATCAGAAGTTGTATTAGTTCATATTTAATGGAGCTAACATGAGCTAACAATGAATAGTTGTGTTTTTATTAACTAACGTTGAAAAAGATTAATAAAAACTATAACAAATATATTGCTATATTGTCACCTATAAATGGGACCTTATTATAAAGTGTTACAGAGACTTCTTTCATTAAAAAACATAAAGTTTAACTGACCCCAAACTTTTGAACAGTAGTTTATTTCCTATTTAAACAGGAAGTTGGGGCATGACGTATGAAAAGAGCTTGTCCTTTTGTAAAAGCCAAATCAGGTTTAATTTACAATCCATGATTTGCGACTTGCTAGTCTGAAGTATGTAGTATTTATAATGATGTGGACAGGACGTTCCAATTCCAGAGAGCATTTTATTGGACAAAAATTGGTATATGTCCCTCCCTGAGCATCCATGATGTCATGAAGGTTTTTATTGATTGACAGTGCTCCAGAAGTTGTGGTGGAGGGATTCAGAAGAGAGCGGTGAGGTGCGTAAACCAGGAATCCGGCAAGGAAGAAAAGACGTCACTGTGTGGAAATAACAATAAACCTGACAGTGTGCAGAACTGTAACCCAGAGGAGTGTAAAATTGATTTAGGTAAGTCAGTTATATAATATCCTGTCCTGTTTGTTTAATAATATATGATAAACATAAAATATCAGACAAATACTGCAAGATCTTTTCTCTTCACTCTTAAACTTTTTTCATTATTTTTGCTCAGTATCTTTTAATCTTGATTCAAACACCCACATGATCTCATTCCTAAATGACATCGGCCATGTCTAATAAACCTTTGACAAAATCACACAGGAACATTCAAATCTGCGTTTGCACTGTCACAGACCCACAGAGAGCAGTTAGGCTATCTAGGTATGAAACGGCTTCACAAATAATCTTTTCAACCACACAGTATCATTATTTCCATCCGTGTTACAAATATTCAAATTATCACAGAAGTACTGCCATACAAGTTCATATTTCAGATATAAACACTGATGTCTACAGAAGCGATTAAAATTGAGTGAATCACCTTTTGAAAGTAACTTGATGCCAGGGTTGCCAGGTTTTCACAACAAAACCTGCCCAATTGCTACTCAAAACTAGCCCAGTTGTGTTTTGGGGGGTCCCCTGATAAAAATCATGTTCCAGGGGGTAAATCTGTGTTTGTTCCCCTGGTAAAATTTGCATTCCAGAGACTAAATATCATGTTATTTGGGGTCGCTTCAACCCTCAGACATGAAAAACAACCCGCAGCAACAGTGTTAAAGTTTCCCAATTCCGCTGGAAAGGCACGGACTTGGCAACACTGCTTGATGCTTCAAATAACAGTTGTATCAATTACATCCTTACGGCACCAGGTGGCGACAAGTGACTGCTAAAAATGTATTTGTCATGGAATCATTCATTCAAGAGATTCGTTCAGAAACGCTGATTCATCCAGAAATGAAACAAGTGAAGTATTTATGAGTGAGTCATTGAATCATTCATTTAAACCGATGAATTTGTTGTTGTTGTCAGAACCCCTAGTAAATTACATGTTATTTATTTTGTTTAGCTGCCTGTTCAGAATCATGGGAGAATCATTATCTCTATTTGAAACAAACAAAATCGTGATTCTCAATTTATCCAGAATCGTGCAGCTCTACTTTTAGTGCTTAATCCTGTTCTGTACACACAATGTTCTGTAATTTACGGGAGTGACAAACGAATTAACTCCTGAAAAATGCAGGCAGTGACAACAGCATTTACAAAAAAGTGAACAACAATATGTTAATGATGTATCTAAATGCACATCAGGGATGTGTCTCTCTTCTGTATGCGCTGTGCAAGAAAAACACAGGGAACGAGGTATGAGCCTCACTTCATTCGTTTTGCCAGATCTTGCTAGAAAAAAGATAATTGCTATTTTTAGATAAATCTAAATGCTTTATATCGAAAACAAAACCTAAATATTGCAACCTGCATCTGCCTACTTTATTAACTCCACAAACTGGATCGCTTTATGAGCCAAGCGCTAACAAGTCGTAAACGTGTATAATAAGTGGACATGGCAACACTTCAAGTGCGCTCTCTGTGTAGCAGTCCTACAATCATGAACAAAACCTCTGTAGGTGGCTTAGTTAAAATTGCAGAACATAATGAGTCTTTAGTTGCTGTAATATTACATTTGTCAAAAATTGCTGATGCCAAACACGCGAGACGCCAGAACACTGCTATGGTGACCACACTGTCAGTCACTGCAATTTCGGGAGTGAGCCGTGTTCCGTACACACACAGAACGTAATTTACTCCTCTATTAAAGGAATAGTTCACCCAAAAATGAAAATTATCCCATGATTTACTCACCCTCAAGCCATCCTATGTGTATATGACTTTCTTCTTTCAGCCGAACACAATCGGAGTTATATTTAAAAAAATCTTGGCTCTTCCAAGCTTAATAATGGGAGTGAATTGTGCCTTTATTTATTTATTTAAAGCCCAAAAAAGCACATCCATCTATCTATAAAAGTAATCCATATGGTTCCAGGGGGTTAATAATGGCCTTCTGAAGCAAAGCAATGTGTTTTTGTAAGAAAAATATCTGTATTTATAACTTTATAAACTATAATCATAGCTTCCGGTAACGACGAGTCTAGTTCCGGCAGAAGAGTGACCTCTGACCTGATGCATGACGTATTGACGAACGCGGAAGCACAGAGGATAGAACAAAACAAAACAAATTATAAGTCTAAAACAAGAAGTTTTAGAGGGAAATGTCAGAGGAGTTCAAAATAAGAGAAGAGGAGCTTGAGTGTTGCCCAGCCCTATATGTTTGCCAGAAGCCAGTGATTATAGTTTATAAAGATATAATTACAGATATTTTTCTTACAAAAGCCCATCGCTTCCCTTCAGAAGGCCTTTATTAACCCCCTGGAGCTGTATGGATTACTTTTATGATGGATGGATGCACTTTTTTGGGCTTCAAAAAATAGTACCATTCACTACCATTATAAAGCTTGGACGAGCCAGGATATGTTTTAATATAACTCCAATTTTGTTTGTCTGAAAAAAGGAAGTCATATACACCTAGAATGACTTGAGGTTGAGTAAATTATGGGATAATTTTGGGTGAACTGTCCCTTTAAATGCGGTTGAAACTCCAGTCAACATGTTATTTTAGTTATAACTTCTTTTTGTAAAATGTTTTGCTTGAAAAGTGTGCTTGAGCTGTCTTTCTACAAAATAAGTTATTTGATTTAATGTTTTGCTCTCTAATGCAATGACAGTTTATATGTTTTTAAGCATGGCTTAAGTGTGCCATTGTATGAAATCTTTTTTTTTTTGTAAGCGACCAAAAATTGTACTCTTTTCCCCAAATATTTACAAAAAGACATTCTGGAAAACATTGTGGTCTCCAGTGCTACCGTAGATCACTTATTTTAATGTGCCGTTCCATGTCTTTATAGTTTATTTTTAATGTTAAAGCCCCTTAAATATTTTTTGTTGTTTTGTTTCTCTTCTTTGCAGGTCTGGTTTGCAAGAAAAACAGCATGTCGACACTTTTCTGTGAGAAACTCAAGCTGCTGGGTCGCTGCTCCCTGCGCTCCATCCGCAAGCAGTGTTGTGTCACTTGTATGATGTAACACTTGCAGAGGTCAGGCTTGGGTCATCGACCAAAAGCGCAAACTACTGGACATGCTGCAGGCAGGGTTCATGGTGCTCTAGAAACGCAGACATCCCTCTCAAATATATGAAAACATGACGTTTTTACTTGAACAAAGAATCCTGGAAATGTTTCCCTCCATTTGTTTCAAAGTGCATCATGAAATGCATCCGGACACATCAGTTAATCTATATATTATTTTTTGCACTCATTTTGGAATTTTTTTTTTTTTTTTTTTAACCCAAAAAGGTGTGTTTTGACAGGTTTACCTGTCAAGAACTGGTTGAACACATAGCAAGACACCTGTTTTTACGGAACCATTATTTTAAAATCATGGATCAGTTGGAAACTGCCATGAAAGGAGCAAAACTTTTGCACGTACAGATTCAGGTTATTCATTAAAAACATTAGTTATTATCTGATGTGTCATGTGACCACTGTCTGATGAAAATTAAGATTTTCACAGTCTAAAGGGAACCTGTTTTCCCCATTCTACTGTGCTGATTTTCCATTGTTTTTCTATGTAAACGCATGCTAGAAGGACGTGTTTAACCTTTGCGCTCGCATCTCGTCTTTTTGCAGCGTCTCACGCATGACACGCCATTCTAAAAATACACCACCTAAGTTAAAAGTAGTTAAACTTTTAAAATAACTTGTCTCTAGACCATTTTATCTCCCCACTGACCTGCATCTCGCCTTTTTAACAGCACAAACGTGTTTTGTGTGAATGGCCCCTAAATGTGCAGTTCTTAAATGAGTGTAGTTTTATGAACATATTTTGCACAAACCTAAAGTTAATACAGGGTTTCTGCAGGTTTTTATGAAGACTTTTTAAAAGACCTTTTTGAGACCAGAAAAGAAAATGTAAGGAATAAATTGAAAGGAACACAATACATCAATATTTTCTATTAGTTCTATTAGCAAGACTTCAGAGTTTGAAAATACAACTTCCAACTGATACCCATTACTTTTTAATTCATTTTACAAACAAGTAGCTTGAAAACCTCTACTCCCAACCACTAGAATATGGAAATATCTTTTACTGATCACACTGCAAAACAAGTGATGTTCTTCCTCAGTATTTTTGTCTTGTTTTCCAGTGCAAATATTAAAATAAGTTCTAGTTTTAGGCATAAACTCACTTAAAGGTGCAGTGTGTAAATTTTAACGGCATCTAGCGGTGAGATTGCGAATTGCAAAATAGAGAAGCTACGGTGGCCAACACAGGACAAAGATGTTGTCGTCTGAGACAGCAGAGAGTAGCCAGTCAAGCAAACGCGCTCTGTAGAGCAGTTTGTCCGTTTAGGGCTACTGTAGAAACATGTCGGCGCAAAATGGCGACTTAACATGTAAAGGGACCCGTGGTGTATGTAGATAGAAATGGCTCATTCTAAGGTAATAAAAACATAACGGTTCATTATGTAAGGTCTTTATACACCACTGAAAACATAGTTATGCATATTATATTGCATTTCTGTCAATAGGTCTTCCTAAAATGTACACATTGCACCTTTAATTTTGCTCAATTTTTCAAGACTTTATTTTACATTTGCATCTCAAGTAAATGTATCTTGATTTAAAGATGTTTAGATATTTGTATTAGCAAACAGGAAAACAAAATTGAGGAAGATATTAATTATTTGCAATGCATGTAACATTTAATGCCATAACTTTATGAATTTAAGACTTTCTGCTCTGATTTAAGGCCTTAATTTGTGCAAGCGCGACTGAAGTCTTTTAAAGACCTTTTTAAGACCAACAGAAACCCTGTAATGCAATAATTTGCAAAAATGTGAATCAGTTTGTTGTGAAACTATTAACAGATTAACCCAATTAGTTAACCAGATATTAGACAGCATATTAATAAGCTGCATGAAAAATTGAGGATATACATTTGGTTTCAGAGAGTTACGGTCTCAGGTTGGATTTTTTTTATATTTTTTGTTGCAAAAATTGCTTTGAAAAATTGTATTAAAGCAAATAACATCACTAACATCTCAGCATAACTTGAGAATTTTAACCCCTTTTTTTTCTCTGCTACATTTGTTGATTATCGTTTTCATTCAGTAAATATACTATCATAAAACCGTTTCACCCAAGCAGTTTATATTTCCTGCTATAAACATATGATGGCCTAAGATTCATTATTATAAATGCACCAAAAAATACAAAATGTAAATAACTGTGAAGTAACATGCTGCTTTACATTATTAAAATAAGAGAAATGGTACTTTAAGCAGTATGTATTTATAACTTCATTCTCCAACCCTTAATCTGGATGTTTTTAAAATGAACAGTAAGATTTCTTGTCATCCAGTGAATAATTTTAAGTGTTGTGATGAAATGCAGGTAAAATATTTCAGGTACATAAAAAAATTGGGTTTGTTTCCATTCAGCTATTATTGTTATTTTAATAATAATCAAATTTCTTCTTAACAAAACACAACCGCAGCTAGATTTTTTATAAGTTGTTACACAGGATATAAGATTTGTGGTTATCTGCACTGTATTTGTGGTAGGTTTTCTAGTTAATGTATTTTAGTTACAGTCATTTGAAAATATGGATCAAACTGTGTGAATATTGTATTCGTGTGGCTCACGGGAGCTTTGTGGTGCTGTAGACTGTTGGTGCTCTGTGTTTGTGAAGCTTCATCAGGGTGCTCAAGCGTTTAAGACATTGTTAACAAGTTAAGTGCACATTGTCACTGAGGATGGAGGTGTTGCAGGTCAATCCTCTTTGGCCTTTAAAACAGGCCTGAACGTTTTATACTGCTCATCTGTACTGCTGTTCTGATTATAAATAAATGCGGTCATGATGTGCGCAAGATCTTTTGTCTGTTGGTTGATGATTTGCCTGATTTCTTTCAGATCATTCTGAGACCACGTGTGAGATCCAAGCTCTGTTCCAAAACCTAGCAAGCTGTCCTTAAAGGGGTGATTGATTATGATTTTTAACTTTAGTTAGTGTGTAATGTTGCTGTTTGAGCATAAACAACATCTGCAACATCTACAAACGAGGGTCAATTCAACGCTGGATTTGCACAAAAGCTTAACATGACAGCACATGCTAGTCGATGAGTTGAATCAACTCCACAGCAACTACATAAATTTATCCACTAACCATTCAGAAATGTCCAGTTTCATTCTAAAAGTTGTAACTTCTTCCTGAGTCTCTCCATCAGTGTCGACTCCGGTTTGAACAATGTAAGGCTGAACACAGTTACTGACAATCCTCATTTTGTCTGTGTGAGATTCTCCAGCTTTGTTGTTGTTGAGCAACCGAAGCATGAGCTGTTAAAGCTCCGCCCTCTTCTTGAAAGTGGGCTGGGAGCAGCAGCTCATTTGCATTTAAAGGGACACACACAAAAACAGCATGTTTTTGCTCAAATCCAAATAGGGGCAAATTTGACAAGCTATAATAAATGATCTGTGGGGTATTTTGAGCTGAAACTTCACAGACACATTCTGGGGACACCAGAGACTTATATTACATCTTGTAAAAGGGGCATTATACATCCCCTTTAAAGATCTGTATAATACCGTTAGTATTTCCATTCATTTCAATGGCAGTTGCTTGATCCCTGTGGCAGTTCTGTAAATGGTACTGTAGGCAACAACATTGTGCTGACTTTTAAGACCTTTTTAAAGTCTACATCCTAGGAGGTATTGTGACCAGCTCCATTAAAAAAATCATACAAGATGGCAAATGGAATGATAAATGTTGATTCCTCTAGTGGTTAAAAAATAAAACTGTATATATTTTGCGGAAGATCATTGTTTTGGTTGCACTTCGGCTCTGTGTAACTGTGCGGATGAATATGGTTATCCTGAGATTTTGAAGCACAAAAAAGCGCATCCATCCATCATAAAAGTAATCCAATACGGCTCCAGGGGTTAATAAAGACCTTCTGAAGTGAAGCGATGGGTTTTTGTAAGAAAAATATCCATTTAAAACTTTATAAACTATAATAACTGGCTTTCGGTAATGGCCGTTCGCAAGTCGCGTTCTCGCAGTTCAAACAAATAGGGCTAGGCAACAAACTCAAGCTCCTCTTCTCTTATATCGAAATCCTCCAACATTTCTCTTTAAAAGTTCTCGTTTTAGACGTAGAATTTGTGACCGGTGTTTTGTTTTGCTCTATCCTCTGTGCTTCCGCGTTCGTCAATACGTCATGTGTCGGGTCAGAGGTCACTCTTCCGCCAGAACTCGACTTGCGTACGGCTGTTGCCAGAAGCCAGTTATTATAGTTAAAAAAAATTTAAATATGGATATTTTTCTTACAAAAACCCATCGCTTTGCTCCAGAAGGCCTTTATTAACCCCCTGGAGTTGTATGGATTACTTTTATGATGGATGGATGCGCTTTTTGGAGCTTCAAAAACTTGGGCGCCATTCAATCCCATTACAACGTTGGGAAGAGCCAGGATATTTTTAATATAACTCCAATTGTGTTCATATTCACGTCATATACCCCTAACGCTGCATTCACACGGGGCATTGGTGTAAATGCTTCTCATTTACTTTGAATGGGTGACGTCACGCGTCACCAAACTGAATTGTGGGTTCCGTTGCGTCACTTCACTCGCGTTGCTCGTGGCAGAAGTTGAAAATTTCTCAACTTTTCAAGTGCCAACGCAGGCGTCAGCCAATCAGATCGCCTTATGCAAATACCCTAGAGCAGTCGCTAGCCAATTGCGTTCATGCAACACTGGAAAGTAATGTGATTGGCTGTTGTCACTATGACTGTCGCATCAGCACCAAGCTTCAGACATGCCCTCCATCAAGCGTTGACGCCCCGTGTGAAAGTAGCGTAACTGTGCGTTCACACCGCTAAAGTGGTGAGAGGAAGTCATTCATTTTCAATGTGAGCCAGCGGCGCGTTCCGGCGAGCAGCGGCGCAGCACGTCTTTGACAGTCAGGTCAACTTTATGGTAATGAGCTATGACGTGGTTCAGCAGCAACCAATCGGAATGTAGAGGCCCTTCGCTTGAGAGGATTTCTGGTTACTTTGACACTCCCGCCGCTGGCGGTTTAAACGCACAGTAAGATGGTTTGAGGGAGAGTAAATTATGGGATAATTTTCATTTATGGCTGAACTATCCCTTTAACCATTTTGTTTTTTAGAATGTTGCTTCTCCTCGACAAGACATGATTTAAGGCGTCATCCATGTTTGTAGCATAAACAGTCAAGTTAGATTTAGGGCTTTGTTCAAATCTCTAATATTATATTCAGTAGATTTTAACCTGGCTCTGAAATCTCTGTCTCTGAACGCTCAGGTCATTTTTGTCCATTCTGGCCATGAGCAGTTTTGCCAGTCACTAAATGTAAATATTTTATGAGGCGAGTGTCCACTGAAGGTGTCGGGGTGTCCGTTTGCAGCAATGGTTTCTTGTTTTCCTGCTTCAAGAAATCATTGATGAGTTGACCTGAACTTACATCATCTGTAAATCAACAGATATAAAATAAACTCATCCTAACCCATGTCATAGCCTGTAAACTGTCTCATTTAACACTGAATTGAACTCGTTGACTCTACAAGGCGCTGTGTGGTCATGATATTGCAGTGCGTGCGTCTCCACTGACGTGCCACCATTCGGTCCAAGGTGTAAAGCTAGACAAGTTGTTCTAGTTAACTAATATTATGGAGTGATCTGCTTTTAGTTTAATCAGGACCGTTGAATCAGGTCTCTTACTCTGACTGAATGTCTGAATTATTTAGTGGTACACAGGAAAGGGAAGTCGCCTCGCTGCCATTCAAGAGTCGCAGTGTGTGTTCGGATCTCTTTTGCTGGAAGCGCATTATGGTAATGTGTGATTATACAACTGAGCTAAAATCAAGGCTAAGTAATACGCTTTGTCATGAAACGCATGAAATCTAGAGCACTGACATGGTGTGACACTGCTGACAAATGTGATCGTTCTGTGACCTAGCTGACAGCGCTGCGGTGCCAAATGGGTTTCAAGTTATAAGGGATAGAAGAACCTGCCAAATCTGGCCTAATTTAACCCGACCTCTGTAATGGAGCCTGATTCGGCACGGTTTGGATTGCAGAGTCACCTCTTCCCATTTTACGGTGACCTGAAAAAGTGTTACTAGTAAAGAACAAACAGTGGGTGAGTGGCAGACTACATTTATGGTGTAAAGTTTCTTAAAACCACAATATTTCTGCATGTCCTGTCCAAACCCCTAGATTTTAAGAGTTACCAATACTTATATTGGGGCCAAAGTTCTGAAACCACACCGACAATCTGGGGATTTTTATTTCGACCATTTGTTCAAAAGTAATGTGATCAGATTTCGGCTATCGGATTGGATCAAATCTTGATAATGGGGCGTTCAAAATTTAATGCATCCTTGCAGAATAAGAGGATTAATTACTTACCCCAAACTTTTGAATGGTAGTCTGTTACTACACACAAGAATTAGCTCAGATTATCCATTTTATTTAGGAATTAACATTTTTAGAAAATATTTTCAATGCACACTATGTAACTTTTTTTGTTCAAAATTAACAAAATTTAAATAATGAGTCAATACATCAACAATCCTTCTAAAACGTGTTTTTTTCTTACCTTGAAGAGTGTTTATTTTTAGACTAATCAGGATGATTATTCACTCTCATTATAAAGCTTGGAAGAGCCAGGATCATTTTTAATATAATTCCCATTGTGTTTGGCTGAAATAAGATATTCATATACAACTAGGATGGCTTGAGGGTGAGTAAATTATGGGATAATTTTCATTTTTGGGTGAACAAAATTATTTGGCAAAAAAGGCAAAATACAGCTACAGGTTTTATTTTACTATACAAAAAAAATGCATAGAAAAACAAAAAGCTCACAGGAAAAAGCAGACATTGATTACAACATAATCAGTTATTAATATTTCATTGGTTCTCTCGTTTTTGCATGTGTTCATAAATTCTTTGTATTACAGCCTGGACAAAAATTATGTACGCACAATTTGATCACAAATAAAACAATTGACTCCATGTAATATGATTACAAAATCTTTAACAAATTTATAATAATACTTAAATAAAGGTTGAAGATGTTAATTTTTCAAGGCTGAACATCACTTTTGGCCACTACTGTATATATTTTATATAAGAAATGATGTATTTATTTTTTAGTTTGTCAAAAAACAAGCATGTACTGTCATTCAGTATTCTTTGTGATGCTCTTATTTGATGTAAGTCTCGAGTGTTTCTAACTCTGCGCTTGGATTTGAGGGGCATTACCGTGAGATAGATCTGCCGAGATAAAACTAACCGTTAAAACTCAGATCACAGAGAAAGATAAAACTCTAGCTTCCGCACAAGTCCTCTAAATCCTTCTTATATTACATGTGGTCCGAAAAAGGAGATGGGAAAGGCCACATTTCAATTGCATTGACTATTGCACGTTTTTCAAATAAAATCCATGACCGTGAGATCGCATACGGAGCAGTTGTTGGCTACTGCAGCATTTGACTTTATTTGAGTTTTATCCGTGGGTTACGAAAACAAAGCCTCACAGAAAGTGAAGCATGTTGCACACTCACTGCATGTTAAAATGCAGGAATGTGTGACGAGGACTGGATAAGGTTTACAGCACTATGACTTTTTATGATTGCATATTTCAAGAAAAAATAAACACATTAGTCTATTGGTATGATCGTAAGAGGGGCAACAAGTCAACCTCATTTCCAGTGTTGAATCCAACCAAGGCTTTTGGGGGGGGGGGGAAGCAGGAAGTGCAGATAAGATAGTGATGTTTGAGCAGATAAATCAAACCACACAAACCATTGGTCACTGGCAACACATTTCAGTTCATCAATACTCCATAAGAAATCTGGTGGGTGAGATTTCCACTCAGCTGAGGGCTGGAATGGAGGCATGTTTAGTTCTTGTTTTGAAGAGATTTTACAGAGCAAACAATATTTCTAAATAGAAAAGAGCAGTCTGAGCTAGAACTAGCTGATAAATGAGCGTAGAAGAATAGATTACCTGCTGAAAATGATTGTCGATTTGTACTTTTTGTTATTTTTTGTCTGTATGTTTAAAAAAGGACCAAAACACTATAAAAGCAGCATAAAAGTTGTTCATATGACTTGCATTGTGGGGTAAAGTTACTTTTAGAAGTGTGTTCTAATATTGTGTTACTTAGTTATTTTTTATGGAAAGTAATGTGTCGCGTTACTTTTTCTTTCTTGTTTGTTTTTCTAATAACAAAAAAGTTATATTTTTGGCAAATGTAAAGGCCTTTTCACACCAAAACTGCAAATGCAAAAGGAAATGCAAATTCACACCTGAACAGTAGAGGGCGCAGCTCAAACAAACCTTTCAGCTGTGCTGCCATTCTGGATTGCAGAAGAATAGGATGCAGGAGAAGAAAGTTCAACACTCTTACTTCAGCAATATAAAAAAAATGAAACACAAATGTGATGTTTATCTAAAGTCATATCTGCTTATTGGTATGGTTGAATTGACCGTTTCCAAAGACCCTCCCCATTTAGTTAATGTTGCTACGTCCGATAAGCCACACATCATGTTCTCACACAGTGAAAAATACATTGCGGAGCAAAGAGGACACTGACAACGAGTCGACAGACAAGACAGCAGGTTACTTTTGATATAAAACAAAGTCTCAAATTTTTAAAGAAATTTAAACAATAAATACCGTTTTGTGGCTCTTTAATGTGTCGTGACAGATCGCTGTAGTGCCTCAGTTCAAGCGGCTCATGAACCGATCATCTTTTCCTACTAGTTAATTTATAACATCAAATAAACATTAATGAACATCATAAGGAATGTTGTTTCAACCGCGGAAAGACGTCAATACACACCATTTTTCAAGTTCAAGTCCATCTACGTTAATCTGCTAACTCCCCTGACTGCTTTGTCCAAGTACAGGGGCACGTTCAAGCTCAAACCGTGCGCAACGTTTTGCTATGGTTTCCGGGTTGAACGACATGTTTCCCGGAAAAGGTGTGCAACAGGGTTTGAGATACGTTTTCTCTTGTTTGGTGGGTGTGTCAAAAATGTCAGCCCAATCAGCATCAACATGTATATAAACCACACTGTATTAAAGAGACAGCTCGCACCATGGGTCCAAGTAAAGTCGTTTACAACTGTGTTCTCTTTTATTCTGGACGGCAAGAGTGATTGTAACATCGAGCGTATTTTGCTGTATTAAACACGTATTTATACCGACTTCATCAGGCTCTGAAAATTCTTCAAAAAGAATACAAAGAATGGCCTTCTCAGCTGCCATAGTTGCAAGTCTTGCATCATCAGAACGGTGTTCAACGCACCACCGTTTCCGTTTGAAAAACATTTTGCAACGTTTTTTCGGGGCTGAACGCAGCCCAGGTCTCTGCAGGACAGTAATAGGAGTTACCAGATCAGTGGGTGAGGCCATTAACAGAGGGGCGTTACCTGATTTGCCCACGACAGAGTGTGGGTAGGGTTTAGGGGTGGGGTAGGGTGAAGGGGATCATTTTCATTGCATGATTTATAAATACTCACCAGTTAGAAAACACCTAAAAATTCAGAAACGCCCACTTTTGTTCTGCAGAAACCTCATACTCGCTTTATCAGACAAAATGGTGGATTCGGCATTATGATTGGTTAGATCGCCTGTCAATCAAACTCCTGGCAAAGGGTCAGCAGCAATAAAGTGAGATTAAATACATGAAGTATTTTTGTACTATTTAACATATTTAATTATAGCAGGTTTGCATAATATTCTGAGTTGGCATTTCACTGTTTTTATTCCTTTTGAGGAATACTCAATCTGTTTTTGTGCAAGTGAGATGATTAAATGCATGCTCATATTTAGTCTAGAACTACATCATGTTCACACAGTGCCTCTGCACTCGCTCCTGATTTCTCTGAACATGGAGACAGGAGAGCCTTCAGTCAATAAATAGGAAAGCAAAGTAACTTGTGTTACTTATTTGAAAAAGTAACTCAGATATTTTGTTGTAAATTTAAAAATAATGCATTACTTTACTAGTTAAAAAAAATCAGATTACTTTATTTCATTAATTGTAATGCGTTACCCCAACACTGCTGAAAACTATTGGCAAATGTACTTTGTGAAGTCATATAATGTCTTATAATGGCTTTTGTGTTTAAAACATACCGACATTTACAGTAAATGTTTCTTTCTTCTGAAGCTCTGAAATCTCATTCTCTGTATAATTGAACTGGCATGTTTGGTTGCAACAAGAACTAATCGTACAAGCGTCAGTGATGACAATACTGTCGTGATGCTTCAACTTTCAGATCTTTGATAGCGAAGCTTAAATGTCTGTTCTTCTAACGCTATCTCACGACCAATTTGTACGTAATTTACGAGGTGGCTAATTCATACGAATTTGTACAACCTTGCACAAATTCATACGATTTGTCTAAACCCCAGTGACGGGTTTGGGGGCGGGGTTAGGGGTAGGTCATTCGTACAAATTCATACAAATTAGCCACCTCGTAAAATACATACAAAAATACATACGATTTAGCCAAAAACATACAAATTCGTACGAGTGAGGTCATAAGAATTCACACGAATTAGCCACTTTGTAAAATACGTACAAACGATACGACTATTTTTATGCTGTTTTTATGTCTTTTTTTAAGCACGCTCACTATGAACTGTCACTCTATGGAAAAGAGCAGCATAATTATTCTTCAAAACAAGTTGTTTTGCATTCAACTGAAGAACGAAAGTGGTTTGGAGCAGCAAGAGGGTGTGTAAATCATGACAGAGTTTTTCTTTTTGGGTGAACTGTCTGTTGAAATTTATGTTTTTATAACTGTAAAATCATATGAAACCAATATGGTGAACATGATTTCACCAAGTACAACACGTCTGTTGATTCTGGAACAACATTCTAATCAACCAATCAGATTTGAGGGACAGATTTACAGTTTAAAACACAACACCTGTGAAAAATCAACACAGAAAATTCCTTCATATTAACACAGTACATTGAGCCTTATTTTTATGGAATCTTCTAAGAGTGTAGAATCTTCTTAAGAAGCTTCTAGAATCTTTCTGTAATTTGAATTTCTTGTTTAGACGACAATTTCGCTTGCTTTTGATTCTTAATTAAACGCCTGTGGCTCTGATAAAGTAATAAATTCATAAACCTGTTCCACAGAATAATAATGACATGTAATGTGCAACAGACAAAACCAATGTATTTAGACCTCAGGATATTATACGAGGTGAAAGGGGACATGATCCACGACGTAAAGAAAAGACAAAACATGATGATTCCGAAACATTATCAAACTAAAAGCTTCTTATCATCAGATGGGACCAATCAAGAGTGGCCTCTGGTTAGGTTTGTTCATCTTTTCAAGCGTCTGTGCTCTTTTCCTAGTCCACTATCAAAGAGCTATAGATAACAGCCATTCACAAAAGCCCTATCAGACAAACCCTGCACCTAGGGAATTCACAGCGAGGAGGGGCAAACGCTGCCCCTCACGAGTGTGAGAATGGAGGCAGGGACGTAGAATGACAGACAGGAGTAGGGAGGGGTGAGGAACCGAGAGAGAGACAGCAGCATTTCTATGACCATCCTGGAGGTAGGAGATCACTTCAGGAGACAGGATGCCAGGAACAGGGTCGTTTTGACGTGCATTCCCTGGAAACGCAGGAGGAATAAGTGTTGTCCTGATAATGGTTCCCAAATGGGATTAATAAAGCGCTCTATCTCACCATCAGAAGCTTCACAGACTTGCTCCTCAGCCTAATTCCACAACTTCATGGTTTCTTCACTGGTCTTATGTGGAGTTCTCTGGAGCGAGAGGCATCCATGCACATTCACTGAGCAGCATGTTCCATGAGGAGTACCATGAGGAGATGGACAGTGAGTAACAGTGTGTCTGTATGCTGGTCGGTGTGTGTCGTCTATCTTCTCGTCGTCTCCGTCACCTGTGGCAGCGCATGTCCCGTGCAGCGGGCGCTCAGGGTCGACAACTCCTCATCCGCCTCGACCTCCACCTCCGGCCGGCATGTGCGCAGCTACGTGCACCTCCAGGGAGACGTGCGCCAGCGGAAACTCTTCTCCTTCCAGAAGTTCTTCCTTAGGATCGGGAAAGACGGGAGAGTCAACGGCACCAAGAGAAAAGACGATCCCTACAGTGAGTTACCTCATTATACGTTCAGTTTATTCAGAATCACGTCGGTAATAATGGCCAAAAAACAACATCGTGATGTGAAGTTTAATTTCGCGCGTCTCCGTGAACATTATCATGTGTACATCAACTAATCTGTCTGAAAATATAGCTATTAATCATGTTTCAAGGCATAGTTTATAGTTTTATTAACTCTGATTAAAATGTACATTTAAAATATCTGAATGTAGGCTACACTTACCGGCACTAATCATCTATATAATAATATTAAGGAAGTTATATGTCCAAAAACAATTCTGTTGTGAATAATAATAAGAAGAAGAATTATATTAATTTGATATAATTGGATTTAAACCCATTTAGAATAACTCTATTAATTGCCTAACATAGGCTACATGTAGCCTTTAGATCAGTAGTGGATGTACTTAAAACAAAACAAAGAATATATATGAAAATATCTAAAGTTTAACGAGGTTTCTAAGTTCTAGGTTTGAAAGTACTTTAGTAAAGTACTCTTTTAATTGTGTGTGTGTGTGTGTGTATATATATATATATATATATATATATATATATATATATATATATATATATATATATATATATATGAGTGGCACTTATTACTATTGAAATGACTTGGAAAAAGTGTCCTATATATATATATATATATATATATATAGTATATATATATATATATATATATATATGTATGTATAGTTATAGGTAGTGCTGTCAAATCGATTAATCATGATTAATGCATCTAACATAAAAGATTGTAAATATATGTGTGTTTATATATACATATATATATAAACACACACACACAATTAATCAATTTGACAGCACTAATATATATGCACATGAGATAAAAATGACCTAATTTAATTATAAAAGTATTTATAATGTGTTATTATAATCCTAAATTGATTGAGTCATTGGGTAAATTATTGAATAATGTGACATGAAATTAATTGTTTTATAATCAATTTAGGAATATTATAACACATTATAAATACTTTTATCATTAAATTAGATCATTTTTAGATTACCTCATGTGCATTCACATATAAATCAAAAGTTATGACATTTCTATTTGAATGTTTTATCATTATAGGCTGCAGTATTTGTTAATGACTCAATGAAATTGTTAGCAAATTATGTCAGTAGACTTTAAATGATTTCTAAGCAAAACACCTGATGTGAATTCAGGGCGTTCTGTCTTAATGAACCACGCAAGAATAATAATACTAATATTTAAACCCCATAAATGAAATTAGCTGTTCTAATAAAACAAACAAAATTAATGGGCCGTTAAGGAATGGTGCTATTGGCTGTAATATCCTTTTAAATGCATAATTGTGTCCTGCTGACACCCAGAAATCTGAGAGCAATTAACCCACATATTGCTGTAAATGTTTCCCCTGACGCAGCAAAGGAAACAAATCCTTTATAACATGATCAAGGGTTACGCTTGTGCTTTCAATAGCTATATATCCCTAACGGAGTCAAGTATCTGTTACTAGATAGTGTTTGGTTTGTTTTCATGTATTATGAGCCCATCAGTGAAATGCACAATGTGTTTTCGGTGTTTTACACAGAACAAGTTAATTAGCCATTGCTCATATGGAGCCCATGTGCAGATAAGGGTCTTCCTGTTTCCTCTGCGTGTGTGTGTTTGTGTTTGTCTGGTGTCTCACACTGACATCCCTTCCTTTTCAAGGCCACGGGGCATCTTGATTCATTTTTTGTTTTTTTTTGTTTGCTTGTTTGAGTCTGGTGCTTTTATAATCAAACTTTTTTTTAATGTCTCAGTTGTTTCCCCTATATAAAGCAATGAGATGTCTGCTGCTTCTCAGATTGTTCTCCTGACAGTAATCTCACACGTGTCTCCTCTTGAGTTTCAGAAGAGATCTCAACAACATCTTAAAGTGTCCGAGATACCAAAGACTGCAATCAAAAGTCAGAGATCTTTAAGATTTCTCATTAAATTCCTTCATGAGCTGCTCCACATTCATTTTACAGCTCTATGCTTTTACTGTATGACAACTATTCTTCTTTTAGAAGAAAAATCTTAAAAGAGGACCTATTATTTCACAAGATGTAATACTGTATAAGTCTCTGGTGTCCCCAGAATGTGTCTGTGAAGTTTCAGCTCAAAATACCCCACAGATCATTTATTAAAGCTTGTCAAATTTGCCCCATTTGGGAGTGAGCAAAAACACGCTGTTTTTGTGTGTGTCCCTTTAAATGCAAATGAGCTGCTGCTCCCAGCCCCCTTTCCAGAAGAGGGCGGAGCTTTAACAGCTCGTGCTTCGGTTGCTCAACAACAACAAAGCTGGAGAATCTCACGCTGCCAAAATGATGATTGTTCAGCCTTACATTGTTCAAACCGGAGTCGACACTGATGGAGAGACTCAGGAAGAAGTTACAACTTTTAGAATGAAACTGGACGTTTCTGAATGGTTAGTGGATAAATTTATGTAGTTTCTGTGGAGTTGATTCAACTCATCGACTAGCATGTGCCGTCATGTTAATCTTTTGTGCAAATCCAGCGTTGAATTGACCCTCGTTTGTGAAGCAGTCCGGCGTAAAATGACGGCATGGTAACAACACTCTACTACAACAACTCTTCCTCTTCTCTAAAGCAGCCCAACATGGCCTCACCCCCTTTGTTGCGTGTTCTCGGGGGCAGGGTTTATGTAAATATTGGGGTTTGTGATGTCACAAACCCGGAAAGAAGCTTGTTGTAGTCCCTACCAGCCGTTTGTTGTAGTCCATAAAAAGCGATTTCTGTAAAAGAAAATATCTCCCTTTGCATTGAACTTTGAGCATCGTAAATTCGCAGATGTTGTTTATGCTCAAACAGCAACATTACACACTAACTAAAGTTAAAAAAGTGAAATCATTAATCAAGGACCCCTTTAAATGAAATATTGGAAAGTCTCTTGAGCTATAAAGGAGCAACCTCTGAGAAATAAAAGTTTGATCTGAACCCTTCTTAGCTTCTTCAGTAAAAAAATACTTTGAAAACTTTTTAAACATTTAAGAAAGTGCACTCTTTGATTGTCATGTAATGTTAGGTCATTGGAGATCAGTATGGAAATGTACCGGGTGCTTGAGTTGTCCCTGTTAGGGGGCAATGTGTGTTTGTGTAGCGTCAGACATCACTGTGACATCTGACTGTGTAAACATGTAATCAAGCCCTCAGAGGTGATCAGGCGTTGAGAGGAAATGTCTGTCAGATCTCTCTCTCTCTGTGTGTGTGTGTGTGTGTGTGCACGTGTCAGTTTCCTTCTGATAGCCTCATCTGTGATAAAACAACAGGCACAAAACACCCTAGCAACCTCAAAATTACAACCACCTATAAACCACTCGTAACATCCCAGCAATCAGAAATGCACTGTCAAGCACGTTTTGCATGAGTAAGCTCTAGTATTAGCAAATATGCCTTAGAAAAAGCATTTTAGTGTTAAACTAAAACATGTACGTACCGATACTGATAACTGATATATTGGACGCTAAATCTAAATCCAAATTTTTATATAATTTTTGAGCACCTGATTACAAAAACAAAAGTTTCACCAATTAAAATCCATGTCCCAAGCACCACAATTATAATGTTCTCATTATAATTTTATGTAGCTTTTATGACAGAGTTGCGCTGCACATGTTGCACTTCACTGCATTTTCCTTATTGAAGTGATTTCAATCATATTTCAAGCAATTCAAAACCATAATGGTGAACAGTGCGCATCTGAAGTGCCTCAACAATCCATTATTTATCAGCTTTAATATACTGGCCAAATACGATAACATTAAAAATTAACATGTATCAGCCCATACCGATATATCATGTATCCCTATTATAATTAGGTTAAGGGTAGGTTTAGGGTAAGGGTTTGGGTTTGGCACTTAGTTGTGGGTGAATGTGATTTCACCAAGTACAACATGTTCCTGGATCACCATCTTTGTTGATCCTGGAACGTTCCAAACAACCAATCAGATTTGAGGGAGACGTTTACAGTTTATGTCAAGTTTAAGCTTTCAACCAGGGTTAGGTGCTTCTACATCAGTGTTGTTCACCTATCATTTCCCTCTTATTTTAATTTTAAGTTATGGGTAGGGTTAGGGTAAGGAGCTTGCATTGTGTCAATGAATGTCCTCGCAAAGATAGACGTACAAGAATATGTGTGTGTCTCTCTCTCTCTCTGTGTACATGTATCAGGAACAGCAGCAATACACATGTTCTCACTTAACTGCTCTCAATTTTAACTAGCCCTAAAGAGCCTCATGAGAGGCTGAAACGTCACATTTGGTTAAAATTTCTTGGTGGTGAGAACGAGCAAAACAAATGTGACAGTGATCAACATGTAATCCCAGAGGAAAGTGTTACTGCTCGAAGATATCGGCTTCATCTCAGATGTTTATCCTAGAAGTAAAAATAGACACAAATGAAACAATTGTTGACATAGAGTAAGAGTACAGAGTTGTACAATGAATGTGGAGCAGCTCAGATCATTTGCTCTCTAATTCATATTTCTGAATTTATTTGAATTCAAAAATTTGAATTTGAATTCATATTGAGATCTCTGACTTTTGATTGCAGGGTCAGTATCTTGAGCAAATCTGATCAGAAAAACAGTTTGAGTCAAAAACTATTTGAGAAGCAGGAAACTTCATTGTACACTATAGTTTTCAAACGTTTGGGTTCGGTAATATTTTTAATGTTTTTAAAGAAGACTCATGCTCAAGGCTGCATTTATTTGATCAAAAACACAGTAAAAACAGTAATATTGTGAAATATTTAGCGCTGTCAAATCAATTAATTGCAATTAATCGCTTCTAGCATGAAAGTTTGTAAATATATAATAGATGTGTGTGTGTGTGTGTGTACATATATATATATATACTCACAAACTTTTATGTTAGATGCGATTAATCGCGATTAATTGATTTGACAGCACTAGACATATTATTACAATTTAAAACAACAGTTTTCTATTTTAATATATTTTATAAAGTAATTTATTCCTGTGATGCAAAGCTAAATTTTCAGCATCATTACTCCAGTCTTCAGTGTCACATGATCCTTCAGAAATCATTAATTTAATTTCAAAACATTTCTTATTACTATCAATGTTGAAAACAGTTGTGCTGCTTAATATTTCTGCAGAAACCATAATGAATAGAAAGTTCTTTGATGAATAGAAAGTTCAAAGTAGCAGCATTTAATTGAAATATAAATCTTTTGTAACATTGTCTTTACTGTCACTTTTGATCAATTTAATGCATCTTTGGTAAATGAAACTATTTCTTTCAAAACAAAAACACTTATTGACCCCCAACCTCAATTTAACCTCTAAATTCTGTCTATATGAAAAACAATTGCGATATTGAAGAGATTTCATTGGTAATTTTCTTGCCTATGGAATGTCTCTATAAAGTACAACAATTTTGACCAGAGCATTTTCAATCAATATATCTACTTGAACGGACAAAAACACACAAAATGATGTCAAAATGCCCCTTTGTTTAGTATGCTCGTAAGTACAGTCTTAAATGAGTTAAAAAGTGTTAAATGAAAGTAAAGAGTTGTGAGAATATAGTTGTCAGATCCGTGTCATGTGCGGCAGCCTAATAAACCTGCTGCTGTGATGTCTGTCATTAATGTTAATCAAAGAACAAACAGAAAGTCACTCACTGCTCTTGACTGAATGACTTTTGTCGCTTTAATAAGGATTCATCTATATTAAAGCCTATTAAATGTTAAAATTGATAGTTTTCAATTATACTGTAAAGTTGAATGACTAAAGTCTAATTAATGGCTAAAATTGAGGAAAAAAATAATTTAATAGAGACACTGGTCTTTATTCATAGTGCTTAAAAAGATGCCATTAAACAAAGATTTAAAATATACTGTGTTTATGATGTTTATTAATTTGGAGATCCAATGTGAAAGTATTACAATATAAAAATATATTAAAAACTTTAATGTTATTTGCGATTAATCGCGATTAATTACAGAAAAATGTGCGATTAATTAGTAAATTTTTTTAAAATCGAATGACAGCATTTTACATTTAAACACACATTAAGTGCATCACATCCTGAGCGTGATTTGCAACATTACGGATACATCCGATTGAGAAATAGAATGGCTACTGTTAGTCTGCAGGCAGAGTTTCATGAATGGCGTGATGTGAATATCACCAGCGACACATCAAAGGTGAGCGTCTTTCACATTCAGCAATGGGCTCTGACAAAAGAATAATCCGCAGCGGGTGAAATTACACTAGTCTTTACACTAGCACAGATCCAGTGTTCGTGGAAATGGATACTGCAGTAGTGATGCTGTCCTTAGGCAAGACATGATTTGGGAAACACTGCCCTATGAGGTGCTTCTGAATGATGTCATGCATTTGAAAAGACATCCGTTAGATGGGAAAAACAGGAACAATGGGTCTGTGAGGGGTGTGACATCATTCTGATGACTATGATGCAGAACTTCAACAGCTCATGTCAAAAATGTACAATTTGGATAATATGAGATGCAGGTCATTAGTTTAATGTAATGCTAAAAGAAATATCACTGCAAAAGTCTGATATCATTACAGTAGTGTAAAAAAAAAAACTTGCTTTATGTTCACCACCGTTCAAAAGTTTGGGGTCAGTATGATTTTTCAAAAGAAATGAATACTTTTATTCAGCAAGGACTCGTTAAATTGTTCAAAAGTGACAGTAAAGACAAAATATTTCTATTTCAAATAGTTGCTGTTCTTTTAAGCTTTCTATTCATCAAAGAATCCTGAAAAAAAAAAGTGTCAGTTTCCACAAAAATATTAAGCAGTTTTCAACATTGATAATAATGATAATAATGTTTCTTGAGCACTGAAGACTGGAGTAATGATGCTGAAAATTCAGCTTTGCATCACATGAATAAATTATTTATTAATATATTTGAAAATATATTCAAATAGAAAACAGTTCTTTTAAATTGTAATAATATTTCAGAATATTACCGATTTTACTGTTTTTTTTGTTTGTTTTTTTGATCAAATTAATGCAACCTGGGTGAGCAGAGGAGACTTCTTTCATTAAAATAACATTAACAACCGACCCCAAACTTTTCAACAGTATGTGTACATTAAAAATGAAAAGGTCAGAAATGTTATTTAATATGAAAACGACAACTTTGCTGGTGTCCTACACTGAGTATGGCAAATTGAATTGTATGTAAAAGTCTTGGGGAATTGAATCCGACTAATGATTATAGCGCAGTGGGGGTGTTTAACTCAGCGTCTGGTCTGTCCTTGTGAGAGACTCCAACAGATTTATGAGCTTTTATGGGGATTCCAGTGTAAAGCTGTCCCACGTGTATCCTGATCCTGTTTGATAAAGCAGAAGTCTGCTCTCTGTCTGACTGGAACAGTGTTTGATGCTAATAAGGGCTCATGCTAACTAAACCACTCTAAAAAGACCAATTAGCAAAACAAACAGACAGTGATGTCTACTGAATAATTGTGCATTGGATTATGTCACTTGGGTAAAAAATTAGGCTTGAACAAAAATTTGTTCCAAGAACATTTTGCTAACATTCCCATTAAGAAATTATGAAAGCAATTTTTTATAATTTTTTAAAAACATGGTTACACTTTATTTTGATGGTCCCCTATATAAGTAACATTGCACCTACATGTCAACTAACTCTCATTAGAGTATTGGTTAAGTATTAGTAGACTGTAAGGGTATGGTTAGGTTTAATAGAATAAGGGGTGAGGGTTACTAGAATAATTTGACATGTACTTGCAAAGTTACTTCCCAGCAAGCAATAGCCATCTTGGTCAACTCTAGACATGATATAGTCCGGCTATGAGTAGCCAAAATAACCTTGAACTTGCGAGATGTATGATATTCCATCATGTAAGCAAATTCAACAGTGATTACAAGGTGTTTGTTTCATTTCTTTGACATGATTCTTGGGTTATGGTTAGAAACCTATTAAATTTTCACTGACAGCCCAAATTTTGCCTTGTTTTAGCCATAGACGTCAGGGCCGTGTTTGGATGGCTATTTTTAAACGCAAAATTGCTTGCTGGGTTATAGTGTGTTGAGAAGCATCAAAATAAAGTGTTAGCACATATTAAGCAGATAGTCTACTAATACTCTAATGAGAGTCAGTTGGCATGCATTGGTGCTACGTTACTTACAGCTGACAGAATGTCAAAAGGGGACCATCAATATAAAGTGACTTTTGAATGTTCTCCGAACCATCTAAAAAAGTATGTAGTGTAGTAAGTGTGAGTGTAGTAGTAATGTTATCAAAACATTAGACTAACGTCCAACTAAAATGTTTCAGAAAAACATTCCATAAATGATGTATAAATAACATCATTGTGCTATTTTTTTGATAATATTAATGACCAGATAACTTTGAACAAACGTTCTATCAACGTTACTGGAAGAACGTTTGAGAGAACCTTTTCGTAATTAATAGAGTGGTGCAGGTGTGACGATTTTCCAATGGGGTTTTATAGTGGGGGTTTTCAATTTATGAGTAAAATAAAGCCTGTGGTAAACATAACTTGACGATGCTTTGACGTTTTGCTCAACAACTGAAGCCCAAAGTGTACTGTACGAGCACCGCCGGATTTTTGTAACTGCGTGTACTCGGAGGTCGCACATGCGCATTTAATTTTTTTGTTTACAGTAATTCGTTTATCCACAAGGTAGTCAAAGAAAAAATGCATAAACAGAACAGATGAACACATGAAAGCTACAGCGACAATGGAGGCCTACACAAATGAGAGATTGTGTGAAGAGGTTAGAAAGTACCCTCGTTTGTACAACTCTTGCATGAAAGAATACAAAGATGTTTGGGTTGTAACTCGTGGCGAGAGATTACTCAAAACTGCGCATTCGTCGAATGCCTGTGTATGCGTACGAGTCGAGTGAAGTATTCTTTGCAAGACTGTGTGTTTGACTGTGTGCGTACACTAGCGTACGCGAAAAAAATGAAGTATACCCAGAGCTTTACACTGCACACACTCACACCCCAAACTGTATTATCTAGTAACTTATTAAAATTGTACGTTTCCAAAAATGAACATAACTGCTTAAAAATTCGCATTTTCGCTATGGTGTAATTTACATTGTAGAACAAAACGTCAAATTATAGTCAATTTATGTTTACCACAGGCTTTATTTTACACATAAATTGAAAAACTATGGAAGCTTGTTTCCACCACTGAATAAAAAATAAAAAAGGTAATTGCGACTTTTTACCTCACAATTTTTACTTTTTTTCTCACAATTGCATGATATAAACTCGCAATTACTGGTTACAAATTGCAAGATATAAAGTCAGAATTGTGTGATATAAAGTCGCAATTGGGAGTTATAAAGTCAGAATTGTGAGATATAAAGTCGCAATTCTGAGAAAAAGTCACTTTTTTTATTTTAGAAAATAAAAGCTACCATTAAAAAAAAAAACAATTATAAAACCCCATAGTAAAATCTCAGAAGGAACCAGTGGCGAATTAGTCTTCCGGGTTTTCACATCATCCCTGCAGCACTCTATTAAGTAACAAATTGAATTAAATATGAAATTTTGAAGTAGAAAGACTGAAATTGTTTTGTCTTGTAAAACAAACTCCAGTAATCTCATTCATAGCTTTGAAAAATCATTTTTTACAGTGTTCTAGCATGGTATTTTTTGAAATGCATTGGAGTAGCATAGAAATACCTTTTTTTTTTCAACATATACTATGGTAAATCATATATATTTTAACATGTACATGTTTTTTGGATACTGGCTTTCTTTGAAATACTTATTTAGCCCATTTGTGTATTCCTTTATATGCAAGGAAAGACTAAATATCAGCAACGACAGAATGGTTTATTTGTTGCGTCTAAACCATAGTCTGCTATCATGTCTTCAAACATCCTCTTTGTAGTTGTCGCAGGAAGCAGTCAGGACGCTTCAGGCATGAGCCGGACGTACAGGAGACCACCAGTACGGTGTGAGATCGCTGCCATGTGTGCCACAGATGCTTCACAATTCCACCAACACAACAAAATCAACGCAAGCGCCTCGATATCACTGACAAATAGGCATGATGCAATGACTGGTGCAATGCTGTTTTGTAATCTCAGAAAATACGACGGCAAAAAGCACGGCCAGTTTTGGCAGAGCGCTGTGGAAAATGCACGTCTGCGCAAACAATTGCAAGCCAAAGACGCAACGTTTAGTAACGTGTAGCAGAGCATGACAAGCTCGGAAAACAACACCGCGCAAAGAAAAACCGTGCAAATAAGGCTCAGTTTAAACTTGACCTCCTGGTGCGCTGCTCGACATCTGCTGAGGTTTTTCTCCGTTTCGGTCGCTCTCGCAGGTGTTTGGCTTGTATGCTTTAAATGGAGGTGGGATTACAAACACATTTACTGTAATGGCTTGGCTTGTTCTCCCAGCTCTCTTTTGTGGTTAGTTAAGTGTGGCCTCACTGACATGGAACTTCAAAGCGAGGCTCTGTGTAGAAATTAGTGCTGTTTTTGTCATTTCAGTAAAACTCATCAAAACTGTGAAATGGTAAAGTTGTCAAAACTGTGAAATAACACAAATGGAGGTATGGGAAATATATAGTGACCAAAACATGCAAAAACTGTTATATTTGAACTTCTTTGTCTAGAGACCAGCTCTGGACATTCATCAGAGGTGCATCTTGGGATGCTTCTTAAACATATACACTCTAAAAATGCTGGGTCAAAAACACCCCAAGTGAAAAATGGACAAACCCAGCGGTTGGGTTAAATGTTTGCCCAACCTGCTGGGTAGTTTTATTTAACTCAACTATTGATTAAAAATGACTATATGTCTGGCTTAAAATGAACCCAAAATAGGTTGGAAATTAAAAATCAGACACATAATTACTAGAGGCAACAATAATAATCAGAGGGTGAACATTTATTAATAAGCAATTTAATAAATGTTTATTGTTTAAGTATTATTTATTAAACTTATTAATAAATGTTCATTTATTAAACATATTAATAAATGTTAATTTTCAACATACTCTGTTCGTTTTAAACAAGCAACACAGCAATTTTTAAACAATAGTTGAGTTAAATAAAACTATCCAGCAGGTTGGGCAAACATTTAACCAATTCACTGAGTTAAAACAACCCAATCGTTGGGTTAAAACAACCCATTCGCTGGGTTAAACTACCCATTCGCTGGGTTAAACTACCCATTCGTTGGGTTAAAACAACCCAATCGTTGGGTTAAAACAACCCAATCGCTAGGTTAAACTACCCATTCGCTGGGTTAAACTACCCATTCGTTGGGTTAAAACAACCCAATCGCTGGGTTAAACTACCCATTCGTTGGGTTAAAACAACCCAATCGTTGGGTTAAAACAACCCAATCGCTGGGTTAAAATAACCCATTCGCTGGGTTAAAACAACCTGACACTGGGTCCATGCGTTGGGTCAAACAATCCATTCGTTGGGTTAAACAATCCATTCGTTGGGTTAAATGACATGGGTATGACATAGGTATTACAAGGAGAGGGTGACTTATGAGGACATTACTCCATGTCCCCATTTTTCAAAAGGCTTATAAATCATACAGAATGAGTTTTTTTGAGAAAGTAAAAATGTGCACAGTTTCCTGTGATGGGTAGGTTTAGGTGTAGGGGTAGTGTAGGGCGATAGAAAATACGGTTTGTACAGTATAAAAACCATTACGCTTATGGAATGTCCCCACAATTCACAAAAACAAACGTGTGTGTGTGGTACAAACATATGGCAGGCTGACATGCATGCTTAATTTCACATGAACTTGTTGGTAGTTTGAGTCTGAATGTGTGTGTGTGAGCGCTTCATTCAGCTTTTTGCAGTAGGCTTCAGCCTGGTGTCGCTCTCATCTTTGATCACTGATCATTGAAGCTTCTCTAATCCGTCTCACTGTCATCCTGTCTGTGTCGTTCCTTCCTTTCATGCTTTCATCCCAGCGCTGAGAGGACACAGAGCACTCAGATAGTTTTACCGTCTCACTTGATACCTGCAACCCGAGACCCCAATGGAGCCACTTCACACACGCTCACACACACACACACACACACACACACACGCACAAACACACACGTACACAGATAGATGAGTGCACACACTGACACTACCTGCGGACACATTTGCACATGCAAAATGTTGTCTGAATTTTTTGTGTTATGACTGAAAGCCATTTAAAAAAAAATTGTCTTAAACACACAAAAGTTTTAGAATTTTACATGTGAAACAACAAGTGAAATACACAAGTGAAATTAGGCAAGTACAGTTGAAAACGGATAACTGCTTAGTGCTTTTGAAACTTAAAATTAAAAAAAGAGATTTGAATTGGGGAAAAATAATCACAAATGAGTTCTCTTTAATATCTAAATTGTTTCTCATAATCATGAGAAAGGGACAACAAATGGAGAAATTCTAACATATAATTAGAGAAAATTAAGGCCAACCAATTATCATTAAGTTATGACAATGACATTATATTATATTATATAAATGAAAAATTATATTATTAAAGTGTATAATTTTCATTTAAACACTGTCATGCATCCATATATGTGTGTGCGTGTGTGCTGTCAAATCGGTTAATCGCATCTAACAAATGTTTTTAAATATATATGTGTATATACACACACAGACATATTACACATTTACAAAATTTTGTTAGATGCAATTATCAGCTATGTATGTATGTGTATATACAGTACATATATACACACATGTACACATTTACAAACTTTTGTACATATATAGATAGATAGATAGATATACGTAGTGCTGTCAAATCGATTAATGTGATTAGTTGCATCTAACATAAAAGTTTGTTAATATATGTGTATATGCGTGTATATACTCTGTATATATACACATTTATATTCAATATACATTTTATCTGTCGTTTATATTTTAAAAGATAAAATAATGTATATTTAGTATTTATTTTATCTTCATAATCTAATCATTAATTCAGTATTATTTAATAATTATTATTCAATATTCGTTTAATAATTAAATTTTATTAATATACTTTCATATATTTATATGTATATAAACAAACCTCCTCTCATCAAATGTCTTTCTCATTTAAAAAATGCAGGAGAAACATTGAGACAGTTGATTTTCCTCTGGCCTGATGATCTGCCTCCATTATCAAACTGATACTGATAATTAAGAAAAACACAAATATTGACTGATAGTGATGATGTGCTCACTGATATACAGTATCACATATAAAATAACACCAACACATTTAACATAACCCAATGCCACACAGACTATAAAGTAGCCACAGTGAACAGGAGTGTTTTAGTAATCACAGATCCGTGGGTATCTGTCCTGAGGAAGCATTTATCTTGTGCACATCTTCCTCTTCGTAGGGGAGCAGCAGAACTGTTTTGAGCAGCAGCCTTAGCTGTCATGATAGAAGCATCTTTCGACACTTTGACGCTGATCAAAGGCCGGCTGCAGCAAACCCCCCGCAACTCCAGCCCCAGGGTTCACACCCGCAGCCACTGGGGTTATCAGAGTCTGATAACCAGGCGTCACATGCTCCCATGTGAGAGAGAGAGAGAGAGTGTGTGTGTGTGTGTTTCGTTGAGAACTGAATTAAAACCTGCAAGTGAGCAAAGGTCAAACAAAACTGCAATTTCACCTCTGACCTCTTCACAGAAATGCACACATTGTTTGTTTTGTTTCCCAAAAATGTTATTCCTTATTGAGGAATGGGAAAAGTGTAAATGTTTTTACAATTGCTGAAGAAAATGTGAGAAGTGTTTGCTCATGCAAAATCCACCACCTCGATTATAGGGTGGTTTCAAGTTAACACTGTACTAAAACTGTGTTAAAATTGTTCAAATTAAACCTAAATAGTAATATATAAAAACTAATTTAAGCAGGCTTTGCTCTGTTTCAAATGAAAGCCTTTGTATTTTTCCATTAATTGTTAATGTGTTGTGTATTTCAGGTATTTTGGAGATCACGTCAGTGGATGTTGGGATCGTTGCCGTCAGAGGTCTCAGCAGTAACCTTTACCTGGCTATCAGTAAGAGGGGAGAACTGTATGGAGCGGTGAGTGTCCTGCACCAAGCGTCCACCTACACGTGTATTTTAGTCTAGGGGTTTTTTAAAACTGGGGTTATGGGGATCTTTAGGGAGCCACAAGGGGGTGCTGTTGTAAAATAAAATAATAAAATAAAATAAAATTGATTACATTATTTTAATAATTAAATTATTATAATGCATTAATTATTATTAAAATATTTTATTATATTTTCAGACATGGTTTATTTACATAGTTGATGTTTCTGTTACTTCATAGAAATATAACATTTAGACATATTTATATTATTGTTATTTTTCACAGTATAAATAGGGCTTTATACATGAAAATATATAGCTTATATTTTAGGAGTTCTACAAAGGAATCTTCATATCTGGGGGTCCAAGTTTGAAAACCCCTGTTTTTAGGTTATACTTCCTGAAAAAAGGTGATCTGTGTAATTCCTGCAGCAGTCTGTCATTGGTCAAACAAACACGTAGCCCCTGCCCCAAACTCACGCCATTGGTTGAGTCAGTGTTGCTGTGTCAGACTGGTTGCGATTCTTAGTGCACAGTCAAAAAATGTACAAATAGCTCAATTATTTTAGTATTCAATACAATATACACATCACCTTTAAAGGATTAGTTCACTTCAGAATTAAAATATCCTGATAATTTACTCACCGCCATGTCATCCAAGATGTTTACGTCTTTCTTTCTTCAGTCAAAAAGAAATTAAGGTTTTTGAGGAAAACATTCCAGGATTTTTCTCCATATAGTGCTCTTCAACAGGGTTCAACAGGTTGAAGGTCCAAATGTCAGTTTCAGTGCAGCTTCAAAGAGCTCTACATGATCCCAGACAATGAATAAGGGTCTTGTCTAGCAAAACAATTGGTCATTTTCTTAAAAAAAATACAAATTATATACTTTTTAACCACAAATGCTGGTCTTGCACTGCTCTGGGATGCGGCACGCATTACGTAATCATGTTGGAAAGGTCACGCGTGACGCAGGCAGAAGTACCGCGGTAGGGCGAAAAACTCCATCTCATTTTCTCCTCCAACTTCAAAATCATCCGACATTGTTGTTTTACCTTTTTTTTGTAAAGGCCGTTTGACTTAATTGTTGCACGTTCGCTTTGTAAACACTTGCTCGGCATTTCCGCCACGTCACGCGTGACCTTTCCAACATGATTACGTAACGCGTGGCACATCACAGAGCTAGTGCAAGATGAGCATTTGTGGTTAAAAAGTATATAATTTTTTATTTTTTTAGAAAATGACTGATTGTTTCGCTAGATAAGACCCTTATTCCTCGTCTGGGATCATGTAGAGACCTTTGAAGCTGCACTGAAACTATAATTTGGACCTTCAACCTGTTGTACCACAATGAAGTCCACTATATGGAGAAAAATCCTGTAATCTTGGATGACATGAGGGTGAGTAAATTATCAGGAAATTTTAATTCTGAAGTGAAGTTAGTGAACTAACCAGATGTGATAAAGCGATTAGTGATTCTAGATTGTAAATCTGAGATTTAAATGGTTATTCTGGTCAAAGCGGGTCTAGATGATTCATCAGAGTGTTTTAGGTCTAGTTAGAGCTGGTAGACCAGACCATGTTGGACCAACATGTTTCAAAACCAGCATGACAGGTATGACTTGGTTTTCCTGGCAGGAAATGAAATAAACTCTTTGTTTCATGCATTTCAGAGAGTCTATGGTATAAACTGCCGTCTGAAGGAGCGCATCGAGGAGAACGGGTATAACACATACGCATCCGCGGAGTGGAAAAACAAGAAACGACAGATGTTTGTAGGTCTGAGCGCTCACGGAAGGCCTCTGCGTGGGAGAAAAACCCGCAGGAAGAACACAGCTACACACTTCTTACCCATAATGGTGTGACTTTTGTTGTATAATGCTGACAGGATGGAGAGAGAGACCGAAGATAAAGACTTTGTCCACACGCGACTCTTTGTAGCGGCTGCGGTTCAGTGTTTGCTTGCTCCTTCATTGCTCTTTGGTTCAAGGCACTCATTACAACTTTATGCTCATGCCAGCTGATATTCAGTGGTAAACATTCTCAAAAGAGCAAAGTTCATGAATGAAGGCTTTCATTTCCATTGTGCATTATTCAAGTGATCTATAATTGTGGATTATGTGTGCAAGAGTTTCCTTCAAGCTCTTTTCAATATAAGAACGTCTTACATTTATTTCTAATGGACATGAACATCTTATAAGAGCGGCTCTAAGGCTGTATGCGTCGCACAGAGAAAGATAGTGGGGATGTAAATGGGGATGTATTTGTATCTTCTAAAAACTTTTGGACTGCTTTGAAATAAATAAATTATTTATTTGTATTGTATTTAAATAAAATACTCTAAAAAACATATTAAAAGCATATAAAATGGATAACCTCTAACCTCCTGTGAAATAAAATCTATTTTGTTATCCTCCTGCAGAGCAGCTTGTGCCGTGTTTCATGTTCACCAGACTGGAGGAATAATAAGCAGAAATATCGGTGAATCTCATAAAATGTTCAGGTCAGCCCAAAATCAAAAGAAGAAAAAAAATTATACATTTTTGCAAGAGTAAATAAAGCATATTTTAAGGTCCGGCCATTTTTCAAGTTGAGGCACTAAAATGAATAGCACAAAAAAGTGGAAATAAATAAAAACTAAAATTAAAAGTATTATAATTGTTAAAATTAAACCTAAAAATGACAAATAAAAATCACATGAAGTAATAAATGACATAAACTAATAAAAACCTGAAAATATATAACATGAAAATATAAAAATAAAAGCCAAAAAACTAAAATAGTATATAAATAATACTAAAATAACAATGTAATCTATAAATATTTTACATTTAAATCATACAGCAATCAATCAATCAATCAATCATTTATAAAGCACTTTAAAAAAACATTAAAGCATACCAAAGTGCTGTACAAGAAAATCATTTCAAACACAAAAATTAAAATTAACATGTTAAAAAAATAGCAATTAATTAAAATACATAAATGAATACCTATAAAACTACACATCAAACGCCTGTAAATACAAATAGGACTTAAGATGTGATTTGAACATCTGCAGAGAGGTCGAAGAACACACAGAAAAAGGAAGATCAGGGGCCACAACTGAAAATGCTCGATCACCTCTACACTTAAGACGTGTACCTGGAACCTTAAAGGATTAGTTCACTTTCAAATGAAAATGAGCCCAAGCTTTACTCACCCTCAAGCCATCCTAGGTGTATATAACTTCCTTCATTCTGATGAACACAATCTGAGATATATTAATAAATATCCCATTTGTCACCATGATGGTAACTCTCCAAAAACCCACATTAACAGAAACTCTTCTAAATTAGCATAATGAAACATTAATCACTACTAAATCTCCCACTTAACATTAATCTTGCATACATATATATATATATATACACACACACATATAATACTTAATTTTAACATTTACTCTCCCTTTCGAGTACCAAGGGCAAAGCATTCTGAGAAATAGAAATCACAGCCCAGTTTCAGTTAAACTTAAGTTTGTCTAAATTAAAAGAAATGAGTTCATAAAACTCAAAACAATGAAACAGTTCAGTTTACTTAAAATGTATCAGATCTGTGAACTTGAAAGAAAAAGAAAGTGTTAAATACTCATAAAAGTTAATTTAACTGAAATAATTTGTTTAATTTAAGTTTGTCCTACTCAAAACAATAAAACATTTTTGAGCGTTAGGGTTTACAGTGTGCTTTTTTCTCCCAAAAAGCACAATTTTAGTCTTTTTTATCTTTTAACATTAAGAAAAAAAAATTTAGTTCATCCAAAATTTCTCCTCCTCAAGGCAATTCAGCAAAGAATTTTCAGCTGCATTATTTCCTACTTTGAAAGGCAGGTACAACTGCATGACATCAGCATAACTATGATATGAAATGCCAAATTTATTATAGAGCCCACTGGAATCATGTATAGAGAAAAAAGCAACGGCCCTAAAATAGAACCCTGAGGTACAACTTATACAGGAGCAGCGGAAGAACAATTATTCCCATTCTTTACAGTGAAAGTTCTACCCTCCAGGTAAGAATGGAACCGATGTAAAGCCACCCCACTTACCCCAACACACCACTCAAGCCAATCTAACAAAATGGTATGATCCAGCGTAAAGGTCACGCTCAGGTCTAACAAGACAAGACCAACACAATTTCCATTGTCAGCTTCCAATAAAATATCGTTTAATACCCTAATAAGGGCAGATTCAGTACTAAGACCAGTTGTGAACCCTGACTGAAACTTATCCATTATGTTCATCTCTGCCAAAGAAGAAAAAAACTAACAAAATACAACCTTTTCTAGGATTTTTGCAATAAAAGGAAGTTTAGAAATTGGAGGAAAATTATAGATGGATCTTGGCCGGGTTTCTTTAACAAGGGCTCCACTACCGCATGTTTCAAACTCAGTGGCACACAACCCTCAGCCAGACTTTTGTTTATCATTGATAAAATGTATGGACCATTAGTATCAAAAACTTTTATAAAGAGACTTGTTGGGATCGCATCATTTGTAGATGAAGTGACCTTTAACATACCCATGATCTCAGTGATTTCCGAAAGTGACATCATCTTAAAGGCTCTAAAGGAGCCAAAGGGAGCAGCAACAACTCCAAAATCTAACTTCATTGGTGCAATTGCAGAGCGAATACCATCTATTTTATCCATAAAAAAAATTAAAAATCTCTCACAATTTGCAACTGAAACTAAAGGCTCTAAAATGGAGTTAATAGTATTAAAAAGCACACGAGGCTGCTGAGAATATTTTACAATAATTTCAGAAAAATAATTTGCTCTAGCCATTTTTGCTGCTTCCTGAAATTTAGTCAAAGAATCCCTCAGCATAATATAAGAAATCTGCAACTTATGAATGAGAGTGAGGGATTTTGTTTTATCTTTGCATTATAATAATGTATCCCAGTGGGATGGTATGAACTTCCCACAACCCGTTACACTTGGAAATCATTACCGTTGTGGATGCTGTTTGGTTACAACAACACTTACAACAGCCCAAAATGACTGTGAGCTGAAAGAGTAGTTTGGCTGAAACAACGATTTCAGCGTCCTTATTAAATTTTCCACTCGCTCCTTGACTCCATCAAATCATTTGTTTAGTTTCACACCTATTGCATCCACTTGCAAAAGTAGTTGTTCCATTTCCTTTACACTCAGTCATTTCGAGACAAAAAACATTCAGTAACGGGAACTAAATCCTGCTATCTTTTATCTAAATAGTTCTAGAAAATTGAGGGAGCAAAAGGCGCTCACTCAAATAATGTGATCCAGCTTGAAGAAACAAGTGGAAAAAGACTTCGGGCAAGTCTCCTAATGAATGCTTATTTGGAGGGGCCGACTGACACACAGGTTGTTAATGGCTTCTTCCCAGTGACTGGGGTGGGGAGGCCGCTGTGGCCCATTGAAGCCTTATGGGGGGTCAGGCCTGGTTTATAGGGGCCCTTCCTTATTAGTGACTGTCATGCTGGTTCAGTCTGAGCATTTCTAGTAAGAGTTTCAGAGTGTGCATGAGGTTCTCTGAATCACTGCTGTTGTCATCAGACATCAGACCCAAATGTGTCTTGACATTCCAGTTAAAAAAAGGTGATCATCTGTCAGCAGCCATTAATGGACATTTAAAGAAGGAATAAGTTAGGCCCAATAGGCTATAATGCTTTTTAAGTGGATTAACAGTGAGTGACATGTTTTATAGATATTTTAAAATATATAGATATATTTTATATATTAAAATGTATTATTATTATTATTAAATATTATATAAGTAATATTTATTGTTAACCTACATATAAATATATATTACATATTTATAATATATATATATATATATAATGATACATTTATTTTGTAATTATTTTTGTAATTATTTACAAAATTATATAATATTAGGCAGAATTTATGTAAGATTTAACTTACTTTAATACTTTAAATGCTTTTAATTATATTATATTAACATACTTTTTTTTTTAATAAAATTATATTATGTAAAGATATTACAAATGGTTACATTTTTTTAGAATATTATTGCATCCAAACTTTTGTAATAATAAATAAATAAATAAATAAATAAAGTTGTCTATGAGAATTTCATTACAGACAAATTAAATAACAACAGAAAAAAATAAATAAAAAAAATACTAAGTTATATTGGTTATATTACATAAAAAAAACACAATTTACACTATAAGAGGTCTGTTTTAAATACATGAGTTTGTAGTAATATTTTAAGTAAGCTATTCTTAAATTAGAAATAAAATAATAAAGAATAACGTTATAAAGAATTAAATTATTTATATCAAAAAGTGTCCAATTCCTGACCTTTATTATTTAGTTTTGGTGAATGAAGCCTTTACAGTTCAGTTAATGGTATGTGACTTTTATTTTGAATTCACTGCGCGGAAGTAGCCCTGGAAGAAAACGTCTTCGAGAGTCGCGACCTCCCCCCACGTGTGCGCCACACTCTCGTGGTTGTAGTGATGCAGACAAACATGGGAGAGATGGAGACTACCACCGTGCGACCCAAAGTTACCGATGCTAAAGGCATTCTCAAACAGAACCGACAGTTCCTGGATTATTTCTGGGACATCGCGAAACCCGAGCGAGACATTCGCCTCAAAGCGATAGAGGATTTGATCGAACACCTGAAGCAGAGCGAGAAGGTATGAAGTGTCACTTCTGATATTGGCTCATCTCTGTCGAGCAATATTGTTCTCAGCTAGAGTTTGTTGTTATTTCTGTTTTAACTTTTATCGCCTGATGTAATAAGCTGTCATTACCTGAATGTGATCGGGTTTGGTTGTTGATCCAAACACGTGGGTTTCATGCGGCTGTTGTACATGTGTGATTCTTCATATGAAAACTTTATTGTTCACACACTCCACACAAGATGATTTAAAGAGAGGAAAACATTCGAGTTTAACAGTTTTAATTTATTAAAATTTTATTACATTTTTCTATTCTATCTACCTATCATTCTGTCCATTCATCTATTCATCCATTATTATGTCCATCTAACTATCTATCTTAACTGCCCATTAATCCATCCATTATTCTGTCCGTCCGTCTATCTATCTATATCTTAAATGTATCCATCTATCCATTTATCTATCTATCTGCCTTAAATTTATCCATTCATCCTATATATCCATTCATCTATTCATCCATTATTCTGTCCATCTATCTATCTATCTTAACTGCCCATTAATCCATCCATTATTCTGTCCGTCCATCCGTCCGTCCGTCCATCTATCTATCTATCTATCTCTTAAATTTATCCATCCATCTATCTATCTATCTATTATTCTGTCCATTCATCTATTCACCCATTATTCTGTCCATCCATCTATCTGTCCGTCTATCTATCTATCTATCTCTTAAATTTATCCATCCATCTATCTATCTATTATTCTGTCCATTCATCTATTCATCCATTCTTCTGTCCATCCATCTATCTGTCCGTCTATCTATCTAGCTCTTAAATTTATCCATCCATCTATCTATCTATCTATTATTCTGTCCATTCATCTATTCATCCATTATTCTGTCCATCCATCTATCTATCTTAACTGCTCATTAATCCATTCATTATTCTGTCCGTCCGTCCGTCCATCTATCTATCTATCTGTCTATCTATCTGTCTCTTAAATTTATCCATCCCTTAAATGTATCCATCCATCCATCTATCCATCTATCTGTCAATCTATCTGTTATTCTGTCCATTCATCTATTCATCCATTTTTCTGTCCATCCATCATCCATCCATCCATCATTCCATCATTCCGTCATTCCGTCCATCCATCTATCTTAAATGTATCCATCCATCCATCCGTCCATCTGTCTTAAATGTATCCATCCATCATTCTGTCCATCCATCCATCTAAAATGTATCCATCCATCATTCTGTCCATCCATCATCCATCCATCATTTTTTCTGTCTGTTCATCCATTCGTCTATCCATCCATTCGTCTGTCCATTCATCTGCCTGTTTATATACCTATATATCTGTTTTCAAAAATGCCCCTAATTGAAGAATATTGCAAAACAGATCAGATGACCTTGTATGATAGAGTCAGTGTATTCTAGATGATGGCGTATGAATGTTTCCTCAGTGTTTATGTTCTGTACTTTCATCCAGGCAGATGAGTTGAAGTATTCACTGAAGAGACTAGTGGATGGTCTTTCTCACACAAGAGAAGAGTCTCGATCAGGATACAGTGTGGCTCTTGCTCAGGTATTTTTAGCCATTCAGGTTTTATCTTCATGTTTTTCCTTATAGCAGTCATTAGTTACGTAATTGACTGTTATTGTTTCTATATGAAGCTGCTGAGTGTATTTGAGGAGATCTCACTGAAATCCACACTAGACAGCATCAAGGAAAAGCACAACCTTCAGACAGCCAAAAAGGTGAGTTTTTTATGTCCATATTTTATCATCTTTATCATCAATCTGTCATAATCATGATCATTGTTCTTGTCTCTTTTCGTGCTTCGATTCTTTTAACAGAAATTCATCAGAAATACAGCTTTTGGGAACTTCTTCGGGGTGCTCTCCCTGTCTCAGTCCACACGTCTGCATAAGGTAAGACATGTACATCACATACATCACTAATTCTTATTTTGCATATTTTTTAGGATGGCATTTGGGATGCATATAAACACTAATTTGTGTTCATGATCTTTTTCTGTCTCTCTCATTTGTCACCACATCACCTCTCAGGAGCCGCAGGTCATGCTGGAGTGTATCCAGCTCCTTCAGAGTCTGTCCCAGTACAGAGAACACCTGAAAGACCTGCCCAGAAAAACCATGGTTGACATCCTGTCGGAGGTGATTTTTATTAAATTTAGTGACTCCCGATCGAGTCATAGAATGTGATTATCAGCCGATACAGATCTGCGGCCGATGGATTGGAGCATCCCTAATAACAGTAGTAATAACTATTAACATATTACATAAATTAATATATAAAAATTAATACTATTATTTTTAACAAGTATTATTTTATAAAATAAAAACAACAATATTAAAATTTATAGATTAATTTATATATTGTCTTGTAGCTCCCTAATAGCCTAATAACATGAATACACATATTTTCTTTTATATACTATTAATATTAATAGCTATAATAATAATAATGTTAATTCACATATTATTAATTAGTATTATTATATACACTAAACAGAATAATAATAATATTGATATATTAAGTTATATATTATATGTAATGTTATTTGCATTGTTTTGTTGTAGTTATTGAAGGTGTTTGAAGTGCTTTTGAGCACCCTAATAGCAGTACAAATAATATTTGACATTAATAATATGTATATATTCATTTATATACTAATAATTATTGTTGGTAAATATAACATAAATTAATATATACATACTAATGTCATTCTTATTAATATATTAAAAAGTTATTGTGTATTATTATTACATGTAATAATACTAATTAATAATAATATTAATATTTTATTTATTCAATAATATATTATTGTTACTGTTATTAATAATACTATAAATTAATATACATATAGTATTAATAACAACAGTAATAAATAATAATATCATTATATAAATTAAATATTAATACTAATATTAATTAGTATTAATTAATTCATTAATATTAATGTCATTCTTATTAATATATTAAAAGTTATTGTGTATTATTATTATTGCATGTAAGAATACTAATTAATAATATCAATATTTTATTTATTCAATAATATATTATATTATTATTACTGTTATTAATAATACTATAAATTAATATACATATAGTATTAATAACAGTAATAAATAATATTATCATTATATAAATTAAATATTAATACTAATATTAATTAGTATTATTACATGCAATAAACACAATAATAATATTTTAATATATTAATAAGAATTACATTACTATGTATATATTAATTTATATGTTTAACAACTACAATAATCATAATTATTATCATATAAATTAATATAAATGTTGATTACTATTAATGTATACAATAAATACAATAATAATATTATTTATATATTAATGTATATTTAATGTATTGTTGTATAGACATCGACGGATGTGTTTGAAGAGGTGCTTTTCAGCGCCCTGAAGTCAGACCTGACCTCCGCCCTCAACACCCCAGAGCAGCTGGAGCTCCTCCTAGTGGCCCTACAGAAGTTTCCCTCGGTGCTCAAACCCAAAAAACTGAAGAAATTATTGGGAACCACAACAGTCATTACTAAAGAGAACATGCCGAAGTGAGTGTTGAACTCTCCTTTTTGCTTTCTTCATATGCGCTGTTTTATAATATTATTGATTGATAAATAATTATTAATTTATTTGTGTTTTTATGTTGATTTTATTTAAAAGAGCTAAAATGTTGTTTCATACACGGTAGGTTGAAAACATGCTTGTATTTTGTGTGCTTTATTGTTTTATTAATATATTTTTTTCCCAGGTTAGTGGATGTTTTAAAGATGGCCGCTCGCTCTGTGAAGAAGGAGAACATTATGCCCCCGGTCGCGTTGGACTTGCTGCAGGCGTCTCTGCGGGAGGAGAACTTCGAGATGTTCTGGACTGAAGCCATCATCAAAGGCATGATGTCAGAGATGCCTGGACCCTCTCAGTGAGTTTTACATGTGTAGTCAAACCTTAACCTGCTAGTTTAAGTGTCTAATATGCACCCAGATATGGAAACGCCTGGATATTACTTCATGTGATGAAAGGTTATTTTGCATATAATTATGACACATATTGCACATACATCCTTTTTTAATGTAACTGTAGAATGTTTTCAAGATCTTATGTTAGCAGAAAGCATTCATCTGGGTTGGTGGTGTTGATTGTGTTTATCAAATTAACCAACTGCACAATAATGAACATTTTTGTATTGTTTGGGAATTTTATTTCATTTTTTTTACGTAATGACCAAAATTCTCTCTCTCTCTCTCAGTTATTTGAGTTTCCGGTTGCTGGGAGCATCTTTGCCGCTGCTGTCAGTCCCTCAGCTTGAGTTTGTGCTGTCCGGTGATGTGATGAGACATTACGGTGAACATATGCTGTCTGCACAGGTCTGTTTTTATTTTTGGTTATGTACACTACCAGTCAAAAGTTTGGAATCGGTAAGATTTTTAAAAGAAGTTTGGTCTGCTCACCAAGGCTGCATTTATTTAATTAAAAATACAGTAAAAACAGTAATATTGTGAAATATTATTTCAATTTAAAATAACTGTTTTCTTTTTGAATATATTTTAAAAAGTAATTTATTCCTGTGATCAAAGCTGAATTTTCAGCATCATTACTCCAGTCTTCAGTGTCACATGATCCTTCAGAAATCATTCTAATATGCTGATTTGCTGCTCAAGAAACATTGTTAACATTAAAAACATTAAACATTACCATGTTAACATTAAAAATCTTACCGTGTCCAAACTTTTGACTGGTAGTGTATATGTCTCATGTGATGAATGACAATGTTAGCATCCATTATGTTTACTTTAAAGAGGAAAATCATTAATTTAAAACAAACCCAAGCAGTGTTTATAGCAACTGTTTGCAAACAGTAGTATGCTACAAAAATCTAGCATGCTGTTTGAAACATTCATACATTTATAACATTGATAAGTACATTCTTATGCACTAAGCTAGACCTGCACAATTTTAGATAAATTGAGAATCAAAATTTGTTTGTTTTAAAATAGAGATAACGATTCTCCTACGACTCTGAATAGACAACTAAACAAAATAACATGTAATTTACTAGAGGTTCAGACAAAATGTTAATTGCTGTTGTCTATTTAAAAAATTTCAAATGAATTTGAGTTATTTTTCAAAAAATCAGTTGAATGATTGATTCAATGACTCACTCATAAAGACTTCACTTGTTTCATTACTGGGTGAATCAGCATTTTTGAACAAATCTCTTGAATGAGTGATTCAATGACAAATACTTTTTTTTTTTAACAGTTACTTGTCGCCACCTACTGGTGTAACAATGTAATTGAGACAATCTTAGGGAATGTTTACACAACAACGATGTACTAAAAACGGACAGATGACACTATTGTCAAAACGATCCCCATTCACACCGATCTGCAAAAACTACTAAAAACGCTGCATTCTGCTGCCAGACCAGTAGTGGGCGATGTCACTTTGTAAAGAAACACTACACACCTATAGACTGAACATGTGATACACATGCACATAACACAGTTTTCACAAATTCACGTTTGAGACGATAATGGTATAATTTTCAAAAACTTGCACTTTGAAACCCGTTTTCAGGCCCCCAAAATGCAGTTGTTGTGTAAATGAACGGCCAAAACGCATAAAAAGTTTTATGTTTTTAGTTGAAAAACGGTGTCGTGTAAACAGCCTCTTAATTTGAAGCGTCAAGTTACTTTCAAAAGATGATTTACTTTGATCGCTACAGTAGACATCAGTGTATATATATCAGAAATATAAACTTTTATCCCAGTCCTTGTGTGATAACTTGAATTATTGTAACAGAAATAATGATACTATGTGTTGAAAAGACTATTTGTCAAGCTGTTTCATACCTATACTTGACAACTGCTCTCTCTGGCTCAACAGCAGCGCCAGCTCAGATTTGAATGTTCAGGTGTGATTGTACTTGTCAAAGATTTAATAGACATAGCAGAATCGTTGTCATTTAGGAATAAGATAATGTGAGTGTTTGAATCGAGATTGTGATATTTTAACGATTAATCGTGCAGCTCTACAATAAGTTTTTATTCCATGCCGAATGTATGTTTATTGTGCGTCTCTCCTTAAAGACGGCAGACCGATTCAGGTTTGCTCCGGAAATGGAGAAGTACGTGAGCGAGTTCATGCAGGGCTGCTCTGACACTGACAAACAGCTCGCCGTTGTGCTCAGCTTCACCCAGCTCACTAACCAGGGCTACCCTGTGGTCCCGTCCTACTGGAGGGTTCTGGATCACATGGTTCCGTCTGCGCTGCAGCAGTACGTGGACTGGCTGATGGAGGCGTTCTGCAAGCCACAGCTGGAGAACTGTCTGGACTTCAGCACCCGCAGACAGAAAGGAAACCAAGATTCTAGACTAGAGTGAGTTAACGCTTTATTTTCCAAGAACTGTTGTAAAATCATTAAGATTAGAGGTTTTGGAGGGAAAAGTATAAACTTCAACAAAGCAGATCATAACTAAGTGATCTCATATTTTTTCACTAGTTAGTTTTATTTTAGTATTATTTAAATTATTCAAAATAATATTTTGAAATAGTTTTTATTTTTCGTTTAGTTTAGTTTAGTTTTTTTTTTTTTTTTTTTTAAATATTTCTATTTAGATTTAATTTATTTAAATTTTAGGTTTAGTAATTTTAGTACTTCAGCTTATTTTATTTTCAGTTACTTGCCAAGGCAACATTTCTAATGTTTTTATCTAATTTTTTTTATTTTATTTTATTTAAATAATTTTTTTTCACATACTTGTTAACAATTGTTAATAATAGTAATATTTTTATTCTATCAAATAAAAATATTATAATTAATTAAAACAACAACAATAATAAGTTATTTGTTAAAAATAGCATATTATTTATTATGATTATTAATTAAATAAGTTAATAATTGATACAATTATTTGTTTGAATTATTTGATGATTTTTTGTATCAATGTTATTTTTCAATTCAACAAATTTTTTGTCACCACGCCAGGCATTTTCCTTATGTCAGTTTCATATTTATTCTTTTTTTTATTTCATTCTGTAGGAGTGACAGCTGTGTTGCCAGGTTTCGTAAATGGATCATTCCACGCCTCACTTTCATTGTGGAAAGCCATCAGATTAAGAAGCAGGAGGATCTCGTCATGAAAGTGGCTAGGTAACCCCTCTTGATATTTTATCAATGGTCTCAACATGGTATCTATACTGATATGAATGGATGGTATTGTGATGTTTTGTCTTTCTCCTGTAGGTTTATTTTCTTCCACGGCTTCTTTAATGTCAAGAAACCCACCCCAGAAATCCCTGAGACGGTGCAGGCTCTCTCAGTGCCCATAGATCAACAAACACGAGCCACCCTCTCTGGAGCCTTCTACGGGTCTGATCTTATGTTCTTCACCTCCACACCATACATGTTTTATTATAGTCCTTTTAATTGTCTTAGAACTATTCCCATATTGTGTATCACTGGCTATGTTAGTTTTGTTCCCAACTAGCGATTCTCTGATGCCAGTAATTATGGTCGATAATCAACAAATGGCCAATATTAGAATTAAAATATGATTTTTGAAATTAAAAACTTGTCAAAATAAAGAGCCTGGAAGCCAGCAAATGAACTGGGTCAGAGATCACAGATTCTACTCGACTAAAAATCCTTGCTATCCATCTAAAAAGCTCTATGACCAGAGGCGTGTTAAAACGCTGATAAATCAACTGATCAACTTGCAGTGATCGTCGCCTTCCATTGTCAGTTGTGCTCATTCCTGTTGCATGTCCTCAATCTGGCAACCAACGTGAGCTTCGAGTATGAGGAGGGGGTGGGGAAACCACTCTCTCCAATATTTTGAATTTGGACTGCAGTACCCAGTTCAACCACTAGCTGTTAATATTACATTATGCACCTTTAAATTAAATTAATAAATATATTCTTCATCTCCTCCAGTCTTCTGCAGGGCCTGAATACAATGGCTGTTTTAGGAGATTCACCTGAGGAGGAGGGGGTGAACTCCAGGAGGATTCTGGGTGTTAAAGCTGACGGAACCATGTGGATTTACTGTCTGGTGCAGTACGCCGCCATGCTGCTCAACCAGAGCAAATACGTTCAGAGCATTCAGACCCTTAGTTCAGAGCAGAGACAGGGCTGGGACAGGTGACGTATCCTACAAAACACTACTTATAATGTCAGTCATAATACATTGAAGAGCAAGAAAAAAGCTGTTTTCCATCAGTAGAAAAATGAGATAGATGGACTGTAGCTTGAAGGGTTAGTTCACCCAAAAATGATAATTCTGTCATTTATTACTCACCCTCATGTCGTTCCACACCGGTAAGACCTTCATTCATCTTCGGAACACAAATTAAGATATTTTTGATGAAATCCGATGGCTCAGTGAGGCCTCCATTGACAGCAAGATAATTAACGCTTTCAATGCCCAGAAAGGTACTGAAGTTATATTTAAAACAGTTCATGTGACTACAGTGGTTCAACCTTAATGTTATGAAGCGACGAGAAAAACAAAATAACGACTTTATTCAATAATATCTAGTGCGCTTTGAAGCTTTAAGGAGCGTGTATCAAACTGCCAAAGTCATGTGAACCACTGAAATTTCAAAACGTTTCGAAACACTTGTGACGTAACGAAGCCTCGTTTACTGAAATCACGTGACTTTGGCAGTTTGATTCACGCTTCAAACCACTGATTCAAAACAAAAGATTTGTAAAGCTTCAAAGCTTCATGAAGCAGTGTTTTGGAATCACCTATCACTAGATATTGTTGAATAAAGTCGTTATTTTGTTTTTTTGGCGCACAAAACTTATTCTCGTCACTTCATAACATTAAGGTTGAACCACTGTAGTCACGTGAACTGTTTAAATATGTCTTTAGTAGCTTTCTGGGCATTGAAAGTGTTAATTATCTTGCTGTCAATGGAGGCCTCACTGAGCTGACGGATATTATCAAAAATATCTTAATTTGTGTTCTGAAGATGAACGAAGGTCTTATGGGTGTGGAACAACATGAGAGTTAGTGAGTAATGACAGAATTTTCATTTTTGGGTGAACTATCCCTTTAAATGCTTTTAGTGAAATTTTTTTTTTTTTTTTTTTTTTGTGTGTGTGTTCAGTATGCTGGAATCAGTGGAGGCCTTAAGGAAAAAAGCAAAGAAGTCTTCTTCACCTAAACACACAGCGTTCCAGCACCTCTTTCTTCTCGTTGGGATTCAGATGTTCAAGGTTGGAATCTTCCTGGCTGCATTAGATCAGGAATTCCCAAACTTTTTTTGTCACCCAAACCCCCTTGATGTAAAATATCTTCTTGAAGTTCCACTGAGATTTTAAGTCAGTATTTCAATAATATAATTTAACACATTTGTGGTTCATGGTTCTCTGATGTCAGTTAATGTGCACATAACATCCAGGTAAACAAATTAAATATTTTTTCTTTTTTTAGTAAGTGATTTTATTTAGATCAACTAAATAAACATCTACTCACGAACCCCAATCCGCCTAACTCTGCATTATTTAAAAATGCAAAGCAAATGTCTATATCTGCGATCAAATGCAGTATTATTAAAAGGTTAGTTCACCCAAAAATAAAATTTCTGTCATTAATTACTCTCCCTCATGTCATTCCAAACCCTTAAAGCTGCAGTCCGTAACTTTGTTTGGTTAAAAATTATCCAAAATCAATTTTTGAGCAAGTGCATAACCAGCCAGTGTCTCCTTATCTTAGCCCGATTCACAACGGTAAGCTTGTAATAATGTTTTATAATAAGAGCGACCTGGTGGATTTCCGCGGGAAATTCGAGCATGCAGCAGTTCGTCTTTGCGTCATTACGTCACGTATGTAAAAAGAAAGGAAGGAGTCCAGGCTAGTCGGCTTTATCATGTGAGGACGATGCTGCTTGTAGCGGATCATTTATAGCCTGTTCTCACAGCAGCTGAAATAATTAAACGTATCATTTTGATGGCGGATTGTAATCCAGAAAGATCCAAATGACAATCATCAGTGAAAACTGGAGATTCACCCGTAGTCAAAAGCAAAAGACTTCGGACTGCAGAGTGTCTACAGAAATTGAAATTTACAGGTGACGCTAATACACACTAAATACACATAGTCACGCAATGCTGATGTTGTTAACATTTAACAATTTGAGAACAAAGTATAACAGTAATAATAATTTGCATCGTTTGGCATGATCTGAGCTTAGCAATCATTAGATTTAATCACCATTGGCAGCGCGATTTATCGTAGGCCTAATGCTTTTTTCCTCAGTTGGTCTGAACAAAAGTGGCAGAAATGTTACTTACTTTTTCAGATGACATTTTCTGGTGAAAATTCTTATTTTGGTCACACTTTCAAGACGTAGAATCTGTGATTCTGAAGTACAGTATCCACACCGGTGTAGTGATTGACAGCAAACATTAGATTCATCCGCTGAGGAGTCGTGCCGATGCACAACGCACGTAACAATAACAATTCCGCATATGACTGCAATTGCAGGTTTCAAACAGAGATGGTGACAAAGAGGAAAAATGCCGTACTGCAGCTTTAAGACATCTGTTCATCTTTGAAACACAATGAAATCTGAGAGCTTTCTGTCCCTCCATTGACAGTCTACACAACTGAAACTTTCAAACGGCCATGTCTTATTTGTTTATGCATCTAATATGTTTTTTTCTATATCCTTGTTGTGCATGGGAAGGTCTTTGTGTTAATACATATTCATTTTGCAGTTTGAAAATTGTTATTGGATATTCAGTGCAGTAAAAGATAATGTGCTTTACATTCCTCTTCCAGATAAACCAAACAGAATGATTGTGGACTGATTTCAGAAAGTCTTTTACTGCCTGTTTTTTGTGATCTTGACAGAAGTGTTGATGTTCTTTCCTTGCTCCAGGCTCCAGAAGAAAGTTTGGAACTGTTGAATGATTTGCGGACTTGCATGGAGAAAGCTGAAGCTAAAAAATCCAAAAAGAAGAAAGCGAGTAAGTTGGAGCGGTTCAGTGCAGTTGATGGATTTAATGAAATATGACCATTGTTTTGGCTTCTGTTACTGATTTGTGATCCATAATTGCTGTTGTGTTTATTGCACCTGTTGTTGAACAGGACTATCTGTTGTTTATGCACTAATGGAGTGTGTGTGTGTTACAGCTGGCAAGAGCTCAGAAGAGGAGCCGCTCTGGGTGGAGGTGGTTGTTGAGATCCTGTTATCGCTCCTGTCTCAGCCCAGTCGACTCATTCGTAGTGTGTGTAACGCTGTGTTTGGCCGTATCTGCCCTCACCTCACCCAAGCAGCTCTCAGCTCCATCCTGAACGTAAGAAACTAATGTTGACTAATTAACAGTGCTTTTTTACTGTAGTATTATTTATATACTAGTATAGTATTTATTAATATTTTGAGCTAGCTTTTTATTTTTATTTTCATTTTAGTTTTTATGTGCTTTTGTCATTTTTATTAGTTTTCTATTTAGCTTTAATTTATATTTATTTCAGTTTTAGTAATTTTAGTACTTATTTTATTTAAGCTAGTTGCCAAGGTAATATTTTTATAGTTTTTATTTTAATATTTATGTTTTATTTCATCTTTATTTCAATTTGCGAAATGGTTTGTTTTAATTGTAGTTTACTTACAGATTCTGCCAATTTGAGTTTTAAAAGAGCTTCTTCGTTGTCTTTACTAGCTAGTGTAATTTGTAATAAACACAGTTCTTGTTTTCATAATTTTACCCACAATGCACTTAACTTCCATAATTTGATGCATTTCAAGCGGGGCTTTATCAGGATTTGATTGGATCGTGTATGTTAGGCTGTGATTATTATTCTTCATTTCCTGGTTTATGTGGGTGTGGTTAAATCAGGGAAAGTAATTACAGTTTAATAATGAATGACACGTATGTGATTATTTGTGCAGAATAAAACACTGATCATTAATCAAGAAAGTTAATGGGGTCTGTTTTGAATTCTTATTGATTTTTAGGTTCTGGACCCCAACAAGGATGAAGATGAAAGTGGTGTTGTGGTGACTGATGAGAAGGAGAAAAAGACTAAACAAAAAGAGGACGAAGAGCAAGATGATGAAGAAGAGGATGAGGAGGTGAGACTGATCGTCATGAATATTTATGCTATGAAACCCAAACTTGTTTTTCTAATTCTGAAAATATAAATTTTTTCTCTTCTCTCTTTTTTTTAATAATATCAGGATGAAGAGGGTTCTGATTCCTCAGATGATGATGATGATGATGATGAGGAGGAGGAGGAGGAGGATGAAGCCATGGAGGAAGGAGGAGAGGTTGATCAGAACTTCCGTTTGGAGTTGATGAAGGTTCTGCAGGGTCAGAATGCTTTGGTATGAATGAATAAATTATTTTACACTACTAAAATGCAGGCCTGGGCGATACAATGGATATTCCTGATATTATCGCAATATATCTTTTCTGACAGTATAAAAATTTGTAATACTGTGTATATAGCTACAAATGTTTAGCTTATGAAGACAGTAAGCCAAATTCACTCGTCTCACGATTGTGTGTGAACGCTTTGAAGAGCTTCAAAGGTTTCTGTTTACAACATGTTTAACTGCTTTGAGCATTGTAGCCAGTCACAAATGTCTCTGTTGAGCAGAGAACGCAATGCCCAATCAGAGGTGTTTAAGCTATTAAGTGGCGCATCCACTCAGTACCACTCAAAACGAGTTTTCGTGCAGCACGCTCACTTACTGTGGTGTTCACACCTGCAAATCCTTTCATTATAACTAACAACATGTAAACACAATGTAAATAAGATTGATTGCACAGTGTAGGCAACTTCATTGATCATAACGTGAGTTTCTGCAAATGTGAAGAGCTTAGTCAGTGATTGTAAAGGGAGCGCTCTTGCAATTTTGTTTTCTAACTCATTCACAATTTAAACAAAAATAACTATTGTGGAGCAACAGTAGCAGATGTTCTGTTCTTGTTTAGGCCACTGAAGTGGATGGCAGTGATGAAGAGGAGCTTGATGATGCATCTATGATGAAGCTGGACGGAAGCCTGGCTTCTCTCTTTCTGGAGCAGAAGAAAAGGATTCAGGCCAAGAAAGATGAGAAGAACAGAATCAGCAAGGAAAAGGTCCTTGTGCGGGACTTCAAGATTAAAGTATGTTTCCCATGGGCTGTGTCGCATTTATAAATATATAATGGATTATTTTTATCTTATCTATTTTTATCTACTAAAAAACAAAACATCTCTTCAAGACTTATAGATAAAATTACACATGCACACACACACACACACACATATATATATATATATATATATATATGTGTATATGTATATGTATATATATATATATATATATATATATATGTGTGTATATATGTATATGTGTTTTTTTCTTTTAGACTATTATTTTAACTACACCTTTTCTTTATTTTTCTTTCTTTAGTATTTATTTTACTTATTATTTATTTATTTTATATAGTATTTATTATTTATAATATTTTTAATTCATACTTTAAATTTTTTTTTTTTGCATATATATTTTTTTAATTATTTAATCTGACTACATGTGCTATTTGACAGTTTGCACTGTTAAACGCTCCGCCGCTGCAGCCATACACAGTCACGTGGACGACTTTGGCTGTTTTGTTGCATCTTGCAGTTTTTTTTTTTGAGCAGGTTTTTTGTTAAAAATAATCCAACTTTTACAAAAATTATTCTGTAAACGTGTCCGCTTGGGGTCAGGTGAATCTGAAACCAGCCCAGTCATTCAGGGTTTCCTTAAGACTGATTAATGACTAGTCGATTTTGATAAAATATGTAGTTAAAATATGCAGGTTTTTTCTCTCAGTGACTAATTTAAGTAATTTGGTGTTATTTTCAGGTACTGGACATGGTGGAGATGTTCTTGAACAAACAGGGGAGCAGTGCTTTGGTTCTTGGGATGGTGGAGCCGCTGCTTAGTGTGATCGAGAACGGGATGAGTTCTGAAACCAGCCAACAGGAACAGGACTACCTGCGCAAGGCCGCAGACATCTTCAAGTGAGCAGTGATATTTTAGTGTTATTTAGATACTATTTATTAATATTTTGAATTAGCTTTTATTTTTTATATTTTCAATTAAACTTTAGTATAAAGGTAGTGTAGGCAATTTCGGAAAGGCTAGCAATAGCAAGCTAGCTTTGAAAGCATGAGATCCCATCCTTCAGAGCGTCTCCAAAGCCACGTCTCCTCCAAAACACAGCAAAGTTTGCCAACTGGCTCCAAAGACGGCATTAAATTACCTTATGTCTCAAAGCACGTAACATTACAATAATATATATACATAGCTTTAATTTATTTCAGTTTAAGTTTTAGGAATTTTAGTACTTCAACTTAATTTTAGGTTTTTCATGTTAAATGTTTTTCATCTGATATTTATATATTTTTTTTAAATTTTATTTTAGTTAATGAAAACAAGTTTGAGATTCGATTCCTTTAGTGAAAGCTCACAGAAAACATTCTGCTTATTTTCTTCATGACAAAAGATAGTTCTGTTGATTTAATTACATACAATTCTTATAGTTTGTCGCTCTGTCTCTGATTGGCAGGAACCGGCTCTGTCGTGGCAAGTATTACTGCAGGGAAGTTGATGGGCGAGAGGCAGAGCTTCATGAAATGTTTGAGCGTCTGATTGATCGAGCCCAGAAACTGCCAGACTCGTCTTTGTCTCTGTACTACTTCAGGTGAGGACTTCTGGATATTGATGCTTAATCAGATGTTGCTGGAGAAACTTCTACCTGTACTATACAAACTCTCATTTATGTTCATTGCGAATCTGTTTGTGTCTAAATGACATAATTGTTTTGTAGTGCTGCTCTCTATGTGCTGAAGGTGTTAAGAGGTGGCGTGAACGAACAGGGCTCTGCAAACGCACCCTCAGAGGTAATCTACAATCTCAAATTGACACATTGTTGCTAATCTCAAGTACTGAGGTTGATGAAATTACTTTGTGCTAATTGCAGGCAAAGCTTATGGGTAAAGTGGATGTTGAGAGGGTCACAACTTGCTTCAGGGACGCGTTGACGTCTTTCATGACGAGAAGGAAAAGCCCTCTCACTGGAGCCATGTTCATTGACCTCTTCAACAAGTTCCCTGTGAGTCTAAACAGCTTCAGTAAACAGCTTTCTTGCACTGGAAAACTCAAACTTAAGTAAATTTAATAAAAATATAGTTTCTATCTCATGAAAATTCTTAACGGACCATAAGTGATTAATTTGTGTTGTGTTTGAAGGTGTTTTGTGTGAACCTGTTGGACACGGCTGTGGAGAACATCACTGGAGGACGGAGGGAACATCAGCAGGTAAAAAGAAGCTGATCCATCTATGTTGTGGCATATGGTTACGTTATATTGATGTATAATAATTTACTAGATAATTGAATTATCATTTATTGTTATATGTTCAATGTTTTTTTTTTTTTCAGGGTCAGGCATGTGTCATGGTGCTGAAGGCCCTGCAGTCTAAAGATGTGAAGAACCTGATGTCTGATGTTCAGAGAACTGAGCTGCATCAGAAAGTTGTGGATCAGCTTGCAAAGGTAGACTTCCTTGAGCTCTTTTGAACAGTTAAAAATAATTTTAACGTTTAAAATAACTGTTCTCTATTTGAATATAATGTAATTTATTCCTGTGATCAAAGCTGAATTTTCAGCATCATTACTCCAGTCTTCAGTGTCACATGATCCTTCAGAAATCATTATATGCTAATTTAATGATCACTATTTTTTTTTTAATGATCACTATCTATTTATTTATCATCATCTTCATAAACAATGTGAAAGTCTTTACTGTCATTTTTGATCAATATAATGATTCTTTACTGAATGATATAACAAGCATTATTTATTTAAACATTATTAAAATTAATGTTTAAATAATAATGCATTAATGGCTTGTATCAGTCAGTTATTTTACAACAAATTAAAATATATCTTCAAGACAAGTTATATCTAGACAAGTTGTTTGTTCATGTATTTTACATTTTGATTAAGAAGTGCATTTGACTGCTTTCCTTGTGCTCTTTAGGGAACATCTGCAGATCCCTAATAAATAATCCTTTTCTTCCAGAGTTTTGAAAATGTGCAGTGTAAGAACAAAACGGTTCATGACAAGATGATGAAGACGCTGGAGCTCTGTCAGTTCCTTGTTAAAACAGTTCACAGTCAGGTAATGAATCGCTGTTTTTTATGTGCTTGTTCACGTCAATTCAGTTGTGAGTGTGAAAAAGGGACTTTTGTTTCTTTCTGAGCAGAAAATGCAAGTTAACTTGGAGCTCCTTCAGAATACTCTCAAGTCTATGAACGCGGAAGGAACCCTGCAGAAATCAGGACAGCTGGAGGACACGTACTGGAGCGTGATGAAATTATTTGGCATTCTGTGAGTCACATTTTAGAGATTTGAGCATGTACAATATTCAGGATTCTCTGATGAATATAAAGTATTTATTTGAAATAGGATTTTGTAACATTATAAATGCATTAAATTCATCAATTTAATGCATCCTTGTTGAATAAAAGTATTAATTTCTTACAAAAAAAAAAAAAAAAAAAAATCTTACTGATCCCAAACTTTTAAATGGTAATGTAAATTGTTTAATTATGCAAGACTTATCGTTTGTTTGCCATGAATAATCATCTCTTGGTTTGTGTCCATATTACAAATAAAAATAGACAACAATCAAATAGGTGGAGCATTTTTTAAATAAGATTTTTAGCAAATTTAACTATATTGATAGTACCGCCCATCTGATAATGAATCTGTATTCAATGTCTCTGTTCCTTCGCTTTATGTAGAAAACCACAGATTGAAAAGGTGAAGAAAGTTGTAGAGGCAAAGCAGACAGAAGAGACCACAAAGAAGAAGAAGGGCTTCCTTCCTGAGACGAAGAAACGCAAGAACCGCAAGAAGCCCACGGTGCTGGAGGGACAACAGACGCCAGCCTCCACAAAAACCCCTGAAGGAGCATCAGGAGAAGTGGGAAAGAAGAAGAAGAAGAAAAACAAGAAAAGGAAACATCAAGGAGGAGAAGAAACACAAGATCAACCGGCCACTAAGAAAACCAAAACACAGCCGCAACAGAAGAAGAAAAAAAAGAAAGGAGGGCAGCATGGAGATGATGGGAATTAATTGGACAATAATGTAATGTAACTGTGATGAATACAGGACTGATTACAGAAGTTATTCTGTAGATGGTTGCTGTTTGTCCTATGCAGCCCCAAACTTTGGGCCTGATCATAATTCAGTTCATTTAATGAACAGCTCAAGATCGGCTGTTCTGTTCAGAGGAATCAGCCAGTGTGAAGAGAAAAACTGTTATTGTTTCAGTTATCTGTATTATTTGCCTGTTTGTGATTACTTGCATGATAAGTTTTGTAAAAGCAATACATGAAATACTAAAAGGTAATTTGTTCTTTATATGTGGTTTCAGTGTTTTTACTGTATTTGTGTGGCAGTATTTGAAAATGATTTGTATACTAATCAATTAAATGGTAAAACAGATGAGTGTAAATAGATGGATAAATGCAATCATTAGATATAGAGGTTGGCTGAATAGATGGATAGATATCTCCCAAAGGTAGCATGTACAGGGTGAAGAGCAACGGTCCTAGTACTGAGCCTTGCGGTACTCCATACTGAACTTGTGGTCGATATGTTATCTCTTCATTTACTGCTACAAATTGATGACAATCGGATAAGTACGATTTGAACCATGGCAGTGCAATTCCACTAATGCCAACGTAATGTTTCAGCCGATTCCTATACTGCTTTTTTTAGTATTTTTACAGAAAAGGAAGATTTGAGATCGCTCTGTAGTTAACTAATTCTCTTGGATCAAGCTGTGGTGTTTTAATGAGAGGCTTAATAACAGCCAAGTCCAAACCATAAATTCCAAATGTATGGATGGATGGACAGATCAAAACATTTTGATGTCCCCTATGTAGCATGAAAAGTTGTTTTAAACCTCAAATATTTGTTTTGCTGCTCCTTAAAATGGCATTGTCCTTCTTGACTGTAACAGTAACATTTTCAATTGATGTTCAATTCATTGTAGTAAAAAAATCTTTAAAAGTAATTATTAAAAATAATAATTAAAATTAAAAATTATCTTAATGACCAACAATGTGATATCTAGCTGCATCCAACATTTTGTGTGCAACTTTAATTAAAATTGTCACACCCAAGAGATTACATTATTTGGACTTTATAAAACGGTTAGTACCTGTGCTTGATTCTGATTGGTCAATAGCTATTTTATTCACGATAAAACATGGCTATGACCGCTTCACCCAACAGTTCTGTGTATCACTACACAACACCCTTAGCAACGACTCTTAGCAACGTAAACTGTTTGTTTTCAGTTGATATTGTTCATTGAAGCTTACTGTATTATTTAGAAGAGTATTGTGAGAAAAAGATCGAGTGAGCGAGTTTATTACCTGGATTCAGATTTAGCATTTTCCTTCAGGTCAGTCCTATGTTCACAATAAAAAATCTGCTTAAATGTCCGATGTATTATCTTGTCCTTTTAGCAGTTAAGGGGTTTTCCCATGACTGACAGCACTAGTCAAAGCATTTGTCAGTTGCGTCTTGTTCCATGTTCACAACAATTCAGTTTTTTCAATGTAAAAGTCTTCGCTACTGACTGACACACTCATAAAGACAGTCTTTGTCTCCATCTAATGGCGTTATAATGTAACTTCTGTTGCTGTTCACGGTCAGGGACTATTTTTCTGGCGGAAGGAAGGCTTTTAGTGATTTTATTTTATGAAAGTTGCATTGATACATATTTTTTGGCTTTAATATTTGTATTGTGTGGTAACTGTTTTATAAAAGCAATAAGGTACTCGAGGCTAATGTATCGTGAATAAGTCACGGCTGAAGGGGATTCAGGCACTCCGCTTTGCATCGTGAGTTATTCACAATACAGCACAGCCTCTCGTACCTTATTGCTTACATAAAGCATGATGGGAATAATTTATTCCATTTGATACATTTTTGACATGCTTAGCTAAAACTATTAAAAATCTTTTTCAGTAACTGAAATGGATCTGAAATAAAATATAAATATTAGATGGAAAAAAAGAAAATTATAAATGTTTCCTTGGAAAATACCTGAAATAACATTAAATAATTATTAAAACCAACACTGCACTCTCAAAAAAGATGTGTTAATTAATAACACATTTTTTGTGTTATTTTTTGTGACACATTTTGTGTCATTTTGTGTACATAATTGACACAAATTGTGTAAATATAACACATTAGTGTGTAGAAAATGAGCAGGAATAACACGTTTGAGTTAAAATTAACACAAAATGTGTTGTCCTTAACTAGACACATGGGTGTTAAGATCTAACACAGGATGTGTTGTTTTTAACACATCTGTTTTAAGAGTGTGAAATAAAAATAAAGCTAAATAGAACTTTAAAAAAATAATTAAAAAAAAAAAAAAAGAAACAGAAACACATTTGATTAAACTTAAAATAAAAATGAAAGCTAATTCAAAATATTAATAAATATAATAATATATAAATAATACTTGACAAAAATATGTGGTGCCAAGCTAGCTGAATGGCAGTCTAGATAATCTGCAGTTCTAGTTTTATAATCTTTTGTTTAAAATTGTTTTAAATTATGTCTCACATTTTGTTAACAAGCTGAAAAAATGATAACCCTTCTATAAATAAACTTTTGTCACTGTTCATTTGTTGTTAAAAATGCTTTATTAAAAAAAATTTTAGGACCTATTTTGTACCATATTTATGGAAAGTACATAATGTAGTATTGTGGTATTTTCGTGCTTAATTTCAGTTAAAGTAAAGCTTAAAATGTCCAACATCTATTTGAAAAGACATGATTTACTGCAACATTTCTTCACTAGGATGATTTATATTACCAATAGATGGCAGTGCTCCTCTGATCAGCAGGTATTTCGGGAGAATGACTGAGGAAGTGATTATTTCTCTACAGAGGGCCAGATGCCAGATACAGAAATAGTAAACATGAAAGTGAGAAGCAGACTGTAGATTGAAGCTGTCTGTCTCTGTAGTGTTCAACGGCCTCCTGAGATCTGATCCGTGTGTTTATTCGCGTCTGACGCCTGACAGTTGAACGGGAACGGGAAGTTCAGCGAGGAGAAGATCATGTACAACAACAACAGCACACCATCATCCTCCTCCTCATCCGAGGCTGGAGATATCAGAAGTTCGCTGTTTAACCCGGGAGAGCCGCTCAGACAGCCGCGCACTACTCCTCCGGTGTCGGACGGCAGCTCAGGTGAAGTAAAGTTCACTGCTAGCTGACATGCTAGTCCGCTAATAACCTTCTCTGTGAAGTAGCTAATTGTGTCAGAGGCTTTTGATGGAAATATATACGCAAATTTCTTTGTCTTTTTGTTTAGTCCTTAATTTGAGACAGCCTCGGTTATAATAAGCGGAACATGTGGCTTAATTAGCCTGTGGAGGAGTGACCTGAGTCGATTGCAGTTAATGCTAATCACTATTTAGTTATAAATTATCATGATTTGACTTGTACACAGACTGATATATGTATTTATATTTATATGAGTGTAAATATGTTTGTATGTAGGCATATAATAAAGAGATATCGAACAATGCTTTGGTAGTACACAGCTTCTTATTTATTATTACAATGCCAGTAGAGATATCTGAATATGCATAGTCCGTGTTTGTGTAACTGTGTGAAGTTACTAATGTTTTGACAATTTATAGCTTCTTTTTACAGTTTCAATAGAGTTACTTATAGATATATACAGACAGACAATCAGATAAATAGATAGATAGACAATCAGATAGATATGTAGATAGGTACATAGATAGATAAATAGATAGACAATCATATAGATGGATGGATAGATAGACAATCAGATGGATGGATAGATGGATGATAGATGCATAGATAAATGGATGGATAGATTCATGGATATATATAGATAGATGGATTGATATATACATAGATAGATAATGACGGATGGATATATGCATGGATAGATATGACGATAGATAAATAGACAGACAGACAATCAAATGGATGGATGGATAGATAGACAATCAGATGGATGATAGATGCATAGATAAATGGATGGATAGATTCATGGATATATAGATAGATGGATGGATATATGCATAGATAAATGGATGGATAGATTCATGGATATATAGATAGATGGATGGATATATGCATAGATAGATAATGATGGATGGATGGATATATGCATGGATAGATATGATAGATACATGGATATATAGATGGATATATAGATAGATGGATAGATAGATGAAGGATGCATAATTAAATAAATTTGATGGATAGAAGATAGAAGATGGAAAAATGAACGCATAAATAGATATGATGGATGGACGGACAGAAGGATGGATGGATGGATGCACATAGATGTATAGATGGATGGATGGTTAGATTCATAGATGGATGAATATATATGCATAGATAGATACACAGATAAAGGATGCGTAGTTCGATGGAAACTCGATGGATAGAAGGTGGATGGTTAAAACATAGATAGATACTATAATACAGTTAGCATAGTAACTGAGGTGATTAATATAGTGGTACTTTATGTGAATTAGTTATATGAACTCTGATTTTTCTCGAGAAAGAAACACATTGGTATATTAAATTATTTTTGGGGGAAATGCAGTACAAGGTACATACATTAACCATGGTAACCAAAGTTTCTCCACATCTGGTAATTTAGATGTAATTTATCTTTAGCTGATTTGTGATATTCTATTCTGTTCACCTGATTTGTGATCTTTCTGATTAAAAGTCTTACACACTTGCAAAAACAAGCTTGATGTTGTGTGATGAAGATTAGTGTGGCCTTTGAAATAAAGCTGGTTAAATGGTCACCAGCAGTTAGTGGACAAGATGGTTAATCTTGCCAAATCTGTCATGTGACCTGAGTGGAGAAGTCAAGACGTCTTTATGGAGTTACTATTTATGGGGTTGCTTCTGCATCTACACTACAAGTCTTTATTATTATTGTTTCCAACGTTTTAGAATAGTCATCAAAATTATGAAATAACACAGATGGGGATTATGTTGTGACTAAAAATGTTAAATGGATTAATAAAGGTCTTCATTGCTTCATCTTCCAGATAGCAGAGGATCCCCCGTACTTTTAAATTCAGGACACAATAGCGTCAATGCTGCAGATGCACTGGTGAAGAACTCCAAACTGTCTGCTGCCGCACCTGAGTTTATTCCAGGATCTTATGCATCATTCCAGGTGAGTCTACGTGGCTCTTTTTTAAAGGGGTGGTTGATTGTGAGTTCACTTTTTTTTAACTGTAGTTAGTGTGTAATGTTGCTGTTTGAGCATTAACAACATCTGCAAAGTTACGACGCTCAAAGTTCAATGCAAAGGGAGATATTTTCTTTTAAAGAATTCTCTGTTTAAGGACTACAACAAACGGCTGGTAGGGGCTACAACGAGCTTCTTCCCGGGTTGGTGACATCACTAACCCTAAAATTTACATAAACCCTGCCCCCGAGAACACGCAACAAAGGGGTGAGGCCATGTTATTGCAATACAGAACGTAACACAAATGCAATAGCATGTCATAAAAGCAAGATGACAACAAAAGTTATAACCATGTAATTAAACTAAACTATACCTGTTCTGTCTTCATGCAGCATATATTCTCTGACTCTGTAGGATCTTACATCAGTTTCCACACGAGTGATTTATAGATTATCATGACAGAATATGCTAATCAATGACTTTAAGGTCGTTAACTCCACATTAGCTACATAAATTCATCAACTAACCGTTTAGAAATGTTCTGTTGCATTCTACATGTCACTTCTTCTTGAGTCTCTCCATCATTGTCCGACTCCGGTTGAACATAAAAGGCTGAACAGTTTCTGACATTTTCAGTGAGTCTGTGTGAGGTAATCGGCATCTTGAAACTCCACCTCTTCTTGAGAGCAGCAGCTCATTTGCATTTAAAGGGCCACACACACAAACGGAGCGTTTTTGCTTGCCCTCAAAAAGAGACAATTTTAACATGCTATTAAAAATGATCTGTGGGGTATTTTGAGCTAAATTTTGAGCACATGCACACTCTGGGGACATCAGAGACTTATTTTACATCTTGTAAAAGTGGCATTATATGACCCCTTTAACATTTATTCTTTACCCTGATGTTAGTCTAATATTCTCTCTCTATAGGATGATGTGTATTCGGATGAGTCTGAAGGATACTACGCTGAGGCCTCACTGGCTGATTTAGTTCAGGATTTTGTAAGCCATCTGAACTCATCTCCGGGGTCCTTTGAATCAGAAATTGAGTATATCACAGACACGCTGAACAGCTGGGTCACTACAGAGGAGATACTGCAGGAGCTTGTAGAGCTCATCTACGTACAGGTGTGCTTGTGATGACTTTCTGATTATGGATTTGTGTGGTAACCTGTCAAAATGGAAAGTGCACAAGCTATTTAAAGGAATTGTTTAAATTTATTTTTTGTCATTATTTACTAATCCTCATGTTGTTCTGTAAATTATGATAGAATTTTCAATTTTTAGTGAACTTATCCCTTTAAATCAAAATTAGGGTTGACTTGATACCAAACTTTTTGACTTTGGTACCATACTAAATTATATTTTCCAAATACATTTTCAAATATATTCTTAAACTATTGCAGAACATAAGTATTATATATTATAATAAACATTTACGTTCATGTATATACACACACACACACACATGCATACATACATACATACATATAAATGTGAATAATATGAAATATGAATTATGACAGAAAGCTGCATGAACTTTACTCTAAATTGTTTTTTTAATTTAGTTTTGCATGCTCATTGTCTGTTCTGTTGAAAAAGCATTCATGTAACCTGAGATGGCCTCTGTAACAACTTGGGTATTTTTATATTATGGATAATCAGTTATTAAATTTTGTAATTGGGAACTCTCAAACCATACATCAGTGCTGTATTTGCTTTCCACAGTCCACGGCTATCCCTAACTTCGCCTACACTGGTGCGCGGCTCTGTAACCATCTGTCTCATCACATCCGTCTCACTCCACCGAGTGGTAACTTCCGACAGCTGCTGCTGCAGAGGTAAACCATCAAAAAAGCCTCCTTAAACGGTACATTATTTAACTTTTGGTTCTCTAGGAGTTAAAAAACAAAACTACATGTAGTCAAGCCAATGTTGATTCTTGTTTTATTACGAGCTCTGTCACATTCTTTTTTTGCCAACCCTCCTCTGTTTGGTGCTTTTTTTTTTTTTAAACGAGTGATTTGAGTGGAGGTTGGAGATTTAGCTACTCCATGTCAACCTTTCTCGCTCATTGTGACAACTAACTTATGTCACTCCCACACCACACATGTGTCAAAGCAGCCGGAGCAGCTTCTCTATTTACGGATATTATGAGACACGCACGGGGGAGTGATGTATGTATACAAATTCCTGCAAAAACCATCCTGACAGGTCTAAAATATAAACAATTATAATATGCTTACCATAGTGAATCAGGGTAAGACAAAAAACATGTTTTGGAGAAAGAATTGATGGTGTATTGATTCATTATTTAAATTTTGTTCATTTTGAACAACAACAAAAAAAGTTATATAGTGCACCTTTAAATACAGCTGATGCCTAAGTAAGAGTTTTCTGGGTGTTTTTCACAAAAGTGGTTTGACATTTTGTTCTTAAAGTCACCAGTTTCTTCCCTTTTCCATCTAGCTTTTACTTTCAGTTTTGTTTACTTTCATTTTTGTAAGTTTCATTTATCCTTAAACTCCATTCTGTGGTGTTTGTGTAGGTGTCGAACCGAGTATGATCAGAGGGAGCAGGCTGTGAGAGGAGATCCAGAGTCCCAGAAAAAGTTTCACTCTTATGTGCTGTTTCTGGGGGAGCTTTACCTTAACCTGGAGGTCAGTTCACAACCAGTGATTTTCACTTCTTACCACAAAATATGACAAATATGAATATTACAAAGCTCTCTGGAATAAAGTCTAATAACCAATGGACTCTTTTCACAGACTGTGATGAAGCGATTCCACAGTTATCAATATCGCAAATCTAGTAAAGTTGTTCATATTTTAATTTTTTAAAAATAATATACATTTATAACTCTATATATTGTTAAATTACCTTGTCAGTAAATGACAAAAAAACGAATTAACACTGCAGCGAGGGTGTTTCTAATACAACGGCTGAGGGAGTGACAGCAATTTGACATCTTTCTCTCTTCTGACCAATGTAATCAATCTTCATATATTTTTCCGTCTTTTGGAAAGTCGTGGAAACTATCACTGATTTTTTCTTTTGCTATTGGAGCAAACAGTAATACAAAAATTGTACAAAATGACGACTTCTGCTTCTGAGAACCCTGGAAACGTGCTACGTTTACATTACATTGCGGTGCCCACCACGGCACCGGCTCCACTTTCGTTTTGCTTTTTTTATAGAAATAAAAACCATTTAATTCAGTTGGATAAAGGTTGCTTCAATTGTAAACTATTGTAAATGTCTGCTCTGCTCATCCAGCATGAGCTGCAGAGTCGCACACAGTGCAGCAGGAATCACAATTCACTGATCATGTGACAAGAGTAAGGCGAGATGACTGACAAGACCATGGCAGAGGATTTGTTGCGAAACAGAGCCCAAGCGTCTGATAAATGTCTTATCTTGTAGAATGCACGCTCAGCACCCCCGCTCCCTATACACGGAGTATGTGCGATCGCAAATTTGAAAGTGAAAGTAAAACGCGAGCTCCCTGATGCGCGCAAATTAGGCTACATACAGTATCCTGTCTCCCTATCTTAGGCTGGGCTGTGTAGTTGTAATCAGCTCTGGTCTCTGTTTGCACTTTGTATATTGAGAGTACTTTGTTTATGGTTGCACTTATTGTTTGCACTTAATTAGAAGGTCACACACAGCCTCAATTAGAAGTTCTGGAAGCTCATAATTCATGTACAGTATAAGGTCTGAAAAGTGAAATCATACAGGAGAGAAGCCAGTCAGTTGAGTTTATGGCAAAACCTTTTACAGTGCTTGTATATTGTTGTCTTTTACTGCATATGATTATTCATGTTCAGAAAGTAGAGCTGAAATGACATTCATTACAAGATGATTAGTTAAAACATTTCAAAATACACCTGCAGACTATTTTTTTCAAATCATGAATTTTGTCATTGAGGATTTCTTAAAAATACTGTGCAAAAATCTTGTCTCGTCTGATTCTCATGAACCCAGTCTCGTTTCTCATCTTGTCTCATGAGTGTTGAAAGTGTCTCGTCGCACCCCTTGTATTTATGCAACTCTTGTTTTTTTTGTAATTTAGTTTTTACCATTAAGATACTATATTTACGATGTACATGAGTTAAAATTGTGTATCCTTATTTATTTTGTAGATATCTGTCTACTAAACTTCTCATTTAAAAGTCAGTTTGGATAAAAGCATGTGCTAAATGATTAAATGTAAATGTAGATAATGTACAGTCCATTTTTTTTTTTCTTTTTTTTTTTTTCTTCTTTTTAAATATTACTATTTAGGTTTAAATTATTTTTATTTCAGTTTAGTTCAGATTTCATTTTTATTTATTTCCAGTTAGTAATTTGTACTTCAACTTAAACTTATTTCAGTTAAACTTATTTCTAATTTTCAGTTAAATTTTTTCATCTCATATTTGTCTTATTTTATATCAGTTGTACTTGTTAACAATACATTTTATTTAATAATTTTAGTTATGATGAGCGACTGATTGTACCAGGGTTAGTTAAATTAACTAAATTTAACTAACCCAGGTACAATCAGCCTCTCATCATTATTAAATAAACCCCAGGTCACAGCTTGACCTGCTTCGTCTGTACAAATTATGTAATGCTAAAGCCTAAACCAATTAAAACCCTTTGTCTATTCCTTTGCATAACCTATGTAAAACCTGCCATATGTATCTGCTTTAATTCAAATGTCAGATTTTGTAATGTTTACATTATAATTAGATAAAAATGCTTTCAAATTTGTAGCTGGTTATTTAACTGTAGCTGTGCATTTATGCTGTTGCCCAAAATATGAACTACAGCAATTTTACATGTCAATTCTTTAATGTCTTTCAGGTGAAAAGTGGAAAAGACACACCGGGACGAGCTAATGTCCTACTGGGAGCGCTAAAGGATCTTTTGAACACATTATTTTCTCACCCAGATGACCCAAATCTAATGTGTGCTGTCAAATTACTCAAGGTTTGAAATATTCCTGTTCTTATACAATGCAATTGCAGTAAATGGTGAGACTTAGCAGTTTTTCAGAGCAAATACTCTGCAGCAGTTGACCTCAGGACTCCACTTAAGATCATTAGTGACAGTATTTCTGATGTAAACAAAGACCTTGAAATTGCCAGACAACCCAAAACACTGAAATGAAATAATACCTTTACTTTAATCAATCCACAGATAATAATGCACTACTAAGCTATTGGTGTTGACTTGCATTGTTTTACTGTACTGATCTGAGAAGCTGAGTGGTTCCATTCTGGATGACACATGGAAGGAGAAAGGGCAGTCAGACATGGATGAGATCATCAAGAAGATTGAAGAAATTTTGTTGGACGCCAAATGCAGCCGGTGAGTGAGTCGGGCAACAGTAGTTTTTTTTTTTTAGTATATACAGTAGTGGCCAAAAGTGATGTTCAGCCTAGCAAAATTAACATCTTCACCCTTTATTTAAATATTAACAAATTATTAAATGATTTTGGAATAATTTTTGGCCAAGCTGTCATACAAAGAAATAAAGAACTGTGAACTAGTTTTTCTTCTTCTTCTTTTTTTTTTTTTCTACATGGTAAAATAAAACCTGTAGCTGTCGTTTGCCTTTTTTGTCAGATAATTTTGTCAGGTAAATACCTTAACCAAGTTTAGTGTTTTGTTCTTTCCTCATATTCAAAATATTTAAAAAATATATAAAATATTTTCCTGATATTTTATGATAGTTTAATTGAACTTTAGGGCCATTAAAAACAAATATACCCTCTGGACATAACTTTTGGTCACTACACTACATAAAAATGGTCAACTTCCAGTTGCTTTGTTGCTGTATACGACTGTCAGTGTGAATTGCCCTTATATTGGATGAAAGCAATACAACTGCATTATTGAGATGTCTATTGTATCTGTGCTTTTGTAGAGATGTCAGACAGATGCTATTGAAACTGGTGGAGTTACGGTCCAGTAACTGGGGGCGAGTTCACACAGCCGCTGTGTCCAGTGACGCTACACCTTACAATGACCCCAACTACTTTATGGTGTGTGTATGCTGAAGAAATTTAATTCATTCAGATGCAGGTTTTGGAGTAAAATATGTAATCTGTGACTCTTGTCTCTTATGCTCACTAAGGCTGCATTTGTTTGATCAATTTGTTTGATTTTAAAATGTAATTTATTTCTGTGATGGCAAAGCTGAATTTTCAGCTGCCATGATCAGTTTAATGCATCCTTGTTGAATAAAAGTAATAAATTCTTAAAAAAAAAACAAAGTATCTGCGACAGTAGTCTCTCTTACTGTGTTTATCTCATGTTTATGTTCCTCAGAATGAACCAACCTTCTACACAGCTGATGGGACGCCTTTCACAGCAGCAGATCCTGGTGAGTATTGAGTCTTTAGTCTGCTGGTATGACCCATGTACTGACTTGCTCTGTTTTATAAGTGGATAAAGGATAGGGCCATTAAGACCTGAATTTATACAGACGTGGACAAAATTGTTGGTACCCTTGGTAAATATGAACAAAAAAGCCTGTGAAAATAAATGTGCATCATTATAGGGCTGGTCCGAATACCATTTTTTGAGCTTTGAAGCTTTGGTATAATTAACTAAAGAAAAAATGAGTGGAGTGAACTGAAGAGAAGAAGCACCAACATGGAGCTGGGAATCTGAAGGATCTGGAGAGATTCTGCATGATGGAATGGTCTCTGATCTCTTGTCAGGTGTTCTCCAAACTCATCAGGCATTATAGGTGAAGACTCAGAGCTGTTATCTTGGCAAAAGGAGGATGCAAAAAGTATTGAATAAAAGGGTACCGTTAATTGTGTCCAACATGTATTAGAGAAAAACATTTATTTCATAATGAGATTTACCCCCCATTTTAAATTCTTATACTTCAATGAAAGGTTAAAATTTTGTGAAAAGAAAAAAAAAAAATCGAAAGGATTTTTTTGTTCGTATTTACCAAGGGTACCAACAATTGTCTGTATATATTTTCATAATGATTATGTATGTTTTAAAATAATTTTCTACCAAATTCTCATTACCATAACATGTCAGAACATTTTATTTTGAGTTTTTTTAGATTAATGATAATTACTATATTTTTTTATCATTTTTTCTTATCCTTTATCCTTTGCATCTATCAATAAAATTAAGATTTTTTTCGGTAATTTTTTTTTGTTTTAGACAGTATCTCCTATTCACCAAGGCTGCATTTTATTATATATAAATTCAGTAAAAACTGAAATATTCCGAAATATTATTACAATTTAAAATAGCTGATTTGTATTTGAATATATTTAAAAATGTAATTTATTCCTGTGATCAAAGCTGAATTTTCAGCAGCCATGGTCAGTTTAATGCATCCTAAATACTTAAGCTTTTTTATTTGCATTATGGTAATGAGAAATGTATTTAGATTATGAAAAATGTCACGATTCTCATAAAACAGGTTTAATTCTCTCTAAGCAATGTTTGACGTTTTTTTTTTTTTTTAAATTGGTTTAAAATATGACATGGATGTTTTTGACAGAATTCTACTAATTTGTTCACATTCAATTCAATTCACATTTATTTTTTACAGCACTTTTTACAATACATATTTCAAAGCAGCTTTACAGAAAATGCATGTTTCTACGTTATAATTAAGATTAATCCGTTATCAGTGGTGACTGTCAAATTAAAGTCCATATGGCATAAATGTACAGTTCTAAGATAATACAAATCGTGCAGTTAACTAACGTTGTGTATTAATTTAAGCATAAACAATGAGCACATTAAAGTGTAATTTGTCCTCTCTTTTTTCCACCACAGAATACTCAGACAAATATCAGGAGATTCTAGACCGAGAAGACTACTTCCCTGATGCCTATGAAGAGAATGGAAATGAATCGTGAGTAGATGTTTGTAAATTTGTGTGCAGAATATCCAGCATAACGTCTGTTTACTGCACAGCTTAGTAATATAATAAAGCTGGGAGGATAGTGAGGCCAGCAGCAGCTGTTAGTGTGGCTTAGTGTTATTTTAGTATCATTGAGATTTTTTTTTTTTTATATATATAAATATGTCTATATAGTATTTATTTATATTTCTTTTTAGTTATTTTAGTCAAGTTAAACTAAATGAAAACCAGAAATGTTGCCTTGGCAACTAGCTGAAATGTAAAAAAAGTTATGTTTTTTGTATTTATTAAATATTATTTAGTTATTTATTTATTTCAGTTGAAGTTAATTTAATTTCAAGAAAAAAAGTTTTAGTTTTATGGTTTTAGTTTTAGTTATAACTGGAATAACCCTGATGTGACCATTCCCTCTGCTCAAACTCCAGTAATTGTCCTCATCACAATGACACTGGGTGGAGTCAAAGAGCGCATTTTAGTAAAGTCAGCAGTCCAGGGAGAGAGGGGGGCTTAGCTAGACCTGCCAGTCTTATTCAGCATAGTCTTCAGCCCATTGGATGGGCCATGAACAGATGCGCATCTGCCCTTTAGGATCTTTAACAAAAACCAGCCAACAGGTGGAGCCTGCCATTCTTGTAATGAGTTTTAAAAGAACATCCTTTGTAAAATACAGGAGACCAGCAGGGGCGTAGCCATCATTTCAGAAATGAGGGTGACAGAAATGTCAAGTGTAATACATTTTTTCTGACCTTTGTCTAATTGACAGGTTTTATTTTTTCTTATCTCTTGCTTTTAACTGGCTAAGAAATCAAATACACTGCTGAACAATAACCAATAATTTGTGTTCTATAATATTATAATAATATTTCCTATATTTTCCTAATTACAATTTTATGATTGGTTTATGTACTATAAACACTTGTGCATTTAGTCATCATGGATTTTATTAGGGCTGCCCCCTAATATTCGACTAATTGTTAGTCGACTAGAAGAGGCCGAGTCGACCAAAAATTTTATTAGTCGGTTAGTCGCAGAAAAAAAAAACACCTTGTGGCGAAGTCACACAGCCCGTGAGGGACTGATCGTTAAAGGGTTAGTTCGCCCAAAAAAGAAAATAATGTCATTTATTTCTCACCCTCATGCCGTTCCACACCCGTAAGACCTTCGTTCATCTTCAGAACACAAATTAAGATATTTTTGTTAAAATCCGATGGCTCAGTGAGACCATCTCAAGATCCATTAATGTACTAAAAACATATTTAAATCAGTTCATGTGAGTACAGTGGTTCGATATCAATGATATAAAGTGCCGAGAATATTTTTGGTGCGCCAAAAAAACAACGACTTCAGGAAGCTTCGGAGCGTTATGAATCTTTTGTGTCGAATCATGATTCGGATCGCGTGTCAAACCGAAAAACTGCTGAAATCACGTGACTTTGGCGCTCCGAACCGCTGATTCGACACACAAGATTCATAACGCCATGAAGCTTCCTGAAGCAGTGTTTTGAAATCGGCCATCACTAAATAAGTTATTTTGTTTTTTTGGCGCGCCAAAAATATTCTTGTCGCTTTATAATATTAATATTGAACCACTGTACTCACATGAACTGATTTAAATATGTTTTTAGTACATTAACGGATCTTGAAAGAGGAAATGTCATTGCTGGCTATGCAGGCCTCACTGAGCCATCGGATTTCAACAAAAATATCTTAATTTGCGTTCCGAAGATTAACGAAGGTCTTACGGGTGTGGAACGACATGAGGGTGAGTAATAAATGACATCATTTTCATTTTTGGGTGAACTAACCCTTTAACGGCGGGTCCTTGTGGTAATTACAAAAAATCCAAACATTCGCCTATCATCCATCGACCTCAAATATGACTTATCATTTGAAACACAAGTAGTAGCAACATGGCTGCTCGCTTTGTTAACCTAGATAAATGTGTGCTATTATTAGGCGCATGTTTGTGTGGGGTGTGGAAGCTGAAGTATAGAGCGCTTACTGCAAGACATGGAAGCGCCTGCGCGATCACTACTGGTTTTTTGTCCCCCTGATAACAACGGAAGCAACTTAAAAAAACGTTGTGCCTTTGTAAGATAAAGAAAACAAACAGGATGCGCAAATTTTTGAAAACGGGTTATAAAGTGCAAGTTTTTGAAAACAATACCATTGTCATCTCCGTGTAAACTGCAAAAACGCGAATCTGTGAAAATGTTGACGGCATGCAAATGCGTATTACGTGTTAATCTATTTACCTTATTTGTCAATGCGGAATTAAGGTATTTCTGTGCGAGACATCCTATTTATTAGCCACTATAGGGAAATAATGAGAAGAATATCAAAGTGCAGTAAACTATAAAAATATGGTGGAGAGGCATGCGCATTTAAGTATTGGCGCGAGTGCTCTGTATAAGAATGTTTTATATTGTTATATACTGCAATATTTCATGAAAATAAGAATGGTTGGTGACTTTAAGGAAGAGTCCATAAATGTAAATATATAAGCTTTTACTGTTACTTCTGTTTCAGTGATGATGACGATGAAATGGATCCAGAGATCGAGGAGGCGTTCGAGAGGTTTTGCATGGAGTCGGACGCAAGAAGAAAGAAATGAGACTGTGAGATTGTCATGTGAACACATTACCCGACCAGCTGGAATGTTTCAGAGTGGGCGGAACCAAGAACGTTTTGGTTGATTTTCATTTAATTTCTCAACAAGCACTTCTTGGCTACAATATCACTGGATTTATGGCTGGGATTATTGTTTAGTTGAAACGCAGTATAATTTGCAAGTCCGTCAGGCCATCAAATTGTCAGTAGCCATTGGTTTGGCATTTGGGTTGTGAGGTTTATTTTATGCGTGTTCTGGTTTATCAAACATCCCAAAAAAAAAGTTTGCAGTGAGATTTTAATATGAGCCGAAGAGTAGCATCATCAAGTGTGGTTTGTTTGCAAACTAACTGCTCAGTAAACGTAGGAGAAATGAGGCGGGACACATCGGTTTGTGTTTTACTCCTCAAGGCTTTGCCTTTTACAGTTACGGAGCAAAGGGAGTAAGACAAAAAAGTTTTAAGAAAACAAAATTCTACTGTTCTTCCTTTGTCAGATTCTCCTTGAACCTTTTTTGAGTTTTACTTTCAATTTATGCACATGTTTGAGGAAGAGAGGAACCCCAACTTTAAAGTCTGTTTGGTTTTTCGAATGCAGGAATAAATTTTCCACATATGTTAAGTGTGTCAAATCAGAGGAAAAGCTCAGTACAGGTTTGGGGGTTACACAGATTCATCCGCCACTGTGATTTACAGAAGTTTTCTCATCACCAACATCTCATGGATCCCAGATAAAGGAATGTTTATTTTAATATAGCTGTAAATATTATTTGCTGCATTGTTTGCCTGCAATAAATCTTTATTAATACACTGTCTCTTTGTGTTTCATAGAAATTCAAGTGACCTGTTGGTCAGATTTCAGCTGTTTGTTAGTCCTGATTTTTTTTTTTTTTTCTTCAGTTAATGGACTGTTATATGAGATGCCGCCCAACTTGTTTTGCAGTCTGTTAACTCTTGGCGTCCCCAGTTGCAGACCAGTGAACTAAGGTATATTTTAGGCAAATGTAATATACAATATAACATTAACTATGACCCTTAATTTGGCTTTTGTAAAACTGACACTGACGATAGTCAAAATTAAATTACAAAGCAAAAAAACAAAAATTAAACTTATAAGTGGCACTTCTGATATTCAGTAAACATCTTTGTATGCGAAAATTAATTTATATGCAATTAAGAGTGAAAGAAGGGGTGAATATTTCACCCTAAAATAATAAAAAAGATAGCAAATAATATATCTAAATAGAATCGTGATCTATGTTCACATTAGTTCAGGTTGAATCTTTGCAGCAAGGGGGCGACAACAGAGATTATGAGTACTGTAGAAGAAGTGGTTCATCCAATCAGCCTCATTCTCTTCATCAACCGCGAAAATTTACATGGCAACAGTGATAGTCAGTCCGATTCATTTCTGCAAATCGGTTCTTTTGAACGAATCAAAAAAACGATTCGGTGATTATTTGGTCCTTGACATCCTGAAGTTGCAATAAAGTTTTATCTAGGCACACAATGCTGTTTATGGTGTTTTTTTTCGAGTAAATTTAATTAATAAAGGTGTTTATTGCAATTTCGTGTCCAGGTTCAGTTTAATTTAGCTAATAAAAATCATTAGAGTCTACATAAAATCTACATTAAAAAAGCTTGACATCCACGTTTTGATGTAACTTAATGCTATAAAAACCAATCGAGTCATATAATCAAATCGTAAATTTCCAGTCCGTTTTATTTGTAACATTTCTGCTATTCGGCTTTTTACTAAACTTATTTTTCGTCCCATAAGTCAAATCCTCTCTTCACTCCCGGTTTTGTAAACCATAGACATAATAAAATGTATTATATATATATATATATATATATATATATATGTTGTAAATCGGTTCAGTCGATTCATTCAAAAGATCCGATTCGCAAGAACGATCCATTTACGAATCGGACAGCGCATATAGGAACAACAGCAACAATTTGACGTGATTGTGGAGTTTGTTTGTGTCGCTTCAGTGATTTTTAATGATTAAATTTAGACAGTCGCAGTCAAATGATTATGTAATTGTTTTGAGTTCCAACCGTAGCGCCTTCAATGTCATGTTAAGTGAGTCATGTGTTCAGTTAGGTTTATGGTCATGTATGTGGATGAGTCTGTGGATGTGTATTACGCAGACGGGCACAGACTTCAGCTCTCACCCTGCGGATCTGAATTCATGATAGAGAAACACTTGTCAGCCTCTGCACACCCGCTACAGTCCAAAGAGAGAGTCAGACAGAGAACAAGATTCGCCATCAGCGAGTATAAGGTATATATCACCCTCTCATAACTATCAATACTGTATCATTGTAATGCAAAACGTGTTGTGTCTGTTGCATATCTATCTGTTGTTTGTCTAAAGTATTTTACTCCTGTTAACATGGATGTACAGTATAAAAATAAATCACTTATTTGTTTGTCTTGTTTAGGCATTGGTATTGAATGCTTTGGCATTTAGAAACAAGTATGCAACTCATCCATATTTACCTGAAGAGCTCATAACAGTGGAATTCAACAAGGTTAGACTGTCCTAAAGCTGTAATAAAGGTTTACTTTTTATTACTGAAATCATGTAAATCCAGCTTAATTTCTCATTTATGGTTATTTGCTTAACCAAATGCTCATTTTCAGAAGTTCAGCAGTGCCATAACTGAGGTGGAGTGGCCTGGGTCTGACTCTTGCACCACTGGGTCACATGGAGAGATCACAGTCTGCTCTGTAGATGGACATGCTGAACTGGTGCTTTCCTCTTCTGGAGAAGAGTTCACAGTGGAGTTTATCTGTCGGTCCAGCCAAAATGAAGAAGAGTCGCAGTATTTGCAGCTTCAAGGTCACCAACACAAAAGTATGTGTTTATTAAGTGGCTTGTCATTAAAGGGTTTAAACCCCTCGGAAGCCTCAGCGAGTGCTCGGATGAACCATCCTGAGTCAGCCGGAAAAGCTCCCAATACGGAAAGACTGGAATCAACAAGCTCGAAGTCTGAAAGGGTGCATGTGTACACCAGAGTGATCCAGCAGTATTCCCGAGTGCTTTACCCACAGATGTGGTGCTATCCTCTGTCATTGGCTGTCAAGTATTGGGAATCACAAAAAACTCAAGTTAATACTGACAATGGGCTAGACAGAAAAGGTTTCACAGACAGAGAAGATCAACAAACATCTCAAACAGGGCTGAAGACCCATCTTCCCAAACCTTTGCCTTTAAAATGTCCCTCTCCTCATCAGCACAGGTGAGGAATGCCAAACAAACACAACATACAGTCTCATCTCATCTCTCTCTTTTTTGGGTTTATATATGGATGAATCTCGACCTATCAAGAACAGGTAATATTCCACCCCCAAATAAGAATGTCATCCCCAATATCGACTATGTGATGTTCAGGTGGAGATACAACACTGTGAATCCTGATTTGCTGGAACAGGACGAGGAAGTCACAGCTGAGCTGGTGAAAGTGGTCTGGTGCAAAGGCATTATATACCGGTGATTATTACTGATTCATTTCATGTTCGTACTTAAGCATCATTACTCCAGTCTTCAGTGTCACATGATCCTTCAGAAATCATTCTAATATGATGATTTGCTGCTCAAGAAACATTTATGATTATTATCAATGTTGAAAACAGTTGTGTACTTTTTTTTTTCAGGATTCCTTGATGAATAGAAAGTTCAAAAGAACAGCATTTATCTGAAATACAAAGCTTTTGTAACATTATACACTACCGTTCAAAAGTTTGGGGTCAGTAAGAATTTTTATTTTTATTTTTTTGAAAAGAAATTAAAGAAATTAATATTTTTATTCAGCAAGGATGCATTAAATCGATCAAAAGTGACAGTAAAGACATTTATAATGTTACATAAGATTATATTTCAAATAAATGCTGTTCTTTTGAACTTTCTATTCATCGAAGAATCCTGAAAAAAAATACATTGCACACAAATATTTTGTACAATTGTACACAATAAATGTTTCTTGAGCAGAAGATCATCATATTAGAATGATTTCTGAAGGATCATGTGACACTGAAGACTGGAGTAATGATGCTGAAAATTCAGCTTTGATCACAGGAATAAATTACTTTATAAAATATATTGGTGAGCAGACGAAACTTCTTTTAAAAACATTAAAAATCTTACCGATTTCAAACTTTTGACTGGTAGTGTGTGTGTGTGTATATATATATATATATATATATATATATATATATATATATATATATATATATATATAATGTTTTTCCATATTACTTTTAATTAAAAGTGGATTTTATCTAATTAGGATCTGATCATTATTCTTTAGGATTGCTTATAAATTGTATGAAACAAAATCCAATGTATTTACTTTAAAGAGTTAGTTCACCCAAAAATGAAAGTTCTGTCATTTATTACTCACCCTCATGCCGTTCCACACCCGTAAGACCTTCGTTCATCTTTGGAACGCAAATTAAGATATTTTTGTTGAAATCCGATGGCTCAGTGAGGCCTGCATAGCCAGCAATGACATTTCCTCTCTCAAGATCCATTAATGTAATAAAAACATATTTAAATCAGTTCATGTGAGTACAGTGGTTCAATATTAATATTATAAAGCGACGAGAATATTTTTGGTGTGCCAAAAAAAAAAAAAATACGACTTCTATAGTGATGGCCGATTTCAAAACACTGCTTGATTTGAATAGTTATGAATCTAGTTATGAATCTTTTGTGTCGAATCATGATTCGGATCGCGTGTCAAACCGCCAAACTGCTGAAATCATGTGACTTTGGTGCTCCGAACCGCTGATTCGACACAAAAGATTCATAACGCTCCGAAGCTTCCTGAAGCAGTGTTTGAAATCGGCCATCACTATATAAGTCGTTATTTTGTTTTTTTGGTGCACAAAATATTAATATTAATATTGCTTTATAATATTAATATTGAACCACTGTACTCACATGAACTGATTTAAATATGTTTTTAGTAAATTAATGGATCTTGAGAGAGGAAATGTCATTGCTCCCTGTGCAGGCCTCACTGAGTCATCGGATTTCAACAAAAATATCTTAATTTGCGTTCCGAAGATGAACGAAGGTCTTACGGGTGTGGAACGACATTAGGGTGAGTAATAAACGACATCATTTTCATTTTTGGGTGAACTAACCCTTTAAGATTTTTCATTGATTCATGAGTTACACACAGTCCTTAAAGGGATAGTTCACCCAAAAAAAATAAAATTCTATCACCATTTACTCACCCTCATGTTGTCCCAAAACTAGTATGACTTTCTTCTGTGAAACATAAAAAAATATATTTTGATAAATGTCTCAGTTATTTTTGTCCATACAATGAGTGTTGAAGAGGTCCAATGTTGTTTGCTTCCCAGCATTCTTCAAAATATCTTCTTTTGTGTTCCACACAAGAAAGAAAGTAATTTGGGAAGGTTGGGAATGACATGAGCATGATGACCACAATGTAATTTTTTTGGGTGAACTGGCCCTTTAAGGACTATGTGCCAAACAAATCAAGTATGCAACCTAAAAACTGATGTTTTCATGTATTTTGTCTCCTTTAGTATAGTAGATGGAGTGATACCGATTGTAGAGATCTCACCTGGTGATGGTTCAGTCATCAGATCCAATGGAGTTCTAGCCAATTACTTCACACATTACAAAATTGGAGCTGTTTACAGAGATGTAAGACAACTCTCTGAAGTGTGCTCACTATTAAGTCAGTAGAATTAAAGGTGCTTGGTCTCTCAAGAGAGGCTGATGTTGTACTGATACAGAGACCATTACATGAATGTATGTACTGTAGATGTATGATTCAGAAGATGAGTTGATATATGTGTGTTTTTTTAGGCAGTGGAGTGTGTGTATTACCTGTGTGGTCTCCCACCTGATGTTCCGGGTCAGCTTTATTCTGTCCAGTCTGTTGTCACACGGGCCAGCAGGTGAGAGGAGAGGTTTACTAGCATACACGGCTCACGTTAAAACCAAAATCAAGCTACAAAAGACAGGATATCAGGATAACTGATGTCATAATATTCCTAAAACTTTGAGTATCCAGTCTGTTCTTTTGGTGCAATACTTTCTTCCATCACTTTTCAACAGAACATGAACCTTGAGCCATGATTTACTAAATTAATTTGTAGTTCAGTCACTAGGGGGTGATAATGAGACTTAAAATGTTGCACCGCAAAAATATTGAATAATTGTGTTTGCCAAGTCAGACATCTGGTATTTTTATATATATATATATATATATATATATATATATATATACACTACCAGTCAAAAGTTCGGACACGGTAATGTTTTTAAAAGAAGTTTCGTCTGCTCACCAAGGCTGCATTTGTTTAATTAAAAATACAGTAAAAACAGTAATGTTGTGAAATATTATTACAATTTAAAATAACTGTTTTCTGTTTGAATATATTTTATAAAGTAATTTATTCCTGTGATCAAAGCTGAATTTTCAGGATCATTACTCCAGTCTTCAGTGTCACATGATCCTTCAGAAATCATTCTAATATGCTGATTTGCTGCTCAAGAAACATTTATGATTATTATCAATGTTGAAAACAGTTGTGTACGTTTTTTTCAGGATTCTTTGATGAATAGAAAGTTCAAAAGAACAGCATTTATCTGAAATACAAAGCTTTTGTAACATTATACACTACCGTTCAAAAGATTGGGGTCAGTAAGAATTTTTATTTTAATTTTTTTGAAAAGAAATTAAAGAAATGAATACTTTTATTCAGCAAAGATGCATTAAATCGATCAAAAGTGACAGTAAAGACATTTATAATGTTACAAAAGATTATATTTCAAATAAATGCTGTTCTTTTGAACTTTCTATTCATCAAAGAATCCTGAGAAAAAAAAATATTGTACACAAATATTGTGTACAATTGTACACAATAAATGTTTCTTGAGCAGCAGATCAGCATATTAGAATGATTTCTGAAGGATCATGTGACACTGAAGACTGGAGTAATGATGCTGAAAATTCAGCTTTGATCACAGGAATAAATTACTTTATAAAATATATTCAAATAGAAAGCAGTTATTTTTAATTGTAATAATATTTCTCAAAATTACTGTTTTTGTTTTTTTAATCAAATAAATGCAGCCTTGTTGAGAATAAGATAAAAACATTTTAAAAATCTTATCAACCAGTATCTTTTAAAAGGTGGTGTATAGTTTGTGTATTCCACACTACATTACATGAAAACAAAGAAAGAATATTTTTGTCTGTGTTTTGTTAGGATTCTGAAATGCTTCATCCAGGCCAGAAGCTCCCTGAGGGCCCCGCTCTCTTTTTACTGCTGGAAGGAGGTGTGTGTGATATCGCTCTGATGGAGACTCACCTAGTGTCCGGTGTATATGAGCGTGTGTTATGATTCGTGTATACGGGTGTGTATGATGGTTCTGTCTTCAGCAGGCTGCGGTGTGTGATCCTGTACGTTTAGTTCAGGAGGTGACGGTGGCAGGTACAGGATATTTCAAAGCGCTCTCAGACGGCACTGTCGAGGTCTTGTTCCTGGATGGAGTTAGGGCTCAGATGATATGGAAGTCTGACACATGTACACCTGCACAGGTACATAAACATACTGTATGCATTTCATTAGCATACAACTCCACACTGATCATCAGTCATCTCACCAGACTGCTTGTTTACTTCTACATTTAATCAGCTTTTCATTAATTAATAAGTTGAAACAATTTGTTTATGCACTATGCTTACAACCATTCACATGCTAAGTTTTTGTAATTTAGGGGAATTCAAACTTAACAATTTGTTTGCATCATTGATCAAACACAGTTGCGCAATGCTGCATGGTATTTTTCATAAATTAAAAATATTAGTAAACTATTATTTATAAGTTTATTTGAATAGGGACAGTACAAAAAACATGATTCCAGTCAACAAATGGAAAATATGTATTGTACATCGAGAGTATAACATGAGCTAATTTGCATCTCGGGTCCCTATTATTAATATTAATATTATGTATAGTAATATAATAAATTAATTATATATTAAATATTGCTAATTAATTACTATGTATGATTATATTGGTGTATTTAAATAAAAATTTCACATAATTTTCCTCTGTTCATTTAGTGAAAAACAGTGTGAATATGGCAGTGTTATTTTAGTATCATTGAGATTCTTTTTAATAATATTTTAAATCAGTTTTCATTTTTATATTTTCCATTTTAATTTTAGTTAAAGTAGTAATTTTGTTGTGTTTTATTCATTTTTATTTCAGTTTTAGTTTGTTGTTTTAATTAAACTAAATTAAAATGAGAAATGTTGCCTTGGCAAATAGCTGACAAAAAAAGTTTATATTTATATATTATATTTTAGTTTATTACATTTATTTTATGTCAAGTGACGAAAATATTTTTATGGTTTTAGTTTGTTTTAGTTAACTATAATAACCCTGGATTATACCTTTTTTAATATTTACCTTTTTTAAAACTTTTTTTCCCTATTTTATTTGTATAAAGATGCATATTAATGTATATATTAATTTTGTCATATGTATTGTTTTAGCTTTTTGGCCCAGTTCTAATCAGTATGCCAGATGCTCAATAGAGCGTAAATAAAATTACATTGGAACCATGACAATAATAATGTTTAAAATCCATTATTTTTGTTAAAGGTTATGATTTCATGATTTTTAGATGAATGTTTTTTGATGTATTTGTGATGGCAGTGTGGAGAAATGGAGCAGAGACTCAGGACAGAAAGCAGACCATCTCACAGGTGGTGCCAGCTCAATCTGCCAGATGGGCACCAAACTCTTGTCCAAATCGAGACAGACAAAACTTTTCAAAGGTAAAGAGATTATGAAAAATTCAATACACCAATTACTTGCATAAATACATAGATTCCCATTTTATCTCTCTCTCTCTCTCTCTGTCTCAGGTATGTGTCCGCAGTAGTGCAGTGGTGTGACTGGGTAAAACAGACAGAACAGAGCATGAGCGCAGTGGGTGTGGCTCTCTCAGACTCCACCCATTCTGACACACCTCAGCCAATAACATGCAGGTATTAAGGAACTCTTATTCCCTGTATTATCTTTATTATAGTCATTCACATCACATGGACGATGCATATCAATCACACTTAAAGGGATAGATCACCCAGACATCTGCTCACTATTTCTTTCCAGGGAAAAATAAAATTTATGGTAGAAAAAAAAATCACTTGTTGTGACATGGCGAACAGAATTTAAATTTTTTGGGTGAACTATCCCGTCGTCATCCTGATTTCTTACACCCCTACAGGTCTGTTGTTTCAGAGCTGGAAAAGATCAAGAGGTTCAACTGTATCTTTTTTTTGGTGACATTATATGTGTATGCTTTTCCATTGTACTAAACGGACATATTTGACCATTGCACTTTTGTCTTCCCATGTAAAGTTAAAAGAAGTTTAAAAATTAAATCTCTACACTTAGTGTTTTTTTTCCCCATTCCACTGCATCTCATGTTTTTAAATGCAAAAAGTACTCTGTGATTGGCGATTTGGCTCTTTGTATTAAACTATGCATAAATACATGATGCTGTTTTGTTCATAATTGTTTATAATTATAGTTGATTTATAAACGTTAGTTTAAACGTTATGCACTTTGTTTTTGTACAGACAGTCATGTTATTTCATTGCGCCCTCTTGTGGCCTCAGGAGACAAGCCAAATGCTTTTCTCCCCTAACTGAAATTATGCCTTTTAAATTTGAATATAATTCAAATATTTGTAATATTTAAGTATAAAATTAGCGTATATGACTGTGTTGATGCAGAAATTGATTATTGAGAGCAGGATGCATATGGGTAGATATTTCTTTAACACAAAGCATCAGTTTTGCTGGAGAACAGCCCTGTCCTGCGTTCTACAGCGAGATCTTTGAGCTGCGAGCGTTCTCCTGATCTGTCTGAGATCAAACTCACAGAGAACTGCATCTCTGAGGCTCTGCAGAAAACCTCCAGAGCCATACAGGACATCGACACACTCTTATCGGACAGACCGTAGGCTTGTATGTAGACACATACAGTTCCAGAAGAGCTTCCCAAAAATTGTCTGGTTTTATAGATCTTTTTCAGGGGAATGAAAATGAGGCTGTATAGGACAAATATGGATCTCAGTGAAATTGTCAAGAACATGTCTGGCTCATATTTTACCCCAAAATCAATTTTATTATAAATGAAATAAAACAAAGCCGCTTTTTTTTTTTTAAAGAACTATAAGCACATTTACCTTCAATTTCAATTATTCTAATACTAAAAAATCTATTATTTTATTACATTTGAAGGAATCTACACTTTATGTATTTGTTGCCTTTATAACTTTTAAGAATAATTAAAAGAAATTTTAAAAAATGTGCATAATTGATACGATATTAATGTCTCAGAGAAAAGGAGGCTTCATTTTCATGCAAAATATAATTTATATTTTATTATATAATTTATATAATGTTATTTTTCTTCTTTTGATTTTGAGGTGAAATGTAACCTAGATATGTTTTAGCAAGATTCACCCCTTAAAGGGTTAGTACACCCAAAAATGAAAATTATCCCATGATTTACTCACCCTCAAGCCATCCTAGGTGTATATGTCTTTCTTCTTTCAGTCAAACACAATCTGAGTTATATTAAATAATATCCTGGCTTCATGATGGTAGTGAATGGCACCATTTTTTTTTTTGAAGCCCAAAAAGCACATCCATCCATCATAAAAGTAATCCAAACGGCTCCAGGGGGTTAATAAAGACCTTCTGAAGAGAAGCGGTGGGTTTTTGTAAGAAAAATATCCATATTTTAATCTTTATAAACAATAACAACTGGCTTTGGTAATGATCGTACACAAGTCCAGTTCTGGCGGAAGTGTGACCTCTGACCCGACACATGGCTTATCAACGAACGCAAATAGAGCAAAACAAATTCTGTCATGAATTAGAAGTCTACAATGAGAATTTATAAAAAGAAATGTCGGAGATGCTTGAGTTTGTTGACCAGCCCTATTTGTTTGAACCGCAAGAGGCGTCTACTCTCACCTAAGCTTACGTTACTCCTACATCCTACGTTACACGCCGGAACTCGACTCTTTCTTGAATGCATGGATGGTTGTCGTTACCAGAAGCCAGTGATTAAGTTATAAATATGGATATTTTCTTACAAAAACGCATCACTTCACTTCAGAAGGCCTTTATTAACCCCCTGGAGCTGTATAGATTACTTTTATGATGGATGGATGCGCTTTTTTGGGCTTAAAAAAAAAAAGGTGCCATTCACTCCCATTATAAAGCTTAGAAGATCCAGGATATTTTTTAATATAACTCAGATTGTGTTTGGCTGAAAGAAGAAAGTCATATACACATAGGATGGCTTAAGGGTGAGTAAATTATGGGATATTTTCATTTTTGGATGAACTATCCTTTTAAGGCCACTGGTTACATATTCATATTCATTTTCCTTTGTTTTGTTTCCATTGACTGTTTCATACACACTCATCTTCTTTCTTCAGTATCACAGTTAAATTACATTTATATTAAGGTTTTGTTTAACGTTTATATTATGCATTGTCATATCTGATTGTAACTGAAGTGACTTATTAAATTATTGAAGTTCTTTTTGCCCTATAAATACATGTTTCTCTCTCATTGATTTAGTGTTTTGCTCAAACATTTAAGCCATTTAGGAGGAAGAAAAAAAGTTGTTGCAAAAGTTTGTTTAGTCATCAGTTCTTCTCCTGTATTTTCAACCACACTCCTTAAAAAGACTCCACAGACAAACTAATAACCTAGTGGTAGTTGTTCCAGTCATCATTATGGTGAGTACTACTTGTTTACTCTAACAGTGATATTTGTGAAACACTTGTGTGGCTTTTTGAATTCGACGACTGACCTGCTGCTCACCTAAACACTATTAATATGATTATTTATGCTCGTATTAGAACAGTGAACTTATCATTTGGATGAAATGAAATGAAATGAAACTGTGGTTTTGAGCCAATATTAAATCTGACTCCGGATCAGGGCTGTGATGCTTGATAGTGAAACCCTGGTTACACCTCTTCCTTATTGAAGTAATAGAAATGTGTATTTCCTTTGGGTGCATTTGTGATTCTCACTAGTTTCAGAGCCACTGCACTCCTGCACACACTTATGTGCTGGCTAGGTGAGTTTGCAGAGAAATATCGCTGCTTCATTTAAATGTGTTTTTTATTTAGATTTTTCAGTTTAGTTTTGGATTATCTTGATTATATTTGTGTTAATGTAGCAGATTAGAGCAGATGCCTTTAGTAGGAATAGTAAATCAGTGCTTGAGGATTTTATGTTTCTTATTACGATTGATTACTAGTTTTATGATGTGACTCATAAGAATACAGTAGTATTGATCATGTAGCTGCATTTTGAAGAAGCAGATTTCTGAAAAAACAGTTTTTCACGCTTGTGAATGTAAAGAGACTAGTGTAAAGGCGGAACCCAAATGGTGTGAATTTACAGCTGTTTTCACAGCTTTTTTAAATGTTAAGAATGTGTTTATCTGTAGCCTGCTTAAGGAGGATTGCATATTGCTGCATTATTTATAATATTAGTGATTATCGTAATAAATACATGAGTTGTCGACTGTGCAGAACTCGCTATCACAATGCTAGGATGTTGTTGGGGGTTGCTAAAACACAAAAACAATTTTTTATTATTATTCTTATTTAGAATGAAGTTATTAACATTCTTAAGATATAACTTTAAGAAGTTATTTACAAATAATTGTTTATAACATTCTTTTCAAGAATTTGAATCCTTAAGTTTTGTCTTGAGAACGATGGTAAACTTTTTTCTTAAAGGGTTAGTTCACCCAAAAATTACTCACACTCATTTCGTTTCGAACCTGTAAGACTTTCATTCATCTTCGCAACACAAATTAAGATATTTTTGCTGAAATCTGAGAGCTTTCTGTCCCTCCATAGACAGCTACACAATTACCACTTTGACACTTCAAAAAGATTGTAAAATGAATCCATATGAATTGAGCGGTTTAGTCCAAATTTTCTGAAGTGACTCGATCACTTTAAATGATTTTTTTTTTTTATTCACATTTAAACATTGATCAGTGAACATAAACAGAGGCTCAACCGAACCTGCTTGACACGTGAGAACAAATCTCATTGGTTCTTGTGGAAGCTCAAACGTGCTGCGTAACACGAGAATGAACCTCATTGGTTCTTGCGGAAGCTCAAACGTGCTGCGTAACACGAGAATGAACCTCATTGGTTCTTGCGGAAGCTCAAACGTGCTGCGTAACACGAGAATGAACCTCATTGGTTCTTGCGGAAGCTCAAACGTGCTGCGTAACACGAGAATGAACCTCATTGGTTCTTGCGGAAGCTCAAACGTGCTGCGTAACACGAGAATGAACATCATTGGTTCTTGCGGAAGCTCAAACGTGCTGCGTAACATGAGAACAGTTGTCAGATTTCATTGGTGATTTCAAATATGAAATTTAATCGAAAGCTTGGCGAACAGCTTTGGAGAATTTGATGTTTCCCCATTCAAAGAGATAGGAGCTGCACTTGAATGCCCGAGAGGCGTTTCAAAGATGGCCACCGTGTGAAATGACTTGTCTTAAAGGGACTTTAAGAATGAACCTCATTGGTTCTCGCACGTCAAGCAATCATGCTTGAGCTTCCGTTTACCACAATTGATGTGTGAGTTGATGAATGTTTATATCTGTTCATCATAAAAAGTGATCAAGTCTCTTCAGAAAATTTGGACTAAATCGCTCAATTCATAGATTAGTTTTACGATCTCTTTATGAGCTTTTTGAAGTGTGTTATATGAAGTGCCAGTTGTGTAGCTGTCAATGGAAGGACAGAAAGTTCTCAGATTTCATCAAAAAGATCCTTGTTTGTATTCTGAAGATGAATGAAGGTCTTACAGGTGTGGAACAACATCAGGGTAAGTAAATGATGACAGAATTTTAATTTTTGGGTGAACTAACCCTTTAAGTATATTTTGTGAATCCGGCCCCTGTTCACTGAAAGGTTCTTTGGGGAAACAAAAATGGCTCTTCCATGACATCACTGTGAAAACCCCCTTTTGAAACCTTTATTTTTAAGAGTGTTGGGTGGGATTCAAATTAGACTGATCTATTTTTTTATGTAACTGACTTAAAGGGCCTGTTTACACGTAGTCACTTCATGCGTTTTCTCTGATCGAATAGTTTTCCAATTGTGAAAAGACCAGGTGTAAATGCCTTCAGGAGGTGGTTTGAGACACATTACTACAGAAACTGGATAAGTGGGAATGTATCTGGTTGTTGAATCCACATTTAACTCCTCCCAAAATAGTAAAAAAATAAACGTGTGAGAGCATGTTATATGACATTGTGGCCAGATATGACAGTGCTACTGCAGCACCACCACAAATGAGCTCAGTATCTCTTTGGCTACCGGACACACAAACCGCCACAAATGAAATGGAAAGTTGGTGTCGCAGACGCTCATCACACAACAATCTTCATTAAAAGTAATGAGACTAAATTATCTTACCAGTGCTGATGCTGCTCTCTCTCTCCTATTGCGGTCTTTTATATTGAAATTAGCTGATGATAAATAAAATGCCGTGCATATCTGTTGCTTTCATCAATGTTAACTTTGCATATAGCATATAGCGCAGGAATTGAAGATCAGATTTTGTGGAGACACATTTATGTGCCAAGTGACCAGGTGTAGACCCAAAGTTACAGTATGACTGGTCTTAAAGAAAACAGATAATTAACTTGTAAGACTAGTCTATGCAGTTTATGCAACTGGTCACTGTTCTCTTATCCCTCAGGTCCCTATGGAAGTCTGTTTTGACCTCCGAGTGAAAAATATCAATAAATAAATATGTATGGCTGTTTCTTACAATTGCAACTCTATTTCTTACAACTGAGACTTTATCTCATAATTCTCACACTGTTTTTACTTTTTATCTCACAACTGCAGCATTTACATATTTTAACTTAATATCAAAATTATCTTTTTACTAAAATTGTTTGTTTTAAGAAAGAATCAGGTTTCCATAGATGTCCCCCTTGGTTGAAATCGCAGTACTAATATGTCACTTTATGATACTAATATGCACCGTTTAGGGGTAAATAAGGTGCAAAGTTGTACCTTTTGAAAAGGTACTGCCCCAGTCACAGCTATTGTACCTTTATTTTTCTGAGAATGTATTTTGTGTTAGTTTGTGTTGCATTAAGGAATGTTAACAAATGAAACCTTATTGTAAAGTGTTACGTACTGTATTTCTCTTTTATATTTGACTTCTTTTAGGTCACTTTAGAAAAGCTGCTTTAACGATAAACAATACTTTTACAGCATTTATTAATCTTAGTTAATTATCTGTTAACATTAGTTAATGCACTGCAAACTAACATGAACAATGAACCATCATATTTTTATTAACTAAGATTAACAAAAGTTAATAATAAATGCATAATAAATAATAAAAATAATAATAAAAATAAATTGCTCAATGTTAGTTCCTGTTAACTATTAACGAGGCTTTATTGTAAGGTGTTACTAGTCTTTGTTTTGTATTTGACTTTTTTTTTAGGTCACTTTAGAAAAGTTACTTTAACTATAAACAATACTTCTACAGCATTTATTAGTTTTAATGTTAATTTCTACATTTACTAATACATATTTAAAATCAAGTTATATTTGTTTACATTAAAGGGTTAGTTCACCCAAAAAATGAAAATAATGTCATTTATTACTCACCCTCATGTCGTTCCACACCCGTAAGACCTTCGTTCATCTTCGGAACGCAAATTAAGATATTTTTGATGAAATCCGATGGCTCAGTGAGGCCTGCATAGCCAGCAATGACATTTCCTCTCTCAAGATCCATTAATGTAATAAAACATATTTAAATCAGTTCATGTGAGTACAGTGGTTCAATATTAATATTATAAAGCGACAAGAATATTTTTGGTGCGCCAAAAAAACAAAGTAACGACTTATATAGTAATGGCCGATTTCAAAACACTGCTTCAGGAAGCTTCGGAGCGTTATGAATCTTTTGTGTCGAATCATGATTCGGATCTCATGTAAATCCGCCAAACTGCTGAAATCACGTGACTTTGGTGCTCCGAACCGCTGATTCGACACACTGATTCATAACGCTCCGAAGCTTCATGAAGCAGTGTTTTGAAATCGGCCATCACTATATAAGTCGTTATTTTGTTTTTTTTGGCGCACCAAAAATATTCTCGTCGCTTTAATTAATCAACTAACTGTTCAGAACGTCCTGTTGCATTCTACATGTTGTCACTTCCTCTTGAGTCTCTCCATCATTGTCCAACTTTGGTTTGAAACAGTTTCTTACATTTTCAGTGAGTCTGCATGAGGTAATCGGCACTGCTAACAAGAGCTCTTGAAACTCCGCCCTTTTCTCGAGAGCAGCAGCTCATTTGCATTTAAAGGGACACAGAAACTGAGCGTTTTTGCTCACCCTCAAAATGTGACAAATTTAACATGCTATAAAAATGATCTGTAGGATATTTTGAGCTAAAGCTTCACATACACACTTATTGTACATCTTGTAAAAGTGGCATTATATGACCCCTTTAACTAATGTTAACAAATGAGACCTTATTGTACAGTGTTACCAATGTTTCTTTTCTATTTGACTTCTTTTAGGCCACGGCCACTAATGTACAAGCTCTGATGTCTCATTTTAACTCAATGGTTGGTGAAAGTACGTTTTCCCAACCTAATCAGAGCAATCAGTTCAGCAGCAGCAGGACTGATGACCAGAATCCACTGTTGCAGGTGAAACTCAGACCTGTGGACATGCATAAGGGCGCAGGCTCCAGGCCTTCTCCTAAACCACTCATGGTCAAACCCAACTTCACGGTCAACTCTTTGGGGACTAGAATCAATCCTCCACTTTCTAACAACAAGGCCAATGTTGACTCGAGAAGTGATGCTGTTGGAGCGAAGCTGCCCATTAAAGGACAACAGGAGAACTCGTATACACAAGCTCCCACTGTGGGAGCCAAACCCTGGAGTCCTGCCAAACCACCTGTTACGCAGAAACCTGTTCTCCATAAAGACATCTCTGCAGCACTGGAAACTGCTACTGATGATTTGTCAGTGCCGAAAAAGAAGCTTCTCCCCAGTGTGTTTGCTTTAGGAAAGTGTCCTGCCAAACCAAAGAGACCTCCACATGTTAACCTCAACAAGTTCAGAGGGAATGGTAAGACATGGATGTCCATGATAAAGCTTAATCTGGTGTGTTTTCATTCATATTCACCATGTATGGGTTCATTCTTTTTAAATGTCTGGAATTATGTGAGTATACAACCAAAATACAGTGGTGTCAATAAGATTTTGGGCACACAACTCTTGAAGAGTTTGGGGTCGGTAAGATTTTTTTAATGTTTTGTGAAAAGTCTCTTAAACTTGTCATCAAGACTTCATTTATTTTAATAAAATTACTGTAAAAACAGTTATATGGTGAAATATTACAATTAAAAAGAACTATTTGAATATATTTAAAAATGTGCTTTATTCTGTTAGGAAAATCCGAATCATTACTTCGTCACTTTTGAACAATTTATTGTGTTTCTTGCAGAATAAAAGTATTAATTTCTTTTTTCTTTTTTTTTAAAAAAGTACTGACCCCAAACTCTTGAACTTGTTTAAATCACATAAAAATGTCTAAATGTCATTGCGTTATATAACAAAATTAACAGGTGTCAAAAAAATTAATACATTCCACAAAAAAGTTTACAATTATTTTAAGATGCTAGAATAATAATAATTTCATTTCATTCAAGATTTTTCAGGATTTTCACAACAATTAGGCACATTTTTCCTAGTTATTGTTGTTTGATGTGTCATTATGGTTAAGGTGATTTCACTAAGTTCCTGGATCAACATTTTTGTTGATTCTGGAACAACATTCAAATCAACCAATCAGATCTGAGGGACAAGTTTACAGTTTCTGTCAAGTTTAGGCTTAAAAACATGGTTAGGTGCTTCTACACTAGTGTTATTCACCAATCATTTCCCTCTGATTTTAGGGATAACTTATGGGTAGGGTTAGGTTTAGGGGAAGGGATAGGATTAGGACTAAATTTTTGGACAGGAATGTTGTTACAGGATCAACAAAATATGTTGACCCAGGAACATGTCTTGGCAAAATCACGGTGACCGTGTTGTCGTCAAATATAATGCATTCACAAAGTGTTCCAATAATTTTTGGGCCTACCATAGTTTTGTCTAAACATCCAAAACCCATTTCCCTAAACTGTGAATTATAATTTTTAGTTAAAAAAAAAAAAAAGTGATTACATTTACACACTCGTGCATGATTCAGTGTCTAACTGTTTCACTTTTGTCACTTCATGTTCTGTTTCCATCTGCTGGTTCATCAGAATCCAACACCAACAATCCTGAGCTTGATCCTGCAGTTTTCCCCTCCCACCCCCACCGCCACCTGAACGCCTGTTGAACACATCTATGCCTCCACCCCCACCGCCACCTGAACGCCTGTTGAACACATCTATGCCTTCACCCCCACCGCCAGACTTCACATTTCCACCTGCTCCCCCTTCGATGTGAGTGCTGAAATATCAAAAATTATTCTGGAAATACATACTACATCACAATACAATAAAAATAAAGTGAATTTTAATGTACACAAGACTTAGCACACACACATTATATAATCACAAACTTTTATGTTAGATGCGATTAATCGATTTGACAGCCCTAATTTAATATATTAATTAATTAATTACTTGGGACATTGTACTATAGTAATACCATGGGGGTTTAGTAGTGAAGTACACTGTAAAAAAGGATTTTTCAAAGTTGTAAATAAAACAAAGATTATTGGAGTATGTTTTACTAGAAAGTACTATTTCAGTCTTTCTACTTCAAAATTTCACATTTAATTCACTCTTAGTTCTTTGTAGTTATTTGTGAAATTTACTAGCAATTTCTGAGTTGAAAATAGTTTCAAAGTAAATCCTACACCAATTTGTTGTGTGTGTGTTTACCTTGGCATTTAAATACTGTGGTACATGAAAATGGTAGTTATGGACTCATAGTTCATATTTCATAGTATTTTCATGGTACCACCACAGTACTCTTTGTGAGGAAATGCAATAGTGCAGTTGCATGTATTATCATTAAAACAAAGATGTGAAGCAGCAATTCAAAAGTAAGCTTGTATTCACTACTGTGTTTATTCTGTTATGAATAGGGATCCGACTCTTCAGGAGGATTATTATGACGATACAGACACCATGATGAACAGGACACAGACTTCACTAGGTATTCATATGTCATTATCCCTGCTGTTCACAGAGAAGTTATATAAATGAGTTTCAAAATATTGTTTGATACATACAGTGACCCCAAGTAATGTTTGGCTACTTAATGTCTGCATTAGATTACAAAATATCAAAGATATTGAACTTATTTTATAGAAAGATCACATGCAATTAGACTTACTCCATTATTAATGCTGGAATTTTGTCTAAGTCTGTATAAAAGTCTCTTTTCTGTTTTAGGTAAAAGCAGCAATGACCCTGAGGTAAAGATGAAATGTTCATTGTGTTTGTTTGAACAAGCTGACATCTCTTGTAGAGCTGCTTTAAATAGCACATCAAAATAGCGCTTCTAAAACACTCGGTAAAAATAGTCTGCAAAAGGAAATGAAGGCATTAACAAGACAGTCTGATTATAACAGACTGAAGAAAATGATAGTGAACATAAAACACTGAATTTTTAAGATTAGTTAATTTCTGTGGTCATGCAGTAACTTTTACTGTTGCTGTTTGTTTCTTGTGTAGGAGTCGGATGAGGAGATGTACGAGGATCTTGACCACAACTGGTGAGAGCTCTTGTTTAATTGTTCTTGCTAAGACAATAATTATTATTACTCAAACTTAGAATTAGTGATTTGAGCAAACCCCTGAACCAAAGTATTAAAGACTTTAGTTCATAATATGCCCTTGTACAAAGTCTTGATTTTGTTTTTGGGGTCTGCTAGAATAGGTTTTCATGCTTAAATGTTCAAAAAACACATCATTTTTCACATTTGTAACATAGTTGTAGCACCTCTTTTCCTAGTCTGTCAGTAATGCTCTGTTTAGTTCCTGTCTCTATGAAGCCCCTCCTTCAGCAAAGCGCATTGTGCTCTGATTGGTCAGCTGGACCAGTGTTTTGTGATTGGTCAACCACTTTGAGCAAGTCAAGTCCCGCCCCTTTCCATAACCAGGAGTTTCAGCACACTACTAATTCAACCAGGCCCCGTCCTTTTATTTTGCATATGCCTTGGGCGGGAATTATTTAAATGGGGAATATTGTCATGTTCGTTCCTGGGAGAAAACTCAAGGCTACAATGGAGGCGTTTCAGGGAGTTCAGAATCAGTTTTTACTAATATAGAGAATAACTCCTGCTTTGTGCTTTGCAACTTTGCAGACCTTTTTCACACTCAAACAGCAACATTACACATTACAGAAAGTTGTAAAATGTGAAAAAGCATAATAGATCCTCTTTAAAGGCAGCATGAAATGGAGGTTTTTCTTCCCTATTGTGACGTATATCCGAGTGAAATGGCTTCTTGAACAAGAAAAAAATGTAGGACGGAACTTGATTTTGTTCATGGAGAATTGATAATTGTGGTTTGCTATTGGTGATCTCATGTGAGTGACAGGTTGTCCTGCCCTCGCACCAGTAAACGCATCATCAGAGAAGAGAAGAGATGTCGCTGCAAGAGGGAGGAGCAGATATTTTGATTAAAGATTACAAGGACACACGGATTAAAAAAATTATGTGCAGGGATAAACCATTTATAATAAATACTGCGATATTTCATTATTTCAAATAAGAATTGTAAGTGTTTATTTCAAATTGATTTTAAACTTCACTCGTCCTTCACCGTTACTTTACTGAGTAATTTTCAACTAACTTAGCAAGTTCTGCAGAGGCAAACACCACTCACATTTTCTTCAGGAAATGTAGTTACTCTTTTGCAAAGGCTGCAAATCAGTTGCTCTTAAATTTTAATATGATTACTGAAAAAAAAAAGAAAAAATACTTGCTCAAAACTCTGCTAATGGAAAACTCTCCTCTACACAGGCCAGAAAACAACAAAGAAACGAAGGAGGAAAAGACGACAAAAGAATCAAAAGAACTCAAGAAAAAGCTTGAAAAAGAAGAGAAGAAACGCTTGGAGCAGGAGAAGAAAGAGAAGAAAGAGAGAGAGAAAAGGCAGCAGGAGGCCAGGAAAAAGTTTAAAGTGATTACAGATAGCTCAATTCTGAATATCTCTGTTTTAATATTATGTTGCAGTAAGAGGTTTTTATTTTTATTTTATTTTCATGAAACCTTTCTCCATGATCATAGGAGTATTTGCTGATGATATAAATAATTTGGTTCATGCTGATTTAAAAAATCAAAAATCACTATATTACAGAAATGAGAATTTGTCGATGGAAATTGTGCTTAATTGTCATGAAATATATATACATTTAGATTTATGTTTGTGTGTATGTGTGTATGCACACCGATCAGGCATAACATTATGACCACCGACAGATGAAGTGAATAACACTGATGATCTCTTCATCACGGCACCTGTTAGTGGGTGGATATATTAGGCAGCAAGTGAACATTTTGTCCTCAAAGTTGATGTGTTAGAAGCAGGAAAACGGGCGAGCGTAAGGATTTGAGCGAATTTGACAAGGGCCAAATTGAGATGGCTAGACGACTGGGTCAGAGCATCTCCAAAACTGCAGCTCTTGTGGGGTGTTCCCGGTCTGCAGTGGTCAGTATCTATCAAAAGTGGTCCAAGGAAGGAACAGTGATGAACCAATGGGCGGCCAAGGCTCACTGATGCACGTGGGGAGCGAAGGCTGGCCCGTGTGGGGCTGCATAGCTGCAGACCAGTCAGGGTGCCCATGCTGACACCTGTCCACCGCCGAAAGCGCCAACAGTGGGCACGTGAGCATCAGAACTGGACCACGGAGCAATGGAAGAAGGTGGCCTTGTCTGATGAATCACGTTTTTTTTTACATCACGTGGATGGCCGGGTGTGTCGCTTACCTGGGGAACACATGGCACCAGGATGCACTATGGGAAGAAGGCAAGCTGGCGGAGGAAGTGTAATGCTTTGGGCAATGTTCTGCTGGGAAACCTTGGGTCCTGCCATCCATGTGGATGTTACTTTGACACGTACCACCTACCTAAGCAATGTTGCAGACCATGTACACCCTTTCATGGAAGCAGTATTCCCTGGTGGCTGTGGCCTCTTTCAGCAGGATAATGCACCCTGCCACAAAGCCAAAATGGTTCAGGAATGGTTTGAGGAGCACAACAACGAGTTTGAGGTGTTGACTTGGCCTCCAAATTCCCCAGATCTCAATCCAATCGAGCATCTGTGTGATGTGCTGAACAAAAAAGTCTGATCCATGGAGGCCCCACCTCACATCTTACAGGACTTAAAGGATCTGCTGCTAACATCTTGGTGCAGATACCACAGCACACCTTCAGGGGTCTAGTGGAGTCCATGCCTCGACGGGTCAGGGCTGTTTTGGCAGCAAAACACAATATTAGGAAGGTGGTCATACTGTTATGCCTAATCGGTCTATATGTATACAAACACACACAGATATTTGGAATATAAATCCTCAGATGAACAACAACACATGACATATCACACTGTGTCATTATTTATTGAACATAAATAAAGCCAAGATTGAAAAGCCATGGGTGACAAACTGAGGACACTTATGATTCAATTGCTTGTAGAACTTTTTATTTACCAATTTATTCTTTACAATGTTGCTCCAGTTCATTGAGGTTTGTGTGAATTTGTCTATGCACAGCTCTCCCCACAGCATTTCAGTCAGGATGTGGTCTGGATTTTTACTGGGCCAGTGCAACACCTTTATTCTTTTCTTTTTTTAGCCATTTTGCTGTAGTTTTGCTGGTGATCTTCAGATCATTGTCCTGTTGCATGAGCCAATTTTGGCCAAGCTTTAGCTGTCGGACGGATGGTCTCACATTTGACTCTAGAATACAGTACTTTGGTATACAGAGGAGTTCATGGTTGACTCAATGACTCTGAGATGCCTAGGTCATCAGCCCTCCACCAGCATGCTTGACTTTTTTGAGTTGACGAGGTGTTTGTGCTGATTTGCTGTGTTGCTGTGTTGTTGCCTAACTTGGGGCTGTGCATTATGGCCAAACATCTCCACTTTGGTCTCATCTGTCCAAAGGACATTGTTCCAGAAATCTTGTGGTTTGTTGAGATGCAACTTTGCAAACCTAAGCCGTGCTGCCATGTTCTTTATAGAGAGAAGAGGCTTTCTCCTGGCAACCCTTCCAAACATGCCATACTTGTCCCATCTTTTTCTAATTGTACTCTCATGAACTTTAAAATTTAACATGTTAACTGAGGCCTGTAGAGTCTGAGGTGTAGTTCTTGTTTTGTCCGCAAATTCTCTGAGCATTACACGGTCTGATCTTGGGGTGAATTTGCTGGGATATTGACAGATTGGTGTCTGTTTTGAATGTTTTCCATTTGTGAGTAATCTTCCTCACTGTATAATAATGGAGTGCAAATTGTCTAGCCTGTAGAGGTCTGTGCATGCCTCCATGGATATGCCTCCCCAGACCATCACTGACCCACCACCAAACCGGTCATGCAGAACGATGTTACAGGCAGCATAACATTGTCCATGGCTTCTCCAGACCCTTTCACGTCTGTCACGTGCTCAGGGTGAACCTGCTCTCATCTGTGAAAAGCACAGGGCACCAGTGGCGGACCTGCCAATTCTGGTGTTCAATGGCAAATGCCAATCGAGCTCCACGGTGCCGGGCAGTGAGCACAGGGCCCACTAGAGGACGTCGGGCCCTCAGGCCACCCTCATGAAGTCTGTTTCTGATTGTTTGGTCACAGACATTCACACCAGTGGCCTGCTGGATGTCATTTTGTAGGGCTCTGGCAGTGCTCATCCTGTTCCTCCTTGCACAAAGGAGCAGATACCGGTCCTGCTGATGGGTTAAGGACCTTCTATGGCCCTGTCCAGCTCTCCTAGAGTAACTGCCTGTCTCCTGGAATGTCCTCCATACTCTTGAGACTGTGCTGGGAGACACAGCAAACCTTCTGGCAATGGCACATATTAATGTGCCATCCTGGAGGAGCTGGACTGCCTGTGCAATCTCTGTAGAGTCCAGGTATCGCCTCATGCTACCAGTAGTGACACTGACCCTAGACAAATGCAAAACTAGTGAAAAACAGTCAGAAAAGATGAGTAGGGACAAAAATGTCAGTAGCCTCTACCTGTAAAACCATTCCTGTTTTGGGGGTCGTCTCATTGTTGCCCATCTAGTGCACTTGTTAATTTCATTAACACCAAAGCAGCTGAAACTGATTAACAACCCCCTCTGCTACTTAACTGACCAGATCAATATCCCAGGAGTTTAACTGACTTGATGCTGTTCTCTGATTAAAAAGTGTTCCTTTAATTTTTTTGAGCAGTGTGTATGTGTATATATATGTTTGGCAACAGTTCTTCAAACCCTAAATGATGGAGTGTGTAGCTTTTCATTTCTTAAAGAACCATGTAGGAAGACACATCATGACCATATTCCAGGATGACAAAGCCAAGATTCATCAGACTCAAATTGTGAAAGAATGGTTGTGAGGAGCATGAAAAATCATTTTTACACATGAATTGGCACCTCTGAGTCCAGACCTTAAATTCATTGAAAGTCTTTGGGATGTGCTGGAGGAGACTTTACAGAGTGCTCACCTCTTGCATTGTCAACACAAGATCTTGACCAAAAATTGATGCACCTCTTTTCTATCATTTCTGCTTGGATAGATCAAGGGTACGATTGAGGTAGTTGACACGGTGAAGGCCACAGTGGACCACAAGGGTGGGAAGAACAAACTTCCACTGAAGCAGGGAGAGACCATTGAAATTGTCCGCAAAAAAGACAACCCTAAGGACTACTGGCTCGCCAGGAACACTGAAGGCCACTGTGAGTTAATCTGCTACACTACACTGGATTTACATACAGTTGAGCTCAAAAGTTTACATACCCCTTGCAGAATCTAAAAAATGTGAATCATTTTAACAAAATAAGAAGGATCATTAAAATTGCATGTTATTTTTTATTTAGTACTGTCCTGAATGAACTATTTCACATAACAGATGTTTACATAAAGTCCACAAGACAAAAAAATAGCTGAATTTATAAAAATTACCCCATTCAAAAGTTTACATCCCCTTGATTCTTAACCCTGTGTGGTTACCTGGATGATCCACGACTGTTTTTTTGTTGTGTGATGGTTGTTCATGAGTCCCTTGTTTGTTCTGAGCAGTTAAACTGAGCTCTGTTCTTCAGAAAAATCCTCCAGGTCCTGCAGATTCTTCAGTTTTCTGGCATCTTTTGCATATTTGAACCCTTTCCAGCAGTGACTGTATAATTCTGAGATCCATCTTTTCACACTGAGAACAACTGAGGGAATCAAACACAACTATTAAAAAAGGTTCAAACATTCACTGATGCTCCAGAAGGAAACACGACGCATTAAGAGTCGGGGATGTAAACTTTTTGAATTAGATGAACAGAATAAATTGTACTTTTTTTGTCTTCTGGGAAACATGTAAGTATCTTTTGTAGCTTTGAAAGGGCAGAACTAAATGAAAAAATTTGTTCTTTAAACAAAATTTAAAAAACGTGCACATCAACTTCTCTTGCACATCAATTTTCATGATCCTTCTTATTATGTTAAAATGATTAACATTTTTGCAGATTCTGCAAGGGGTATGTAAACTTTTGAGCTCAACTGTACAAAGTATGTGTTGATATGTCCTGTTTAAACCGAACATGCTCAGTCTGAATTAGACTGAGGCATCCTGCTTTGTCTCAGCTGCTATTATTGTGTTGGTGTGTTTTTCATGTAGATGGTTTTGTGAAGCCTGACACTCTAGATGTGCGTGGAGAAGTGAGACACACACAGGATGGACAGGAGGTGTACGATGATGTGGGTGGAGGTGATGAAGTCAATAAGTAAGAGAGTAACTAGTACACAGATTCAGATTATTAACATTATTGAGGTTCATTTATTATTTATATTTAACTAAAAAACATCTGTTTTTTTCAGTCTACCAGACGGTAAGCCATTGCATTATACATTTAATAAATATAAATGAAAATAACATTGCAATCATTTACTTAGTGTCAAGTGAAGGAAGCATAAAAGGACTTTTTTTTTTTTTTTTTATGTTTCCCCTTGTTCACAATTTTGCCATGTGACTACTGACAGCATTTGAATGTGATGATGATATTTATGAGTGTGCAGAAGATACTCAAGCTGATTTCAGGTAATTTCATTTTTCATGTTCAAAAGCACTTAATACTTGACAAAAACTGTTATATGCATCTAAGCAATTAATGACAGCAATTTTCAGTTTTCTTTTAATTAACTTTGATACTCTTTTGCAGTATTTTTATAGTGCTTAAATGGGCACTAAGGGTACATTTTAATTCCCTGATAGAGTTTATATATGTGCATCTTCACATGAGATGTGACCTTTACAGTTCAGTTATTATGTTCATAGATTACATATTGAAAACCCCTAAATTTAGTAATAAATATCAGTTTAATGAGAAAATAAAAAACTGATTTGGTTTGTATATACACTACCAGTCAAAAGTTTGGACACAGTAAGATTTTTAATGTTTTTAAAAGAAGTTTCGTCTGCTCACCAAGGCTGCATTTATTTAATTAAAAATACAGTAAAAACAGTAATATTGTGAAATATTATTACAATTTAAAATAACTTTTTTTCTGTTTGAATATATTTTATAAAGTAATTTATTCCTGTGATCAAAGCTGAATTTTCAGCATCATTACTCCAGTCTTCAGTGTCACATGATCCTTCAGAAATCATTCTAATATGATGATCTGCTGCTCAGGAAACATTTATTGTGTACAATTGTACAAAATATTTGTGTACAATATTTTTTTTTTCAGGATTCTTTGATGAATAGAAAGTTCAAAAGAACAGCATTTATTTGAAATATAATCTTTTGTAACATTATAAATGTCTTTACTGTCACTTTTGATCGATTTAATGCATCCTTGCTGAATAAAAGTATTCATTTCTTTAATTTCTTTAAAAAAAAATAAAAAAATAAAAATTCTTACTGACCCTAAACTTTTGAACGGTAGTGTATAATGTTACAAAAGCTTTGTATTTCAGATAAATGCTGTTCTTTTGAACTTTCTATTCATCAAGGAATCCTGAAAAAAAAAGTACACAACTGTTTTCAACATTAATAATAATCATAAATGTTTCTTGAGCAGCAAATCATCATATTAGAATGATTTCTGAAGGATCATGTGACACTGAAGACTGGAGTAATGATGCTAAAAATTCAGCTTTGATCACAGGAATAAATTACTTTATAAAATATATTCAAACAGAAAACAGTTATTTTAAATTGTAATAATATTTCACAATATTACTGTTTTTACTGTATTTTTAATTAAATAAATGCAGCCTTGGTGAGCAGACCAAACTTCTTTTAAAAACATTAAAAATCTTACCGATTCCAAACTTTTGACTGGTAGTGTATATGTATATATATATATATATATATATATATATATATATATATATATATATATATATATATATATATATATATATATATATATTATGCATTAATGTGATCAAGAATTCAGTAAAACAGTAAGATTGTGAATTATTTTTTAAATAATTGTTTCAGGATTATTTGATCAAGCATTTATTTGAAATCTTTTATAACATTATAAATGTATTTACTGCCACTTTTGATCATTTTAATGCATCCTTGCTGAATAAAAGTATTATTAACCAAATTAAGTAAAGTAATGTAATCAGTATGCATTTCTAAATTTGGGGGTTTGAGCTTGTCATGTATAATAAATGTTTTTTTTGTAATTATATTGAATAATGTTTAAAATGTATATTATACATATATTTGTATATAAATGCATGTTGATGTATTACATAAATGTAAAAATAAAAAAGAATAGCCATTTATATTTATAGTAAAAGAGTAAATTGTTTTATATTAGAAAACTAACCTGTGCAGCTTTCACTCTGATAGGTGACAGTCTAAAGTCCTTTTTTTATAAAACAAATATAATTTAAATTTTAAAGCAGCTTTAACCTTTGTGAAGCACATATGTGACCCTGGACCACAAAACCAGTCATAAGGATAAATTTTTTTAAATTGAGATTTATACATCATCTGAATAAATAAGCTTTCCATTGATGTATGGTTTGTTAGGATAGGACAATATTTGGCCGAGATACAACTATATGAAAATCTGGAATCTGAGGGTGCAAAAAAATCAAAATATTGAGAAAATCGCCTTTAAAGTTGTCCAAATGAAGTCCTTAGCAATGCATATCCTTTCACAAAAATAATTTTTTTATATATTTACGGTAGAAAATGTACAAAATATCTTCATGGAACATGATCTTTACTTAATATCCTAATGATTTTTGGCATAAAAGAAAAATCGATAATTTTGACCCATACAATATATTGTTGGCTATTACTACAAATATACCCGTGTGACTTATGACTGGTTTTGTGGTCCAGGGTCACATATGTAGTGGATTTACTGCCAGTTTTCTGTCATTTTGCAGCTTCCCCCCTCCACCCCCCCTTGAATTTAATGGTGTGGGTGAGTAATACTTCACTTTAACTGTACATTAATATAATATTAATTTAGTGTAAACACAGCCATATTTATAATCTAATAGCACTGTATTCCATTTAACATTTAGAAATGTATAAAATTTAACAATTGCTCACTCATACTGCATATAATGATTGAGTGTCCCTATAGCTCAAAAAGTAGAGCATAGGTTTGATTCCCTGGGAATGCATGAACAAATAAAGTAAGAAAAAAGTATGTCTTGAATGCATTATAATTCTCTTTGGATAAAAACATCTGCCAGATGCATAAATGTAAATGCTCCACCCAGAGCCCCAAAGATGTTTTTGGTTTATGCCCATCAGATGCCACTGATGATACGTATGATGATGTGAATCCAACAGACTTCCCTCCACCTCCTTCTCCTGACAGGTTAGTTCATACATGTTTCAACTGAAGAACAGCGGACACAAATTTTCATCGACATCGTTATTCTAGGAGAAATGGCAGCAAGGTCACTTTAAGATAATGACTTTACACTTTGGCCTTTTACCTCAAGACCTACAAGGTCTGGAATTTAAATTCCTATTTTTCTTGAATCCTTTTGGTTTTGGTGTGTTCAAGTCCTCTTAGGAAGTTCATATTTATGAGTTGGGAAGTTGTAAATAAAATGTCATGTGTGTTCAAGTCATTGTTGTCGAAGCAAGATGGCAGTGTACCTTCTCTGAATTAACTATACAAAAATACATTCCATTCATTCCAAATGAAGAACAAAGAATGTGCCTTAGGTGTGTTTTGTTTTTTTATGTTTTCAGTTAATTTATGAAACCAGCCACTATAAACTTTATCGTTGCATATTGTTGTATTACAATGCTATCACATTTTGTGCAGGCAATGACTGTAGCTTATTTTGTTGTAAATAAAAGAAATCTGACAATGTCACTTCTAAATACCTAAGTATTTGTCTGCCATGTTTCTCATTGACACATCCCCAACTCGTAAACACTGGGACTTAAAGAAAATCCCGAGCTTCCGACTCGGAATTATGACTTTGTGGTGGCGTTCATGTGAGTACAACTCATAAATATGATCTTTCTGACATGACTTGAACACTTCTGCTTAAAGGGTTAGTTCACCCAAAAATTACTCACCGCCATGTCGTTCCACACCCGCAAGACCTTTGTTCATCTTCGAAACACAAATTAAGATATTTAAAAAAAAAAAAAAATGATGGCTCAGTGAGGCCTCTATAGAGTACCTCAGAAATGACGTGTTTTTGTAGGCCAACCCGGAAGTTAGCGGTGCACAGGTTACCTCGATCGAAAGCCAATGCATTTTTCCCATAGATTTTTGGAAAATCGCAAAAAATAAGTTCTGTGTTTAACAAAGGGTTATGACACTTACACGTTTTGTCTATCAAGATAATCTTTACAAGTTAACACAACTTTTATACATTTTGAAGCCTAAATAAAGTCGTCAGATATAAACAGTAGGCTATAAACGGACTACAGCACACCATGGTCGCGGATCAACGTCACGACCACCAAGCTTCCTCAAACTTTATTTAGAAAACAACTTTATTTAAAAACATGCTCGCTGATTATGATCTGCGCTGTGTATGAATACTTATACACTTTTTCATGAGAAATGCTGTCCAAATATCCTGTTTGACATGTTGACGTCTAAAGGCCCCGCCAAAGGAAGTAGTCCCTTTTAGCAACTTGTTAGCAACCGCCGTTTTTAAGACACAATAAAGGTTTAAAAAAATCACAAGCGGGTTATAACTGGTGTGTTTTATGTCATAGATCAAAATGTGAAAATATTTAGAGGCTTTGTTAACCACAGACCTTATTTCAGGCGATTTGGCAAAAACCCATTCAAAAAACCCATAGACTTTAGGGCGATGGAACCGGAAGTCCTAAAATGCTAACTCGCTTCCGGGTTTTGCGTACAAAAACACGTCATCCCTGAGGTACTCTATTGACTGCAAGATAATTAACACTTTCAAATGCCCAACCTTAATGTTATGACGCGACGAGAATACTTTTTGTGCGCCAAAAAAACAAAATAACGACTTTATTCAACAATATCTAATGATGGGCGATTTCAAAACACTGCTTCATGAAGCTTCGAAGCCTTGTTTACTAAAATCATGTGACTTTGGCAGTTTGATACACGCTCCGAACCACTGATTCGAAACAAAAGATTCGTAAAGCTTCAAAGCTTCATGAAGCAGTGTTTTGAAATTGCCCATCACTAGATATTGTTGAATAAAGTCGTTATTTTGTTTTTTTGGCGCACAAAAAGTATTCTTGTCGCTTCATAAAATTAAAGTTGAACCATTGTAGTCACATGAACTGTTTTAAATATGTCTTTAGTAGCTTTCTGGGCATCTGTTAATTATCTTGGTGTCAATGGAGGCCTCACTGAGCCATCGGATTTTATCAAAAATATCTTAATTTGTGTTCCGAAGATGAACGAAGGACTTACAGGTGTGAAACGACATGAAGGTGAGTAATAAATGACAGAATTTTAATTTTTGGGTGAACTAACCCTTTAACACAAAAGAAGATATTTTGAAGAATGTCGGTAACCAAGCAGTTGATGGACCCCATTGACTTCCATAGTATTTTTTTTCCATACCATGAAAGTCAGTGGGGCTCATCAACTGTTTGGTTACTCATCTTCAAAATACCTTATTTTGGCTTCAGCAGAAGAAAGAAAGGTTTGGAACAACTTGAGGGTGAGTAAATGATGAGAGAATTTTCATTTTTATGAACACTTTAGCAACAGCTTCCTTCCAACTTCAAAATTATGTCAGTGAGTTTTGCACCACTCATTTGTAAAAAAAAAAAAAAATCGTGTTTGTCTTTTCTTTCTTGTTTACTGCAGTATTCCAGTGTACAGCTCAGCAAGCAAGACAAATGAGATGGACCCAAAGAAAAAGAAAAAGTTTGAGAAGGAGGAGAAAGAGTTTAGGAAGAAGTTTAAAGTAAGAGACACTATTTTGACTGCTGGTGTGGAAGCGGTCATTGAAATGACTCTGTATACTAACCCTTTTTTGCCTCTTCTTGCAGTATAATGCAGAAATCAAAGTGCTTTATCAAGCTACTGTCCTCCAATCACTGTCTATAAAGAAGTTTGGTAATAAAGACCTGCCGATAAAACCCGGAGAAATGATTGACGTGATAGTTCACCCAGTAGATGACAAAATCATCGGCCGTAACAGCGAAGGGAAATGTGAGTTGGTTGAGGAAATAATACCTGTGCCATGCTCATGCACATTACAGCAGAAGAGGAAACAGTTATTAAATAGATTCTCCCTATGTTTCAGTTGGCTATGTGTCTACTGCTAATTTGGAGCAGTAAGTACAGTCTTCCTGTTCAGTTCAATTTCTATTCTGGTGCATATTTTTGCAAGTAAAAAATTTATGTTTTTATCGCACCTGTAAATAGCTTGATATATACATTGGCTGACCAGTTGACCACAACTTCATTTTTTTTTGTCTCACTTCCTCTCCTCTCTAAGGGACGGATCTGTTTATGATGATGTTGGTGATGGTAAGGTTTAACTTCCACCGGCACAGATGATGAATATGTATTTAGTTTGCATCCTTTTACTGCAGTTATATTTTTCTACTTTCTCTTGTATGTTACAGTGTGCATCTACGACAACGACTAAGCGTGGATCAACTCATCTAACATGTTTTCATCACTTTGAACATCTTTATTTGTCATTGATACTTTCAGAAAAAACAATGTTTTTTCATTGTTTGAGAATTATATAAAGTGAATATTATACATTGTATATACATAGTGACCTCTAGGAATAAAGTCATGTGTTAAAAAAAAACTCCAAACATGTTTTTTCTTTCATAAATTGAAAGTTTTGCTCTAACAACTAAAATGTAAAAAATATACACCAGTGAAGCAGCATCAGAATTAAAATGTACAATTAAAATATAATGTTACACATATGACACCCCTAGCCAAGAAAAGAAAAAAAAAGAAAAACCTGTGCACTTGAGGCATGTTTCTGTCTGAATGGGAAAAGAATTATAAAATAAAAATAATTATATATATATATATATATATATATATATATATATTGGTTATGTGTGAATAAAGACTACTTTTGTTTCAGTTTTTTATTTTCTTGTTTGTTATAGTGTTACTGTTAGCTTTTATAACATTTTCTGACGCCCAAGATATTAAAAGAAAAGATAAACCTCGCGAGAGTTTACGAGAGTTCCGGTGTTGTGATGATGAACGTCCCTGCCAACATGGCGGTCAGCATCCGCGGCCGTCCGACCCGGAGTGTACGGATGAGAGGCAAGTTAACGGCACTCACACCCCCGTCACCATGCGCAGTCGGCGCTGTTTAAAACCCTCCGCTTGTGCAGTTTCCGTTAAGCCTCGGATAAGGACTTACGATGTCTTTATTGTTTCGTTTTTTTGTGTTTGACAGGTCGGAATGACAGCGGGGAGGAGAATGTACCGCTGGATCTTACGCGGGGTGAGAGTCAGAGATTATAAGGAACATCTTAATAGTGCTTCTCTGTAATAATAACCAAGCAATGGCTAAATTCAAGAAATTGCTATTAATAATTTCTCATCTCCTCTATCTGGCCTTGCAGACAGGAGAATTAGGGTGAATGAGATGTTGTTTGTCTCAAAATCTAATGGGTTTCCTAAATAGACGGCATTTTTTTGCTCCTGTGATGCCCCAAATATGCTGTCTAGCTAGGCAGCTCACTAGGATTTGTGACCCAGCTGTTGTTTTGATCTGTAATGCACAGCCCCATCAGTTTGTGTTGTCTAGTAAACATCTGCATGTCAGCAGAATAACTGCAGTGCATTTAGTCCTGTTAGGCTGTCAGTAAACAAACAGTCAATAGCTTAAAGCATCTTGATGCCTTCATATCTTTGTATGCTGCCTAATAAATCTGTGTTTTTAAGGTTTGTCTCTAATTCATGTGAGCTGGTGGGTATTAAATGCAGAAAGTCTTTGACTAGCCTTATCTTGATGAAACTTGCTGTGATATCTCTCTTGAGAAATGTGCTAAATAAAGACTTTAATTGCAATTGCTAAATGTAGATCATAATATCTTGTATATGCAAAAAGTCACTCTCTTATACAAGATCCCGGGAGGTTTTATTTTAGTTCTGCACAGGGGAAATTATGCTTCATTGTAAATAGTGATAAACTATGTGATTATGTATTTACATTATGTTCTAAACTATGTGATTTTAATTTTAAGAGATTTTAAATAATAACTATTTAAATAAACATATTTTTGCATTGCAGCGTTCCAGTTGCACTAAAATATCTATCAGTTGCACTATTAACCTTATTGTGTTTTTAAGGATTTTAATTTTATTGTTTTTGCTTTCCACAGAACCCTCAGATAACATGCGTGAGATCCTTCAGAACGTTGCCAAATCTCACGGGGTTTCCAACATGAGGAAACTCGGCCACCTGAACAATTTTGTTAAGGTAGTGCAACTTTAATTTATGCTGGTGGTTGTTCTTGTTTATGATTTCAGCAATGAGAGAAGATCATGACCAGGTCTGATGGAATTCTTTTGTGTTGTAAATGTAAACACAGTAGAATGTGTTAAATGAAGCTGAAAATATTACACTCTTACTAATTGCTGAAAGCAAATTTCGCAAAAATACTTGCAATCTCTTTTTGAGTTCTGTAGGCCCTGATCATGATCTGAACTGCATGGGCTCATATTTGTATTGCAAAAGCTTTTAAGGCAACACACCACAGGTGAATAGGATAAACATTTCAACTAGTAAATATCACCATACTTTCCCCAGTTGAGTTGTTTTTCATTGCAAGTTTTTTTTAAGGGATAGGTAACACACACAGTTTCTACCAATCTCATGTTAATCTTGAGTACCTGTAGAGTAGTACTGCATCCTTCATATCTCCGAAATGTCTTTAGTTTTATCATATTTATAAAAGATAGATACGCTGTACAGAGTCTTTCCGATAAAAGCCGAGCCCCTGGAGGCGTGCCTGCTGAAGAATCACGAGCGTGTGCAGCTTTTGCGTAGAGATCATCTGCAAGCTGTGACATCATTATAAATAAAAAGGGAACAAAAACGTTTGTGTTGTTTACATTATATGCACTTGCGTGCCGATTGCCAACAAAACATAGACATTTGATGCAGTTACTCACCCCCCACGATCTGCAAATCCAGCGATAAACTGGCACTTGTTTACAAAGCATTCATCACCGAAATCCTGGGAACAAACAAACATACGTGCACAACTCTGTTGCTGCCCCGGAAAAACAAACTTCATCCAGTTCCCTTAACGCTGGGTACTTTGGGAAGCTGAAAAGGTCATCTTTCCCTCTCAACCAAAAACACTACTTTGGTGACAGGAGCTGCGTCTCATTTCGGAGGCTGCGTCCTCTGGAGGTTGCATTTGAAGGCTGCATACGTTATCAAGGATGTCATATTTTAAAGTAACCGTAATAAAATTGATTGATGTTCATTGTGAGGTGTAAAATATGGTAATTTCTTTCTTACTTTGCAATCTAACGGTTATTTTTCTTAAATGGAACTGCCTCGATGATGTATGCAGCCTTCAAAGGGTGCAGCCCCTGAATTGGGACACAGCCATTGTTGAAAAATCTCTCGGCGTCCGTATCCCGAACGAAGCGCGTTGATGGGAGTGCTCTTGCTCTTGCTCTGGGTTATGTGTGTGTGCACGCTTATCAGGGAGAAGTGCCTATACAAGGATTCCGCCCTTTTTTACGTGATAAAAGGCCATACTCGAAGAAAAAAAAACTCTCCGAAACCGCAAGGAGTGTATTTGGCACAGAAATACTCCGTCATACGGCAACTCTTTAACAGTGTAAATAAGTCAGAATGCATGAAATAGCATTAGACCCCCCCTTTAAATGTTTAAAAATGAAAATGAGTTATTATCTAATTAAATATGCACTAATTTGCATAATTCTCCCAAACAGAAATCTGAACATTGGATTAAGTCAGTTTCAAAATTATTGTTTCATTTTGTTGACATATTAAAGTAAAGGTTTTTACAAAGGGAACACTCCATAAATCATGAAATACTGTCAATAGCCAGGGAAAAAAAGAAAACAAAACTGTGTGCATTTTGCAGAAGAACATTGTTTTCAATTGTGCTTCTTTCCTTCATGACTGTGTTGATGAATACCTTACTCTGAGTAATAAAAACGCCCTTTCCGCTTCACTTTTACATTTCAAATCCCTTAGTTCTTCCCATCTCTGAAAAGCCAAGCCAATGTTGATTCTTATTTTATTACAAACTCTGTTGCATTATCTTTTTGCCAGCAGATTCTCCTCTGTTCTGTTTTTTTTTTTTTTTTTAAATGGGTGATTCCCCGGAGGTTGGAGATTTAGCTGCTCCATGTCAATCTTTCTCACTCATTGTGACAACTAACTATGACACTCCCACACCAGACACACATCAAAGGAGCCAGAGCAGCTTTTCTCTATTTACGGATATGATGAGACACACTCTAGTGATGCATGTATGCAATTTCTTGCGAAAAGCATCCCACTCGGTCTAAAATATAAACACTTATAATGGGCTTACCATAGTAAATTAGGATAAGACAAAAACACATTTTGGATTGATGGTGTATTGATTCATTATTTAAATTTTGTTAATTTTGAACAAAAAAAAAAGTAATATAGTGCACCTTTAAAGATGCAGTATGCATTGTAAGTGAAACATACAAATACAAATAGATAAAATGTAATAAAATAAACACTTAAATGTGTATTTTAGATGTCTTCTTTCAGACTAGTGGAAAGAAAACATGTTATAGAAGAAAATTAACCAGTGCATGAAAAATAATGGTTTTACCTATAGTGTCTTGCCTTAAGTCAAAAGTATTACATTTCAGCTCATAACTTGAACACTAACATTGATATACTCTGTTTTCGAATGAGTTAATAATGTAATTTTTATGTAATGTAAATAATAGTGCAGTGTTTTTTGGCCTGGTCCTGTAAACAGATTTTTGTAACATGGTAAACAGCAGCAGGCTGTGTGTGTGTGTGTTGTCAGGTTGTTTATCTTGGGCGCCCTCCTCTCACTTTCACTTTCTTTCTGAGAGAATTTGTTTTATGCGTTTCATCTCAGTGTGACTGAGGTTAAAACTCAAGACTGTTAGTACAGAAGTATGTGTGCAGTTTTTCATGTGTTTAACTGTTTTGTGTGCGTGTTTAAGTGGAATTTTCTCAGCTTTGGAGAATTATAACCCCAGCGGTGTGTGTGTGTGCATGAATACCGTGTGTGGCCTTTTAAGGATGCTGAGATAGAGGAGATGTAATCCTCTCCGAGGGTCACATGGCCCCTTCTGACTGCCTGAGCTCTGACATCATCATAAACACATACATATGCATGCACAGCCTGCCAAGGTCATCTCACTCCACAGTAACACACACAAACATGTTTAGTTGACACAGCACACTAATTTTACACTGTAAGTCAGTTTACTGCAATTGTTGATGTGTCTGTCTTAGATTTTATTTTTGGGCTCGGTTTATGAATCTCATCATTACCAGATGATGTTTTGAATCTTTGATCATATTCAAAACAGCTTTGAGAGATTTTAAGGAATGACTTTTTTCACTTTTAAAGAATGTTATTATGCATGCGTATTATACATAAGTTTATGGTCGGTAAGTTTTTTTTGAATGTTTTTGGAAGAACTTTCTTCTGCTTACCAAGGCTGCGAAATATTACAATTTAAAATAGCTGTTTTATGTGGAAGCTTGTTTCCGCCATGAAATTAAAAAAAAAAAGGTAATTGCGACTTTTTATCTCACAATTCCGACTTTTTTTCTCACAATTGCGAGTTATAAAGTCAGAATTGCGAGTTATAAAGGCAGAATTGTGAGATGAAAAAGTCGCAATTGCGTGTTATAATGTCCAATTGTGAGGGAAAAAAGACTGACGTTTCATAACTCGCTATTCTGAGAAAAAAGTCAGAATTGTGAGTTTATATCATGCAATTCTGAGAAAAAAAGTCATAATTAACTCAACTTTATATCACTTCTGACTTTTTAACTTGCAATTGCGAGTTTAAATCTTGCAGTTCTGAGAAAAAAAGTCAGAATTGTGAGAAAAAGTCGCAGTTACCTTTATTTTTTTATTTAGTGGCAAAAACAAGCTTCTATAGCTTTATATTTAAATATATTTTATAAAATATATATATATATCTTTCTCTCTCAGCTCCTGAACAGTGTAAGTCACTGTGAAGAGAAATTAGGATTTACACATGAGGAAATCATCATTTGGTAAGTTCAACAGTAGAACTTTCTCTTATTCTGTTCCAATAGCTGGTCACTGACTACATAGACAGCATCCATCAAGGAATCTCACAGATGATTGATTTGAAGCACTCGTTTTGTGTTTCTCATTCTGTCTTATCGGTTTAGTCTGCGTGTGGCATTGCTGAATGAGGTGAAGGAGGTTCGGGCTGCAGGTTTGAGAGCGCTCAGGTATCTGATCTGTGACAGCAGCATCCTCCAGAAAGTTCTTCAGCTGCAGGTGGATTACCTGATCTCCAGGTGAGCTCGCACACCTGCTTAAATTCCTCGCTGTCTTCACAAAACAAAGAGATAGTGTCTTATGTCGTGTTTTTGTCTGAGATCAGTGAAATAATTTGCTTGTCTTTCACAATTTAGTTTTACAATGAAATGATTACCAGTGCTCTGATGGGTGAACTTGACTTTCAGTCTCCGTGTCCTGGTCGGAAAGCCTCAGCTGAGAAGTTTGAATGTTTATCTTCAAACCTGTTGATTTGTGTTCAGGTGTATTGACATTCAGCAGAGTAATGAGGTGGAGAGAACTCAAGCCCTCAGACTGGTCAGAAAGGTACGACCTCTAACCTCTGTCATTTTGGCACTGTTGAACTCAGTATAACCTGTTTATGTTTTTGTGTTGGGCGAATCTGGTCTCAATCTGTTATTTTGCCCGTTCAGATGATAACAGTGAACGCACAGCTCTTTCCCAGCTCTGTGACGAACTCTCTGATCGCAGTGGGCAACGACGGGCTGCAGGAGAGAGATCGCATGGTTCGAGCCTGCATCGCCATCATTTGTGAACTTGGTGAGTTATTAGTGGTGTTTAAGTCAGTGATCACTATTAGTATTCTGTGGCACATACCACACCATCAAATCTTTCTGCCCGCTGAGGAGTGGTAATACTTATTTTAGTGAATGAACAGGTGAAAAAGATTTTATAAGGGCCTTTGTGTGCTCAGCCATGAGTTCTTAAAGGGAAAGTTTGCCCAAAAATGAAAATTTTGTCATCATTTACAAGTTGTTCCATACCTGTATGAATTTCTTTTGTGCTCAACAGAACAAAAAAAAAAAAAAAACTCATACAGGTTTAAAACAGGTGAGTAAATGATGACAGAATTTTCATTTTTGGGTGAACTATCCCTTTAATGCCAATTCTATTATAGGTTGATATGAAGGTAATGTATATTCTAGGCAACAGTTTTTTTTTTTTATCATAGAATTTTTATCAAATATTAATTTGACAGATGTATTTTTTTATAGTTGAATATTTTAATGTAGTTTTATGAGAAACTTACAGAAACTTAAATAATCTCTTTTATTTTAATCTACTTTAATCTTATTAAAATTCTGTGTTTTTCATTTGATCTTTTTTGGATTCTCTGTTTTATGATTTAATACAACAGGTTATTATCCAAAATGTTGTCTAGTGAAATGAATGCAGAAAACATTAACAGTTAAATAAATCATTTAAAATGTAATCTATTTTAAATATAACAAATCATTTTCTGCAAAACATTTTTATTTTTTATCAAATAAGGTGCTGAACAACAGAACTAGTGTACTGTATTAATTAAAACATGGATGAAAAAAATATTTGGTTTGCATGATTTTTTCCTTAATAATAATAATATTAATTAATGGTAATGGTTTAATACATTTCTTTATTATTGTTGTTGTTATTACAGAGAAAACTTACATGCAGACTTTAGATGTAGGCTAAATATCGAAAATTACTTAAAGTCCATTATCAATATTGTGGATTTATTTTATTAAATATTTAATTTATTTCAATAAATACCAATATTGATTTATTTCCTAGCCCTGTGTTATATGTAGAATTTAAACCATATACTGTTGGTATTTTACATATATATCAACAATATATATCTCTCTTGTCATTCAGCACTGAAGAACCCAGAGGTGGTGGCCCAGCGGGGCGGTCTGAGCACCATCCTGAAGAACGTCATCGACTGTCAGCTGAGCCGCATCAACGAGGCCCTGATCACCACCATACTGCACCTGCTCAATCACCCGCACACGCGCCAGTACATACGCCCTGATGTTGAACTGGAGGTATGCATACGTGCAGCGGCATACTGGGTAGTGCACATGCTCGTGCTTAAATTAAATTAAGTAAAAATGTCTGACAGCAGTATATGTTCTTGTTTTTGTTTTTTTGTTTTTTCAGCAAATCCTTGCACCTTACACAGACTTTCACTACAGACACAACCCTGACACAGCAGAAGCACAAGTCAAGTGAGCCCTCTTATTTTATTAATTTCATTACATTGTAAATGATTGATTAAATTGTTAAAGTATCATTTCATTAGACAGCATCAATATCAAAACAATATAAAATAAATATAAAAATAATCCATAGTTCCATAGTATAATTTTTGGTAACACTTTAGTTTAGGGTCCAATTCTCACTATTAACTATTTGCTTATTAGCATGCATATTATGGCTGTTTATTAATACTTATAAAGCACATATTAATGCATGACCATATTCTACATCCCTCAATCCTACCCAATACCTAAACATAACAATTACTTTACTAACTATTAATAAGCAGTAATTATGAGTTTATTGATGCAAAAGGTGTAGTTAATAGTTAGTTAATAGTGAGCATTGGACCCTAAACTAAAGTGTGACCTAATTTTTATGTTTTTGTGTAGGTTGGTGATGCTGTATGATGCTTTTGTGCATGTTTCTGTGCCAATTCTTTATTTATCTGCAATGCACTGCATGTGCATTTCTAAAATCATAGTTAATGAATCGTTGTGCTCCACAGGGAGGACAGAGAAGCTCGTTTTTTAGCCAGTAAAATGGCCATCGTGGCAGCGTTCCGTTCTTGGTCAGGTATGAAATCTGCTTCATCCATAAGTAGAAAAGAGAAACGCCCAGAGTCTGCTCTTCATCCTTCTCTCCTGCTGTTCTCTTACAGGTATTATAAACCTGTGTAAATCAGGGAACTCAGGGGTCCAGTCTTTGATAGGCCTGCTCTGTATACCAAACATGGATGTCAGGGTGAGCGTTTTTTCTTTTTTTCCATTTGTTTAGAATAATATGTGTTATCAACTCTCTGCTGTATCTTACCAGAAATGCTGGATGAAATAGCTAATACATTTCTTTCCCCTAGCATTTTTATTCAGTATATACTATCATTCAAAGTTTGGGATCAGTAAGATTTTTTTTAAAGAAATAAATACTTTTATTCAGCAAGAATGCATTAAATTGATCAAAAATTATGGTAAATATATTTATAGTGTTACAAAAGATTTTTATTTCAAATAAAGGCTGTTTTTTTTTTTACTTTATATTTATTCAAGAATAATAGAATGATTTCTGAAGGATCATGTGATACTGAAGACTGGACTAATGATGTTGAAAATTCAGCTTTACCATCACAGGAATAAATTAATTTTTTTAAATATTTTCAAATAAGAAACACTTTTTTGATTAAATAAATGCAGCCTTGGTGAACATGAGAGACTTTAAAAGACCTTCGAAAACAAATATCACTTTGTTATACAATTTTTGGGCATAAAACGAAATATTTACCTACATATATTTTAACTTAATCATTATAAAGTGCATTAAATTCCATTTGAGTGATGAATTGGAAACCTACAGTAAGTGTTGAAGCATTGTTTGCAACTGATTCACTGAAAATGTCAGTTCTTAAAGAACTGATTCACAGCAATGAATCATTTTTCAAGTCAGATCTGTCCATTTATGTTTTTGTCTACAGAAAGCCTTATTAGAAGTCATGTACGAGATCTTCAGATTGCCTGTTCCTTTAGTGACAGGAGATTTTGAGGAAGCCCTGCACAGTGTGGGTAAGAAGCACCTCGATTCATAAACGCATTTAATCTGATCAAAAAAGCCTCACTGACTGCTGTAAACTCTTTGATTTGCATGTTACTTTTTCTTATTGGGATGTGCGTTTCATGCTGATGTTTGTGTCATTCAGACCCCAGCAGGTTTCAGGACAGCTGGAGACTAGCTGATGGGTTTGTAGCTGCAGAAGCCAAAGTCATATTGCCTCACAGAGCAAGATCCAGGTGAGACACGTCCAACATCACATATTTTGGGAATCATCTGAGTTAAATGTTGTATTCATGTTCTTCTGTTTTCCATCACCAGACCAGACCTTATGGACAACTACCTGGCACTACTGCTGTCCGCCTTTATCAACAGTGGACTACTGGAGGTACATAATCACAAGATCACTTGATGGATCCTTGATTTTTTTTTTTTTTAACTTTAATGTAACAGACCTGTGATGTTTTTATTGATAATGTTTTTGTTTATTCAGGGTCTGGTGGAGGTCGTGACCAGCAGTGATGGACAGATATCAGTGAGAGCCACCATACTGCTCGGAGAACTTCTGCACATGGTACTACACTACAACAGGGCCCAACATTCACTTTTTACAGTCTATAGTTATTTAATACTGGGCTGTGATCTTGTATTATGAAATATTTCATATTAGACTTGCTGTGTTTTTATAAACTGTACGCAAATGTAGCTTTACTTAAAAAAAAAAAAATAGAAAACTCTATAACAATCAGATTTGCAACGTTTATTACTGTAATTTATGTAACAGTGTAATTCTTTTTTTCAATGTAATTTTTTTTTTTTATTCTCATTTTTGATGGCGCTATTGAGCAAAATTTATTAATTTTCCCTATGGCAGCAGTGTTTTTATTGTTAACAAAAACTATTAAATATTTGTTTTTGGTAATTGAAATAAAATACAAATAGAAATAGAAAAAATATAAAACTGAAAAAAACAAGAAGTTACTAAAATTACTAAAACTGAAATAAAAATAAATAGATGAAGGTAAATAGATTTTTTTTTGTTAATAAAAATGACAATAACATTATAACAAAATTACTAAACTTTACTAAAATTAAAAAGAAAAATAAATAAAAATTATATAAAAAAAAATTTTTTGGTAATTGAAATAAAATAGAAATAGAAAAGAATATTTTTAACCAACTGAAAAAAAAATTGAATTTGGTGTACTAAAATTACTAAAACTGAAATAAGAATAAATTCAAGCTAAATAGATTTTTTTTAATTAATAAAAATGACAACAGCCCTTAACAAAATTACTAAAACTTAAAATTAAAATGAAATATTGAAAAGCTTATTTAAAATAGTAAAAATAATACAACAATAGGAAATAAATAATACTAAAATAACACTGTATGGCAGTGAAAGGGAAAAAACTTTCATAGATTAACTTTTAATCTTTCATAAGAAGATAAATATATATAAACCAGAAATAAATTTAGACTCATTGTGAAATTGAGAATTTGGGTGTCAAAGTGCACTTAATTGTCATGATAATAACAATGCAAATAATCTTTAATAATCCTAAAGCTTCTTTCTTAGATGAACTTTTGGGTTTTAGAACGTAAGAGTAAAGTTGTCAGATGATGCACCATAGTGACTGATCTGTTATTTAGTCAACCATTTGTTTACATTTTGTTTTACATTGCTATTTAAAATGTATATAATTTTACAATTTGTAAAAAATGTTATTTACTTGTGTATGTCACTTGACGCGTGTAAATGTTACACTCTGTCTGCACACACATATGGACTGATGTTTAATTTCCCCTTTAGCCTATATTTTTCAACCTAAAATGCTTTGTTCATCTGATTGATTCTTCTCTCTTCCAGGCCAATACGATTCTTCCTCACTCTCATAGTCATCATCTGCACTGTCTGCCCACGCTAATCAACATGGCTGCTTCCTTTGACATCTCTCAGGAGAAACGTCTGTGAGTGCAACAATGCAAACACACACTCAACAATAATCCACAAGCATGTGTCCAACAGTGTTCTCCGGTAATGGGTAGTTAGTTTTTGCTTCTGAATCTTGTTTTCTCCAGGCGTGCCAGCGCAGCCGTGAACCACCTGAAGCGATTCCACGAAAAGAAACGACGTGGTCCCAAACCTTACAGTCTTTACCTGGATCACATCCTGCACAGGACGTCCCCCTCCACTCACAAGAAAGACCAGCACCAGCGTCCGCACAAGGACATCTATATTATGAAGGTACACACACTATATCATTGCTGTGCCTGTTGAATGTCAAGTAGACCTGTCAAGTACATGTCTGGATCATTTCACCCCAAAATCAATAGAAAGAAATAAGAAATTAGTTTTTGCTTAAAGAAAATGGTGCCTTCTTTTAGAACCATCAAAGCACCCCTATTATGCTTTTTCGGATATTACCTTTCATGTAGTGTGTATTATAGCTGTTTGTGAATGTAAAAGGTCTGCAAATCTTCAAAGATTCTGAACTGCCTGAAACGAGTCGTCAGTAATTCCAGACTCACTTCCTACTACTTTGACCCGCCCTCACACACTGTAGTTTGGTTCATGTTGTTGACATGTCGAGTAGACGCTGTTTTCCGCACTCCGAAAGCAAATTTGCATTTTTGCACAACTGCCAGCCTGCATAGAGAGGTTCTTGAGATTTCAGAGATACCAACAGCTTCAAATACCTGGCTTTTTTTTTTTTATATAGCTGCCCTTTTTAAAACAATTAATTTGTTTGACAGAACCTTTCCTTAATAAGCCTTTATCTGAGTTCTTCTGTGCTCTAAATCACATACAGATCTTTTGACAGTTCGATAACCTCTATTGAGTTTTTGCAAAATGTTGTTTTCATGCCTTTTGCAAGACATTGCACCATTTCATGCTTTTCATCTTCAGAAAGATCTTTCTTCCTCCCTTTATTGCATGAGAACTGTGACTTGCTTAATAATGTGGAACAACAACCCTCTACGGACACACTGAAGCTTGAGTCTCCATTGGCTAGAAATTTTTTTATTTTACTTGCCAGACTTTTTACATGGCATGTAAGAACAATGCAAAAGAAAAAAACATCTATATAAATATAATATAAAATATAATTTTCAAACACTATTCAAGACAACGCATATGTAACAATATCAGTCTATCCCGGCATTATGCCTTAAAGTGACAGCAGCCAAATATTCCTGCTGTCACTTTAAGGCATAATGCCGAGATAGACTGATATTGTTACATATGCTTTTCTTTAACTGTTGTTTACGTTCACTTAAGATAACCGACTATGTTTAATAGGATACTAGCCAAGACATAATCTAGTGTGAAATTGTCTGTTCAAGTGCAAGAAGTGCTCAATTCAGTATTCGAAAGATAACTGACACGCATCATCTTGCTAAAAAAAAACGTGCAAATGATAAACTTTCATGACGATGCAGCACTGGCCCGATCGGGGGACAGTTCTTTAAACTCTTGTCCATCAGGCAGTCCTGTCAAGCCCTGCATTTAGATCTAGCGTGTCAATTCTCTTTACGTGGCATGTGTAAAAGCTGCTCTCTTTCTCTCACTGTGAATGCGTGTGAGAAAAAGTGACAGAGGGCGCTTCCAGTCAAGTGACTGTGCATAAAACTCAGCAGGCAATAATTATATCGGCGCTAAACTTATTTTTTTGCCTCTAACTCAATCACAGGCAACTGAAATTGTACAAGTTACTAGCCATTGGCTAATTAAAAACATTTTTTAATCGTCTTGCATGAAATTTGCTCGCGAATGCGAATGATTTACTCGTAATGTAGAGGTGCTCCTTTTATGATCCTAAAGATGGGCTTAATTTTTTTTTGCTAAATATTTTTTTTCTTTTGAATTTTGGCATGTTGGAGTGACTTGGACATGGTTTTATGAAATTCACACAATGTATATATTAGGGATGCACCGATACCGATACCAAGCTCAAGTACTTGTACTCGTACTCGTAAAAATACCCCCGATACCAAAGACCGATACCTCACGTGACGTAACTGACAGAATTTTCCGTGCGCAGAGACACCGGCGGCAGCAGCAGAAACCATGTCATCCTCAGAGGAGTGGAAATACTTAAAAATTAATGATGACAACACACAAATTGCGAACTGCATGCTTTCAATCACAATTCGTTATCGATTAGTGAAGGCGGGATAGGCGGAATCGCTCTGAATGACACAGACCAGAAGCGCTCTCTCTCGCGTGCGCGCTCTCTCTCTCTTTCTTGCGCGCGATCAGTTCTCCTTGCGCCTGAATGGTCAAATGCACACATAGTTGTCAAAATGTCCATCGTGTGGAGTATCTCACGTAAATACAGTCAGTTATGGCTTAAGTGGATGTAAACATTTGGGTGAAAACAGGATATGTGTCAGTATCCATGGATTCGGTCTTAAAGGGGCCGTAGCCTATATTTGTCATTAATGTTAATAAAACAACAAAATATGTTAAATAAATGTATACATGGTAAACAAACCTAATGTATCTGAAAAACAAGTTGATTTAATTTGTATCTCTATAGTATTTGTTGTATTGTTTGTAATTTGTTTGTAAATTTCTTTTTATATAACAACAGTTATGTATATTGGTAATTATGCCGTTTAAAGGTTATTGGACACTGTGAAATTTTTGTTCTTTAAGTTCGTAACAAGCACATAAAAATTATTACATTTTCATTAGAGTAATAATAAAGAAGCTGTCCTACATTCATTAGTCTCACGGTGTTGTGCTTGGAAAACTGCAAGATCAAAAAAAAAAAAAGAGAGAGAGAGAGAGAGAAATTAATAAATGTATAGGCATCGGTATCGGCGAGTACTAGAAAAAAGTATCGGTACTCGTACTCGGTCCTTAAATGGCATCCCTAGTATATATTGATTAATATAATAAGACACTTCAACAGAAGACTTTGTTTCTGAGTCGTTTGTTGTTTGTGTGGTGTAGGACACTGAAGAGGCACTGATGATGAACTTGAGGGACAGTCAGGTCCTCAATCACAAACAAAACCTGGACTGGAACTGGATTCTGATCATCACTATACTGAAGGTAAAACCTAAAGCCATGTTTGGATAGAATTCAAGTGTAATGCTTACTGCATACTGTACAGTATACTATCTACTGCCTATTAATTTTGAAAAATAGTATGTGAAACAGTTATGATAAACAATTGATTATTTTTCTCAGTGTAGAATGCTAAATTGTTACTATATTGAGTGTTTAATTCAGGAATTCTGTCAAATGTCTCAGCTTTTTAGCAGTTCAATCAAATAGTGAGTCAAGATGGTGATCTGAGTATCCCATGCATACAGAAAATTCACATGCTGTGCACAGTATACATGATGCATATTTCATAAATTGCATATAGTATGATAGTGTGCTATACTGTGACCTTTTACACTTTAGTCTCACTTTTAAATGTGTCAGTCATTGCATTAGATAATAACTGTCATATAAAAAAGAATAAAAAGAAATGTTTCTTGAGGAACAAGTCAGCATATTAGAATGTTTTCTGAAGGATCATGTGACACTGATGCTGAAAATTCAGCTTTGCATCACAGGAATAAATTACATTTTAAAATATATGCAAATAGAAAAGAGTTATTTTAAAGTGTAATCATATTTCACAATATTAGTTTTACTGTATTTTAGATCAAATAAACACAGCTTTGGTGAGCAGAAGAGGTTTCTTTAACAAACATTACAAAATCTTACCGACCCTGCTTTGCGTGTTGTTGTTTTTCTTTTCTAGTGGCCAAACGTTAACCTCAGAAACAACAAGGACGAGCAGATGCACAAGTAAGACCAGCACAAAATGTGCTGCATTTTCTTGCAAAGCACTAACCACAGACTACATCCCTAACGTATGTGTGTTTGTGTGCAGATTTGTAAGGCGCTTGCTGTATTTCTATAAGCCCAGCAGTAAGCTGTACTCGGCTCTGGAGCTGGATCACGGTAAAGCCAGACAGCTGACAGTAGCAGGCTGCCAGTTCAACCAGTTCCTCTTGGATTCGGATGAGGTGAGAAGGCAAAAAGTTAGACCCCTGAACCTTTGCTAAATTACTCCACAAGAAGCACAGTTAGGGCTGCACCATTAATGGAAATAAAACCAGTGATATGGTGATATGGCTTAGTGCAATTATCAAATCACAAAAGCTGCGGGTCTTAAAAAGGTCTTACTTCACCTTTACACAAATTAAGGCCTTAAAAAGGTCTTAAATCAGAGACGAAAGTCTGAAATTAATAAAGTCATGGCATTAAATGTTGCATGCATGGCAAAAATTGAATATCTTGCCCAGTATTTTTATTCTGTTTTCCAATACAAATATCAAAACATCTTTAAATCAAGATACATTTACTTGAGAGGCAAATGGAAAATGAATTCTTGAAAAAATTAACAAAATTATCAGAGCTTATGCTTAAAACAAGAACAAATATCTGTCAATGAGTTATGAAAACTTCCCTTGGTTTCTCTGAACCCATTGGCAGATATTTGTTCTGGTTTTAATCATAAGCTCAATTTATTTTGATCAATTTCACAGAAAACAAGACATTAAAATTTAGAAAATTCAAGAAAATCTAGACATTTGGACTGGAAAATAAGACATAAAATAAGAGGAAGAACATCATTTTTTGCAGTGTGATCAGAAGGTACAGTAAAAGATATTTCCATATTCTAGAGTGATTCAATGAATTAAAAAGTAATGCATATCTGTTGTAAGTTGTATCATCAAACTCAGAAGTGTTGCTAATACAACTCATTGTGTTTCTCACAAGATATTTACATTAACATTGTTTTCCCTTTAATTTATTCCTTAAATTTTCTTTACTTGGTCTTGAAAAGGTCTTTATAAAACCTGCAGAAACCCTGTGTAATGTGAAGCACTCATCAACAAAAGAGAAACTTTAAGGGCTCCCTGTGGTGTTCCTTCAAAATAAAAAGTCAGAAAATGAAGAAATTGAGTATTGTAATTTTACAGTTGCAATGTAAAATAAAATTATTATTATATTATTTTCTTAAATACTCAGTTTTGTTATTTCACAGTGAAATAATACAATAGTAATATTTCTTATTGTTTTTTATTTAGTAATTTGTATATTTTTATTTAGTAACAATAATGATTATATTAATTATTACTATTTTATAGCCATATTGATATATAATCACAACATTTTGGCCAAATTGTGCAACCTTACAATCAAGCACAGCAAGCCTGTTGTTTTTAATCACATTTTAAATCACAATTCTTTTTTGTTTACCCCCAAATCATGCAGAACTTAACTTGGTTTATTGTCTTCTGTTTTTGTAGGATGGCCAGGGGTATTTAGAAGAGTTCGTGAAAGATATCGTTCAATGGCTCACATCCTCTTCTGGGCTTAAACCTGAACGCAGTCTCCATAGCAATGGCCTCCTTAGCACCCTCAGTCAGCACTACTTCCTGTTTTTGGGTACTCTGTCTTCACAGCCAAACGGAGTCAAAATGCTGGAGAAATGTGGCGCATTTCAGTGGTGAGAACACACACAATTCAATATGTTTATTGTCCTGATTAACTTTATTATTCTGCCTATATGAAAAACTAAAAGTACTGTGGTTGTACCATATTACAGTGATGGTAACGAATGGTACATTAAAATATACAGTATCATGGTGCTGAATTACTACCATATTCATATACACCAGTCCTTACTTGTTACTCCAGGATACTTAAATGCCATGGTGGTATCAAGTTACTCCATTTAACTGTTGTATTACCATAGTACCATGTTCAGGAAAAAAAACATACTTTACAAAAATTTAGTGTTCCTGCAAACCTTGAACATTACTGAAAATTTGTCACAAATAAACTGTAAAAATGCACAAAAAATGTATTTCCAATCATGTTAATACTATGGTGCCTATGTTTGGTTCTGATTTGTTTTGTACAGTCTGTTGAACTTGTGCTCGATGAAAAACCAGGATCACCTGCTGAAACTAACGGTCTCCACTCTGGACTACAGCAGAGACGGACTCGCTCGAGTCATTCTGTCCAAGATCCTCACGGCAGCCACTGACGTAAGATCACGCTCATGGCATTTCTGTGTTTTGAGCTGGGTTATTTTACTGTGCTAAAACTAAAACCATAAAAAAATAATAATAATTTTTTTTTTTTAACTGAAATAGTTAACTGAAATATATATATATATATATATATATATATATGACAAAACACAAAAAAATTACTGAAACTAACTAAAATAAAATGAAAACAGTAAAAATAAAAACCAAGTTTAAATATTAGTAAAAAGTAAAACTGTATCTCTGACACTAAAATATGGAAAAAGATATGATGGATGGATGGATGGAAAGAATGATGGAAGGATGGGTGGATGGATAGATAGAGAGATAGAGAGAGATAGATAGATAGATAGATAGATAGATAGATGCATTTTAGAGTGATTCTCCCTATATTTCCTTTCACTATGTAGTGCAACTTGAACAGAATAACATATTGCATGTGTATTATAAAACAGAATAATACACATGCAATATGTTGTTACATGTTGTGTCTTTATATCTTACATCTTTAACCCTATGATTTTTCAGGTTGGGTAAGGATAGTCAAATCTAGCCTAAACCATAAAGTATTCACCCACCAGCAGGTTGAAGTTCTTCAGGAATGATGTAGAAACTTTCTTGTGGTTGTTCTTTTTGAGACTCAGTTTGTAGTTATTAGTAAAGTCTCACAGGAGGCAATCATAACAATAAAAACACTTCTTTTTTGGTTACGATACAAAGCAGTTAATGCAAAAATTCAAACTTAAAATCAACTAAGATTTTAAGTTACCCTCTGTAGTGTATCAGGTGTCCTTCAAGCAGCATCTGCGTCTTTTTATATTTCTTTTTGGGGAATTCCAAGTCCGTTTCATTGATCCAGTCTTACTGTTGTAGGAATGTACATTTCTGTGACTTTCTGAGAGCTTGATGTCCTTCCGCCGCCTCCTACGATAATTGTCATTTTTAGTGCACTCTTCCTCTTCTTCACTGTAGTCTTTGTCACTTTCATCTCCGCTTGTGGTTTTAAAACTTTCTCTTCACCCCTGTGCTCCCTCTCGTTAACCTTTGTGGTTAGTTGCAAACATTGTTCATGAATTTATTTTTCACATCTTTTGCTCATTTCATCCTGTTCTACATCAATATCATTTTAGGTATTGCAGTTACTTTTCAAGCACATGGCATTCAAACACCTATATATGCCATTAACTTGATTATGATGTCACTTTTTTTAACTTTAGTAAGTGTGTAATGTTGCTGTTTGAGCATAAACAACATCTGCAAAGTTATGACGCTCAAAGTTCAATGCAGGGCATTGAACTTTGAGTGTTGTCGCCATGCCGTCATTTTACGTCAGACTGCTTCACAAACGAGGGTCAATTCAATGCTGGGTTTGCACAAAAGATTAACCATGAGTTGAATCAACTCCACAGCAACTACATAAATGTATCCACTAACCATTCAGAAACGTCCAGATGCATTTCTAAAAGTTGTAACTTCTTCCTGAGTCTCTCCATCAGTGTCCGACTCCGGTTTGAACAATGTAAGGCTGAACACAGTTACTGACAATCATCATTTTGAGATTCTCCGGCTTTGTTGTTGTTGAGCAACCGAAGCGCAAGCTGTTAAAGCTCCGCCCTCTTCTGGAAAGGGGGCCGGGAGCAGCAGCTCATTTGCATTTAAAGGGGCACACACAAAAACTGTGTGTTTTTGTTCACACCCAAATAGAGGCAAATTTGACAAGTTATAATAAATGATCTGTGGGGTATTTTGAGCTGAAACTTCACAGACACATTCTGGGGACACCAGAGACTTATATTACATCTTGTGAAAGGGGCATTATAGGTCCCTTTTAAAAGCATGCAAATAACATGTTTTTTTTAAACCAGTAAATGGCAATAAATACAACAATGTAAAGGTGTTTTACTGATTCTGTAGTGATCTGCATTTCATTCATGTTCTTTTAATGAAACACAAGATTTGTTATATGTCAGATAACTGTTATATCCATCCTATACGATTCTTGTAAAAACCCTTTCAAGTGGATTCTGACTGTATATTTGTATTCAGATTGATGCGAATGAGTGATTGAGTAATTCTCCCTGTATGTCCTGCTACAGAACTGCCGTCTGTACGCCACCAAACACCTGCGCGTGCTGTTGCGTGCTAATGTTGAGTTCTTCAGTAACTGGGGGATGGAGTTGCTAGTCACCCAGCTGCATGACCACAACAAAACCGTCTCCATGGAGGCGCTGGACATCCTGGACGAAGCTTGTGAAGACAAGGTAATTAGCATCACAGCTACAGGAAGTTGATTTAATGCAGATCATTTTTTCACGTAGTTTCAGAAATGAATGTGAAAATGTCTTAAATATTGATCTGCTAAGCATTAAATAATGTAATGCTGTACTTTGAAGTTATAAAGTGTTACCCAGGATGCTGATTAGTTTGTTTTAGTTAAATGTGTTTCTTACAGCAACTTTGATGCTTTTTATTTCTGATGTGTTGTGATCACTCCAGGCCAACCTGCATGCTCTGATTCACATGAAACCTGCTCTGTCTCACCTGGGAGAGAAAGGCCTTCTGCTGCTGTTGAGGTAACTGTATGCTTACTACATAAATGCATTGCTTTAAAAGAAATCTTTTTCAGCAAAAAATAACTATTTTGTTATATGCATATAAATATACTGTTACTGTGATATAGAATTATCATTTTGGTCCTAACAGTTAAGTTAAATCCATTATTGAAATTAATTAATTTTCAGTTCATCATTATTTAATCTCAAATTTCTCTTTTGCTTTGAGTTACTTTTATATTTAATAAAAATATAAATTGCCTTATATATATTCATATTTCCTTTCAAATTTTAATGCAACTTACCTTTTAAATGAAATATGCGTGTAATATGAAAAGATGTTTTATTGGTGCTGCAATCTACATTTTATTAATGTTTTTAATATTTATTATACAAAAAAATGCAAATAGTTTTTGATAAAAGTCCATGAGATTTTTTTATTTAAAAAATTTACCATCATAGAGCTTTCTCCATCATTTACTGATAAATTCTGAATATCCAGTTATGCCATTTATTTATATATTTTTTTATTTAATCATGTTTAGTCACATTATTTAACGGTCATATATAAAGATTATATCTGAATCTGTTAACTGTAAAATTAAATATTTAAAAAGTTCATAAGCTGTTGTACTCCTCATTTGTAAGTTGTTTGGTAAATGAATAAATGTAATATGTTAAATGTCTCTTTGTTTTCCTCTGTAGGTTTCTGTCCATCCCAAAGGGCTTCTCTTACCTCAACGAAAGAGGCTACGTCAACAAACAGCTAGAAAAATGGCAGAAGGTGAAAGCATCAAAACAATAACTCTGTCTGTTTCATGCCTGTGTCCGTTTGTTCCTTTTGAATGCAGAAGTGTTAAGCCATGTGTGTTTTTGCAGGAGTATAATCTGAAGTATGTGGACATGATTGAAGAGCAGTTGAATGAAGCTCTCACAACATATCGCAAACCTGTCGATGGAGACAACTACGTCCGGCGCAGCAACCAAAGGTCTAAGCACTGCTTATCTTGTAAATATCTTGTAAATGAAGAAGTCAGTTCTTAATATATTAGCAAATTAGCACTACTCTTGCACATACTTAAGGTTAGGGAGAAACTCCACCCACATCCGGTGATGAACTGCCCTATTAGCATCACAAACCTGAGTGAGAAGCACAAGTCTGCTGTTTCTGTATCCTCGCTGTAGCAGCTGGAGTTTTACGATGTCTGAGCCACAGAGGCATTACAAATGTTGTGTTTTGGGATGTACCAACATAAGTCTCCATAGACTCCCGCCATCAGAGTCACTGAGGACATCATGGCTAATTTTCATTTTTGAAGGACATGCACATGAACGCCCTTTCTGACATTTTTGGTGCATGAGATTGTCCTGTTATGTTGTTAGTTCATGTTAACTAATATTAACAAATGGAACCTTATTCTAAAGTGTTACCATAAAAGCTCATTCAGAATATTAGTAAATACTATAATAGTATATAAATAATACTAAAATATATGAATATGGAGCATACTCTTTTTTTTTTTAACTGCAGTATATTTCTCTCGCTCTCATGTTGTAGGTTACAGAGGCCAAATGTCTTTCTCCTGTGCATTTATATGGGCAGTTGGTCCATGATAAAACCGGCTGCCTGCTGCTGGAAGCTCAGGTACCTGATAATGCACATGCTGCTTGCTGTCACTCTATAGCTTTGTGTGTTTTTGTGGATTTATTTGTTAATCTATGTATTTGTTAGGGTGTTATCCCGGATCTTAGCTACACAGTTCGATCTCCAGTGTTGGAAAAATGGGAAGGTGTTAAACAGCTGAAGGCTGCGCTATGGGCTCTGGTCAGTGATGGTTTTTACTTACTGTATGTGTTGAGTAGCTAAGGATGTCCTTAAATGTCTGTAGTTTCTTTGTATGTGGTGTTTATGGTTTTAATGTTTAACATTTGAAATGTTCCAGGGCAACATTGGCAGCTCAAACTGGGGTTTGAACCTCCTACAGGAGGAGAATGTGATTCCAGATATTATTGCTCTGGCTCAGCACTGTGAGGTTCTGTCCATACGTGGGTAAGACTGCCTAATATAGGAACATACTTGGCTATTTGCAACTTAATGCCCATAGACGGCATCTGTCGGAAACCAAGAGGCCGATGCGTAACAGTCCTATCCAATATACAGTAGTCAACATTTGAAGTGGATCAAAACCTTTCATCAAAGTTGTCCTACAACCTTCTTCTTAGGACAACTTAGTTCTTAGGACAACTTTGATTAACTTTTTTGATCCACTTCAAATGTTGACTACTATATATTCATTCTGCACAAGATAAGGCCCATTTACACCAAGGACAATAACTGTAACATAAACAACAAAGATTTAGTTTTAATAATTATTCTAATTCTGTGAAAATAGGGAAGTCCACACTGCAACTATAACAACACAGAGAAACGATATTGTTGATAACTTTCACAACAATTTTTTTTCCTGCTGATGAATGATTAATAGATTGACAGCCAATCATAATCCACCTGACTTAAAAGAGCTTAAGCACTTAAAGCGGCAGACAACTGCAGCGTGCACTTAAAATGAACAGAATGGTATTGTGCATTGGTATGGATGCTAATGTAGTCATCGTCCTTGGTTTGAATGGGCCTTTAGACCCGATCTTTTAATGTAATGACCAGCAAAAAAGTAAGCCTGGTAGTTTGACGTAACTACTGTAAAGCAATGTTTACATGCAGTTTGGGGTCAGAAAGGTTTCTTTTAAAGAAATTGATTCTTTTATTTGTCATAGATGCATTAAATTGAATAAAAGTAACAGTTAAGACATTAAAAATATTAAAATTTTCAACATTGAAAATAATAAATGTTTCTTGAGCAGCAAATCAACATATTAGAATGATTTCTGAAGGATCATGTGACATTGGACTGGAGTAAATACAGCTGTCAAAATATCTAAAATATATTAACATAGAAAACAGGTATTTTAAATTGTAATAATATTTCACAGTATTACTGTATTTTTGATCAAATAAATTGCATTTATTTGATCAAAAATACAGTAATACTGGTGATCTGAAGAAACTTCTTTCAAAAAAATTTTGAAAATCTTGCAGACTCCAAACTGAACGGTAGTGTGGAACATATTTTCATATTTTACAAATGTGAACATTTCTTTTCTTGACACTCTCAATGTCTGTTTTTCCAAAGTGCTTCAAAGTATTGTGGCTCTGGACAATATAGGATTAACTAAAATAGTAATAGTGTAAAATACAGTTAACTCTTTCCCTGCCTTTGACAGAATTTTTAGGCTTTCCATGTTTTCACTGTTATATGGTAGGGGGCGCTATTACACAACTTCTGAAAGAGTACAGAATCTCTGGATCAAAACACAGGCAAAAAAGGAGCAGAAACAAGTGATAAAAGCATTGCTTATGCTCGCTGTAGTCTTAAAAAAAAAAAAAAAAAAAGATTTTTCTCAGCTTTTTTGTTCAAAATGTGTAGATATTCATACAACAAAATATTCTGCGGTCCATGAAAGGTTTGTGAAAATTATCAAAATTGTTGGGGGTGGCTGGCAGCTTTAAAAAAAAAAAAAAAAACTGGCAAGGAAAGAGTTAAAATAACCTTGCAGCATATGTCCAGTAAGTAACGAACAGCTCTGTCTGTGCAGTACGTGTGTGTATGTGCTGGGCGTGATCAGCCGCACGCGGCAGGGCAGCGATGTGCTGAAGGCTTTGGGATGGGACTCTGTACGGCACAGCCGCAGGCAGCAGTGGCCTGTCGTCCCTGAAGAAGTGGACGCTCCGCTGGCCAGCGAACTGTCATCTGTGCCCAGCACGCTCAGTCTCAACTCTGAGTCCACCAGCTCACGCCACAACAGCGAGAGTGAAAGCCAACCCAGTGAGTCACACGGTTCACATGTCAACCTGAAAACTTTTCTTAAAGGGGATAGTTCACCCAAAAATGAACATTCTGTCATCATTTACTCACCCTCATGTTGTTCCATACCTGTTTGAGTTTCTTTCTTCTGCTGAACACAAAAGAAGATATTTTGAAGAATATGGGTAACCAAACAGTTGATGGACCTCACTGACTTCCATTCTTCAAAATATCTTTATTTGTGTACAGCAGAACAAATATAGTATAATATAGTTATTGTTCTTGGTGTGAATGGCCTTTAATCAGTTTTTTGGTCTAAATGTCTAAACATTATTAAAATAGATTTACGATTATAGCAGTTGCATAATTGCATTATATTGCACTCTTGCATAATATTTTTATTACAATATTGCCATTTTTTTATCTCTAAATATGCCAATGAAGTAAGGTTTTTTTAAATCTCTATTTCAAGATAAATTAAAGAAATGAAAACCTTCTTTAGTTTATCTTATTTATTTAATATAATTATTTAATATCAATTTATTTAGTAAATTGAGATTGTTTAAAGGATGTTTAGAAAAATACATTTTTTTTCCTCCTAATATTTGGTGGAAATCAAGACACAGCACTAATTTAGGGAAAAAATTCATTTTTTTTTTTATTTTTTTTTTAATTGACTTTTGTGCACGATTAAGTAACTAATATGTCAGATTATGGAAGTAAATTGGGTTATGTAAATAGTATGTCATGTTGATTGTAGTCAGTGTTATTTTAGTATTATTTATATACTATTATAGTATTTATTAATATTTTGAATTAGCTTTTATTTGTTAAATTTTCAGTTTTCATTTTAGTGTAACTAAGTAATTTTATGTTTTTATATAATTTTTATTAGTTTCTTTTATTTAGGTTTAATTTACATTCATTTCAATTTTAGTACTTCAATTTAATCTTATTTCAGTTAGGTGCCAAGGCAGCATTTCTAATTTTCATTTAAGTTTAAGTTTTTGATCTAATATTTGAGCTTTATTTCAATTAACGAAAACTATTATTAATACTGTAGTTTTGGTTTTAGTTAACAGTAACAGATTGTAGTATCCACACATGCACAACAAACATAGTATGCATAAATAATCATTGCAATCTGTTGTTTTGAATTTTACGTCTATTGTAATATTGCATGTGTCGCTCTCAGGTTTGTATTTCATGGATGACGACCGTGAGGGTTTGGACATGTACGAGGACTCTTCTCTCTCTATACACACAAAAACCTCAAAGGACAGAAGCCCTTTCACCATCCTCACCCCCTCGCATCTCAGAAACCGCTTTCTCAACTCCTTGTCTCTTCCCAGTAAGAAGGGGCGAAGCCCCACTGACACTAAAGGCACAATCAATGCTGGAAAATCGCCCGAGGAGCTCCAGCTCATGAGGCGTAACCGGACCGTAACCGAACCCTCAAACTTTTCTCCAGGCCACTCGGGGCAGAGCGAGGTCTTTTATAACGGCAGTCGCATGCCCCGCAGCCCGACGGTTAGCCTCGAGACCTCGTTTGTGGGCATAAAAGCACTAGCAGAGCCATACGCCACCGAGGGGAGCTCAGATTCGGAGGGCAGAGGTCAACATAAGCGAGAGCGGAGCAGCAGGGAGCGGTTGACGTGTGACGGTGCCTCTGTTCTGCCGGGAGGCGGCACGTTTAAGAGCCGCAGTCAGAGCTTCAACACGGACACTACAACCAGTGGCATCAGCTCCATGAGCTCCTCTCCTTCCCGAGAGCCCCCCTCTGCCGTGGCCATGGATACGGACTGCGCCAGCCTCAACACGGTGGTCAGCACCAAAACTGTGAAAATGCAGCACTCTCTCAGTCCTCAGTCCAATCATAACCACATTCTGTTGTCCAAGTCCAATTCCACCTCGCTGGTTCCACCCGGGTCGGCGCACACTTTGCCGCGCAGGGCGCAGTCGCTGAAATCTCCCTCTGTGGCCACCATCAAGAGCCTGGTGGACTGCAGCTACATCTACACAAGCCCGCGTGACGCGCTAGGATATGCCACACTCAAACGCCTGCAGCAGCAAAGGATCCACCCGTCTCTGTCACACAGCGAAGCGTTGGCATCGCCAGCTAAAGATGTACTGTTTACAGACACAATCACCATGAAAACGCGGAGCCTCGACTCGCGGCTCACCCCACGCAGGTACACAGTCATTAATATTTTTTCAGCTTTCATTTAACTACTACTTATTTTTTATCCAAATTCATTACATAATTATTTTTAGTTCTCTCTCTCTCTCTCTCTCTATATATATATATATATATCTATCACTAAATTTGTCAAGAACATGTCCAGGTCATAGTTTACCCCAAAATCAGAAGGAAAAATGTCTAATTATAATTTGCATAAGAAAATAAAACCTAATTTTAGGACAGTTTTTTTTCAATGAGCCATTATTTCCAATATATAAATAAATACATTTTACCAAAAAATAAATAAATAAATAAATAAAAAATTACAAGTTTTTATAGATACCTGTAATTGTTTTGTACTGTCTGATAATTATACAATTATGGTAATTTATGGTAGAAAAAAAATTACTGTAATGTATATTATTTTTTTAACTACATGAATGAGAATCTAAAAAGTAGCAATAAGATTAATAAGAATTACAAAAAAAAAATCAGAATTCTGATTTTCATAAAAAAATATGTCATGATAATGTGATGGTCCAAAAAGTCTGAATGAGCTTAATTTTCTATATATTTCTATATATACAGTAGTCAACATTTGAAGTGGATCAAAAAAGTTAATCAAAGTTGTCCTTTTAGAACAACTTTGATGAAAGGATTTGATCCACTTTAAATGTTGACTACTATATATACTGTGTGTATATATATATATATATATATGTGTGTGTGTGTGTGTGTGTGTGTGTATATATATATATATATATATATATATATATATATATATATATATATATATATATATATATGAGGGTGTAACAGTACACAGAGGTCATGGTTCGGTACGTACCTCGGTTTTGGGGTCACAGATTGGTACGATTTCGGTACAATAGGAAAAATGGTCACACTTTAGTTTAGGGTCCAGTTCTCACTATTAACTAACTATTAACTAAGACTTTTGCCTCAATGATCAATAAACAATAAAATAATTACAGCTTATTAATAGTTAGTAAGCTAGTTGTTAAGTTCAGGTATTGGGTAGGATTATGGGATGTAGAATATGGTCATGCAGACTAAGGCATTAATGTCTGCTTTATAAATACTAATAAGCAGCCAATATCCTGTATGTTGTGTATGCTAATAAGCTAATGTATGCTAATAAGCAACTAAAGTAGTCAACATTTGAAGTGGATAAAAACATTTTATCAAAGTTGTCCTAAAACCTTCTTCTTAGGACAACTTAGTTCTTTTTTTGCTCCACTTAAACTATATTTAAACATTCAAAGCTTAAGCCCAACCCTCCTATACTCAACGTTCCACTCCGTTTCGTGCAGAGTTCAGTGCGGGAGCATTTCAAAGAATTGTCCTTTGTCCATGAGTGCAGAAAGACACATTTGATGTGTGCACACTACCTAGTGGACTTTGTTTTCAAGCGCTCAAGTCATTTGCGTATGCGATGTTCTTCTTCTGCTCTCTTTCCTGTTGTGGCGGTTCACAAACAGCATTGTATTACTGCGTGCGCCCCCTTCTGGATTGGAGTGTGGATCGCCTGTGACTAACTGTATTCGTCCTCTAACTGCATGAACTGAGACATCTGTACTGGACGGTGTACCATTGGTGTACATGTACCATTACACAATAAATATATATATATATATATATATATATACTACCAGTCAAAAGTTTGGTAAGATTTTTAATGTTTTAAAAAGAAGTTTCGTCTGCTCACCAAGACTGCATTTATTTAATTAAAAATACAGTAAAAACAGTAATATTGTGAAATATTATTACAATTTAAAATAAGTGTGTTCTATTTGAAAATATTTTAAAATGTAATTTATTCTTGTGTTGGCAAAGCTGAATTTTCAGCATCATTACTCCAGTCTTCAGTGTCACATGATCCTTCAGAAATCATTCTAATATGCTGATTTGCTGCTCAAGAAACATTTATTGTGTACAATTGTACAAATTATTTGTGTACAATATTTCTTTTTTAGGATTCTTTGATGAATAGAAAGTTCAAAAGAACAGCATTTATTTGAAATGTAATCTTTTGTAACATTATAAATGTCTTTACTGTCACTTTTGATCGATTTAATATATCCTTGCTGAAAAAAAATTAATTTCTTTAATTTCTTTTAAAAAAAAAAAAATAAATAAATAAAAAATTCTTACTGACCCCAAACTTTTGAACGGTAGTGTATAATGTTACAAAAGCTTTGTATTTCAGATAAATGCTGTTCTTTTGAACTTTGGACATGTTCTTGTCAAGTTTGTGACATTTACTCATATATGAAAGTGAAATTAAAGTTCAGGGTGTTTTTTTGCTGGTCCTCAGGTGTTCTTATAAAAGCTATTCTGGGCCGTTCAGCTCCCAACGCAGAGTGTCCAGAACTCTTGTGCCATGGTGGGTAGAGCAGCTCAAGCGTAGGATCCCCTTATTAGCTCGGACCACTGTAGAGTTTCCATCATAGAAACACTGTAGAGTACAAGGCAACATCCCGTCCCATGCGACAACATTTCCAGTCATTTCCCCCAAATAATTTCTCCATCTTTCACTCATTCATTCACATTTTGTGATGAGTGAGTGACTGGATACTAATACACATCAAAGACTCGGTCAGATGGTTGTGGAAACACTGCTTTAGGAAAACCACAAACCTTGTTGATGTGGTGCTGACCTGGGATGCTTGATCTACTCCTGCAGATCCAATACAAACTCGACTCAAACAACTAAAAAGGCTTAGAAACATCTTTAGAAGACTTAGCATACTATCTGCATACTATTGCATACTATTAATTTGGTGTACATGGATACAGCCTTTATGTTCACTCAAAATTACAGCCAAGTATTTTGTGTCAGGATTCAAATTATTTGCTGAAGGTGGATGTCCAGGAGTAGGTATAAAATGTTTTTAGTTGTGTCACTCGTAAAGGTTTTAATTAGAGTTGTTCGAACATTTGTTGACTGTTCGTAGACCATTGTAATAAAAGCGATTAGAGCTAACGTTTTGCAGTGCGTGTGCTTGTGTTCGCTCTCCTCTCAGGTTTTTGAAAGCTCTGAGTTTTGCATCTCTGGATAAGGAGGACTTGCTGAGTCCGATCAATCACTCCACCCTGCAGCGCTCCTCTTCCATGCGCTCTATGGTCTCTAGCGCCACCTTTGGCTGCAGTGAGGACTACATCGGCCTGGCGCTACCCCTGGACATAAACCAAATGTTTCAGGTACATTTTGTGTTGTGTATTTTTATTAATGTGTATGTGGAGTATATAGAGGTTTATGCAAATTTAATTCAATTTTCATGAGTGTTGATTCATTTCAAGGTGCAATTTTAACTTTTTTTGCTCCCACTATGGACATGACATAACTCTGATTTTGTGGCTTATTTAGGAGAAGGATGCTGTCACTTTGCTGAGTAGATCAGACTTTTGATGACAAAATGGCTTAAAAATATCCCAGTAGACTTGCAGTAATGCAGTGAGCTTAGCTGTAGTGACCACTGTTCTCTATGGAAGCTTGTTTCTGCCAAGGAATTAAACAGTTTAGGAGATTATTGTGACTTTTTAACTCACAATTCTGACTTTTTTCTACCAATTGTTAGTTTATATCTTGCAATTCTGACTTTTTTCTCCCAATTGTGAGTTTATATCTTGTAATTCTGACTTTTTCTCCTCGCAATTCTGACTTTTTTCTCCCAATTACGTGTTTATATCTCTCAATTCTGACCTTTTTCTTAAAATTGTGAGTTTATATCTCGCAATTTACTTCTTTTCTCGCAATTCTGACTTTTCTCTTGCAATTGCGAGAATATATCTCACAATTCTGAAAAAAAGTGTCAGAATTGAGATAAAAAGTCGCAATTACCTTTTTTATTTTTTATTCAGTGGCAGAAACAATCTTCCATAGTTCTCTGCTTTTTTGTAGAAACCTTTTTTTTTTTTTTTTTTTTTCAAATGATGAAAAACTACTTGATTTCCCTGTAAGTCTTTTAATTGTGTTGAGTGTAAATGTTTACTTTCATTTAAAATTTTATTTTATTTTTAGATTAAAGAAACTTCATATTTCCAGAAGAGAACAAGCCCTCCTGCTGGAGAAAAATCATCCAAATTTATTTTTGGAGAATCTAATGGTATGACTGCTTGTAGCATCAACCTTATTTTTCTGTATTTCTAGTATCATTAATAATTATTAAATAGAAATACACTACCTTTCAAAAGTTTGGGGTTAGTAAGATTTCTTCTGCTCACCAAGGCTTGATCAAATATACAATAAAATAGTGACATTGTGAAGTATTACAATTTAAAATAAATGTTTTCTTTTTGAATATATGTTAAAATGTAATTTATTCCTGTGATCAAAGCTGAATTTTCAGCATCATTACTCCAGTCTTCAGTGTCACATGATCCTTCAGAAATCATTCTAATATGCTGATTTGCTTCTCAAGAAACATTTCTGACTATTATCAATGTTGAAAACAGTTGTGCTGCTTCATATTTTTTCAGGATTCTTTGAACAGACAGTAAAAAAAAAAAAACAACACACTTTTTGTAACATTATAATGTCTTTATTGTCACTTTTGATCAATTTAATGTGTCCTTGCTTAATAAAAGTATTAATTTATTTATCTGACCCCCAAACAGTAGTGTATATAATAAATATGTAAATATGAAACACTACATCTTAGTATGAATCTGTGTGTTTTTGTAGGTTTCTTAGATTCATGTCGTGGTCCTCTGAAGACTCAGGTGAGCATAACGGAGCTGTTAAACAGCAGCCGGTCGGAGCAGCACCACCTGCTGGGCGCTGATGAGACGACAGGCTTACAGGAGCACACGGAGCAGAACTGCCTCTACTGCAGCGCTCTCACGACCCTCGGCTCTCACACACACAGCCACCTGAACAACACACACACTCGCACAGGTGAGCAAACACACATAGTGCCAGAGTCACAAATTCAAGCATTCATAAATCATCTTCCTCATGTTTTCTTTTTTTTTTGTTAATGTGCTACTTTCAAGTGTTATTAGAGGTGGTGTAGGTTAGTGGATACAGATCTGGGATGTGGTAACTGGAAAGGTTGTAGGTTCAAACTCCAATGTCCCCAAGTAATTTAGTTTTATGTTCCAGCAGATCTGTCTGATGGTTTCTCTCAGTGGCACTGCCAGCCTTCCCATAATCACTTGGAGGTGGTCGCCCAGTCCAAGTTCTCAGGAATCTCGGGCTGCAGCGATGCGGCCGTCAGTCAGGGATCGTCCAGCAGCACTCCCAGCGCAGAGATCATACTGGGTGAGATCAGATCCCATCAATGCACAAGACTAGTTCTGTTTGACCTTGAGATTCCGAAACCACATACTAAGACACAACCTACACTTTTCACAACCATTTTTCTGGAGTTTTTCAGTTGCTGGAAATATGTGGATGTTTTACTGGGATATCAGTGAACATCAAGGTACACAGTGATATGCAATATTGAATGTTTTTGTTAGCATCAAATTAATAATGACAAAATTTCTTTTCAAATCTTGTCTAAGTAAAGAGTGAACTTGTTTTTTTTAGATTCTACTCTTTTTTTTATAATTACATTTTGTTATATTATTTAAAGGAACGACACAAAATACAGAACAGTTACAGCTTTCCCATACCAACATATATAATAAAGTTAAAATAATAATAGTTAAGTTTGTGTTATGGGGTTTAGGAGATAGAAAATATCATTAGTTCAGTATAAAAAAGAATGGAAGGTTGATGATAGAAAACCGTGTGTGTGTGTCTGTGTGTGTGTGTGTGTGGTTCATTTAGACCCAACGTTATGGAGACAAAATGTCCCCACATAGATGGCAATATCCAAAATCCTTGTCCTTGTGGGGACAGTTTTTGGTCCCCATGAGGAAAACAGCTTATAAATCATACTAAGTGATGTTTTTTGAAAATGTAAAAATGCAGAAAGTTTTCTGTGTTGTTTAGGGTTAAGGGATATTATATTCAGTGTGTACAATATAAAAATCATGGAAAGTCCTCATAAAACATAAAACCCAACGTGTGTATGTGTGTAGGTGGGAAGGCGATATCTGAGGACGGTCCAGCCTGCAGAGTTCTCCTGAGGAAAGAGGTTCTGCGACTCGTCATCAACCTCAGCTCTTCAGTCGGTACCAAAGGACACGAAACCGGATTACTCACGTAAGATCAACCAAGAAATACGGTGCAAGCGTGAGTGTGTGTGTGCGTGTTCTGATTTCATTCCTGTGTAATGGTCTGCTGCCCTCTGCAGGATAAAGGAGAAGTTTCCGTACGCTTTCGATGACATTTGCCTGTACTCTGAGGTTTCTTTCCTGCTGGCCAACTGCATGTTCCGTCTGGCTTCACGCCGCTTCATCCAAGAGCTCTTCCAGGATGTGCAGTTCATTCCGGTATGAAACGTCTCTATAGTAAATCTCCACCAAAATAATTTTACAGCACCTGAACTTAAGGTATCTGAGTTCATAGTGCTCAGAAAGGTTTGTAGCTTCTACATTTGGTTACAGACTCACAGCCATACTTGGCTAAAATTATTAAAAATTAAAATATTAATATATAATAATTATTTTTTCTTCATTGTATGACTGTCATTAAAATCACAAATTATCACAAATTATTTAATTTTTATTTAGCTTTTATTCAGCACAGAAGCATCAAATTGATCAAAAGTGGATCTCGGTTTTATCGCTATTGAGTTTTAAAAAGTTAGCTGAAAGCCAGTCGTTAATTTCAGCTGAACAGCTGGACAAAAAAGCTGGAGGAAAAGAGCCAGGGGGTTTGGAAGACAGGTAGAGCTGGGTGTCATTGGCGTAGCAGTGAAAGTGAATACCATATTTCCTGAAAATAGATAGATAATGAATAGAATAATGAATAGAAGTAGATAATGAATAGAAGCGGGCCCAAAACAGATCCCTGAGGAACACCAGTATTAACTGTAGATGATCTCGATCGAAAATGTGTAAGTTGGATGAACTGAGTGTGACCAGAGAGATATGATATAAACCAGGACAGGGAGGTGCCAGTGAATATCAAAAGTCAAAAGAAAATCAAAAATGCAGCCTTGATGAGCATAAGAGACTTTTTTTCAAAAACATTAAAACATCTTACCAACCACAAACCAAAATATAAATATTTATCTGTGAATTTTGAATAAAATATTATGGTGAACATGTGATATCGGTCCACCACTAGGGTTTAATAGTGTGTCTGTGATGTTGACTGTGTTTCTGTCTCCAGCTGTATGATGAAGCTGAAGCTGTGTTGGCTAAACCAGCGCAACCTGTTCCGATGGAGACTGCAGAGTCTTGATAACTCCGTCAGCTTCCTGAACACCTCATCGCCGTTATCCCCCATCCCTCCATCACCTCACCTCCCATACGGCACAGAGACACACAGTTAATTGAAAATGGAGGAGGGGGAAAGCAGGCTGCGGACGGCGGAAGCGATTACACGAATACTGAAACGAGCCCCTGGACTTCAGACGGTGTTTCTGAAAGAGGAGCAGTTTACCAAATAACGTCTTCAGACTGTGAAACAGGTGACCCGGAACACTTCTTTGTTCACAAAAAAATCATCACAAAGACTCTATTTTAAAAAAGAAAAAAAAAGCTGTTGACACTTTAAGAGCGCTGGATGCACAGATGAGATAAACGGTTCTCTGCACTGGTGTGTGTACATATTCCCCCCCATGCCAATGTTTTGAAAAAATCACGTAAACACTACAAAGAATTCTGTGACCGCTTTGGATTCAGTGCAAATGCTTTGACTAGGAATTTAAGACTTCCAGAAGTGAGAGAATGGGCGAAACGTTGATTACATTTGTACTATTTATTAATTTCTTTTCTTTTGTATGTGTGTTTGGATTTTTTTATTACCTCCAGACAATCAGAATTCAGTGTTTTGGGGAAAAAACGCAGTGTGGGACATTCGAACCTTAGTGTCACGCATCTTTTGTTGGATATTTGTCGTCCGCAATACTCTTGCAGGAAATTATCCAAAAAAATAAAAAGAAAACAGCGCAGACAAAGAGCGTGTGAGCACTGATACACACAATCAGAGATAATAGTGTGGATGTTTTCACCACCTCCAGGGTGAATCTCATGAAAGCTGTCAAGGTTCGGTGCTGTGGTCTGATCTGATGGTGATCGGTGATACGGTGGCAGTTAGTTTAACTCTGACCTACAGGAAATGAAACCGGATAAACATAATCATGCATGGTATAGTTTAATTGCCATACATTTAATAAAAGTGATCATCAAGTACCTTTTGAAGGAATATTCTGAGTTCAGTACAAGATTTGTGCGATGCACCAGAAATTCATTGGGATTTATTTTTTTCTGGAAGCAAAAAGTGCTTAATTGTCATATCAATGTCAATGCAAAGTAATAGTCCTAAAAACAGATAAATACTATACTTTATTTATTTGTTTGTTATTCAAACTGATGGACTAGTCAAAATAATTTTCTGGTGTAATCGACAACATGCCACCGATGCGATACATGAAAGTGTCGAACCAGGAATATTCCTTTAAGCTGCCAAAGCACTGCTTTAGGAAGAGTATAAGTATTAGCTTGATGTGTTGTCTATATACTGGTAGCGTTTCCCTTCACATTGCACCTTTTAAATGCATTGAATCCCAGTGTGTTTCCTTTAAACGTGCACCTGATTTATCACTTCAGCTCTGAGCAAGTCAAACCTGCACTGAACTGTTTGACATGTTAAAACACTGGCACAGACAGAGCTATTCAAATGTTCGACCAATTTCGTAGTAGTCTCGTAGTAAGCTGCAGTTTTTACATTTGTCTTTTTTATTGATGTTCTCGACATGTTCCTGATGTTCACACAAAGCACTGAACGGATCCATCTTTCCTGTTCTCCCAAAATGATGTTTAGATTGCATGTTGAATTGAGACAAATCCAGTTGCTTATTTATTAACTGCAAGACCTTTTGTTAATATGCGTGTACCGTCACATCCACGTTGTGTCTCAGCGCTGCTGCTACTGCCTTCAACTGACTGCGATTTGATTGGCTGAAGAGAGTGTGCCATGGCTTTGGCATTTGCCTGTGCTATGGATCTGTACCATAGTGGCGTGAGACACAAAAGTAATGAAAAAAATATATATTTATATTTTTCTTAAAAGATGACATTGCAAGAGACGGTGTAATTTAAAGGAGTTGTTTTTGTTTTTGCCTGAATTGTGGTTTCCCTTGTAAAGTGTGTACAGTGTGTTTTTGGGCACTTTCAGCTCTGGAAAAATCTTACAGTCTTATCAAAGGGATGTATAATTAAAGATGAAAACTCATGGAGTGCATCTGTGTCGAGTATGTGGAGGCGTTTTACCTCTTCTGTAGTTCTGTAGGTGTATATTAGTACTAGATTATACCAATATCAGAAGACTTACTGTAGAATCATTTATTTCAAATGTAAAGCCAAGATGTTTGGCAGAATGTACAGTATAGTCAAATGCACATTGCCCTGAAGCAGTATATTTTTACCAGAAATAATTTGGTAACATTAGTTCATGCATCATGAACAAAGCATTTGAACAGCATTATTAAACAACATTTATTAATCCTGGTTAATTTCTACACACTACTGTGTAAAAGTTTGGGGTCAAAGATATTAATGCTCTTATTCAGTAAGGATGCATTAAATTGATCAAAATTGACAGTAAAAGACATTTATAATGTTACAAAAGATTTCTGCTTGAAATACTGTTCTTTCTATTCATCATAGAACCCTAAAAATGTATCATAGTTTCCACAAAAATATTAAACAGCACAACTGTTTTCAACATTGATAATAAGAAATGTTTCAAAGCAGCAAATCAGCATATTAGAATGATTTCTAACAGGTAGGAAATATACAGAAATTGAAGTTATCAAACAGTCTAGGCTGCATAAATTATAAATTAAATATAGATTAATCCTTATTAAAGCTACAAACCTTCTTTAGTCAAGAGCAGTGAGTAGTTTTCTCTGTTACCTTTGTTCTTTGATAAACATTAAAGGGTTAGTTCACCCAAAAATGAAAATTCGGTCATTTATTTCTCACCCTCATGTCGTTCTACACCCGTAAGACCTTCATTCATCTTCAGAACACAACTTAAGATATTTTTGATGAAATCCGATGGCTCAGTGAGGCCTGCATTGAGAGCAAAGCCACTGAACCTCTCAAGGTCCATAAAGGTACTAAAAACATATTTAAAACAGTTCATGTGACTACAGTGGCTCTACCTTAATATTATAAAGCGACGAGAATACTTTTTGTGCGGCAAAAAAAAAAATAATAATAACGACTTTGCAACAATATCTAGTGATGGCCGATTTCAAAACACTGCTTCATGAAGCTTCTGAGCTTTACGAATCTTTTGTTTCGAATCGTAAATGACTATTATAAATCGCACAGTGTGCACCCAGCTTAAGCCAGGATTAGGCCTTATTTCAAATAGGGTATTTAAGTACCTTTTATAAACGTACCCTAGAAAAAAAACATTACTGGTGAACATCTTAAGACAAAATAATGGCTCTGACATATTTTAAGATATATCAGTGCAAGTTGCTTTCAGTTAAAACAGCTCAAACATGCATTTTAGTCTAGGACTAGCTTAAGCCTTGTCTGTGAAACCGGGGGTAAATGTGCGAAATTTCATCGGATGCAGCAACGATCATGATATGACATTCAAAATGTAAAAATATACAACCTACTCAACATAAATGCAAAAATATCATCCTTTTAATTCAGCCAAGAGGCCATGCCGTGACGAATCGATCTCCTACTGGTCGCACGTCTTGACGTGATGCGAATTCGCAGCTCAGAGTTCATCGAACTTGAACTTTGGATCGCAGCGAAATGCCAAACGAAAAGTGCAGTGTGACCGCACCTTTTAAAATGGAAAAAAAAAAAATCACATGCGTTAACGTTAACAGCACTAGTAATAATATTTCACAATATTACTGTTTTTGCTCTATTTTCAGGTCTAATAAATGCAGCCATGATGAGCATAAAGAGACGTGCATTGTTAGTTCATGAAACATAATGCATTAAATAATGTTAACCTAATTCTAAAGTGTTACCCGTAACACCCATTCTCTCAAGAGACAACATTTTACACTTTTTGACCAGAAAGGTCTACCAAAACATGCAAAACAAAGTTAAAGTACCTTACAAAATAATTGCAAAATCACATTTCACAACACTTCTTGGCAGTAAAGGCTGTTTTGCAGAAGGAAGAGGGGCCCTGATGACATGATCTAACTGAACATTTTTGTGATAAGATCAACAGTGCTGGCTTGCTTACTTTGGTGTGTATAAAATATCACAGAACTGAGTTTTCATGACTTATGTGGCAACAGAAGTGACATAATCACTTGAAAAGCCTGAAAACTCAGGCTCTTGCCTTGTGGCTTTTGTCCCAGGGGTCTCCAGCACCTCTGAAGACACGTTTTGCTGCACAGAGGACATGTAAGTCAAGTTTGTGAGACATGTGGCTGCACATATGTCTGCGGTGAGATGGCAGGATGGTGTTAGGAAAGAGGACCGCGTCACTTTAGGGCTAATGAACGAACAACTCAGATCCTCTGCGCTCGCCAACCATGTTTTTTCTGCCGCGGTGGGTGGCATGTCTAAAATCTCCACGTCACACCATGTGCAGTCATCCATCCTCAGAGAATGGATCTTTTCACTCGCCTTGAAAAGAACAGAAAACTGTCAAGAAGTCGAAAAAATACTGGGTAAAAAATTTGGGTAAAACTTCACCACATTAGTTAACATGAACTAACAATGAACAGCAGCCTACTTCTAAAGCATTTTTTAGTCTTAATGTTAAGTTTTTAAAATAAAAAGTTGTATTTGTTAACATTAGTTAATATACTGTGTAAACTAACATGAACAATTGTACACTCTTAAAGTCCCCATGAAATCAAAATGGAAATTTTTTGGCTTTTAGTATGAATATGTTAGTCTTACTGTTATCTATTCGGTTGAGTCTGACGTCACGCTGCAGTGCTTCCGGGTCTAAACGCTCTATCTCATACCACAAGAAAACAACAAACGGTGCTAATATACACACACAATGTGGTGTAATACTACCAAAGAATTATAATCATAACCTTTATCTCCATACCAAAATCCCAGATGGCCAGACAGTGGTTCATCTTTTATAAATCGTTCAAATATTAATGTCTGTGACACTGTGAGCATGGAGACTGTAAGTATTTTAAATGTTTAACTTTTTAAAATGTTAAATGTTTAAAATGAATAAATAAACGGCCGTCGACATGCCATTCTCAAGTGAAACGAGTCGAGGCTTGGACCCAGAAACGGCGTTGCTTACGTCACGACTTAACAAGCGGATAGGCTTCATTTACACAAACAGCATTTTAAGGGCTTGAAAACACAAACTTTTGAAATTGAGTGCGAGTTTTTGAAAACAATATTGTTATCGTCCTGTGTAAACTACAAAAATACAAATCTCTGAAAACGTTGACGTCATGCGCATACATATTATGTATTCAGTCTATAGGTGACATCGCCAACTACTGGCCTGGCAGCAGAATGCAGCGTTTTTAATCGTTTTCTTGTTGTCTGTATGTGAAAAATGCAAAAGGAAAAAGTTTTTTTTGCATTCAAAAGTACATTGTTGTCATGTAAACGTACCCTGAGAAACCCTTTTTCAAAAGTTTATGTTTTGAGGCCAAAACCAAAAAAGTTTTCTATTTAAAGTTGAAAACGGTTTTGTGTAAACGACCCCTCAGTGTGAACGGCATTTTAAAAAGCTAAAGAACCTTTTTCCACTATAAAGAACCTTTTGTGGAATGGAAAGATTCCATGAATCTTAAAGGTTCTTCATGGAATCATCAATGCCAATAAACTAACACTGACAAAGATTATTAAATGCTGTAAAAAAATATATTGCTCTCTGTTAGTTCATGTTAGTTAATACATTAATGTTAACAAATGAGACCTTATTGTAAAGTGTTACCAAAATTAAAGTAAATTATAGATATTTAGGCTACTTTTTTGTATTGAATGATCTATTTTTTCTCTTAATTGGTCCACCATCTTGGATGATTTTCACACCTTTGTGAGTAAAGGGGCTCAACTAGAACATCACTTTGATCTGTTATGTAACCTGGTTATAAAAACAGCTCAACTAGCCTAAGATGGTTTGCTTGGTTTAAGCTGATTTTCAAGCCTGTTATCTGCTGGTTTAGGTCACATGCTAGAAATTGCCCAAAAGCCATCTAAAACCAGCCAAAAAACAAGCATGGCCAGGCTAAGATACCATAAAAGACCATCAAACCAACTTAGGCTGGTTTATGCTGTCAAAATGAATAGAGGCACTGCAGTTACAGAATTGTACAGCATCAATGTAATTAATTACTTCATAAAGATCTTCATCCAGGTCCAGTGCTTTTATGTGCAGAAAGCTGAACGTTTCTTTTGGAAATCCTCTTAGTCTGGAAACGGTTAGAAAGAAGATCTCATCAGAATGTCACAGATACGAACTGCAGTCCATCATCTTACAGGTAATATTTATAAGACTTACGTGCTTCTGTACGACCACAGGCAAACACAACAACCAAGCGAAACCAGGAGAGGAATCGAAATCTTGGCGATCAGCAGGTAATCTGTGGAGAGAATTGTTATCTCCTATTACAGTTCAACATTATAATGGCCTGTCCACATAAAATATAGTTAATATTCACTGTGAATATACATTTTGTATAGAAATAATGTGTTTCTATGGAGCTATTTACACTTCAAAAGTTAAAGTAATTTTGTAACTTTGCTTTTGTATAACATTTGTCAAATATTGAATTAATATTGAGTCAGATTAGGTGTTTAGTTTTATTTTTAGCATTAGAAAGACTTTATCAGCATCCTGTGCTTTTCTGTCTTCTCTATTATAAGCAGAAGGCAAATTTTGTTTCGAAAAGATTTCACAAAAGATGTCTATTCAAAATAAATGCTGTTCTTTTGAACTTTCTATTCATCAAAGAATCCTGTAAAAATGTTTCCACAAAAATATGAAGCAGCACAACTGTTTTCAACATTGATAATAATAAGAAATGTTTCTTAAGCAGCAAATCAGCATATTAGAATGATTTCTGAAGGATCATGTGACACTGGAGACTGGAGTAATGATGCTGAAAATTCAGCTTTGATCACATGAATAAATTACATTTTAAAAAATATATTAAAATAGAAATCAGTTGTTTTAAATTGGACTAATATTTCACAGTATTATTGTTTTTACTGTATTTTGTATCAAATACATGCAGTCTTGGTGAGCAGAAACAACTTCCTTAAAAAAAAAACTGTCCAAACTTTTGAACAGTAGTGTACTTTTCTTTTTTTTCTTTTTTTTTTACATTTTAAGTTATATAAATTAAAATTAGTATATTTATAAATCAACACGAACCTAAATTAATAAATGCTGTAAAAATATTTTAATATCTTCTTTTATGTTCCACAGAAGAAAGTAAGCATTTCTGTAAGTGTGAATGTGATCTGATAGCGTTTGAATCAGTATCTGGACTCACAGTTCTTTCTGGTTCTGAAGGTGGCGGTGGTCTCTGGTCCACAGCCTGCAATCGTACATGCTGCCAGATGAAATGTGTACGTCTGGTCCTCCTTAAGACTGCTGACTGTGAAAGACTTGCTGTGAGGATCGTCCATGTACCGTGTGAAGGACACTGCCAGAACAAACAGGAAGGATGTATGTGATATACTACAGTAGCGAGGGGAGTGTAACGAACAGATTAGTAATATAATGCAAGAATAAAATGTAATTTATCATGCTATTCAATTAAAAAAATAAAGAAATAGCTGTTTAATCCTATAAAGCGTAAATTTCAGTTCTTTAAATTATCAACATGATCAAAACTTTGCTGAAAAACCTGTTGTACAATCATCTGATTGATAGTTTACAGTTTTTAAGCAAGTAAAATGCCTTTTATTACAATTGTAAATACATCCCCCTTCAGGTCGTGTTCTTTTTACTGTGAAATCATTACTGATTTTTTATAAAATAGTTGTAAAAATAACTTATATTATTAATAATATTTCAAGATAAGCACTTATTGAACTGAAGCAACTTGATTATCCATACATCATTTTTTAGAAAAGTCATGTTAAAACGTGAACATGATCTATCAGGCTTTTGAGGAACATTTATCTCTTAATCATCATTGAGCTTTGATAATAAAACTAACCATTTAAATATCATCTTACTCAGACATATTATTGGGAGATATAGAGTGACAACTGATATTTATATGCATTTTATGCAAGTTATCTGCTATACTGTTATAAAGATCTCATTGATTTACATTACAAGCTATCAGAATTTCATTTTACCATTTTTCCATATAAATATCAGCAAATGCACCACATATTTTTGCTCAGTGTTTTTTTCCTCCTCGAGTAAGAGCTCCATATTCTCACTATATCCTATTATATGAGCCATGAAAGCCTGATGTATCAAATTTGATACAAGACAAAAAACACATATACAAACTCTTCTTTTTTAGATTTAGTCTGAAGGTTCAATAAACGGTTTTATAAAAAAAAAAAAGATTATTTCTTGTCAGGTTTTACAGAGTGAAGGAGCTACATGTTACAGAAACTTTATTGGATATTTTCAACGTAACACTTACTGAGATCGTAGCCGGCCTCTGAAACTTCTTGTACCTTAATCACATATCTTGTGATGAATCCAGTGTGACTCGGATCCTCCTCATTGAAACTCCATTTCAGGTTTACAGATGACCAAGTTATGTTTGGGTTAGAGTCCAATGTAGGGTACTGCGTGGGCTCTTCAGAACACAAAAATACTATTTATATGTTATATTGCACAATGCAGATGTGAAAATGGTCGATTTCCAAATTTCTCAAATTGAAGATGTCATTTTGATGCAATATAGCACCTACTGTACAGCATAAGCACCTGTTTTTTGCTCTACATTAATGTCCTATAGATATACTGCAGGTAAAGTGTGTGTGTGCACTCTTACCCTGTTCTTGGAAGTATCCGATCTGTTTCTCATAAGGTCGGTGTCCCTCAGCGTTACAGTTGTAGACTGTAAATGTGTATTGAACTCCTGCTTTAAAATCCCCTGTAAATAAACAATTTTACAGTGATTTTAAACAATAATTCAAAATTTCTAAAGATGACTTAAAATGATTTAAAATAAGACAAAACAAGCATAAAAATAAACAACAAAAAATCAAAAACTGTATTCACCCCCTTAACAACTGTTTGTTTTGTTTTTTAAGAAGCCTAATTTCAAAAGTGTGATTTCTAGAACTGGCACAGTCATGTAAATGAATCAAATCTTTAAAATCCATGGGCATTTTTATATCTACACTATAAAAAATATAGCAACATTTTGGGTTTACAGATTGAACTTAACAACAATATACTGTATATATTCCATTAACTGATATAATGTTAATATACAGTACCAATATATATGATACATACTTTGATTGTTACATATACCTGCAACATTTCAGCCATAAATTAATTATAAATGGTAGCTAGATTATGTTCATTACCCGTCTATCCATTATGTTGTTTATGCTGAAATATAGATAATGATTTGTTTTTTAATAATTTGAATTAGCTTTTATGTTTATATTTTCAGTTTTCATTACACTTTAGTTTCAGTGCTTTTGTCATTTTTATTAGTTCTTTTTAATATTTCAATTTTATCTTTGATTTTATTTCAGTATTAATCGTTTTTGTGCTTCAACTTAAACTTGGCAAGGCCAATAATGTTAATATACCAACCTACTGAAGTGCTAAAATCTGTTTCGCACCTTTATAATATACTGACAACCACCAAAAAACACAATCAAAGCTCATTAATTATAATAATTGTAAATTGTTTTTAACCGTATATACAGTAGTAAGTGAACTTACCGTCAACTCTAACATTTTTACAGTCTTTTACCATTAAAATCATTATAATTTTTTTACAGTGTAGTTGTGCCAAGCGCTAAAATAATTTTCGGCTAGAAATTTAAAAAATGCAAAAGCATAATTATGAAAAAGCATAAAATGCTGCCTAGGCTCACTATGTTTTAGAACAGAGCTGTTATATACAGTATGTAATAATGCTGTCACATATCTAGAAACACATTAACGGTACTATTTTATTTTGATGTTACTTGTATGTACAGCTTTATACCTGCGTTCAGGCTTAAGGAGGTCTGATTAGTTGGGACTTTTCTCCACTGCAAGTTGCAGGGGGGCACACCACCCAGCATGCACCAGTCTACGATGTAATCACATGTGGTGGCAGAGTCCCTCGTCCAGGTGAGCTGAAATCCCTTTTCATTCCCTACAATCCTCTTCTTCTTCAGTATGGCTGCAGCAGTAATAACAGTCAGTTATTTCACATTATACAGAAGCGCCTTTAACATTGAGCATTAAGCTTGTCACCTGTGTATACTGAAGGAATAGTGATGTGGGATGGTATAGATAAGCCAGACTGAGTGACGGCCCTCACGGTGATGTCACACATATGGATATCTAAGGGTAGTTCCACTTTCGTCTGCGTGACATTCATGCACACGCTCCTCTGTGGATTTCTGTTGCTCACACACACTTCATAGGCTTCAATATTTGACTCTGAGTCACTGCTGACCTGAGGAAGAGTGAACCGTGTTGACACAGATTGCTTTTTACAGCAAAAAAAAAAAAATATATATATATATATATTTTTAAATACATTTCAAAATATACAAAAATATATTGCTAATATAGCTGCAATGCACCTTAGCCAATAACAATAACTGTACCAAACATGATATAAAGTACCATGCATGGCGAAAATTCTTAATAAGTCTGAATAATGTTGAATATGTAAACTTACAGTTTTCCACACAAGTGTGACGGCGCGATTGGGATTATCCCTGATTCGTCTCCACAGATCTATGCTCACTAGAGGCTCTGCAGAACAAAATAACATACATTTTTTGCATTTTCTCGCTGTGCAAAATTCACTGCCACGGTGCTATGGTGTTGTGAGTGGTTGCTACGGCATTGCTATTCGGTTGCTAAGGTGTTCTTAGTCTTTTTAGTGTGTTGCTGTGCTTTCTAAGGCATTCTGGGTGGTTGCTAGGTGCTTAAATCAAAAGCGCCTCTTTGATTTTCTGATGTTATTGTGAGGGATCATTGACGTCTGTACCACAAACAGTGCGGGAAAAATTATGTGCCAAATAAAGTATTACATTTCTGAAAAATGTCTAACCTTCAGTGTGAGCAATAGAAATAGTCAAGCATATAGAGTATTACTTAGATCAAGGTTTTTCAAATCAAACTTTCTGATAACAAACCCATCATATGATGATTCTCTTGCAAAGTACCCCCTTTCTACAACATGTTTATATATATATATATATATATATAAAATCAGGCATAACATTATGACCACCTTCCTAATATTGTGTTGGTCCCCCTTTGCTGCCAAATCAGCCCTGACCCATCGAGGCATGGACTCCACTAGACCCCTGAAGGTGTGCTGTGGTATCTGCACCAAGATGTTAGCAGCAGATCCTTTAAGTCCTGTAAGTTGTGAGGTGGGGCCTACATGGATCGGACTTGTTTGTTCAGCACATCCCACAGATGCTCGATTGGATTGAGATCTGGGGAATTTGGAGGCCAAGTCAAGACCTCAAACTCGTTGTTGTGCTCCTCAAACCATTCCTGAACCATTTTTGCTTTGTGGCAGGGTGCATTATCCTGCTGAAAGAGGCCACAGCCACCAGGGAATACTGTTTCCATGAAAGGGTGTACATGGTCTGCAACAATGCTTACAATGCGTGTCAAAGTAACATCCACATGGATGGCAGAACCCAAGGTTTCCCAGCAGAACGTTGCCCAAAGCATCACACTCCCTCCGCCGGCTTGCCTTCTTCCCATAGTGCATCCTGGTGCCATGTGTTCCCCAGGTAAGCGACGCACACGCACCCGGCCATCCACGTGATGTAAAAGAAAACGTGATTCATCTGACCAGGCCACTTTCTTCCATTGCTCCGTGGTCCAGTTCTGATGCTCACGTGTCCACTGTTGGTGGTTTCGGTGTTGGACAGGGGTCAGCATGGGCACCCTGACTGATCTGCGGCTATGCAGCTCCATACGCAACAAACTGTGATGCACTGTGTATTCTGACACCTTTCTATCAGAACCAGCATTAACTTCTTGAGCAATTTGAGCTACAGTAGCTCATCTGTTGGCTCGGACCACACGGGCCAGCCTTCGCTCCCCACGTGCATCAGTGAGCCTTGGCCGCCCATTGGTTAATCACTGTTCCATCCTTGAACCACTTTTGATAGATACTGACCACTGCAGACTGGGAACACCCCACAAGAGCTGCAGTTTTGGAGATGCTCTGACCCAGTTCTGACCCAGTCATCTAGCCATCACAATTTGGCCCTTGTCAAACTCGCTCAAATCCTTACGCTTGCCCATTTTTCCTGCTTCTAATTTTTTATAGGGGTGGCCTGGCAGGGGCCAGCAACCAGTCTGGGGTGGCACAGAAATCATTATTTCAACATAAAAATGAGTCTGACTATAATGTAGGCTACTGGACTGTGCCTACAACACAACCGAATACAGTTAATTTGTTGACCATTAAAAAATAAAAAAAATAAAAAATCATTTCCCACTTGCAGGCATATTAATAAAGGGGCTCATACTAAATTTCAACTTGTTCAGTCAGCTTGATCTGTAGTTCAAAGATAATTCAACCTTCATTGAATTTTTATATAATCAATGAACTTCAACAATTCTGAGTTTGTCTGTTTCAAAAACTAACTGAAAAAGTAAACACTAAATGTTTAACTTTCTATATTGTCAAAATAAATAATTGCAACAGTTCTATCATACCTAAATTAAACTCAGTACAAAGAAATAAAATCCAATTTGCAAGATGCAGAAGCGCAAGTCAACAGCACATAAATGCCAGAATGAAAAATTAATTATTTTATGCATTTAAATGTGATACATTTTTGTTTGTACTTTATAAATTAACGCAAAATTAGCATCTTCTAGTACAAATGCACAGTTCTCGCATTTATTTATGCATTAAAAAATTACATATCAGCTCGTGCCTTATATTGTGATCTCAGCTATATATAATACTGATATATAATATCACTGTTGTTTTGCTTAAGCTCATTCGGCACCTGTATCATTTCCGCGCGGGTTTGACTTGCGCCTGGCGCTGAGGCGAAGTTGGAGCGTTTAAATAAACGCAGTTCTTGTCAACTAAAAAGGGAGGCAGAAATAGCAGTTGTGAGCGGGGTGGCCCCCCTGCTGTAAAAATAAAGCTGCATCTGATTATGCTATGTTAGCTACTTCACAAAATAGTGTTTTTCTCTGAGGCATGGTAAAGCATGGTACTCGCAAAAAATCAAGAAGGTGTTGAGCTATATAACAACAACTAGTTTTCTGTCTATCAATATATCAAAACAGTTGTTCCCTTGTCTATTAAAATGTGTATTATATTAAAGCATCTTTGGTGTTTCCATGGTTTCTACAAAATAAAATCGGAAACCAAGGCAGACCGAGGGTTAACGCGGGTATGACGCAATTGACAGGCGACTCCTCACACGTCCCGGAGCCTTGGTTAAAATTGCAATTTTCTCACGATTTACAAATAGTTGGAAACATTTGGGAAATTGTAAGTACTCAAGTGAACAAAATATATAACACTGGCCTAGTGGTTTTTGGATATTTTACTGCAAAAATATTACATATTGTACCTTTAAATTTCACTGGTATCTAAAATATTGGGTGTCATAACCTTATTTATTACAATATAGGTAGGCTATACATGGGTCAAAAACTAACTATTTTATTCATTTATTATTTTTTTTGTGGTGGGGCCAGTGAAAATTTATTGAATTCATTGAATAAAAAAATCAAGAATCAAATCTGAAAATCGATTCGAGAACATCTGAATCGATACCCAGCCCTAATATATATATATATATATATATATATATATATATATATATATATATATATATATATATATATATATATATATATAATGTATGTATGTATATGACATTTTCCGTGGACCATAGTGTGAAAACCCCTTAGTTCTCTATCTATTATTGGTGATCATTTTTCCATGACCTTACCTGTGTTGAATAGCCTTTGTGGTGTCCATCGGCCCCAGTCATTCCCCTGTACTGCACAGCGCCCCCTAGTGGAGTACTGTGTGCTGGGCTTCAGGTGCTCTAGTCTAAATGTGTAATGCTGCATCGAGTCAGATCCATCCTTATCTAATTCCTGTAAGACAACAACAACACACACTTTCTCAAACACAGGACATGCCTCAGCATTTCTGTGAAGTTCATTCAGTTTATCTGATGTGGCGAGTGTTTTCATGAGAGATTAATAGAGCTTGTGAAACTAACTCTTGTCGTATTTCAGAGGCCACAACATTATTTGGAAACACGAATCAAAAACGTGTTGTGCAACAGGAAAAAAAAACACTTTAAAGTGATAGTTCACCCAAAAATGTTACACAATTCATATGGATTTCTTTCACAATCTCTTTTTGAATGCGTAAGAGTTTTGGGTGAATAGAATTTCAATGGAGGGACAGAACTCTCTCAGATTTCATTAAAAATATCTTCATTTGTGTTCTGAAGATGAACGAAAGTGTTACCGTTTTGTAACAACATAAGAGTGAGTAAATGATGACAGAATTTTCATTTTTAGGTGAACTATCCCTTTAATGTGATGCATTACCTGTATTGTCCCTCCTGGTTCAAGTTCAATCTGGCAAACCAAAAGAAGTCCTTTGAAACTCCCATTCAGCTGTAAGACCACCACTGAATCCAACACACCTGCAGTCACGTCAAGACGCTCAGGGACTGGAAAAACTAATGCGAGATTGAATGGTTAAGAAATTAAAGAGTTCTCCCAAAATGTTGTCATTATTCCCTCTCAAAGCAATGTAAAATTCACTGATTATAAGCTCACTCCCTCTGCAACCTGAGGTGAAGCATCTTGATCTAGAGTACAATGGTGATAGTTCATATGAGGTTTCAACTTACAACTTTTTGTTTATCTGGCCCAGATCTTTAAGCTTGTTCATATCACTGAGCTACATGATCCTTCAAAGCTGCAAACTCTGCTCTATGAATTTTAGTCTTCACTTGAAATATTCACCTCTGTCTGTGATATTGAATATGTAGGTCTCGCTCTCTTGCCCCAAACTGTTTGTCACGAGTAAGGTGATGTTGTAGTTGATCTGCTGTGGGGTGGCTTCAAAACTGCAGGATGCAAGATTTGATTCAGGATTACAGCTGACAGTCCTGGAGTCACTGAACACAAGGAGAAAATGCAGTTTTATTCAAATCGTTCAAGTTTTATTCAAAAATCATTTACTCACACTTGTCATTTCAAACCTGTATGACTTTCTTATGAACGCAAAAGAAGATATTTTGATCTGTCCTTATAATGAAAGTCAATGGGGTTCAGTGTTGTTTGGACCCCAAACGCTCTTCAAAATATGTTGAAGAAATGCACTCTTGAAAATAAAGGTTCTTTATTGGCATTGATGGTTCCATTAAGAACTTTTAGCATTCATGGAACTTTTCCATTGCACAAAAGGTTCTTTATAGTGGAAAAAAGTTTTTTAGATTATCAAAATGTTCTTCACACTAAGAAAATAATGGTTAAGAAATGTTCACTGAAAGGTTCTTTGGGGAGCCAAAAATTTTTCTTCAATGGCATCGCTGCAAAAAAAAAAAAAAAAAAAAAAACCTTTGAAACCTTTATTTTTAAGAGAGTACCAGTTAACGATGTCAGAATTTCTGATCACTGATTCATATTCATAAATGAAAGTCTTGTAATGTTTTTTTTAAAAGCCTTATTTGGCAGGTGTTTCAGTTACGCTTTGAAATATTATGCGACTGATTAGTTTCCCCTGGAAATCACCAGATAACCTTACAAGGACAGAGATAATACACTGTTAGTAGTGATAAAATCAGACTAACCTGATTACTAATGTGTACTTCCTTCTCCGCTGACCATGTAGGTTAGGAGCTCTGTGTATTTTCCACGAGCAGTTGATGTTTCGTATGTCTTTGGTCTCACATCTGAAGTCCTGAGGTTTATCAGGAGGAACTGAACAAGGTTTAGCAGAAATTAAAATCTCTAATCAGAAATCTGCCATTATGCTTAGAAGAAAATGTTTCAGTTTGTAATGAATTACTATCGCTTTTTTTTTTTTTTTTTTTTTTTGTATAGCGCTTTTCACAAAACATTGCTTCAAAGCAGCTTGTTTCAGTGTTTCAGTTGTCTTCAGTCTTAAATATTTTTATATTTTATTTAGTGGAAAAATATTTCTTTCAAAATATATTTTTATATTATACTTTCAAGTAATATACTGATGTGAATTAAGTAGTAATAAATATTATGACTAAGTACTAAATAATAAAAATGTAATAAATAATTAAAAAAAAGTTAGGATCTACTAGCATCTTTGTCATAATTACTGCAGAATATATGCAGAATACAATATTTTAGCCTATACTGTATATTGGGCCATTTGAAAATTGTGTTGGACAATTGAACTCAAGTACTCACAGGTGACATAGTTCAAAGCTGCAGCATCGTCCTTCTCGCAGTAGAAGTTGACACCGTATATATTTGTGACTTTGATGTTTTCCACTCTAATGGCTTTGACCTGTGGGCTTATGTTGATGACTTTGTATTTACGGTTGTTGAAGAACATAAAGGTGATGTTTGTCTCTGTGGAATAAATGCAGCAGAACATCACCGTGGAGCCCTCCCGTAACACCTGCTCGTCTGGGAACATCTGGACTTCATCATGAGCCAAGTTCATCTCCCCTACAAGAAAATTGGTAAAATATATGAATCAATATGTTTATAGAACCATCCAACCACTCCACAAATTTAAACAATGATGTTTGCATGTTCAGAAATTGTCACCACAATGCTATGGCCATGTGATTTGTTGTCAAGGCATTGCTAAGGTGATTTATTTTTTTTTTTTGTAAGTTTTTACGTTTGAGCTTCCGCAAGAACTAATGAGGTTTATTCTCGTGTTACGCACCATGTTTGAGATTCCGCAAGAACCAATAAGGTTCATTCTTGTGTGTTACGCAGCACATCTGAGCTTCCGCAAGAACCAATGAGGTTCATTTTTGTGTTACGCAGCACGTTTGAGCTTCCGCAAGAACCAGTGAGATTCATTTTTGTGTTACACAGCACGTTTGAGATTCGGCAAGAACCAATGAGGTTCATTTTTGTGTTACGCAGCACGTTTGAGCTTCAGCAAGAACCAATGAGGTTCATTCTCGTGTGTTACGCAGCACATTTGAGCTTCTGCAAGAACCAATGAGGTTTATTCTTGAGTGTTACACAGCATGCTTGAGCTTCCGCAACAACCAATGAGGTTCATTCTTGTGTTAAGCAGCACGTTTGAGCTTCCACAAGAACCAATGAGGTTCATTCTTGTGTTACGCACCATGTTTGAGTTTCCGCAAGAACTAATGAGGTTCATTCTCATGTTACGCAGCACGTTTGAGCTTCAGCAAGAACCAATGAGGTTCGTTCTCGTGTGTTACGCAGCATGTTTAAGCTTCCGCAAGAACCAATAAGATTCATTCTTGTGTTACGCAGCACGTTTGAGCTTCCGCAAGAACCAATGAGGTTCATTCTTGAGTGTTACACAGCATGTTTGAGCTTCTGCAAGAACCAATGAGGTTTGTTCTTGCATGTCAAGCAGGTTCTGAGTGAGCTTCTGTTTATGTTCACTGATCAATGTTTATATGTGAATAAAGCCTAAAATAAATCTGTTAAAGCAATCGTGTCTCTTCAGAAAATTTGGACTAAACTGTTCAATTCATATGGGTTAGTTTTACGATCTCTTTATAAACTTTTTGAAGCGTCAAAGTGGTAGTAGCGTAGCTGTCTATGGAGGGACAGAAAGCTCTCAGATTTCATCAAAAACATCTTCATCTGTGTTCCGAAGATGAACAAAAGAATTACGGAACGACATGAGAGTGAGTAAATGATGACAGAATTTTAATTTTTGGGTGAACTATCCCTTTAACTTCCCCATGACTGTTCTGACTTTGAACATGCCTGTTATGTGTCTCTCAACTGTCACTGATGAGTGTGCACTTCTGAGAGCATGTTGGTCAACCAGCCTCAACAACTATACCAGACCAACTTGGTCCAGTAAACAACCACTTAAAACATTGTATATATGATACTTTACAGTGTATAATGATACTTTACAGAGAAAATGCCACAAGGAATGATCTCATAAATGTGAAAGAGCAGCAGAGGAAGATCAAATGCTTATATCATTTACTCACCCTCAAGATTATAAGAACACATGAATTAAACAAATAAAATAATGATGTGAACAGATAAACAATTAATAATAAATACTGTAATATTCCATTAAAAAAAATAAGAATTTACATTTTGATTTCATGGTGACCTTTATGTCAAAGAGCATTCCAATACGTCAAAGAGCATTCCAATAATAAATATCACAATTTAATATATACTGAAGAATCACACACACACACACACACACACATATATATATATATATATATATATATATATATATATAAATAAAATGTATAGAAATATATTTGTGTTTTCTGCAGTGCGTGGAATAAACTATAAGGACAAAATAAGAAATATATACAGTGGTTCTTCTGGTTTGGTCTTACTGAATTTTAGAATTTGCAATTTCGCTAAAAAGTTGAATAGAAAAATGAAATGAATGTGCGAATGTCTCAATATTTGGTTTGTGTCTCTTTTGCGTAATTGGCAGCAGATCTTATGTTGTCCTAGACTTTTGGACTCCACTACATTTTTATGGAGATCTGGTCCGTGTACCTTCGGATAATTTGTTTTCTCGTTTTTGTCTTCTAAACTTCATTTATCACATATTCGACCCTCCTCATGAGCATTAATAAACAAATCTCGAGTCGTTTTTTCATATTTTTATTTTTGTTTTAATCACACTGTTCTAATCCGCCAAATGGAAAAACAATAAAACCAAAATGGATAAACAGCTTGAATATTCAATCTATACATGGGCGGGAATAAAACGCCCCTTTCCGCTGATTGGTCAACCAAAGATCAAGCTGCGTCATCGGTTCTTAGCTCCAGAACTCAGCTCCGCACAACAGAATATAGTAGCCTATATCTATCCGATACATTTGTATGGATTATTAGAGTTTATTGCAACTACATTTAATCTCGTTCTCATCAAACAGCCAGACTAATAAATGGCTCTACACAACCCGTGCCAGGGCAGAGCCTAGACAGAGCTTTCTTCTGTAGCCTATACACATAAATTCGTGTGCTGTGAAATACTAATTTATCATATTAAATATTAATTTACGTGGCATCTGCTCTCACAACTACTCCTAGCCTATATATTTGGCACACTGCTGTTTTATTTAGCTGACCAACTCAAGCTGCTGTCAGCAGTTCTTTCTCAGTTCCGCGCAACAGAATTATTCATCAGTTACAGTTGTATGGATTCTTAACTCGGACATTTCATCTAGGTATATTTCTCATCAAACAACCAGATTAAAGAATGGCTCAACACAAACCCCACAGGCGCACCTAGCTTTCTTCTGCCTACACATACATTTGCGTGCGGTGCATATTAAATATTAATTCATTTACGTTGCATCTGCTGTCACAACTACCCCAGCCTACCTATTTGGCACACCGCCTGTTTTATTTAGCTGATCAACTCTTGAAATCCGTGTGCCAAAAATGCGCGACTCACTGAACAGCGCAGAGAGAATGTATTTACATTGTAGTGAAGTTCAAGTGCATGTCACGGTTCATGGGTCAGTATGCTCATTCTGTGTGTGTGTGTGTGTGTGTGTGTGTGTGTGTGTGTGTGTTCCGCTCTTTGTATTGTCAGCGTTGCCTAGTTACAGCGCACCTCACGAGTCAATCAAGCGGTCACAGGTGTAGCTCATCTGCACTGCCTTTATCTGGCTGGCGTTTCTTTCGAGTGTTGTCAGATCGTTGTTGCTCATGTCCTGTCTTGTTCTGTCAGTCTTCCTAGGTCCTGAGCCTTTACGCCTGCTGTCTCTTACCCGGATTTCGTACTGGTGGATTTCTTCCCTGCCTTAGCTGGAGACTCTGCTGGATTGTGCTGCACCTGTTACAGTTCTTCTGCTTGTCACTCGTTGCAGTAGTTTAAATAAAGACTTTTCACTCACAATTGGATCTTGTATTTCTGTTTCATGACAGAACGATCTGACCGTCATGGATCCAGCGAGTGCGTCAGATTTAAGAGACTTTTTGACTCACAGTAATTCACGCATGGATCGCCAGGAGGAACAGATGGCAGCCTCTAATCGCGCTGTTCAAGCCCTGGTATCTCAGGCCTCGGAGCTGACCACCCAGATACAGCATCTCTAGACTGAGTCCGTCCAGCAACCCGCTGTGTCTATTCCACCTGTGTCTTCAGCCTCGGATCAGGCCGTTCGTTTCACCGAACCCGCCTTCCGCCTCCAGCCTTCTACTCTGGTGAGCCCCAGCACTGTTGATCTTTCCTTGCCAAATGTTCTCTGTACATCTCCCTCCAACCTTCATCATTTCCTACTGAGGAATCGAAGATAGCTTTTGTCATCACGCTGCTTTCTGGACGGGCGGCTCTCTGGGGGACTACAGTTTGGGAACAGAATCTTCCATGCTGCACCTCTTTTCAGTCATTTTCGGAGGAGATTAAGAAGGTTTTTGATCGGGCTGTTTCGGGCAGGGAGGCTCGTTTTCCGGCTGAGTTATGGCAGGGGAATCGGAGCGTCACAGATTTTTCTATTGAATTCCGCACTTTGGCGGTGGAGTGTCGTTGGAATTAAGAAGCGCAGTGGGGGACTGACTGATTATATCAAGGATGAAATCTACTCACTAGAGTTGCCCACATCGCTGGATGGATTAATTGATCTGGCTATTCGGGTGGACACCAGATTGCAGCAGAGAGGTCAACAAGCGCGCCGAGCCCCGGCAGTCAATCTGCCGTACCATCCTCCTATCACTTCCTGCGACACGGATGTCTCCGGTTCCGAACCGGAACCTATGCAGATGGGCAGATCCCGTCTTTCCCTGGAAGAGAAGCGTAGGCGCCGTAATGAAGGTCTCTGCTTGTATTGTTTGAGCGGCTGGTCACATGGCAGCAGTTTGTCCCGTAAAAGCCAGAACCCGTCAGTAGGTAAGAGGTTACTGACGGGTGGGGTCACTTTAACTAAACTTTAGTTAAAGTGACCCCTTTAACTGCTGCTACCCTCCTGTCTGTCAAGTTGTTGTGCTCCTCAGCCACCTATGACTGTCAGGCTTTAACTGACTCTGGTGCTGAGGGTAATTTTCTAGACTCTGATCTTGCTTATAGACTTAAACTTCCTGTGATTGCTCTCCCTAAGCCCATTGCTGTTCATGCTCTCAATGGCTTATCTCTTCCTTCCATCACTCACACTACTGGTCCAGTAAGACTCATCACTTCTGGTAATCACACTGAGACCATTTATTTTCTTTTAACTGACACTCCTGTTACTCCAGTAGTCTTAGGACATCCGTGGCTTGTGCTTAATAACCCTCATATAAATTGGAGTCAGAATTCTATTCTCTCTTGGAGTGAGAGTTGCCATGCTTCGTGTTTGTTGTCTGCTTGTCCTTCTGTGCCCTGTTCTGTGTTTCAGGATGAGCATATGGACCTGTCAAACGTGCCCAGTGAGTACCTCGACCTGAAGAGAGTGTTCAGTAAGTCTCGAGCTGCTTCTCTACCTCCACATCGTCCCTATGACTGTGCAATAGATTTATTACCAGGTATGTCTCCGCCTAAGGGCAAACTTTATTCGCTTTCTGTCCCGGAGAGGGAGGTCATGGAGAAGTATAATTCTGATTCTCTAGCAGCCGAGATCAGTCACCCTTCTTCTTCGCCAGCAGGAGCGGGGTTTTTTTTCTGTGAAAAAGAAAGACGGGTCTCTTCGTCCCTGTATCAACTATCGAGGGCTGAACAACATCACGGTGAAGTATACTTATCCTTTGCTGTTGATGTCTTCTGCCTTTGAACATCTGCAGGGGGCTTCTTTTTTCATGAAATTGGACCTCCGTAATGCATATCATTTGGTTCGCATAAGGGAGGGGGATGAATGGAAGACTGCTTTTAATACCCCCAGGGGGCACATTGAATATTGCGTTCTTCCTTTTGGGCTTTCCAACGCTCCCGCAGTCTTCCAGGCACTTGTCAATGACGTGTTGAGAGATATGCTAGATCAGTTCATTTATGTCTCCCTGGATGACATATGATATTTTCTCACTCTCTCCAGGAACATGTTCAGCACGTCAGGCGGGTGCTTCAGAGGCTGTTGGAGAATGGTCTTTATGTCAAGGCGGAGAAATGCATTTTCCATGCACAGTCTGTTCCTTTTTTAGGTTACATTGTGTCGGTCGAGGGGATGCGCATGGATCCGGACAAGATTCAGGCTGTGGTTGATTGGCCAACTCCAGACTCCCACAAGGCCCTGCAGAGGTTTCTGGGCTTTGCCAATTTTTACCGCCATTTCATTCGCAATTTCAGCCAGCTAGCTGCCCCTTTGACTGCCTTAACCTCCACCAAAACTCTGTTCAGGTGGTCCAGCGCAGCGGAGGCTGCCTTTGCCAAACTGAAAAGCTGCTTTGTTTCAGCTCCCATCCTTATCGCCCCTGATCCCTCCCGGCAGTTTGTGGTGGAGGTTGACGTGTCAGAGGTGGGGGTTGGTGCCATCATATCCCAGTGTTCTTCCTCGGACGACAAGGTGCATCCTTGCGCGTATTTTTCTCACCGTTTGTCTCCCGCTGAACGTAACTATGATATTGGTAATCGAGAGCTGCTGGCAGTCAAGCTTGCCTTGGAGAAATGGCGTCATTGGTTAGAAGGTTCGGGGGTTCCTTTTGTCGTCTGGACTGATCATAAGAATCTTGAGTACATCAAGTCTGCTAAAAGATTGAACTCTAGGCAGGCCCAGTGGGCTTTATTTTTCGGTCGTTTCGATTTTTCTATTTCTTATCGGCCGGGCTCCAAACACATCAAGCCCGATGCATTATCCAGTATTTTCGACCATTCGGAGCGCCCGGCTTCCTAGCCCATTGTGCCACAGAAGATTTTTGTTTCTGTAGTCACATGGGAGATTGAATCAAGGGTCCGCACGGCCTCACAAGGGGTAATGCCCCCGCCCGGATGCCCACCAGGTCGTTTGTTTGTGCCAGAGACTTTACGGTCCGATGTCATTCGATGGCGCGACATACAATGTTTTGTTTTGGCTTGCTCTGTTTGTGCCATTTCTAAGACTTCCAATCGACACCCTGCTGGACTCCTTCAGCCGCTGTCAGTTCCTTCGAGACCCTGGTCCCACATTTCGCTAGATTTCGTCACAGATCTCCCGCCCTCTAGTGGGAACACGGTGGTTTTGACCGTGGTGGACCGGTTCTCGAAGGCGGCTCATTTCATCCCTCTGCCTAAATTACCGTCTGCCAGAGAAACAGCGGTTGCTGTCATTGACCACGTTTTTCGCATTCATGGCCTCCCGAGGGACGTGGTCTCTGACAGGGGGCCTCAGTTTGTCTCTAAATTTTGGAGTGAGTTTTGTTATTTGACTGTTAGTCTTTCTTCAGGGTTTCATCCCCAGAGTAATGGTCAGACAGAGAGAGCCAACCAAGAACTAGAACGTATGTTGCGATGTTTGGTCTCTCAGGTTCCGTCCTCTTGGAGCCAGCAGCTCTCATGGGTTGAGTACGCACATAACTCGTTACCTGGATTTTGTACTGGTGGATTTCTTCCCTGCCTTAGCTGGAAACTCTGCACCGCCGGATTATGCTGCACCTGTTACAGTTCTTCTGCTTGTCGCTCGTTGCAGTAGTTTAAATAAAGACTTTTCACTCGCAATTGGATCTTGTATTTCTGTTTCATGGCAGTGCAGATCAGCAGTCCTGACTGTTGTTTTGAGCAATACACCAAGTTTATTTCATTAACACTGAGTATTAATTGATGTCCCTCAAAACAATGTTTTATTTTTTCTGCCAGCTAAATTTCTAAAGCAAAGTCATAGATCATTGTGCGACTCGCAACATAAGGCGCACAGAGTAGCCTAGTAGTTAATTTGTGAATGAATCCGAGTCTTTGAACAAATCGGTTGAGTGATTCACCAGCCATACAGCCTTTTTATTACTGAATGAATCAGCGTTTCGAGCAAATCAATTGAATAAAATGACTCATTCATTAACACAGTGACTTGCTGCCACCTACAGGCGATATTTCATATTCGTTTCTTCTTGTAATTTATTTCATATTTCTGTATTCATAGCATTTTGTATAAAACATAAAATTAATGTTATTGCATTATGTATTTGCTGTGTCAATGTATTTATGGACCTCTCTGAGCAGCATTAAATTGTGTAAAAACATCTAAAAGCAACTTCAGATGCTGCTATGCCACCTCTGCAGCGCAAGATGCCTTTGGTTGAAACAAAATAGTGTCAAACTCTAATTGTATTGACTAAATTTAAGATTTTAAATTTAAAGATGGCATAGGCCTATATTTAAAAAGATATAGCTATTTTAAAAATGTAGACTTATTTGATTAATTAATTTATGACGGTAATAGATGGCAATAAATATAAAAATATATATTCATCTCTGGCTTTATTGTTCAAAGTGTTATTTCATACTCTACCCTTAAACACGTAAATGAAAGGCTAGAACGCATTAAAAGTTTCTGTTTCTGTTCTGTTTTCAGTCAAAAAGGTGTCATTTATGTGTCCCCTAAGTTAATAATTAATGATTTTTACAACGAAAGTGATTCAATCAAAAACTTTAGCTCGATAAACTTTATCTTAGAGCTGCTGTAAAGCCAAAACAAACTGTCTATTAATTTTCCTATTATCACTGTGAAGCTGCTTTGAAACAATTTGTATTGTAAAAAGCGCTATATAAATGAAGATGACTTGACTTGACCCTTGAATCGATTCTGCTCTGCGCTTTAGTACAATAGCTTATGCATTCTCTCCGCGCTGTCCAGTGCGGCGCGCAGCCTCCGGCACACAGATTTTGAGAACTGGTCAGCTAAATAAGTAGGCTAATAAGTGTGCCAAATAGTTTGGCTAGTTGTGAGAGCAGCTGCCACGTAAATTATTATTTAATACGATAAATTAGTATTTCACTGCACGCAAATTTATGTGTAGCCTACACAGTAGAAAGCTTTGTCTAGGCTATGCCCTGGTACGGGTTGTGTCGAGCCATTTATTAGTCTGGCTGTTTGATGAGAACGAGATTAAATGTAGTTGCAATAAACTCTGTAATAATCCATACAAATGTATCGGATAGATATAGGCTACTATAATAAGAAAGCAATTAAAACTGTTTCTGTCTGTGAGTCCTTTAATATATTTATATAATTTTACAGCCTCCCCCTTGGCTGTCTGTTTTCTCTATGTGTATATGTATTGCAGTTTTGACTGTACATTGACTTTGTTTGTTTGAAGTTCTATTAAAAAAAAAATATATATATATAGATATAGGCTACTTTATTCTGTTGCACAGAGCTGAGAACTGATGTCGCGACTTGATCTTTGGTTGACCAATCAGCGGAAAGGGTCGTTTTATTCCTGCCCATGTATAGATCGAATATTCAAGCTGTGTATCCATTTTGGTTTTATTGTTTTTCCATTTGGCAGATTAGAACAGTGTGATTAAAATAAAAATAAAAATATGAAAAACGACTCGAGATTTGATTATTTATGCTCATGAGGAGGGTCGAATATGTGATAAATGAATGGTTTATTCGTTAATCCGTTTATAAGACAAAAACGAGAAAACAAATTATCCGAAGGTACACGGACCAGATCTTCTTGATCATGCACTTGAAATGAACTTTAAATGCCTACCATAGTTGGTTTTCCATAAACTCCAAGAGCTGGATGGTGAAGCACCAGAGATGAGTCTTATTCTGACCGAGTGATCTACACAGTTCAGCGGGAGCTGTGAGGTCCAAACCATTGTGTGAACTGTGTCCAGTGGTCCTCTGCTTACATTCATCTGCAAATAGATGGTAAACAATTAGTGCAAAACACAAAAATCAGATCATAATGTGATAGGAGCTGAGGAATTATATGTTTCACGCACGCTGTCGACAATATCCATGTTTGTTGAGCGTCCAACTTGTATTTCATACGTTTGATTTCTGTGCTCTTCTTTCTGATTCATAGTCCACGCCATCTCCAGTCTCCACATGTCCATGGCCTGAAGTTTAATAATGTTCGGCACAGTATCTGTGGTAAAATTATTTAAAGATATAGTAAACCTCTAGGAGAAATGCACTTATACATTACAGAAAAAGAACACTGTGAAGTGTGACCAATGAATTTGAGTATAGAGGCAAAACTTATCATGATTTATTTCTGACCTGAAGAAGAATTCCAGCCTTCAGCATTTTCAAACAGGATGAAAATTAAAAGCATCTTTGTGCGATGGAAAATCATTTTTTGTAGATGTAAACTCCTTCAGCATTCTGCTGTTATGCTGTCGAAGTGTGGGAGGTGTTCTGAACCGTTAAAGTTCTCCTCCTACTGCTGCCTTCCGTTTGAGGTTAAAGAAATAATGCCACCAGACATAGATTTATTGCCTGCAGAGTCATGAAGTCAAGATGAAATATATGCTTTGGTGTTATTTTTAATTACATACAGGTTCAGAAATCGTAATGGAAGGTGGAGAAGGGTACACTGATGATAAACCATATATGTGTTATGGTTGTTATACTAAAAATCATGAAGTTATGTATTCGTTATATAAGCAGAGAGCTCCATCTACAGGATAGAAATGCTTTTAAAAGGCAAGTTTTTTGACAAAAAAAAAAAAAAAAAAAAAAAAAAAAAAATTCTCTGACACCATAAAGTATTTTGTATCATAACCAGTGTTGGGTTACTCTAAAAAAAAAAAAGAAAAAGAAAAAAAAAGTAATTAATTACTAGCTACTAATTACATCTTCAAATAGATTGGATTACTTACTACTAATTACTTTATAAATCCCATATCAACATCGACCAGTTGAACAATACAAGAATAGACACAAAACTGCACTTTTAATTCTTTAAAATAAATAATATAAAACTGAATTGACCAAAGTATTTAAATGGAGGTTACATTAAAAACATATTGTAGCATTAAGTTTTGTTTTATATAGAACTGTTCTATAGTCTATACAGTATTTAATGCAATTACATCAGAAGTAACTGTAATTAAATTACAGAAGAATTAAGAGTAATACCTTAATTTACTTTTTCAAGGAAAATTAAATTACAGTAATTAGATTACTTAGTAATTAATTACACCCATGACTGATCATAACATAATTATAACCAAAACATAATCAACATATGCACTCTTAAATAAATACTGTCAACAAAAAGACAGAAAACAATCCCTGAATGTTTATATCAAGATTTGGCTGTATTTAAGATTTATAATATTTACATTTAGATAATATTAAACATTTACTTAAATTAATAGTTTGGCTATATTTAGGACTTGTAGAAGATGTACTATTCTTGTGTTTTAGTGGAGTTATTTTTATTAAAGGTTTAATAAATATTTAATATATAAAATATATTAATATATTTAATAATAAAATATATTTAATAAATATTTATCACATTAAATGTGTAGATTTATACATCTATTTTTGTTCTAATTACAACCTTTTTTCTTTTTTCTTTTTTTACCTTGTCCCTTTCTATTAAACAAACAAACAAAAACATGTAGCCTACCTGTTTTTATTTTACCTCGTTTGTTTTGGTTAGACCTAAAAAAAATATTTCTGTATTATAAGTAGGCCTACACGCTGTGGTAATAGTAAATGTTCACTATAGTTTTGTCGGTCGTAAATTTTGGTGTTTGTTCAACGGTCCTTCACCCACGTCACGAAGCCTCCCACGCTTTCACCGTGGTCCGTCCCATCTCCAATCCCCCTCCGTCCAGCAGCCTTGTCCATAAATCCCTAGAAAAAGAAACGGGTGCAACTGCTGCAGCACAACTGATAGAAGAGCAGAATGGGCGTGGCAAGGAAAACAAAGTTGCCTCTGATTTGTCAGGTGTGTAGGGGCTTAATAATAATTCTCCAAATTTACCTCTTCACTGTGTGTTTTCAACTTAGTGGCTACTAATTTACTAAATTATGCTTTAAGTCGAAAACGCCGCTGAAGGAACACGCCGATAGATTTGTCACATGGTACCTGTTACGTTTCTCAGCGCTGGTCGAGATGGACTAATCACAGTCGCTTGTGATTATCAAGAGTGATGTTTTATTTAATAATTTTACAGAGATTAACTAGATTGATATCAATATATATGTCAGTCACTAATCCGTGGAATTACTAGATTTAAACGATTATATTCTCTATCATGTACAAAAGACAAAAACATACTTAGATTTAAATGCGCAGAACGCGGCCTTGAGCCGACAGTCGCCCCCTGGAGGAAGGCGAGTTTTTGTCGCATAATGACGCTTAGTAGATCGATCCCATCTATTTCAGAATCCAGCCATTTGGGTTGGGAATCCATTCCAATCCGGTTCTGTCCCCCCAGTTTCGACAATCGACATCCGTCTGAAAGATCATGTGCTGCCATTAACCCAAACACGCTTGATCGGATAGCAGCCGTTATTTTTTATGGATATAACCGGGTGATTTCGAAAACAAGGATACTAAAAACGTCAAGGTAACAGTTCGGGAACATGTTTGTTTTTTAACGTTAAAAAAGCCCCACGTTTATCTGTATTAGCTTGTGACGTGTTTTATGAATAATATAACGAGTTATAATAGAAGTCCTGTTGACATATCGAAATGTTTCGCTGTGAAATTCATAACGTAACGATATTTATAAGATTAGTTAGAGTAATTTTGTTAATTCTCGACAATACCATTCCATTTAATGCGTTTGAATTTTGCCTTTTTTTGTTGTTGTTACTTTTAAAATACCAAATGAGGTGAATTAAAGTAAATCTATTCGTTTGATTGGTTAAAGTGGCTATGTAGTTTCGTGTTGTTTTCTTTCCTGGGCCATTTTGGTGAATGGTTTATTGTAAACACTCTTTTGGGGCGTTTCTTTATCAGTTTATATTTTAACCCAGAAAACTTTGCATCGTCCATGTTACTAAAAGTACATGTTACTATCATTAATTGCTCAAATATAAACAATAACAATGTGTATTTTTAAGCATTGGGAAATAAATAATAAGATGTAACACCACTGACATGTACCATGGTACTGATGAATGATTTACTACAAGGTTCTTCGAAGAATACCAATATCACGGTTCTTAGTAGTACCTTGGTATTTTTTTAGTAGTGCATCTTCACTTTTTAAATGCTATATACTGGTCAGCAGTACCATGTGATTAATTTGATAGCATTGATGTGAATGTGACCATACAATGGAAGGTTATATTGTGATTCAACAATTACAGGACAATTTCCACTAATGATACACCTTGTACCATTGCTTGTGTTGTCTGTATGAATCAGTGCGTAAGTTATTACACAACAATTTTGTACATATGAGGTGCTTTGAACTATAAGTAAACAGAGCCAGCAACCCATAATTAGCAGAACTGGAGACGATCTTGTGGTCTTAACCATGAGACCTAAATATTCTTTCATCGTTTACTGAGGAAGATGGATATGTTAGGCAGAATGTTATTGACTGACAGTCTCAGTCAACATTCACTTGCATCTTTTTTTTCCCCCTATACAGTGATTTGAATGGTGACTGAAGCTGTCATTATGCCTAATATTTTTTGAATGACACGTGAACGATGACAGGATTTTATTTCGTGTGGACAGTCCCTGTATTAATGTGATATCTGATGAGATCTCAGTGTTCCAGATCTGTTGAGTCACTGTCTCTCAACAAATTTGAGTGGGTCTTATTTTAGCACACGTATTTTATTATACTCACTCATGTATATTTAATATTTACTTCATGTTGAATTAGGTGACCCTCAGAATTTGGGTCACCCTCAGTGTTATTTTAGTATTATTTATATACTGTTATAGTATTTATAAATATTTTGTACTAGCTTTTATTTTTATATTTTCACTTTAAAGGGATAGTTCACCCAAAAATGAAAATTCTGTAATTAATTACTCAGCCTCATGTCATTCCAAAGACTTTTGTTCATCTTTGGAACACAAATTAAGATCTTTTTAATGAGATCTAAGAGCTTTCTGTCCCTCCATATTCAACAGCCTATGCAACTACCACTTTCAAGTCCCAGAAAGGCAGTAAAGACATCACTGAAGTAATCCATGTGACTCCAGTGGTTTAAAATGAATTTTATGAAGCAAAAAAACATAATTTACTACTTTATTTATACAGTATTAATCTCTAACGCACGATCACAAGAGCACCACGGCGCATGCGTATTGTATTGAGGTTTTTTCTTTTTCTTTTCGAATCCACCAGTTTTTACTATCTTTCTGGCGCTTGAAATTGGTAGTTGAGTAGACTGTCAATGGAGGGAGAGAAAGCTCTCAGATTTCATCAAAAATATTTTTATTTGTGAACGAAAGACTTATGGGTTTGGAACGATGTGAGGGTGAGTAAATGATGACAGAATTTTTTAAATTTTATGCCCTTTTGTAATTTTTACTAGTTTTTGTATTAAATTTTTTTTTCAGTTCTAGTTTTAGTAATTTTAGTACTTTAATTCAAATTTATTTTATTTCAGTTAGTTACCAAAGCAGTATTTCTAATTGTAAGTTGTTTAGGTTTTCCATCTAATATTTGTAGTTTATTTTATTTCAACTTCATTTCAATTAACAAAAACTATTTCTATTAGTTCTAGGTAACACATGGTCACCCTTATTTACAGTTTGTAAACAGGTCTGTTTCAGGTAAACTGTTTCAGGTAAATTCAAAAATTATAATGAATATGTAACGGTGCATATGTTTATCAGAATTCTACTCTCTAGAGTTCATTTTCTAGCTGACAAAGGAGTTTATGGTCACTCACTGAATATGTTTTTCTGAGGTAAATGTGACGTTGCGTGACATTGTTTACAAGCTGTTTTATTGACGTCTTTCCAAGGTTGAAACACTGAGCGATTACACGAGACATGATACGGATTTCAGTAAGTTGTACTGTATCTTTTAACATACCTTCAGATGTTTATTGATGTTTATTTCACGCTGTAACTGGTATTAAAGCGGAGGAGGACAGGATGTTCATATGCTGTCACGCCACATTAAACAGCACCAAAACAGTGTTTATTTTTTGAATCTATAAGATGATGTCATTTGAAATCTGAGACTTCATATCAAAAGTAACAAAGCACAAAGATTATTGTGATTTATTGGTAAGAGGCGCGCTACATGTTCTGTTCATTCATCAACTGAAAACAGACTAGACTAATCAATTCTCGGGATTTAAGAATCGATATCGGTTCGTAAAAATGAGAATCGATTAAAATCAAGAAATCAATATTTTTTTACCCAGCTCTAGTAAAACGTGAAACTGCAACTTTCTTCCTAGAGGTTTAGATTTCTTATGAATCAGTGAGACTGTTTTGTGAGTAGTTTTGTGTGATGTAAGTGGAAGGAAGCCATTATAGCACACTGCTCTGGACAGATTGTCATTGTTCTCAGCATGTGTAAATGTGTTGGGTGGGAAAGAGAGAAATTTGTATCTATTCATGGCTCAGAAAAAATAAATGAAAGTGATGGTGTCATGTAAGAACTGTTGAAGCTTTCATGGATTCCAGAGAAATGTTCTCGGCTCAAACTCTGTAGTTCCTGTAAAATATTGGAAACTCGGCTGCAAATTATTCTCCTCCTCTTAGTTTTTCCAGCTTTAAAGTAGACACGCATGTTTATGTTATACTTAAATTTATGCCATTTTATTTGTTCTTTTTTTGTAGCACAACCTTTATTTATAAACTGATTTAATGTTTTTAGTTTTATTTTGTTATGGCCTATTTAGTGCAAATGTTATTTTAGCATTAGTATATACATTTATAGTTTTTATTAACATTTTGATTTGGCTTTTTTATTTTCTACAGAGCCCCTAAGGGGACATGGTGAAGAAAAAAATATGAGATTGGAGGAAAAATTATTTGGCAGTGCATTTGCGTTCCCGAAAAACTTTGCGAGTGAACGCAAAAGCATTGCAAAATAATTTTCCTCCCATCTCATTTTTTTTTCTTCTTCACCATGTCCCTTTAGGGGCTCTGTAATTTTCAGTTTTCATTTTAATTTTAGTTTAATTTTTAGTAATTTTGTTTTGTGGTTAAGTCATTTTTATTATTTTTTTTAAAATGTTATTTAAGTTTACTTTAGTTTTTATTTATTTCCAGTTAGTGCTTCAACTTCTGTTATCTGTTAATTGCCAAGGCAACATTTCTAATTTTTTTTAGAAATTAAGTTTTTTTATATATATATATATATATATTTTTTTTTTTTTTTTTTAATTAACCAATTAATGTTTTTAGTTTTAGTTAATGGAAAATAATCCTGAATAGTGCACATTTGCGAAATGTTCATGTTCAAATTGCGAAAATTTGTACAGTAGATGGTTGAATAATATATTTACGACCATTTAATTTGCTGCCTTGAGTCACCATAATCAAGTTCACGTTTTTTCTTTTTTTGTTAAATTTATTGTCCCCATAAATATCATCAATATACTTGTTGTAGTAACTTTTTTTGCATCACTAACTACTTTTTGTAATGGTAGCTTGATTGTAGTTTAACTAAAAATTGTGAGGAGTAGCTTGTAGCTGGTATGTTTCACAGTCTTGTCTCTAACCAAACATTAGAGTTTCACACTTTGCGGAAGACCCACTGCACAGACTGCCAACACAAGCACTGAATTCCAGCGCCCTGCCGAGGTTTGGGTATGTGTGGGTTGTTATATTTGGATGATTAGAGAGAAATGATGAATCTGAAAAATACAATAACCTTTCAACGTCTGTAAACATACGTTATCTCAGATGACTTCTAATCATGACTTTATGTTGGTGATGCAAGGAAACGAGTTGGCAGTGATCCATGGAATTGTTTTCCAGTCCTTGTTTCAGTAAAAAAAACAGTGTCTGTTTTCCTGTTCTTTGCCCTCTGGCAGTTCACGCCCGGTGGAATATTAAAGAGATCTGTCAGCAAGACCATTGTGAGCTGCTCTCAAACAAAACCCGCAAACACACACAAATGTTTTATTACCGTAACTCTGCAGCACATAGATCACTGACCTGATATGAAGTCAATATTGAGAGTCCTGTTCCTAACGGATATTTGTTATTTCAAAACAAGCTTTTTGCCGTAATAAATAATAAATGACAAGTAGTCTATTAGGGATATGGAAAACTACATTTACAGCACAAGCTGTCTAATTAAAGTTTTTGGTTACACTTTATTTTAAGGTGACATAGTTACATTGTAATTACTCAAAAAGGTACTGAGTAATATTAATTAACTACATGTACTTATTATAGAATTATGTTTAGGGTTTGGTTTAAGGTTAGTTACTTGTAATTATTCATAATTTACTGTTATTACTATAGTAAGTACATGTAGTAACGTGTAAATACGTCACCTTAAAATAAAGTGTTACCAAGTTTTTCCCCCAAAACAAGATTTTTCTATTTTCTGAAGAAAATGTAATTGGTGACTGCACATGCAAAACTGATTAGCACTATGCTTGAGTGTTCTGGGCATAGTATACATTCAGCCACGTCGACTTGTCCGCCATCTTGGAACAGTTAACATGACACTGTTCATCATTCACACTAACAAAAAAAGATTTTTCATTGAAAATGTCATAGCCTATGGCTGTAAAAACCATTTGCAGAATTATCACATTAATGATAAGCCAAATGCTGTGAAAAATGAAAATCATCTGCTAATATCTATTGCAGATATAGATATTCATACATGTGAATAACTAGGTTTTAGATGCACAGCTTCCTCTCGAGTGTTAATTATGTATATATATCTATGGTTCTAGGTGGTTGCCTGGGCGTTGCTATGCGATTCTTACACCGTATCTACACTAAACGCGAGCGACGTGACAAAAGACAATAGAACCCATTATAATCAGTGATGTTTTCTACACTGGATGCGGCGCAACGTGATCGACAAATCTCCGACAGTAAATTGATGCCTCGTTCTATTTATGACGTACTGACACGAAGGACAAATGCTTTGCAATGAGCGCTTTGTCGCATCCAGTGTCGACAGATATTAGCTGTTGCGACGCAAGCGACAGTGGAAGCGACCGGTGTAGACCAAGCGTGCCACGAGTCCTGAAAAGTGAAGGCAAAGCGCCTCAATCGCCCCCAGGTGGCTGGATGCAGTATAGTTCATAAATCCCGCCCTCTCTATGTAATGTAATGGGACGTGAGAGAAACTAAACAGTCAAATTACAAGTCTTTTTTTTCAAAGATGGTTTCATTCATTTTTTTTATCATGCTGATGTTAGTTAAACAAACTTATTTAAAGTTTGACTTTAACTAACAATAGCGTGCCTAAAATGACAAAATTGGAAATTGGAGCTTTAACTTTACATTTCCAGAACTGTTTATTTTACTCTGACATTTTGAGTTGTTCTGCAGTATTAACCGATTCTGCGGGAGTGTGGGCGGGACCTTGATATCGCGGCTCCACTTCGCGCTCATACTGCGCAGACTGAAGGTCCACCTTTTTACTGTCTATGGTGTAGACACACACGGTTTTAGGGTGCTGCTATGTGGTTGCTAGGGTGCCCTTAGTGGTTGCTTGCTGACTGAAAGTCTCTAGATATGCATTGGGTTTGTCTTTCAGAGTCCTATTGTTTAGAATAGTGCTGGGCTGGGTACATGCTGAAGATAAATACATTCTTGGGTTTAGGGGTTTGATTACATTATTCCTCAAAGTTTTAAATGTTTGCTAAGGCAAGAATCACCGCGTTTATCGGTTATTCTGGCAGAAACTGTAGGGTTTTTTGCATAGCCAAAATGTGCTTTTCTTATTCTTTCTTGGATTCTAAACTGTTTCTTTTTTTTTTTTTTTTGCTTAAAATGTTGCTTTTTTCAGGCTTCAGTTTACTGGAAAAGTGAAATGGCTTCAGTTTCAGTATGAGGTGGTGTTTGGGGATTCACATGTGGGAGGGACTGAGTTTGGAGGCTTGTTTAAACTTGTATTTGGCATTGGTACCCGAGGCCAGAACTGTCAAAAAAGCTGCTACTTCACCCTGTGTTTGTTCATGATCCATTTTGCTTATTGTTGTCTAAATAATACCTTGTCTGGTGTGGATTGCTGAATCTGTTAGCTTGGTAGTCAGTGGTCATTGTCCTGAAGCATTGGTGTGTAACTCGTCACGCAACGTTTGTGCTACAGGCATAAATGATTCCTTAAACGTGCTTTATTAAGACCTGTCAATAACTACCTAGAATCCACATGGAAATTTGCTAAAAGCTGCTCAGAAGACTTTAGACCTTGATTGCACAGCACTGCCCTACCGACCACAACGTCTAGCATTGTACAAACTATCTAGTTATTTAGTTACTGTTTTTTAGTTACTGTTTTCATAAGCGTTTCTTTTACGTCCTTGATCCAGAAGTTTCTTTGATTAAGTGAGGTAGGAGCTGCAGCGTTGTGCTAATTTAATCTTTCATGGGAATGTGATGCACTCCGTATTTGTGCCTTTGTTTATTCACTTTGGAATGTCCAGAGCTGATAAGATGCTCATGATGCATACCAACATTTTATCTGCCTCAGTCCTCAATTTTGATTGAACTGCTGTATGAATGCCATTAAAAACAACTGAACGTGTTGTATGTACACAAGAGAGGGCTTGTTTGATCAGATTTGCTTTCCTAAATCTCAGTTTGGTGTTTTGTTTCTGATTTGTGCAGGATAAAAGCAAGTGAGGACTAGAAATTCTAGATTTTCAGGGAATAAATAGGCTAGCTGGGAAATTTAAGTAAATGGGGGTAGTGTGATAAGGTTTGTTATTGCTTTCAGAAAAACATTGAATATTGTGATTAATTCTGATTTACATTGCATCAAGCTTTATAATTATATTAGGATAAGGAAAAAATAAAAAGAATGTTATATAATATTGTTGATAAATATGGTGATTATTATGCAATAACTGCTTTGTAGTACCTTTATTTAATCCAAGTAGTAATGATGCTTAAAAATATATAGAAATTAATATGGAATATTGAAAAGAGAAACTATGTACAAAAATGATACTAACTGGCGCTGCTATTATATATTTGTGTGTATACGAAACACAAGAACTGCTGTAATCAGTAATGTGCGTGCGCACTTGCCCATGTTTAGAGGTCTTGTCTTTTCAGCCTTCTTTACTTATTGTGAAAGTGAAAGTGCCACGTGAAGGCCAAGTATGGTGACCCATACTCAGAATTTGTCCTCTGCATTTAACCCACCCACACACATTAGGAGCAGTGAGTAGCGAACACACACACACTGCAAACTGTGGACACACACGAGGAGCAGTGGGCAGCCATTTTGCTGTGGCGTCCAGGGAGGGATTGGGCACCTCAGTCATTTCCTGCTGGTATTAAAAATTGAACCTGCAACCTTCGGGTTACCAGTCTGACTCTCTAACCATTAGGCCACGACTGCCCCGTGTGTGTGTGAAGAAAACAGTTAAACTGTGGCATTTATATATATATATATATATATATATATATATATATATATATATATATATATATATATATATATTTTTTTTTTTTTTTTTTTTTTTTTTTTTTTTATTTAAGTGCCCCTATTATGCTATTTTAAAGGCCCCTAATTTTGTTTTGGAGGTCTGCTACGATAGGTTTACATGCATTCAAGGTCAAAAAACACTTTAACTTTCTCATAATATACATTGCAGCATCAGCTCTTTTCTCACAGTGTCTGAAACGGTTTGACAAAAGGATTCGGTCTCTGAAGCTCTGATTGGTCAGATGGCCCAGTCTGTTGTGATTAGTCTACTGCTTATAACACATGTCGGAAAACGAAATGCCTATTGTCAACAACACGAAACAAACTTTTCCAGTCTCTGCTACAACTACAGTGTTTGAGGGCGGGTCAAAGTAGATGTTGTTCGCAGGCAGCCAGTGAAGACCATAGACTGGCATTATGCAAATTTGTTAAACAGCTATATTACACACTGCATGAAAGGTGATATCTGAAAAAGCATAATGGGGACACTTTAAGTAACTTGAAGTAGAATACAGTATTGATGGCAGCAGAAGATAACCTAACTTTGGCAGTGGACTGCTTGTGTATAAAAGACTGACGAGATGACCATTCAGACAGACACTGATTGAACGGTATCTCTCAACGTGAGAAACCCAGCTGATTACACCTTTGATTGAAACTTTTTGTTTTTATATTTTTGCTGTTAAATTTTAAATTTTGTTTAATCAAACATTTGAAACTAATAAATTACTATTATATTAATTGCAAACAGTTGTTCACCAAGATTATTATTGATAAGACCTTGAGCAAGGACTGACTGCAAAGGACTCAATTGAATGTGTATGATTTAGGTCAGATTTGACTTACTTTACCTAACCAGAAAATAATGAATAATAAAGTTAAAGGAGTTAAGATTAAAGTACACACCATATAACAATATGTTTGTAAATCCATTTACGTTATATTCATGACCGTGTATTACAGTAATGATGATGCCATTAAGAATAATGTAAAATACAAAAAATGTTCAGACACATTATGGTACAGATTAGATGTGAGGGAAAATGTGTTAATGGTCCTGAAAATGAAAATATAAAATGCAGTATGATTTCCTATTTTACTTTCTGGTTTTGCAAAGTTTGAAACCGGCATGTTTTTGTGAGATTTATGCTAAAAGTTTGTGCAATTCAAAAAAAGTTGATAATGATGGAAATTAAGAAAAATTATGTTCTATGCATCAATCAGTATGTTGATTCAGTATCATAATTGCCCTCCAGATCAGAACTTTTTTACAAATATAAGAATTTATTTACATCCTGAAAAACTGATTTCAACCTTTAACCTCTATTTTTTGTGTTTTGTTGCAGGTGTGGGTTCTATTCTCCAGGTCTCGGTTGTGTTCTGCTCTTTCTGTATGCGGGATAGCGGTTCTGGTTCGGTCAGTATGCAGGGCTTGGTGATTCTGGCTCTGTTGCTGAGCCTCGGGGTCTTACGCTCTCAAGCGCAGAATGGTGAGTGCCATCAAATTCCTAGCCAAATTTATCATGTTAGAGAATTCTGCCTAGCCACCCCAGGTTTAACTCGGATTACATTAATGAATGACATCGTAATCCTGATTAAATTTAGTGTTAGTGTAATTTTGACACCTAGAAAATAAAATGTATAATTTTATTCCATTTCAAAATTTTGAGGTTAAGATTTTTTAAAATGTTTTTGAAAGAAATAACCTAACTCTAACTGTAATATAATGTCATAATATTTTATTCAAAATTCTCTGAAAAATATTGACATTTACACTATCATTCAAATGCTTGGGGTCAGTACTTTTATTTTTTTAATGTTTTTGAAAGACTGTTCACCAAGGCTGCAATTACTTGATCAAATATACAGTAAAAGCAGTAATATTGTGAAATATTTTTACAACTTCAAATAACTGTTTTCTATTTGAATATCTTTTAAATGTAATTTATTCCTGTTTTCAAAGCTGGATTTTCAACATCATTACTCCAGTCTTTAGTGTCACATGATCCTTCAGAAATCATTCTAATATGCTGATTTGCTGCTCAAGAAATATTTCTTATTATAATCAATGTTGAAAACAGTGATTGTACTGTTATATAGTCATAAATTATAGAAGGTTTAATTCATTACAGGTTTATACCAACTGAAATGAACGCCCAAGTCATCTCTTCTCTCTTTTTGTAATGTTACAGGTCTGGGTGAACTTCCTGTGCCCCATGGTTTAACACTACAGCCTGATTTACCTGCACAGACTCTTACATTGACATGGCAGAGTGACTCATCGCTTTTTGACATCGAGATTTTCCACACCGAGCTCATGAATGTGGTGTTAAATGTAAGCACACTAACGTCTCTGCCGTTGGATGTCATGTCAACTGTGTTTTAGTTGGTTGGTGTTGAAGTATGCATTTGGGTGTATGCCATAAATCACTGGGAAGTATTACTGGAACATCATTGTGCTACCTCCAGGTCTTTACAACAAAACAGTTCCACCTTTTAGTTCAATAACAAGGGATTTAATGAAAAAACACTCAAACCAGTTTCTCCGCTCAGTGTTTTCCCATCTCATATGAGTCACCGACTGGGACTTTAAGAGCTTAGAGCTATATGTTATGATAGCGAATGCATTCATGTCTTGTTTTCGAATTTATTGGTCAATGTTAGTCTGCCCGTATTGCAAAATATATTTTGCTTATTTGGATGTATTATTATTGCATCTGTGCCCATAAAGCAATCTTCAAGGCAGAATGCAACTCTGTCGTCACACTGTTGATTACCACAGAAAACAATATCTGCTGGCCTTTCATTGTAATTGCATTACTGTTCCTTTTTAGTCGAAATGACTTCCTGTGGTAATCGATGGCATGCCACAGACCGTGTCGATAGATCTGATGTATTTGCCTTGAAGTCAGCATGAAATCAAATTGTATGTTTACTTTCATAGTTTAAGTTCTTGGTCTTATTGTGTACAATTCATCAGTGCACGTTATTCCATATTTTTCATCAAAAACGGGGAAAAAAAACCTTCTAAAACGCCTTTCTATTTGGGCTGATGTTTTCTGATGTTTTTTGGCTAGAAGGAAAATAATGCCTTTCTAAAATATTGCTGATAGTTAACAGGAAATTACAGCCATACAGTTCCCAGTGATAATAGCAAATGATAATAAAAAGCATTATGGGATATTTTGAGATGCTTTGGAGAGTGAATTTGATCTTCAGCATCCACGTCCCTGTTAAAAGTGGAAGGGAGTAGATCACCCACAATCCAATGCAAACTTTTATTCAGCTCCATAGAGTCTGTTAGTGCCCAGTTTTTCAGCGACCTTAGTTCTGGAACAATTTTCCATTCATTTTTTTCTTTAAGGATTTCAAAAAAGTCTTTGTTTAAGAGTTATAAGCAATGACATGAACCAAACCAACCTGCTACAAGATGAATCACAGCATTACATCTTTGGTTTGAAGCACAAAAGTATTTGAAAATCAGACAAAAAGCTATAATGGACTTAACAGCTTTAATGAGGGAAAGAACTACAATTCTATGAAACGTTGACAATGACATAATCAAATTTAAAACAGAGAATTATAAAACTATTCATTTAAACAAATTGTATGTTACATAAAAATTTATATATATATATATATATACATACTTTTACATTCATTACAAAATATATATATATATGCAGATAATAAGTAGTTTATGGCTGACTATTGCATCATTTGCTGTGCTTCAAGGGAGCTAAAGACTTCTTTTGGCAACATTTGCTTAGTTGTCACGATTCTTAAGCCGGGTGCACACTGTGCGATTTACAATAGTCCTTTGCGATTGTTGCTTGTCAGTTCATGATCCTCATGTCACACTGTGGGATCTCAGCTGTCCTATATGTCAGACTGTATGACTACAGATTTTAGCGTAGGATTATAGAAATCTTTCAGGATTCTCAAAATTTGTCTCAGATGGCCAAAATCGCACAAGGCGGGTGCACACATTGCGATTTTGGCCAGGATTTGGTCGTTTGAGACAAATTTTGAGAATCGGAATGGGATGGGATGACACTTGGTGACTTTTGTCGCATTAGCTATGTGAACACAAAAAAATAATGGACATGGTTCGGATATGTTAAAGGGTCGAAAAATAAAAAGTAACACTTTGTACCTTCGCGGCCAAAAATGACCAACTTAGGAAATTAATGGGAAAAATGTTTTTGGTAACACTTTATTTGACAGTGCCGTAGTTACACGGTACTACATGTACTTACTATAGTAATCACAGTAAATTATGCATAATTACAAGTAACTAACCTTAAACTAAACCCTAACTGTAACTCTATAGTAAGTACATTAATTAATTAATAGTACTCAGTACTTATGTGAGTAATTACAATGTAACTACGACACTGTAAAATAAAGTGTAGCCATGTTTTTTGCTTCGTTAGAATGGGATGACACTTGGAGTCTTTTGTCGCATTAGATATGTGAACACAGAAAAAAATCGTGGACATGATTCGGATATGTTAATCTGAAATATTGGATTTATTGAAAAATAATTATCATAAAATCACCCCAAAATTCTAAATGAAAATCAAAAAATTGTATTGAACAAAAAATATATTACATTGATTTTCCTAATGGAAAAAAAAAGTTACCTTTCAAGGCTTCTGTCACTTTTGACCATGAAGGTACCAACTATGACCCAAAAATGAAGGCTTCAACAAAAGCTTATACCATCGATCAACAACCTTTGAGCTCATAGTAGGTCTGTCTTTAAAGGTTTATAAGTTATTGTTAAAAATCAATTCCACTATGGAAAAAAATGTATGGGATTTTTGCTTCTGGAACCCAATGGTTACACTCTATTCTGACTTTTACCATTCCAGTCAAATGCAGATGGTTTAAATCAAGTCTTACCCTACAGTTGTCACTAAGTGTTGTTTCACTCAGAATCACATTATGGAATTGAAATGAGTTGCTAATGCTGACGTTAAGATGTGAGGGGTCAAAACTGCTTTTTCACTTTCATAATGTAGAGCATGGTTCTGTGTTGATTCTCAGGGAATGCATGAACTAATAAAATGTGAGTGCAGTGTAAATCACTGCATTCAAATGTATGAATGTAAATTTTCTGTTTTAATTTGTAGGAGACGGTGGCAGTTAAAGCAGATCCTGTAACAGGACAGCGTGTTTGGATATGGCACTCGTTGTTACCCTTGGAGTGCACTTCTCATTCAGTGCGAATCAGAGCACGAAACCAGCAGTCAGTCAGCCAGTGGAGCCCCCTTCAGACCATTCCAGGTACCAAAAAAAACCGCTTCCAAAAATGGTGCTGTTCCTGAAACCGGTGCTCGGCCTGGGCATCTGCAAACCTTTCTTTAAAATCAGCTCACAAACAAACATAGCACTTTGTGGTCCTTGTTTTGTGAACTTATTTTAGCATCCAAAGTCATTTAATTCACTGTCTGTACCCTTTCATGAGCTTAAGCTGGCTCTACTGTGACAGTCAAAAGTTATTTCAATTTATACTATGAGTTTTATTTGTTAATTATTTAACAAATATGTTATTTATGATCTAAAGATGTTTTATTTCGGACAGACATGATAAATAAAGTTGCTGGAGTAGCTGTGCAGTGAGACAAAATTAGGAACTGCCATTTTTAAACGTAGACACATCCGTTGATTATAACGGCAGTGATCTAATTTTGTACCAGATAGTTTTGTTTCTGCGCTTGGAGCTGTTTTGAAAGCTATAAAAGGACATTTTCTGTTTTGATGTTGCTCTTTGGATACACTAGAAAAAAAATCTTCTTTAAAGAAAACTTTAAGTTATTTAAACCATTTACCAAACTTTTGTTATCTCACCCCCATCCTTTTGTCTCTAGGGTCAGATATTCCTGAGAAGTCTGAGTCTAACATGTATCCCCAGGATAAGGTGGTTCCTGTGGGCAGTAACATGACCTTCTGCTGTATTGTTAAGGAGAAGGTTGTTTTCAAAGATATCATGTACATGGGTCAGCAGATGAGCACCACACGTCTGAGCAGAAGAACTTATGCCATCACAGTAACCAACCAGCCAGCATCTGGCAACACGGGCACCAACGTGGTCTGCTGTTCCCCAGATCTTACCCTCACAGGAGCTGTGGTGTTTGTAGGCTGTGAGTATAATTCATATCAATTTATATCTAAATATATATTATGCTAAATATAAGAAATATGAAGAAATGTGTATTAAATATTTATAATTATTAACACTACCATTCAGAAGTCTAGGTTATGGTTAATGTTTTTAAAAGACGAATCTTCTGCTCACCAAATCTGAATTTATTTGATCAAAAATACAGTAAAAATAGTAATATTTTGAAATACTTTTACAATTTAAAGGGTTAGTTCACTCAAAAATGAAATTTCTGTCATTAATTACTCACCCTCATGTTGTTCCAAACCCGTAAGACCTTCGTTCATCTTCAGAACACAAATTAAGATATTTTTGATAAAATCTGTGAGGTTCTTATCTCCCATAGAAAGCAACGAAATTACCACATTCAAGGTCTAGAGAAGTAGTAAAGACATCGTTAAAATAGTCCATGTGACTACAGTGGTTCAACCTTAATGTTATGAAGCGACGAGAATACTTTTGTGCGCAAAAACAAAACAAAAATATTCAACAATCTCTTCTCTTCCATGTCAGTCTCCTACGCTGTTGACGTAGCGAACACAGTGCAGAGCTTTTGTGTTTACGTCTGAACGCCGGCTCATTATTGGCCGGCTCCTGCGTCAGCATCACACGTATGCGTCGTGCTGCTCACATTTACAGCGTCTGCCAATACTGAATCGCATTTGGATATGGAAGAGAAGAGATTGTTGAATAAAGTCGTTAATTTTGTTTTGTTTTTGCGCACAAAAAGTATTCTTGTCGCTTCATAAAATTAAGGTTGAACCACTGTAGTCACATGGACTATTTTAATGATGTCTTTAGTAACTTTCTGGGCCTTGACAGTGGTAATTAAATGGCTGTCTATGGAGGAGTCAGCTCTCGGATTTCATCAAAAATTCGTTCATTTGTGTTCCGAAGATGATTGAAGGTCTTACGGGTTTGGAACGACATGAGGGTGAGTAATTAATGACAGAATTTTCATTTTTGGGTGAACTGACCCTTTAATTTATCTTTACAAGTGGTTTGCCAAAATATTATGATATATAAGCTCTATAAACATAAATCCACCACTGTAAAATGCACATACAACTTCAGAAAACAGGAGAATTTGAGTGTTCATTTTTAGCATAATGACTGGCAGTAGATGATTGCTATGCAGTGTTAAAGAGCAACTTGCATGTGGCTTTGTTGTATGTAATTGCTGTAGATCCGCCGGGAGATGAAGGGTTGGTCTGCGAGACGCGGGACCTGGCATCCGCAAAATGTTCTTGGTGGAAAGGACGTGACACTCACTTGAAAAGAAAGATCAACCGCACTAACTACACCCTTAATGGAAGGCAAGAAACACACTACACAGGAACCACTGACCACATACACTATAGCATTTGGCGCTCAGGACCATAATGTCCTTGGTACATAAAAAGATCACCAAACAGCAAACCACATTAAATGAGATGGAAAAGAATACTTCTATCATGTTTATTTTTACTGCTAATCCAAGAATTCCATTAATGTTCTAATCTAATTAATGTGCCATTTGACATGACAGCTGAATAACACAAGACTATAGAATAACACAAGACGCGTCACTCCTATTTTTTTGAATGGGAGAAAGTGCAATGCGCAAGATGGCAAATAAGTCCCGCCTTCTAAATAAGAGCCAATCGCCGATTGGTAAAGTCATTGCGTCACCGCAGCGGCCGTTAGAAGCTCCGGTTCCTATAGAAACAGTCAGACATGCGAATTAGCTTGATCCAGCCTGAAAAATACCGTTTTTTTTTTTTTTTTTTTTTTTGTCATGATTCGAGCGTTTAGAAACAAAATTTATGAGACAGTTGTTGTCAGATTTTATTGGTGATTTCAAATATGAAATTTATTTGAAAGCTTGGCAAATAGCTTTAGAGAATTTGATGTTTCCCCATTCAAAGAGACTTTGGTATTATTCATATACATTTATATGAATATTTATAAATGCATATCAATTATTTAATAATTATTTATTATAATAATAAGTTGTAATAGTAAATGTTTCATACGCAACCATACAAAAGTTTAGGGTCAATTCATTCAGTCTGATTATGTGATGTTTTTGAAAGAGTCTCTTCTGTTCACCAAAGCTGCATTTATTTGATCAAAAGTACAGTAAAATCAGTAATATTGTGAAATATTATTTCAATTTAAAATAACTTGTTTTCTATTGTAATATATTATAAAATGTAATTTATTCTTGCAATTCAAAGCTGAATTTTAGCATTATTACTCCAGTCTAAAGTGTCATATGATCCTTCAGAAATCGTTCTAATATGCTGATTTGCTGCTCAAGAAACATTTCTTATTATTATCAACTTATTATTAACCTAATGTGATTATTGGACCATTTCCTCTTGGAATGAATGAATGTCTAGGTTTTATAAGCCATATTTCTGTCCGCAGGGACTGTTTGGTGACTAATGATGGGAACACCCCTTGGTGTAGTTCGAAGGTCTGGGAGGACAACTGGACTCTGGTGGCTCGAAATACTCTTGGAACAGTTCGGCTTACTGACTCCGCCCAACTCACTGACCGCGGTACCACATTTCAATACGTTCTCCTTTTAATTGAGTATATCAACATTATAAATAGAGTCAGAGCGACTGTGTCTTAATATTCTCATGAGTGAGAACTTTTCTCTGACGGTTTTGTCTCTCTTCCAGTATATCTGTTGGCTCCAGAAAATGTGACAGCGGTCGAAGTCAAGGCGTGGAGCGCCACACTGCAGTGGAGTTGGCCTGTGGCAGCTTATAAAAAGCTGGAGATGGTCTGCCAGCTGCAGATCATCGGCCATGAACTTTCCAGCACAGTAAGTTCACTGCTCAGCTTTCAGCTCCCAGAACCCTGCATGCTTTTTGTTTGGTCTTGGAGTTAAAGGGGTAGTTCATTTAAAAAATTACATTTACTCAAGAAAAACACAACTTTTATTTTGAGAAAATTAAGACAAAACAAAAATGCAAGGTGCATAATGCTTATCCTCAATAAAACACCATAAAAGCAGTCCGTTTAACTTTTGTACTAGTTGTCTAAAGTCGTATAATAGCTTTGTACATTTGAATCATTCGCTGAAAATCTTCCCCTCAGCCATAGCTCTCAAATTTAATTTGCACATGTGTATTTTTTTTAATGAACAATTGTCAGTGAATAATGATTTAATTTCAGTTTGTTCCTCACAGAAACCTATTGTACGGCTTTAGGAAATGTTTAGGGTGCGTATTGTTATCGTCAGGGCTTGACATTAGCTTATTTGCTCACCAGCCACTGTGGCTAGTAGTTTTCCAAAGTTACTAGCCACTCAGCATTTTCACTGGCCACATTTTTGACAATGATATAATGGGGAAAAACTGCCATATAGATATTTTTGATATTATCTCATAATTTGGCAGCAGGTTTATTAGGCTGCTGTCACTTTAAGACCTGACGCACGGATCCATTATACTGTTACACATGCGTTTTCTTTCTCAACTGTTTATATTCACTTAAAACTCTGTTTACGTGAATACTCAGCAGGACCGGCATTTTGACTTTTTTTTTTTTTTGTATTTGACTGTTTGAAAAAGAACTCAATTTAGTTCTGAGAGGCGGCTTTATGTGCACATAACGAAAAATGAGTGAGTGAAGGGAGGCGGGTTTGTGTATCAACTCGCTGTCGGGAGAGATGAGAGAGAGAGAAAGAGCAGCTGGTATCGTGTATCTATTCTGAGGAAAATGAGTATAAATAAATAAAGAACTGGTTTCAGAAAGTTCTGTACAGTGCTTCCTTTAGTCTTTACTTTAAAACTGTCTATAAAGGGTAATATTTTATGTATTTGAGGTCTGAGATATGGGAACCGTGAAGAGAGAGAGGGTAACAGTTTGCAGTTCAGCTCAGTATTGCCGTCTAATCAGCCAATATTGTCTTATTGCACATAGTTTATTACTTCAGGTACCTTTTTAAAAGACTACAATTGAAAAGCATAAATATAAAAAATGTCAACCCTCCAAAGTGGCTAGTAGAAGTGACTGCATTACACTCCACTGCTCAAATCCACCCGATTTTGGCGGGTGTTAATGTCAAGCCCTGGTTATTGTTATTCATGCTTTTCAATATGCTCTGCAAAATATTGAAAACAAAATTGTGTTTGAAAGAAGACTGTACAAGTTTAAAATGATATGAGGGTGGAATAAATGATGAGTTACTTTTCCTTTTATTGTTTTCCCCATTCTTTTTTTAAACCTGTTTTTGATGCTTCATTTGTATTTATTTTTGATGCACACTTTAAACTATTACTCAAGCCACCTTAGCAATGATGTTTTGTAAATCAGTTTAACCAATCAAAATGGTTATTTAACCTATTCCATGTAGGACTGTTATATAATATTTAAAAATGGCTACTGATTTCTAACCAATGGGCTGATATTTCTCTGTGTGTGTCTTTAGCGTAACTACAGTGGCACAGGTTTGTCATTTGTGATGCTGGAGGGCTTGTGGGCAGATGCGGACTTCACTGTGACTGTGCGATGCGGCTCTAAGCACGGTTTCTGGAAGTGGGGGGATGAAAGCGCCCCCTACAGGATCCACACAAAAATGGACCGTGAGTGATTAAAATAACTTGCAGGAAATTAATAATTAATCTAAAATGATTTAGTCTACTTTGTCTGTTACTTAGTCACCACATGACAGGTCAGATATATCACGCACATGCTCTTAAACACTGTGTCATTTCTTAATTGTTTACCCTGATTTCTACATTATTTCCTGTTATTTTTATGTTTATTATTTATTAAGATATATCAGGTTTCTAAAGATCTATAACAAAGTCTGTGCATTTTCAGGTCCTGATGCTCTTGATGTCTGGGTCTGGATGGACAGCAGTAACACAGGATTTGTTCTTTGGAAAGTAGGAACAAACATTGTTTTACATTCGCCATAATCTAGGATATGAAACACAGCTTATGTCATAAAACTAAATGACATGTTATTCTTTTAAGTAAACATGGTGCCATCTGCCTCTTTTCATTCAGCCGCTGTCTGTGAGAAAAAGTCACGGTGCATTAGTCGGCTACAAGCTTTCTCAGAGCTCAGCAGAGGAAGACGGGTGGACAACGGTTTCTCTTCCTCCTGAGAGCTTTAACTATCCCATCATCCTTAACAACAGCAGTGACATCACCGTTGCCGTGGCAGCACAAAACCCAGCTGGTCTCTCTCAGCCTTCCACTGTGACCACACCAGCATACAGAGCAGGTAGAGGGAGCATGGGACATTTCCTCAGCTACCAGACTGCTAAAGTGTTTTGTGCATCATATTTGGGTTTACCATACCATTTATATAGCGCCTTTCAAGAACCCAAAGACGCTATACATAATGTTGATAAATAACATGAATACAAATATACACATGACATGTCAACAATATATATATATATATATATATATATATATATTATATTGTGACCACAAATTAAGAATTCATTCTCTCATTTTAGTAAATCATGGCAATTTCCTAAATTGTTCGCTTGTTTTAGCTAAATCATGGCCTTTTAAGAATTCGTTCCCAGGATTTAAGTAAATCCTGCGCACAATATAATAATTCATTCCCTCGTTTTAGTACATTGTGGCCTTGTTGAACTAATTCATTCCCTCATTTTGATTTGACTAAAACAAGGGAACAAATAATTACAACGTGGCCATGATTTAGTAAATCAAGAAAATGAATTATTATATTGATTTACTTAAAATGAGGGAATAAAACATTCTGACGTATTAATAAGTCGTGGGAATGAATTGTTAATTCGTGGCCATGAAATACGTATTTTTTTTCCTGAATGTCATGTCCAGCACTTTGGCACTCAATGCTATGTATTGCAATTAAAGGATTAGTTCACTTTCAAATAAAATTTTCCTGATAATTTACTCACCCCCATGTCATCCAAGATGTCCATGTCCTTCTTTCTTCAGTCGAAAAGAAATGAAGGTTTTTGATGAAAACATTCCAGGATTATTCTCCTTATAGTGGACTTCAATGGATTCCACTGTTGAAGGTCAAAATTACAGTTTCAGTGCAGCTTCAAAGGGCTTTAAACGATACCAGACGAGGAATAAGGGTCTTATCTAGCGAAACGATCTGTCATTTTCGAGAAAAAAAAGTAAATGTATATGCTTTATATAAACAAATGATCGCCTTCCAAGTGGTTCCGAACCGCACTTACGTATTCTTCAAAAAGCTTACGCTGTATGTCCTATGCCTTCCCTGTTCTACTTACGGAACGAACGCAGCGCCAGTTCCATTTTTTCCTTACGTAGAATAGGGAAGGCGTAGGACATACAGCGTAAGCTGTAAAATTTTATTTGAAAGTGAACTAATCCTTTAACTGTTTTAATCCATTGACAGTTAATATAAACAAAAAGACAGACTAGTGTTAAACTACATGTGTTTTGTATTTGGTCATTTTTCCTGTAGATTCCCAGCTGTCTGTGTCTGAGCTGCTTGGCACAAATGGAACGTTTGACCTCTCCTGGCAGCCAAATGCCAATGCAAGCAGAGGGTATGTGGTGGAGTGGGTCCCAACCAGCTGCAGTGGGCTGTGCCCTGTTAACTGGGAGAAAGTTCCAGAAAAAGACAGCAGCTTCACTGTGGAACCAGGTGAATCCTCTTCACTGAATCAGTGTGCCCTATCATATGCCACGTTGTTTTAAATAGCAAATGCATTTGTGCCCATTTGTGCACCCATGGGCGTGCTGGTCTGAAAACGAGGTGTGTTCAGGCGCATTGTTGGCGCGTTACTATTTTGAGGCAACTGAAAATGACTGACAATATTTTTTTTGTTATTTATAGGGCGCATTAGTAATATACACTCTGCTTATTACACACATGCCAAATAATAAAAATAAAAGGATTACAATGTAAAAGATTATTATTGTGTTCATAAAGATAAAAATGCTTTGGAGGAATCCGGCTTTAACCTCGCGCATGAGCAGATCCGTTTCCTCACTAGAGAAGCATTCAGTTTTTCCACTTGCAAATCCCACCATGTAAATAGTGAATTCGCCATGGCTAGAGTGTAACTGGATTTCAAAGGGAATGGGAAATGAGACTCTGATTGGTTTATTGCACGTTACACCCAAAACACATCCATGACTCATTAAGAGAATAGGAACAACCATTTTAGACCATTGCCCTGGTGCACTGACCATTTTTCTGGTCCTTAAACTATCACAAGTGGATTTGGACATGCCCTAAGTGCACTTGCGCCGTGCGCTTTAGACCATGTGCTTAGATCATTAAAATAGGGCCCAGTGACTTTGAATCAGCTGGTGTTTTTGGTGATTTTTAGTGGATGTATGAAGTCAGTTCTTCTCAAGTTCACACAGGTGTCCTAGCAGAGGAACCACAGGTTTAGTGGTAATCACATTAATGTCCCCTAGTATGTTTTTTTTTTTTTTTTTTTTTTTTTTTTTCCCAGATATTACCTTTCATGTAGTGTGTAAAAAGTCTGCAGATAAATGGAGTTATTGTCTTCCAAAAGAATGAAACGATTCTGAACAGCCTGAAATGAGTCATTAGTAATTCCAGCCTTACTTCCTGCTTAAACCCATGTAGGTTTGTAATAAATGTGCATAATGCCCACCTACGGTCTTCATTGGCCGCCCTTGAACAACACGCCTTTGTAACACTGTTAACAAGTGCTGAGTAAGCCTCTGGAGCTGAAATTTATATATGGTAATGTCCGTTTAGTTTCCGACACGCACTGTAAGTGGTAGACCAATCACAATAGTCTGGGCCATCTGACCAATCAGAGCAGAGCAGGCTCTCAGAAAGGAGGGGTTCAGAGTGACTGAAACTGTTTCAGACAAAAGAGGTGATGCTTCTGCAATGAATATTATGAGAACCCTTCTTTGTCCTTGAATGCATGTAAATCTATTGTAGGAGACTCCAAAACAAAATTAGAAGACTTTAAATTAGCATAATAATAACTACTGTAACTGTTCCACTAAACACATCACACAAGTACTTCATTTAAAAACCTAACAAACATCTTTTTGTCAAATGTTTTGATTGAAAAATGTCCTTGTGCTGTCTTTCTTCAACATACATGACAGTTGGTTTGATATTTTGTTATTTCCGATGCAATGGCAATGAATTTCTTCATGCTTTGTTTACACCACAACTGTATGTTTTTTTCCCATGCGCCTTGTTGATTGATCAGTCTCTGCTGATTTCAGACTCTCTGGAGAAAGGAGTGAGGTACACCGTATCCGTGTATGTTCTCTCAACCGGCGCTGCTACGCTGCTGCAGAGATGGCAGGGATACTCACAGGAAATGAGTAAGAGAGCCACTGCTGTTCACTGCTAATAAGGCGCTTTCACACATACAGCCTTTGTCGTAAATTCGACAAAATTTTTCCACTTAGAAGTCCTGCGAGGGTTGTTGATAAAATGCTGGCAAGTCATTAATCATTTCGTGGAAGCATGTGAATGAGAGCATTATGTAAATGATGTAAAACGCAGACATCCGTTACTTGTGTGAATAACATATTTACGCCTTTACTGGAAACGTTAATTCACCAATTTTATGGAAAGTTTGTGTGAAATGGCTTTTGACTTTTTTACTGAGGCAAAATTGGCATCTGGTCATTTTTTGGTTAACCACCGGTTTAAATAACCCATGAAATGGTTAGGCAAGCACAGGTTTACCTTCAGAAAGGTGGGACAGGACATATAAAAGAGCCCATGGCTTTACGTTTTGTTGCTTACTAATATCTGAAAAATAGTTACACTAAATTATTTTGGCTTCTTTCATTTGATCTTCTGTAGTTCCTGCACAGTCAGTTGATTTATCAGCCAATCAAACTGGCTCGGATGTGCTGTTGTCCTGGAAAGCCACCACGATGAAACAACAGCGAGGATTCATACGTGGATATACCATCTACCTGGCAAATGCTGCGCGTCTGGATCTCATTGGTAAGCACTTTCACACATTTGTGAGTAGAAAAACTATATGCTGATAAGAACAGATATGCTTTATTATTGCATTTTATTATAAGCAAAATGACTAACTGGTCAGTGAAACCACGTCTGAAATGACGTCAGTACCGTTCAGTTTGGGAATACATGAATACATGTACCGTTACACCCCTAGTTTTAATGCATTATACTTTCTAAAGGTTTAACAATGAATAAATAAGTATTACATAATGTATATAACTGTGGTTAGAATTATTCATGAGACCATACAAAATACATTATAATGCATTGTATAGAAAGGCTTTACGTAAAGTGCTACCAAAACTTTTATCTTTTGTTATATATTTTAATACTTGTCTCATGTGGTTGTGTTCCTAGCTAACATCTCTGATCCTGAGGTGCGGTCATACAGGGTGAAGGGTTTGTCTCTGAGCTCATATAAGTTCATAGTGAAGGCCTACACTTCAGCTGGGGAAGACATGGGGACGACTGTGGCCATTAAAATGGAGATGGACAGTAAGACATTGTGATGCTCATTCAGAGATTCTGCCATTGATCTGTAGCCTTACTTACTATCAATGTCAACATTTGTTGTTATTTTTTAACTGCTTAAATAGAACAACTAGTAAATTCACATATTGCAGATAACATATTGGATTATGTTCTTCTCCTAAACTTCTCCTTTTCTCTGTTCATCCAGCAGCCGACATGTTGTTTGTTGGAATTCTTGTGCCGTTGGCAGCCATGTTCTGCTGTCTCATCCTCATCAGCATCTGCTGCTACAAAAAGAGAGAGTGGTAGGACTTGTGTTTCAAAATGTGTTTTTAATAAGTTAAATCATTTCAAAAATCCACTTAATCAAATCATTTTGACCTACAGTAAATGTGTGCTACAACAGACAGTGTTCTTTCAGTCTTACTGATCAATTAGTGTTATTTTGTTATTGTTAATATACTAAAATGTTTGGATTACTTTTGTATTTTTTAGATTTTCAAGTCATTTTAATTTGTCAGTTTTAGTAATTTTGTTGTTTTTAACGAAAACAACATGATGTAAATCAGTTATATGTTTTCTTGATGGTTTTGTGTTATTTAATTCCAGGGTAAAGAAAGCTTTCTATCCTGAAATTCCTGGACCTAAAGTACCTGGAGACTGGTCGTCCCCGCAGGTAAAACTTTTTTTAATGGTGATACGATACCTTGATAAATAGGATATTTGATACCATTTTTTGATACCATGGGGAAAACTGCCATATGTACCCCCATACAGATAATTTATCTCAAAATTGTTTGATAATTTGGGCAATTTTGTTGTGATAGCTTACACACAGCACAGGAAGATTTTATCTGAATCGTTGAACTACATTTACAAAAAAAAAAAGTAAACAGTCATAAAATAAATGAATGGCAAGTAAACGGTAATAAAATAAGAGCAAATAAATTGCAAATGATAGCACAAATAAAAACAATAGAATAAAGACACAAATGAAATAAAAAGTTTTTCAGGTGGGTCTAACAGTAGTGTTTAGGTCAGAAATACTACAGAAATTAAAGTAATCAAATGTAAAATAACTGCATAGTTTTTATTTCATACAGATTAATGCTTACAATTAAAGTTAAAAAAGTTATTCAGTCAAGAGCAGCGAGTGATTTTCTCTCTTTTGTTCTTTGATTAACATGACAGACAGCAGCAGGTTTATTAGGCTGCTGTCACTTTAAGAGCTGCATGGATCCAATATACTGGAACACAACATGTGTTTTCTCTCAACTGTTTATGTTCCAAAACTGAGTGTGTTTACCTGAATACTCGGCAAGACGGACATAATTTTGTGTGTATTTGACTGTTTAAGCGCAATAAGCCATGAAAAAGAAGTCAATTTGGTACCCGCAAATTGTTTGAGAGACGTTTTATTAGAGCGCCACTTCAGATCAGTGGTGCGCACACTTTTGGTGTGAGCGCGAAACCTGCTGGAATTACTAAAATTATGCGCAATGCAAGAACTATTCAACCAAAGGGAATGAGACGAGTGAGTGAGAGGAGGCGGGTGTGTGTCAGTTCGCCGTCGGAGAAAAAAGAGAGTGAGAACACGCAGCTGGTATTGGTGTATCGATACAGCATTAAAGGAGTATTGGAACCGTTTCAGATATTTCAGTATCGATACATATTGAAATATCGATAATTTTTGACAACACTAATTACTATTAATAGCTTTGTGCTACAAACATGAATGATTCCTCAAATTGCATTTCTGTTGTTTGTGTTTAGGGTCCTCTGGATGTGAAGCCCTCTCCTCACAGTCTGGTCCACATTGTGGAGAATCCAGAGTGGGATTTCAGTAAGAAGGGTCTGGTTCCGGTACCAGAGGAAGAGGAGGAGTTTGAGAATGACAACATCGAGGTAGACACAGACTCCGATGAACCGGCCCTTCTGAGATATTACAATCAGGTTGTCGGTGATGGCTCCCACAGTAACCATGTCTCAGACTCCTCTGGTTCCTCAACTGCCTCAGTGGGCTCCACACAGACTGAAATCACCTACGCGGGCATCCAGAGCCCGACCTCTTCACAGGGGGCGTCTGGCGGTGGAGGTTACAGGCCTCAAATGCAGTCCGCTGCGGATCCAGCCGAGCCGCAAGACGAATTTGAGGCCGACTTCCAAGACGATGGCTTGAATACAGGCTATAAACCCCAGTGTTCCTGGCAGCTGGATTCTCCAGAGGCGGAAAACTTTAGTGGTTCCCTTGGCAGCCCTACGTCGGTCACATCATCCCAGTTCCTTATTCCAGAATCCTCTGAGGAGAAACCACAGTCTTCCAGCACCTGGTTCCACAGTTTTCTCTCCGGAAAATCCTGAGAACGCACTACTTCACATATGTTTTCACGTTAGTTTGTGCCGTTCACCTTTTATGAGGATGTTTTCGGTTCGTTTTAGGCTTTGTGCCCTTACTGGAAATCGTTCACAATTACATAATCAACATCACTACTGTTTCTCAAGGACTTGTGTTACTGGCCAGAGAGGTGAAGTACTACTGAAGAGCTGAAGGTGGCCATATCTTCTTCCGCTCGCTCGGAGCAGAATGACGTTTACCCCTAGGAACGCCGCTTTTGTTCATACAATAGTGTTCGTGCCTCTTTCTGCAGTGTTTTTGGAGGGATCACAGTAAATCTACACCCTTACGGCATTATATTGTGCACAACATTTCACTGCTCTTTTTTTATTCTTAATTTACTGGTTTTGTAGCACTCAAATGTAGGAGGTCTGGTAAAACATGTTGATTTGCATTTCAAAAGATCAAAACCAGTGCATTGAGGGTTTGTTCTCAAAGTCTGCGCCATTTTCAGGTGATTTAAAAAAAATATTATGTAGCCTCAAGCAACTTTTTCTCCAGTCTCGGTGTAAATGTAAACAGATACGTTCACGTTGAATAAGCTGACAGAACAAAAGTAAAAGAAGAATGGGGAAACGTGCATCTCTGGTTTTGCTTAAACCAACAGTTGTTGAAGTGTTCACATGATCTTTCATTGCCGGCTTCATCTGTAAAATGAATGTAAACACACTCGGTGTTACTTAAGGATGTGATGCAGCTAGCAAGTTTTGTGTATTTTTGTTTAGAGGTTGATGCTCAATCAGTATCATTTGTTGAAACGTACATTCTCGGCTAGGGCTTCACAATTTGGTGGGGTGAATCAAAAAAAAAATTGTGATTGCGATTTTTAAAATGTGATTTAAAAAAAAAAAAAAAAACAGATTTGCTGTGCTTGTTTGTAGGGCTGCACAATTTGGCCATTTTGTAATGTGTAGCAATGTGACTAATAATAGTATTAATTTTATTGAATAATAATAAATAGTAACTATTATTATTACTACTACTACTACTAATACTACTAAATAAGAAATATTACTATGGTAATGTTTCACTCTAAAATAAAAAAATCAATTAAGAAAAATAATATAATAATTTTATAATTGATTTATTTTACAGTACAGCTGTAAAATTACAATACTAATAGTTATGGCTGTCTTAAGTTCTTTATTTTCAAACTTTAAACCAACAAGCTATTATTTTGGCGGAAAACCACATGGTCAGCCGTTGCAATTTAATAATCACACTAGGCCATATTCAGTTTAATTTCGATTAATATTGCAGCCCTGTTCTCTAAAAATGGTCTAACATGGCTATTGGGCTAATAATCCAGATTGTAGGATATTAGACTCTTCTAGTACAAGTTTTTTAGTCTTTTCATTTTTGCTTTCCAAAGGTCAGTAAGATTTTAAATTGGCATTATCCGTACAATATGTGAAGCACCCTTTCAGTTTTATGAATGCGTCTTTGTATTTCACACCCAAAAGTCCTTGAGTATTGGACTCACTTCTTCAACTTTCACACATGCATAGCACCTCCCACTGTAAACTCAACTAAGTGTCATTGTATGTCTAGTCCTAGATGCGTCTGTCCAGGATGCTTGTATGTGCACCCCTGCTTGTTTCCATAGTTTATCATGGGGTTTTAAATGACCACAGTGCCTCAGGAGCTTAATTATATTATATCCAAAGAACAGCACCTTCTCTCAGAGCAGTTTCACCATCATTAGGATGGACCACAGGGTAAATCACTTTAACTGGCCTTACCGACATCAGAGGAACCTGCTATTCTAATATACAGATATATGGGAGCTAAGTGTTTAACATTACTGTGAAGGCCTTTTCCTGAGCACTGTGCATATCGCTAGTCCTCCAAATCCTTGTGCAGCAGTCAGAACAACAGATACGTCACATCAGGACAACATGATGTTGCTACACTGAGCCTGAATGGTAAAAGTCGACGTGAAATCAAAAGCAACCCCATTTACTTTCTTAATACACATTCTTATGTACTGTTGTGATTTTTTTTTTTTTTTTTAATATTCTTTATTCAAATTATAATAAGGTTACTCCAGCTTTGAAACTAACCTGTTCTTTTATGTCTGGTTCTATTCTTCCATGAAATACCCACTTTTCACCATCTAAACAATGTTTGATAGATAAAATCAAGCCCCACCTTACACTTTTTTGCATGTTAAATATCTTGTTTCCCTCTAAAATATCATAGAATGGAAGTAAAATGGGTTGTGAGGCAATTTCTTGTCGACTTTGAAGAGCATCAGATAGCAGTCATTAAACTCCTAATGTGGCATGTGATTGAAAGGGCATTAGATGAACATTATTGGGAGCAAGATTATGAAATATTATGGGATAGGTCAGCATCTACTGTTGCTTAAGCTTTAAACACTACTGTGAAAGATTTTATGTTGGAATAAGTAGTTACTAATATGTCATTTTTGCAGTTTTATGTAGAGATCTTTTAAATAAGCCTACTAATGTTTATTTTTTTATTTGCTTGTATGAATGTGAAATGCACAAATAGTCATTGTCTATGTAATGTTTTTTTTGTTTTTTTTAACTGTTGAAGAATATGCGTAGAAAGCCTTGGCTGTGGATTTTATAGACCAGATGAGCGCATTATTAGCAAATGGAAAATGATCTTATGATATATATGCTGTCAAAATCATCTCAAAGGCTACACTACAGAGAGAAAGTGATACAAATCTGATATATATATATATATATATATATATATATATGTGTGTGTATATATATATATATATATATATCTCAGATTTGAGCAACTTCCATATGTGATCAAGATGAGATCAGTGGGATGTCACTACAAGCATGAGGCGTTAATGTAAATATCATGTTAACACTAATGTAAATAAGCTTTTCTCTTGAGCATGATCATCACATTGGGAATATTGCACCAATTAATATTTACTAATTAATATTACAATAATGTTGTTGCCTTTGCATGCATGACAGATTCCACATTCAGTGTTCAGAGAGGGGAAAGATAAACTTTGAATGAGGAATATGGAATAATTTCATTAGAAACACTATATAAGTGTGTGTAAACACGTACTTGTAAGAAAAAATAAAGATGTATCCAGGCGTCTGAGCTCTTTATACTCTGCTAATACACTAATATTGTGCAACTTGTATTATTATAGACAATAAATCCAGATAAACCACACTGTTTTTCTGTGATTATTTTCCTTTGGACGTTGCATTGCATGTTTTTGCTTCTGTAATAGCATTGAAAAAACTGTGTGCAGGAAACTGCAGTAATATTTTGCTTTGTCAGTAAATCCCCTGGTGATATTTTCCCCATTTTACCCTTATTCCAGTCTGAAATGGGCCTGATCGTAATTATGTGCAGAATGCTTTTGTTTTCTCCAGACAGGATGGCAGCAGTGCTCGTAAAAAGGAGGAAGACATTCAGAGGAACATCTGATGTAGGTCAGTTGTCCTCATTTTCACCTCTATAAACCCACCACAACGTTCAGCCTTCTCTTGTTTTATTGGTGCTCTGTCCTAATGCTTTAGTGACATGCATCAGGCTTTTTGGGTTTTTTTAGGGTTATGATTCTCCCTTTACAAATAAAACATGCACAATATATTTCTGCAGTGATGGTAAACTTTTGAAATTTTAATAAAAGATAAATTGATTAATTTTCAAACAAGCAGCAATAAGAATTATAAGGCAGAACTTTTTGAAAATACTCATGAATTTTTTATTCATGTACATTCATAAATAATTAAATAAAATAAGTCATTTAGAAATGTGTATAAGATTATCTGAGATCATAATTTGGAAGCTAAAGGATCACAATTGAATTAATAATTTTAAGAATCAAATTGTTTTACAGTTTATTTTTACAGAAATTTCAAATGCATATTCATTTGATTTTTAGAAATAATATTATCCAATTTCAAATAACAACATAACAGAACTTCGTGGAAACGAATATCTTCAGCAAAGGTCTGTGTAATTTAAGTCACAAGGCACATCCACTCTGCTACGAATCCCATTCAGGGAATTTTAGTTGGACCTTTGTGCTCAGCCAGTTTGGTTACTGTGGCAACACCACGCCAAAACGAGACACTCCCCAAAACAATGTCATCCATAAACTACACAGATGACTAGATTATCTTTACATCTTGTATATATAAACATTATTGAATTTCCTTAAGAAAATTAAGCGTTCAGGATGTCTGACATAATCTGTCAGTGGCTGAATTCAGAGCTCCGGCTGTCAAAAGTCGTTGGTAAGTTACGAAATAGCCGTTAGCAAACGAGTTAACGAGCATGATCCGTCCATAAACGTTTGTATTTATACCTGATTTGACAGCTAAACTATCAGTAATAATTTCCGCCTCTTTTTTTCTTCTGAATGTCATATGAATCTATTGCAGAGCCGTATTCCTTCGCCAGGGATTTTGCAAACGGTTATTTGATAGGAGAGATCCTGTACAGATATGAGCTGCAGGACGACTTCCACCTGTTCTCCAAACAAAGGTATAGATGGATAGACATACATATTTTTTTTTATATTTGTGTTTTATATACATTTTTATTATTTGTTAATATCTACTTAATGAATAGGTTTTGATGGACAGTTGGATGGATAGATGGAAAGGTAAACGGGTATAGATGATTGGATAGATTGAATGGGTGAACGGTGGATGGATAGAATTAGATATAGATATTAAAATTGTTTCTTTTTTTATGAAATATATATTTTTATATCCATCCCTTTATGGATGCTTGCTCATACCATATAACATGACCTAAAAGTAATGGGCTTTATTTTTATTTATTGATTTATGGTTAATATAATTATTTTAATTGTAGATTGATAATCATATGTGGCCTAGATAGATAGATAGATACATATATCATGTAAAAATTATATTTTGAGTTTTGGGTGAAGTGTGACATTTTTGTGAGATTCATCCAAACAGATACTTCCACGAAGGATGACGTTAAAATGATTTGTAACAAAGCCACTGATCAAATATCTTAATTATCAGTATTTGTGTTATTCCACAGCACTGCGAATGCAAAGCTGAATAACTTCACTCGTATTGAGCCCACGCTGCAGCTGCTAGGCGTGTCCTTTGACCTGGCCATGGCCAAAGCGGTGATGCAGGGCAGACAGGGGGCGGCCACACATCTGCTCTACCAGCTCTACATCCTGCTGCAGAAGAAGAAGAAATCAGGCCTCACTGCCACTGCCATGGAGGTCATGCAGCCTGCGGCCACGGCCCGTCTACACCGCATAGAGAACAGCATCTATACTGAGGTGATCCATTAGTACAAGGTCAAATAAATTAATTTCTTTCCTCTTCCTCTCTCAGGGGTGGTCATAATGTTCTGGTTATTTGGCAGGTTGGGATAACTTATTGCCTGGAAATATATTAAAGGATTAGTTCACTTCAGAATTCAAATTTCCTGATAATTTGCTCACCCCCATGTCATCCAAGATGTTTGTCTTTCTTTCTTCAGTCGAAAAGAAATTAAGATTTTTGAGGAAAACATTCCAGGATTTTTCTCCATATAGTGGACTTCACTGGGGTTCAACAGGTTGAAGGTCCAAATTGCAGTTTCAGTGCAGCTTCAAAGGGCTCTACACGATCCCAGATGAGGAATAAGAGTCTTATCTAGTGAAAACAATCGTCATTTTCTAAAAAAAAATAAATAAAAAAGTATATACTTTTTAACCACAAATGCTCGTCTTGCACTGCTCTGCGATGCGCTACTCATTACGTAATCACGCTGGAAAGGTCACGGAGGTGAAAGTACCAATCCAGTGTCAAGTCAAGTCAAGTCACCTTTATTTATATAGTGCTTTTTACATTGCAGATTGTGTCAAAGCAGCTTAACATTGATAACTGGTATATAATTTTGGCTGCACAGCAGCTCTTAAAGAATAGTGTCAATGTCGGCAGATCAAAGCACTGTTGAATATCAAATGTCAAGTGTCCCCAACTAAGCAAGCCAAAGGCGACAGCGGCAAGGAACCCAAACTCCAACAGGTGACATCAGATGGCAAACAGGTGGCAAATAGACTGCTGTGTTAAAAATGGAGAAAAAACCTTGGGAGAAACCAGGCTTAGTCGGGGCCAGTTCTCCTCTGGCGAACAGTGCTTTGGTGCGATTCATTTTCTTATGTCCGTTAGGATCGCAACATTCAAAGTATTTATTCCAGTTCAGTTGAGGATCGTATTCATCACACCGGTATAGAAGGTTTTTGAGGAGCTGTGCCACTGGCTGTCGTGTCGATGAGGCCTTCACAATGGATGATCTAGTTGACTCAATCTCTGCTGATACTTCAGGGCTGCGTTGTGAGTCGTGTCAAGGCGCGGTCCTCGGTCTCACCTGGATACGGCCCGGATCTGGTTGACTACGGTAAACCTCGGGATAAACAGAAAGACTAATATTAGCGTAGATGCCATTCTTCTTCTGATGTAACGAGTACATCTGGTGTTATAGGAAGTGTTCCGGTTCCGGCTAACCTAGTTTATGCAGCCTAATAATCCTTTAACGGATTTGAAAATATAAATTGATAATGTGTTATGTGTATGCCAGGTTTGCCAGGTTTTGCCAGATGCGTTTTTAGTCTAGATTTAAACTGACAGAGTGTGTGTCTGCTTCCCGAACAATGCTAGGAAGATTGTTCCAGAGTTTAGGTGCCAGATAGGAGAAGGATCTACCACCTGCGGTTGATTTTGATATTCTAGGTATTATCAGCTGGCCTGAATTCTGAGATTGCAATAGACGTGAAGGACTATAATGCTTTAAGAGCTCGCTCAGGTACTGGGGAACTAAACCATTTAGTGCTTTGTAAGTAATTAGCAAGATTTTAAAATCTATACGATGTTTAACAGGAAGCCAATGCAGTGTTGACAGAACTGGGCTAATATGGTCATACTTCCTAGTTCTAGTAAGAACTCTAGCTGCTGCATTTTGTACGAGCTGTAGTTTATTTATCAGGCGGCGGAACATCCACCCAGTAGAGCATTACAGTAATCTAGCCTTGAGGTCATGAGCATGAACTAACTGTTCTGCATTTTTCATTGAGAGCATGTCAAAAAACATGTTTTTTGAGCAGTGGTCTACAAAGTGAACGATACAAAGACTAAGTTAGATGGCCTTTACAAAAAATAAGGTAAAACAATGAATGAGCGTGACCTTTCCAACATGATTACGTAATGCGTGGCGCATCGCAGAGCTAGTGCAAGATGAGCATTTGTGGTTAAAAGGTATATAAACTTGTATTTTTTTTTTTTTTTTTTAAATGACCGATCGTTTCGCTAGATAAGACCCTCGTCTGGGATCGTGTAGAGCCCTTTAAAGCTGCACTGAAACTGCAATTTGGACCTTCAACCTGTTGAACCCCAGTGAAGTCCACTATATGGAGAAAAATCCTGTTTTCCTCAAAAACCTTCATTTCTTTTTGACTGAAGAAAGAAAGACATAAACATCTTGGATGACATGGGGTTAGTTAGTTTCATGTTTTGATTTGCCTCACCAACACTGTAACTTTGGGACCAAAGAAAAGAGTCTCATTTCAGGCTGTTTGTCTCACAGCGCCTGAAGACGGTGGTAAAGCGTGAGGCGGATCTGAAGATGCAGAAGATCGCAAAACGCTTCCATAAAAGAGGGCAGGACATGTACAACCGCTCGGTCATGACTGAACTCCTGAAGGAAGAGGACCGGCTCAAACGGCAGGAGGAGAGGAGGCTGAGGGACATTGAAAAGGTCTGCCTTTCTCGAGCTAAACCACAGCTGACGTTTCCCTGCAATAAATATATATCTTTAACTTTATTTATTCACTAGCATCAAATAGGCATGAACCTTGCATGTTAAAACAGTTCTGTTTCACCCTCTAAATTTTCATGAATGTGTTTTACCGTGAATCAGCATGTAATAGTGCTGACTGAGACTGATAATATGATTTGTTGTTTGTCAGCACCGGCAGGCACGCAGAAAACAGAATGAGATTATGATTCAGATTCAGTCAGCTGTAGTCCAGATCCCAAAGCCTCCACACACTCGCACATCAAGAGCTTCTGAGAAACACCATCAGTTTCGGAAAAAGCAAGAGGCTCAGGTGAACAACACTTTTGACATCTTTTTCATGATAATAATGCACATTTAGCCCCATAAGTACTCATTATTGGAGTATAGTACAGTAGTGATGTTATTGTTAACTAAAACTAAACTAATAACTAACTAAATAAAAAAATTGGGAAACACTTTACACTAAGGTTTTATTAGTTAACATGAACTAACAATGGACAATACATCTACAGCATTTATTAATCTTAGTTTATGTTAATTTCAGCATGTACTAATACATTATTAAAATAATAAGGTGTATTTGTTTACATTAGTTAAAGCACTGTGAACTAACATGAAAAAAACAGTGAACGACTGTATTTTTATTAACTAATATTAATGAAGATTTAATAAATACTGTAACAAATGTACTGTATTGCTCATTGTTAGTTCATGTTAGTTAAAGGTGCAATATGTAATATTTTTGCAGTAAAATACCCCAAAACCACTAGGTCAGTGTTATATATTTTGTTAACTTGAGTACTTACAATATCCCAAATGTTTCTAACTATTTGTAAATCGTGAGAAAATTGCAATTTTAACCAAGGCTCCGGGACGTGTGAGGAGTCGCCTGTCAATTGCATCAAACCCACGTTAGCCTCGGTTTCCAGTTTTATTTTGTAGAAACCATGGAAACACCAAAGACTCTTTAATATATTAAATGTTTTAATAGGCAAGGGAACAACTGTTTGGTTACGTTTATAGACAGAAAATTGTTGTTATATAGCTCAACACGTTTAGTTTTATTGTTTAAATCTAATTTTCTTGATTTTTTTTTTGCGAGTACCATGTTTTACCATGCCTCAGAGAAAAACACTATTTTGTGAAGTAGCTAACATATAGCATAATCAGATGCAGCTTTATTTTTAGTAACAGTAATACAGAATTTTCAGCTCCCACAACACTCGGTCCTGCTCTGCTTCATACTACAGTAACGTTAATAATCGCCTCCATGAACATGATTTCTTCCCGAGTCCTATCCCGATTGTTTCCACCGGCTGTGATGTGAAGACCACATGTCCCAAGATTCAGCGCTCAAACGTGCCGTCATCAAGCTACGCCTTTGTTTTGAATAGGCCTCTAGCGACCTCTAGCGGACAGAAATCCTACATATCGCACCTTTAATACATGAAATAATGTTAACGAATGAGGCCTTATTGTAAAATGTTACCAAAATTTTCAGTACCATTTTCAGTAATTGAAATAAAGCTGAAATAAAATAAAATATGAATATTAGATCAAAAAAATTAAAAAACTTCTTTTAGTAAGTTGCTGAAAGGCAACATTTCTAATTTTTAGGTTAAAGAATTACAAAAACTAAAACATAAAAAAGATGAATGTAAATATAAAAAACACAACTTCTAAAATGAAAACTGAAAATATAAAAATAAAAGCTAGTTTAAAATATTAATATATGTAAGTATAAATAATACTACAATAACCTTCCAGTACAGCACTATGATGCATAAATGCATAAATACCGTATATCTTTTTTTTTTTTGCATTACAGTAATGAGAATTACTGTACCATAAGGTGATTTCTTGTTTCTTTTTGATTTTGAAATGAAAAATGACACACATGTTGTGATAGACAAGAAAACGTCTTTTTTTGGAAGAAAAACGTTCCATATGGAAAAACATTACGAATTGTCAGAGGTTGTTTTGACAGAATTTGATTGTGTGATTGTGACCCTTTAAGATGAAGTATGATTTTCAGCATGTTCATCGTGAGATAGAAAAGTTTGAAAAGCACCAGAAGAGGATTTCTCCTGCTGGCGGTGAAGCCTTACTCTACAGGTATGTTTGCATAACGCTGTAAATCTAAGATTACAAACCAAAAAACCACACAGAAGCTACAGACAGCAGGCTGACATACCGTTCACAGTTCGTTCACTGACCGTCTAAGTCTTATTGCACACAAAACTGGAGATACTTTTCTGATTAGGTGAGCTCTGGGATGTAACATGTAACTTTACCTGGATTAACAGTGGTCGTGTGACCCAGCCTATGAGTACAGGCGACAAAGAACAGTGGAACAAGGAGTACATCGAGAACATCCGTCAGCGTCTGGAGGAAGACTCTGCTGCCCGGGAACAGAGAGAGATGCGGAGACGACGTGCACTGATGGAACAACTCCAGGCCCATGAGGCTCAGCAGGTGACCACTTATTTCAACCCTATAAAGCCTACTGCATCATATTCAATATGCACATTTCTAAGGCCTCTAAATTATTAACATGGTCAAAACTTTGCTGGAAAGGCTGTTGAACACAATCTACTACATGCCTTCTGTCATCTGATTGATAGTTTATACTTTTTTAGTAAGTAAAAGACCTTTTAGTATAATTGTAAAAACGTTTCCTTTCAGGTTGTGCTTCACATGTCTGTCTGCTATGAAGTCTTTAACAATTTTTTTTAGAGAAAACTTTAATGTTGTTAGTAATATTTAAGGGTGAACACTTACTGGACTGAAGCAACTTAGGATTACTTGATTATCTAAGCATAATTTTTTAGAAAAAATTTAAAATTTGAGTATCAAATATGATCCATAAGGCTTTTGTGGAAGGTTTATTTGTTCATCCCTCAATCATCATTGTTATATGTTTAAAAACTACAGAGCTTTAATCATAAAACTAAGCATTTAAATATCATCTTACTGAGACATATTATTGTGAAATATAAAGTGACAACTGATATTTATATGCAAATATCTCATTCATTTACTTTACAAACTATCAGAATTTCATTTTACCTTTTTGTTCATTTAAATATCAGCAACTGCACCAAATTACATGTTTTTGCTCCATTTGGCCTCAGTTTTCCTCCTCGAGTCTGAGTTCCATATTCTTACTAATATATCATATGAGCCATAAATGTAACAACTGTGATACTCAACAAAAAACACACATGCAAACTTTTTTTAAAGATATATATATATATTTTTTTTTTTTACATTTTGTCTAAAGGTTCAATAGTCAAGTCACCTTTATTTTAATAGCGCTTTATACAAGACAGATTGTTTTAAAGCAGCTTTACAGTGATAAACAGTTGAATAATAAACTGTTCCATTTAAAAAAATAGATTTTTCTGACTATTATTATTTTATATTTCAGGCTTTACAGGGCTAAACATTGGCTATGTTTGTTATGCAATACTGGCACAGTTCAGTGGTTAATACAATGCAAAATACTATGTTTAGACTCTTAAATCACACTTAAAAATGTATGAATGTCATGTGAAGTGTCAAACTTTTGGCCAGCAGTGTATATCTTGATCATATCTGGTTCTTGCATTGATATTCTTCCTGCAGGAGGTATTGCGAGAGGAACAGATGGTCAGTCGATTGATGCGTCAGACGCAGCAGGAGAAGAGGATCGCCGTGCAGCTGATGCAAATAAAGCAGCAGAAAGAGGTCCTTCGACAGAACCGGATCTTCCAAGAGAGACAATATCAGGAACGCCGCCTTCGAGACTTCCAAGAGGCCTTGGATAGAGAAGCTGTGAGAGAACATACATACACACACTTGCACGAACGAAACAGCTCATAAGGTGTCAGAAAAAGGTTTTGAGTGTTTCTGATTATGATTGTCCCATCCGCTGTCCAGGTTCTCGCCCAACAGGAACGTCTCGAGCGCAGTGAACAGATCAGGATGGAGCATGAGCTTCACAAACAGCTAGTCGCCGAGCGTGCTCAGGCTCGCTATCGCAAGCACTTTGACATCTGCAGAGGAATTCTGGGACAAATTGTCGATCTGGCTACCAAAGCTGGAGAATATCGGCTTCTCACATCCAAGTATTTATGTCCCTGATCACACTAAACAGCAGTCATAGAGTTAAAAAAACTCTTCTGATGAAAAATAAAAATTTTCTTGCTATTTGAAATAAAAAAAGTTCATTGTGCTATGTAAATAATTTTATAGTGCATTATAATAAAAATAAAATATAGCGCATTTTGCTACATTTTTTTATAAAGACACTACTGTATAAAAGTATGAAGATTTTTTATGTTTTTGAGAGAAGTGTCTTATGCTCACTAAGGCTGCGTTTTTTACATTAATTCTCAGAATTGCATGATATAAAGTCACAATTTCGGGTTATAAAGTCAGTATTGCGTGATATAAAGTTGCAGTTGCGTATACAGTCAGAATTGAGAGTTTATATTCTGACTTTATAACAAGCAATTTCAAGTTTATATCTCACAATTCTAACTTTATAACACGCAATTACGAGTTTATATCATGCTTCTGGCTTTTTTCTTGCAAATCTGAGAAAAAAGTTAGCAATTCTGTCAGCAATTATGACTTTTTTCTTGCAATTGCAAGTTTGGCTCTCAATACTGACTTCAAAAAATTCTGAGAATTCTGAGAAAAAAAGTCAATTGTGAGATATAAACTCGCAATTGCAAGAAAAAAGTCATAATTGTGAGTTTATATCTTGCAATTCTGACTTTATTTCTTGCAATTGCGAGTTTATGTAACTTCATAACTCGCAATTATGAGTTTATATCTTGCAATTCTGACATTATAACTCACAATTGCAACTTTATATTACACAAAAAAAGTCAGAATTGTGAGATAAAAAGTCGCAATTATCTTTTAATTTTTTTTATTCCGTGTCGGAAACAAACTTCCATAGTTTTCTATGTGGATATATTTTAAAAACTAATTCATTCCTGTGATGCAAAGCTCAATTTTCAGCATCATTACTCGAGTCTTCAGTGTCACATGACCCTTCAAAAATAATGCTGATTTGCTGCTCAACATCAATTACTTATTATTTTTAATGTCGAATATAGTTCTGCTTACATGTCTTACTTTTGATCAAATGCATCCTTGCAAAAAATAAATAAATAAAATAATCTTACATCAGACATTGGAACGGTAGTGTGTGTGTGAAGAAATAATATGGTAGGTAAAAAAATGCTTTAAAAAAAGGTAAAATGCCCATCTTCACTCTTTCCCAGTCTGATACCAGTGAAGATGATGCAGGAGTGGATGGAGCTGTTTTTCAGTGGTAAGCCGCTGTATGAAGTGGCCAGTGTGCAGCCCACCCCTACTGACCCCACACCAGAACAGATCATTGAGCTGGAGAAGCTCCATATACTCAATAATCAAGACTACAATGAGTATGTGGTAAGGACAGTATGTTGAAAGTATTTTCAGTCATTGTAGATTTATTCTTGATGTAAAGTAGTAGTGATAGTGTGTTAATGAAATAAATGACAAATTTCACATTAAAGTACATAATCTGTGATCGATTATTTGCCTAAAAACCCTGTAACTGTTTCCTGTGAAATAACACTCTTTTACATGCCAGTGCAAGTATTATGTATGTGTATCTTTCTGTTTGTTCACTTCAGGCCATGATGGGTGAGTGGGTTTTGCATGAAGAGGGTGCGAGTCAAGCCTCACCAGTGAATAATGATATTCTGGATCATGTGTTGAGTCGTCTACAGAGCATGATAGTCCGACCTAGTGGCAGCACTCCTCCTCCTCTGTTTCCCCGTTTCACCATCAGAGCGTGCGTTCTGGGAAAAACCCACTCGGGCAAAACGTCCTGCCTTGCCAGGATCAGCAACGGTAGGAGTTGATGCTTCATCATAGTAAGGGCTGTACTGGAATGAAAAGTGCTATGATACATCAGAATTGTTTTAAAGTGCTATGACACATCAGAACTATATTAACTAAATTTCCCGACTTGCTGTTTGTTGATCTCTGGGAATCAGTCCTTGGCATCCATGTGCTCTCAGTCAACGCTTTGATTCAGGATGCTCTGTCAGCCTATCAGAAGGAAAAACAGGCTGCGAGTGAAAGCCAAGAAGTGTCACAGGTCAGGAAAACTTACTCTTAGTATTATGCAAGTTTCTTGAGATAGAAAACCAACAGATCTGGTCATATTTTTCAGCAAAACCGTTATTAGAACAGTTTGTGATCTGTTTTACTGTACTGTTGTCTGTTCAAACATTTTATTTACATTATTTACACTGTTTAATTCACCTGTTGGGGCTGACCATGTATTTGCCATGCTCAGAGGAACCTGGAGAGAACCGGTTCTCTGACAGTAGGTATTGAGCAGCCTCAGAGAGATGAAGAGATGGAGACATCCTCCCCTCTAGAATCAGGTTTGTGAGAATATTAAACAACTTCTAAAACTGACATTATTTACACTGCCATTCAAAAGTTTTGGGTCAGTAAGATGTTTTTGGAAAGAAAATAATACTTGTATTCATCAAGGATGCATTTAGTTGATCAAAAGTGACAGTAAAGACATTTATAGTGTTACAAAAGATTTAGATTTTAAATAAATGCTGAACTTAATATTCAACAAAGAATCCTGAAAAAAAAGTATCATGGTTTCCACAAAAATATGAAGCAGCACAACTGTTTTCAACATTAATAATAAGAAATGTTTCTTGAGCAGCAAATCATCATATTAGAATGATTTCTAAAGGATCATGTGACACTGAAGACTGGAGTAATGATGCTGAAAATTCAGCTTTAAATCACAGGAATAAATTACATTTTAACATATATTTAATAAAAAAAAAAAGATATTTTAAATTGTAATAATATAACAATATTTAACAATATTTCATAGTCCTATTATTATTTACTTTTATTAATTTCTGTAATAATTGATTACTTGAATTTATTTCTGTAGTTATCATATAAATTTATTTCCATTTTTTTCTTTCTTTAATTTAACTGCATATTAATTGTTTTTTCCCCACATATTTGGTTCTCTATAAATGCTCTATACCAAACCCAAAACCCAATAAAGATAATGTTTAAAGAGAATGACATTATTTACTATGCTCACTCAAGTTCCAGTAGTGATCAACTCTTCTGTATGTCTCACATCAGGACCGCAGCCTCATGAGACATCTGGACTTCACGAAAAAGAGGACAAAGAAAAAGTAAAAGCAAACACACAGCCACTCTCCACACAAACTTTCTGTGTTTAGCAGCATTGAGCTATTTGATATGGTTCATGATGCACACAATGCTGTGTTCTGCAGTGGTCGTTGCGAGCGCAGTGTGGTGCAGCGGTAGAGAAGGCTCTTAGGACGGGCAAAGCTGTTCCTGATCAACTTCTGGTTGACATTATAGTGGATGCTATCAGGTAAAGAGCTGGAATGCTTATTTATAAATAATGCTTATTTTCTGACTTCACAGTTTGTTTTTTGCACAGTTAAAATAAAATGTTTAATTTACTGTATATTACATTACTACACAACACTCTCTGGAATATTTGATTCTGACTCGTCAATCCCAGAATTCTGATTCAGATTGTTTTCTGGGGGTTATTTATTCTACAAAACATTTCAAATGTCCCATATTAGGGGGTTAACTGATATAAAATGAGTACTGTTTAGCCGGTCATGTGATCTTGTACTTATGTAGATAGTATTATCTCATGTGAGTGCACATGAAAACCTTTTAGTTTTGTTTTCTTATTTCCTTTGGTGAATTAATTAACAAATTAATAATTAAAGGGATAGTTCACCCAAAAATGAAAATTATCCCATGATTTACTCTCCCTCAAGCCATCCTAGGTGTATATAGCTATCTATTTTCAGTCGAACACAATCAGAGTTATATTAAAAAATATCCTGGCTCTTCGAAGCTTTATAATGGTAATGAAGGGTGGCGTGCGATTTTGAAGCCCAAAAGCGCATCTATCCATCATAAAAGTAATCCATACGACTAATAAAGGCCTTCTGAAGAGAAGCAATGGGTTTTTTAATGGCCATATTTATATCCATATTTAAAACTTTATAAACTACAATAACTAGTTTCCGGTAAACGGCCGTACGGATTGATTTACAGTAAAAGAGTAACCTATGACACGACGAATGACGTAGAGCTTAGACTCCTCTCGCGGTTCAAACAAATATGGCTGTGCAACAAACTCAAGCTCCTCTTCTCTTATATCGACATCCTCCGACAATTCTCATTTTAGACTTCTAATTCGTGACCGGTGTTTTGTTTTGCTCTATCCTACGGCCGTTTATGAAAAGTGCTATATAAATAAATTTGACTTGAATTAACTTAACTTGCAGGTAGTCTAGTTCCAGTTTGATTTCCTCCTGCTGTGTTCTTCAGGAACATCCCTGCTGATAGTGGCTGGATTCTTGACGGGTTTCCAGTGGACATCAGTCAGGCTCAGATGCTGGAGAAAGCTCTGAACGGGACAGAATCTGATGAGACTGAGACAAAAACACAAAGCAACTCATCCACAGACAAAATCACGCCTAAAGATCCAAGTCCTCCATCTCCTGCACTGGACGTAGTGGTGCTGTTAGACATTTCAGATGAGCAGGTTCTGGAGCGAGCCGCTCACCAGGCTGGTGTGTTTATTCAGATTGAAATGCTAGATGTTATTAACTTTAACATCAGTTACTCTTACCAACATGACAGGCATGGTTGTTATTAGTATGTAATAAGCTGTTATCTTCACTTATTAGTGGACAGGGAGAGCAGAGACCAGGAGAGAGAAGGCAGCGATGCTCCAGACGAAAACATGAGTATGACAGATCTGGACACACAAGATCCAGCATCCTTGTCTGATGACAAAAGCCTGGGGACGAAACAGATACAGCACAGGTGTGTGAAAAAATATGACATATAATTGTGCACACAATTATAGTTGGAAAGATACAAGCTTCATTTTGTAATGCCCAAAGTAAACATACGGTGTCACCAGTTTCCAGTTCAGTGTACTGGAAACTAGATTAACATTACATGATCTAGGCTAATCCTGATGGATGAAATCAAGTTGTTTTTTTCTTTTCATTGAATTCTGTTTCACCCCAAAAAATTTCATATTATGGAGAAAAAATGTTGTGACTTTCCGATTTTTTAAAAGATTTTTATATGGCACAAAATGATCATAATATATGGAAGCTTGTTTCCACCACTGAATAAAAAATAAAAAAGGTAATTGCGACTTTTTATCTCTCAATTCTGACTTTTTTCTCAGAATTGCATGATATAAACTCACAATTGCAAGTTATAAAGTCAGAATTGTGAGATATATACTCGCAATTCTAAGAAAAAAGCCAGTCTTTTTTTCCCTCAGAATTTGACTTTATAACTCACAATTGTCAATTTTCTCAGAATATATGTCACAATTCTGAGAAAATTAGTCAGAATTGAGAGATATAAACTCGCAATTGCAAGAAAAGTCATATTTGTGAGTTTATATCTCGCAATTCTGACATTATATCTCACAGTTGCGACTTTATATCACGCAATTCTGAGAAAAAAAGAATTGGAGGAAAAAAAGTCAGAATTGTGAGAAAAGAAGTCGCAATTGTTTTTTTTTTTTTTTAAATCCATGGAGTAAACAAGCTTCCATATAATATATTCTTCTGTTTTATGGTTTCTTTAATAGAATCAGTGGGTTCCATGACACATGGCCAAAACTGGAGAAATGGTTTGGTAACCGGCAGAATATTCTTGTGAAAGTCACAGCAGATGTAGATGAGGAAACTCTCTTTAAAAACGTGGAGATGGTTCTGATGGACACTATGGACTCTGTTGAAAAAGGTACATCGACTTGCTTCAGATTCTTAACTCTATAAAGCATGACACATTAAATTTTATATATAAATATAAATATATATAATATAATATAATATATATACACACACTACCAGTCAAAAGTTTGGACACTGTAAGATTTTTAATGTTTTTTAAAAGAAGTTTCGTCTGCTCACCAAGGCTGCATTTATTTAATTAAAAATACAGTAAAAACAGTAATATTGTGAAATATTATTACAATTTAAAATAACTGTTTTCTGTTTGAATATATTTTAATAAGTAATTTATTCCTGTGATCAAAGCTGAATTTTCAGCATCATTGCTCCAGTCTTCAGTGTCACATGATCCTTCAGAAATCATTCTAATATGATGATCTGCTGCTCAAGAAACATTTATTGTGTACAATTGTACAAAATATTTGTGTACAATATTTCTTTTCAGGATTCTTTGATGAATAGAACGTTCAAAAGAACAGCATTTATTTGAAATATAATCTTTTGTAACATTATAAATGTCTTTACTGTCACTTTTGATAGATTTAATGCGTCCTTGCTGAATAAAAGTATTCATTTCTTTAATTTCTTTAAAAAAAAATAAAATAAATAAATATTCTTACTGACCCCAAACTTTTGAACGGTAGTGTATAATGTTACAAAAGCTTTGTATTTCAGATAGATGCTGTTCTTTTGAACTTTCTATTCATCAATGAATCCTAAAAAAAAAAGTACACAACTGTTTTAAACATTGATAATAATCATAAATGTTTCTTGAGCAGCAAATCAGCATATTAGAATGATTTCTGAAGGATCATGTGACACTGAAGGCTGGAGTAATGATGCTGAAAATTCAGCTTTGCCATCACAGGAATAAATTACTTTATAAAATATATTCAAACAGAAAACAGTTATTTTAAATTGTAATAATATTTCAAAATATTACTGTTTTTACTGTATTTCTAATTAAATAAATGCAGCCTTGGTGAGCAGATATACTTTATACTTCTTTTAAAAACATTAAAAATCTTACTGTGTCCAAACTTTTGACTGGTAGTGTGTGTGTATATATATATATATATATATATATATATATATACTACCAGTATATATATACAGACTCATTCAAACAATTTGTAGACTTGAAAGTTTGATAATTTCTCATTTTTCTACCTACAACTTTAATATTGTCCATTTGCACCTATATTTCCTTGTGTAAATGCATGTCTAGTGAAATGTGCTCTCTGTCCTGACCTATAGAAGCAGCTCTGGGTCACTCCAGGAAAATGTCTACATCCTCCTCACCTGAACACACCCGTCCAGAAAGTGCCAGCTCTGCTAAGTCTTCACCAGCAACCCCAAAATCTGCTGGAAGGGTCTACGTAGAGGAACCCTTACCCAAGGCATATACACACACATAACACACCTTCTCTGTGTGATTTGGAATATCAGATGGAGAGCCATTACACTTATCTAGTTTGTTTTTTAATCAGTTTGATACTGGCTGGTATGAGATTTATATGCCAAAGACTCTTAGGGCCCTATCATACACCTGGCGCAATGCAACGCCAGGCGCAACACAAGTGTTTTTTGCTAGCTTCAGCTTGACAGTTATTATTTTCACATCCAGCGACCACTTTGTTTAAATAGCAAATTTGTGCTATTCATCTGTTCGCCCATGGGTGTGGTGGTCTGAAAACGAGGTGTATTCAGGTGCATTGTTGGCGTGTTGCCATTTTGAGGCAGCTGAAAACGACCGCACCTTTGACCAACAAAAACCTGGTCTAAATCAATGCCGCAATATTTTTTTTTTTGTTATTTAAAGGATGTATTAGTAATAAGCACCTATAGGCGGGTGCACAACGCACGTACACTCTGCTTGTTACACACACACAGAGACTTGCAGCAGCACACAAACATGCCAAATATTAAAAATAAAAGGATTACAATGCTTTAACCTCGCGCGCGAGCAGATCTGTTTTCTTTCTGGAGAAGCGTTCAGTCTTTCCGCTTGCAAATTCCGTCATGTAAATAGCAATCCACCATGGTGTAAGTGTGCCTGGCTTTTAAAGGGAATGGGAGATGAGACTCTGATTGGTTTATTACATGTTACGCTTAAAACACACCCATGACTCATTAAGAGACTAGGTACAACCCTTTTGGACCATGCCAACCATTTTTTCCATCGTTAAGCTAGCAAAAGTGGATTCGGACACGCCCTAAGTGCACCTGCACCGTGCGCTTCAGACCGTGGACTTAGATCGTTAAAATAGTCTCTTAATCTTAATGTCTTAATCTTAGATCTTAATGTCTCTTAAATACGGAAGAGGATTAGGGCCAAGTAATAATAAAAAAATAAAACCATCTTGAGATTAAAGTCGTTATAATGCAAGATTAAATTTTGAGAATAAAAGTCCAAATAAAATGTAGAGTATAAACTCATTAAATTTTGAGAATAAAGTTGTGTTTCGAGAAAAAACTTGCTAAATTTCAAGAAAAAAAGTAGAAATAAAATGTTGAGAATAAACTCATTAAATTTTGAGAATAAAGTTGCTGTGTTTCGAGAAAAAACTTAAAATAAAATAAAATGAAATGAAATGAAAAACTTGAAATAAAATGTTGAGAATAAACACGCATTTGATCAGTGTTCATTGCATACTGATAGAGGACATGAATCAGAGTTAGATCACTTAGTCAAGCTATATTTTAGGCTAAGTTTTTTTCTAGAGACACAATGATTTATTCTCAAAATTTAATGAGTTTATTTTCAACATTTTATTTTGACTTTTTTTCTTGAAATTTAATGAGTTTTTTCTCGAAACACAGCAACTTTATTCTCAAAATTGTATGATTTTATTCTCAACATTGTATTTCAACTTTTTTCTCAAAATTTGCATTATAATGACTTTAATCTCAAGATGATTTTTTTTATTTTTTTTTTATTATTGCTTGGCCCTAATCCTTTTCCGTACTTTAAGGAGTTATCTTATGAAGGAAATAATATCTTGAAAGAGTGTGATGTACTATGAAAACATATGTTACTGTAGCTCACACTGCCAAAACCAACAATGTAACTTTCAGACATCAAAACATCCTCCACATTCCAAAAAGATCATTTATTGCAATTAAGAATAGAAAAAAATTGCACTGCTTTTCTGATATCAAACAGATGCACACTACCGTTCAAAAGTTTGGAGTCGGTATGACTTTTAATGCTTTTAAAAAATACAGAAATATTTTTTTACAATTTAAAATAGTTGTTTTTTATTTAAATATATTTTAAAATGTAATACAGTATATTCCTGTGATTAAAGCTGAATTTTCAGCATCATTACTCCAGTCTTTAGTGTCACATGATCCTTCAGAAATCATTCTAATATGCTGATTTACTGCTCAAGAACCATTTCTTATTGTTATCAATTTTGAAAACGGTTGTGCTGCTTGATGATACATTTATTATATAGAGGGCATAAAATGGTTGTGAACAACTAAACTAAAATGTTTTTGGCACAAAAAAAACACTTTTATACAATTAAAAAAATATTATATGATCCATTTATATCATGTCAATTTTTGTCTTTTTCTCTTATGTTCATCTTTTTGCAGGAGATCCCAGAGTATCTTGTTCCGTACTGGGAGAACGTCTGTAATTCATATGTGACTAACGTCAAAACAGTGATGCAGAACCTCCGCGGTGAACGCGAGCTCATCATTCACCACCTCTACAACATCCGGTGAGAGAACAGCACTCGTCTATGTGAGACGTGAGGGCCTGTGTATGTGTGTGTGAGTGTATAACGTATGTGTGTGTTTGTATGTTTCAGGGAGAACTTCAGGCAGTATCTACAGAAGCCGGATCTGAAGCAGGAGTTTGTAAGCGTGTGGCAGCGCGATTATAACAGCGTTCCTGACAACATCAGAGAGGACGAGGAGACTAAAGGAGAGCTCCATCAAAGGCTGGATGTGAGAAACTCCTGAAATGCAAAAAATTATTTTCTTCCTCAGTATTTTTGTCTTGTTATCCACTACAAATATCTAAACATTCTTAATACAAGATACATTTAGTTGAAAAGAAAAACGACATCAGATATAAAGACTTTTTGCTTAAAACAAGTGAGGTAAGAAAAATGAACTTGTTCATTTAAATCACGTTTTGTGTGATTTTTATTTTTATATAAATATTTTTATTAAACTTCAAAAAGAAAAAAAATCAATAAAGACTAGAAGGCCTTAAAACATATTTGCAGTATATTTATTAGCAATAAAGCAAGGAAATTCATTTTAACATTTATTTATTTTTCTGTGTGAGTTTCATTTAAACCTGTCTGTTTAATGTTTTTCAAGTATTTCATTAGTTTTGGTGTATAACATTGAAAACCAATAAAAATTTGATGAAAAAAATTACAAATTAAAAAAAAACTATTTCAGTGGGCATTTGTTTGTTGCAGGTTTATCACAAATTAGCCACAAATAAACATTTTTCGCAATAAAATATGTGCTCAAACTTTCATTCTAATCAGTGTGTGTTTATTTTGTGCAGGACTTGCGTGAGCGTCTGTGGGACATCTGTGATAAGCGCAAGGAAGAGGCGGAGCAGGAGAGAGCAGGTGTCATTGATGATGGCTGGTTAGATGATCACACTGCTGTACTAATCAACCATTATTCTGCAATAATGCAGGTAACACACACACACACACACACACACACACACACACACTCCTCTAACACATCACAAAACCACCTGGGATGAGTTTGAAGTCTAATGGTTCTGTTTGTATTTGTGTGTGTGTGTGTGTGTGTGTGTACAGATTGAAGTGGGCTGCTTTCAAGACTCCCTATGTCTGATGAGAGATTACTATTCAGCGATGTGTAAAACTGCATTTCCTGAATCCACACGTGGCTTCACTCGCATCCCATTGCTTGACATCACTGCAGATGAGCACGAGCAAGAGGAGTCAGAAATGTAAAAAGAAGCATTACATATCATGATTGATAATCATGTCACAGTCATTACAGGACTGTAGACCTTCTCCTGAGCTACTGTAGTTGTCCATCTGTCTCATAATGTATGAATTGTATGGAATATTGCATCCCAAAATGCAATGTGCACTTATTTTCCTTCAGTTTCCAGTGTGACAAATGAACTGAATGAACATTTTTATCATAATGCCAAGAGTTTGATTTCAGAGGTGATACCTGGTCACCACTTGTAGAGCTAAATATGTTCACGATAAGGTCATGTGTGACAAAGTAAAAAGGTCAAGTCACATTTATTTATATAGCACTTTATACAGATTGTTTCAAAGCAGCTTCATATTAATAAACAGGAAAATACCAGAGTAACGTAAAATTCATCAATTATAAAACAAATTCAATTTCTGCTGTAAATCAGCTCTACAGAAGACTGTAGTGTCATTATTCATTTTAAGTCTGTTCAATTTTGATTCAAATTAGTTCAATAACATTGTCGATGTTGCAAAGTTAGTGTCATTATCCAGCTCAACTGAGTTCTCGTCCTATAGTGTCAGTGCAGTTAAATCGATAATATTACTGAATATTTATTTTCTTTCAAACATTTTACAGTGACAACAATGTAGCAATATGCATAATGCCTACTGTTGTACATGCTCTTTTAAATAAACAGTAAGCAATATACAGTACAGTGTATACTGTGTAGTGAATGTTACACTAGTATTCAATTCTGAACATAGACATTGTTTTTTTTACAGTAAAGATGTTTAGATAGACTCTAAAGGACCACAGGGACATACTTGATGTTTAATGTGTTAATATATCATACATTCATATTTCAGCTCTGGCCCTGCACTGTTAGAAAAACCTGCAAAGAGTGCTGAAGAAAAAGAGTCTGAAATGGAGGATAAGAAGAAAACTAAAGTGTATGTGTGCTTTTAATTTTTGGATGTGTTTAAAAATAAGCATGTTTGTTGAATAACTGGACATGTTTGTGCTGTTAGGTTTCCTTTGGTTTCCTGCAGATCTCCCACTTCTGAGCTCCTCAGACAGATACTGCACCATCCTGATGAGAAACTACTGCAGGAGTTCTTCCAGACAGCACTCACCGCTGTCAGGAGCATGGTGTGTGTTTATGTCTGTGTGTTGATTATAAGAAATGTACAGTATGATAAAGATTTTTTTGTTTAGCTTAAAAATATGGGCCATTTTTGCTGTTACTGATATACACCTTCTGACAGACAAATGCAATTTGTTTATTTTAAAAAACTTGCAGCATCTTTCAGTTAAGGCAAGAAATATTCCTCTGAACAACATCATGGTTAAGTAGTGGTGTCACTGTAGATGGAAATCCTTGAAAAGCCCTTTTTTTAGGAACTCAAATCAATGAACAAATCTGTAAAGATTTAGAAATTGATTCAAAATGCAGATAACAATAGATAATCTTTAATTTGATTGAAAACAGTGGTTTAATGCTGTGTAAATTAAAAAAATCAAAAATGCATCAATGAACTCATAATCACATATTAAAATCAGCTATTTTTGATTTTGTAATTTCTATAATAGTGGCTACTAATTTGAATAAATTGTTCATAAACACTACCATTTAAAAGTTTGGGGTCAGTAAGATTTTTTTTTAAAGAAATTAATTCTTTTATTCCTCAAGGATTCTTTAAATTGATCAAAAATGACAGTATGATTTTTGGTTAAAAAATATACATTTCAAATAAATGCTGTTCTTTTAAATCTTCTAATCATCAAAGAATCCTGAGAAAAAAATAATTATGGTTTCCACAAAAATATTAAGCAGCACAACTGTTTTCAACATTGATAATAATCAGAAATGTTTCTTGAGCAGCAGATCAGCATATCAGAATGATTTCTGAAGGATCATGTGACACTGAAGACTGGAGTAATGATGCTGAAAATTCAGCTTTGATCACAGGAATAAATTACATTTTAAAAAATATATTAAAATAGAAAACAGTTGAAGTTCAATAGTATTTCACAACATTACTGTTTTATTGTATTTTTGAGCAAATAAATGCAACCTTAGTGAGCAGAAGAGACTTCTCAAAAATATTAAAAACTTCTGAACAATATTGTATTTATATTTTTCATTAATGTTTCATTATAATGTTGATTGTCCATGTTTAGACATTTTACAGTTTATTTTACAAAAACGATAGTTCCTACTCAGAATTCTGTTTGGAAAAACTATGAGTTGTAAAATGGTGATATACTCCCCTGTGCCGGCACATCTGTCTTCACGTGTGTTTGCACACGACTGTGTGTCAGGTGTTGGCAGAGACGCAGCAGCGAGAAGAAGAGGAAGGTGATGAAGAACAGAAGCCGATGGAGACACAGAGAGTGCAGACTTCAAACTCTGCTACGGACAATAAGAAAGCAGGGAAAAAGAAAGGTGAAGACCCTCTACTCAATCACACGTGTGAGTTTCAGCTCTGTTATGTGTTGACACGAGGGTCTGTGTGTTTTAGGTGCTCCGACCCCTCCTCAGGAGCCCAGTCCTCAGCCCACAGTGGTGAAGAACCCTGAGGAGGTCAAGAGGAGGGCAGAGAGGAAGAGAATCAAACAGGAGTTCACAGCCGCACTGAAACGTGAAGGTACACCGTGAGCTCTTGGCTGACATTGTCTCATGGTGCCTGTTATATTGTGCTGTTGTTTATCATTGTGTAAACTGTACAGAGCTTCAGGATGTTTGTGCATGTGATGTATAAACAGTAAGAATGTGCTGTGTTTGTGTGCAGAACATGCGGTGAAGCTGCGTCTGGAGCTGGTGAAGTCTCATGCACTGAGAACCGTGAGCAGTCTGCAGCAGAGAGCGGAGCAGGGCTACAGGAACATGGAGGAGTGGCTGGGAGCTCGCTTCCTGTCTGAGATGAACAGGTGAGAGGGGAGGAGGGGGACAGACGGGTGACGGCAGATCAGGAGAGGATGAGAACACTGTCTCTGCTTTCTTGATTGTAATTCATTTAGCTGCAGAGATGAATGTAAATGGTTGAATATACTTCTAAAAGGCTGAATATCAGAAATAGCCAGGTCATATGTCATTCCCGAAACCACAGTATAAAGCAAAAAATGATATTTTGCAAAATAAATTAACTCTGCAAAAACTTTTTTTATTAAGATTTGCATAAAATGTAATGTATTCAGTACAACAAATACCATGATGTGTAAAAACTTGTTTTGCAATATAAATTCTTAGTCAACTTTTAAATATACTTAAGCTATACACTACTGGTCAAAAGTTTGGAATAATAATAATTTTATTTATTTATTTATTTATTTATATTTTTTTGCTAGAATTCTTAGGTCTCTTATACTCACCAAGTCTGCATTTATTTAATCAAAAATGCAGTAAAAACAGTAATGTAATTTTTATCACAGTATTAATGTTAGTAATATTGTCATTTTATTTCTATTTAAATTAGCAGTTTTCTATTTTTAATATATTTTAAAATATAATTTAAGCAGCCATTACTCCAGTCTTCAGTGTCACATGATCCTTTATAAGAAATGTTTTTGAACAGCAAATCAGCATATTAGAATCATTTCTGAAGGATCATGTGACACTGAAGATTACTTTTAAAATATGTATAGGAAAATAGAATAATATTAATATTAAAAATATTAATATTGTAATGTAATGCTGTTCACTATATTTTTGATCAAATGAAGCCAGACCCTTTTTTAAAAACATTTAAAATTTATTTTATTATTATTCCAAACTTTTGACCAGTAGTGTATTTTTAACACTTTAAATATATTTTCTTCTGTTCATTGAAAAACTTAAATTAAAAATATTTGATAGATAGAAATCAAACGTTATATTTGTTAACATGCACTGTGAACTAACATGAACATTTTATGAACATCTGTATTTTTATTAACTAACATTAACAACGATTAACAAATACAGTAACAAATGTATTGCTCATGGTGAGTGAGTTCATGTTAGTTAATACATTAACTAATGTTTAACTAATGAACCTTATTGTAAAGTGTTACCAGTCAATTGATTGATTGATTGATTCAGTTGACTCTTTATGAAAATATGACTGGGACATATTCATATGTTTCAGGATATTTACCCAAAAATACCATATGTGCTTTTCATCATACTGTACACATGTATATGTGCATTAATCTGTTTGCATGTGTTTTCAGTATCGACCAGCTGACAGAATTTGTGCGGAAGCACATTGAGAATGGAGTTCAGATCCATCATGAGCTCGTGCTGCAGAGCGCCGATTTCTGTGTGGATGGAGACACGCGTGTCGTGGCGAGTCCAGCATCCGCTCCGCGCCGATCCCTGCTGGAGAAGCCCAAGAACAGCACTCTCACAGTCCAACAGCTGCACATCCTCTGTGCTCAGCTGCGAAAGACCGCCCCTACTGGTCAGAATCAGCATTACTCAAAACACAAGTCAAACTAACATGTCAAACTAAATGTTCTGACATTATTTACTTATGTTTTGAGTGAACAATTCCTTTAAAATTGTGTGCTAAATTGAATAAACAGAATGAGAGTTAAACAGAACTGAACTGAAATGAACATGTTTGAGTTGAAGTTAGTAACTTTATTGTGTTGTGTTTAGGTCTGCTGTGTAGTAATGAGTTGACTGAAGTTCTTCATGAATTAACCTCTCCTCACATGGGTAGTGACGTCCTGCCTGAGCCCTGGATGCACATCACTCCCTCACAGGTACATCTCTCACTCAAACTCCTCCGTCTCTGACTAGCAGAGCAAATTATGATTTGTTGTGTGTCTTTGGTTGCAAACACTCTACTTAATTTTCTTTCCCAACAAACCATTGCTTAAAGTCGACATGAAACAGTTGCTATAGACTTTTGTTCTCTAATGTAATGTATATCCAAGTGAAACAGCTTCTCCAACAAGAACAAATGTAGGGCAGGTTTTGTTCATCAGGAATTGATTGGATGGTTGTGGTTTGCTATTGCTGTGATCTCATGTGATTGGCAGGTTTGACACATGAATTAAAAAAATATATATATATATGATGTGCACAGATAAATCATTTATAATAAACTGCAGTATTCCAAAAAAAAAAAAAAATAAGAATGGTCAATTTTGATGTCATGGTGACTTTAAAAAGGAAGTGACTGTTATTTATTAATTTTGAAAGTATCTTCATTGCTTTAGCTTGGGTATATAAAAAAGAGACAAGGCCTTTATTGTTTTTCACCTCAACTTCCTGCTTCAATAGGAAATGCATCCAAACAGAAAAAACTGTGCTTGTCAAGCGATTCCATAGGGTATATAAATTTAGACTTAATCTGATCTGATTATAACATAAAATGTCAAAATGTATTTACTAATATCCACAATATATTTATCAAATATGATACACAGAAAATTATAAATTCAAAATTTGTTTGGTGGAGCTTCAAACTAAGACAAAACGTGAAGAATACACAATTTTAAGAGCATCAGTGTTTAGACATTGTAATTGACAAAAACAAATCATGTCAAATGACAGACTAGCCCGTTTGTACTCACATGATGTGTGTGTGTGTGTGTGTAGGCTGAAGAGCTGGTGTGTGTGTTAGCTCAAGACTCTGAGATGCTGGACTGGCGTCAGTTTCTGCTCAGTGCTGCTCTGCCGTGGCCGTTTCCCTCTCAGATTCAGCTGTTAAAAACCCTGCAGCGCTTCAGAGCCGTCGACACTGCAGGAACTGGACTCATCACACTAGAACAATACTCACAGGTCTGTTACGCTCACACACATTTCACAGAACATCACTGCGATAGTCATATTAAGCACCACAGATCTGTAAACACAAATATGTTCATAGTACTTCAATTTTACTGCATTTTTATAATGAAAATATGGTTTCACAGTTAATTTTATTCCAACTGCATACTACTTCTACAATTAAAATCAATTAAAGCAAACCTCAAATATATTATTGTGCTTAATTTCTATGTGTCTGTCAGTTCAGTTTATCATCTGTTTTGTTCTGTGATCAGGTTGAATTGTGGTTTCCCAGTGAAAGAGATCTTCCCGTCCCGGATGACCCATCTGAACCTCTGCCCTACGACAGACTAGCCAACCTTAAGAAGGTAATGAAACATGAAGGATTTTCACAACTTTAAAGGGGGTCATATTATTATTTGTTTTTTACTGTCCGTGAAAGTGGAGTGGAGGCCTATATATACACAGTCGACCCACCTATGTTCAGTTTTCAGCATCCCTCCATCACCCCGTCTCCTCACACTCGCCTGGTTGCTATTTTAACCAGAGATATGGGGGATAACTCAGAAAGAGTTACTTTTGATGGTCAGTTTCAATAAATGGCCTTTTTGAGTTCTGAAGGTTGATTCTTCATGATTTGATCCCTTTAATGTTTTGAGCAGTAAAACATCACTGAATACAGTAAATGCATTAATATTGATGGCTTTGAAACTTTGACACTCTAATGTTTCTCTGATGTTCTGAACATCTAATCTGTGTATGAACATGCATATGTTTTTTCCTTCTTTATATGTGCAGCTTTTCTTCAGTCTGTTTGCGAGCTCACGCTCATCCCCGCTGATGCTGGACTATCTGAGAATGCTGCTGTATTTCTGCTGCCATCCTGAACCATCTCAGGGCTTCACCAGAGCGCTGGGCCTCGTGATCGGACACACACTGCACCTCAAACACAACGGCCCCCTTACACAGGTACACACACACACACACACACACTTGTATGGCTATCTTTGTGAGGATATTCATTGATATAATGCAATCACTATCCCCTTACCCTAACCTGAACTATAACAACTAAGTGCCTAACCCTAACCTAATTCTAACCTTAACCCCAAAACCATAGTACTTTGAAGGGGCGTCTGAAAGTGAGAACTGGCCAAAATGTCCTCACTTTACTCACTTTGTTCTCTCTACACACACACACAAACACACACACACACAGGTTTGTTTATAAATCACAAAAACGCACACACACACACATACACACACACTTGTATATACACACACAGTTAACATACTATTCTGAGCTGATTGTGGGTGAATTTCACAAAACTTGTCAAGACCTTGTTGGGGTCATATTTTATACCAAAATGAAACGAAAACTTTTTAGGACAATTACGATTTTTGGCATCATAACGTTTTTATGACAATTAAGCGTATTAATCTTGCTTATTGTTTTCTACTTCATTACTGTAATGTGCAAAAATAATCTATTTGTATTGGTTCAATCCGCCGTGTTTCTGCTGTAGTCTGTGCCGTATATGAAGGGCGCTGGAGTTGAGGAGCGTCACGCTGCTGATGAAGAGGAGAGAGGGGTGGAGTCTGATGAAGTGGGCGTGTCAGTTGATGATGTGCTCAGAGTTCTGAGTCGTGGAGATGATCACATCTCTTCACATCTGAACCGCTTCCAGCCGAACCGCAGGAGCAGAGATGAATTCAGAGAGGTACAATATAACGGCTCTGATCCAAACCTATAAAGTCTATCAGCCCAACCTCACCCCCATTTCATTTGAGCTATTTTAATTATAAAATATAAACAAATTACAAACTTTTGGATTTAAAACAGCAAGCAAGATGACAAAAATACTTAACAAATCATAAACATAGCTAACAATTAACCATAACCAACAATCTCATAATTGTCAGAGCTATTTTGTGAAATCTTTGTGTGTCCAGTAGATGTTCAATGGAAAGTATCTCACTAGATTTTGAGCAGTATAGTCTGTTGTTCTGTAGATCAGCAGTTGATCCAGAGAGTCTCTACAGGACTGTATTTAATGTGTTGTCGTGTGTTCAGGAGCTGCTGAAGGTGTTTATGGAGTTGGGTTTTAAGGCTGAGGAGAAGATTGCTTTCTCCATACTTTCCCAGCATCCCTTTCTGCAGGATCTAATGGAAGGATCCTCACAGTACCTGCTTCCTGTGAGTACAACACACAAACATGTGATCTCTCACACACACTACAACAGAGCTCAGTGGTAAGAGCTAAATACTGTTCTAATTAAAATATAAAAATATATCATTAGTGATTGAATCAAGATTCCAGGCACTAAATGGATTAATTCTGCTTGCATTAAAACATCCATTTCAAACATTTTCAGAAAGTTTTGTGGCTTTTATTCCATGTTCCATGCAAACTTTGTTTCAATAGGAAATACATCAACACTGAACAGAAAAAATGCACTCGTCAAGCCTTTTGATTGGATATTTATTGTAATTTATTATGTGAAATACAACTGAAGTGTATTTTCGCTGAAACATAAAGGTGTTTTAATTAATTATGATTATATGTCTTCTTTATAGGACATTCACAGAATTTTCCAGACTTAGCAAACTGAAGATCCTCAAAGCTTCTCAACATGATCAACACACACCAAACACATGAATCACACAAGGTACATGCTAATGCTAAATTCATCATGACAGCATGAAGAACAGTGATTTGCTGAAATTACCCTTTAATAAACTCTAAATGTTTCTAAATGTATTTACTGTAGTGGAGATACACATTTGATTGTAGCTGTGTATTCTTGTCTCATATTACAGCGATTCTGTCAAATTGAATAATTTGGTGTATTTGTGTGAATCAGAGATGACTGATGTGGATGGCTGAACATGATCGCTTACAACAAAAGCAAAATGATCAGATAAATAAATGTAAAATCAGCATAAAACCTCAACACAAATGCAAAGTAAAAAATAATATAAAAAGTAGATATATAGAATATATAAGTGAAAGATTTGTTATATGTATGTTAATGAATGTATATAAATACACAAGTATGTATGAATAACAATGTAAAGAAAATCTAATAAAGAATCAACTATAAATGTATCTTTAGTCTCTGCCAAATGAATAATGTTCACTTTTCTGCTCTCTTTGCATAAGTCAGACACAGATTCACCTTTAGGTGAGATACATGACTTGACATTTAGTCAAAAATAATGAAAACAGAGTGTAACTTCTGCTTTAGGACACAATCATCTCTAAAAAATTACATGAAAAGTGAAACCCCATAATGACAGTAAATAATTTCAGTCTGATTTTTAGGTCTCTCAGAATAGATGACTTTGCAGTCCTCCCAAAACAAAACAAAAACAGCATAGACGTGTGGACAGATTCATTCAAGACTCTTCAGACTCTTCAGACTCTTCAGACTCTTCGGCATCGTCCATCACAATGTCGGTCTGATTCTGTTGATCTGCAGCCCCAGACACATTGCTTTCATTGGTGTAGGGTTCTAAGATATTGACAATATCATGAAAACCTCTTATCTTAGCCTGTGCTTTGATGTGATCCAGGATGGGCTGCATAGTAAAGCCGTATTCCATAACGCTCCAAGTTTTAGGCCTTTCTTTTTTGTACTCATAGCCACCAGTATGGATCCCAATCAGATTGCAGTCTACATCAAAAACTGGAGAACCAGAAGATCCATGAAAGAAACAAGAGTTATAAGTAATCTGGTTGTTATATTTCAAAAAGTCCCATTTCTGTTTCGTGTTCACCTCCATCATAACATTAATGAGATGGACATTTTCAGATTTATGTTTATTTGCAGCCTCCAGTCGATTCTCTCTCTCAATGATGAAGCAGGGGTCCATTTTCTTGACCCCTTCTCCTGGATGTCCCACAATGCAGATCTGACCTCTTTTAGGAGGGATTGGACTGTAACAACTGAGCAATTTAGGATGCTTCCTAATTTCATCAACAGAATCCAATTCAAGAAGAGCATAGTCAAGATGCCTACCTCTGTCATCCTTCCCATGAAAGTAATGTACAAGTCGTTTAACTGATATGCACTTGATCTTTTTTTGATTCAAAACTTCATATCTAAATACTGCGGTGAAGTTCTTTGAAAGCTCCACATCTCCAATAACATGAGCATTAGTGAGGATGAATTTATCGAAGAGTAAGAAGCCGGTTCCTTCGGGAGACCCCCCTTTTCGAATCTGACACACAGAGTTAGAGAGTTTCATGAGCTTCTTCACTTTCTTCACCTCTAAAAAATTCTCAACACTTTTACCATATTCTGCTCTGAAGAATGTTTGGACCTCAGACTCGGTCTTCAGGTTCTCTCGGTCCTTTAATGTCTTCAGTAAACCATTAAACTGATCACGCAGAATTCCCAGAATCTCTTCAGATTTGTCTATGGATTTAACTACATACCGCTTGGTTGAAGGATTAGTTGACTTTGTTGTGTTTCCATCTTGTTTTTTTCTTGCTCAGTGTTGATGGGATTCTGGCTTGGCCTGACATTTTCTGCCGCATCGGCATCTGAAGCTACATTAGGCTCAGTTTTGACAGGAGTCACATCATCCTGACTGTCTGGCAGATTGTCCTTACTGATAACATCTACCTGGAAAACCTTTTTGTTAAGCGTTTTTGTTGCAAGCGTTGACAAGTCATGGATTATCTTTGAACCAGAAAGTCCACAGTGTTTCTCGAAAATTACATTTTTGAATCGTCCATCACGTTCAAGAGCAGTTTTGATTTTCTCTCCTATAAATGCAAACACACAAACATAATAAACCTTTTCCCTCAAAGCTTCGCTCTTCAGTAAATATCTCACTTTTGGTCCTCCTTCTTTTTTAACCAAAAGCGACTAATGTTTCAGGTTTACTTCTTTTACTGAGGAGTGAAGGATCTGCAGTTGTTTGTTGATTTGTAGAACAATTTCTATCCTTTTTGATGAAGGTTATATCTAAGGTTTCACCTTCTTCAATAAGACAGCAGGGGAAATCTGTCTTCACAGCAGCTTCATGATGTTCTCCTATGGATCTTTGGATGAGTATTTCTTTCTGTATGTTCTTTTTTTTTTCGATCCTGAACGTTTTGCATGTATTAAGAGCCTCAAGCACAGTCATGGATGTTTTACACGCCACTGAAAATGTCTTAGAGTTTAAAGAAAAATTGAAAGTTTTCTCTTCGGCTTCCTGTTAAAATGAGAAAAAATTATTTATGTACACAAACATTCAAGTGAATTCCACTGAAGAAATGTTTGTAATTAATGATTATTTGTGTTGCAGTAAATGATCTACCTGCTGCAGATCTTTTGAGGGTCCCTCTTCAGCTTCTGAATGAGCTGTCGTTTTCTGGGAAAATGTCAACAACAGTGACTTTAATGCAAGATTACCACTCTCTACATCTTTCTACCATAATTTAAATCATGAAAAGGACAGGTACTGTAAATGCATTGTTACAGCTCTATCACACCAAACATGATGCAGCAAAGCAAAACAAATGTCTTTTCACCCTGAGAGGGAAATGAATATACCTTGAGAAAATACAGTATACAGAACACTCAAAAACATCTGCTGTAATTGACAAGTTGGAATCTGTGATATTTTATTACAGTTCAAACTGAATATTATTGATTTGTTACCATTCCATCTGTGACTTTTTTTTCTTTATATCTACAATGAGAGTTGAAGAACAATTATTTTTTATAAAAGTCTGTCTTCTATAAGAATATCAAAATACAGTCATACAAATCTAAGGAATTAACAGATATAGGATATAACATGGTTTTATCAGTGTGTCCCAGTTAAACACAGACGCTGCGTCCGAATATGCCTGCTTCCATACAATATAGTAGGTGAAAAATAGTATGTGAGCAGAGTAGTATGTCCGAATTCAAAGTATTCATAAAACAGTAGGCGAAAAGTACCCAGATGACCTACTACTTCTGGTGACATTCTGAAGTGCACATTCAATGGACACTTTACTATCCCATAAGGCCACGGGAGAGGATTTGTGAATGGAAGTGAAGCAATGTAACTGATGACAATGACAACATGGCGAATGTAGTATGTCCAAATTTCATTCATACTATATAAAACACTTTTTTAACAGTTGCAAATTAAGATTCAAGCCAATTGTAGTACCTAGTATATAGTATGCGATTTCAGATGCATACAGAATGACATATTTGTGTCCTGGACATGGAAGGTTCACTTTTTTAACTTTAGTTAGTGTGTAATGTTGCTGTTTTAGCATAAACAACAGCTGCAAAATGTAAACAACAATGTCAATGTCAATAACCCTCAGGCACTATGGTACAGTAAATTGTGACAAGTTATCTAAACCTTTTTGTTTTGTTGGCCTAAAACACTATAAATCAAATATCATGACCTTACCTGAGCATTGTCACTAGCTTGTGATGTCTCCCCATATTCATAGTCTCTGGTAGTCTGCTTTTTCTGAAAGAGGTGACGACAATTCCATTAGAACAAAGCCTAAATCCAATGCAGTGTCTAAGCAGAGAGAATGAGAAAGACAACAGTCACCCACAGGACTCTGTTGAGAGGAACTCTGAAGGTCTGTCTGCTTCAGTTTTTTGGTGGGTGGTTCTTTAGGCATGTTTTTGTCCGTTCCGTGTATCTTTGAATAAGACAAATGATGATGAGCTGAGAAAGCTTAGATAGTTTAACTTGGATAGTAGATACATAGTAGGGGTGTAACGGTTCAAATTACTCACAGTTTGGTTTGTATCACAGTTTTAGAGTCACGGTTTTGGAGAAGGAGTTCAATCTTCAGCTGGCTGGCAGGAGCAGCCACTGACAGATCTGTCCATGGCGGCTCCTGCCAGCCAGTTGAAGATTGAACCCCTACTGCGGTTTTGGTACGGTTCGTTATATGCTATGTTCCATTCAAGCACAAAACTGGAAAGAGAACTTAATATTTGCACGCGGTATGAGACGCGGGTTTGCGCACTTTGGATGAGCAGATACTCAAATCTTCTCACAGCGCACGTGAGTTCTCATTGACGTCTTCTTTTGCTTGAATGTTTAAATTGGCAAGGCTTAAATGAGTAAAGTTTAAACACAGATAGCAACCTGCGCTCGTGCGCTATCAACACTCGGGTGATGATGACGTAGTAAATGACGATGATTTTATATTCGAGCATACCACACTCCTGTTGAGCAAAGTTTACATAGAGTGACTTTTTGACCACCTTTTTTTTTTTTTTTTTTAAATCATCGCTGTTGTTGTAATGTATTGGGAAACCGTATGTTTGTCTGTCTAACTGGATAAATAAGGTGTAGCCTGTGTCAAGCTCCATGTCAACAAATGACCTCACCAGTGCCACTACCCCATTTTCTGTAAGAATTGCAGGGTTAATTCTTGTAGAGTGTTATTTTTGTTTTTGAGTAAACAAAAATCCCATTAATTATAGCCAGGGCTGTAACCACCATAGACATTGTTATAATAACCCCCGAGAGAGCAACTTGCTCTGGAACTGCCTGGGTGCCATGGAAGAGCTTTTGCAAGTTGCCATTGTGACTTGAAACATGACATTTGCCATACAAGCTCTCAGAACGGCTTTCAAAAGTTTCAGCAGACATTCAGCTACATCTGTGTCATGTGAAGAAATATTATCTTTTAACAGACAATAAGTTCCTTGTACAAGTAACAGTAAGTGTTCAAGGAATTGGCGTGGTAAAATGCCACTCAGGCTATAAAACAAAAGAAAATTCCTGTAATCTGAAGCCTTCCAGATCTTGCGTATCTTTATATATCGTGGAGGTCTTGTAATATTGCATGGTGGCTTGATTTCAAGTAGCCGTTTGTCAATGGCCATGATTTCTCTTCCAATATACCAGCTCTCTCCATGATACTTTGTATCAAACCATGTTGTCAAATGCAAACATACACCCAGTAAAATTCCATGCATGTAGTCAAAAGCATATACTAGTATGAAATTAAAAATATTAAAAGCATTAAGGGTGATGGTCCTCCCCGAGCACATGTGCCTGTTTTAACTGCTGTTCTCACATCATCAAAATGCTGGTTAATGTTGTTTTCTTACCATGGAGTGATCTGTGACTGTGTCATTTGTGCTGTGTCGGTCACTGTTCTCCACTGCACTCTCCAATTCATCATCCTGACAATCATATAACCATTAACAACTATAGTCAAAAGATTTCCCATATGGTAAAACCTGAAAACATAACTAGCAGTGTCCTACCACACTATGTTGTGGTGATGTGGTGCTGCATGAGTCAGAGGTCTCCTCCTCACTGTCAGAGACGTCATCCTTCTGGTAAAAATCAGAACCATGAACAGCAATATTACAAAGATAACCCAGGTTATATTAAAAAATGAGGGACAGTTAAATTCATGCCCTAAAAGGCAAAGCAAGTTTATTTATATAGCACATTTCATACACAATAATTCAAAGTGTTTTAGATAGAAAAGGAATCAAAATAATAATAATAAAAAAAAAAAATCACAGTGTACACTATATTGCCAGAAGTATTGGGACACCCCTCCAAATCATCGAATTCAGGTGTTCCAATCACTTCCATGGCCACAGGTGTATAAAATCAATCTCACAGCCAAATCAGAAACGCAATAGAAATTAACCTATATATGTTTTGTGTGATCGTTTGTGGAATCCAACCATTACACATCTGAGGTAACGTAGTTAGCCTACTTTATTGAGTATTTCCATTTTATGCAACTTTACATATTTACTATTAATAGTACATTAATAAATTAATAATTAATAAAATTAAGATCATCATGTTTGTAGCGTGATCCAGGGGGTTAAAGTGGAGTAAATTACTCCACTAGGTCTGAAATATATACGTAATCCCCTGGATTAAGCTACAAACATGATCATATAGAACATGATGCATTGCTGTGTCTGTTATCCCATAATTCCCACTTTTGGACACACTGGCTGTGTTTTTTTTGTTTACATAGTCTTGCTTTAACGGACATTAATAAAAGACAACACTGCAAAAACAGTTTCTGTCAAGCTGTTATATTCTGTTATATATTTTGAAATCAGGTGGGTTTGATATGCAGTGATTTATTCACACACTTACTGTGTTTATTTACATAACTACATAATTGCACAATCATATAAGATTAATGTTTTAAATATAGCTATAAAAAGAAAATAATAGATCAGGGATAGGCAACATAAGTTCTGGAGTGCCGCTGTCCTGCAGAGTTTAGCTCCAACCTGATTAAAAAAAAAAAAAAAAAAACTCACCTGTCTATAGTATTAATAATCATGAAGACACTGATTAGCTGGTTAAGGTGTTTGATAGGGTTGAAGCTAAACTCTGCACTCCAGGACCGACATTGCTCATCCATGTTATAGAAATATGAATTTAAATGGCTTTATGAGTGAGTCTTTCATTTAAACGTCTCATTCAAATCGGGAATTCATTAACGAAACACTGCTGTGTTGCTCAGAGATGAGCAACGCTGTTCTGCTGTGGCTTTGTTTGATACTCCTTTCATCAAAATTAACTTATTGCCATATTGATTTATACAACAGCTCAATGACATACTGTACATGTAAGACAAAATCTATAAATCTGTTTACAGGAAAACAATACATGACGAAATACGCAGACAGTTTACAGTTATGAGCAATATACAATGATCTAATCAACTGCGATGGCATATCTTACTTTAACTGTAATTCACGAGCAAATATATTGTGCAAAAGACAAGAATTAAAGAGACAACAAGCAAGCATATTATTATTATTGTATGAATACTAAAAATATATAACAGTAATATAACAGGTATAGACGAGCCAGGCACACATAAGAGTGACGTTGTGAGGCCGCTGCATAGTGACAGTTGCGTTTTGCGGTGCCAGGTCCAGTGGTAGGTGCATTAAAGGTGAATATAACAGTGATGGATCATCAGACAGGCACAACTGTGACAGGTTGTCATTAGGATGGTGAATTTAACAATAAAAGATTGTCCAGGCAGACGTATATACCAGTGACTGATCAAGTTGCAGGCACATATACAGTATAACGGTGTCCTGCCACAGGAAGATTTTACCCCAGCTCGGAAATTGCCAGCTGTGACGGTTATCTTCCCCTGTATGAGTGTGAGCATCAGTGGCCATGAGTCGCATTGAAGTGATGTCATCTCCCTCTCTTTGATTGATTGGCTAGAGGAGGAGCTGTCAATCGAGAACTAGTGGACCAATCGTGACGCTTAAGCCCTCTCTAATTTACATAAAACTCGAACTGCAACATTTGGAAAAGCTAGAGCAGAACGTGGAAAGAAGAGCAAAGGGAAAAACACCATAAGTGTACAAAAGAGTAAAAGATGAGCAGAAAATGTAAGAGCACAAAGTACAGAGTAATAAAAGCAAGGAAAACAACTTAACATTAACACAAGTTTAAGATTTGTGCAATATAATTTTTAATGTGTTTAAAGTTTTGATTCATGCTTGTTATTTTTTTAAATGCACTTTTAGATTTTCTATTCACCCTTATTATATTTTTATCTAATGTTCTTTGCTATTCTGATCATTTTGCATTATTTGTTTCAGTTTGTGCAATATATTTTTACATGTGTTTTTAAATTTTTGATTCATGCCTATTTTTTTATCCGTGACCGCAATACTATTGGCGGGAATTTAATCTCATAGACGTGTTCTCTGGAGTGACGAATCATGCTTCTCTGTCTGGCAATCCAATGGACGAGTCTGGGTTTGGAGGTTGCCAGGAGAACGGTACTTGCCTGACTGCTTTGTGCCAGGTGTAAAGTTTGGTGGAGGGGGGATTATGGTGTGGGGTTGTTTTTCAGGGGTTGGGCTTGGCCCCTTAGTTCCAGTGAAAGGAACTCTTAATGCTTCAGCATACCAAGACATTTTGGACAATTTCATGCTCCCAACTTTGTGGCTCACCACCACCCGTTGGCTTTAGGAAAACAGTGAACAGTGGGCGACATGCATATAAGCGAGTAAATACTGGAGAATTATGGCAAAGTCATTTCAAAGTGCCACACTTCCTGCTGCCAGCACGTGGCGCTTTAACTGTAACTGAATATTGCCATGTAGATGTCTTCAGGCCAGGACTATTATCAAATGTGTGAAGTTTGGAGCAGATCGGACACTGTATGCCTGAGTTACAACAACTTCCTGTTTCGTGGCGTTAATCGCATACTTGATAATCGCACTTGATTACCAAGTGTTGCATGATTTAACATGTTTCTAGTATGTTTGGTACTTCCAAACTAGCGGTATCGGTATCGGGAGATATAACTCTGAATAATAGGAAAAATATCATGCATAAGAAATAAATTAATTGAATCACTAAATTCGGGGCAACTTACCCATGTAAGATGTCGTCTGTTAACATTGCTTGGGTCATTCTTGTCATCCTTATCATCAGAACAATAAAAACTAGTCAATGCACAGGTCAATCTTTTGGTCATATTAAAAAAAACAAATATTTGTCACTGTGGTGACACATATGACAGCTATGACAATCAGGATTAAAATAATGTAGTTTCATATAATAGTGTGTCATGAATATGCATGTCTTTTTCTTACTTGACACTGAATGTTTCAGCCATGTTTTATACAGGGTTTCTGCAGGTCATCAAATCTAATTTAATGAGTTTTAATGCTTTTCAGTGCCCCGTGGAAACTCTGTAATCATGGTGTTGATATCTTTAAGACTGTTAAATAATAAAATCGTAAATAAAAAGGCTTCAAAAGGAAAACCTTTATTATTTTTTATTATAAACTTTTTTCACTATTATTATTATTATTATTATTATTATTTACTTTTAGACAGAGTAAAGGATTATTTAGAAGTCAAGAATGAAGCCAATATACTGTGGCCTGATTAAAAATAAGTAATTTTGAATATTTTACTTTTTCAAATATATACCTTAATTTATATTTTTCATAGCAGGCTCCGGTTCCAGAATCAAATTACTGAGGGTGCTTCTGAAATTATCCTCAATTGACATATATTTTTGTCCCGTTTATTGCTATGGTTATCACTAGGCTGCGTTTACACTGACACAAAAAAAATCTGATCTTTTACTCATATCTGAGTCACAGAAGTGATCGACTTAAAGGTGCAATATGTAAGACTTATTCAAAACAAAGGCGTAGCTTGGTGACAGCAAGTTTGAGCGCGGAATCTTGGGACATGTGGTCTTCACATCACAGCCGGTGGAAATAATCGGGATAGGACTCGGGAAGAAATCATGTTCATGGATGCGATTATTAACGTTACTGTAGTATGAAGCAGAGCAGGAGCGAGTGTTGTGGGAGCTGAACGAGGCCGCTGGAGCGATTGAGCAACACACGCCTCACGAGCAGCGGAGCCTTTATTATGACACAGTCGCCGGCGTTGCTTCTGCTTTTCCGGTCATGAGTATGAGGTAACACAGCTCTGTTTATCATATATCTAATATGATAAACACACATTTGAGAGTGTTGAACATGATGTTATAACATAACTCTGTGCGTTCGCTCGGCGGCTGCTGTGAGACACTTGTTTGAGACACACTGCAGTAAGATAGATCGATATTAGAATATAATATTAAATACTGGATGGCTTGTGTTGATAAATGGCATGCAATTAATTTTAAAACATATTATATGATGGAGAAAATTCTGTATTACTATTACTAAAAATAAAGCTGCATCTGATTATGCTATGTTAGCTACTTCACAAAATAGTGTTTTTCTCTGAGGCGTGGTAAAGCATGGTACTTGCAAAAAAATCAAGAAAATAAGATTTAAACAATAAAACTAAACGTGTTGAGCTATATAGCAATAATTTATTTTCTGTCTATAAACGTAACCAAACAGTTGTTCCCTTGTCTATTAAAACATGTAATATATTAAAGCGTCTTTGGTGTTTCCATGGTTTCTACAAAATAAAACCGGAAACCGAGGGTAACGCGAGTATGACGCAATTGACAGGCGACTCCTCACACGTCCCGGAGCCTTGGTTAAAATTGCAAATTGCTCATGATTAACAAATAGTTGGAAACATTTGGGATATTGTAAGTACTCAAGTGAACAAAATATATAACATTGGCCTAGTGGTTTTTGGATATTTTACTGCAAAAATCTTACATATTGCACCTTTAAGTAAAGTTGGCCGCTTATTCAGATTCGAATTTCCCGGATCAATAACTCGTGAGCTAAATGTTGTTACTACACAAATAACATCTCTTTTTTAATCGGAGTAATGTAGAGAAGCAGCTACAACCTAATTTTCCTCAAAATTAGCTTTCCTCCGCAGTGGACAAAATACATTTATCTCTATGCGCGGACGGCTGAGAGACAGATTCGAAGGGACCGTCTGCAAAGCGCAAAACCCGAAAAGCGTTACTACAAAAATAACTTCAATGTTACACACTAATACCAAATTTATTTCACACACCACTGTTGGCCTGCTGGTTATACTACAACACTTATTTTGGAAGAAAATGTCTTTTTGTATCGTTTTTATTATTTTTTTATTATGAAAAATATTCAATAACTTGACTATAATGAAAAATATATTTAATAACTTCACTGTAATACACTGCATTGTTTCCAAATTCAGTTCACACATCACTGATGTCCTGATAGTTATACTACAACACTTATTTTGGAAAAATGTCTTTAAAAAAATATTATATATATATATATATATATATATATATATATATATATATATATATATATATATAGCCTATTATAGTACAGTGTATTACAGTGAAGTTATTGAATATTTTTAATAATAAAAAAAAGTGTTGTAGTACAACTATCAGGACATCAGTGATGTGTGAACTGAATTTGGTGCCAGTACACAGTGTATTACATTGAAGTTATAAAATATTTTTTCATTATAAAAAACATATGAAAATTATATATATAAAAATATATATTTCCAAAATAAGTGTTGTAGTATAACCAGCAGGCCAACAGTGGTGTGTGAAATAAATTTGGTGATGGTGTGTAACATTGAAGTTATTGACGTTATTTTTGTAGTAACGCTTTTCGGGTTTTGCGCTTTGCAGACGGTCCCTTCGAATCTGTCTCTTAGCCGTCCGCGCATAGAGATAAATGTATTTTGTCCACTGCGGAGGACAGCTGATTTTGAGGGAAATTAGGTTGTAGTTGCTTCTCTACATTACTCTGATTGTAAAGAGATGTTATCTGTAGTAGGCTAACAGCATTTAGCTCACGAGTTATTGATCCGGGAAATTCGAATCTGTGATTATGCGGCCAACTGATTTGCTGCACACAACAAATTTAGTGTAAACAGTTTCGCATCCGATCTGAGCCTTCCAAATGTGGTTTTAAATCAGATGCATATTCAACGCTCCGATCTATGTCTAAACATCTCTCAGCAATCTGGTGATAAATTCGCTGTAGTTAAACCAACAAGATGCAACAGTATTAGGCAGTATTGGTTTTTGTATTAGTATTAGTATTACAGTATTAGTATTAGTATTCTCTCTCTCTCTCGTTAATTCATCTGAATTCATAAAAAAAGTAATCTTACAGCGCTACTTTATTTCACTTAAGAACTCTAGATTTAACGAACTGTAAATAAAATAAACGAAAATTAGGCTACCGTTATTTTCCTGTAGGCTATATCCGTTCGGTCTATGTCAATCATTGCACTTTCGAGAGTGAATATAAGTAAAAAGACTAGCTAACCAGAACCATGAACAATTATAGTCAAAAGATTTCCCATATGGTAAAACTTGAGAATATTGAACTAGAAGTCTCCTACCACGGTGTCATCCATCTGTTAAAAATCAGAACCATGAACAAAAATCAAAATCATGGTATTAAATTCTTTGTAAGACTGCCGACTCTATAGAACAGAGGCAAGGGGAATGTCCGGTGGATATCGAACCTAAAACTAACTTTACCGCGCTCTTTTATGTCGGTTTGGTGTGTCCCGGGGCAAAAGCCGCCAACAACAGGTCGCTCAGAATGGAGACAAACATGACATGAACGTCACGATTCGTTCACGAGCGAAACACCTCTAATCCAAACACCGTTGTTGTTCATACACACTACAATGTATGTTTTTTTTTTTCAAATTAATTCTTTCGCGAATAATTCACAACATCGGCTTTAATCAATCATCGAACAGGTGCGGTGTCAGGTGAGAGAAGGCTACGCTATAAATAAGGCTTTAAAATAGATGATGAACTATTGCTGAATTTACTATCACAGCCAAACAGTTTTAATGGAGAAGGCAAGAAACTAGGATCCTAATTTAAGAAGTCAGACACATTCCAAGGATATATTCCAAATATTGATATCCTTTAAAAGGAAACCAGTTAATCTTACCTTGTCCATGTTTAAAGAGAATCTGATGGTGTAGGACAGTGTCTAAACGTGACTTCAGAGTTTCTGTTCTCATCTCATTCGGTCCACTATCGCTTTGATCTGATTTCCTGCTCTTCAGTTCACGCCCAGAAAATGGAAATCGAAAGTAGGCTACTAGAAATTTATGATGAAACAAAAGCTATTCACTTGCATAAAGTAGTAAGGATGAACGCAGATGAGCTACGCCTAAAATGTCACAATAACGGACCTCTTCCTATATTTATATATTAGTGATTCAAATGTAATAATAAAATCTTCAATAAAAAGGCTTCAAAAGGAAAACTTTGATTATTTTCATTATAAACTTTATTTCACAGTTATTATTATTATTTAGTTTTAGACAGAGTAAAGGATTATTTAAAGTAGTGATAGCTGCAGAGCACAATGACCTCCAGCTCCACCTCTCTGGAGCTCAAGGGTGGAGCTTAACCTGTTTAATGGGTGGAGAGATAGGGTTATGGGTAGGGTTAGGGTGTGGTTGGGGGATGCAGCTCCACCCATCATGCCCACAGTAGGTCAAGAGAGGGGGAGCTGGAGGTTATGGCTCTGCAGTGAGTAGCCTCTCGATTATTTAGTCAAGAATGACGCCAATATATTTTGGCCTGATTAAAATAAGTAATTTTGAATATTTAACTTTTTCAAATATATAGCCTAATTTATATATATATATTTTTTTTTTTACAGCAGGCAGGTTCCAGAATCAAATCACTGAGGGTGCTTGCTTCTGAAATTAGCCTCAATGACATAGCCTATATTTCTGCCCCGTTTACTCACATCTTGAGTCACAGATCAGATCGGAATTTGTTGCACACAACAAGTTTTGTGTAAACACAAAAATTCGCACGAGATCCGATTTTTTTTTTTTTTTTGCGTTCGATCTGAGCCTTCCAAATATTTTAAATCAGATACATAGGCTATCCAATATCTGGACAACCGACCTATGTCACGTATATCTCTTAGCAATGAGGTGATAACTTCACTGTAATTAAACCAGGGGTGCCCAACCCTGTTCCTGGAGATCTAGCTACCTGCAAAGTTTAGCTCCAACCCTGATAAAACACACCTTAATCAGCTAATTAAGATCTTCAGGAGCACTTGATAATTACAGACAGGTGTGTTGAGCAGGGCTGGAGCTGAACTCTACTGGAAGGTAGATCTCCAGGAACAGGTTTGGGCACCCCCAGAATTAAACCAACAAGTGTAAATAAAATAAACCAAAATTACCATTATTTTCCTGTATATATACGTTTGGTCAGTTTTTGCGCAGCCTATGTCAATCATTGCAGAGTGAATCCCGCATTTAATGTCATTCCCGAAACTTTGCAGCGTGTATGTGCCCGGTGGTCCTTGTAGCAGGCTACAGGCTATCAACATGTCAGTAGCACTGAGCAGTTATTTAATATTTATTAAGAAACATTTATAGTAAATAGAACATAACTGAAAAAGTAAAACAGCATTCAGACAAAAATGTTTAATGTTTAACATATTTTTCTATTATGAATTAGTTTGATTCACCATTCTATATGCCTAGTTATTTATTAGAAAAATATATATTATATATAATATATAAAATTACACAAACTAACAAACTAAAACTCAAAATAATTCGTACCATAGAGTTGTGTGGGTAAATTAAGCATGATCTGCTGTGATATCACAATCATGTTGCATTGTGGTGTATGGAGCTGCCTGAAGTGTACAATTGTACAAAATATTTGTGTACAATATTTTTTTTTTTCAGGATTCTTTGATGAATAGAAAGTTCAAAAGAACAGCATTTATTTGAAATATAATCTTTTGTAACATTATAAATCTCTTTACTGTCACTTTTGATCGATTTAATGCATCCTTGCTGAAAAAAAAAAATTAATTTCTTCAATTTCTTTTCAAAAAAATTAAAATAAATATACTTACTGACCACAAACTTTTGAACGGTAGTGTATAATGTTGCAAAAGCTTTGTATTTTAGATAAATGCTGTTCTTTTGAACTTTCTATTCATCAAGGAATCCTGAAAAAAAATATTGTACACAAATATTTTGTACAATTGTACACAATAAATGTTTCTTGAGCAGCAGATCAGCATATTAGAATGATTTCTGAAGGATCATGTGACACTGAAGACTGGAGTAATGATGCTGAAAATTCAGCTTTGATCACAGGAATAAATTACATTTTTTTTTTAATATTTTCAAATAGAACACAGTTATTTTAAATTGTAATAATATTTCACAATATTACAGTTTTTACTGTATTTTTAATTAAATAAATGCAGCCTTGGTGAGCAGACGAAACTTATTTTAAAAACATTAAAAATCTTACCGTGTCCAAACTTTTGACCGGTAGTGTATATGAATACACATCTGTTTGAATAACAATGTAAAGAAACTGCAAAGAAAATTAACTCTAATTTTAGTCTCTGCCAAATGAATAATGTTCACTGTTCTGCTCTCTTTGCACAAGTCAGACTTGACTTGAGGGCACTTGTCGTAAATAAGAGAAAACAAGTGTAACTTCTGCTTTTGAACACACAATCATCTATAAGAATTATATGAAAAGTGAAACCCCATAATGACAGTGAATAATGTCTCAGAATTGAAGGCTTGTTGTCATGTTTTCCCAAAGAAATGGAGATGTGTGGATGGCTTCAATCACAGTCTTCCATCTCAATGTCGGTCTGATTCTCTTGATCTGCAGTTTCATACTCATAGCTTTTCTCGCTGTAGGCTTCCAAGACATTGACAATCTCATGCAAACCTCTTATCCTAGCCTGTGCTCTGATCATATCCAGAATCGGCTGCATGGAATAGGCGTATTCCACAATGCTTCTAGTTTTACCCTTTTCTCCTGGGTACACATATCCACCAGTGTGCACACCAATCAGTTTGCAGTGTTCATCAAAAACAGGAGAGCCAGAAGATCGGTGAAAGAAACAGGAGTTATAATTAATCTGGTTTTCATAAATGTCCCATCTATCTTCCAAACATCTCTGTGTAATCACATGAATGAAATTGATATTCTTAGATATGTGTTTATCTGCAGCCTCTTGTGTTTTATTCTTCCCAATGATGAAGCAGGGATCCGTTCTTTTAATCCCACCTTCTGGATGTCCCACAATGCAGATCCCACCACGGCTTGGAGGGGGGCCAGGACTGTAATATCTGAGCAACTCAGGACGGTCTGTGATTTCATCAACAGCATCCAGTTCAAGAAGAGCAAAGTCAAGATGGCTTTTATTGGTATCTGTTATGTAACAGTAAGCAGCAATCTGTTTCTTGACTGGCACCAGCTTCACCTTTGAGTCCAGACGTTCAAAATCAAAGGCAGCTTCTACAGACTTTGTAGAAGAAAGCTTATCTGGAGACTCGAGAAGTTCCATAACAACATGTGCGTTAGTGAGAATAAACTGCTCAAAGAGTAGGAAGCCGGTTCCTCTGGCGAATCCCTCCACTCGAATCTGACACACAGAGTCAGAGAGTCTCATGAGCTGCTTTATTATATACACCTCAGAGAAACTCTGAACACTTTTGTCATATTCTGCTCTGCAGACTCTTTGGGCCTCAGATTTTTTCCTCGGTTTTTCTTGCCGCTTTAATAATATATCCAGTAAAATGGAAACTGAGCACGCAGAATTCTTGAAATCTCTTCAGAGTCTGGAATTATTTTAAACAAATTAGTTAAAGAATTTTTGGATTTCATTGTGTTTGCCTTTTGGGTTTCTTCTTGTTCAGTGTTGACGGGATGCTGGTTAGGATCAACATTTTCTTTCAAATCAGCGGCTGAAGCTTCATTCATTTCAGGGCTGACATCAATCAAAAAGTCATCTTGGCTGTCTGGCTGGTTTTTGTCACTGATAACAATGATCTCAAAATGCTTTCGATCAAGATGCTCTACAGTGTTTGACATTCCATAGTTTATCTCGCTCCCAAACTCACGGAGTGCACACTTTTTCTTGAATATGGCATCGGTGAATCGTCCGTCACGGCGAAGAGCAGCCTTCAGTTTGTCTTCTTTGAATGCGTACACACAAACATCCTCAACTTTCTTCCTCAGCTCATTGTTTTTCATTAAGCGTTTCACTTTCACCCCTCCTTTTGTTTTAATGTAAAAGATTACAAAGTTTTCTGATTCGTTGGAGAATGAAAGTCTTCCAGTTGTTTTTTTCTTTGTATCAACATTTCCAGTATTTTTAATGAAGGTTATATCTAAAAGCTCATCTTTTTCAATAAGACAGCAAGGGAAATCAGTCTTCACAGCAGCTCTAGGAACTTTTTCTTTGAATCTCTGGATAACTATTTCTTTATCCCTGTTGTCTTCTTTAATTTTCTTGAAAATCTTGTTTGTATTAAGAGCATCAAGCACAGTCTTGGATGTATCACACGTCACTGCATGTTTCTTGCTTTTGTACTGAAAATTGAAAGTGTGGCTTTGCCCTTCCTTGCACTGTTAAATCCAGAAGAACAATAATACAAAAAGCATTAAACATTTATGAATAAAAGATTTTCATAAAATGCTTAGCAACATTGCATAATATTATATAAAAATAGTAGGAATGAGTATTCAAACAATTTTCCAAAATTAATTTGCATCCACAAGTCTGATCACAGTTCATACAGCTGCACTTTTATTTATTAATTTTTTTAATTCTTTAATTTAGGTGTATTTTTCATGAAGTAGAAGACTAGCCCACTGATTCGACAGTGATCTGCAGGACAAGAGGCTCAATACAGGTAAAGGCATTTCAGTTGATAAGCACCAAGTACCATTAAAATTCACATACCTGCTGCATATGGCTTTTTGATGGACCCTCTTTAACTTCCTCCTTGCAAAAATTGTTTGTCCTTCTCTGTGTAAATGTCAACACAACAGTACAGTTAATATGCTGTTAATATGCTTTGTCTTTTCAAAATCTTTTGGCTAGAGAAATTCCAGACACACTTTTTCATTAGACCCTTAAATAATCTTCATCCAATGATACAGATATGTCAGTATGCAACAAACCTTTAGAGGATCACGGCCATTATTTCTTTTTTTCTTGCTCGTAAGATTTGTTCTTTTCTAGAACAATGGCAGAAGCAACATTAAAATAGCATATATTATTATTAATTGAACACATTTGAATCTAATACAATTTAGGACACTACCAAAATTACATTGAATTTTATGACATTGCCACACAAAATGAATCAAAAGTGCACTCAAAGTATGAAAGATTTTTAGTTTCTTTAACATGCACCATTTAAAAATATGAAATCTCAGAGTGGGAAGAAAAGTAGGTCATTAAACTTTCAAGTCCTCAAAACGTCTCGGTTACGTATGTAACCCTCGTTCCCTGAAGGAGGGAACGGAGACGTACGTCAGTAGTGACCGACGAATTGGGATATCGCTAGAGAGCCCTATCAGCTTCGAGTGAACTACAACAAGCCAATGAAGTTGGCGTGCGATATTTGCATAATGCGCACCGCCCCCGCCAGGTGGTATAAATAGGGGAGCAGATGCAATCGCACTCTGTTTTTCGCTGAGGAGACAACCTAGTCCGCACTACAGCGAGGGTACAGCAACTGTGGCGGCGGGGACGCACGCCTCCGTTCCCTCCTTCAGGAACGAGGGTTACATACGTAACCGAGACGTTCCCTTTCAGTCGGTCACGTTCGACGACGCCAGTAGTGACCGACGCAATTGGGATCCCAAATAAAGCGCCACAGTATGAACTCCTTCCAGTGCCCAGCGCAAAGCTTTCAGCCACGGCGCACCAGTGGACGGGAAGGGGGCGAGCTTACGCTGAGAGAGTCTACTGCTGTTCCGGATAAAACCCACTAAGTAAACTAGACTACACTGGGGAAGCGAACCCGTAGGGGACGCTGCGGAAACCACTACCCACCCGTAGGGGAGGAATTTACGCGGAGAGTACACATATGGACTGGCCGTGGGCAGTATGCGCATATGGAGTCCCTGGGATGGCTCCACCTGGGTAGGGGAGACTCATCTGACAGGTGACAGCAGAGCTGGCTCTGCTAAGGGAAAGACACGGACTCGCCGTAGGGAGTTGACTGTGGACAAATACACACATGGGACCACTCACGTGGAGGGGTCACGACATGTGGAACCCAGCCAAACGTCAGCGTCAGTGACGGAGGTTTGGCCTGGCATCAGACACTCCGCAATGTCCGAGCCGAAGGGGGAGGCGGAGGAACTCGACAGGGTTCGCCAAGCGGGGAACTCGACTGGAGTAAAAAGGATGCACGTATCCGGCCCAGGGGGCGGGAGTGGCATTGCAAGCCGACACTAGAACGGGCTCTTCGCGTCTACCGGCTGGTGGAAGCGAGTACACGGAAGATACCGGTTCTACCACGAAGGCTATAGAATCTAGCGAACGTGTTAGGTGTCGCCCAGCCCGCAGCTCTACAGATATCTGTCAGCGAAGGCCGCCAGGCGCCAGCGCCCAGGAAGAGGCCACTCCTCTGGTGGAGTGGGCTCTCAACCTGAACGGGCAAGGCACGCCCTGGGACTCATACGCCAGGGCGATGGCGCCCACTATCCAGTGGGCCATCCTCTGCTTGGAGACAGCCTTTCCCTTCTGCTGGCCTCCGTAACAGACAAAGAGCTGGTCTGAGGTCCTGAAGCTTCGCGTTCTGTCCACGTACAGGCGCAGAGCGCGGGACGGGACAGAGCAAAGCTAGGGCTGGGTCTGCCTCCTCCAGAAGGCAGCGCTTGCAGGTTCACTACCTGATCTCGAAGGGAGTGGTAGGAACCTTGGGCACATATCCGGGCCGGGTCTCAGGATAACGTGAGAGTCACCGGGCCCGAATTCCAGGCACGATTCGTCAACCGAAAATGCATGCAGGTCCCCTACCCTCTTGAGCGAGGCCAATGCAACCAGGAGGACGGTCTTAGGGACAGTACTTTTAACTCGACTGATTGCAAAGGCTCGAAGGGGACGACCCTGGAGAGATGTAAGAACCAGGGTCAGATCCCAAGAGGGTACAGAGGGGGCCGGGAGGATTCAGTCTCCTCGCCCCCTCAAGAACCTGACGATCAGATCGTGCTTCCCTAGCGATTCACCATCAACTGCATAGTGATGTGCGGCGATAGCGACAACATACACCTTGAGGGTGGAGGGAGACAGCCTCGCTCCAGGCCCTCTTGCAGAAAGGAAAGCACGGTTCTGACCGAACATGATCGGGGTCCTCTCGCTCTGGTTGAGAGGAACACCATTCGACGAACAGGTTCCACTTCAGCGCATAGAGGTTCCTCGTAGAAGGAGCTCTAGCGGAAGTGATAGTGTCTGCGACCGCTATGGAGATCACTCAGAACCTCCGCGTCCCGTCCAGGGACCACACATGGAGTTTCCACAGGTCGGGACGCTGGTGCCAGAGGGTGCCCGTCTCTGAGTCAGGAGGTCCTTCCTCAGAGGAATGGGCCAGGAGGTGCTGTCGCTGAGGAGCGTGAGGTCCGAGAACCAGGTCCGAGTGGGCCAGTATGGAGCCACTAACAAGACCTGCTCCTCGTCCTCCCTGACTTTGCACAGGAGTTGTGCGAGAAGGCTCACTGGGGAAACGCATATTTGCGTGAGGCCCCGGGCCAGCTGATTGCCAGGGCATCCGTGCCGGCGTGCCGCCGGTCAGGAATAGAACAACTGGCAGTGGGCAGTCTCCGGGAGGCGAACAGATCTACCTGTGCTCGCTGGAAGCGCTGCCAGATCAGCTGGACCACCTGGGGATGGAGTCTCCATTCCGCCCGGAAGCGGAGGCTGCCGTGAGAGCTCGTCGGCTGCACGGTTGAGCACGCCTGGGGCGTGGAATGGCACGCGGCGACCTCAGATGCTTCTGACTCCATAGCAAGAGATGGCGGGCGAAGTTGCGACATACGGCGGGAGCGTGACCACCCTGATGGTTGATGTACGCAACGCCGCAGTGCTGTCCGAGCGGACCAGCACGTGCTTGTCTGACAACAGCTTCTGGAAGCGGCCCAGTGCAAGACGTACTGCTAGCAACTCGAGGCAATTGATATGCCAATGCAGTTGGGGCCCGCCCACAGACCCGACGCTGCATGCCCGTTATGCGTGGCTCCCACCTCGTGGCGGAGGCATCTGTGCGGACACAGCATGCCTGGACACTTGTTCAAGGGGAACTCCAGCCCGCAGGAACGAAGGGTCCGACCACTTGGTGAGGGTGCGACGGCAGTTCGGTGTCACGGGATACGGAACGCACTGCCGTGCTGCCACGCCCATCTCGGGACCCGGCCGCAGAGCCAGTGTTGAAGCGGCCTCATATGAAGCAATCCGAGCGGCTTGACTGCGGCTGCGGATGCCATATGCCCCAGGAGCCTCTGAAAGAGTTTCAGTGGGGCCGCTGTCCTGCGCTTTGAGCGCATTCAGGCAGGTCAACACTGACTGGACGCGCTTCCTCGGTGAGGCGCGGTCCGGGCGATCGAATCCAGTTCCATACTGAGATAAGAGATCCTCTGCCCGGGAGAGTTTGCTCTTATCCCAGTTGACCGAAGACCCAACTGACTGAGGTGAGCTAACACCATGTCCCTGTGTTCGCACAACTGCTTCCTCGCGAGCTGGCCAGGATGAGCCAGTCGTCGAGGTAGTTGAGGATGCGAACGCTCTGTTCCTTGAGCGGAACAATGGCCGCCTCCGCAACCTTCGTGAAGACGCTGGGCGACAGGGCCAGCCCGAAGGGTAGGACTTTGTACTGATATGCCCAACCCTAACGCAAACCGTAGAAGGGGTCTGTGACAAGGCAGAATTGAGACATGAAAGTACGCATCCTTCAGGTCGATCGCTGCAAACCAATCCTGGGGACGGATGCATTCGAAAATGCACTTCTGCGTAAGCATCTTGAATGGCAGCCTGAGAAGGGACCGATTCAGGACACGCAGATCCAGGATTGGCTGTAACCCACCGCCCTTCTTGGGTACAATGAAGTAGGGGCTGGAGAACCCTGACTCCATATCGGCTGGAGGGACCGGCTTGACTGCATCCTTCGCCAGGAGGACAGCAATCTCCGCCCGGAGAACAGGTGCATTGTCCAGGGACACATGAGTGTAATGGACACCCTGAACACCGGGGACGCCGGGCGAACTGAATCGCATAGCCGAGTCTGATGGTACGAATGAGCCAGTGGGACGGGCTGGAAAGCGCCAGCCAGGCTTCCAGACACCGAGCCAGCGGGACCAAATGCACCACAGACGTGACTGGGCGTGGGGCAGCGAGGTAGAGTGCTGGGACCCGACTCGGACGGCATAGCGGCCCGTAGTGGGGTCAGACTCTGCAAGGTGGCAGTGTGAATGGGAGACGGCACATGGGAGGCGGCCTCAACCAACACACTGGGACCTGCTGGCGAGTGAGAGGGGCTGAGAGCGGCGAGGCGGGCCTCGCGCACTGCCAGTCACGCGACTCTCTGGGACCTGGAGAGTTAGAAAACAGTTCACTTGTGGGTACCGCTGGACTCGGAGAGCCAGCGGTGGAACAAAACCAAAATTCTCCACCCGGCCCTCCTCCGGGAGGAGCGATGCGGGCATCGTCTCCCGAAGAACTGTTTACCTCAGCTCCAGGTCACCCATTTCTCCAGGACCGCTTCTCGCTAGCCAAGTGGCTTGGCTGTGGGCTGAGCGGGCTGGATTTTAGGCCAGCTTGTGAGATGAGAGCATCGAGAAAGCGTGCTTAGACGCACGCACACACCTCTGCAAGGCTAGCCAGGGTGTTTCTGGACCACCATGGTGGACATTGTCTGGCCAGGGGCCTGCGCTATGACTTACATCATGCGTAGCTCAACCCCGACTCAGAACTACCCATATGCGATGAGTGCTTTGGCCTTCCACAGACTTGCCGGGGGCCAAGACCCATGCAGGGCAGAGGTGGTGTGCCCGTAGCACTGCCACCCCACCACAGAGGGTAGTGAGAGAGAAAAAACTTAATGCAGATTATGACCCTTTTGGCGTTCCATATTTGGCACCAGAAAAGGCTTCCAAACTGCCAAGTTTTTCATGCACGTCCGGCTAAAGACAGGGGCGGGGCAAGGCGAGTACACGCCGCACCACACCCCAGGGGCCCGGGAAAGCATGGTCGTTAACTCTGAATCTGATTCAGCATGAGCACATCACAACCGTGGGACGCTCAGCCTCCTCTTCATGTCCAGAACCCAACAACCCTCTCTCCAATGTAGCAGTCGACATCTGATCCTCTGCTGGAGCCCTGACTAAGACGCCAGGTCCCCATGAGAAGGACCAGCAATCCACCCAGAAGCTACCAGCCATGTGGGACAGTGAACGCGTGGCCGCCTAACTGAACGACACACGGGCGCTGAGCGCCCGGCGGCCATGTTGTTACCAAACATAAACCACCCACGCACACAGTCACAACATGTTTGCGATGCATTAGAGGAGTGGGGGCCCACGGAGATTGGCTCGGCGGGTATCGCCCCACTGTGATCCTCTGGTCACCCTGGCTTATTCACCAAAAGTAGTACTTTTCTGATTCAGAAAGAGAAACTAGATCGGGAATAGGTGAGGGACTCCACCTCATTTGAGGCACTCGAGTCTCGACCATGCATCTAGAGCGCCGAACAACGCACTGGGTTGCCATGGCAACGCCGCGCTGTCAGCCGGCAGCTCGACGGGCACACGGCGCGCTGAGCGCCAAGCCCTTATGAGAAAGGCAAGACGAACAACGCTACCGACGTGGCGTGCTCTCTTTTTACAAGAGAACATGAACCACCCACAAACACAGTCTCAGCACGCTAAGCAGACATGAGAGAAAGTGATTGTGGCGTCCTAGTGAGGATAGGAAACGCATCAGCTTCTAGAAAACGCACAGACAGAATGACGCCTTGAAAAAGACGCAGTGTCTGTCTGTGAAGCTCTTTAGAAGCTCTTGTTCTTTGTGCCGAAGCACACAGGGAACAGCCGCGATGTGACTGCAGGTACACTTTTCACTCCCTGAGTCACAGACACAGAGGAACCGCCCAAATCGCAAACCAAACGGGGCAAATAATGCTGTGAAAACAGCAGTTGAAAGCTGTATAACAGCTCAAGAAGCTCACTCTGGGAAAGCTCGCGGCCTCGCTGTAAGGTGCCATAAAGCCAGCACTGTAGAACAAAAGTTCTTCAAAGGCTTTGCGAAGTCACTCTCAGACTAATAGCAGGAACACACAGGTTGGCTCCGAAGCGAAAGACAGAGTGCGATTGCATCTGCTCCCCTATTTATACCACCTGGCGGGGGCGGTGCGCATTATGCAAATATCGCACGCCAACTTCATTGGCTTGTTGTAGTTCACTCGAAGCTGATAGGGCTCTCTAGCGATATCCCAATTCGTCGGTCACTACTGACGTACGTCGAACGTGACCGACTGAAAGGGAATGTATTATTTGTATTCTTTAAATATATTCAGAAACAAATGTAGAAGGAAAATAGTCCAGAGAAAACTTTATCATTTAAAAGCATTTTTTGGTCTGTTCCTCACACGTGACAGGATCCAGAAGTCTGGGAATACACAGTAGTGCACAAGCTATATAGACTACATTTATGGTGCTATTTTATGAGCAACTCAGTGTCTCTGAACTAATGAGTAAAGACATGTAAATAATAAAAAAAATTATGATTATTTTGCATTTGCTTATTTACTTGATCTTGATGTCTTCATTGGCTGAGACATGAGCAATTACCTAAAACTTTGTTTCTTAGACCTAAATCATTTTTATTATTGATATATCATGACCTTACCTGGGGCTTGGGCCCATGATTGCTGCTTGCAGCTATATTTATTATTGATATATCACAAATTTACCTGTACCTTTTCACCAGTTTGTGGCGTCCTTCTGGCTCCACTGTTGCTGTCAGTCTAAAATAGACATTTCACAATCTTCACCATAACCATTTGGACTAAGGCTAAACATTTCAATACAATGTTCAACATAAAGAATGGCAACAGCCAAGTTTAGAAATTTGAAAATCAATATTTATAAATCTATGATGCATAATATTTTGTCACCTCAAAATAATTCAAAATGCAACCGTTCACCATTTTCTTTGGTGTTGACCAAGAGTGATGTTGGGAATTCATTGTTTCTGTGAAGAGGACAAATGATGAGCTCAAGATTAATATCTCAAAGAAATCTGATAAAAATCTATTATATTACATTACGGACTTATGTACAGTTTACATATTTGGTAAATAAAAATCCAAAGTGTTACAATTACAATTTGTATTTTAATACATTTTTCACACAACTGGATTGCAAGCAAATTTTTATTTCTGGGATGATAACGAGATTATTTGCTGAATTATAAAGCAACGCGAGATTATGTGACAAAACTACCTTTGGATTAGTGCCTACTGTTTGCACTTACTATTTTTGAAAACAGTAGGCAAATTAAAGCCTATTGCACAGTATTCATGAAACATTTGATTGAGGACACGTTCAGCAAATCCTCGTTCTTATTCCGCTCCGCTTCCCATTGTTCGGTGAAGGACGTATTCATTCATTCACTCACTCATTCATTGATTCATTCATCAAAGTCCAACCAATAATATTCTCATTCGCAGCTCGCAGTGTTTGAAAGCAGGGAAAACCCCAGCCAAAGATTCGTCACGATTCGTGCACAAACGAAAAAACACTAATCCAAGCACATTTGGTAGCATCGGGTTTTAATCTTTGATGATCATAGATAGCCTACAATATAAGTTTTTTGGTTTGTAAATTCTTTCACAAATACGTCACAAGCGCATTTTATCCTTAACAGCATTTGTTTGTTTTATTACCAGTGAAAACACAGAAGTAGGTGTTTGCAGTGATTTAGGTTTATATTATTGAGATAACCGAAATCATGCATGCTAGAAATGTATTTTTAAAAGTTGTAGTAAACCTCTAGGGTAACAATATATTTTGTTTTAAAAAGTTACCTTATAGTTAAAATAGTTTAAATGAAGCAGGAGAAAGTGCGTATCATCTGCTTTCCGTTGTCTTTGTGTGTGTGAAGTGTGATATGATCTCATGCAGCGCTCGCAAATGATTTCGAATTCTTATTTTAGTGTTTTCGCGGGTTACAGACCATTGCAAAAGCTGCATGCCGCCACCTACTATGTTGGAGTGAGGAAATGCAACGTCCCTTTCAAGGAAAGTCTGTTCACTCGGCGGTTCACTCATATTTGCAACGCCTCCGGGCAGCTATTTAAGGCATCCAAGACCAAAGGTGCGTCCCAATTCACGTACTTATACACTATTCTATTACGTATTTAAGTATAAATAGTGCAAGTAGTGTGTTCACACTGAAAATTCCAAAAAGAAAAAGTACACTTTAAATTAACGGAAAAAACCGATGTGTGGAATGTCGGACACTTCAAGTACTCAACTGTCGCAGCTTTAATTATGAAGCGGAGGGGGAGAGGGTATCTATGGAAGCCCGTTTCCGCCACTAAATAAAAAAAAAAAAGAGTAATTGCGACTTTTTATCTCAGAATTCTGACTTTTTATCTCGCAATTGCGAGTTTATATCTCACAATTGCGAGTTATAAAGTCAGAATTCTGAGATATAAAGCCACAATTGCGTGATATAAAGTCACAATTCTGAGATATAAAGTCGCAATTGCGTGATATAAAGTCAGAATTCTGAGATATAAACTCGCAATTGCGTGATAAAAAGTCAGAATTGCGAGTTTTTATCTCAGAATTCTGACTTTTTTTCTCGCAATTGCGAGTTATAAAGTCAGAATTCTGAGATATAAAGTCGCAATTGCGAGTTATAAAGTCAGAATTCTGAGATATAAAGTCGCAATTGCGTGATATAAAGTCAGAATTCTGAGATATAAAGTCGCAATTGCGAGTTATAGTCAGAATTCTGAGATATAAAGTCGGAATTGCGTGATATAAAGTCAGAATTCTGAGATATAAAGTCGCAATTGCGAGTTATAAAGTCAGAATTCTGAGATATAAAGTCACAATTGCGTGATATAAAGTCAGAATTCTGAGATATAAACTCGCAATTGCGTGATAAAAAGTCAGAATTGCGAGTTTTTATCTCAGAATTCTGACTTTTTTTCTCGCAATTGCGAGTTATAAAGTCAGAATTCTGAGATATAAAGTCACAATTGCGTGATATAAAGTCACAATTCTGAGATATAAAGTCACAATTGCGTTGATATAAAGTCACAATTCTGAGATATAAAGTCGCAATTGCGTGATATAAAGTCAGAATTCTGAGATATAAAGTCACAATTGCGTGATATAAAGTCACAATTCTGAGATATAAAGTCGCAATTGCGTGATATAAAGTCAGAATTCTGAGATATAAACTCGCAATTGCGTGATAAAGTCAGAATTGAGTTTTTATCTCAGAATTCTGACTTTTTTTCTCGCAATTGCGAGTTATAAAGTCAGAATTCTGAGATATAAAGTCGCAATTGCGTGATATAAAGTCAGAATTCTGAGATATAAAGATATAGAGTTTTTATCTCAGAATTCTGACTTTTTTTCTCGCAATTGCGAGTTATAAAGTCAGAATTCTGAGATATAAAGTCGGAATTGCGTGATATAAAGTCAGAATTCTGAGATATAAAGTCGCAATTGCGAGTTATAAAGTCAGAATTCTGAGATATAAAGTCGCAATTGCGTGATATAAAGTCAGAATTCTGAGATATAAAGATATAGAGTTTTTATCTCAGAATTCTGACTTTTTTTCTCGCAATTGCGAGTTATAAAGTCAGAATTCTGAGATATAAACTCGCAATTGCGAGAAAAAAAATCAGAATTGCGAGTTTTTATCTCAGAATTATGACTTTATATCACGCAGTTGCGAGTTTATATCTCAGAATTCTGACTTTGTTTCTTGTAATTAACTGACGGACAGTTTCTCTGTCTAACAAATACGGACATCCAACATCTGGTGCATCCAACGATAGCCGTGCTGCCGTCCTGATGTCTGAAGCTGTTGGTGTATAAAATGTGCCACTTCAGCTTCATCTGTTTTATTGCGCCTCCGCCACAGTTGATTCTTATTATTATTACTATTACTATTATATTGGTATTATTGTGTAATCACAACACATTTGCTCAGAATTCTGAATTCTGAGAATTCTGAAGATAAAAAGTCGCAATTACTCTTTTTTTTTTTTTTTAGTGGCGGAAACGGGCTTCCATAGGTATCAGACTCCGTTGTTAAATGACAAAATAACCTTATACAATTCACGCACTACATGGGTGAGTACATAGTGTATAAGTGCATAGTGTATTGTGTCGTTCGGGACGCAAATTAAGTCTTATCTATTTGAATGGGGGAATCCTGACATTTCAAATACTGCTTGGCGAACTCACAATTAAATAACATATTTCAAATCAGCAACAAAATCTGACATGAACTGTCCCATAAATGTTGTTTCTTATGCTCAAATTAATAGTTTTCAGTCACGTGACTGTCGCGGAGAACAGCCATGTAACTGCAGCACAAGCTTGTCAATTGTCCATCTTAAAAACAAAAATATGTGAACAAGATGCAAGTTTTGGGCACTTGTGATCCATATACAGCACCTGCAGTGATTTCAATCACTAAAAACAGTGGGACGATTTCTTAAAAAGCTAACGTTAAAAACACTAGGGTGGGTTGCACCAATAAGGATTAAATTAAGCAAAGTTTAACACGAATCAAGAATTTGTTGATCTGGGTTTTATTTTAAATCGAGTTGTGTTGCACCGCTTAATTTTAAACAAATTAACTACGCAGAAAGACAGTGAGAATTAAAGGGCTGATCAAGCAACGTTGGCGGAGGGTGAACCGACGCCAGGCTAAAGAATCCTTAGTGCAACCCACTCTTAAAGTGCCTTAATGTACCTGTCAGGTACTGCTGCAGGCAAACAGGCAAGAAAGACGAAGATTCTCAAAACACGGAGTTTAATATATATATATATGTGTATATATATATATATATATATATATATATATATATATAGCGATATATAATATGTGTGTGTGTGTGTGTATATATATATATATATATAGACAGGCAACAGGTAGCAACACGTACATAAAGACGACACTGGACAAAGAACTGAACTCAGGCAGGAACTTAAATACACAAAGGTAAATGACAAACATCTGTGGAGATGATTAGTGTCCATGGTGACTGATGAGTGGTGGGAACAGAGAAGCACATGACAATCAAAACAAACAGAACATGACAGTGACCGTGACAGTACCCTTTTTGATGATGCATACTATATACAGGCGAGCAGAAGAGCCCAGAATCTGAACGCAACGCATTTTCTTTATAATGGTTTTCGATAGAAAAACGCTTAACGAGAAACCTTGTGTTGCATTAATATTCTGTGTTCATTTGTTTGCCTGTACAAAGTATGCATAATCAATAAGGTGTATATTGAATTTGGTCTTTTAATATCACTGTCTTACTGCATGAGATCTTACTACAAACCTGGTAAAAATGACTGGCGGCCAATGGAGGAAAGCCTTGTTTTGCCCTCCAGGTGGGCGTTCCTTTAAGGGTGTGACGTCATGTGAAAACTATGAATATCATTAAAAAAGAGCTTATTTCAGGCTAGATGAGCCAATGCGCAAAAAAAAAAAAAAAAAACCCTGGAAATTATTTTAAAGGGGCAGATATCACCCTGTTATTGAATGCTCCTTAAGAAAAATGTTAGTGTAGAGCCCTGATTTAGCTTCTGACATGAAAGGTTGCAGTGATGAGCATGTAGCCGATCACAGACATGTTGTTGAGTGCATGAATGCAGCGATCTTGATTTCTGCACACTAACGAATGCTTTCATCATAACTAACACTGCAAACACTAAATAAGAGAGTCGTTGATTATAACCAGAAAAAGGGTCATTGTTAAAACGGGAGTCCAGAACTCAGTCACTGATAAAGACTGTGTGATTGACAGCCCCAGTAAAGGGATCGTTTTTGATCACTTTCTATATATATTTTATTCACAGTTTAAATAACAGATTTTTCCATCCTACCACGGGAAACAATGTGAAGTTGACCATTTAGGTTTGATTTACTGACACATATAAAGAACATCTGACTGTACATGAATCATTACATATCATAAATCACTGGTCACAGATCAGGCATTACAATTAACACGGTCACTTATATGTTGTCGCATTACTGTCGCATCCATATCGTGTTTGCTGCGCTGAAATTGCGAATACAAATAAATAATGCTCATTCACATTGTTGAAAATAAATAACCATATTCCTAGCATTAGAATCCTTTGGAAGGTAATGTTATTTGTATTCCAGTATTGCTTTTGTCTCCTTGTCATCTCTAATGTGCCAGTGGGTGGGGCCAAAGTTGCAATGGTGAAGTAGGCATTGATTTTCTTCTGCAGAGGCGGTCTTTTAGGCACATTCCAGAATGAGTCGTTCACTGGGCATGGTTAAAGTAAAAGCTGTTTTTGGATTAACAAGAAAGTTTACATTTCTGAAACTTACTGGATATTCTTATAGTATGATGACTTTTTATATATCAAAAGCTCAAGGAAAATTAGATTTCTCAGTTCATGACCCTTTTAAACTTCAAATTAGGATTCTAAAGAGAACAAATGTGAAACTTTTTCTTCCTTTGTTGCCACATAATAATAATGATCTTCTGCATGAACACCGTCACTATATTTGATATAGTTAAGTCAAGTTGCCTTTATTTCTACAGTGCTTTATACAATAAAGATTGTTTCAAAGCAGCTTTACAGTGATGACAGGAAAATAATGATTCAATGATGCAAACAGACTCCAATTCTTCTGTAAAGCAGTTCTAAAAAGACAATAGCAAACAGTCATCGTTTAATTGATTTCAGTTCAGTGTTGATTCAGTTTGGTTCAATAACTGTGTAAAATTCATCAATTTTGGAATAAATTCAATTCATCTATAAAGCAGCTCTGGAGAAATCAGTGATGTCATTATCCAGATAAGTTGAGTTCTCACCCAATAGTGTTGGTACAGTCAAATCAGTAATATTGCCCAACAATAAATGTCCCCAACAAAGCAAGCCAGAGGTGACAGTGGCAAGAAACCCAAACTCCATCAGGTGACAGAAAGGAGAAAAAAAAAACTTGGGAGAAACCAGGCTCAGTCCGGGGGCCAGTTTTCATCTGGTTAAATGATCCATGTTGTGGTTATGATTCTAGATTACATCACAAGTCAAAATTGTGGACTGATATATTTGAGAATAATTAATTCCATGTGAAGATCAGAGTAAATCACACCGGCATATGAAGGAGGAGGAGTTGAAACTGGCCATAGGGTCTGTGCAGATGACTTGTCTGGTTCTCATGGTCTTTGCAGAGGATATGTGCTGATGGTTGTCGTGCCTTTTATATTATGTTTACAGTGAAAGTGCTTATAGAGTCAAGAATGAGGCCAATATATTTTGTTAAGCATGATTATTTAATATAGCAAAAATAAGGCACAAAGTTAGAAAAAAAAACAAAAACAGATTTATAAAGAGATATACAATGTATATGTGGCAGCTGTAGGCCTATTTCTGTACAAACATCTGCAGAATTGAACAATGCTGGAGCAAAGATATTTAAGAACAATGTTGACCCTTTAAACTAGTTTAACCAAAAATGACAATTCTGTCATCATTTATTCATGTTGTCTATTTTCTTCTGCTCAAAGTCATGCAGGTTTGAAATGATATAAGGGTAAATAATTCATGACAGCTTTTTCATTTTGTGTCTATCACTTTAAAATATTGCATTAAGGATTTCTGGAATTTAAGCAGAATATCACTTATCCTTTGGAATCATACAGACACAATCTAACAGAGATCAGGATGTAGTTTTCTTGTTGCTCCATAGCATATTAAACATAGAATGTACATGTTACACAAGGAACTCTATAGACAATGACAATAATAGTGACAATGAATAAACACATTTACCTATGGAGTCACCCAGGGATCATACAACTCTACACATAATTGAATGAAATTGTATATTAAACATGCCTACATAATACCTCAAGATATATGAACTTTTATATTGCAGCCAACTAGATGCAGTGGCACCAATCGAGACTCAAGACTCTGCTGTCCCATTATTTATCTACAGTCTTCCTGGTTTTAAGGATCTATTTCCATGTTCACATCATTGTCTTCCAAGTTAAGATTTAAAGATTTATATTCAGAGAGTAATTTTAAGATGTCAGATCTCCCACTCTTGGCCTGTGTGATTATACTTTCCAGAATGTGCTGCATGGAATGGGCATATTCCACAATGCTCCTAGTTTTACCCTTTTCTCCTGGGTACACAAAGCCACCAGTGTGCATCCCAATCAGATAGCAGTCTTCATCAAAAACTGGAGAGCCAGAAGATCCATGAAAGAAACAAGTGTCATAATTGATCTGGTTGTCATGCATTTCCCATTTCTCTGCCAAAAACTGCTGTGTCATCACATGAATGAAATCGACATTCTCAGAAATGTGTTTATCTGCAGCCTCTTGTAGCTTCTCTCTCTCAATGATGAAGCAGGGGTCCATTTTCTTGACCCCTTCACATGGATGTCCCACAATGCAGATCTTACCACGGTTAGGAGGGGGGCCATGAATGTATCGACTAAGCAATCCAGGACAGTTAGCAATTTCATCAGCAGCTTTCAGTTCAAGAAGAGCATAGTCAAGATATATGCCCACGTTGATTGTTCCATAATAATATGCTGCAACCTGTTCCTCGATCGGCACACACTTGATCTCCTTTGCTTCCAAATCTTCATATCCAAATACTGCGGTGAAGGTCTTTGAAAGCTTCTTGGAGAAAGGGTCAAATTCTCCAATAACATGAGCATTAGTGAGGATGAATCTGTCAAAGAGTAAGAAACCAGTTCCTCTGGCAGATCCCTCCACTCGAATCTGACACACATGTTCAGAGAGTTTCATGAGCTTCTTCACTTTCTTCACCTCCAAGAAACTCTGAACGCTTTTATCATATTCTGCTCTGAAGAACATTTGGACCTCAGACTTCTTCTTTAGGTTCTCTCGCCGTTTTAATGTCTCCATTAAACCTTTAAACTGAGAACGCAAAATTCCCAGAATCTCTTCGGAGTCAATTATTTTAGAGTATTTAGCTGAAGTATTTGTAGATTTCATTGTGTTTCTCATTGGGGTTTCTTCTTCAGTGTTAATGGGATGCTGATTAGCATCAATGTTTTCTTTCAAATCAGCTGATGAAACTTCATTAATTTCAGGGCTGACATCACTCAAGACATCCTCTAGACTATCTGGCTGCTTTTCGTCACTGATAACAATAATCTCAAAATGCTTTCGATCAAGATGCTCTACAGTGTTTGACATTCCATAGATTGTCTCGCTCCCAAACTCACGGAGTGCACACTTTTTCTTGAATATGACGTTGATGAATCGTCCGTCACGGCGAAGAGCAGCCTTCAGTTTGTCTTTTTTGAATGCGTACACACAAACATCCTCAACTTTCTTCCTCAGCTCATTGTTTTTCATTAAGCGTTTCACTTTCACTCCTCCTTTTGTTTTAATGTAAAATATTACTAAGTTTTCTGATTCATTAGAGAATGAAAGCCTTCCAGTTGTTTTTTTCTTTGTATCAACATTTCCAGTATTTTTGATGAAGGTTATATCTAAGAGCTCATCTTTTTCAATAAGACAGCAAGGGAAATCAGTCTTCACAGCAGCTCTAGGAACTTCTCCTGTGGATCTCTGGATAACTATTTCTTTCTCCATGTTGTCTTTGATATTCTTGAAACTGTCGTTTGTATTAAGAGCATCAAGCACAGTCTTGGATGTATCACACGTCACTGCATGTTTGTTGAATTTGTAGCGGAAACTGAAAGTGTGGCTTTGCCCTTCCTCGCACTGTTAAATTTAGAAGAACAATAATATAAATAGCATTTAAACATTTATGAATAAAGGATTTCCATAAAATGATTAGCAATATTGCTTAATGTATACAAATAATACATAGCAGAGATGAGTATCTGCACAATTTTCCGGATTTAATTTGGATCCACAAGTCTGATCACAACAGTTCAAAATGTGCACTTTTATTTTTTTAAAAGGGACCTATTATGCCCCTTTTTACAAGATGTAATATAAGTCTTTGACACTGCAGTTCTTCATCATTATGAAAGTTTATTAATTGTATGCATTTTAAAGCTATACCAGTTTTAACTTCTGATATGTTTGTCTGAGTGCACACATCCGAAGCACACGCACAGAAAGCTGGATGTCAGGCGCGTCCTGTGAGTATTAAACTGATTTCTCTTACATGTCTTATTGCGCTTAAACTGTCAAATACACACAAGGTTATGTCAAAAACACACAAAGTTCATAAACACAGTCGGTTATGTCTGTGAATGTAAACAGCAGGGAAAGAAGTCACATGTTTATTAGATCTGTGTATTAAAGTGAATGTAGTGGAATACACAGTACCTACTGCTGTATATGCTGTTAATATGAACAAAACAACAAAAGAAAAACAGAAAATCACTCACTGCTCTTGACTGAATAACTTTAGTAGCTTTAATAAGAATACATTTCTTACTTGAATGCTGCTGTTAAATGATCTAGCGAGGAGATAAAAATGGCAGACTGTGTACAGCTCACTCAGGGGAGGAGCTAAGCTAATAGGGCAGATTCCATGCCAGTCGTGGGCGGAGCTTCCCTACTCTTAGTCCTAACGTAAGAGAAGGGGAAATCTGGAACATCTTTTTTGGAGAGGCTGTTTATGATTATAAAAAGATTATAAAAAGTGGCCATTATAGGCCTTTTGTTTACACACACACACACTGTGGACTAGGTTGCACCGACTAATCGACTTTAATGCTCTGCCATGATGCTTTAAGCATGACATCAACTAGTCATGGCCTATAGAGGGTGCAGCAGGATAAGAAATCTTTAAAATCCACATTTACACTCCGTATCCTACAGTTAATGACAAATAAATGCATAGTCCAAGAGCGCTTCACAAGATATGTTTGATTATACCATCTGGATGCTCAATATTAATCAGATGAATGCACGTTTTAATCTTTACTGTGCTACTTTATCTGTATCTGATCTAGAACGACCCAAAGAACTGATAAAAACTTATGTAGGAGCAATATGTGTGGGCAGCGAGTGTAATATGGCATAGCTGTGCACACGGCAATACGCGTTCAAGTCTCAGCTCGAGGTTCAGACTCATTCACACAGAACGCATTTTTGTCAAGGTCTCCAGAGTTAAACTGATTTGAACTTGAGCGCCACATTTTTAGAATGCCGTGTCATGCATGAGATGCTGCAAAAGATGCAAGACACAAGCGAAATGGTCATACATGTCTGTCTCTGTCTAGCGTGTTTGCATAGAAAAACAATGGAAAAGTAGCACATTGGAATGGAAAAGCGAGTTCTGTTTGAACAGCCCCTTATTTGTTCATTAATGACGTCATTATCGACTAGTCAACGTTGACTTCAATCACATAAATGTCGACTTTAAAAAATCTGAAGTTGTTCAAACCCTACTGTGGACACGCATCTGTGTTCAAACACCTTATAAAAGTGAATTTTGCATAATAGGTCCCCTTTAAAAATTAAAAATCATGAAGTAGAAAATCAGCCACTGATTCAACAGTGATCTGCAGGACAAGAGGCTCAATACAGGTAAAGGCATTTCAGTTGATAAGCACCAAGTACCATTAAAATTCACATACCTGCTGCATATCGCTTTTTGTTGGACCCTCTTTAACTTCCTCCTTGAAAAAATGATTCGTCCTTTCCTGAGTGAATGTCAACACAACAGTACTGTTAATATCAGTCCGTCAGTGTACATGGGTATACCATCATATTGTAAATCACAAGCAATGCAATCACAAGCAAGTTGTCAATCTAAAAAGATATGGTTTTTAAAAGTAGCTATCTAGAGAAATTCCATACACACTTTTTCATAAGAACCCTTAAATAATCTTCATCCAATGATATAGATATGTCAGTATGCAACAAACCGTTAGAGGATCACGGCCATTATTTCCATTTTTATTGCTTGTAAGATTTATTTTCCTAGAACAATGGCATATTATTATAATTATTTGAACACTTAAATACAATTTAGGACATGACCAAAATTACATTGAATTTTATGATATTGCCACACAAAATTAATCAAAAGATTTTCAGTTTCTTTAATGTGCACCATTTCACTCAAAATGTGCACTGCTACCCAAAACGAAAAGGGAAATATGAAATCTCAGAGTGGGAAGAAAAGTAGTTCATTAAACTTTCTATACTGCAAGACTTCTAAAGCCATACAGTAGCTTAGTGCAAGGAACTGACCAAAGTTTATTTATATACTTTGAATATATGCAGAAGCAAATGTAGAGGGAAAATAGATGAAGGAAAAAAATATTTAAGTAAAGACACTGCTCCTCACATGTGACAGTATCAGGAAGTCTGGGAATATAGTGCACAACTACTTTTATGGTGCTATTTTACGAGCTTGACAACTCAGTGTTTTAAATAAATAAAATAAATTTAAATGCACTTGCTTATTTATTTGACCTTGATGTCTTGATCAGTTACTTAAAACTTTGTTTCTTAGATCTGAATCATTATTATTGATATATCATGACTTTACCTGTACATTTTCACCAGTTTGTGACGCCCTTCTGGCTCCACTGTTGCTGTCAGTCTTTTTCTGAAATAGACATTCCACAATCTTCACCATAACCATTTAGACTAAAGCTAAACATTTCAATAAAGCACTCAACATAAAGAATGGCAATAGCCAAACATAGAAATTTGAAAATCAACATTTATAAATCAAATGTATGATGCATCTTGTCACCTCAAAATAATTCGAAATGCCGCTCATTTTGTTTGCTGGTGCTGATCAAGAGTGATGTTGGCAATTCAGTGTTTCTGTGAAGAGAACAAATGATGAGCTCAAGATTAATATCTCAGAAATCTGATAACAACCTTTGGGTTAGTGCCTACCGTTTTGTACTACTTTTGAAAACAGTAGGCAAATAAAGCCTATATTGCACAGTATTCACTTAAGTAAGCATTTGATTGCGGACACGTTCTTCTTCCAGCAAATCCTCTTTCAGTAAAGACATTCCGCTCTCCATAGTTCGGTGAAGGACGTATTCATTAAAGTCCAGCCAATAATATTCTCCTTCGCAGCCCGCAGTCTTTAAATGGAGAGGGGGAAACCGCCCAAAGCGCATCTCAACGGAGACGACCATGTCCACGAACGAAACTCTACTAATCCAAATACCTTTGGTATCACCGCATTTTAGAATCTTTGACGTTCATAGACACAATGTAAGTTTTTTTTATTATTATTTTATTGTAAATTCTTTAACAAATAAGGCAACAAGCACATCCTTTTACAGCATTTGTTTTTATCACCAGTGAAAACACACGTGTAGCCTAAGTGTTTGCAGTGAAAGGTTTATATTATTGAGATAACTGAGATCATTCGAGAAATTATTAATTCTAAAAATGTATTTATGATATTTAGTTACCTTATGCGAGTTAAAATCGTTGAAATGAAGCAGGAAAAAAAGTGTGTGTCATCTGTTTTCCGCAGTGTATGAACTGAAGCGTGATCTCATGCAGCGCGCGCAAAAAAATTCAAATTTTTCTTCTACTGTTTTGGCGGGTTACAGACCATTTAGAAGCTGCATACCGCCACGTACTATATTGGAGTGCGTAAAGAACAGTCTTTGATCAAATCATGGCTTAATTTATCTCTAGACCAGTTTCACGTAGAAATGACCTTTTTTCTGCCTAGAAACGTTTTAATTTTAATAGGTTTTAAATATATTGTAATATTCTCTATACCCAGATTATTTTGCCAGTGTTTGTCTTTTTTGTTGCTTTTTTTCCCCCCAAGAGGGGAAATGCTATATTTTGCTAATTTGTCTATTTAATTTCTTTGTATCTCTATATGTTCTGGTGGTAATTTATTTTTATTTAATGTAGTACACAACACAAAAATATAAACGGAGACACATGCAAACATTTTAATTAACAAAGAAATATATTTTTCTGTTGATCACTGGCAATAAATAAAATACAGTCCACTTTGATTTTATGAATTATGTTTTGTTCAGCTTATAATAGAACATCATGTAGAGAATCATATCCAGTTGAATAAATAACACATTAGATAAATACCCATATATTGCTTCATTTGTGATTATTTTATACAAGAGCCATGTAAAGAGACTTTGCTACAGTCCTGTGTGAATGCCTACTGAAAGCACTTGAGATTTTGAATGTCAAAGGGAGCACAAAAACAGAAGTGGCTAAAAAGAAGACAAATTCTATCCTTTTTAGCTCAAACTCTGAAATATGGTGGGTGTGAGCTGATTGATGAGACCATAGATTACCATTTTTATTGTGTTCTTTAAAAACACTCAAACCTGCCATTGAGCAGCATTAAAATATCAAGACGTTTTTTTCTCATTTAGTTATACACAATTGTACAGAAAGGCAATTAAGATCTCAGGAATATTTATTTGAGGTATTGATGAAATGCAAACAAACAAGAACACAAATAAAAGAAAGAAAATAATCAAAACAGCTGCTATACAGATTTGTGTCATCAAAAAAAGAAAAAGCACAAATTGTCCTTCAAAATGTCAGTAGCTCTGAGCAGTTATTTAATATTAATTCAGAGACATTTATAATAAATAGAACATAACTGAAATAGTAAAACAGCATTCTTGTTATATGCATTCACTTTTTGATGAAACAGATTTGAAGTTTACAGTACAAAACAAGAGCTGAATAACCAAAATGAGAGATTTTCTTCATATTTTTTATCAGTAACTTTAAAGTGTGATCTGTTAAATAATGAACAATTAAACAAAATACTCAAACAAAAGACAGAAGCATTTCCTGTGGGTCATTTACTGGTCAAACAAGTTCTCATCCTGATGATGAAAGGTCAGAGGTCAAAACTGAATCTTTAAACTTCAAATTAAGATTGTATAGAGAACTAACATGAGACTTTTTCTTCCCTTTTCAGCCACATATTAAATGTTCCTCTACATGAAAAGCAACTGTCACTGCTGTGAAGATGCTGTACCTTCAGTGCACTACAGTTTGTTGCTATTTTGGCTTCATCTGGAAGTAAAGGGACAATGGGAGTTAAGAGCAACACACACACACACACACACACACACACACACAGACACAGACTGACATACAGAAAACTCATACAAAGAGACACACAGAAGCGTTAAAGCTGCAGTCCCTCACTGGACACTGCAGTGCCATCACACAATTAATTCATCACAAAATGTATTTAGCTGTGCTTATTAATTATGCATTAAATATTAAACATGAGAATATGCATTATATATTATAGGGGCAAACTAATTCAAATTTTGGTGAAGAAAATCAGAAGTGTTGGCACAGTCTTTTCAATCTCTCTTTTACATGGGTAAAAAAAAAAAATCAGTAACTTAAATATAATCAAAGTATCTGAGGTTCTTAATACAGTGTGTTGTTACCTGGATGATCAAAAACTGTTTTATGTTTTTTTTTTTTTTTTCGAAAGTAAGTTCCTTGTTTATCCTGAGCAGTTACAGTTTTTCCTCAATCGATTTAACACATTTCTCCAAACTCAGATCACTGTTCTCAAAACAGTTAACACAGTAGTCTGAACACTTGCAATTGTCCTAAACAAGTTGTAAATTTTCCTTCATTTCATCCAAATTTTAAATCACATGCATTTTTTCAAAACACTGTGCACAAAATTCCCAAATGTTTTCACAGTAGTTCTTACATCCAACCAAAACTTTAATATATCAGGTGAAAACAATTGCAGCTCTTTTTATTGGTTTTACAAAAATCACAATCTTTTGTGCACCATTTTTTCCAAACACAACTAACAAAACTCCGTTATTTGTTCAAATCTCAGTTGAACTTGGAATGTTATCAATTAGCCCCAAATAAATATCTGCTGAGTTAGTAATACACACAACACAGGAAATGCAAATTTCCTAATTGTTTACACAGCTATCTCAATTACAAAAACTATAAAAGGGGGAAAGAAAAACAACAACAAAAAAAGAAGAAGAATGGGAAAAGGAAGAGATGTAAGAGTGAGAGGTTTTGGAGAGGATAGAGGAAGGGTAATTCTGAGAGGGAGAGGAACAGTGGAAGAGGTAGAAAGAGATGAGGGGAAAGGAATAGATGGTATAGGAAGAGGAGAGGGAGCAAGAAGAGCTGAGAAAGTAGGAAGACGAGAAGAGGCCAGAGTAGAGGGAGAAGATATGGTAGAATGGAAGGCAATGGTGTTAGTGGAAAGAGCAAGAGAAGAAAATATAAAAAGACATGGACAGAGGGAAAGAGAAGAGCAAGGTCATAAATTATGCCAATGTCATAAATTATGGTTTTTCCTTGAGACAAGCTGGACAGTAGTTCAGCCCAATATACATTGTGCCACAGTCAATGTCCCTGGACAACAAGTGCTCAGATCCACTGGTGGTGTGGCACACAACGCTGTATTGGGGCCGCACAACACAGAAAGGCTTCTAAACTGTTTAAACTCCCTCAATGAAATCAACTTTCCACAGGGTCATCAGGAGCAAACCAAGCAAAATTGTGTAGTTGTGGGACAATGTCCACTTTCACCATTCAGCACCGGTACAGGAGTGGTTTGAGCATCACCCACATTTCAGGATGGTGTTCCTTCCAGCATATTCTTCTCTTGGATATGGAAAGCATATGATCACAACCCTTACAACCAAGTAAGTCTTCTTCAAGTGATGGAAGAGGCTTGTGGAGAAGTTGAGGCACAAGGATGGATCCAACATTCACTGCTTTTTTTCCCCCACGATGCATGACTCATGAAAATATATGCTGAGATGTTGATTTGCCAGATTCTTTGACCAGATGTAAATGAGACAAGATCTATAAAGTACATTGATTCAATGATTACAGTACATTTATTTATTTACTTTTTTTTTTTTTTTTTTACTCATTGTTATACAACTAAACTTGTCATTAAAGAACGTTGAAGAATGCGATTAAAGAAGAAAAACATGTATTTTCATTCATGTATTTGTTTTCAAATCAACAGTGAACACACTTGTAGTTTTGTTCTATTTATTTTTGATAAATTAATTAATAGAGAAAACTGCAGAGCTTCATTATGCAGTGAATACTGAACTTTTTTGCCAACATAAGAGTGTGTTGTGTTAATTGTTTTGAGAGCAACTACATTCATTCATGTGTCAAATCGATTGAGAAAAACTAAACTGCCCAATATAGTCTTCAGGAAAAAACTCCAGATGCTGGAAAACCAATGAATGTCCTGGACCTGGAGGATTTTTTTTTTTTTTTTTTTTTTTTAATCTATGCTAGTGTAGGCCTACTCCTCAAAGTTGAATGAATTCACTTTTTTAATTAACTTTCAATATGTTGAAAAACTTCCTGTTTTGAAAGATCAACACAAGACAAAAAACTGCGCATCAAGCCTTTTCATGTTTTTTTTTGTGTGTGTGTATTTTATATGTGTAATATGAATTAAATGTTTTGTTTTACAATTCATTCAGTGTTTGAATAGCAAGATTATTTATAAAGATTCAATGTTTTCCTATTTCTTATTTTCCAGACCCAACAAACTGAAGATCCTAAAAAGCTTCCCAACATGATCAGCAATCAAAACAACACGTACACGTTAATGGAATAATTCATTGTAATTGACATCTACATTCATCAAGTAGGTATAAAGAGACAAAAGATGACAAAAAGATGACATTCTAAGTGTATTTATTTTAGAGGAGATACATTTGATTGTGTATTGTCTCATTACAGCGATTGTCAAATCAATTAATTTGGTGTATTTGTGATTCAGAGAGGATTACTGTTAAAGCTTGAACATGATCCCTTACAACAAAGACAAAACATTCAGATAAATCAATGTAAAATACCTGTAATACATCAACAGACATAAAAAGTAAAAAGAATATAAGAAAAATGCATATAAAGATATGAGTGAATGATTTGTTGTACGAGTGAAATGAATATGTATGGATATATGAATACACAAGTCTGTATGAATAACAATGTAAAGAAACTGTAAAGAAAAAAAAACAGCTGTAATTTTAGTCTCTGCTAAATGAATAAAGTTCTCTGTTCTGCTCTCTTTGCACAAGTCAGACCCACAATCACCTGCAGGTGAGATACATGACTTTACACTTGTCAAAAATAAGAGAAACCAAGTGTAACTTCTGCTTTTGAACACACGATCATCTATAAGAATTATATGAAAAGTGAAACCCCATAATGACAGTGAATAATGTCTCAGAACTGAAGGCTTGTTGTCATGTTTTTCCAAAGAAATGGAGATGTGTGGATGGCTTCAATCACAATCTTCCATCTCAATGTCGGTCTGATTCTCTTGATCTGCAGTTTCATACTCATAGCTTTTATCGCTGTAGGCTTCCAAGACATTGACAATCTCATGCAACCCTCTTATCCTAGCCTGTGCTCTGATCATATCCAGAATCGGCTGCATGGAATAGGCGTATTCCACAATGCTTCTAGTTTTACCTCTTTCTCCTTTGTACACATATCCACCAGTGTGCACACCAATCAGATAGCAGTCTTCATCAAAAACAGGAGAGCCAGAAGATCCGTGAAAGAAACAAGAATTATAATTAATCTGGTTTTCATAAATGTTCCATTTATCTTCAAAACTCCTCTGTGTAATCACATTAATGAAATTGACATTCTCAGATATGTGTTTATCTGCAGCCTCTTGTAGTTTTGTTTTCTCAATGATGAAGCAGGGATCTGTTTTCTTAATCCCACCATCTGGATGTCCCACAATGCAGATCCCACCACTAGGATGGGGGCCAGGACTAAAACGACTGAGCAACTCAGGACGGTCTGTGATTTCATCAACAGCATCCAGTTCAAGAAGAGCAAAGTCAAGATGGCTTTTATTGGTATCTGTTATGTAACAGTAAGCAGCAATCTGTTTCTTGACTGGCACCAGCTTCACCTTTGAGTCCAGACGTTCAAAATCAAATGCGGCTTCTACAGACTTTGAAGAAGAAAACTTGTCTGGAGACTCGAGAAATTCCCTAACAACATGTGCGTTAGTGAGAATAAATTGCCCAAAGAGTAGGAAGCCGGTTCCTCTGGCCGATCCCTCCACTCGAATCTGACACACAGAGTCAGAGAGTCTCATGAGCTGCTTTATTTTATACACCTCAGAGAAACTCTGAACACTTTTATCATATTCTGCTCTGAAGAACGTTTGGACCTGAGACTTGTTCTTTAGGTTCTCTCGCTGCTTTAACGTCTCCAGTAAGTCTTTAAACTGAGAACGCAGAATTCCCAGAATTTCTTCGGAGTCAATTACATTAGGGTATTTAGCTGAAGTATTTGTGGATTTCTTTGTGTTTCCCTTTTGGGTTTCTTCTTGCCCAGTGTTGATGGGATGCTGGTTAGGATCAACATTTTCTTTCAAATCAGCGGCTGAAGCTTCATTCATTTCAGGGCTGACATCAATCAAGAAGTCATCTTGGCTGTCTGGCTGGTTTTTGTCACTGATAACAATGATCTCAAAATGCTTTCGATCAAGATGCTCTACAGTGTTTGACATTTCATAGATTGTCTCGCTCCCAAACTCACGGAGTGCACACTGTTTCTTGAATATGACGTTGATGAATCGTCCGTCACGGCGAAGAGCAGCCTTCAGTTTGTCTTCTTTGAATGCGTACACGCAAACATCCTCAACTTTCTTCCTCAGCTCATTGTTTTTCGTTAAGCGTTTCACTTTCACCCCTCCTTTTGTTTTAATGTAAAAGACTACTAAGTTTTCTGATTCGTTGGAGAATGAAAGTCTTCCAGTTGTTTTTTTCTTTGTATCAACATTTCCAGTATTTTTGATGAAGGTTATATCTAAGAGCTCATCTTTTTCAATAAGACAGCAAGGGAAATCAGTCTTCACAGCAGCTCTAGGAACTTCTCCTTTGGATCTCTTGATAACTATTTCTTTCTCCATGTTGTCTTCTCTAATCTTGTTGAAAATCTTGTTTGTATTAAGAGCATCAAGCACAGTCTTGGATGTATCACACGCCACTGCATGTTTCTTGAATTTGTAGCGGAAATTGAAAGTGTGGCTTTGCCCTTCCTCGCACTGTTAAATCCAGAAGAACAATAATACTAAAAAGCATTAAACATTTATGATTAAAAGATTTCCATAAAATGATTAGCAATATTGCATAATATTAAAATATATACAAATAATATATAGCAGGGATGTGTATCTGCACAATTTTCCAGATTTAATTTGGATTCACAAGTCACTGATCACAACAGTTCAAAATGTGCACTTTTTTTTTTAAATTCTTTAATTTAGGTGTATTTTTCATGAAGTAGAAGACTAGCCCACTGATTCGACAGTGATCTGCAGGACAAGAGGCTCAATACAGGTAAAAGCATTTCAGTTGATAAGCACCAAGTACCATTAAAATTCACATACCTGCTGCATATGGCTTTTTGATGGACCCTCTTTAACTTCCTCCTTGAAAAATTTGTTTGTCCTTCTCTGTGTAAATGTCAACAAAACTGCATTGTTAATATGAGTCCACTAGTGCACATGGGTTTACTATCAAATTGTAAATTATAAGCAATGCAAAAAATGATCACTGTAAAAAGATATGGATTTTTTAAGCAGCTATCATGCTTTGTTTTTTAAAAATGTTTTGGCTAGAGAAATTCCACACACTTTTTTACAAGACCATTAAATAATCTTCATCCAATGATACAGATATGTCAGTATGCAACAAACCTTTAGAGGATCATGGCCATTATTTCCTTTTTTCTTGCTCGTAAGATTTATTCTTTCCTAGCACAAGCAACATTAAAATAGCATATTATTATTATAAATAACTGAACACACCTGAATACAATTTAGGACCAAAATACATTGAATGTTATGATATTGCTACACAAAATTAATCAGAGACGTGTGAGGAAGCAGTGCGTCCTCAATCTGTGACTTTTTGGCACGTGGCGAATGTGGACGGTGGGGCTGAGAGTGAGGAAGCATAGCGTCATTCACTGCCAAACTGCACCTGATATGGCCCAGATAATGAGGAAATTGCTCTTTTATTGTGAAAGCAGGCGGGACAGAAGTGGTCTCTTTTAGAGATAACAAAAGATTTTCCATACGGCCCTCCTCCAGGGGAAGGAGCCGTGCTCTCATGTCTCCTGTAGAGCAGCTTCCCTCATCTCTGGGCCGCCCGTCTCAAGGCCGCTTAGATGGATGCTTGGAAGTCTTAGCAGCGGTGTGAGGGAAGGGCTGCGTTGCCTTCCTGCAGGATACTCAACGTTGCAGCCTCTCCAGAGCAGGTGTAGACACTGCAGGAGGATGCCCTCAACAATGAGCAGACTGGGGGGAAGCCCGCAGCGGCCTGGTGGCAGAGGTGTCGCACCGGGCAGGATTTGCTTGATGGTCTCTGTCAACTCTGCATCTGTCTCAGCATGAGCGAACTCCCCCGAAAGGGGGAAGCTCAGCATCATCTTCTGTAGAGGACATTAGCCCACTCTCCAATGCAGCCATCAAATGCACTTTGTAGAGCAGTTTGTCCGTTTAGGACTACTGTCGAAACATGCCAGTGCAAACTGGTGACTTAACATGTAAGGGGACCCGTGGTGTATGTAGATAGAAATGGCTCATTTTAAGGTAATAAAACATAACTGTTCATTATGTAAGGTCTTTATACACCACTGAAAACATACAGTAGTTATGAGAAAGCTAGAGCCTGAGCACACAGCGCTCCTATTCTCCATCTTCATTAGTTTACGATCTGTCTAACAGTCCTGTCAAATACGTCATTAGATAGAACTGTTATACAGAGAAAGTAGACAGCGAATCTTGTCGGTGACCTATTTTGATCTCAAAAAGGTGAATTCTCACCGTGAGGAGTTTGCATCTATAAGAACTAAAGTCTTTCCCAGTCCCTGCGGTGCGTACATGCCAAAAAGCAGGTACTTCCACCATTAGTTCTAGGTACTATGAAATGGTTCCTCTGGTGTGAAAGCCCCTTTATATACCCGTATGTACTGAGGAGTGGCTTGGCATGCAAATTATACTCACCAATTCCATTGGCCGTTTTTGTAAAATTCAGAGGTGATTGGGGCTCCCAAGTGAGTCCCCATTTGTCAGCCATCAACATAACGTTGAACGTGACTGCCGGATAGGGAACTTTATTTCTTAGACCTGAATCATTATTATCATAACCTTACCTGTACATTTTCACCAGTTTGTGATGCCCTTCTGGCTCCACTGTTGCTGTCAGTCTGCTTTTTCTAAAAATAAACATTCCACAATCTTCACCATAAGCATTTAGTATTAGTCTAAACATTTCAATACAATGAAATGTTTAGCTCAATACAAAACATAAAGAACGACAATAGCCAAGCTTAGAAATTTGAAAATCATGTATAAGATATATGATGCATAATATATGATGCATCAGATATATGATGCATAATATTTTGTATTTTGTCACCGGAAAAAAATCCAAAATGCTTTTGTTCATTTTCTTCTCTGGTGTTGATCAAGAAAGGGTGATGTTGGCAATTCAGCGTTTCTGTGAAAAGTACAAATGATGAACTCAAGATTATCTCAAAGAAATCTGATTAAAATCTATTATACTACATTACTGAAGTATGTATAACGCACAGGTTTATATATTTGAATTATATATGCATAAAATGCACATTTCCCGCACAACTAGATCGCAAGAAAAAATGTATTTCCGGGATGATAACGGGATTATTTGCTGAACTATCAAGCAACGCGAGGAGATTATGTAACAAAAGTACCTTTGGATTAGTGCCTACTGTTTGCACTTACTATTTTTGAAAACGGTAGGCAAATTAAAGCCTACTGCACAGTATTCATTAAACATTTGATTGCAGACACGTTCGTCCGTCGTCCAGCAAATCCTCGTTCACCAAAGCCATTCAGTTTCGCTTCCCATTGTTCGGTGAAGGACGAATTCATTCATTATATTCCCCTTCGAGGCCCACTTTGAAAGCGCCTCACAAAGGAGATGACCATAGTGATTCGTCACGATTTGTTCACGAATAAAAATAATCCAAACAACTTTTATGTTCATAGATACAAAGCAAGTTTTTTTGGATTGTAAATGCTTTCACAAATAAGCCACAACGCGCATTTTATCCTTTACAGCATTTGTTAGTTTTATTACCAGTGAAAACATATTATAGGTGTTTACAGATGATTTAGGTTTAAATTATTGAGATAACTGAAATCATTCGAGAAAACATTCATGCTAGAAATGTATTAAAAATTGTAATAAACATTTTAAAATGTTACCTTATGTGAGTTAACAGTTTAAATGAAGCAGGAGAAAGTGCTTGTCGTCTGTTTTCCTGTGAGTGCGTGATCTAAGCGCGCGCAAAAGATTTCAAATTCTTTTTCGCGGGTTACAGACCATTGTAAAAGCTGCATACCGCCACCTATTATATTGGAGTGAGTAAAATCAAAGAACAGTCTTTGGTAATTTCATCGCTTCATTGATCTCTAGACCCGTTTCACGTAGAAATAATCTTCTATTTCTACCTATAAAGATTTGTGGTAGATTTTCCCTACGCACCTGACTTAGGTTAAACCAGGTGTCCCAGACACCTATGAATTTATACTCTACTAAGCGTAGGCTACTTCAAAATTCCTGTTCGAGTCGGCCGACGTCTTCGCCTGTTTTGGGGCACTATCACCTGGTACTAAGCTCTTTAGTGCTCCTCCACTAAACACTATCACTTGAGAAGTATAGAAGTAAGATCTCTAGTACCTATCTGAATAACCAGACTCCAGTTGTTGTCCTTAAATGCTTTTAATCAAATCACGGCCGGGAGAGTTCTCATCAATCTCAGACAATCTCTCTCCAATCAAAGAATACAGCAGGTTTTATAGGATTGCAGGTACATCTCACAGTCAATATAGCATGATGTATTACTCATAATCATCAGTCTTAATATGATTGGTTCAGATTTAAGAAAAACAACTTAGTTCCTCTGCCATGCTTACTGGCAGAGTACTTAAATTGAGATTAGAAAAACTGAATCACAGGATCATCAAAAATATCACTGGGTTAATAGTAAGGTGACCAGATTTCTGAAAACCGGGGACATTTCCTATTTGAGTGGTCAAAATATCATAGAAATCTAATTTGGCATTATATATTAATTAAAAAACGGGGACAATACATTTTTGAATGTTTTTGTTTTTTAATTGTTGTGTGTTCCTTATATTATTACATAAATAATTATTATGATTTAGTTTGATTATTAGGATTTTTGTTCTGGTTTTAATAGCCTACAATTAACCAAAAAAACCTTTACACTGTTAAGAGTAAACATTGCAAAAGCAGTATGATTTTACAAAAGCACATTACATTACAAAAATAAAACAACATAAATAGCCTATAAGATCAATAAAATGGCATTTAACAAATATTTTTTAACATTTATTATTGAATTTAATATTTTCATTTTCACAAGCTGTTTAGCCTACAGAAATGACAACTTTTTAACTTTTAAGTTATTTTTAACTATTATTTTGCATTTTAGACTAATTTTAAGCACAAAGTTGCAAGTGTATTATTATTTTTTTTTCATATCAGTGTACCTTTATCACGTGATATAGTCAAGTCATCTTCATTTATATATCGCTTTTCACAATACATATTGTTTCAAAGCAGCTTCACAGTGACAATAGGAAAATTCTTATGGAGCTAAAGTTGGTTTTTGATTGAATCACTTCCGTTGTAAAAATTGTTAATTATTACTTTAGGGGCTGCTTAAATGACACCTTTCCTACTCAAAACGGAATACCTTTAATGCATTCTTGCCGTTCATTTACATGTTTAGTCTATAGGTTTGCGTGCTTGAGTGTGTATGTGCGCAGAAGCTTGGTTTTTTTTTTTATTTATAAAAAAGATATTTGCCAAATTACTTGTCTGGTCCGCATAATACAGAAAAATTAGTAATAGGCCTAATTCTGATAACGTTTTATCTATACATAGGGAAAGGAAAGGGTATGGGCCTTCGCAGGGGATAGTTTAGTTGAAACGTCAGGGCTGCGTTATCATCATGTCTAGATGCAGGTCCTTCATCTCATCTGGATACGGCCTGGATCTGGCAGGCTGCGGCAAACCTCGGGATAAACAGAGAGAGACTAATATTAGCGTAGACGCCATTCATCTTATGATGTAGCGAGTACATCAGGTGTTATGGGAAGTGTTCCCGGTTCCGGCTGACCTAATCTATGCAGCCTAACAATTTACATGATTTGAATTATAGAATATAGTTAAGATGTGTGTGTGACAATTGCTGCACTGCGGAACTTTTGTGGATGTTTAAAATTGTGCAAAACAATCCCACACCCTGATGAGGCCCTGTTATAAAACGCATACAAACAGTATTACTTTAGTTTAACATGAATAGTTAGTATGACACTACCTTGAGGCCGATAACGATGTTTATTTTGATATTTGACGATAATGGCGTTCTGCTCTTGTCAAGGTTACATTCTTCATGAACAGCGGCGTGCGCGTGCGCGCGACCAACCCTGTGTCTCAATCAGCTCCCTAGGTCGTGAATCAGTATATTGTGAAAATGAATGTGGCCGACTCCCTGATCAGTGCCCTGACTACTGAACTAGGGAGCTGATTGAGACGCACCCCAAGTGTAGCAGTGTAGCACAGCACCCTCTGTTGGTAAATAAGATCACATGATTGCTCCGATAACCAACAGGCTGCTGTATGTTGGTCGTGTTTTTTTTGCAATGTATTTGCGGGTTGTTTTAAACGAGCTGTAAAACGGGGACAGCTCCAGTCGGGGACAGAACACCAAAAACCGGGACGTCTGGTCACCGTAGTTAATAGTTCACTGATTACTCAATAGGTCAAAACAATTTTCATAGACTATTTTTTTTTTTTTATCCCTAGAAGGATGCTTTCTAGCCAGCACAGCAGAATTTTCCACTTGTTACAACACACAGTCCTAGTTCTCTATTTCAAAGTTAGCTTGTTAGGCCTGTAGGAGAAAAGAAATGTTAGAAAAGAAATGTTAGTCTAGTTTATAATTAATTAGTTCAAAAATTCCATCACAGGTTTTAATAGATTTTTAAATATATTGTAATATTCTCTACCTCTATCCACGATTATTTTGCCTCTTTGTCTAAGTTGCTTTTAATTAGTGATTTACCTTAATTTTCCCAAGAGGAATCTCTATTTTATAATTATATTTCAATGCTATATTTTGTTAATTTGTCTATTCCATTTCCTTACATCCCTATATGTGCTGGTATCCAGCAGAATTGAAGCTAATTTATATTTATTTACTGCAGTTCGCAACGCAAAAACAAAGAGACACATGCAAAAGATTTTGAATGAAAATATTAAGATCTGTTTTTGTACAGGCCTTATAGAAAATAGGAAATATAGCAAAAATATAGTAATCAAAATGGATGCTAGATGCTTCACATACATTTTGTTTAACTAAGAAATATATTTTTCTGTTGATGACTGGCAATATATAAATACAGTCCACTTTGATTTTATGAAAAACATATTCAGTTGACTAAATAATACATGAGATAAATACCCATATATTGCTTCATATCTGATTATTTTACACAAGAGCCATGTGGTGGTAAAGGGACTTCGCTAGTCTTGTGTGAATGAAATTCAAATTATCAAGTACTTTATAGGCAGTGGCAGTACAAAAACCGTAATGGCAACTGATATGGCCAAAAAAAAAAAAAAAACTATGCTTTTTACCTCAAACTCTGAATTATGCTGTGTGCAAGCTGACTGATGATACCATAGATTTGTTGTGTTCTTTAAAAACACTCAAACCTGCCATTGAGCAGCATTAAAATATCAAGACTTTTTTTTCCTCATTCAGTTATACACAATTGTACAGAAAGGTAATTAAGATCTCAGGAATATTTATTTGAGGTATTGATGAAATGCAAACAAACAAGAACACAAATAAAAGAAAGAAAATAATCAAAACAGCTGCTATACAGATTTGTGACATCAAAAAAAAAGAAAAAGCACAAATTGTCCTTCAAAATGTCAGTAGCTCTGAGCAGTTATTTAATATTAATTCAGAGACATTTATAATAAATAGAACATAACTGAAAAAGTAAAACAGCATTCTTGTTATATGCATTCACTTTTTGATGAAACAGATTTGAAGTTTACAGTACACAACAAGAGCTGAATAACCAAAATGAGAGATTTTCTTCATATTTTTTAACTTTAACTTTAAAGTGTGATCTGTTAAATAATGAACAATTAAACAAAATACTCAAACAAAAGACAGAAGCATTTCCTGTGGGTCATTTACTGGTCAAACAAGTTCTCATCCTGATGATGAAAGGTCAGAGGTCAAAACTGAATCTTCAAACTTCAAATTAAGATTCTGTAGAGAACTAACATGAGACTTTTTCCTCCCTTTTCAGCCACATATTAAATGTTCCTCTGCATGAAAAGCAACTGTCACTGCTGTGAAGATGCTGTACCTTCAGTGCACTACAGTTTGTTGCTATTTTGGCTTCATCTGGAAGTAAAGGGACAATGGGAGTTAAGAGCAACACACACACACACACACACACACACACGACTGACAGACAGAAAATGCATACAAAGAGACACACAGAAGTGTTAAAGCTGCAGTCCCTCACTGGACACTTCAGGAAGAGTGTGTAGATTAAAAAGTGCAAACAGTTTCTCTTTATTGTTTTCTTTGTTCTCATACATCATCAAAGATGTGGCTACGAGATGCAAGGGTCGAGAGATAATGTCCTCCAGCGTACCTACAGAGAGACAATGACATCCATTAACAATGAGAAGACTCTATTTCAATGAAATACTTGAAAATGCCTAATTTCCTAACAGTTTCTTCTTATATCTTAGGGTGTTTTCACAACTAGTTCGTTTAACCCTTTCAAATGCTCTCAGAGCAGTTCATTGTGTATATGTGAACAAACCAAGTGATCTCAGACCCCCCTAAATGGACCCAAAAGCGAACAGTTGGTTTATGGCTCCGTTTGTGGCTTGATTTCTTCCTGATATTGTGAAAGCATCGAGGTCACAGTCCGCTTTGCATTTTGACAGGTGTACCTGCAGGCTTGCCATACCCGCTGTTCCGTCTTTTCCATCACTGCTGAAAACAAGGTCCATTCGCGATCGCGTTCCGGGGGAATGCTTAATATATTTGCAATATAATATAATATCGCTTTCCTTTACTACACTTAATATAAACTACTAATGATCACTAGCAACATATAATCTTGGTTAATGTCAACATTTACTAACAACTATTTTTATATGGTAACAAGTTCCATATTTATTTTTTTTATTTTTTTGTATGCACAGAAAGTTGTTTTAGCAATATTCAGCCGCTTTGTTTCAACTTCCATGTTCTCTAATCAGCTATTTAGAGTTCAACTCTTATTTGAGTTTGTAGATGATTGTCCTGACATAAATGTACCCTACACAAAAAATAATAATAAGCTTTATTTTCTTTTATTAAACATTTAGTATTTTTGTTTTAATTGGAAGAAGTTTTTCACAATTGGAAAGATGCAGCAGTGTTACTGAAAACACAGAAAGCTGGGGTTCTTATGAAGTGGTCTGAAATCACTTCAGTGCTGAAGAAGACCAAAAAAAGACCTGGGTTCTCTTTTGAGTGAACACCAAAAGGACTGAGGTCACTTTCGGCTGGTTCCCTTTCTGGTTCACTTTAAGTGAACTGGGTTTGGTTCTTTTAAAATGAACTATATGTGAAAACACCAGTGTAAATCATCAATGTCTGTAGAAATCTCTGAATGTCTACTGCGTTTACACAATGCCATCACACAATTAATCCATCACAAAATGTATTTAGCTGAGCTAATCAATTATGCATTAAATATTAAACACGAGTATATATATGCGATTATTATTGGGGCAAAATAATTCAAATTTTGGACAAAAAAAAAAAAAAAAAAAATCAGAAGTGTTGTATGAATGAAAGAAAAAAACCAATAATGCTTAAATAAATAAATAAATATGGCTGAATAAACAAAATTAATATTTATCTTAATTTTCTAATCCTTTAACTTTAAAGTCTGATCTGTTAAATAATGAATTATTAAATAAAATATTCAAACAAAAGAAAGAAGCAGTTCCTGTAGGTGATTTACTTTCTCTTTTACATGGGTAAAAAGTTTTGTATAAAAAATAAAAATTCAATATATGTAACATTTAAATTTAAATATATTCAATGTCAAAAAAAGTGCTCTGAGTGAAAGCATAAAAATGCATGAGAAAAACAGTATTCTCAAGCTATTAGTTCCCATAACTAAAAGTACGCGTTTATTTTCTGAGATATATTAACACAGACCTCCTGTTATCTGTTTCCAGCGGTTCTTCTCCAGTGAAGTCCAACGGTTCAACGTCTTGTAGTAATTCAGCCTTGTCGTTTCGATCTCTACGAGACTGAGCTGCACACGCACACAAACCCAATGCTCTTTATCACATCTGACCAAGAACTCAAAGCATTTTGTAGGAGTATTTTTCAGTAAGACTAACAGAGTGAATCCTCCTCACCTCTGCCAGAGTCTGTGCTGGAGCCGTCCGTCTCCTTCAGCTCTGAGTACACACTTCTGCTCCTCCCGCCATATCTTTCCCTCTGTTCACTGTAGCGTTCCCTCCAATCCTGACAGAGACATGATAAACAGGGTTCAGACAGGTACAGTATCAGTGATTACCAGGGAATGAACCCTCATCATTAATTGTGAGGCAGTTTAGGCAGAAATAAACTCACTCTCCGTCTGTTCTCACCATCCTCTGACCTCTGTCGTTTTCTTCTTTCTGAAAACCAGAGCAACTTTTAGAGCATTTTAAAGACAATGAAATTATAACATGATAATTTTTTTTTTATTTGGTATAATTTACAAATTTGGCCTATAGTACCTCTCCGGATGAGTTCTTTCCCCTCATCCACCAGGTCAGAGGTCAGATCATTCTCACCCATAAACTGCTGGAAGCCTAGCAAATTCAGACAGCGTGTGCCCAGACTAGAAAGAACAAGAGGAAAAACAAAGAGCTAACAGCCTTCCAACATTAACAATCTTTATAGTATTTAAAAGGTTAATATTTATTGGAGTTACTTCTCACCTGAAGTAAGTTGCAATGCAGAGCAAAACGATGAGCATAGGATAATAAATATAAAATCCATTAGCGATGAATGACAGGACCTGCATGGTTCCCATTATCTATCATAGAGAGAGAGAAAGATTTTGGAGTGATGTGGCCATAAGTATTAATACAGCTGGGTGATATACTGAATATATATGATATAAAATATGACATAAAATTAAGCAAAATCATTAATGCTTTTTTAATATGCTATTTATATGGCCAATTAGTTTTCCTATAGACATATTAGACAAAGATATTTTAATAGCATCTCTGACTTAAAGCACAGTAGCTAAAATACTGGTTTGAGAATTCCAGTTCAAAACACAAATTCAGCCTTTTGTTTGCATTATCAATAAAAAGAGTTCACAGAAGTCGCCATATTGCCTTTCTAGTAAATTAAAGTTTAATTTAAATGTAGTAAAATAAATATTGTTGTTTATTACCAAGTATCGTTACATGCATATATTTAAATAAATTAATATTATTAATTTATGTTCTCATTTATAAACACCATTTTAAGCTATTTCAGCAAAATCATGAAGATATACTTTAAATAAAAGGATGAAAATATGAATATTATTATTATAGTAATATAATCCAGTTTACATGCTAGTTGTATAGATATGTTATCATATTTTCCCGTGAGAGTGGTGTGTGACTCACTGAATTGTACGCTGTCTGCTTTCTCTCCTGATGGGAGATGGTGGAATCCATGTGAATCACACCCAGAAAGTTCAAACACAGCGGAGGCGTCAAGCGACAAAACAACCTGTGCATCAATCAGAATTATATGCTGAATACTGATACATCAACACATCAAAACAACCCAAGATGGTTTTTGTAGCAGTCACATGGTGTTTCGTACATGCCGCTGAACTGCAGGCTGTAGGCGTCCGTCTGGTGGTGAGGGGCCAGGTAATAGTAGTTAAAGACTCGGATCCGGAACACAGTGGAGTACACGCAGTAACACAAGAAGAATATGGTGACAAAACACGCCATCTAGAGGACAAAGAAGATGAAATAACAATGTACAGGTTGTATTTTTTTTTTCTTTCAACCTCACCAACTACTTTTCACCAATAATAAGTCTTTTTATTGTTGAATTATTTTTCTGATTCACATTATAAATGTCACATTATGCAAGTAAAATGTCTTGCAAACGTCATTTTATTTTGACTTTAAGTGCAAAAATTAATATTCGCAAAGCACCAAGTAGACCTGTCTATCACAATCATGAATTTTGTGCTGATAATTAATTGTCATCCAAATAATTGTGATTAATGATTTAATTCTGTTTTGTTCATGTCACTTACAGTGTAAACCAAATGTTTTTTTTTTTTAAAATTTTTTTACATGGAATCGTACATATAATAAAATTAAGAAATAAGCCCCAAGAAGCCATGGTTTACAGTGAATTTAGAACGGCTAAGGGGCGTTGTTAGGCACGACACGGAAAGTTTATTCCACATACCTAGCAAGGTTTCATAAAATAAACATAAAATGTAATGCTATTGATAAAAACTATTATTCTTCCGCCAATGTACTTCTTCAGAAATGGAATGATTGCCAAACAAACAGACGCAGTGGCAAAGTAATACTGATACAATGAGGTCACAGGTGTATGTTTGTAGAGTAATTTACAATGGCTTCGAACACGTTAAACCAATCAGAATCAAGGACCAGAACTATCCTTTTTATAATTTATAATAAAATAGGCCCATTTGATTTACTTTAAAGCTGTAAAAAATTTATATTATTTATTTAATTTTTAATTTTTTATAATCTAATTTAATATAATATAATGCAATCTGATTAAACCCACAAGCCTTTATTTCGTAGGAAGGAAGACATTTGACTATCTCTGTGTACTTAAAAACATTTTTCTTTACTCCCTGCCAGATTATGACCATTTACACTGGAAAAGGAGACACCATGTCATGCATTTGAAAGGATTTCTTTAAGCACTTAAATTTGGATGGCAAAATGGCACCAAATTCAAGTAAAAATGGGCTCATCCTCTAACCTTTACCTTAGTGGATAATTTAGCATCAAAAGTACATCTAGGATGCCTAAAATTTAATTAAATATATTTGTAGTGAGTTTATATATATATATATATTATATATATATATATATATATATATATATATAGTAAACCTTGTTCTATATTGTTTACAGTTTGCAATTGAAAACAGCTAAATAATCACACTGTCATAGGCTCAAACATTTTTTTAATAATTTAGCCAAAACATTTGATGCATGTGGCAAAAAGTTCATTTTCTCAGCCATGCTGGAGCCAGTATGCAGTTTTCTGATTGGCCGTATACAGCCTTCTCTATTATTTGTGTAATTGTGCTCGTGTTCCTCACCTCTATGTAAACGTAGTTGTAGTCTCTCTCTGCGAGCTGGATGAAGACAGCAAAGAGAGACAGAACGGGCTGTGTGCTGAAGAAGGTGCATTCAGACCAGACCACTGCTGCAGAGAACATGCATAAAAGCACAGCCAGCACACGATAACACCAGCGCCGGAAAACACACTCCCAGTACCACTCTACAGGACAGAGAGAGATGCATGAGGTTATTACCTATACAAACTGCTCCTCTGAATCAATATCATAGCTTATAACATTCGATACTTAAGGTTAGTGATTTAAACAAATTTTTAACCCTAAATATAAAACTTTACTGAGCAACGTTTGTGCTGCGGACATGAATGAGACCTCAAATTGTGCGGATGGTGATGAGAGGTGTTCTGTTACTATAAGCGATCAGACTTGGATTACAAAACAGGCGAAAATCTGGCCCACCTCCATTGACCGCATATCAACGGCCAGAATTTCTCTTTGTCCTGGTCACGGGTAGATGACAATAGTCATATTTGTGCTGAAATGAGCCAACCATTCCAAACATAAATACTATAAAGAGTCTTTTCAAAGAAGCTTGACATTTGATAAGAAAACTATTGATATTTCTGTCAGCATTTGGCAAAAGACTGTTCCGCAAATATTGCAGTCTCGCTAAACTTGTGTGTTTTTGTGGAACAGTCTGGTTTTATGAGAAATCCTAAAATATAGAGCTTCAGAAACCACCCAGATAAAGCTTGTGCTGAAGAAACAGATGAGCAAACACAGTTGCAGGCCCAAGAGCACGTTTGACTGACATGTAATGCAACCAGTCACAGTTTGTTTTGTTCCGCGTCATGTTTAGGGGCATGAAAATGTAAAGTCGATGTCTCTGCAATAACAGACAGGTGTGCATCTATAAATTATTCATTCAAGAACGTTGCGCAAGTTTACCACAACAATGGAACCACAGATTAAGTGTTTATTGTCACAGCTGTAACCATGACAGCTTTCTTCTTCCACGAGGGGGTTTGGCGTCACAGCATTTGTTTCTGGGCAGACCGTTAAAAAACGAAACGCACGTCTCCCTGACATACTGTAGAATTCAACCAATCAGATGACGACATTGAAACTCGTGAAGAGTTTCCAGGTAAGTGTGCCATATGCATCAGACGTTCAGCCAACGGTCCGCGGGTGTGACGTCTGAGGCTGAGACTAAACTAAAACAGCTTAGAAGTCCTCCTGAGGTGAAACCAAAGCATTTCAATCACCCCCTGGTGGCTGGCAGCAGTATTGGTCATAAACCCCACTCTCTCCATATAATCAAATAGGACTCAAGCCAAACTAAAAAATCCAATTACACGTCAAATACTTTTTTCCCAAAGATCGTTTCTGTCATTTTAGGTAGTTCTTATCACGAAGACGTATGTTCAAGTGTTCATTTTTCCACTAAGTTTGGTTTTAGTTTGTTATTTGATGCTATAAAAATGAGGTGTAACATCATGATTGACAGCCATGCTTGTATTTGAGTGTGCGGGAGCAGGAGTGTGGGCGGGACCTTGATGCTACGGCTCCACTACTCCGCAGACTCGGGCTCTGAATAATGTAAACCACCATTACTGGGATATTTTGGCTTTATTTTTCTACAGTGGAAGGAAGCGAAGAAGCGCTGTCCCATCTTTTTTAAAAGTCTATTCTATTATCACATGGAAATGCCATGTTAAAACCATGTTTTTTAATCACTCTAGTAACGTTAGTAAGTATGTGCATGCGTTTATGAGAACTCTGGTTCAGGGATCCCAAGGTCATGAAATATCTGGAAAAATTAAGAAAAACTAAACTGTCATTTACAGGCCTGGAAAAGTAAAATGTTGCAAATGACGTCATGATAATAAGAGAAGAGAGAATGTGCATTTGCATTACATCATGAATTGCATTTCGCATTACATTTTGGAACAGCGTATGAAATTGAAGAAGTGTTTGCATTCACACATGCTTGCACAGAATTTGTTGTTGGGGTATTAATAGGCAGGATCTAGTTTTGGTGCACAGATACATATGACTAATGACGCATAACTGCTGGAATACAGATGTGTTTCTCACCCACACTGAATATATTGTCAGTGTGAAAAACATTTTAAATTGCTAAAAGGTCAATAGGAATGCATTGTTTTAAAGTCTTTTTGTAGGTGTGCTCATTGTGAACGGGCCTTTACTGTTGAAGGATTACAGATCTCTGCATCTCTCATAAAGGTGTTATTGTACTAAAAGCAGAAAGGTATTTTCGACTACAAAAGAGAGTGAATGTATTCACAGGTTTCCTCACCCACGGTGGGCGTGTACAGGTACTTGCTGATCCATCCAGGCGGTTCTGCAGAGGGGAAGCTGTGAACGAACTGGTGGGTGGAGCTTGTCTCATTCTTGGCCACATCCTCTAAGTGAAAAGCCTCGTCCAATAGAATCTGCCACTGAACTTGTGTGCGGTTATGCCTCTGAACAGCATAGATCACCTGACAGGAGATATTAATACAATACATAAGTCTCAATAATGAGATTTATAAATATACAGCTGCAGTGTATTTATTACCTGTTTATGTAGTTTGACTAAACTCTTTTTACTAGGATAAGGGTTTCCTTTGTCATCAAAGTCCTCATAATCGTCCATGTTTCTGCCCATCTTTTCCTGGTATTCTACAGGACACTGGGAAAGACATGAGGGTGTTCATACTCCATATTTACATATACACAGTCAGTAGGATGAAGATTACATGAAACTTACCTTTCTGAGAATAGTGTCAATGCATTTGCGTAGAGGATGATTGTATTTGATTGTTTCGTTAACTGTTCTGACATCCTGTAAAAGAGCGGACATTTAAGTGTGCATTTATTTTTTATAAGATAATGCATGAACTTTGATCAAAGAAATGACAATCTCTCACCTCCATAACATCTTCCAGGTTTTCTTCGGCATCTGCTTTTTCTGTCATCAGTTTTGCTGCTTTAAAGTACGTCTTTGCCAGCAGCTGCCCGTGGCACGATGCCCTCCAATAGGAGCGCGGGATTTCTACCAGGCCGTATCCCAGCAACAACACCAGGAGGAACAGCCCCCAGGTGTTGGCAGCGGTAATGCCAATTGTCCGCAAGTCAGACCTTTAAAAATGCATTTAGTTAAAATATGTCAGTTAGGGAAGTGAGATGTGCATTGGTCTACAAATGAAAGGAGTATTGTGACTGGTTGAAGGGGAAAGAAGAGGGCGGAACACTGACCAGGAGAGGTGCCACTTTGGAGTGACGGCAACGTAGATGAGCAGGGAGCAGAAGATAAGCAGGTATGTGCCATAGTAAATGGCGTTTTCTATCAGGGCTGTTTTTATTTTCCCTGAGATGGAGAAACCTCCTGAACGTGCATACGACTGCATGAAGGGAATCAAGAGCCTGCGCACAGGGGAACAAGATGTTAGAACATTTTCAAATCATTTATACTTCAGTAAGAGCAAAATCTGCCATTGAATTTGTAATTAAACAAGTGTCATAAAATAGAAATGATTTATTGTCACTAATGCTACTGTAACTGGTCTGTCAGTAGTGTTGTTATATGGAGTGCAACCCAATTTTTCCAGCAGCCTTGATTCCAGAAGTATTTTCCCCATTTGTGTTCTTAATAGAATTTTTTTGTAAAAAGTTCTAAACTCTAAACCAAACTAACTAGCTGATCAATCATAGATTAATCATTTTAATTCAAAGTACTTGAAAAAATATAATTATATATATATATATATTATTATATTATATTTTGTGGGCATAAAGTACTCAATGAAGCATTGCAAAAAAAATTTTTTTTGCAATATTTACAATTATTAATATTTAAAATATTTAATATTTATATTTCTGGTACTGCTCATGTGTCTGTCAAAAATGACAGAATTTTTTTTATTTCAGTGAAATAATTGTACCATATTTTAGTTCAATGTTTTTTATTTAATATTTTGTATTTTTTGGGGATTATATTTATGCAGTTGTTATAATCCATTCATTCACTTTTTTGAGCGTAAAATTAAATTTCGAACTTAAATGATCATAAATCTTTAATGCTTTGGGTACAGACTTCAATTTGGTCTATTTTTAAAGATGACACTTGGCCGAAGCTGCTGAAGTGAAAAAAAGTTTTAAAAAAATGCACAAAAATACCATTTTCAATTTTTATTTTAAATATATATTTTCCATTTTACTCAAAAACTGAGAAAATCAATGAGCTGTGTTCCAAATTTGAGGTTGATATCTCAAAAAATGAGCTTTCAGTAAGATTTTGTTTGGGCGCAGTATCAAACACTTCCACTAGATGAAATTTGCCTCCTATTCATTTCCAATGCAGTCATTTTGGAGCATAAACAATGCGTGTGACTATTTTTTTTTTCAGGACCATTTAACCTTTTCGAATAATGTCCATGATTTTTTTTTTTATGTGTTCACATAGCAAGTGCCAAAACCTTTACCAAGTTTCGTACCATTCCACTGAAGTTAAAAAAATTCAGCGGAATGGTACAAAAAATAAAACGTAAAAATTTTCGGTCAAAAATGACTGAACAGCACCAGAGGGTTAAGCTTTTTTTTTTTTTTTTTTTTGAGTGAAAATTCTGCATTATAGCTTAAAACATTTAACAATATCAGAGCTCACAGTAGATCTGTCTCAAAAACATGTTTATTTCCAGAACCCTACTGTTGCACTTTATTGTGAAGAGACACAGGAATGACATAATTTCTCTCTCACCATGTCAGGAACTGTGACGTCCAGTACACCACCCTCCAAAACACGGGAAGAATTCCATTTGGGATGTAACTCCAAGGCTTATGGCAAGACTTTGAGACCCTGTAATCAGGAGAAGGTGGGGTGATGTTGATAAAGTTAATGTATAACCATATTCAGTATGTAACTAAACATAAAAGTTTTAGCACTATTTGTACAACAGTGTTTAAACAAATTTCAAGGCTTTATTTCTTCGTAGAGCTATTCATTAGATCAAAGCAAACCTCTTTACCTTTGTGTCGGAAATACCGAAGCGTTGGAGGAATTATCACGGATGAAAGTGTTGCTCGCCACAAGATGGACCTGATTATCAATCTCACACTGGTTATATATGGTCTGCAGATGCACAAGGGAAACAAAACATCACAGGGGTTGAGAATAAGACAACCAATTTAGGTGTTCATTGTGTTTAGTAAGTGTTTCTTTTACCCGCAGGAAATGTTCTGAATTGCATGCTTGCCATCTGTTGATCATGGCAGTCATGCATTCACTAAAGCATGTTTTGTAAATGGCTCTAGATAAGAGCATATGTCAATTATAAATGTAAATATCATTCCCTATTCTAACTTTACTCAATATAAATTTGTCATTTACAGAGTTGTAAAGAGAATTTACTTTAACTTTTCCCATGAAATTCCCAGTTATACTGCATAATAATTTTTAATAAAATTTTATAACGATTGCACAAATGCAATCATTTTTTTTAAATGATTTCCCATGACTGCTTTTAGCTCACACATACTCAGAACACTTCTTATGTTTATGGACCTGCAACCTTTCAGTTGCCAACTACTAATCCACAACACCTCTAACTATGGTCTGTAACTGCTTTACATCCAGGAGGTCTCACCGTGCTGACGTCCAGCGGGAGGATGAAGACGATGAGGAAGCACAGGAACCAGGCGAGGAGGGTGGCGAACAGGACCATCCGATGCTGCTTGCGAAAATCTCCATAGCGGTGCAACAGGAAGAGCGCGAGGAAGAACACCACCACCACCTCCAGCGCGAGCGCCACACCACTCATCCTGACTGCTCTCTCTCTCTCACATGTAACCCGTCAAACTGGCACAAGACACGCCATTGACACGAGCACTGTTTGGATAGAGCAACTTCATCAAGATTCATACATCTAATATTGACATTAATAACAAGTTAATCTAAGCCATACTGGCTGGAATGTGTCTGTCAATGAATCAAACAGGGTGAATCTCACAAAAGAATTCCAAGGATAAATTTTACCCCCAAAGCAAAAGAAAAAATTAAATAAAATATTACATTTTAAAATGTATAGTAATACATAATTTTTCATAGGCTATATTTCAGTAATGAGAATTGGGAGGTTAGGATGCTTTAATGTTACTAATATAAATTAATTTTCTTTTTAGCAAATTGAAATATTGTAAAATAAAATATGAAATAAATTAAAATTATAAAATAAAAATCAATTATTCCAATACTTAATATATACAGTCAAACCAAAATTTATTCAGACACCTTGAATAATATTTAAAAAATGGTAATAATATATGACAAGATCTCAGAGTTTAAGCAAAACATGGTCAGGTCAAAGTGTCTGAATAATTTTTGGTTCCAAATTTTTATCAATTTTACTGGTAGTCCACTGTATGAAGAATTTTTGGGTATAATATGTCACAGTTTACTTTATTTTGCTATCCTCACTTACATAAATGAACCATAGGTTCCCTACTAGTAAAAATATGTCAAAAATATCTGAATAATTTTTGTTTGACTGCATATATATATATATATATATATATATATGTGTATGTGTGTGTGTGTGTGTGTATATATATATATATAAAATTTAAGTATTAAAATATATATAAATTTAAGTATTGGAATAAGAAGTATTGCTGTTAAATCAACTATTAATGATTAAACATAGATTATTAAAATAATATAAACAATAAGAATAATAATTCAAAAAATTTAATCCTTTTAATTAATAGATAATAATCAATGTTTATACTAAATTAATAACTAAACGCTAATTTAAAAAATATTAAAAGAAAGTAGGCTATAGAACCACAAGTTAAACCGGTGTCAAACTATTGAAATGACTATCGCTGTAATATCGTTTGTTTGAAATTATTTCGTTAAGGTTGAATACCGAAAAATACCGGTAACTAAATTTATTTCATGACACGTAATCATTGCGCAATTAATAGTACAGAGTCAAAGAGCTTCTGTTCTGTCACATCTGTCGGAGGACTTTTCCGACACAACTCATTCTCTGACCGTCAGTAAAACATTATGGAAAGACCTGGACAATAACTTACGAGTGTAACAGACTGTCAGGACGATATCTGAAGAAAGAGCTTAGGTCCGTTGTGAGTGAATGATCACATCTCCTGATAGAAATTTAGCTGTCCGTGATATTTGTGGACAGTACCTCTTGACACGTAACTGAGCAGTGATGCACTTCCTGTTCGCGTGATGCATTATGGGAAATGTAGTTTTTCACAGGTTTATACACAATTTTGTGAAGTAAATTTTAGATCCCGCCGTCTATTTATATTTAATATCACTGTGTTTACATTAAATTACATTTTTAAAAATAAATTTGTGATGTAACTTTTTGTTTTAATAACATGGAAACATGAAAATTAAATGTCCCGTTTATTTATAGTATGCTCCTTTTTTTTATATATATATAATTTTAAGTAGATTTAGTAACATAAAAACACATGGCGATTAAAGGTCCTTCAGTTTATTTGTATTTCATATTATGGTTATACTGATTTACATTTTTTGTTTACAATTTTGTGAAGAGAATTTTAGTTTTAGTAACAACATAGGCCTAAACACGAGAAGATTAAAGGTCCCTCATTTATATTTCATATTACTGTGTTTATATTGAATATACAACCATTATAGTGTTAGAAAAATGCAAATGTCACCATTAATCAATAAAATGATATATAGAGTTGATTGTCAGATCAGATGCCAATAAATAGCCTACATGGTCCAAGTGCAAAGTTCTTGAGACTTTTAGGCCATATTTGTGAATGAAGTTGAGCAGAATATGATGATATCAGAGAAGAGTCAGTCAGAACGCTTTGCTGCATTGAAATCCTCTGAAACATTGTTCTCCGTTGCTTTGTAGAAGTTACTTGAAGGTCTAGATGTAGAGAAAAGCCCAGGCCGAGAGATCATCTGCCCACAGCGAGCCCAGAAAATGAGCACACACTGCTCGATCTTCCAACAAACACTGCACTTGACCGATCAGATCCAAACTCAGGTTCTCCAGCAATCTCAGACACAGATCCCAGTCCTCCATGTGGTCTGTATTCCACAGAGAGTCCAGCAGCAGAGAGACCATCACGTCAGCAGACCGGAGCCAGTCCTGAACGTTCATGTCCATAATGTATGTTCAGTATGTCCATGCACTGTCAAGCGGGAAGGAAAGAGTCAGATCAGCATTTGCGGTGGCTGCAGTTAACAGGTGTGTGGATGCTAAAGCCATCTGCTCCTCTGATCTTAAACCCCTTAACACCACACAAGGAAACGCTTACTGGATTATGATGTATATAATATGGAAAAGGCATTGTTTATTGTTTTCCATTTTTATCTATTTTGCAGTTTGTTTTCCCTGCATTACTATTTAGAATTATAGTAAATTCACAAATTATGTAATAACCATGATATACACTACCAGTCAAAAGTTTGGAATCGGTAAGATTTTTAATGTTTTTAAAAGAAGTTTCGTCTGCTCACCAAGGCTGCATTTATTTAATTAAAAATACAGTAAAAACAGTAATATTGTGAAATATTATTACAATTTAAAATAACTGTTTTCTCTTTGAATATATTTTATAAAGTAATTTATTTCTGTGATCAAAGCTGAAAATTCAGCATCATTACTCCAGTCTTCAGTGTCACATGATCCTTCAGAAATAGTATATATACTATTTATATGAAGAGTTTGGTTCCAATATATATATATAGTCATATTTTAATATATAAAAAATTAAATAAATTCTATTTAATTATATATAATATAATAACATTATGCATTATATGTAATATTCTTTAAACCACTTCATGAGGTCCATTCTGGAATGCTTTTTAATCACTACTGAAGGATGAAACGAACATTTATTTGCTGGTTTTCCTTGACCATTCCAAATAATGCTGGTACAGTGTTCTTTATCCACTAGGCGGCGATATTTGGACTAAATATTGAGTACACATCTCATCGATAAAGTTTGGACGCGAATGTCTGCTTTGTCCACCAGGTGGCGCCTTTTAGCATTTTGCGCTCGTCCCAATTGAACGTGCACAATTCAAATAAAGTTGCATGTTTGTTTTTATTTTAAAAAGCAATTTGTTTCATGTTCAAACTCAACAGTGAATTTGTAAACAATTCACCCATGTAGTTGGTTTTGTCCTTCCCACGGCTGGATTTCAGGCCGTCTCATGCTGATGAATGACAAAGAAATAAGATTCCTGAGAAGATCCATAAAGTGCTATTGTTACACCAGCAGCCTTTTATATTCTCTCTATTATAAACTGTTATTGTTAATCTTGGCTTATTAAATATGTCAAACCACATCATTTAAGAATGACGGAAGCCGCTATTAGACTCTTGTTAGAGAGAGAAACCTAAAACATGCGGCGCACAAAAGCTGCGGCAAACTGATCCTGATTCTTCCCTTGGCTCCAGCCAGGCTGATCACAAAGTCTGAGCCGTTCATTATTAACAAGCAATCCACACAATAACCACCACAAATCCAGCCGGATCACTGCTTTACTCAAGTTATTTTTAACTATTTTTGACCTTATTAAGTTTAACTTATAAACATCTCCAGTTGTTCTAAATTAATTTGCATGCAAATTGTTCAGTTCAGTATTATTTTAGTTTTATTTATATTATTATTATAGCTTTTAATAATACTTTGAATTAGTTTTTATTTATACATTTTCAGTTAATTTTTTTTATTTTTAGTAATTTTGTTTTGTGCTTTTTTTCTTTTTATTAGTTTATATTATGTGTTAAATATATATAGTTATATATTAAATATTTTAGCTTCATTTCAGTTTTAGTCAGTTTTTAGTTTTTATTTATTTAGCAATTTCCAGTTAACTTAAATAGTTAGTTGACAAGGCAACGTTCCTCATTTTTATTAATATTTTGAATTAGATTTGAATTTTTACATATATTTAATTAAAATTACTTTAATTTTTAAGTAAATTTGATTTTGTCATTTTTATTAGTTTTTGTTATTTTATTAAATATTCATAAATATTATATATAAATATTACTTTTTTTTTATGAAAATAGAACAATTTACAAACAGAGCATAGCATGTACAATACAAAGTGTGACATTAATTAGTAACAGGGGATCTGAAAATAATATCATAATATTTTAAACATGTTAATGACTTTTTGTTTTTTAACAATTTCAGAGAAGATATAAAACAATCAAATTCCACTAAAAATACCTTAAATATTGGGGATGAATTTAAGCATTTTTGTTTATGTATATAAAATTTTGCCAGCAATATGAATAAATTAACAATGTATTCAAGACCTTTGTTAACATTGTTTTCATAGTACACATAATACCCTTTAAAGAAAAACAGTATTTATCCTTTACTAGATTAAAAATAAATTCTGCCATTTCCTTCCAAAAATTTTGGGTAATTTTACAATCAAAAAACAAATGTGTTAACACTTCTTTCTCATTTTTACAAAAGGAGCATAAATCACCAATATCAGAGTACCTTGAAATTATTGATTTAACAGGGTAGATTGGTATGCAAAATTTTAAAATGTATATGTTTAGTTTTGTTATTGATACAATATTTAAAGGGGATTAACCAAGCAGCCCTCCAATTAATATTATCAATAATAGAGTTCCAAACATTTTTTCCTCTAGGTGCTATTTTGTTTTGTTTCTGGAAAATAGTACAAATATGTTTGTTATTGCATTTTTTATCAATCAGTTCAAGACCGTTTAAAATTAATTTGAGTTTTGTCATTATTGTAGAGTTATAATGAATATGACTTTTAACAAGATGAATAAGAGTTGGAGGAACAGCTTTAATGACCGAATTAAATTCCTTAAAATGCACAGGTAAACTGTGGATTTGCATGAATTGTTCACAAGTTAAAAGATTTCCATAATTATCAAACATATTCATAAGACGATTAATATCCCTGTTAAACCAATTCCTTAAAAATAAAGATTTATTCTCTCCTCACACCTCCTTCATTTGGAGCCGATGCATCTCGAACAAGCCTTTTATATTTTACACCTGTCGGGATGGTTTTCGCGGGAAATTGCGTACATGCGTCACTCGTCCATGTGTTTGTGTAATCATATCCATAAATAGAGAAAAGTTTCTCCTACATTGATGCTTGTATGGTGTGGGAGTGGCCTAGGTTAGCTGTCAAAACAAGCGATAAAGGTTGAAATGGAGCAGTTAAATCTAGAACCTCCGGGGAATCAACCATTTACAAAAAACGCTGAACAGAGGAGAGTCTGCTGGCAAAAGGAGGACCCGACAGAGCTCATAATAAAACAAGAATCAACATTGGGAAATGGCTAAAACTGAGGGATTTGATGTTGTAAACGCGACGCGGAGATGGCGTTTTTATTACTCAACAGGTGAGTAAGGTATTTTATTCGACAGATAAATTGTCAACAGAGTTTATTGTAAAGCATTATCTCTTGTGAAGGGTCATTTCATTATGGTTGTTGTAGCGCTGTGCTGGAATTTATTTTTAAGGAAGTACCGTGTCTGTTAATGTGTAAAGCTACAGTAACGTCTTCATCTAGTCAGTTTGGTTGGCCAAAGTTTCATGTTTCTCATCATCTTCGAACATCTGATTTACAGTCAATGCTAAAATGTTTGTAGCTAAACATAAACTGTGCTTTCGTTAGAAAACTAAGACTTTTAATAACAATACATATTAGAAATTGATGATTTGTTCCAGAAAGCAGCCAACAAGTGTGAATCATACATGATGCTCCTTGAATAGAGTTTAAAAAGCATCCCAGGATGCACATCATAACATTTATTTAAAGGGTTCACCCAAAAATGATGTCATTTATTACTCACCCTCATGTTGTTCCACACCCCTAAGACCTTTGTCATCTTCGGAACACAAATTAAGATATTTTTGATGAAATCCAATGGCTCAGTGAGGCCTCCATTGAGAGCAATGCCACCGAACCTCTCAAGATCCATAAAGGTACTAAAAACATATTTATTCATGTGAGTTCAGTGGTTCTACCTTAATATCATAAAGTGACTAAAATACTTTTTGTGTGCCAAAAAAACAAAATAATTACTTTTCAACAATATCTCGTGATGGCCACTGCTTTTGAGCTTTACGAATCTTTTGCTTCAAATTAGTGATTCGGATCTCCTATCAAACAGCTAAACTGCTGAAATCATGTGACTTTGGCGCTCCGAACCACTGATTCGATTCGTAAAGCTCCGAAGCAGTGTTTTGAAATCACTAAATATTGTTGAAAAGTCGTTATTTTTTTTTTTTTATTGCGCACAAAAAGTATTCTCGTCGCTTTATAATATTAAGGTTGAACCACTGTAGTCACATGAACTGTTTTAATTTTTAGTACCTTTATGTACCTTGAGAGGTTCGGTGGCTTTGCTCTCAATAGAGGCCTCACTGAGTCATCGGATTTCATCAAAAATATCTTAGTTTGTGTTCTGAAGATGAACGAAGGTCTTACGGGTGTAGAACGACATGATTGTGAGTAATAAATGACATTATTTTCATTTTTGGGTGAACTAACCCTTTAATTACTCTCCCTCATGTCATTCCAAACCCGTAAGACTTTTGTTCACCTTGGTAAAGCAAATGAAGGTATTTTTAATGAAATCTGAGAGATTTCTATTCTTTCATATACAGTCTACGCAACTGAAACTTTAACTTTTTCATAAATAGATCATAAAACTAATCCATATGAATTGAGTGGTTTAGCCCAAATTTTATGAAGACACTCGATCACTTTATATGATGAACAGATTGAATTTAGGCTTTTATTCACATGTAAATATTCATCAACTCACACATCAGTTATGGTAAACAGAAACTCAAGCATGTTTGCTTGACATGAGAGAACCAATGAGGTTCATTCTCGTGCGTTACGCGTCACGTTTGAGCTTCCACAAGAGATTTGTTCTTGTGTGTCATTCAGGTTTGGTTGAGCTTCTGCTTATGTGAGTAAAAGCCTAAATTAAATCTGTTCATCATAAAAATTATTTGTGTTATTTCATTATTTTGATGATTTGTATTCTAAAACATTGATAACGGTTATAATAATGAGTAGGTGTGTCCGAATCTTGTTTAAGCACAAACACATTTGAATGCATAAGCACCAGATATATGACAGGCTCATAAAGAGATAATATCGACAGCATACCACAGTCTTCTGACTTGGGATCAGCCGTGTTTATTTAATTCAGTTCATGCATTAGCGTGACCGCCGGTCCAGAAGCAGTGTTTCAGTGAGTACGGCCCTTGATCTCCCTCCTCCTATTCAGAGCGAATGTACTTAGGCCTCCTTGTCCTGCGAGTGCAGCATAACAACAGTGCAGCAGCATGGGGAGGTTACGATTGAAGTTTGATCCTGGGAACCCCTTTGCACAATGCCATAGCTGCACAAAGCCGTCCCACAACTCCCTGCGTTCCCACTGTCTCTGTTCTCTGGAGGGTAGAGAAGAGAACGGATCGCATCACCTGCCCCAAATACAGCCCTCTCCCCTGGGAAACCCCCACCCTGTCTCACCAGTCTGAGATAGGTGCCCATAATGCAGCAGAGAGGTAGACGGGTTATAAAAGTCTTCTTGGAAGGAACGGAAAGTGAACGAAAGTGATGTAACGTTGCCTGGGAGTTCGAGCAAACCTCTAAGTATTTACTTCATCCAACACTGTTTGTGCTACAGACCTTATTGATAAGATGATAATGATTTTCACCTGGTGAACGATACAGAAATGTAAAACTTTATTTATTATGTGTAATTCTTAAAAATATAATGAAAATTATATATATTATATAATTGTTATATAACTATATATATTTAAAAAAAAAAACTTTTTCATATTTTTCCTTTTTATTGTTTCATTGTGATGGTTCATGAGTGCCAACATTAAATATTTAATAATATAAAAATATGATGATAATTTAATATAATGTTTTTATATGTATAAATATATATATATTTTTTAAAAATAATTAAAGAAAATTTTAAATATAAATTAAAATAAAAATTTTATATATATATATAATTTAAATATATAATTATTTTTTTTAAATATTTTATTACAGAAATTTGTATTATTTTTCTTGATGTTTTATTGTGGTGATTCTTGAGACTGCCAGAGGAATCAGTCGGATCACACTGTTATGATGAAAATGCATGACTTCTGGGCAGATACACATCATGCATCAATTACTCTGGAAAATTGGCTAAAGTCGTGTGTGTGCCTAGATAAACACTCGCTCTTAAATGATGTCATACTTCCCATACATCCCTGCCCTAAAACAGTCAAAGACGGACTCTTACCTTAGTTTAAACTCACTTTATTGATTCATTTGCAGGGAAAAATCTATAAAAAAAAAATACGAAAATTCTGATATAAAACTACTGTTAATTGGTTCTTCTCATCTACATTCAACAAAAGCTGAAAAAAGAGCAGACACAAGCAGATGTTTCCCAGTCGTTCCCAACCAGTGTTTCCAAGGAAACTCCAAATCTCAGCTCTTAATTCAGACATCCCTCTTTTGTCATTTCCCAAAATGCCCTGACCTGCTGTGTGCTTGTATGGGTCCCTCAAACACTTTACAATGGCACACTCTATCAAAATGACTTCCTAACCCCTCGTTCACCCCTCCACCTATAGCTGCCTTTACTTCAGGGTCAGAAATTAGCTTTTTGTTTTTTAATAACATTTACCGCCCTAGAACTGAATATCTGAAGTTTGTTTTTTATTTTATTTTTTTATGAGGATATATTTTTTAATTAATTTTTTTAAATTTTAAACATGATCATTTATGTGAGATACTTGAACAAATTAACTGAACAATCAGAATAATTATGTCCAGTAAATGTCCAGTATTTTGTTAGAATAGATACAGCTTTATAGATTTTGATGTAATCACTGATTTAAGTTTGTACGTTTATTTACTTCATATTCAGTGTTTTAGGCTACGTTCACACTGTGAGCCATAATGCTCAACTTTTGCTCAGATCTTATTTTTTTTTTGTATAGCTGTTCACATTGTTTTAAATGTGGCCAATATCAGATTTCCAGTGTGAAAAGACCATGGTTCTGAACTGACCTGCATGCACAAAAGAACGATACAAATAGCGTTGCCAGGTTTTTACCACAAAATATCAACTGTAAAATCAATTAAAGCTGCAAGCAGCGATGAAAGGGCCCTCGCACCCGGGCTCACCGCCACCCATTGGCCTTAGCAAAACAGTGAACAGTGGACGACATGCATGTAAGCGAGTAAATACAGGAGAATTCTGAAAGTCATTTCAAAGTGCCCCACTTTCTTCTGCCAGCACGTGGCGCTTTGACTGTAACTGAATTATGCCATGTAGATGTCTTCAGGCCAGGACTATTATCAAACGTGAAGTTTGGAGCAGATTGGACATTGTATGCCTGAGTTACAACAACTTCCTGTTTCGTGGCGTTTATCGCATACTTTAGCACTCAGCCAAGTGTTGCATGATTTAACATGTTTCTAGTATGTTTGGTATAGCTTCATAGCATATACAAATGAGTTTCTGGGAGTAAATTACAGTGCAAAGCATGCCATTTCCTGTTGCCAGCAGGTGGCGCTATGACTGTAATTGAATATTGGGATGTAGATGTCTTTAGGCCAGGACTTTTATCAAACATGTGAAGTTTGGGGCAGATTGGACACTGTATGCCTGAGTTACAACAGCTTTGCCTGAGTTACAAAGGCCTGACAAAGTCCACGGACACGCCCTTCAACAAAAACTCTAGATCTTCACAATTTAACATCACTAAGGCCTTAAGATTAGACTAACCAAATATGATGTTGATCTGATTAAATCTCTAGGAGGAGTTTGTTAAAGTACAACGTCTGGAAATGGCAAAAACTGCAAAAATTTAGCAGAGAAAATATCTCAAAATATCTCACTTCCTGTTGGGTTTTCAGATTTTGCACCCAGTGACTTTTTTGTAGGTATTGGGCTGTTACATGTGTCTGCCGAATTTCATACTTGTACGTGAAATGTAGAGTGAAGGGCGCTTAATTGAAATTGTGTAGGTGGCGCTATCGAGCTGTTTTGCAACACCTAAATCCAAAACCCATATCAGATGTAAATTTTCACCACTTCTGACACGTGTGCAAAGTTTCATGAGTTTTCGAGCATGTTTAGGCCCTCAAAAATGTGATTCATTTCGGAGAAGAAGAATAATTGACAGAGCAATTACAATAGGGTCCTCACACCATCAGTGCTCGGGCCCTAATTAAAGATCCACAAAGCCACGGCATTTACACTTATCAGGGAAATCATCCAACGACCAACTTATTTTTTCTCTGCATATTACGCAAGACGGGATAGGAGAAAGTATTTTAACATGAGAAAAATATCACACTTCAGCAGTCTTACATTTGCCTAAAATTGTCTAAAACCTTTTTTTCCCATTATATCCATTGTAGAATCACCCGATACCACCATCAAAATCATCAGGTCATTGAACGTAACTGTGAAATAAGTAATAATGTTGCTCAGGGTTGCCCAGTCTCTTTGGAATGAGCCCCTTTAGGGCTTTTAGCAGACAGTGTTCAGGTTTATTCTGCTCACCTGAGCTTGTTTTTCTCCAGGTGAGGCAGAAAGCTGCTAAAAAGGTGTTGAAAGTAACTGTGAGTATTTGGACACACACACACACACACACACACACACACACAGACAACCATGTTGGGTTTTCATGTTTTATGGGGACTTTTCTTTGACATAATGATTTATACTGTACAAACTGTATATTTTATCCCCTAACCCGAAACCTACCCATCACAGAAAACTTTCTACATTTTCACATTTTCAAAAAAAATCCCCATCATTTATTATAATTTATAAGCTGTTTTCCTCATTGGGAAGCTAAAAAAAAAAAAAAAAAAAAAAAAAATCCAGAAGGACAAGGATTTAGAAATTTGGCATCTTTGTTGGGAACATTTTGTCCTCATAATGTGGGTTTACACACACACACACACACACACACACAGAGATGACTTCTTTATCTATTCCAGTTTCCAACACTCTCTTAAAACACCAATGTTCCTTCACTAATCAACGTAAAAAGATTCTAAACACAATTGTAATCAATCAAAATGTAGTTTGTAATTATTTTTAATTGTCACATTAACCACTTGAGTCTTTTTGTGCACTCAGAGTGTCTATTCTAACCATAGAGAGTTCCTCTGTTATAAGTTCCCTTTTTACCAAACATATGATGAAACACTGTTGACTTCCTGGAAAAGAGAGAGACAGTGCAAAGGGAGGTGGGAGACAGTTGCAATTCTTATCTGATCAGCGGCCCAGATTTCACTCCAAGTCACACTGGGTGCCAAAAGCTGAACCACAGAATGTCACAAATCATCTTATTCAGCTTGACTTGACTGAAGAAAAGCTAAAGAAAGCTTTCAAAACCACAATAAAACCTTGAAGGAATCGTATTGAAACCTCAAATGAAATAAAACAGTCATTTTTACATACATAAATAAATAAATAAATTAATGAATTAATCAATTAATCAATTGAATACATAACTTTTCTTTTTTAATTTAAATGAAAATATATTTAATGTTTGCTCATACAGGCCACTGTTTTTCATTACAGCAATAAACACATTAAATAAATAAATAAACTCTTTGTAAACTTTTTTTAAATGAAAAAAATATATAAAAAATATATAAAATATATATATATATATTATATATTTATAAAATATTTTAAAACTGAACATGTAGGCCTATTATTTGAATAACAATGAATAATGAAATGAATAATTTTTTTTTTTTTAAACTTTAAAAATATGATATATTGATAAAATCAAGTCACTCCTACATTTTTTTTTCTTCTGTTGAATAACTTCTTTCACTTAGGAAATATGTCAGATTATGGAGTAAAATGAGCCGTGAACAGCGTTTTAACGTCGACTTTGATGACAGCTTAGACTAGACCCGACATGAAATCCACAAGTTCATACAAAGTCTGCAGATCATGTTTTGAGATCAACATGATCAACCTGATGCCCAAGAAGCATCTTGAGCTTCAGTGGAAAAACATCTGATGTTTTATACACACAAGTTCACATGAACAATGTCACAAATTTGCTTTTTTCAAATAATCACCTATAATGGAGAATCTAGAATAATTCATTTTATGTTTGAAATTAGTCCAAAAAGTTTTTTCCAATTTTTCTTAGTCAGTGTGGTCTCAGACATTTGGAGCTCGCTGCATGTGAAAACAAACACATGCTTTTCCCTCCATCTCTTCATCTAGAGGGGCAGGAGGTCTTTCTATTGTCCCTCCCACAGTTGAGTTGGCAGTTCCTTCTCTCCAGTGTGTGAAAGAGCTCTTCTCTCTTTCAGCAGGCTCCGCCCCTTCTAATCTTCCCTCCACTCTGTTATTGGTTCCTCCCTGTCCTTCTCACTCACACCCTCCACACTTGCTGTTCTTTTCTTCCAAACTCTTGCGCTTTTCTTTCTAAGTACACACTTCTCTCCGGTCTCTCAGCATAGAGGATCTTTGTCACAGGAAGGGTTGGACCGGATCCTTTATTTTGATGTGAGTACACTATGCTGCGTTATTCTGCTGAATGTGGGTGTGAGTTTTTTCCGACCATGTGAGTCCAAGTGTGTGAGAGGGGGAGCAGTGTTTGGTCTGGCTGTATTTCTAGGACACGTGGAAAGATAGCTGCAGTTCTCGGTAACTTGCTCATTCTGTGTGCAGATGCATCTGGCTGCGTTTCAGAGACCTGTGCTGAAGTCCCTTCTAATGAAGTCATTTGCTGAGACTGTTGTAGAGTGACTATGTGCATGCGTATGGTAAAACACTGACTTTTAGTCAGATTAACAATTCCAAGGAAGCTTTAATTGGTTGAAAGGATCCAAACTTTGAACATTGGATGTGTATCTTCCAAACAAACCAAAAAAAATATCTAATACAAAAGTTAAAAACCTACAATGAATTTAGATTAGATTTAGGGTTTTAGTTTTAGGCAAGTGTCACCATTCTTGTTGATACTACTAACCCTACCACTAACCCCAAATATTATAATTTGTCTAGTTTTGCACCGTTAATACCTCAGATCTGGTGAGAAGAAGTGTGCTATTACTTTTCTTAGAGATTTGATTTACAGTTTTCACATGGTAGATGAAAAATCTTTTAATTTTGTTTAATTTGCAACCATCTAGTGATGCGAACACAATTGCAATCCCTCACAACAATGTACGAGTAAGCGCCACTCACGTTTTCTTCGTAAAACAATATTTACCTCTGTTATTATTACGATGATGGATATTGCATTAATGACGTTACCTGTATGTTGTTCTCCACAGTTACTGCCCACAGCGGAGTGTTTCCCGTCAAAAGTTCAGCGGCGTCTGGTGTGTCCGGTGTGGCGCCCCGTCCAGGCATGACTCAGAGTAACGGGGAGACGCGTCTGCAGCGCAGCAGAGTGAGGCAGCTGCGGGACGGCATCACTGAGCGCTCGCTGCGGGCCCGCACCTCCATGCAGAACATCACCACTAATGACATCAAAGGCTTCTTCATAAGGAATGCTTTCGTCATCCTCACAGTCGTGGCCGTCATCATTGGTGAGATGATGTTTGATCTTATTTGTGCCTCCTACCCTGAAAGTGATCTTAAAATACAATATACAATATTATAATTGAATACAATAAATAAATAATAATAAATAAATAAAAATGTAATAAAAACACTAAATATGGAATATCAAATATGAAAGTATATATATATATATATATATATAAATATTTAATGTTTTCAAAAGACGTTTTGTCTGCTTACCAAGGCTGCATTTATTTAATTAAAAATACAGTAAAAACAGTAATATTGTGAAAAATTATTACAATTAAAAATAACTGTTTTCTGTTTGAATATATTTTATAAAGTAATTTATTCCTGTGATCAAAGCTGAATTTTGAGCATCATTACTCCAGTCTTCAGTGTCACATGATCCTTCAAAAATCATTCTAATATGATGATTTGCTGCTCAAGAAACATTTATGATTATTATCAATGTTGAAAACAGTTGTGTACTTTTTTTTTCAGGATTCCTTGATTAATAGAAAGTTCAAAAGAACAGCATTTATCTGAAATACAAAGCTTTTGTAACATTATACACTACCGTTCAAAAGTTTGGGGTCAGTAAGAATTTGAAAAGAAATTAAAGAAATGAATACTTTTATTCAGCAAGGATGCATTAAATCGATCAAAAGTGACAGTAAAGACATTTATAATGTTACAAAAGATTATATTTCAAATAAATGCTGTTCTTTTGAACTTTCTATTCATCAAAGAATCCTGAAAAAAAAAAAAAAAAATTGTACACAAATATTTTGTACAATTGTACACAATAAATGTTTCTTGAGCAGCAGATCAGCATATTAGAATGATTTCTGAAGGATCATGTGACACTGAAGACTGGAGTAATGATGCTGAAAATTCAGCTTTGATCACAGGAATAAATTACTTTATAAAATATATTCAAACAGAAAACAGTTATTTTAAATTGTAATAATATTTCACAATATTACTGTTTTTACTGTATTTTTAATTAAATAGCCTTGGTGAGCAGACGAAACTTCTTTTAAAAACATTAAAAATCTTACAGATTCCAAACTTTTGACTGGTAGTGTGTGTATATATATATATATATATATATATATATATATATATATATATATATAATACAAGGTTTTTCCTGCATAGAGAATTACGAGGTGGCCGCCTCCGTCAAATTTCGTGCCGCCAAGTGTTGACAAAACTTAGACAGGCAGTCACGTGCTCAGATACCCCTTTACCACGGTTCCATTGCGGCTTCCCGGCCTGTGTCCATTCTCGAACCGTTCCGCCCACCCCCACTGCAGAAAATGGGGCTTCGTGCCGAAAAGATCGCTTTCACTCCGGCCCTACAACTTGGCCTCGAACGGAGCCGCTTAGGACATTCTGCGAGAGCGCACGAAAGTGATGCGCGGATCGCGGTTATATCCGCATCAGATAATCCATCGGGTTGGGCTGGCCAAGTGATACAAAATAATATTCCAAGTAATCGCGGGTGGATGAGAGATAAATCATTAATGTGTTGATTTTAATAAAGACACGGAACTTTTATTTGGTAAAACGCAAGGAATGTGCGTCACTCTTTTACTTTCGTTTTCAACAACAACATATTTCTATTCAGGGAAAACCAATCAAGGAAAGCATGTGCCTAGAGCGCCTCCTAGTGGTCAGTATATAAAACACAAAGAAACCCCCCCCCCCGCCCCCATGAGATGTTGCTTAAAAACTTAACAGCTTTAACTAAAAATATACACAAGCTTAACAGAAATTATTCTGATAAGAGTGTTTCAACAATGATGTAATGAAACGGTGACAATTTTAGTTTGAAGGGAGTAAAACCTGTGTTTATAGGCTATTAAGGAAATGTAACTTTGCCAAAGAATAACTTTTATTTTAGATATGTATTTAAAAGCAGCCTACTTAAGTGTCATATGTCATTATATCATCAGGCTTAACACTGAGAATTTGAATAATTATTTTGTGATGATCAGGTGCAGATATCTAAATCAGAGAATATCTTGGGTTTGGGAAGTTGACGGGTGGATGATTTATTTTTAGCAGAGGATTTTGGTGATGTTAGAGCTTATCCACACATCTGTAGCGCACAAGCCCTATAGAGTCCCCTTAAAGTTCAGGTGCAAGACTTTTTCTTTGTTCAGTTTGCACACTGGACATGGGTTGGAGCTCTTAATTTTGAACTCTCAAAGTGCACCAGATTAATGAATTTATCTTTAAAATGTACAAATTTTCTCCCGGGGGAGCATGTCTGCAGACCCCCTTATAGGGACCGAGGTACAACCACCACAGAAAACACACAATCCTGTGGGAAACACTGATAGTGTTCTCAAAATACAAATCTTATTCTCTTAATATTAAAATACTTCAAATATGTGCTTGTAAGCTTTATTCAGCACTCTCTCTTTATATATACTCTCTATACTTGGAAACGGAATTCCCAATAGTTTACTTGTCAATGTAACTACTTTCCTTAATGATTTCTTCTGAGCCTCTGAAGCATTACCATACCAGCAACTCACACAGAATGAAAACCTTTTTGCTCTCTAGAAACCGTCAGTTTGGGTTAAAATTCTTTAAAAGATCTAGTATCTAGTAAAATTGGGAATGTTGGACAATAAATATATGAGTACAGCTTGATTTTGCAGTGTTGTCTAATGTTCGTTAAAGCAAAAGTGTCCAGAAGTGGGAATTATGCGATAATGGACACAACAATGCATCATGTGTTATAAGATCGTTATGTTTGTAGCGTGATCCATTAAAACGTACAATATTGCCTATTTCAATTCAGACCTAGTGGAGTGATTATTACTATTACTCCACTAGGTCTGAAATATATTGTTCGCTACAAACATGATGATCTTAAATTTATTAATTATTATTTTACTATTAATAAATGTGTAAAGTTGCATAAAATGGAAATACTCAATAAAGTAGGCTAACTGCGTTACCTCAGATAGATGAATGGTTGGATTCCACAACTGGTAAAATAAAACATATATAAGACAATACAACATTTACTGTAGGTGCCATAAAATTTACTGATGATTTAATTTGAAAAATGTTCTTTTGCGCTTCTGATCTGACAGTGGTTGTGTAAGATGTGAAAGATTCTATGGTCCAGTTAGTATTTTCACCCCATAATGGCGGCCGCGCTACCGGAGCGCCATCTAGTGGCTGTTCCCCAAAAAGTATCAGAGTGTCGCCTCTTGGTTTCTAAACTCTTTGCCTCACAGCTGGTGGAAATAAATAGGGATATGATTCGGGCAGAAATCATGTTCATGGATGCGATTATTAACGTTACCTGTAGTATTAAGCAGAGCAGGACCAAGTGTTGTGGGAGCTGAACGAGGCCGCTGGAGCGATTGCGCAACACACGCCTCACGAGCAGCGGGACTTTTATTATGCCACAGTCGCTGGCGCCGCTTCCGCTTTTCCGGTCATGAGTATGAGGTAATGCGGCTCTGTTTATTATATTAGATACATTTGAGTGTGTTGAAAATGGTATGACGTTACTCTGTACTTGTTGTACACTGCTGTAAGCTAGATCGATTTTAGAATATCATATTAAATGTTGGATGGCTTGTGTTTATAAATGGCATGCAATTAATTTTAAAACGTATTGTATGATGGAGAAAATTCTGTATTGCTGTTACTAAAAATAGCTAAAGCTGCATCTGATTATGCTATGTTACATACTTCACAAAATAGTGTTTTTCTCTGAGGCATGGTAAAGCATGGTACTCGCAAAAAATCAAGAAAATTTCCCTTGTCTATTAAAACGTGTAATATATTAAAGCGTCTTTGTTTCCATTGTTTCTACAAAATAAAACCGGAAACCGAGGGTAACGCGGGTATGACGCAATTGACAGGCGACTCCTCACACGTCCTGGAGCCTTGGTTAAAATTGCAATTTTCTCACGATTTACAAATAGTTGGAAACATTTGGGATATTGTAAGTGCTCAAGTGAACAAAATATATAACACTGACCTAGTGGTTTTTGGATATTTTACTGTAAAAATTGTACATATTGCAGCTTTAGGGAACATGTTTAATGTAATACAGGAATATTTAGCAAAAGTATTATGTTATGCCATCATATATTCAACATCTTAGATATTCGATTTCAGGAAACCTATATTTTTCAGTATTCTTATACATTTTTATGTCATAACAGAAGACTGAACCTCACCCATGTTATGGGACTAAAATAATAATATAAAAGAATACTATTAAAGACGGCATGAAATAGAAGTTGTAGTCGTCCTTTGCCCCCTATTGTGATGTATATCTGAGTGAATGGCTTTTCCAACAAGAAAAAATGTAGGGCGGGGCTTGATTTTCTCTATGGGAATTTGATTGGTTGGTTGTGGTTTGCTATTGGTGGATCTCATGTGAGTGACAGGTTGCTCCACCCTCACACCAGTAAACACATCATCAGAGAAGAGATGTCACTGCAAGAGGGAGGGGAAAGTTATTTTGATTAAAGATGATGAGGCACATGAATTAAAAAAAAAAACAAACAAATGATGTGCATACTATTCCATAAAAAAAATAAGAATTGTCCATTTTGATTTCATGGTGACTTTAAAGAATTCCAAAAAGGAACACTTAAATGGAATTTCTATAGTAATTTGGAACCAATATGATCCAACTGGATAAACTGAAAATCTATTTTTGTAAATGAAAAATAATATCCTGATTCTTGTTGGATCCCATTATGATTGGTTCCAAACTGGAACAGAAATTCCATTAGCTTTCTTTTAGGTTTGTTTTGACTATGACAGTACTGTGCCATGACATCAGCAGCTACACTCCCAATTTCACAATCGTGACTTTTTTTTTTGTCTGTCTCAGAATATTAACACTCCAGTTTTAAAAAAAGATTTTTTTACAGACCCATTAAAGCTGCATGTGTGTTTCTCTCACAGGTACAATTTTGGGATTCGGACTGCGGCCGTATAAATTGTCATATCAAGAAGTTAAGTACTTCTCCTTTCCCGGAGAGCTGCTGATGAGAATGCTGCAGATGATGGTGCTCCCCCTGCTGGTGTCCAGTTTAATTACAGGTACGGTTTCACCGTGGCGCCACCAGGCACTGACCAGACATGGGCAACTCTGCCAGCTAAACCCGAAACACCATGAGTCTGAGATAAGCACATGATGCAGTGGAAGGGGATGGGCTGAATGTGATCTGGTCAACACCCTTTATCTCACTGGGGCAGCTGAAGCAACAGTCTGTTTCTGCAGCTGTAAATGTATTTGTAAATCGATTTTTATAGTTGGCAAAACTGTATATGCATATGAAAATAATAGTTTAAGAAGGATTCAGTTTAGTTTTGAGATCTTCAACAAGGCTGATCCCATGGAAGCTTGTTTCCACCACAGAATAAAAAAAAAGGATAATTGCGACTTTTTATCTCACAATTGTGAGTTTATATCTCACAATTCTGACTTTATAGCACGCAATTGCAACTTTATATCACACATTTGTAAGAAAAAAGTCAGAATTGTGAGATAAAGTCGCAATTGTCCTTTTTTTATTGCGTGGTGGAAACGAGCTTCCACAGATCTAACTTTTACACTGCTAAAAAATATTTTCTTATTTAGTATTTTTGACTTGTTTTGTTTTATATGGAAGTTATAAAGTCCAATTCTGAGGGAAAAAAAAGACTTTTTTCTCAGAATTGCAAATTTATATCTCCTAATTTATAACACGCAATTGCGAGTTCATATCAAGAAATTCTGAGAAATAAAGTCAGAATTGTGAGATTGTGACAATTGTGAGGAAAAAAGTCAAAATTGTGAGAGAAAAAGTTGCAATTACCTTTTTTTTTTTTTTCAGTGGCGGAAACAAGCTTCCATAGTTTTGTGTCTATTACAAATATATAAAAATTCTTAAACCAAGATACATTTACTTGAGAAGGAAAATGATTAAAGATGTTAAGTCTCGTTTTCTGAAAAATTCAGTGAGTTTATGCTTAATTTAAGTGAGTTTAATGCTAAAATTAATTGTTTGAAACAAGAAGAAATATCTGCTAATGGGGTAAGAAACAATCTCGTTTTCCCTTTGAAATAAGTTTATTTTTCTTAACTCAGTGACTGATATTTTTTCTTGTTTCAAGCATAAACTCACTTAAAAAAGATTTTTTTTTTATCTTAGTCATTTTGCTTCTCTTGATTTAAGAATGTTTCAGTATTTGGACTGGAAAACAAGACAAAATACTGAGTATAAAATCATTTGTTTTGTTTAAAAATAAAGGAAAATCCTAAGGAAGGATAACATAAGCTTTGAGGGGTCCGACCGGTTAAGGAAAGTGGGGGCAGGTGAGAGTGTTTGTAAGGTCAGAGCTTTGATGGTCTTTTTCCAAACAGACAAGAGGTCAAGGGTCGAAGTGACCATACAGAGAAAAGAACAAATGCTTCTTTCAGTCACCTCTCTCTCTCACACACACTCTTTCTCTGTGTATAAATAACATTTGCTGCCTTCTAAATAAAGACGCAAACTGTTTCTAGACAGATTGATGGCTGCTGTGCAGCTTTATAGATTGACTATGGAACTAACACAGCTTATATTGAATGAAGAAGACAATACTTTTAGTTTTTGTGCATCTTTGAAAGTTAAATAACTGCTTTAAATCTATAGAGTCCACATGAAACTGCACGAGCCATTCCACATACTCAATCGGACATACTGTATCTCGGAGTGAAACATGATATTTAATGAGAAAATGTATGGCAGGACTTGATATTATCCATTGAAAATTGATTGGATTGAGAAAAGAGGATGTTACATACTAGAATGGAGTCAGATGGCTGGAGTGGAGGGGTTAAAAAAGTTAAAGATATCCATAATGTCAACTGAAAAGGAAAGAGGTGGAGCAAATTATTACATTTTGATGTTCACTTCTTTGGAATGACATTTACAATAAGACCTGAAATGTGTATTAATAGCCTATTTTGATTTCATATTGACTTGCTTGTAGCTGTCTGTAAAGATCTTTACAGATGAACGCTGTTTGTTTCTCTTTTGCTCTCACTTGCACAGTCACAAGGCTGAACTCCAGTGACACAGTAGAGGCCTGTTCAGATCAAACGCTCAGTACATAAACATGCACATAAACGCACCCACGTGGTGCATCACAGCTTGTCGTCGGGTCAGCCAAATCTGTAAAAGCCAAAACAATGGCAAACTGTTCAATGGCTGCATGGCTATACATTTACTCAGTAGAATGCATGAATGTAAATACACTGTGATTTAAAATGCTGTATATTGTCACTATAACATACTGTTTAATAGTAAGAGATGGAGAAAGAGAGTTTTTATTGCTGTATAATAATAACTTGAGGGAATGAACTAAAAAACATGATCTCTTTTCTGATGAAGCTTTATTTTACAGTAATGAAAATCTAATTATATATACTGTAAAATAAAGCTTCTCTAATAATGAAAATCTGAACAGTATTGAAAATCTAATTATATATGCATGTGCTGTCAAATCGATTAATCACTATTAATCACATCTAACAGAAAAGCTTGATAGAAGTTTAACAGAAATATATATGTTAGTAATGTCAAATTGATTACTCGTGATTAATCGCATATAACATTAAAGTTTGTAAATATATATGTGTGCGTGGATATATCTATATTATAATATATGTGTGTGTATGTATATGTGTGTGTGAATATACATACACATTATATACTTAAACTTTTATGTTAGATGCAATTAATCACGATTAATCGATTTGACAGCACTAACACACACACACTATATTGCCAAAAGTTTTGGGACACCTGCCTTTACGTGCACATGAACTTTAATGACATCCCATTCTTAATCCATAGGGTTTAATATGGAGTTGGCCCACCCTTTGCAGCTATAACAGCCTCAACTCTTCTGGGAAGGCTTTCCACAAGGTTTAGGAGTGTGTTAATGGGAATTTTTGACCATTCTTCTAGAAGCGCATTTGTGAGATCAGGCAGTGATGTTGGACGAGAAGGCCTGGCTCGCAGTCTCCGCTCTAATTCATCCCAAAGGTGTTCTGTCGGGTTGAGGTCAGGACTCTGTGCAGGCCAGTCAAGTTTCTCCACACCAAACTCACTCATCCATGTCTTTATGGACCTTGCTTTGTGCACTGGTGCGCAGTCTTGTTGGAATAGGAAGGGGCCATCCCCAAACTGTTCCCACAAAGTTGGGAGAATTAAATGTCTTGGTATGCTGAAGCATTAAGAGTTCCTTTCACTGGAACTTAGGGGCCAAGCCCAACCCCTGAAAAACAACCCTACACCATAATCCCCCCTCCACCAACTTTACACCTGGCACAAAGCAGTCAGGCAAGTACCGTTCTCCTGGCAACCTCCAAACCCAGACTCGTCCATCGGATTGCCAGACAGAGAAGCGTGTTTCGTCACTCCAGAGAACACGTCTCCACTGCTCTAGAGTCCAGTGGCGGCGTGCTTTACACCACTGCATCCAACGCTTTGCATTGCACTTGGTGATGTAAGACTTGGATGCAGCTGCTCGGCCATGGAAACCCATTCCATGAAGCTCTCTACGCACTGTTCTTGAGCTAATCTGAAGGCCACACGAAGTTTGGAGGTCTGTATCTATTGATTCTGCAGAAAGTTGGCGACTTCTGCGCACCGTGCGCCTCAGCATGCACTGACCCCGCTGTGTGATTTTACGTGGCCTTCCACTTCGTGGCTGAGTTGCTGTTGTTCCCAATTGCTTCCACTTTGTTATGATACCACTAACAGTTGACTGTGGAATATTTAGTAGTGAGGAAATTTCACGAATGGACTTCACGGTACCACACTTGAATTCTTCTTAGTTCTTAGTTGAATATTCTTAGTTAATTCTCATACTCATATAATGTCATACATTTGTGTTTTGAAACTTTGGCCATGTTTAGCATAAGAATCCAACTCTTTAACAGTGTAAATAAGTCAGAATACATGAAATAGCATTATACCCCCCTTTAACATCAACTTGCTAAAAGGGACTACGGATGAAAATTAGCCAGTGTTGGCTAAATCTGGTGCATTTTACATATTGTATGTATTATTAATGTGCATTGTCCCTTATTAAATAAATAAATGAAATGAAAATGTAATGAAATTCACTGAGCTCCTGAGAGCGACCCATTCTTTCACAAATGTTTGTAGAAACAGTCTGCATGCCTAGGTGCTTGATTTTATACACCTGTGGCCATGGAAGTGATTGGAACACCTGAATTCAATGATTTGGAAGGGTGTCCCAATACTTTTGGCAATATAGTGTGTACACACACACACACACACACACACACACACACTTACACACTTCATTGACAGCACTAACATACACACATCATCAACAGCACTAACACACACAAACAGCGCAAACACACACATACATCATTGACAGCACTAACACACACACACACATATCAACAGCACTAACACACACACACACACATATCAACAGCACTAACACACACACACACACATATCGACAGCACTAATACACACACACAGCACACACACACATCACTGACAGCACTAACACACACAAAAGGAAATCTAATGAGAAATGCAAACTAAAAACTTTTTTTTTTTTTGCAGTTAAATGTGACCTGTACATATTTTCATGTTTCATCCTCTGTGGTTGCTAGGGTGTTCTAAGTGGTTGCTAGCTGGTTGCTTATAAGTCTGTGACAATTCTGGGTCTCTAGAGGCACGTTCACACCATGTTGTAAATACCGTAATTACGAGATTTCAACATGTAAAAAGCATTTATATCCTTGTACCACCTGACCGCTGCAAATTCATTTAGGCGTTGATAGTGTTGCCATAGAAATGCATAATTGACAGTCCAAGGTCGGCTCAGAGTAGAACTTCATCTCGAAATAACAGTAATTGTGACATGGCGCGAAAGCAGCATTAATCTGCCTCCGATCTAGTTTTTCACCCTTTTTATTGTTCACCAGGTGGAAATCATAAGCCCAATTGCTTATAAAGTAGTAACATATTTTTCCTTTTGAGGAATCATTCATGTGTGGATGCTTCAGTGTTAGAGCCTTAAATATTTGATCAAACAGCTACTTGATGGAACAGACAGATTTAGTTTATCAACAAAATCTGGCCGTTCACAGACGGCCATGAAGAGTGTGCTCTCATTAGATGAAAATTTCTTTGTGAGGGTCGCACACAATTCGTCTTTGAAGACTGTGTGTATGTGTATGTGAGGTAATTACTTTGCGGTATAGGAGAATAAGACTTTATAAGACTCTTGCAGGGGAAGTCATCGTTACCATGGAGATGAGAACTAATGAGAGCAGCAGGAAAAGAACATGACCTGTGCAGAAGGTTCCCAGGCCAGTGTGTCTGTGGGTGCTGGGGTGGAAGTGGAGGGGCTTTATTGGCTCGGGGGCAGTGAGATCACTACTTGAGATCACACACACACACACACACACACACAATAATGGAAGACATACATAGTTCAATACAATGGCTGTTCAGTCCTATAGAGAGAAATGTTGAAGGGCAGCTGTGGTCAGTGGCCTTCAGGAAATATACTGTTTTACTGCTATAGAGTCTATTGTGGTTGAACACCAGTGTAGCTCTTTTTCCCTTTCTTTCTTTCTTTTGTTGTATCGTTGTTTCTTTCATCTGTTTTTTTTCTTTCATTCTTTTTCGGTTTCTTTCTTTCTTTTGTTTGTTTCGTTCTTATTTTTTGTTTGTTGTTTCTTTCTTTAATTTGTGTTCTTTCACTTTTTTTCCCTTTGTCTGTCTGTCTTTCTTTCTTTCTTTCATTTGTTTGTTGTTTCGTTCTTTTTTTTCCGTTTGTTGTATTGTTGTTCTTTCTGTCTTTCATTCATTTATTGTTTCGTTCTTTTTGTTTTTCGTTGTTTCTTTCATCCGTTTGTTCTTTCATTCTTTTTCAGTTTCTTTCTTTCTCTTTCTTTCTTTTATTCATTTGTTGTTTCTTTCTTTCTTCCTTCTTTTCTTTCATTCATTTGTTGTTTCGTTGTTTCTTTCATTCGTTTTTTCTTTCATTCTTTTTCAGTTTCTTTCTTTCTTTCATTTGTTGTTTTGTTCTTTTATTCATTTGTTGTTTTGTTCTTTCTTTTATTCATTTGTTTTTCGTTTGTTCTTTTTTCTTTTTTTCTTTCGTTTGTTGTTTTCTTTCTTTTATTCATTTGTTGTTTTTTTCTTTCTTCCTTCTTTTCTTTCATTCATTTGTTGTTTCGTTGTTTTTCATTCATTTTTTCATTCTTTTTCGATTTCTTTCTTTTGTTTGTTTCGTTCTTTTTCGTATGTTGTTTCTTTCTTTAATTTGTTCTTTTGTTCTTTTCCCTTTCTTTCTTTTTTCTTTCTTTCATTCGTGTATTGTTTCGTTCTTTGTTTTGTTGTTTCTTTAATTCGTTTGTTCTTTCATTCTTTTTCAGTTTCTTTGTTTCTTTCGTTTGTTTTGTTCTTTCTTTTATTCATTTGTTGTTTTGTTCTTTCTTTTATTCATTTGTTGTTTTCATTCTTGTTTGTTCTTTTTTTCTTTCTTTCTTTCTTTCATTGTTTCTTTCTTTCTTTCTTTCTTTTTCGGTTTCTTTCTTCATTTGCTAATTCTTTCTTTCTTTCTTGCTTTTGTTTGTTGTTTTGTTCTTTTTTTCGTTTGTTGTTTTGTTTGTTCTTTCTTTCCTTCTTTCTGTCTGTCTTTCTTTCATTCGTTTATTCTTTTTTTCTTTCTTTCTTTCTTTCATTGTTTCTTTCTTTCTTTCTTTCTTTTCGGTTTCTTTCTTTCTTTTGTTTCATTCTTTTTTCGTCAGTTTCTTTTTTAATTTGTGTTCTTTCACTCTTTTCCCTTTCTTTCTTTCTTTCTTTCTTTCTTTCTTTCTTTCTTCTTCATTTGCTAATTCTTTCTTTCTTTCTTGCTTTTGTTTGTTGTTTTGTTCTTTTTTTCGTTTGTTGTTTTGTTTGTTCTTTCTTTCCTTCTTTCTGTCTGTCTTTCTTTCATTCGTTTATTCTTTCATTCTTTTGTTTGTTTCTTTCTTACTTTTGTTTGTTTCGTTCTTTTTCGTATGTTGTTTCTTTCTTTAGTTTGTGTTCTTTCGGTCTTTTCCCTTTCTTTCTTTTTTCTTTCTTTCATTCGTTTATTGTTTTGTTCTTTTTCATTTGTTTTGTTGTTTCTTTCATTCGTTTGTTCTTTCATTCTTTTTCAGTTTCTTTCTTTCTTTCGTTTGTTTTGTTCTTTCTTTCATTCTCTTTCTTTCATTTGTTCTTTCTTTCGTTCGTTCTTTCTTTTGTTTGTTTGTTCGTTCTTTCTTTTGTTCATTCTTTCTTTTATTTGTTCTTTCGTTCTTTCTTTTGTTCGTTCTTTTTCATTCGTTTTTTCTTTTGTTCTTTCTTTAATTTATTTCTTTAATTTATTTCTTTAAATAAATTAGTAAATAAACAAGTAAGCTAAATCACCTATCACCATTGATAAAAGATTTTTTTAACACTTGTCTTCACGATTAATGTGTTTTACTTTCTTTTTCATGGACATTTTTGTTTCTTTTTGTTACCTGTTTCCTTTGTTTCATTTTCCTGTACTTTGTTGGTTACCATGGTTTTTGATTAATTAGCACACCTGTTCATTTGAGTTCATTATCCTTGTGTATTTAAATCCCTCAGTTCATTGTCTGTTGTTGTTTGTGCCATGCACACTGCTTCGTTGTGTTTGCACTCGTTTGGAGATCTGTTTTGATTTCTTTAATAAACCAAGCTGCTATTTTGAACTACTTCGCCTATCTTCATCATCATAGGACTTAAAAACGTGACAACACTTTTATTCAGCAAGGATGCATTAAATTATCAAAAGTGACAGTAGACTGTTCTTTTTAAGTTTCTATTCATCAAAGAATCCTGAAAAAAAAAAAAAAAAATCATCACAGTTTATGCAGCAAATAAATGCAGCAGCACAATGTTTTTGACATTGATAATAATAAGAAATGTTTCAAATCAGCATATTAGAATGATTTCTGAAGGATCATGTGACACTGAAGACTGGAGTAATGATGTTGAAAATTCAGCTTTGATCACAGGAATAAATTACATTTTAAAATACATTTAAAAAGAAAACTTAAATTGTAATAATTTTTTACAATCTTACTGTTTTACTATATTTTTCATCTAATAAATGCAGCTTTGTTGAGCATAAGAGATTTTTTTTACTGACCCTAAACTTTTGAAAGCTAGTGTAGAATGAGCAGGTGTGTGCAAACGTTTGACTGCCACTGTATGTGTAGTATATGCTGTTGCTTACAATACTGTATGCACATGCATGCACAGAATCATGTGAAACTAACTCATACTGCAGTCTAACATCACCTGTGTGCAGGTATGGCCGCTCTGGACAGCCGAGCATCAGGGAAGATGGGTATGAGAGCTGTAGTTTACTACACCACCACCACTATCATTGCTGTAATCATTGGGATCGTCATGGTGCTCATCGTCCACCCTGGAAAAGGCTCTAGAGATGAATTCAAAAAACAGGAGAAAATAGAACAAGTCAGTCCAGCAGATGCCTTCCTCGATCTCATCAGGTATGGTGAAGTTTGTTTTTAATTTACAATTTATTATGTGTTTTTTCTTTTTTTCTTTTAAGCTTTATATAATTTTTTTTTTATTTTTTAACAGAAACATGTTTCCTCCTAATTTAGTGCAAGCTTGTACGCAACAGGTACGTTTTTAATGCACAGAAAACACTAAAAATCTAGTTCCCCGTAAGATAGTAAACAAACCCAAGTAACTGTGTCTATTCTCTCTACCTTCCACAGTTTAAAACACAGTATGCCAAGCGAGTGGTCACAGTTAAAATTCTGGTGAATGACACATTGTTTAGTTTGAATAACGGGTCACAGGAACTCAAACGTGAAGAGATGATACCAGTGCTGGGAACAGTTAATGGAGTCAATGCACTCGGACTCGTGTTCTTCTCCATGTGCTTTGGCCTCATCATTGGAAACATGAAGGAGAAGGGCCAACCGCTACGGGATTTCTTTGACTGTCTGAATGAGGCCATCATGAGGCTAGTTGCAATTATAATGTGGTAAGTGATTTAGAAGGGGACAGTTCTCAGTTTTGAAGAAATGAAACTACGATGACCTGGCAGATTTTTATTTTTTTTATTTCAACTTACTGGAACATTAGCAAAAAAAACAATTTATGGAAAGAGTTGAACTGCTTTGCTAAGTTTAACAGAAGTCCATCTTTTATTTTTCAGTTAACATGAAGAAATGAAACTATGAAACTATGATGACCTGGCAGATTTATTTATATATATATATATATTTTTTTTATTTCAACTTACTGGAACATTAGCAAATGAAACAGAATTTATTGGAAAGAGTTGAACTGCTTTGCTAAGTCCATCTTTTAATTTATTTATCAGTTAACACACACACACACACACACACACACACACACATATATATATATATATATACAACATTTGAAGTGGATCAAATCCTTTCATCAAAGTTGTCCTAAAACCTTCTTCTTAGGACAACTTTGATGAACTTTTTTGATCCACTTCAAATGTATATATATATATATATTATATATGTCAACATTTGAATTTGGGTCTGTTTACATGCTGAACAAAAAATGCTTAATAGCTCAATAACTGACCATGACGATTTAAGTTATATAACCCAGGGTGCTTTTGCAGTTAATTTTAGTATACATTTGTTCCAGTTTGTTGCTGTCACTCTGGTGATCCTAATATTGCAATTGTGCCACATATATCACTCTGTTTTGTAAGAATTTTTCTGCCTGTTTCTGCCAGTTTAAGTAGATTGAAACAAGTCTTACAAACCTAAAAAAAAAAAAAAAAAAAAAAATCAAAGCACAGTTCCTGGTTCATTTCGAATCAACATTGCGGGTGAAAAATTAAAAAATTCAGTAAGGAAATCAGGTGGTTACGATTCACTGACTGTTTTCACACCTCAGGTACGCTCCACTGGGCATATTGTTCCTGATTGCTGGAAAAATAGTTGAGATGGATGATATATCAGAAATGGGAACCCAGTTGGGAATGTACACCATCACAGTCACAATTGGCCTACTGATACATGCAGTCATCGTACTGCCCTTGCTCTACTTCATTGTGACGCGTAAAAATCCATTTGTGTTCATCGCTGGACTTCTGCAAGCCCTTTTCACCGCTCTTGGTACCTCTTCCAGGTGAGCTTTTACACCCATACTACTACTTCAGCTTTGTTTATTAGAATTAGAGTATATATATATATATATATTTATATACACTACCAGTCAAAAGTTTGGACACGGTAAGATTTTTAATGTTTTTAAAAGAAGTTTGGTCTGCTCACCAAGGCTGCATTTATTTAATTGAAATGAATTTTCAGCATCATTACTCCAGTCTTCAGTGTCACATGATCCTTCAGAAATCATTCTAATATGATTTGCTGCTCAAGAAAAATGTATGATTATTATCAATGTTGAAAACAGTTGTGTACTTTTTTTTTCTTTCAGGATTCCTTGATGAATAGAAAGTTCAAAAGAGCATTGCATTTATTTGAAATAGAATCTTTTGTAACATTAAAAATGTCTTTACTAAATTTAATGCATCCTTGCTGAATAAAAGTATTAATTTCTTTAATTTCTTAAATAAACAAACAAACAAAATTCTTACGGACCCCAAACTTTTGAACGGTAGTGTATAATATTACAAAAGCTTTGTATTTCAGATAAATGCTGTTCTTTTGAACTTTCTATTCATTAAGGAATCCTGAAAAAAAATTTACACAACTGTTTTCAACATTGATAATAATAAGAAATTATTTTTGAGCAGCAAATCAGCATATTAGAATGATTTCTGAAGGATCATGTGACACTGAAGACTGGAGTAATGATGCTGAAAATTCAGATTTGATCACAGGAATAAATTACATTTTAAAATATATTCAAATAGAAAACTAGAGTTTCATAGAAAATTTATTTTATATTGTAATAATATTTCACAATATTACTATTTTTACTGTATTTTGATCAAATAAATGCAGGCTTTGTGAGCAGAGGAAACTTTAAACATTAAAAAAACCTTAATGTTTCCAAACTTTTGACACTGCTGATTGATTCAAATCAGTGAAGAAACTTTTTAAAAAAGATTTTTTGATCATTAACTTAAACTGATGTTCACAATACTGACTCATAAGAGTAATTCATTTGGAATTTTTGTTGTACTGTATGTTTTTGATTCACTAAAAATATATATTTTTTTTCATTTGTTCGTTAATTGGGCGTGTGTTGTTTTGGTGTGCAGTCCACGAGGATGTCCTGTACACTGTGTTTTCTTTGCATCACATTCAGTACAGACCGGAAACTCACATTCATAAGTAAAATATTATTTCTTTTGCCGTAGCGCTCCAGCTTTTTGAGCAACATTTTCCTTTTGTGTTCCATGGAATAGTGTTGTTATGTGTTTGGAACATGATGATGTTTAACAGATGAGTAAGTGACAGACTTTCAAATTTGCCATGTCTCTCCATAGCTCTGCCACTCTGCCCATCACATTTCAGTGTCTAGAGGAAAATAACCATGTGGATAAACGAATAACCCGTTTTGTGCTGCCTGTGGGAGCCACCATAAACATGGATGGCACAGCTCTGTACGAGGCTCTGGCTGCCATCTTCATCGCACAGGTCAATAACATGGAGTTGAACTTTGGAGAGATCCTAACCATCAGGTACAGATAGGAATCATTAAAAAAAATTATTTTATGACAGCATACAACATTTATTAAATTAAGGCAAGACATGAATAGAGTACAATTTGTGATCACCATACTTCCCCAGTTAATTAACCACAGTACATCAAGACATTAACTTGTGTAATACACATTTGAAATGTTGTTTAAAAATGTAAATATCTATTTTTAAGATCTAATTTAAAAAAAAAAAACAAAGTCTAATTTGCATACATTTCCAGAACAGAAATATGAACACTGGAACTGAATGCAGGTTCAAAATTCTTGTTTCATTTTGTTGACATATTAGAGATACATAAGATTTTGGGTGTCTCATTTTATCACTCCATAAAACAGAAATACTGTTAACTGTCTGGAAGTTTGGTGTACTGAAGTGGAGATTTCTTGCTCAGTGCATGAGGGAAAAATAATAATTTTGAGAAAACTGCCTTTATAGATATTTATTATAATCTACAAATGCAAATGGATAAAGTGTAGTAATAATAATAATAATAATACTAATAAAACACGTTGTTTTTTTTCCTCCATAATCTCAAAATTGACCAGTGCATGAATTTCTTTCTCCTGTTATATCTTGCCTTTAATGTTAATTTCTCACACCATTCAGTATTTTATATATAATGAAACCAAAAATTTTAGAATACATGCTTTGTGTCATTTTTAAAGCATCACAGCAACAGCAGCCAGTATTGGCGCAGCTGGAATCCCTCAGGCCGGCCTGGTTACCATGGTGATAGTGTTGACTTCCGTGGGTCTGCCCACTGATGACATCAGTCTAATTGTCGCTGTTGACTGGTTGCTGTGAGTACAAAGTTTTTGTATTATAACAAATGTTTAATGTATTTTTGTGTGTGAGATCATCTTTCACAAGACTCAATACATGCATGGCTTACTTTACTTAAAAGGTTAGTTCACCCAAAAATGAAAATGATGTCATTAATTACTCACCCTCATGTCGTTCCACACCCTTAAGACCTTTGTTCATCTCCGGAAAACAAATTAAGATATTTTTTTTTAAAAATCCGATGGCTCAGTGAGGCCTGCATCGCCAGCAATAACACTCCCTTTTTCAATGGCCCATAAAGCTACTAAAAACAAATTTAAAACAGTTCATGTGACTACAGTGGTTCAACCTTAATGTTATGAAGAGACGAGAATACTTTTTGTGCTCCAAAAATAACAAAATAATGACTTTATTCAACAATATCTAAATGGGCTATCTGATGGGCGATTTCAAAACGCTGCTTCATGAAGCTTCAAAGCTTTAAGAATCAGTGGTTCAGAGCGCCAAAATCATGTGACTTTGGCAGTTTGATACGCGCTCCAAACCACTGAATCGAAACAACAAAAGATTCATAAAGCTTTAAAGCTTCATGAAGCAGTGTTTTGAAATCGCCCATCACTAGATGTTGTTGAATAAAGTCACTATTTTGTTATTTTTGGCGCACAAAAAGTCTAAAAATATTAAGGTTAAACCACTCCAGTCACATGAACTGTTTTAAATATGTTTTTAGTAGCTTTCTGGGCATTGAAAAAGGGAGTGTTATTGCTGGCGATGCAGGCCTCACTGAGCCATCAGATTGGATCAGAAATATCTTAATTTGTGTTCCGGAGATGAACGAAGGTCTTATGGGTGTGGAACGACATGAGGGTGAGTAATAAATGACAGAATTTTCATTTTTGGGTGAACTAATCCTTTAAGTTTTGCACATTAAACTGGTCTAGGAGGAGGTATTTGAACAACTACACACATCAGCTTTAACAAACAGACAGGGTTATCACTGGAAATACTGAAGAATTTTCAGATTTATATTCATTTGTATAGCACTTTTCACAATACACAGAAAATTTATTTATAATGTCTTAATATCTTCATGCCTTATAATCGCATTTAGCAGATTAGAGCTGGATGATAATATAGTTTACAGATGTCTTCAGAACATCACAAGTTGAAATTCTCCTGTTCAGGGTTCCCACAGCTTTTGATGAGTGAATGTCCATGACTTTTACAGTTGGATTATGAATACTGACATTTTAAAAAAAGTAAAAATGTAAAGCAACATATACTGTAGAAAATCTCAGCTGCGTGTTTGTTTATATCATATTATTGCACAACTCTATATATAAAGTTGGATATCCAACTGTATCCACATACATACAGTACACTCACATAAAATGATATATACACTATATACTGTAGCAAATTTTCATTGCAAAATGTAACTATTATCGTCTAGCTCTTTATATAAAGTTGTATATATAAGCATGTTCAACTTTATCTGCATGCACACAGTATACTTGTGTAGGGTGATATATATTATATAGCAGGGGTGGCTGACCCTGGTCCTGGAGAGCCACAGTCCTGCAGAGTTCAGCTCTAACCCTAATTAAACACACCTAATCAAGGTTTGAAAGGCTGCTAGAAAGCTATAGGCAGGTGAGTTTTTATCAGGGTTGGAGCTAAACTCTGCAGGACTGAGGCTCTCCAGGACCAGGGTTAGCCACACCTGCTATCAACCGCTTGATTGCTTGTATCATTGTAACATGTAAACTATATTATCGGCCAGCTCTAATCTGCTAAATGCGACTAAGGCATGAAGATATTAAAGGGGATTGACATATTGTGCAAAATTCACTTTTATAAGGTGTTTAAACACAGATGTGTGTCCACAGTGTGTGTAAACAAGCCTATAATGGTAAAAATCCACCCACTCCTTTTTTTATTATTCCCATAAATCATAAACAGTCTCTCTGAATGAGAGGTTCCAAATTTCCCCTTCTCTTACGTAAGAGTAGAGGGAAACTCTGCCCATGACTGGTGACGATCTGCCCTATTAGCTTAGCTCCTCCCCTGAGTGAGCTGTACACAGTCCACCATGTTTATCTCCTCGCCAGAGCATTTAACAGCAGCATTCAAGTAAGAAATGTATTCTTATTAAAGCTACTAAAGTTATTTAATCAAGAGCAGTGAGTGATTTTCTGTTTTTCTTTTGTTGTTTGATTCATATTAACAGCATATATAGCAGTAGGTACTGTATATTACGCTGCTGTCACTTTAATACACAGACCTAATAAACACATGCAGTTTCTTTCCCTGCTGATTACATTCACAGACATAACTGACTGTTTTTGTGAACCTTGTGCGTTTTTGACAATTTAATAAGACGTAAAAGAGAACTTAGTTTAATACTCTCGGGACGCGCCGCCTGACATTCAGCTTTCTGTGTGCGTGCTTCAGATGTGTGCACTCAGAAAACTATATATCATGTTTAAACTGTTATGGCTTTAAAACGCATGAAGATGATGATGAAGAACTGCAATGCCACATGAGCGTGACCGCGATAGAGATTATTTGGCAGGGTATCCGAGGCACGAGCTGTACAGGCTCCGCCCTCTTCTGGAAAGTGGGGTGGGGAGCAGCAGCTCATTTGCATTTAAAGATACATGCATGAAAACAGCATGTTTTTCCTTCCACTCAAAAATGGGCATATACAACATGGTATAATGCCTATTTGTCTCACACTAAGGCCCTTGAAACTTAGTAATTAATGTCGTGAAGACAAAAGAATTAATTATGTGTACAAAAAGAGACATGACAATCCAGCCAATTTCACTTGTGAGTCAACAAGTAGAAATTGTGGAGAATTTTAAATATCTTGTCTCAATCCTGGACTCACAGGTGAGCTTTGTCGATAACTCTGAGTATATCTTTAAAAGATGTTCACAGACTATTTCTTCTAAGACAACTCATAGTTAGTCAGCACATTTTAGAACTTGTTTACAAATCTATTGTGGGGAGTGTACCGTCTTATCATATCCCTGCCTGGTATAAACACTGAAACTGTAGATCTAAGAATAAGCTTACCAGAATTGTGTCAATGGCAAGCAAAATTGTTGGCAGACCACAGAAGCCCTTAGGACAACTTTATGTTGAAAGGGCAAGGAAGAAGGCGAGAAGTATTCTTGCAGATAGTTCTCACCCTCTTTTTAGCCAATTTGAGCCCTTGAAATCAGGTAGGCGCTACAGAATACCTCTTGTGAATAAAAATATGTTTAAGCGATCATTTATTCCAAATGCTAATTCTCAATTCTGCAAGTGTTTGATAAATTAAATGACAGCGGCATGAATTGTAATCTTTATGAAATGTGAATTTGTCCGTTTTTTGTTCTGCTTTTTTTTTTTTTTTTTTTTTAAGACTACTTGTATATTTATTTTATGTGCTGGTGAGCCAAAGACAATTTTCCACCTCGGTGGACAATAAAGATATACAATACAATAATAAATGATCTGTGGGGTATTTTGAGCTTAAACTTCTGGGGATACCTGGGACTTATATTACATCTTGTAAAAAGGGGCATAATAGGTACCCTTTAAGATATAATAAACATTATGATTTTCTGTAAAGCTGCTTTGAAACATTGTGTATTATGAGAAGCGCTATACAAATTGACTTGACATCTGAAGGCGTTTTGATGTAATATTCCTACACACAGACAGAACTTCAGGGCTGAGCAGGAAGTGAGATATTCCATCTTTCACATTTCATAACCCATAATCAAATGTACATATCCATGCAGCATCTGCTTCCAGTGAGTTTTAGAACCCATTGAACAATACACCCGTATCCAATAGCATGTTCTTGAGACCTTTATTCCCACCACAGTCACAGCAGTCACCGAATTCAAGTTCAGTCAGGGACCTTGTCGTCAGATTATGTGCTGGTTAAAGTGGAGTACAGAACAGAAGAGGCATTGTGAGGAACGTTCATGCTAGGAAAGATGGGTCAGGAAAAACACCACACAAGAAGGAGGGACTGTTTTTCTTAAGCAGAGGCTACACGAGGCCCTCAAAACACAACAATGGCTCAAGTGACAGTGATCCAGATGTGTAAACATCACTATTGATAAGGAGATGACTTTGATAAGATTTTCTGGTGCATTTTGGTCAAGAAAAGCATAATTCCAGCAATAATTCCTGAATCTGTTTGTTTTCAGAGATCGGCTGCGCACCACCACAAATGTTTTGGGCGACTCTATTGGTGCTGGCATAGTGGAGCACCTGTCCCGTCACGAGCTGCACTCTACCGATGCCGAGATCGGAAACTCCGTGGTGGAGGAGAATGAGACCAAGAAATCATATCAGCTCATCTCTCAGGAGAGCGAGCGTGAGAATGCCAAGAACCCTGACAGCGAGACCCAAATGTAACTGCTTGTTTCCTGAGCAGAAAACTGGATTTTTTTTTGTACAAACATTAGTGACTTAGTCAGACACTAGTCTGATATTCATCACAAGTTTTTTATATGCTTGTCAAAGACATCCAAATGTACTGAAGTCCATTGCACAAGTAAAGATGGACATGTGTGGTCCACAGCGGTCCTCTTTGAACTGTTTTATTGTAGAGTAAATAGTTTAGTTTGGTAAAAATCTGTTTTCATTAGACATTATTTTTAATAATTTTTTAGATGTAGATTTGTTTTTGTTAATTCAAGAGAAACTGAATGTCATTATGGAACTTGTTTATTGCTTCTACTTGGGCTGGCTATGGTTTGTTGAATTTAAATAAGCAATGAATTACATCCATTCACTTTGTTTTAGCATTACTCACTCAGTTACAATGTTAAAAAGAAATAAGTGAAGCATGTTTAAACTGGTTGTTATGAAAAACACAGGATGTTTTGGCAGCTTAAGCTGGAAAGTGAGTCGGTAAGTCCAGAAACAAGAGTAAAATGTTTTTTATGCTACACGATTTCAGCAGTCATTATCTGTGGTCACTGTGACTGTGCATGCATTGTTTTTGGAGAAACTGTAAATTCAGCTGATGTAATCATCTTATTTCAAGGCTTTTATAGATGACTGTCATTCTGTACAAAATAAAGAAATCTATAAATAAAAAAAGCAGTTTGGCCAGGACTGCTCACATTGCCCGTGTTCTTCTCAGGACGTGTCCTTAACAACCATTTTTTTTTTTTTTTAAACACACAATTGATTTCACTTTGCAATGACAATTCTAGCACTAATGTAACACCACCAGTTCTGCAGTATTGCATTCATTATCAGCTGACAATAGCTCATCAACCTTGACATCTCTCAATCACTCACTATTCTACTATATTTATCAAGTACATGGTGTTACCGTCTTAGAAAGAACATGTGATATGATCTCTGTGCATATCAAGACCTTGTTGACACAATTTTATCATCTCCTTCTTGACCTGTCCCAGCAGTTTTTTTTTTTTGTTTTTTGTTTTGAGGTGAGTATAATTTTACATTTAACTGAGAACACTCTTTATAGTGGAAAAAGGTTCCTAACTTAAAAAAAAAGAACTTTCACTGTTACACTCAAACCATCCTTGTTCACATTACTTAACTACACAAACTTAATTTAACGGAGTTGTTTCTACTAAAATGAGTATAGTCAGCTTTACTTAAGTGTTTGTTCAGTCAGCTTAACATTGTTAAATGAAACCCACAAATTAATGTTGACAACTAACTGGGTAGTGGATCGGTAGTTCCCAGCATGCTTTGCAAGGGACTGCATTACAATAATTTAGGGATTAAAGTGTTATTTTATGTTTTTCAGTAAAGGGAAAGATGTTGTTAGGTTATGTTAGTGTTTAATGTTCAGTTAGTTTGGACATTTAGAGGAGTTTCTTTAATGTTTTCAAATTTTGTAGTTACCATCATGCAGAAGAGTGGCGCATGAGCACTCATATATGCATCTTTATAGGATAGAATTCCTGCTCTCATTTCAATTGAGTTTGTTCAAGGAGTTATTTTTTTTGGAGTGCATTTTGTTGAGCAGGTTAATAAGGTAAATTAAGTCAATAAATGTGTTCAACTTATGTAATAAACCTATAAATTTAACATAACATTATTAAATAAATGGCACATGGCACATTAATATTATGTAACAGTGACAAATTCAAATGATTTGTATTTACTCAAAGAAATTTTGTCAGCTGTACTTGAATTTCTTTTGTTCATACAACTAAATTATTTGTACAAATTACTCAATATTGTTGTGTAGAACCACTTGACACTTCTTTTTTCAAGTAAATCCAACAGTTCATTTTTTTGAGTGTAGATTATTAAAATGTTCTTTACACAGAAAAAGATGGTTCTTTAAGAACTGTTCACAGAAAGATTCTTTGGGTATAGCAACACATACAATCTATCTTAAAGTTTTATCAATAGATTGAGCAAACAGTGGCCCCAAAATGTGTTTGGACACTTATACCTCACTAAACAATGTATGAATATTACTGCATATATTGCAAAATATCTAGACAAAGCAAGTTTATTCATATACACATTGTGTATAAAAAGTACTATACATAGACATAGTAAGGAAAGAAGAAAACATACAATTGTCTATTATAAAATAAAACACTTATATATATGCATTTTGCACATGCTTTTATCCAAAGCAACATTTTTTTTTTTTCTCCAGTTCATGCCTTACCTGGGAATCGAACCCATGACATTGGCATTGCTAGAGCCATGCTCTATTGTTTGAGCTGTAGGAATAAAAAGAAAAAGACACAAAAAGAAATAAAATGAAAAAATTCCAAATTAATAAAAGGAAAGAAATATTAAGCATAAGAGAATATAAACTAAAAAAAAATTGATGCAATCAGAAGAACTACTTTCTTGAGAACATGAATACCATTCTTGAACACCATTGGGATAAATGACATTTAATGGTTAATGGAAGTCATGATATATTATAGCTAAATATATTTCATACAGCTACACAGAATTATTTTACTTCAAAAGACCAATAAATATCTAAAGAAAGTGAACTACAGGTGTGCCCACTAGCTTTAATCGTTATACTAAGTCGCCACCCAGTGGTGAGAAATGAAGCTACAGAAAGGCTCAAAGGAACAGGGCTCTATATCAAGTTATAACCCTTAAGTTCCTACAACACTGAAGACTACTACCGGTTCCCCAGTGTGTGTGTGTGTGTGTGTGTGTGCGTATATATATATATATATATATATATATATATATATATATATATATATATACACACACATATATATATAGTAGTTTCTTGATTATGCAATAGGATGTTTGAGGCATTCCAATATTCTATTCAATTATATTCTGTTCTAATATTCTATTCTGAGGATCATATAAATTATAAATTTTGCAAAGGAATCCCATTATTTTTTTTATATGCATCATACTTAATGTGTAATATACACTACCATTCAAAAGTCTGGGATCGTTTCGATTCGAAGTTTCTTCGGCATCTATTTTATCCAAAAATTGTGAAATATTACAATTTAAAACAACTGTTTTCTATTTGAATATATTTTAAAATGTAATTTATTCCTCTGATGCAAAACTACATTTTTAACATCATTACTCCATTCTTCAGCGTCACATGATCCTTCAGAAATCATTCTAATATGCTGATTTGACAACATAAATGTCTTTACGGTCACTTTTAATCAGTTTAATGCATCCTTGCTGAATAAAAGTATTAATTTCTTTACAAAAAAACCCTAACACCAAACTTTTTAATGGTAGCGTATAATGTTACAAAAGCTTTCTATTTCAGAAAAATAATTCTTGAGCAGCAAATCAGCATATTAGAATGATTTCTGAAGGATCATGTGACACTGAAGACTGGAAATTCTGGAAAGCTGAAAATTCAGCTTTGATCACAGGAATAAATTACATTTTAAAATGTATTTAAATAGAAAACAGTTTTAAATTGTAATATTTCACAATATTACTGTTTTTATTCTCTTTCTGTATACTCACAAATATTTGTATATGTGTTTTATTCTTGCTTTACATCCACCTCAGTACAGTACAGTTCATGTAATAGTATTTATAATGCCCCCCCACCCACCCACCCACACATATATATACATATATATATATATAAAAAATGTATATTATAGTATGAGTATTAATTATAAAGTATATTGAAAATAACACTATTAATATGCCCTGATGTGGATGTAAAATATATATTTAAAAAAATCTAGAATAGAAAATATCTTGAATCATTTGGGCTCTGAGTTGTATGTGTTTTTCGCACCTGACTGAAATACACTGGAAATTGTCAGCAAATCTGCGGGGAAAAAAAAAAATCACGTTATTAGTATTTGTATTTCCGGTCAACCTACAATTCCCTCTGACTAGCGACAAAGCATCAGTTGTGGGGCTTTTTGTTGTGAAACAAAGACGCAAGAAAATGTGTTTTACGAACATTTACGCGACTGGTTAATAAGGAGCTGAATTAAACTCTGCTCCATGATGAAATGTTTTTAAAGTGTGATCAGAGACAGCCTGACCTCCCCCACCCCAGATAAAGATAGAGTTGGCTTGTTGTTAGCTGGCTCGGCTAAACAAACCCCGCTAGCCCGCGCTGATCTTTTTATAGCAGAGAGGGGGAGCCAGAGACTTACAGCAGACCGACAACCAAGCTCTCATCCCAACAACAGTCCCCTTATTTTTTTCTTCTTTGAAGTTACCCCAAGCTAAGGTAAATATGAAACCCTCTCACAATTCCTGCTAAGTCTATCTTCGCGTTCCCTTACCACATTTCGACACATTTCCATTTTGTTTTTCTCGACGGAACGGCTCTGAGGAGACGAACGTCGCAACGGCTCGGCTAGTCGTTCTCCTCCGGCGCGCCCCCGTGGCGGGAAGCGCGTGACCCGGCGTCGCGCTCGTGCGTAGAGTCCGAGGCTTCTGGGGAGCTCGCGGAGGCCTCGCGACACAAACACGGACGAGTGTTTTTGTGTGGAAACTCAAACGGATTATATACAAATATCCCACGCGCACTGTGATGACCGAAAACGTTTCGTCGCACGACGTACAGCGTGAGGAACGAATGGAGGAAAGCAAAAAGTGTTTTTATTGTTCGCGAAGGGAGACAGAAAGATGTGCGTAGCCGAACTAGCTTTCGCGAATGTTTAGCTTAGCAGAGGCTGTCGTTTGTTAACACTAAATGACTAAACTTTTGACAGAAAATTGTATATAAAATAACTGAGTTTGTTATTTGAATAAGTAAGAACACAAGCGGCTCGGGTTTCTATAAAAAATTCACCTTTCAGATCAGAGCAATGCTAACTAGCCAGCATCTGCAAGGAATCTATTAAGTCCCGAGCTAACGCTTTGCTAATAGTCAAAATCATCTCTAATAATCTTTCATTTACCCACGAACGACTTGAATGCTTGTTATGGTAAATATTTACAATCTCTGGTGTTCATTACTTCTCTATGTTCGTCATGTTTTGAGTCATTACGGCTGAATAAACGTCAGCGAAACGCTTTGAGGATGAATGGTTCCTCTCTCCAGCGATCGACTTGTCAACACTGTGTTTTGGTCATTTTGTGTCACCCTGTTTGTACAGATGTGATGCTTCACTCCACTGTATGACCTGCCAAATCCTTTAATAGCATCTTGCATCAACGATTTAGCGAATAATAACATAAATTAGTCACAGTCATAATTGCATTCAGAACTTAAGCAAACTGAAATTCGTTTACACCGTGTTTTCGATGTAAAATACAAATATGTGATCGCTTTAGACGTTGAAATCGTTTTTGATTGTGCAGTTTTATTTTCTAGCGACAACAGGTTTGATTATGAAATTATGCATTATATGCATATCGCTGCCGAGTTGTTGTCATGAAACCTGCATGCAAGCGATCGGAATGGATTCATGAATATAAATAAGTGAAGTATTGACATTTAAAGGGACAGTGCAACAGAAATGCCCGTTTGCATTTGTAATCTGCCCGTCAGTGATCATCTTTGGACTGTTTACCTTCAGAATACAGTTTCATATGTAAATGATTCATGAATATTAATGTATTCTAAATAGCCCGGATGCGGAAATGCATTCTTGGGATACTGTAGCATCTCCTTTTGATAACATGGAAGAGGTGTTTATGATTGTTTTATTTGCAGTGCATTTAAGATTTGTTTAAACACAAACACGCAGCTTGTTGTCTTCTGAGCAGTGATGTAGTATATTGTTTTGCTTAAGTGTAAAATGTGTTCTAGTTAAATTATGTGAGGTCTGCTTCTTAGCATCTCCTCTTTTGTGCTTACTATGTTCTGTCAATCTCCCAGCTGTCTCCTTTGGGAGACAGGGTTGGGCTTGCATATCTAATAGAGGGGTGTGTCCTCAGTCCATCCTCTGTCAGTCCAGAGTGGGTGTGTCCGTTAGGCTGTCTGCACTGTTTGTAGATGTTATCTGTCTCACATGATGCTCCTCTGCATGGTAGTTAGTGTACATAGAAATCAATACACCTGTTACAGACAGTAAGTCTGAGTGGACTGATTCTGCCAGGAAGCATAGTGTCTGTTTTGAAGCGAGTGTATAATTTATGTTGATCTATTCAAGTCAATGCACAGAATCATTTGAAAAGGCAAACATCCCATTCATAACCTCATGCAAACCCTCTTTCTTTTTGTAGGATTGAGTGAGATGTGATGGTCAGCGTATAAATATCTCTGTGGAACTCTGTGTGCATAAGACTTCTGTGCCCAGCCGTCAGTATGAATGGGGACATGCCACATGTGCCCATCACAACCCTTGCTGGGATCGCTGGTCTCACTGACTGTAAGTACACTCATCACACTACTCATACTTGACTGGCCAATGCACACATTTTTGGTGGATTTGGTTCTAGAATTTTTTCCCCCCTTAATTTTCCTGTAGGGATTTTACAAAAATTCTACAATATAAGCAATGAACCAATCTGCAAGATGAACCACAACATTGCAATCTTTTGCTTTAAAACACAAAAATCTGTGTACTTAAATTCTTTTATGTGTGAGTGAACAATTCATCCCATGAGGCATTGCAAATGAGGAAATTGGGAAATAAAAATGACGGTCAAATATAAAACTATTGATTTTTTTACATATATATATATATATATATATATATACACACACACACACACACACACACACACACATACTTATCAGGGACTACTAGGGGTGTGACGATACACTTAGCTCACTAGATGATACACAATATTGGGTTCACGAGAACGGGATGATATTTTAACACTATTTTTAAGAAATCTTCATTGACGAAATGTAAGACTGGAAATATAGTCTTTTATTTGACTACAGGTCACAAAATGCAAAACAATTCAGGTGTATTTTGAAATGTTTTAACTAATCTCTAGTGAATATTTTACGTGAATATTATGACACAAATGAAGCACAAAGCTTTGATTACATAAGAAATAATATGTTAGCAATTAAATGTTACATCACAGCCATGGCTGAATGAAAGGAATGTGAGCCCATAAATTTAAGCTTTGTATTCTGTTTTGCATTCTGGTCACCCAATTATCAGCTAATTTAACAATATTTCATTAGTTATTCACTGGACATGGAATCTCTTATTTCTTTTCCCAAAACTTCATTTTCACGGGGGATTATAAATATTTCTTCCTTTGGTTCACTTTTAATTAGGCCTTTTTTATTTGCATTTCTTTACTGTTGTAAAGTAGAAAAAATGCTGTAGAACAGTTACCTTTTTGCTTGCACGTAACATTCTATTTAACAGAGTTTGTCCTTGTTATTAGACTTGGTAAGGCACGTCATGTTTATTTGTATAGTGCATTTCACACACGCTGGTGATTTTAGTTTCACTTTCTCTGGCAGCGCAAAATCAAACATAGCCTAAATGTCTTGCACCTGCGGAAGATAAACTTTGCTTTTAAGGTCAGTTGCTTGTAACATCAGGAAAAACATAAAGATATTAGAAAAGAGAGTCTCTTTCCTGCTCGTATCCCACGTCCCTCTCAAAGCACAGAGCGGTATATGATGCATCTTTATATTTATTAATATATGTATCCAGTCAAAAGTTTGGACATGGTAAGATTTTTAATGTTTTTAAAAGACGTTTCGTCTGCTCACCAAGGCTTCATTTATTTAATTAAAAATACAGTTAAAACGTTAATATTGTGAAATATTATTACAATTTAAAAAACAGTTTTCTGTTTGAATATATTTTATAAAGTAATTTATTCCTGTGATGGCAAAGCTGAATTTTCAGCATCATTACTCCAGTCTTCAGTGTCACATGATCCTTCAGAAATCATTCTAATATGCTGATTTGCTGCTCAAGAAACATTGTTGGAAACAGTTGTGTACTTTTTTTCAGGATTCCTTGATGAATAGAAAGTTCAAAAGAACAGCATTTATCTGAAAGACAAAGCTTTTGTAACATTATACACTACCGTTCAAAAGTTTGGGGTCAGTAAGAATTTTTTATTTTAATTTTTTTGAAAAGAAATTAAAGAAATTAATACTTTTATTCAGCAAGGATGCATTAAATCGATCAAAAGTGACAGTAAAGACATTTATAATGTTACAAAAGATTATATTTCAAATAAATGCTGTTCTTTTGAACTTTCTATTCATCAAAGAATCCTGAACAAAAAATATTGTACACAAATATTTTGTACAATTGTACACAATAAATGTTTCTTGAGCAGCAGATCAGCATATTAGAATGATTTCTGAAGGATCATGCGACACTGAAGACTGGAGTAATGATGCTGAAAATTCAGCTTTGATCACATGAATAAATTACTTTATAAAATATATTCAAACAGAAAAGTTATTTTAAATTGCAATGATATTTCACAATATTACTGTTTTTACTGTATTTGTAATTAAATAAATGCAGCCTTGATGAGCAGACAAAATATATATAAATATATTTATATACACACACACACACACACACACTACCACCCCAACCACCGCACCACTGCTGAGTTGGTCCATAACCACTGCGGTGGTAAAAAGACTGCCACCGTCACAGTCATAATTATATCAAATGCCTGCAGAGGGTGTCAATGGACTGGTGATCGTTGTTGTTGTTGCTCTTTACAGCATGATCAAATCCTTGTTTAATATTGGCCAAACAACATTTAATTCAAATGTCCATTTATCTTTAATATTTGGCCACTTCTTTACAATAGAGATGCTACAGCCACTGTAATTTCTTGATCTAGAACATGTGGGCATCAGAACATGCAAACTCAGAGCGAGGGTTTAAACTAACTATATTGTGATACATATCATTATCGTGAAATAAAATTTCTCATATCGTGAAATAAGAATTTGGTTAAATTGCCCACCCCTACACTACACATATAAAATTGAGCTTTTGAGAGAGGAAAAACTGATAATTCACGTATAAGTCGCATTTTATTATTACATTAATGTAAAATACTGGTAGGCCTAAATAAAGTGATATGTTTACAAACAGGAACACAATAAACATAGCTATAGGCTGTTTTAGTTCCCCTCACTCCACAACAAATCCTTTAGATTTAACGAAAATCAGAACAGAACAAGAATTAAAAATAAAAGAAGCTATAAAGAATAAAAGAATGTACACGTCAAGACAAAATGAATCAATTTACAGTGAAACTGAAACAGAAACTGGCTCATGTAGCCTACCTCTCTCATTTGGCACAAATCCAAATGTTTCCATATTTGTGATTTATCTGAATGCTAAACTATTATTTATTATGTAAACTAGGCTTACTTTACTCACGTTCCCATATCTACATAAAACACCATCCTTCACATGCGTAGAAATGTGCTTGGCATAACACCGCAGTGGGGCGGTGGTCATGCTGACCGGCACAGATTGTACTACAGACTATTTAAACTGAGCAGTGAAATTTTTTAATATGTTTTGTTTGACTGTTTTTTTTATTTTGATAATGAACAGGCTGTGATGTCCAGTTTGCAAGAGCTGATAATGCTGTGTGTGTGTGAAGCACCTGCGCGATCACTTGAAGCAACTTAAAATACTTTGTCATTTATGGTCATACAGAAGAGTAAGACATCATTAGAAACTAATGTTAAACTAAAGTTTACTTTTATTTGTATACGTTCACAATAAAAACAAAATATTGTGCTTTTGTAAAATAAACAAGACAAACAGGTAGGGCTGGGCGATATGGCAAAAAAAATAAAATCTCTCTTTTTTTTTTTTTTTTTTTTTTTTTTTTTCTCAGAACGCTTTGACCGATTCATGATTTCGATTTGATTTTTTGACTGTTTAACTAGTCAATTTAATAACTTAACTACAATGTGATTTAAGTAACATTCTCTTTATTAACAATATGGTTAAAAAAAAGTTCCATTCCAAGTGCACCACACATGAAGTGATCAACATGGTGTAAATGTAAAACAATTTGTTAAATATCTTTGCAGAAAATATGCCTGAAATATGAAGGCAAATGTTGTACAAACTTATCTTTAAACACATCTTATATACTCAGAAATAATATAAAATAAGAAAATGTTAAATATTTCTTAGCCAAAAAGTAATAGCAATAAATAACACCAGTAATAGGCTATTATTAACAGCAAATGCTTTGTAAAAACAGAAAACACAGCAGCTTTCAGCCCGTCGCCATCATGCAAACATGAAATATCAAACAGGTTTACAGGTTTTTGCATTCCATTGCGCTATTTGTCCTATTGTTTTTATTTTTGGCGGACATGTTTGGGTGTTGCACTCGTGTCTCGCGTCTTTTGCAGCGTCTCACCCATGAAACGGCATTCTAAAAACACGGCGGTCAAGTTAAAAAAAAGCTCAACTCGCGTTTAATATCTTTGCCTTTTTTTCTCATTCCACTGCCTGCGTCTAATTTTTATAATGCAATAAAGCATTTCTGAATGAACAGCCGCTTAAGAATAGTGATGTGTTCTACGTTCATAGAGCGTCACATGAGAGCGGTTAATCAGGCGCACCGGCACCATTATGAGGTCGGATCATTTTCTTCTCCTAATACAGTTATCGTTGCTGTATTGTCAACATGTCTAATTGTAACGCTTGCTAACATTTTTATTCAAAATCGTGATTTCTCGATTTAAAAAATAATAAAATCGAGGCAAAACATTAAATTCGAATTAATCGAAAAAATCTGAAATCGCCCAGCCCTACAAACAGGATGCGCTTTCTGCCATCTCTGTTTCTTTGTTTGTGTGTCACAAAAATAAACCAAAACTCAGCCTATAGGCTACTATTTCTCACACAGTTTAGTTTTCATTCACAGAAGCGCTCCAGGTGCATAGTGTGACGATGTGTGAATCCTCATGTTCGGTTCTTTATGCTGCTATTAGAACATATAAAACTAAACGCCTGGAAAACGAATTTTGGTATTTTTAATGGGTCACAGTAGTGTTGTCACGATAATGGAATTTCCAACTTCGATACGATACCTTGAAAAATATCGATATTCGATACCATTTTTGATACCACGGGGAAAACTGATATATGTGTATATATATATATATATATATATATATATATATATATATATATATATATATATATATATATATATATATATATATATACATACAGATAATTTATCATCTCATAACTTTTTGATAATTTTGGCAGTTATGTTGGAATAGCTTACACACAGCACAGGGAGTCTTTATTTGAGTCGTTGAACTACATTTACAAAAAAAAAGACAAGTAAATGGTCAGTAATAAGAACAAATAAGCAAATTACAAACGACAGCACAAACAAATACAATAGAATAAAGAGACCATCCCTGTTATATAAACAATAACATTATTCTTTGGGTGCCATGTAGTGATATCCAAAGTAACAAGCGTTTTGCACATGGTTATTTAATGTGTGTGTATATAATGTGTATATATATATGTAAAAAAAAAAAAAAAAAAATATATATATATATATATATATATATATATATATATATATATATATATATATATATATATATATAAACCATTTTGTTTGCATATTTCCAGCATAAATGACTGCATTATTATTTTTTTACTTGTAAATTATATTGTTATAACATTTTGCTCATACTGTCCACTCCTTCCTAAAAGCTCATTTACATTATTTACATTTGTTTTACCTTAAATTTGTATGCTATAAATGTTACTTTGGTCCCGTTTAATATAGAGTAATTTATTCTGGTCTCAGAGTTGTTGTTTTTTTGTTTTTAAATTTTGCTGAAAAGAAGTTGCTTTCATGGACTCTACGCTATAAAAGGGGTGTTTTACATTGGGTGCGTCAGAACATCTCTGACTGCGCTATAGGTGCCTGTTAGATTTCTACCCTGGGAGATCTTGTAATAAAGAAAACATGGTCTTATTGCACTCTGTTTTTGTGTACAGTGTTGAACCAGCTGCCCCTGCCCTCCCCTTTACCGGGCACCACCACTAAGAGCCTGCTGTACAGCGGGCGTGTAGCTGAGGAAGTGGGGCGTCTGATGGGCTGCAGGGATGAAACTCTGGTCTCTCAGCTTGCCAGCAGCCTCAGCCAGGTCTCCACGGAGCACATGTGAGTTTCTGCTTACATTTGCCTAGTACATAAACCACACACCTGCATGCCTTTTCTGTCTCTGCCTATCTTAAGGCCTTGGTATAGTTAATTTTTCATGCTCTGCTCCGTATTACGCACGGTCATGTCCGCACAGCTTACGGTACTCAACAGCGGATGAGCACGGATGGACGCGTTCGACATGTGCACAGTTCACTCGGAAGGATAGAAGGAAGTAGCTGATCTGCTATTGCATGCAAAGTTTAGAGAACCAAAACAGAAACGATGGAGAAGGATATGCTGCTTTGTCTCTCTTTACACACTCGTATTGGACTACTTTACAGTACATCACAACTGTGTATATTGCCACCTAGTGAACTCTTCTGTTTCAACATTCATGGTGTGCGCGGACATCCGCGGACCCTCCCGATGAGGAAAATTGCGTCATGTGGACAGTGCGTGGAGTGTCAGAGAACGTGGACGGCCAAAGCATACTTTGGGCTTAAAGGATTAGTTCACTTCAGAATTCAAATTTCCTGATAATTTACTCACCCCCGTGTCATCCAAGATGTTTGTCTTTCTTTCTACAGTCAAAAAGAAATGAAAGTTTTTGAGGAAAACATTCCAGAATTTTTCTCCATATAGTGGTCCAAATTACAGTTTAAGTGCAGCTTCAAAGGATCTTCATAAGGATCTTATCTAATGAAATGATCGTTCATTTAAAAAAAAAAAAGAGATACTTTTTAACCACAAATGCTTGTCTTGCATTAACTCTGCGATGTGCCACGTAATCACATTGGAAAGGTCACGTGTGACCGAAGTACCACAGTAGAAAAACTCCATCTCATTTTCTCCTCCAACTTCAAAATCGTCCGACATCGTTGTTTTACCTTTTTTTGTAAAGGCCGTTTGACTTAGTCTTTGCACATTCGCTTTGTAGACACTGGATCAGTACTTCCGCCTACATCACATGTAACCTTTCCAACGTGATTACATAATGCGTGACTATTTAGATAATTTACTCACATGGGGGTGAGTAAATTATCAGGAAATTTTAATTCTGAAGTGAACAAATCCTTTAACTCTCTGCACATGCAGGTCTATCTGTACTTAGGGCCCTATGAAATCTGTTTTATTTTTTCCCAATTCATTGTTCTCCGTTTTAATTTCTCTGTATTCTGATTTTAATGGTTTAATTAAATTTAATTAATAAGCAAAATGGTTGTCTAATCAGTTGAATTTATAAAACTTTTAACAATTTAATAATTCATATAATAATAATTAAATATATTTATATTTTTGGATTCTGTTTTTAATTTATCAGGTAAAGGTGGTACCAAATTAATGCATAAAACTAATAGTTTAATTAATCTTTTAAAATGTAAGTGCTGTACAAGAGGTTTACAGTTTAAATTAAAACTTCATTCTTTATAGGAACATCATACAATTTTGTTTTATCAGTAATGTTTTAATAAACTATTGCAAGGAAACAGGAAGGACTGCAGTTTAATATTTACAGTAGTCCACATCACATTTAAGTGTACAGCCCTACTTTTAATTTAATAATCCAAAATTTGCCAAACTTTGTGAGATTCCACGTTATACAGTAAACTCCATTTTTATAACTGGATTCTGTGATTCCATCTGGATTTTCTGCATTGTGGAAATCATAGGGCTCCATGTACTCTGTGGTCTATGTGTCTCAAATCTGATGGGTTTTCCACAGAGAGCTGAAGGACAGCCTGGGCAGTGATGATTTGGAGGGAGATGTTCCAGTTCTGCTGCAGCTTTTGCTGTCCAGGAACCCCAACATTTTCAGGAATAAGACTGCACCCAGCACTCCCCAGTATCCGGCCCAAGCAGGTAAGAGTCATTTCAAGCACATAGGGAAACGGATATTACTGTCTCTCTGTAGCTTTGTGTCAGGTGTCTTAGATTACGAACATTGCAGTTTATTGCTCTGGCCACATCTGCGGTCCTCATGCCTCCTGCAGCAGGACTACGGCATGTTCACACAGGTGTTCAGGGACCCATGGCATCCTTCTCCTGGTGTTATTCAGAGTCAGTAGAAAGTTCAACCTGAGGAAATAATTTAATAACAGTTTTATGTACAGTACTGTGCTGTGTTTGCTTTTGCTTTTGTAACACTTCTAACTGATGGGTGCATGTGGTGGAAATTCACCTGTAAGATAAAGTCAGGTCACTCAGTGGTAAAAATCAAGCAAAATTATTTTTCTCGTATGAGCCCAGGTAGTCTTTAAAACAAAGTATTTATTTAGTACAATCATACATATTCATTTAACATAGAACAAAGACTATTGCAATTGATTGGGTAAGTAAATGGATCTTCATCTACTTGAGTCTTCCTCTCTACATCTTATAAATATCATTACTCCCACCCAAGCTTGTAATGATATGTGTGTCTGCCTACAGAATGTTTATTTTCTCTCTGCAGCTTGTGTCCTTCTGATAAGACAGATTCTGCCTCCCTGTTCAAAATAATTTTGAAACAACAGAGAAGAAAACCAAATGAATTATTTCTCCATAACGTAACCATTAGTTTGTTAGTTAGTGTGTGTTAAAACAGTCAATATTTAAATAAATAAATCCACATCCAATATACTTGCCACTGCTCCATTCTTCACTAACAACCTTTTTACAAAACCTGCATTACATTGACCACATCACAAAACAATCCAAGCTGATATGTGTCAGAAAATGTTGTGTGCGAAAGTTATATGTTGCAAACTCATCTATTCTAAAATATCTTGTTTTATCTTCTGTGACTTCATTGCGATTACTTAATGACTGATTGATGTCATTCTTTCCTACTTTAGAAGCAAAGCTAGCCATATTTAAACATTTAGTAAACATCTCAATTGTGTTGTTACTCATCCAGGCCATTATTCACATTCTTGTTTTTCCATAGGTATAAGTCAGCAGTCAATGGCACCACCATATAAAATCACGCATGGCTCCATGCAGGGAAGCCCAGCCTCTGCCAATTACCAGCAGGCCTCTATGTCCCACAGCCCCTCTGGGTGAGCCTGCTTTCTAATTCAGTTTTCATGTGAAGGACTTGCTTGTGCTTCTATTTGTGTCACGTCCAGTTGCATTTTGTTGTACAAAACAAACCAACAACTGCTGTTATTTACTATTTTAGCCAGCATCCAGCATGTTTCAAAAACAATGTTACGTGTGGGGTTTAATGTGTGATTTATTTTGGTATTAACACATTAATGCTATGCTAAGGAGAAAACAAATATAAATGTCAACATTGCTTTAACATAGGGCTGCTTGATGAATCAGAATAAAACTTAAAACGCAATATTGCTTAATGTGAATATCAAATCTTGAAGGCTTTGATTGAATTAAATACATAAATGTACTGCATGTTTCAGAGTGAAACATGGCACTGTGTTCATCACATGAGCAGCTCATGATCCATTGTTTTCAGTGTCTGGGGAGCAGCTTGGTTCACTGTACATGCTGCTCCACACAAAGTTTGGGTCACTTATAATGTGCATTTTTAGAGATGCAACAAATAGCTGCTTTTCCACTGTCGGGTCGCTGTCATTGCGTAACCGTTCCATTCCGTGCCGATCCGGGCCAGCTGGTACGGTTACGGTTTTGTTTTCCACTGTGGGGCTGATAACGGCCGCTCTTTGGAATGTAATATAAAAGTGTCAGTCATTGCATTGGTAACGCACCAGTTTACTTATGATCAGTGTTGGGTGTAACACATTTCTAAGTAACGCGTTACTGTAATTAAATTACTTATCCACTGAAAAAGTAAAGTAAGGGATTACTGTTCATTTGTAGGTAATTTAATTACAGTTGCTTATAATGTACTTGCGTTTCAAAATGTAAATTAGTTCAATGGTTCTGTATAAATCAATATTGAAATCTAAATTTGTCATCTAAAGGTAAAAGTGAACGCTGCCTCTTTAAAATTCTTAGCTGTAGTGTAGTTGTGCGTGATTTCGCTACTTCACACCAGTTGGCTGCGTAGTCGCTGTCTGAAGATGTTGGCAGAAGCGAGTGGCTGTTTTGCCGAATAGAAATATCCCAATTACTTCACTTGTTTGACACAGGTAGGCAAGAACATTACGGTAAAATGTAAGCTATGTCCTAGAGAGAAAAAACTGCGTGCGCTCTCTGAGATACGGTCTTCAGATTTTCGCGGTTCATTACACATAAACGTTCAAATACACATCAGTTATGTCAAAATGCCCATCTTGGCGTATATTCACATTGGTTATGTGAATGTGAACAACATGTGTAACAGTATGTCTCCATCCATTAGTGACAGCAGTCTACTGTCTAGTGCTACTGTCTACTATCGGCTGTCTGTATTATATATGATAACCAAACAACAAAAGAAAAGCTTTAATAAGGATTAATCTATATTTAATTTATACAGTTATGACTATGCAGAGTTATTTTATATTTGATTATTCAATTTCTGTGGTATTTCTACTTACTACTATTAGACCTACCTGAAAAAATATATAGCATTGTTTTTTGTGTGTGGTTTTTTTGTATCTAAGTATTTTTACCGTGGTATCGACTTTGGCATCGAGTATCGTGCACTTTTGGTGGTATCAGTACTGACTACTAGATTTTTTGTATTGTGACATCCCTATTTGTTACTAAAAAATTTTAAGTATTATAGTATGTTTTAATAAAGCTATAAAAGGCTAAACTATTCCATGTTTGACTCATATTTAAATTATTAAAAGAGTTTCCTTTCTATTGACTTTTCCGGTCAAGGTTTATAGGGATTTTAAGAAGTAATTAGTAATGAGTTGAATTACTTCTTGAGTAATTAAATTACTTTTCAGAGAGAGTAATTAGAAAAGTATTTTAAATACAGCATTGATGTAAATAGTAATTACTTTTTTGAAGTAACTTCAAAACACTGCTTATGATATGAGATGTAAATAACGGCCGTGTTATGGAGGATGATTAGATATTTCTTTTAATTTTATTATTTATTTGTGTTTACATCGCTCAAATAGAGCGCTTAGCCAGCTTCGAAGAAACTGGTAGCTAGGCAACAGACAAGTGACCAATCCTGTGTGGCGACTTCACTTCGCGGATTCTAGCAGCACGAGAATTCTGTGCTGAGAACGGCTTGTAATTGTGCCGTGCCGTACCAGGCTCCAGTGGAAACCCAACTGGAACCGTTCCTTACCATTCTAAGAACCATTCGGCCCGACAGTGGAAAAGCAGATAATCATATTCCCAAACTTGGAATGAGAAGTTCTTGTAAACAAGCTGTTGTCAACAAAAGAGAATCTTTAAGAGCTCCCTGCAGTTTTACGACAAAATGTTGGTTTAACATTTGGGAAAAAAAATTATTTTAATTTAGTAATTATATTTTAGTAATTTAATTTACTAATAACAAATTATTATTACTATTATTGTTACATTTTAATTCACAATCACAATTTGTATCCGAAAAAATCCCAATTAGATTTTTTTTTTAACATAAAACATTATCAGCTTGATGATTATACATTTTATTTGTCTACCCTTTCATTTTCTTTCTTTTTATGAAGAAAAATTATTTAAAATAAATAATTTATGTTAACTATTTTTTAGCAATTCAGTGTTGGCAAGTAGGTTTAATAGTCTCCTTGTTGACCATGTCCTCTTCTGTTCCTTATGATAGGCGTTTTGTGGCGGGGCAGCCTGGTTCTGGTGGACGGTTTCTGCCTCAGCAGAGCAGCCCAGTGCCCAGCCCGTATGCCCCCCAGAGCCCTGCTACCGGCTACAGACAGTACCCACACCCTCCAGCCTACAGTCAACACCAGCACCTACAGCAAGGTCTGCACAAAGATGCACACATAGGCAGCCCTATACAGCTGCTCTTCCATGCATCAAAATCAAAGTTTTCTGGCTCATTTAGACTTCGTTCTGTTTTTTCCCAGGTTCAGTAGCAAGTCCGATGATTCCAGGAGGCATGAGAAATGTTCATGAGAATAAGGTAGAAATTCTAGGGCTGTCACGATTATGAAATTTGGCTGACAATTAATTGTCTAAGAAATAATTATGATTATGATGATTAATTGTCAGTTTTAGGGCTTTGACTATTAGGATGAATAATTGTCATACAAATTGTCATACTTTTTGTGCTTCATTTATTACATGGCAGAAATGAATGATTAACTAAATCCTTTGGTGGTCACGTGCATTGCAAGATTAATACACTTGACACCTTTACATATTAAAGTAATTTATTCAATTCTGTAAATAACAGAAACAATCACAATAGACTGACCATCACGAAAAAGGCTGTAAATGTTCTTCTCAAACAAAGCTATACACACACACACACACACACATACTAAAAAAGAGAAACATCCTCCCACTTTCTAAAGCTTTTTTCCCAGCAAATTTGTCAAAATATTTGTATGAACGTAAAGGTTCAACAACTGAGACATAAAGGCCCTGTTTTCTCCTGGTATTAAGATGCATTTTGGTCGATCGGATCACAATCGAACAAAACACATCTTAATACCAGGTGGAAATGGCCAAATTGAACAACGTTCACAGATATTTGACGGACAGAAATAGAATGAGCGGGGGTCAATATCAAAAGTAGCAGTCAGTAAGTAGCAGTCTGTATGTGGTGTGTCCACCAGCTGCTGTCCACCAAGTGCTACAGTGCATTTAATCTTCATGGACTGAGAAAGATTTGCCAGCTCTTGCTGTGAGAGGTTACTTCCACCAAGGCACTTGCAAGTTCACAAACACATCTGGGGGTACATATGGTCACATTTGATTTGGCACTGCAAGGATGATCAGCTGTCCTTCCTGTCTCCCTGTAGCATTGTGTCAGGTGTCTTACATTACGGACATTGCAGTTTATTGCTCTGGCCACATCTGCAGTCCTCATGCCTCCTGCAGCAGGACTATGGCATGTTCACACAGGTGTTCAGGGACCCTAGGCATCCTTCTCCTGGTGTTATTCAGAGTCCGTAGAAAGGTCTCTTTAATGTCCTAAGTTAATGGAACTGTGACAAGGACTGTTCCACAGGTGCAAAAATTGTATATGGTTGACTGAACAAGCCTGAAAAACTTGTTTAGACACATTCCTATAAAGATCTGTAAAGCTTATATAGCTACTGAAAATAAAAGTGATGAAGTGACCAAAATTACTGGGAAATCAGCAGAACATTGTTTGAACACAATAATTGTGGTTATCCGAAATACCTTTGGTTAAATCAAATAACCATGATCAGATGGTCTGTTCTCAATGTAACAGTCACTCCTTAAGAAGCTGTTCTGATTGTTTTTTTTCCTCGGTAAACACTTAGGATCAGATGAGGACGGGTTTCACGTCTCACATACTGCAGTCATCTCCACCTTACACCCCTCCTTGTGATGGCGCTCAAGACTTGCATCTGGGCTCCCCGGAAAAGCTGCGCGGTCTTAAGCCTAATGAGGGAGAGCGGGACACCGCCGATAAGGCTGCAGTATATGATATGGTGGGCTCGCCGTCAAAAGACACACTAACTCACACTAAGCTGATACTGAGGCAGTCACGGACGAGACCAGCGGAGGTGGAGCTTGGGGGAATGTACCCGGGCTCAGACCCAGAAGGAGAACTTGTGGAGGCTCTTGCCGCAATAGAAAGGATGGAAAGTGAAGCGGCCATGGAAACGGACCGTGGTGCTAAAGAGGTGCAGGACAAAGGTATGTCATTAAACACATTGTCTTTAAAAATACATTTTTGCGGCTTATTTTTTAACCATGCAGCAAACGTTTTAAATATCTTGATAATTACTTTAAAAATGACTTAAATTACTTAAGTCGTTTAACTGATATTAATCAGTCAAAATTCTTAATGTTGGTTAACCAGTTAATTATGTGCATCCTTAACTGTCACTTATCAATTTAATATGTCCTTGCTGAATAGAAGTATTAATTTATTTAAAAAAAAAAAAGAAAATTCATTCTGTTTTTATTACCTTGCTGTATTTTGACATTATTTTGAAAAAGTTTCATAATAAAAATAACTATCACAGTAATGTGAATCTGAGAATCACCGTTGACAATAATAGGAATTATTCTCGTTATTATAATGGACATTACCGTAATGAGAATTTGGGGTTAAAATATGACCTGGACACGTGAGATTCAATGTCCCGTGCATGTCTGTGTCTCTCTGTAGATAAGCCTTTGAAGAAGCGTAAACAGGACTCCCACCCGCAGGAGCCTGGCGCAGCTGGCACAGCTGGTTCAGGCTCTGGGGCTCCAGGTGGGGGAGGAGGGGCTAACGCTGGGCACAGGCTGGCCCCTCAAGAGGCCAGTGCTGCGGGCACCAGTGCCAGCCGCCCGGGCCTGCAAGTGAGTTTGGAGCAAGCGGGAAGAGTGGAGGACGCATGCATGGGCATGCCTATCCCTGCCAGCGAGGCTCAGCGCTGGCCTCAGGAGCCGCAGGAGGGCGTCACCCCGAAGCCCGTCAAACACAAGCATGACCATGCTCCAGAACACCGGCATCGCCATGATGACAAGCAGCCCGATACACCGCGGCAGAAACACAGACCTGAAGGTCGGCACGCCGACGTCAGCACGCAGCGTGCAGCTCAGTCGGGGAGTAAACCGGTTGAACTTCCTCCATACATGCTGGGTGAAAACACCAGTTCGGGAGTGCTTAAGAACTTCACCATTCCCAAAATCAGAAAAGGGGGAGATCACGGAGGCGGAGATCTTCCAGAAGGCTGGAAGCAACCGTGTGTGCGGCTGGAGAGACTAGAATCTGAGATGGATGTGAAGAAGAGCGTCAAGCCTGTGGTTGTTCTGCAGAAACTCTCCATAGATGAAGTGCAGAGGCTCATGAGAGAGAGAGACTCGCGTGGCTCCAAGTCCGGCAAGAACAGACTCTCCTCTGGGAGATCTGGGAAAGGTAGGGGAACTCCTTTTATCTTTGTCTCATTCCAGTCTGAATGACTGTTTCCCACTTTGAGAACATCATGATGGTTTTTCCTTTTGAATTGGACGAACAGCCTGGCAGGGAGGAATTTTATGTGGCTACTTATGTGAGGGCAGTTATGCACAATGTTTCTTGGGTTTTCCAGCTGGTAAGAGCTGAATCATTACCGCTTTGGGTTTTTTTAGCACCTTGAAATGGCTCTTATAAGTGGATGTCATTGAAAGTGTCTCATTTATATAACCAGACTTTGTTGTGTGTTGGGTTAGAAATGTAGAATACATAAAGGAAAATCGGTAATAATAGTACTGTTAAATACATGGTTGTATTTAGTTATTTATGTAGATATCTAAAAGTAATACTAAATATTTAGTAAAAGCTGATGTTGTTGAATTGCTGTTGGCATGATTGTCATGATCAGTGTTATTTTAGTGTTTAGTATTTATTCATATTTTTAATTAGCTTTTATTTTTAGATTTTCAGTTTGAATTTGTTTTAATAATTTTGTGCTTTTGCCAAATTTATTTTTTCTGAATTTCTATATAGAATGAATGAATGAGCTTAAATTTTTATTTCAGTTGTAGTTATTTTAATCCTTATACTTAAATTTATTTTATTTCCATTAGATGCCAAGGCATCATTTCTAATTCTAAAACTCTTTTTTTTAAAAAGTTTTTCATCTAATATTTATATATATATATATATTTTGTTTCCACTTTATCAATTAACGAAAAGGATTTGTAATAGTTTTATTTAATAATAACAACACTGATCAAGATACCACACTTTAATACAAGAGAACAGTATCAGTTAAGTACATTTTGAGTAACTGAAATACAAGAGTAAATTTGGGTTTAATTTGAAATGTAAAATTCGGACCTAACAAAAATACAAAAAAACAGTGAATTTAAAAACATAAAACATTCACACATATGTAACCGATCCTACTCGACCCGCTCCAAGCGGGATTTGAACCAGCGTCTCAGGCATGGGAGGCGGGCTACGGTCTCTAGTGTCAGTTGTCAGCGCGCCTCTTGAGGACAGAGGAGTGAGGTTTACATGCACAAGTCTTACTAGCTTGCCTCCTTTAAACATGCATATCAGGCAGTCATCACCTATAAAAGATTACAGTTCACTCAGTACACTCAACAATTTTTTTGTAAACAACCATCCAGATTTGCTGGCCAACTTAATGAACAAAAACAGTCTTTCTGGTCTTTTTATATTACCATAATTATCGTAATAGGCACACTAATATTTCTGCCATGGCAGGCTGACTGCGTGTTGAACTATTCAAGTATAAAATGTTGTGTGGTGCTGCTACTTAAATTGAGATCTCATTTTGGTTTTGGGTATTTTCTTTTGCTTGCATTCTCTTTTAAGCAGCTACTAAGGGGGCTTTCACACTGGACACATCTGAGTCTGAGCGCAATTGTTCTTAGTCAGGGCTCCGGACTGCGACCAAATGGTCGCATTTTGCTCGTTTGAGCTTCGCTGTACGGACTATTTATCCAGTTCGGAGCAATGATAGCGCAGCGCGAGCTCAGAACAGGTATTCGATGGCCGTTCTTGAGCATGCGACTCCGTTGCTACACAGTAGGGATGTAACGATGCATCCGGAAAAATCGATTAAAACGTGACGATTCAAGTCGGTTGAGATGATAAATTAATCACGATACATTTAGGGGTGGGGGTTTATATGAATGTATAGCTGAGGGGAACTGACTGTGTTCAGAAAAGTTTAGATGGTATTTTCTTTTCATCTTACTTCTGTACAATGCATTTTAAAGTAGTTTTAGCGCTCAGCTCTGCTTCGTTTATAGCGGTAACCATGGAAGCGCTGTATTGCCGCTGTTCCATAAGCGCCACCTGCTGTCAAGACAGTGAATTTGCGTTCTCATGCAGCCCGTCTGCTGTTATGAAGTTTTATGTAGTATAATTTCACAAAGCTAATGTCTAAGCATTGTGTTTTTGCTTCAGTGTTAAAAATTATACAATCTAATTTAAATTAAAAACTGCTCATGCTGCATGTATGCAGCATCTTTGTTGGGATCGTGATTAAAATGCAGTGGTTGCCTCTAATTTTAAATGGCTACAGATAGTTCAGCCTGTAATAGCGCAAATAAACATCTTGTTCATGTACTCAGATTTCTTTTATTAGTATTATTTATTTATTTATTTAGGATTTGTTTTAAAATTTCAATTTAGTTTTGTTATAAAGATATTTCAATTTCACAAAGAAATATGCAGCATTTTGTCTGAGAAATGATAAAAAGACTCTTTCTCATTTAAATCTCATTTTGTAAAAAAAAAAATTGTGAGAAAATCAAATCGTGAAACCAGTATCGTAAATTGTATCGAATCGTGAGTTGAGTGAATGGTTACATCCCTACTACACAGTGCTAGGTGACCCAGTGAGAAAGCAAAATTCGCTGCAGAATTAATAACATTGCAGTGAGATCTAATGGGAAGATTCAGATTCAGTGCAGAATTGTTATAAATCAGATCAAACAGTGCTGACATGGAAACCAGGAGAAACATTATGCCATGAACAAGTTATATAAGGCTTTTCAATTCACAAATCACCAACATTCACTATGAATTTAATGTAGCAATGCTAATTGAAACCATGGTATTGTGGCGGAAATTTTTTTATTCATTTCAGGGTTCGTACAACCTTTTGAGAGTGAAATTCAAGCACTTTCCAAGGGCTTTCAAGTGCTTCACACGTTTTCCAGCACTTCAAAGCTCTAAATATTATCAAATTTTAATGTTATTTTTAATGATTTGGAAAACAAAGTTTAAAGATGTAGGAAAACTAACATTTTGTGCATCTCAATTCAAGCTCAGTGCTTTACTGTCAAATTTCCAATAAACAAATGTAATTTTATTAGTAACTGCACTTATTTATTCTAAACAATAGTAATATTATGATTAAATTAACTTTGTGATTAAAAATCCCCCCAGCACTATCAAATCAGGTGCTGGTGCAACCATCTGTAAAACTTAGTGGCTCCGGTGCTACTGCTCTCAAATGTTAGCCTGGAGCCCTGCCCCCGCTTCATTGGTCTGATTTCACAACTTGATTCTATCGAACCCTGGTGCATTTGCGTTTATCTTGCATCATCACACATGCATGGTGCATGATAGAAAACAGAACGCGGGGTCAATGTATTGTGTTTTTATTAATTTGGTGCATTATGTGCAGCAGAGTACAGGGCTCTAGAGTGCGACCTAATTTCTCATTGGTGCGACTAAAAAAAATCTGAGGTCGCACCGGTGCGACCAACCGTTCGAGGGGGGAAAAAAAGGTCTCCGCGACTCTGAAAGTCTCCCTCTGGTTCAACAACAGACACACATTAGGCCCATAGCGTGGTCTAAACCAATCAGAGATGGTGAAGGGCGGACCCCCCCCCCCCCCGATTGGCCATGGTCCAGATATTCCTGTGTGTGTGTTATGCCTGAGAATAAACAGGGAGAAGTAATCACGAGATGAGACGTTTCCTCAGTGATGGCATTTACTCGTGTCTTTTTTTATGTTAAATACACGTAACTCATATTCACAACAGGTTGGTCACAGTAATGCATCTACTTCCTTTGTGTTGCAAATAATTTAAACAGTTACAAAAATAAACTGTATGAAACATAATACAATATATAGATACGCCTTTTAGTTTTTTCACAAGGCGAAAATCATATTAACGTTACACAGCAATGCTTTAGTCCCAGCTACCATGTGCTCCGCTCGTGTGCACGCACTAACAAACTTAATGAAACTTTTACTCTTTTTAAACTATTACATACACATCCTTAACATTCAAACTCGTTTTCGAACTGCATTATAATCACTTTAGTGATCCAATACCTGAGAATAAACAGGGAGAAATAATCACGAGATGATGAGACGTTTCCTCAGTGATGGCATTTACTCATGTGAGCAGCTCTCGCGATCTCACCTGAGAACGTTCGCCTGTATGGAGAAACTCTTGTGATACCCTCTGAGAAAGCGAGACATGAGCAATCGATCTCAGATTAACGGATCTACTACAAACATTACTATAATAAAGAATCGATGTCAGACTAACGGCTCTATTATAAACATTACATACATTACAAAATAAAACAATGAAACGATTAATTAATTGACTATTTCCCCATTCCATTTTCATCTCTTTTAACCACAAACAATGTTAAAACAAAAGTTAATTTGTATATTGAACAGAACTATGACAGTATTAACTGTCCCAGTGTTAATCACTGCTGAATAGTGATGCATACTATGAATATTATGAATACTTAGTGTGATGACACTAGAGCATCCCTTCATTCAGACACAGTGGAAGATCTGATAAGAATCAGTGTAGAGGGGCCAAGTCTGGAAGATTTTGATGCTAGAGAGAGTGTGGCCAGCTGGTTTAGCCAAGGCCAAGGATCAAGAAGGCCAAACTACAGGAGTTGGCCATCCGACGGGCATGTGACTGCAGTGCAGGATAGTCCATAAGACATTGAGCCATGAGATGTTCAGTTTGAAGCCCTTAAAACACTTAATTTAGATTTTCTTTTTATTTCGTTTATCTTGAGATGTTTTAAGTTTAAATTTCAGCTCAGTGAAGCACTTTAAGCACCAACACTTTTTCAGTAAGTTACCTTTCTTGTAGAATTGTGCTTCAAATAAAGAACTTTATGTTGACCAGATTGTTAGTTAATCATTTACAAGTCAATATTACCTATATGGACAGCGATTTAAAAAAAAAAAAAAAAAAGTGAACTTGTAAAACTGCGGTGTTAAATGCAATGCGGTCGAAAATTTGGGTGCACCTAACTTTTGTGCTGGTGCACTTAAGAAAAAAAGTTAAGTGCACCAGTGCAACCAGTGCAAAAAGTTAGTCTAGAGCCCTGGAGTAAATCACGCCACAGTTCCAGCACATACCGAACTCAGACCATCTCCTACAGGTAGTTTTAGGTTTAGTACCCCAGTGCTCTCTCAGGTCCGCATGACGGCTTTCACATTACCAATTTTCCATGTGAACCATGAACCGTGCCCCATTTCGAACTAAACTGGTAGTGTGAAAGCACCCTAAATTAATGTGACAACGCTGTTGGCTGTGTAAGTTGAGTGTAAGTCTTTGTGCACAGGTGGAATAGACCCATCCGTGCTGAAGGATCTTCCTCCTGAGTTGCTGGCAGAGATTGAGTCCACCATGCCCCTGTGTGAGCGGGTGAAGATGAACAAGCGCAAACGCAGCACTGTTAACGAAAGGCCTAAATATGCGGAGGACAGCTCAGAGGATGAGGATTTCTGTGAGTAGCACTGCTTTCCACCACTGCAATGATCACTGTCAAATCCCGCACAAAGACGAATGCCAAATCAAGATACAGTGCTTAACAATGCAAAACATTCTCTTAACTACATTAATGAGGTGCATCCTGAGATGTTTTTTAAACAGTATTAATGGCCGTACATGGCACATTCATATGTAATAATAATTTCACCCATTTAAGCAAACTGCTTGCTTATTGGAGTAGAATTTAATTGTCAAATTTACAATCATTTTCCTAATGAAAATTGTTTTAAAAACAGCAAGTAACACATTGAATTAAATTTGAAATTTTGAAGTTGATAGACTGACATATTTTCTTAAAATGTACTTCAGTAATTTTTGCTTTATTTACAACTTTAAAAAAATATTTTTTTTAAGTGTGGATGGAAATTCATAATTAAAAATAATCAGTCAATTGCTCAGTCAAGTCTAAAAAAGTCTGCCAATGTTTTCTGCCCCAGCATCTCGTAAACGTCAGAAGAAGGATCGCGATAGAACATGGGAGTTTGAGGATCGAGATCGGAGGAGTTCGGGAGAACATCGAAGAGGAAATTACGACGCGCGCAGAGGCTCAGGCAGCCGATACGACGACTCTGATCAAGATTCTCCTCCTCCCAGCCTTAGCGATGGTTAGCAGAAAACAATTCTGTCTTATTCTGCACTTTAGTTGCATAATATACACTACCATTCAAAAATTTGGGATTGGTAAGATTTTTTTTAAAAATGTTTTTGACAGAAATCTCTTATGCTCACCAAGACTGCATTTATTTTATCAAAAATACAGTAAAACAGTAATATTTTGAATTTTAAAATGTAATGTATTCCTGTGGAAACTGATACTTTTTCTCAAATGCTGTTCTTTTAAACTTTTAAACTCTATGCGAAATAGAACTTTTTATAACATTATAAATATCTTTAATGTCACTTTTGATCAATTTATGGAAAAACAATTCAGTCTCCATTTTAATTTAATAATGAATTAAAAGCTCTGCTCTAAAACGTAGTGAAGCTACAGTGTCATCATATTATTTGAGATTTTTCTGAAATGTCAATTAGTGGTTGATTTTGCAATTTTTATTATTTCAGTTGCAAGACGTTTAAAGACGAAAGAGAAGCAGAAGAAGAGGAAAGCGTATGAGCCTAAGCTAACACCTGAAGGTAAACCCTTTCACTTCCCTCATCATTGCACTGAGTTTTCCCTGTCAGAATGAAGCTCATTAAATACCACTTGATTTTTCCACTTTTTTTCCCCCCAGAAATGATGGACTCGTCCACTTTTAAGAGGTTCTCATTGAGTATTGATAACATCTTTGAGAATCTTGAGGATGTGGACTTTACTGCTCAGGGTAGGGTCAATATGTCTCTTTTTTTATTATATTTTAGATTCTGCACCAAATCTCTTTCAGTTTTTGAGTAAGGTCATCTCTTTTTGTATGTTCTCAGATGATGATGAGATCCCTCAGGAGCTGTTGTTGGGGAAACAGCAGCTAAATGAATTGGGCAGTGAATCTGCTAAGATAAAAGCCATGGGCATCACTTGCAGGGTAAGAGATACTCTTTTATGCGGTAATAAAAACCCCATGAAATTCCACTCAAAGTTTTGTGGGATTTAGGCTAGCCAGTGTCTATGAGCAATCTATATAGTAGTGCATCTATAAAGGCTATCTATAAGAAAGAGCACTAAAATTTGAAAAACATTTAGTTTACAGTCTGTCTCTTGGGAAAATGGACCAAAAATATTGATGACTTATCTTGCTTGAAGGAATTATTTTTGTAGAATGAGAGTGCCCCTTCCCCAATACGGACAGGCCCTTTATAGGGTCTTTTCTGCCCTTAATTGTATTATATTCAGTGGTTCCCAAACTGAGGTATGTGAAGTGACAGAGGGGGTGTGTGAAGAAAATGCTGAGTTTTGCTATTTATTTAATTCTACCCCACCTTAAAATAACATTAAAATCAAGCATGTATTTCTTCCATACCCCCCAAATATTTTTTTTCTTTCTGCTCTGAAAAATAATCGTGCTGCATTACTGTCATTATCGAGTATGTACCTTTTTAAAAGTGGGGTTTTGCACGTAGTAACATGAAGAACAAATAAAGGCAAAAGACTGTGCAATAGAGATTGATTTAAGAGTCAAACTCTCTTTGATACAGAAATGTACCCTGTGTGAGTTCTATTTATTTGACCAAAATGACAGTAAAAACAGAAATATTGTGGAAAAAAAAAATACAATTTCAAATAACTGTTTTCTATTGTAATGTATTTTAAAATGTAATTTATTCCTGTGATCCAAAGCTGAATTTTCAGCATCATTACTCCTGTCTTTAGTGTCACATGATCCTTCAAAAATCATTCTAATATGCTGATTTGCTGCTTAGCATTTCTTATTACCAGTGTTGCTTAATAATTTTGTGGAAACTCTTAAATACTTTTTTTCAGAGTTCTTAAAGTTCAAAAGAACAGCATTTATTTGAAATAGAACTCTTTTATAACATAAATATCTTTACTGTCACTTTTGATCAATTTACCAAATAAGTGTCAATAAAAAACAAAAAAAAACAAATCCCCAGTGTACTTTTCCCCGGAACATCCATGTTAGTTTTTTTTGACCATTTTCCATCTTCTCTCTTAACCAAATCTTGTTAAGACTTAATCTTGTGTAGAGTATATTTATTTACTACATACAAATCTTATGCTAAAAAAAGCAAGAAAATTCCTGTCAACTTTTGCTGTACACCTCATATTCGGTTGTTTTTTTTCCTCTAATGTCCAGATTCCTTCTGATAAACTGGTGAAACTGTTGAACATCCTGGAGAAGAACATTCTGGATGGAGCCAGTCTTTCTACACTCATGAACCTTGTAAACAGAACTTTGTTCCTTTATTCATATTTGTCTCTTGGGTGACACTTCAAATGATGCCTTTACTTTTGATCCACTGCTTTTTCTCACTCTTGTCTCCTCTGCTCTTCATCAGGATAATGAGGGAGAGGACGAGGAGCGTCTCTGGCGGGATCTCATTATGGAGCGTGTGACCAAATCAGCCGATGCATGTCTGACAGCGCTGAACATCATGACATCATCACACATGCCTAAAGCTGTGTACATTGAGGATGTGATAGAGAGAGTTCTGCAGTACACTAAGTTCCACCTGCAGAACACTCTTTACCCACAGTATGATCCGGTCTACAGAGTAAACCCTAAAGGAGGTGAGACACTTAAATTCTGCTGAAAGCCTGTTCACACCAAGTCTGAAGTTCAAATAATCACAAACAATTCATTCAGACACTGAATACAGTGAATAGGTTTAGCGCAAAAATTGTTTGACAAATGTATTGAAAACAGAGGTACCTTTCCAAGGGAAGTCTTTTCATGCCATATTTGCGATGCCTTCGGGCAACCAAGACCAAGTCCTATCTACTTGAATGGGGGAATCCTGACATCTCAAAAACTGCTTGCAGAACTCACAATTAAATAGCATACTTCAAATCAGCAACAAATCTGACATGAACTGTCCCATAAATGTTTTTTTTTTATGCTCAAATAGCATTAAAAATGCTTATTTTTCAGGCTAGACAAGCCCATGTGCAGTCATAAGCACGCATCTCAGAACAATGACTTCTAACTGTAGCTGCAGTGACGCAATGACTTTATCAATTAGCGATTGGCTCTTTTATTTAGAAGGCGGGACTGATTCCGCCATATTGCACATTGCACTTTCTCACATTCATAAGTAATATTGTGTACCATCTTTGGTACACAAAGAGTGAGTGCACCATCTTTCTTAATATAAAGTCTTTGGAGGTACCCTCCAAGTAAAAAAAAAAAAAAAAAAAAAAATACAATATGTTGAATTAATTATTTGACTTCCTAATTATAAAAAAATAATCACTAATAAAATGAAAAAGATCATCCAAGTAAAATATTTTGGTTCAGTCTGATGGAGTTTGTAGAGATGTATTTAAATTTAAAATCTTTTTCAGTTTTTTTATGTTTTTATAAATCAGAAGAGGCTCAGTTGACCAAAATTTTGTTTAGTCACAGGGGAAAAATACACAGGGAATGCCAAAGTCACGCAGTCTGTGACGGACAGATCGTTAAAAGCTGGTCTATGTGGTAATTACATGGCCGCTCGCTTTAACGTTAACCTAGAAAAATGTGAGCTATTCAAGTGTTTGTGTGGAGTGTGAAAGCTGAATAGTAGCACGCTTACTGCATAATGGCTAACATGGAGGCGCCGGTGCAATCGCTCGCACTTAAAATACTCCGTCATTTTTGGTCATGCAGATAAGAGTAATACATCTTTTGAATCAGTGAAGGGTCTACTCTTATTTGTGTGCACTCACAATAACAACAAAACAATGTAAAATAATGAAAGTAAATAGGGTGCTTTTAAATGAACCAATTAGTTACTAAATTAACTACTAAACATCTTCATCTTCTGTTTTCAGGCTCCTTGCTCAGCTCCAAAGCAAAGCGAGCCAAGTGCTCCACCGCCAAGCAGAGAGTCATCGTCATGCTCTATAACAAAGTGTGTGATGTGGTCAGCAACATCTCAGAGCTGCTGGAAATTCAGCTAATGACTGATACAACAATATTGCAGGTAGGAACTGATTGGTGTAGTGTACTTGTGTATACTCACAAAATTTTTGGCATTTATTAAATGTTGTATCACTCTATGATTTTGATAGTGTTTTTGTTCTTCTGCAGGTCTCTTCAATGGGCATCACTCCGTTCTTTGTGGAGAATGTCAGTGAGCTGCAGCTCTGTGCCATAAAGCTGGTGACGGCGGTATGTTTTCTTAGATTAGCTGCAAAACCCTGTGCATTCGTTCTATCATGCATTGAATACATTCTCAACATTTAAGAAAATTGGGAATAAATATTGCTTACCAGCCATTAAACTATTTTGCATGATTTCATTAAAATATGTTTCATTACTATGTCAACAAAATTGTTTAGCTATTTCTCCCAAAATCACCATTTCGAATTTGCTCCTTAATTTTGTTTTAATGGCAGGATTTTCTTTTCAACTAAAGAAAAAATCATACTATTATTTTTATGTTGTGATTTAAATAATTTATTCTGACTCAGTTTCTAAGAAAAAATGTAATACTTCCTTAAAGGTGAAGTATGTAAGATAATTTGTTAAATTACATTCTCTTAACTACTATCAGTTTGGCGTTCATGGATTTATCTCCCCCAAAAGTGTAAACATTGAGCCTCCCAGGCACCATCAAAGCATTGAGAGCGATCTGCTCAAATCTGTCAATCACTTTCCAGCTCAAACTACAGCAAGAGTTTGGCTACTGTAGCAGGCAGAGCCAGAGGGTGTTTAGCCGGTGAGGAACCATGGCTAATGCATTACATGGGAAGATACATTGGATTGGCTTATTATAAGCGAGACACTCTGTGTTAGCCTGCTCAGTTGCTTACTTATGAGACATAACACAGCTAAAAGTATTCCTAATATGTTGGACCTTTTGTTGAGTAGCCTAATTTTACATGTTGTAGTTCGACTAGGTGACACAAACTACATGCTTCACCTTCAACAACTGTATTATTTACTCGTTTAAGGCCAGTATATGTTTGCATTGTAAATTGTTTCCTGCTTGGTTCACATGTATCTGCATTGCAAAACATGACACTAATGGAGGCATTTTGCTTCTCTCCGTGGCTCAGGTCTTCTCTCGTTACGAGAAGCACAGACAGTTAATTTTAGAGGAGATCTTTACCTCTTTGGCCAGACTGCCCACCAGCAAACGCAGTCTCAGGAACTTCAGGTACTGATTCGACCACTTATATTCAGATTGCAGCTCTGCCTAAACTGATCTGTGATAAACAAGCATTTCCTGCATGTCAATTCTGTCTGTGTTTAGGTTGAACAGTAGTGATGCAGAGGGTGAGCCCATATACATTCAGATGGTTAGTGCTCTGGTGCTGCAACTAATTCAGTGCGTGGTCCATCTGCCCTCTGACAAAGACTCTGAAGACGATCACAGGAAGGTACTAGTTACTCACCCAACACCTGTTAAACTAGTCTTGCATTTTTACTACCACCATAAACTAGTGCTGATTACAGGCTGCATTAACAATATGGATTAATCCATTTATCAGGTTGACGACGATGTGCTTATCACCAACTCATATGAAACTGCCAGACGGACGGCTCAGAACTTCCTCACTGTATTCCTCAAGAAGTCAGAACATCCTTTCCATTACCTATTTTTGCTTTATGATATGTGTGCATGTGGTTCTTGCTGTACTCAGCGTGTACTTTTGTCTTATAACTACATCTCAGGTGTGGCAGTAAACAGGGTGAGGAAGACTACAGGCCGCTGTTTGAGAACTTTGTGCAGGACCTGCTGTCTACGGTCAACAAACCTGAGTGGCCCGCCTCTGAATTACTGCTGAGCCTTCTGGGTAGATTACTGGTAAGAACAGTTTGTAACCAATCACATTGTCTGCACAGTCCCCCATCCATGCTAAACATGAAATTAATTAATATTTATGAACTCTTAGGAGTTTATGATGGAGCTTTGGGTGATTTGAGACATCAATCTGTAGTTAAAATAAATAAAAATTACAAAATGTATTTTTTTTATATAATATTAAAAATATTAAAATTTAATATTGTTTTATAATTATAAAATATAAATATATGTTTATAAAATACTTTAAATATTATATATGTATGTGTGTGTGTGTGTGTGTGTATATATATATATATATATATATATATATATATATATACACACACACACACGTGTATATATATATATTAGGGCTGTGTATTGCCAAGAATCTGGCGATACGATGCGTATCACGATACAGGGGTTATGATACGGTATATTGTGATATATTGCGATACTGTAAAAAAAAAGGCGATATATTGTGATATTTCTTGTTTTTTTTAGAAAAAGGATGTAATTTTAGAAAAAACGGTCATAAACCTTACAAACAACTTTATTTTATTTAATCAATACAGTATAATTTGCAGTTATATCACTAATCACTATTTTGTGCAATCTAAGGGAAAATAGTAAAGTGACTGCAGGATTCTTTAGGTGTATATGTTTTAAAGGTTCACAGTATAGCAGTTTTTAATATCTAAACTATTTAACAACTAGTGCATAGTCCATTTCATGACTGATTGTCTGTTTTTTTTTATATTTAATAAAATATAAAAGTATAAAGTGCTATTTAAATAAACGTGCCTTCACTGAAGTGCTGAACAGAGCTGGTGCAAACATATCCACATCGCTATGATCAGATGCTTTCTTTATGCTGTCACTGCTGTCATTTTTTTGTTGTGTGTTTTTGTTACTGAGAGGAAAAAGTGCAGTACATATTCTATCGAATGCTTCTCTCAGCAGCGCGGATGGCATCGGCAGATTCAATGCGTTTCCCGAGTTTTGGATTTTAACGTGGCTTATTTTGCAAACAACTGACTCTTGTCGATCTTCTTAGTGGGTTCTTTATAGTTGAAGCCAAAATGAGTCCACACACTTCAGCTCTGTATACCACGGGAGCGGAATAATTCTGTTGTCTTGTGAGCTGGGTTTGCTAATGCTAACGCTAGTGATGCACCTTGCGCTTCTCCGGCTCCACGTCAGTTTCCGTTCTAAGATAACACTGCCATCTAGCGGTTGGGTTTTATACAGTCTGTGGTTTGAACCGAACACAGAGCCACAAATCTTGGATGTAAATAAATAAATAAATAAATATCAATACAGTGTTTTTGAGAATCAATACAGTATCGCCAAACATAATATCGCGATATTCACGTGTATCAGTATTTTCTTACACCCCTAATATATATATGTTTGAGTTTGAGTCTGTAACAAGGACACCTTAAAATTAAGTGTAACCAAAATATCTAATTTTCTAAGGGGACCTATTATGCCCCTTTTTACAAGATGTAGTATGTCTCAGATATCCCCAGAATGAGTCTAAGTTTCAGCTCAAAATTCCCAACATTATAGCATGCTCCCCGCCCCTTTTCCAGAAGAGGGCCAGGCCTTTACAGCCCGTACTTCAGATACTCCGGCAACAACAAAACTGGAGAATCTCACGCAGCCAACATGTCTGAAATTGTCAATACCAGTGTTCAGCCTTATACATTTGAATTGGAGTCAGAAACTGATAGAGAGACTTCAGAAGTAGTAATAACTTTTAGAATGCAACATGGTGTTTCTGAATGGTTAGTTGACAAATTTATGTAAATTTATGGCAGCTAACTTCCTTTGTGTTACTTGTGTCGATGCCTTGGCAAATAAACATTCCTCTCTTAGTACAAATCTCTTATCTTTACAGAAAACATACAGTTTAAAAATTCAGTCACCTTGCTCTATTGTGCATAATAAAGGTATGTTTATGAATTATTCAGGTGTTGAGCGTTTCCGGGTTAAAAATAAAAATAACGACATAGCCCTGGTCTTTGTGAATACAGTCAGAGACATTAGCCATACAATGTCTTAACAAGCACATTCAGAAAAGCGATTTGCAAACATTCACAAAATATACAGTGCGATACTTGCATGTTCTGAATATTAAGTTGGATTACGAACAGTTGGTATTGATCCATCTTTGAGAATCAACTTTTGTGCAAATCCTCCTTTGTACGGACCCTCATTTGCAAAGCAGTGAGGTATAAAATGATTTGCACAAACATATAAATTTACTTATTTTCTTGGCCACATTCCCTTCGTAAATAAAATAGGGCAGATCGTCACCAGTCATGGGTGGGGCTTTCCCTAATGTGATGTCACATTAGGCAGAAAACTGAGACAGCTTGTTTTGAGACACTGTTTCTGATTTATGGGGATTATATAAAAAAAAAAAAGGAGTGGGAGTTTTTACCATTATAGGGTGGTTGTTTAAACAGTGCGGACACACATTTATGTTCAAACACCATATAAAAGTGAATTTTGCATAATGGCTCCCCTTCAGAAATGTCCCTTTACTCTGTAATATACTGAAATGAGTCATTTGAGTCAAGAGTGTTCAAGCTGACAAAATATAGTTAGGAACCCCTGATATATAATATTATTTGTAAAGTTTGTAGCATTTATTTGACAAAACAATTTGAGTAACATAAGAAAATACCACAATAGTGCTTTCAGTGAAACACATACTAAGTTTCTTTCTCCTTCAGTGACCCTTGAGCCTTCATAATTTGTCCCTAGGTGCACCAATTCAGTAACAAGCAGACAGAGATGGCTCTGCGGGTGGCATCACTGGATTATCTGGGTACCGTAGCAGCCAGATTGAGGAAAGATTCAGTCACCAGCAGGATGGACCAGAAAGCCATTGACTGCATCGTCAGAGAGGTATACGCATCTTATTTCAAAATACACATGCTGGTGCCTATAGACTACATCTAATTAACATTTCACTTTACGCTGTTTTATTAAATGCTTCTTGTATGTGTCTGTAGGGCTCAGAAGGAGACGAGACTCAGCGGCTGCAGAAAGCTCTGCTGGATTATATGGATGAGAATACAGAAACAGACCCTGCCCTCACTGTGAGTCCAACTAAGATGCTTTTCGTGCCCAGTGACTTGCGTAGAGTTGTGTTCAGTCAATATGAGTTTTTTCTAAGGTCAGGTGTCAATTAGGGGTGGGAGGAAAAATCAGTGCATCCCGATTACCTCTCCAACGATTCTGGATTAATTCTGAGAATTTTCTGAATCGATTCTGAGCTTATAGTTTGAAACCGCAGATGTGCGATGACGCTGCGTGTTTTAGAAACACCCGTATTCTGCTTGCTTTCAATTCCTCACACACAAGCACCACTCAAAATAATCTTTCCTAAAGTTCGGAAAGGTTGAAGTGAATTACAAGGATAATTGCGGGCTTTTTTGCACAGGATATGCGCTGTGAGAAGTGTGTGCTTTGCTTGCTGTTACGCTTTTAGCGGTCTTGCCTGCTGGTGTTTTCCCTACAAATGCTTTACGAAGGCATCATTTCATTTGGCTTGTATATTAAAAATATGAAACTCACTAACAGAAGTCTGCTTTCGATTTCAAATGCTCTTGTGCGCTTTGTGAAGAGTGCTCATGTCTGTGGCTGTGTGCGACTCCGTGCAATTGTTTAAATCTACTTGCATCTCAAATTGGTTTTATAATGCGAAAATAATGTAAACACAGTCAGTTATGTCTTAAGGGATTAGACAGAACAAAACATCTTGTATGTCAAGTGATATCTGTGCAAAATGCAGCTTATTGGATATCCCGCTGTTTATTATTTCATAATCAAAGAAGCTGAGAAAAAGAAAAATCACTCACAGCTCTTGAATATACTTTTATGTTTTGAAACTGTAGCCTAGTTTATATATTTAGAATTTTTAACATACAGTTGTTTTCATTTAATTTTTAAATTTGTAATTATTTAAAAAATTACTTATAATTACATATGTAATTAAATAAAGGGATTGAAAACTTAAAAGATTGTCAAGTCGGTAAACTAATTAATTAATAATAATAAAAAAGTAGATCAGTGACTCCCAGAATCAGAATCGAATCAGATCAGATCGTGAGGTGCCTAAAGATTCCCACCCCTAGTGTCAACATCTGGCAAGGTTGTTTAGACATGCATGACAGATTTTTTTCCTTATGAACTTAAAAACCTTTAAAAAAAAATCTTTAAGCTTCTGCTTAAATGTTTATAAGTAAAATTTGGTAGATGTAAGAGAATTTTGATTTGTTTCATGTTTCATATATAATAATAATAATAATAATAAAATAATAATAATAATAATTTATTATTATTTTTATTATTATTATTAGTAGTAGTAGTTGTAATAAAAGAGATGCAAAATTAGCATTTTACTGATAGCGAATATCACAGTGTATCACTAGTGAATAGTTTTTATTAAGGTAAATGATCTACTGCATGCACTTGCTCTGTTTTTTTTTTTTTTTTTCTACCCTTAATCCTTCACGTCAGCATTCCTCAATCTGATTTTGTATTGTAGTTTGCACGCAAATTTTACATCGCTCAGTGGTTCAGAGACTGCACTACGGAAGCTGAGAAGGCCATGAAGACTCAAAAGGAGGACGACTCGGAGGGGACGCAGCACGCCAAAGAGCTCCAGGCTACCGGAGACATCATGCAGCGTGCCGAAACTCGCAAGAAATTCCTTCACACTGTCGTCAAATCAACTCCCAATCAATTTACTACTCTCAGGTATTACCACACATGAATTTGTGCTTCAATTATGTTACCCTTCCTGTCTTGATCAAGACTATATTATAATGATTGGATTGTGGTATTAATGAAAAATAAAACTTTTGACAGGATGAATTCAGACACTGTGGACTATGAAGACGCCTGCCTTATCGTACGCTACCTGGCCTCCACCAGACCCTTCTCTCAGAGCTTTGACATCTACCTGACACAGGTGAGAAGATGGGTCTAAAATGTAGACGCAATCAGTTTCCACCTGTTATTAATGTACCTTTTGTGATAAAATACTAAAAAGCTATTTTGAATCTTTTGCTAAGTATTTGTAAGTAACCTTGTCTGTGAAACAACTTAGTTTTTACCCAGTCTATTTAATCTCTTTGAAAGAGGGATAATAATAATCTATGAGTAGTGCAGTGATGACTTATTTGCTAAAACGATTCAGACCATGTGTGTGGAGCGGAGTTTAAATGCATGCATATGGTTATGCATAGAGTGCATTTTCATTTTTGTATTTTCTTCATTTTAGATTCTGAGAGTTTTAGGGGAGAGTGCCATAGCTGTCAGGACCAAAGCCATGAAGTGTCTGTCTGAGGTGGTGGCTGTTGACCCCAGTATACTGGCCAGGGTAAGGAATGCAACTCAATTAAAACTGACAGCACAAAACTTAATTCTGTCAGAGTTGACTGTTCATGTCTTTTATTGGTATGTTTGTCTTGTGTAGTCTGATATGCAGCGTGGCGTTCATGGGCGGTTGATGGATAACTCCACCAGTGTGAGGGAAGCAGCGGTTGAGCTACTGGGACGGTTTGTGTTGAGTCGACCACAGCTGACGGAGCAGTACTACGACATGCTCATCGAGAGGATATTGGTATGATTTTAAGCCACTACCTGTCTGATAGTTAAAGCAGCACAATGTAAAGTTTTGGACCACTTTTCATATGGAACAATGTCTGTATATGGATGTGTATACACTACCACTCACTTTTTGAAAGCTATTAATACTTTTATTCAGCAAGTATGCATTAAATTGATCAAAAGTGACAGTAAAGACATTTATAATGTTGCAAAACATTTTTATTTCAAGTAAATGCTGTTCTTTTGAACTTTGTTCATCAAAGAATCAATAATATATCAGTTTCCTTAAATATATTAAGCAGCACAACTGTTTTCAACATTTAATAATAAGAAATGTTTCTTGAGCACCAAATCAGCATATTAGAATGATTTCTGAAGGATGATGTGACACTGAAGACTGGTGTAATGGCAAAAAAAAATGTACAGCCCCCAAACTGTATGTAAGGGTATATTTAGTTTCTAATTCTTTGTTTCTAATTCTTTTACGGTTTATTTTTGCTATTGTGCATGCAGGTTTTATGGCCTCATATTTGTTTATAAATATAGCCAATATTTGTCACTTTAAAAATCCTTTTGGCATACTGCAGGACCATTTTAAACTAGTGAGGACAAAAATTTGAATAAAATTTGTTAGAATTGTTGGTGCCGATAGCCTAGTGGTTAGTGCGCCGACATATGGCGCAAATACGTTCACGGCGACCTGAGTTCAATTCCCATCTCAAGGTCCTTTGCCGATCCTGCCCACCTCTTTCAGCCCAATGCTTTCCTGTCTGCTCTTTACTGTCCTCTCCAAATAAAGGCACAAAAAGCCCATAAATATTTAAAAAAAAAAAAAAAAAAATTGTTAGAAAATAATGGTGACCCATATGTACTTTTCCTTAACACTTTCATGTAAATTTTACCCTAAACCCTTGATGTTAAAAATATGTACTATACATGTCTGGGAAACATACTGGGGTTTTTTTTCTGCTGTTTTGATCATTGTACATGTAATTCTTTGAGACATTTAAAGTGTTTATGTTTGCTGTCCCTTCAGGACACTGGTATCAGCGTGAGGAAGAGGGTGATCAAGATTCTGAGAGACATCTGTTTAGAGCAGCCCAACTTCAGTAAGATCACCGAGATGTGCGTGAAGATGATCCGCAGGGTCAATGACGAGGAGGGCATCAAGGTGCAGTCATGTTCTCTGCTTTGTTTTGCATGAAAACCGCAAAGCTGAACTTTGTTGTGATAGGTTTGTCCTGTTAATAATGAAAGTTTGAGCTAACAGTCTTTCCCTCTCTGCAGAAACTGGTGAATGAAACATTCCAGAAGCTGTGGTTTACACCCACAGCCAGCCATGACAAAGAGACAATGAATAGGAAGATTCTCAACATCACTGATGTGGTCAGTATATCACTTTTAGGCTGTTTTCACACTTTATATATATTATATATGCGTGTTTGTTCGGTTGTATGTTTATATATATATTTATTTACATGTTTATAAATGTTTATATTAGTGCTATCAAAATTAGCGTGTTAACGCATTATTTTTTCAACTTAATTGCGTTAAAAATATTTAATGCCATTAATGCAGCATCCATTTTTTTCTGTCATAATTTGGCTAGCGTTACATTATATGCCCATGCTCTTATTCACGCAAATACTTTTAAACCATTCGAGGGCCACAAGACAAACGAGAATGCGTGGTCTGTGAATGTCTGTCTGTGTGACACACACACAACTCGTGTGCACAGATAGACGTGCGGTTGTTGTGAAAGAGTTGTGAGAAAATGAGATGCGCATCAGATCCGTGTCATGTTCGCCAGCGGCAGCTCTTAAAGTCACAGCAGCCTAATAAACCAGTTGCAGTGATGTCTGTCATTTAATGTTAATCAAAGAACAAAGGTATGATGCAGATCTGACACTTCCGATGTCCTCAAAACCCTTTACGGTCATTTAATGACGGTCCCATACGGACTTTATTTAATTCATTTAAGATTGTGCTAAGGAGGATACTCGACAAAGCAAGCATTTTGGCATACTTTAGTGTGTTTTTGTCCGTTCAAGCACAAAAGAGAACTCAATGCAGCCGGTGCGCTGTCTGAAGCAGCTTTCTGTGCACATGATTCGTGTGTCTGTTACACAGAAAGGAGATTCACAGACAGGGTGCCAGTACAGATTTAAGTTCTTTTTTGCGTCTTATCATGCTTGAATGGTTTAATAGCAGTTTAATGAATGACAGCGTGATCATGATGTAACGCTAGCTAAAGGATGAAGGAAAAAAAAACCAGAAGCTGCACTAATTGCGTCATATTTTTAACGTGTCAAACTGAAAAAAAGTCAATCGCATATGTTAACGCGATAATTTTTTAATAGCCCTGTTATATGTATATATTTATATATTTGTTTGGTCTGACCACAAGTTTGATTCCATCTCTACCCCTGCAGGTGTCTTTTTTTACATTTGTATTATTTGGCTCTAAATCACAGTATGTTTGCATCATCAGTGTGAGAACCCCCTGGCAGCTGTTTGTTGCTGTAGCTAGGTAACACTGGAGAAGGCATGTTTTTATTTCTTTGGCTTTACTACCAAAACATCAGACGTTCTAGTGGTGCTTGCATCTGTCTGGAACAGATGCTTTGCAAGATATGCAGAAAATGTGAGCTGCTCCCTGAAGGCAGTTTCTGCAGAGACATCAGCAACAAGGAAATGCAATTGCTGCTCTTTTTGCAAGGCATCAGTTTCGCTTTCCTGGATCCGTTCAAATGAATTGTACCCTAACGCTTGTTTTCAAGTGGAGTTCAGTTTGGTTTCTTGGTGCACACTGAAATTAATAAAGCAGCTTTCACACAAATCAGTCAGATCGATGTCAAACGGACTTGTGCCCGAATCAAAAGCTCTAGTGTGAAAATGGCTTTTCTTTGAAATAGTCCATCATCCCGAAGCTGATCTTATTCTTTTCTGTGCCTCAGGTCGCAGCCTGTAAGGACACTGGCTATGACTGGTTTGAGCAGCTCCTGCAAAACGTAAGTGTTTCTGTGTCAATTACATTTCCATCTGCCCGCCTCTAGTCTGTAGCGCTTCACTTCACTGTGTTTTGTTTCTCTAGCTTTTAAAGTCAGAGGAGGATTCGTCCTATAAGCCAGCCAGGAAGGCCTGTGTGCAGTTGGTGGACAATCTTGTGGAGTACATCCTCAAATATGAAGAGGCACTTGCAGGTACACCCATGCTACTGGACTTGGGAAATCTGATTTGTTACCGTATTAGTTCATTAACCTATAAAACCTGATGTATAAAATAAAAAATCTATTCAAGATCACAAAAATACAAAAACTAAATCTAAAAAAGGATGTATATGATTTGCAAATGTGTTTTATTGATGATCATATTTGATAAATCAGGCTTTTATGCCTCGTATAGTATGATATAGTGGGAATATGGAACATTTTTGGAGTCCCAAACTGAGCAAATATAAGCATTTTGGTGCAGTTGTTGATATTTATATGGCCAAAAAATAAGATTAATTTTTTGTTTTATTATTAAAGCTCTGTAGTTTTAATTTTGGGGGCAAATATGTAATGCAGTGCAATACAATGATGTATCATACTAAAGGCATTTTACTTGCTAAAAAAGTATAATCTGTCAATCAGACAACAGAAGGCATGTAGTAGATTGAGTGCAACATGTTTTTCAGCAGAGTTTTGGTCATGTTGTTAATGTAAAATCCTTAAATTTGTGTAATTAAATGCCTTCATAGGGTTAAGTAGTTCATTTCAATTAATTGATTCAAAAACAAAATAACTTTCATTTTTAAACATCACCCAAAGTGTTTAAGTGTTGCTTTTTTGAAGTTTTCATTTATTTTCAATAGGGTGTTTGTTGTTGCATTTAATGTAATTTTTGTTTAAATACCAAATTATTTAATAGATAGTTAATACACTAATGTAATGCACCAATCAGTTGATCAGTCATGATCTGTCAAGTCAATAGAAAGAACTTATCCTACAGTTTGTTTGTGATCTTAAATTTGTTCTTGCTAGTTTAATAATGAGTAATTTTTCCAGAATAAATTAATTTGCTGTTGTGATGCTGTCTGTGTGCAGAGCATAAGAGTGTGAACTCGACGCGGTTGGTCGCATGCATCACCACACTGTATCTGTTCAGTAAGATCAGAGCACAGCTGATGGTCAAGCATGCCATGACTATGCAGCCCTACCTCACCACCAAGTGCAGTGTAAGTGCCCACTTCCTCTCTGCAAGCAGCAACTGCTAAGCACCACTTTCTACAGTGCAATATTTGAGGTCATTCTGCCATCTAGTGGCCATATATTCCTAGTATTGTGATATTGTGCCAAGGTACACGTGTCAGAAGGTTTTTATTTATGTATGTTTATGCATAATGTATTTGTCATTTTCACAGTCTCAGAGTGACTTCATGGTGATTTGTAATGTTGCGAAGATCCTGGAGCTGGTAGTTCCTCTGATGGATCACCCCAGTGAGAGCTTCCTGACCACCATTGAAGAAGACCTGATGAAGCTCATCTTAAAATATGGCATGACGGTAAGTGATGTGCACTTAATCTTAAACTAGTTTACCTGGCTGGCTGTTCATTTGCATCATATTTCTACACATACCACTAAGTTCTTTCTTCTTTTTGCACAGGTTGTCCAGTACTGTGTGAGCTGTTTGGGTGCAATAGTAAATAAAGTGACTCATAATTATAAGTTTGTATGGGCCTGTTTTAACCGTTATTATGGGGCACTGACTAAGCTAAAGTTACAGCATCAGGAGGGTACGAACAACATGGCACTAGCTGCCACCAAAGCAGCCCTGCTCAGATCTCTCTTCACTGTGGGAGCTCTCTGCAGACACTTTGACTTCGACCTCGAGCAGTTCAAGGGCACCACTAAGGTATCGCAACCTTTCCTCATACGTAAATATGCATGATTTTACAAAAACCTGCATGTAGTTTACATGCAGCTGTGATTGCAATGTAGTTTATTAGGATGTTGTATGATTTAGTTTAATGTGGTATGTTTAACTATAACTTTTATTAAACCCGTAATCTTGTACTGTTATTGGCAGGTTGTGATAAAGGAGAAGGTTTTGGAATCATTACTGTACTTCACTAAGCATGAGGATGAGGAAGTCCGATGCAAAGCCATCATTGGGTTGGGTAAGATGACTCATTCAGTGTTTTTTTTACAAGATGGACAAAATTTGTCACCAAAAAAGTCATTAAAGTCAAAAGTCAACTCTACATATAGCCTCTTTAATTTTAGTTCACAGTAACAACACAATTGTTTAATTTTCAGCTTTTTGTTGCAGAACCAGTTTTTTTGTCAGAATAATTTTATGTATTGTGCCATAGCAATGTTCTAATTACTGAATAATAAATAAACCTTTTAACCTTTCTCTCTCTCTCTCTCTCACATTCTGCAGGGTTCCTTTTCATCATGCACCCGAGTCAGATGTTCGTTCCAGAGGTGAAGTCTCTGTATAACGGGCTCCTATCTGATAAGCGTTGCTCTATCACACTCAAGATCCAGGTGTTAAAGAACCTCCAGATGTATCTCCAAGAGGAGGACTCTCGCATGCAAGAGGCCGACAGAGAGTGTGAGTGACCCTGACATGAATGATCATTCATAGGGCAGTGCAGTTGCCAGTATAATTTTGAGGTTAACTGGAATTGATCAACTTCATAATGCTTTATAAACTCTGTTCCACCCTTAAAGAAAGCTTGTGCTTTTATTTTTTCAGGGCAGAAAATGTCAAAGCAGGAGGATCTGAAAGAGATGGGTGACATTTCCTCTGGTATGAGCAGTTCCATCATGCAGCTTTATTTGAAGCAGGTGCTGGAGTCTTTCTTCCACACACAGTCCAGCGTACGACACTTCGCCCTCAATGTCATTGCTCTGACCCTCAGCCAGGGACTCATACACCCTGTACAGGTACACACACCCTCATACAGCAGTACAGACATTATAAACCCAGCATTAAAGGATTAGTTTACTTTCAAATGAAAATTACCCCAAGCTTTACTCACCCTCAAGCCATCCGAGGTGTATATGACTTTCGTCTTTCTGATAAACACAATCTGAGAAATATTAATAAATATCCTGACTCATCTAAGCTTTATAATGGCAATAAACAGGGGTCACGAGTATGAGCTGAAGAAAGTGTCTCCATCCACATTCATCATAAACGTGTACTCCACATGGCTCCAGTGGGTTAATAAAGGCCTTCTGAAGCTAAGTGATGCTTTGGTGTAAAAAATAAAAAAAAATCCATATTTAACAAGTTATGAAGTAAAATAAATAGCTTCCGCCAGACTGCCTTCCGTATTCAACGTATAAAGAAAGTGTAATGCCTTTCGCTGTTCAATACGCTTATGCTACGTTCTACGCCTTTCTTATTCAACTTATGGAAAAAACTTAACTGATGTGACGCCAGTTTACACTTTATTTGTAACTTGAATATGGAAGGTGGTCTGGCAGAAGCTAGATATTTTACTTCATAACTTGTTAAATATGGAAAAAAAAATTCACATCGCTTCGCTTCAGAGAAGGCCTTTATTAACCCCCTGGAGCTGAAAAAATACATTTGACTGATTTGGCCATTTTTTCAGCTGCGATTTAAGAGTGCATTATTCCATTTAACACATTTGAATAGATTTAAATCTATTCCACAGATTTGTTTCACCACAATCCACGCAGAAAATGTTAAAAAAAAAAAAAAAAAAAAAAGTGTAGGTTGGGTGTAAGCCTACCCATCACTGTCACAGCCTTGGCTGTAGAAATTGCAACTAACATGGACTTGTCACTTTTCCTTCCTCCTTCCAATCACAGTGTGTGCCATATCTGATCGCCATGGGGACGGACCCAGAGCCCACCATGAGGAACAAAGCGGACCAGCAGCTGGTGGAGATTGATAAGAAGTACACTGGATTTATCCATGTGAGCATCAATCTGCACACCTTGACACGTGTCTCATGCAGTATCATAATGTTTTACATAAACTGGATTCCCAGTTCACTATTCTTATTGGTCAAATACATCGGAGCTGAGTGTAAGAATGTACCATGGGATACCACATTATACCATTTTTGCAAATTTTGCTATATATATATAAAATGCGTTATAGCTGGTTGGTATATATATATATGTGTGCGTGCGTGCGTGCGTGCGTGTGTGTGTGTGTGTGTGTGTGTATATATATATATATATATATATATATATATATATATATATATAATTTATTTATTTAACCTACAGATGAAAGCTGTAGCAGGGATGAAGATGTCATACCAAGTGCAGCAGGCCATCTTGGGTTCAACACGATCTGTGATCCGTGGTTTCCGTCAGGACGAGTCCAATTCTGCTCAGTGTTCCCACCTTTACAGCATGGTCCGTGCAAACAGACAACACCGGCGAGCGTTCCTCATCTCACTGCTCAATCTCTTCGACGACAGCTCGGTTAGCAGTCTTTGTGTGTCTGTCTCTTCCTGTCATTGGCTCTTTGTTGTGATGTTGAGACTGACCTTTTCCATCTGTCTGTCTGTCTCTCTCTGTCCGAGCAGAAGATGGAAGTGAGCATGCTGTTGTTCATGGCTGATAATCTGGCCTACTTCCCCTATCAGACTCAGGAGGAGCCGCTGTTCATCATGCATCATATAGACATCACACTGTCTGTATCAGGCAGCAACCTGCTGCAGACATTTAAAGAGGTAAACGTGCTCAAGTGCTTGTGTTTGATCTTAACAGTTTGTGCAGCACATTTCAGCACTGATTGTTTTGTGAGCCTGTCACAGTGTAATCCAGCTCTAGAAAGAAGCTGTATTTGAAGGATGGGGCAGCGCAAACTAGCAGCCTCAGTGTGAATGTAGAAAAATGCTGTTGCATAGAAGACATTTACACAGAAGTCTTATAGGCACAGCAGCCATAAATTTTTATAATTTAAAATAATTATTTTGAACAACTATTAGTAGTAGTAGTTTTTTTTTTTTTTTCTAAGTTTTTAAGTTCTATAAAAAAAGTTTATTAAATTGAATGGGGAAAAAAGTTTTGTCCATAGCTTATCACATGCCTATAAATGCATATAATATTTGTCAAGGTTTTTTGCACCAAAAACAATTTAGTTTTACATTATCATTTTTTACTTTCTGTCTTAGTCTTACAGGTACAAACAAGAAGTTGTTTTCCTACTGCAGTTTTCTACATTTAAATTACCTCTATTATGACTGGCTTTAACACATTAGTTATGATACACTTTAACATATTAGATGCAAATATGGATGGTCATATGTTAATGCACTCATGGTTGTGAGAGAAATTCCACCCCTCAATTCTTAACCGGCTGTTCTTGTACCAGTCTCTCATTAAGGTTCCAGGCAGAAAGAGCAGGAAAAGGAGACGGCGGCGGCGACGGCCGCAGCAGCAGCAGCAGCAGCAGCAGCAGAACGGTGCGGAGGAGGAGAGGGGAGAGCAGGATGAGGAGAAAGAAAGGAACAGCGGAGATGAAGAATATGACGGTGATGAATATGAGGAGGATGAGGAGGGGCAGCGAGTTAGGAAGCCCAAGCCCATGGAGGTTATCAGGCAGTCAGAGTCAGATTCTGAATCTGACCTCGAGGATGCTGATGCTGTCATGGAGCGTCTCCCTGATGATGCATCTCCTCTCCTGGACTTTGCTAGGGCTTCACAGGGCATACTGTTACTGCTAGTGCTCAAACAACACCTTAAGAACCTCTACGGCTTCTCGGACAGGTAGCAAAACACCCATCATGCACCTCGACAACTCAAAATAATGATTGCTGTTCTCTCTTTGTTTTATATATACTGTATTTATTCTGCTCTCTCCCAATGCAGCAAAATTCAGAAGTACTCTCCTACAGAGTCGGCCAAGGTGTACGATAAAGCCGTCAACAGGAAGTCGTCGGTCATCTTCAGCCCACGGCAGACCATCGACTTCCTCCACAATGATGAGGTTCATGACGAGCTGACCTACGAGCTGAAGAGGAAGATTGTCAAACAGTACCTCGATGTGAGCCATACTTATGTTATTATATATTTTATTTATATTGCTATTAATTAGTGGTTAAACGGACCAAGCCCCACGGTTCGGTACGCATGTGATTCGCGGATCAATTGCAAGTTTAACCGCAATAGAGTGAAAGGTTATCATTTGCACGTTTTGTCTTGCTAGTTTACACATTAAATAGATATAAAACCATTCCCGCACTAGAAGAGGCAAACGAGGATTTAATTTGGTATCGCACGCCACGCTGTTATCGGTGTGCACAGACGCACATACATACAAGGCTCGCATGCACAGAGAGAGAGGCGCGTTTCAGATAGATCGCGAACTCCAGATTGATTTCTCTTTCGCGTCCTCAATGCACTTGGATGGACACATACACGCGTTATGTCAGTCAAAATACCCCTCTCCGCAAGTATTCTCGTAAACGCATTCGGTTATGTCTTAATTGAACAAGGTGAGAATTCGGATGTGTATCTATCGTATGTGTGTGTGCATGGGGTCTTACTCTTAAAGTGACAGCAACCTATAAATACCTGCTGTTGTCTGTCATGTAAATTAAACAACAAAACACAGCTTTAACATGTGATTAATCTATATTAAATTTGTACAGTGAACAGTGTCATTTTACTTTTAATTACATTTCTGTACATGAAAATTAATACTACAGTTAGACCTTATACTTTATTTGTAATTTTAGTTTGTTGTATTTATCTATGCTTGTAATTCTTGTACAGTACTTGTTCTTTTTACAGTCTGTTCACTTGCCTTTAATAATGTATTAGTTAGGCTAGTAGTTTCTGCTGTGGTATCGGAGTAGTTAAAGTGGGCTAAGTAATAAATGCAATAATAATAAGCAATAAATCTTACCCCCCACCCCCACCCATTTTTTTTTTTTTTTTTTTTTGTGCTGATCCGAAAAATGATCCGATCCATGACTTAATAACCATGATATGATCCGAACCGTGAGTTTTGTGATCCGTTGAACCACTACTATTAATATTATTTAACTTTATTTGTTTTTAATAATATTATCATAATTTTTACTAGTAATAATTGTCTCTGCAAACTTTCAAGGAGGCCACAGAATGACTTAAATTATTTAAATTATTATTAATATAATAATAATAATAATAATAATAATTATTATTATTAATATAATAATAATAATTATTATTATTATTATTATTTTTATAATAAAGTAATCAAACTTAATTTAAATGCTAAAAAAAAATCACTTAATTAAGATGAAATTGAGCCCCCCCCCTGTTTTCTCCTTAAAAAAAAATAAAAAATTTTTATTGATGTACAGAGTTTTTGAAACTTCTGGTATCGCTAAATAAAAAACTGGTTAAAGTGTTATACATTACATTTATATTGATAGTAGTGTTATTTAGTTTTATTTATGTTCTTAATAATTATTATTTTCAAACTATCAAAGAGGCTGCAGGATGACTTAACTTAAACTTATGGAATCAAAAAATGAATCCTGGTTAATTTAATGTATATATCGGCACTCCAGGTTTTGTTAATAAAATATTCAAAAACATGCAGCTTTGTACACCAAAAATGTTTGGATGAATGGGGGACCTTTGAGTCAACTTTGAGAATTGCTGATTTTTACTGCATGCTCTGTTTGATTCTCAGTTCAAGTTGCTAATGGAGCACCTGGACCCTGATGAAGAGGACGAGGAGGGAGAGACGAGTGCAAACGTGAGGAATAAAGCCATCACCGCACTGCTAGGGGGAGCGGCTACAAGCCCCCGAAACCACCATACACTTGACTCAGAGGATGAGGAGAGTGACGGAGAGGAGAGGACACCAGGGGTGAGAGAACACAAAAACAGAGCCAACTTTTGACTAATAGCAGCTTATTCTGGCCAAGTACCACCTACTTAGACAGGAAGAAACCGTCTGACTGACACAAGATCATTGCTCATGTTTTGTTTCTGTGCCTTTTGTCACCTTCATTTATATAGCACTTTATACCATGCAGATTGTTTCAAAGCAGCTTCACAGTGATAAACAAGAAAATAAGTGCTAAGGTTGCCAAGTTCTTCAGTTATGAAAATACAATTTCAGTGGTAAAGCAGCTCTAAGAAAAAAAAAAAACAATTATTATTATTCAACTCAGTTTGGTTCATTGTTGATTGAATTTAGTTCAGTAGCAGTGTTAATGTTACAGAGTTCTTCAGTTATGAAACAAACTCAGTTCAACTATAAAGCAGTAAATTCAGTTCAAGCAGTGCAAAGTTCATCAATTATGAACAAACTCAATTTAGTTATAAGCATCTTTAGAGAATGCAATAGTGTCGTTATTCAGCTCAAGTCAGTTCAGTGTTGATTTGATTCAGTTCAGTAAGTGTTGATGTTGCAGAGTTCATCAATTATGAAATGAATTCTGAACAGCTAAACATGCTGTTTTCGTGCATGTATCTTTAAATGCAAATGAGCTGCTGCTCCCAGCCCACTTTCCAGAAGAGGCGGAGCCTGTACAGCTTGTGCCTCAGACACTGCTAAAAACTAAAGCATCTGTTTGGTTTTGATTATCATCTCTATCGCAGTCACGGAAAATCACTCACTGCTCTTGACTGAATAACTTTAGTAGCTTTAATAAGAATACATTTCTTACTTGAATATTGCTGTTAAATGATCTGGCGAGGAGATAAACATGGCGGACTGTGTACAGCTCACTCAGGGCGGGTCTATGCTAATGGAGCAGAGTCCATCAGCAGTCGTGGGCGGGGCCTGTGCAATGTGACATCATGTTGCATAGAAACTGCAAACGGCTTATTCTGAGACACTGCTTATGATTTATGGGGATTTAAAAAAAGGAGTGGGTGGATTTTTACCATTTTAGAGTGGTTGTGAACACACACTGCTGACACATTTCTGTTCAAACACCATGTAAAAGTGAATTTTGCATAATGGGTGCCCTTTAAGAGTTTTTTTTTAACCCCTCTTCACAGGCATCTCGACGCGGGAGGCGCACGGGAGACTCTGCAGACGTGCTGTTGGCGAACATGAACGAGTCTGTCAGCGCACTCGATATCATCGCCATCCACTGCCCCAAATACCGAGACCGACCGCAGATAGCACGTGTGATCCAGAGGAACAGCGACGGTTACAACATCCACTGGATGGCAGGCTCGTATTCCAGCTCCTGGACTGAAGCGAAGCGCCGCGATGGACGCAAGCTGGTGCCTTGGGTGGACACCATCAGAGAGACCGACATCATCTATAAAAAAATTACACTCACCAGTGGCAACAAGCTCAACCACAAAGTGGCGCAGACTCTACGTTCACTCTACGCTGCCAAGGACAGGAACTCCAGCTAATAATACGTAAACACATGCACACACACGCACGCACATACCTCCCATCTCAGATTCTCTCAGCCTAATGCAACACACCCCGCCTATCAGCCAAACATCTCCCGGGTCAGCCAAACATGAACACACAAACACGAGCGGCTATTCTACACTACAGACTCTTTCTCTCTCTGATGCACTCTGGGTCTGGTGGTGACATTTTGCCCTCTGTGCCAGGGTGCATCGTCGTACCGCAGGAATAAAATGTTTGGAGAAACATTGTATGGGTGCTCCTTCGCTGTTGTGCAGCAGATTTCTGGTTGTTTGATTTCTACTCCCAGTGTATCATAGTTTAACATAAAAATATTGTTTATATCTATAAAAGAAATTTAAATATATACTGAATGTTGAAAGAATTAGTTTGTTGATGTTTTTACTTAATTTCTTTCTTTTTTTTCTCATTTTCTTTTCGGATTTCTTAGCGTCAAGCGGCTTTCTATAGCTTAGCTCCTTCTTTACTGGCTGATGATGATTCTCTCTGTTGAGCTGTTTGTCCATTTTGTACGATAGCACCGTGTGGCTGTAATTTATTGTGTATAGCATGCAGTGTCTGTGAGGAGGGCTGTGTCGAAGGAGATTTGCGATAACAGGTCGCCCTGCTCAGCATAAAGGGACCCACATGCCTCTGATGGAACAAATACTGCAATAAATTTTCTACTTCTCTTACTTGCAAGACTCATCCTGTCCGTTTGCAACTCTTGTTCACTTGCATTTTTTGCCATGCACGCTTTTTTTTTTTTTTTTGACAGGTATAGTGAAGAGAGGACAGAACATTATGTGGGGAAGACATATCCAGTATGTCGGACAACTGGCTCATGGCTCTTTGTAAAGGTGCCCCAAGTATTTTTTTTCTATAATAGAGTAAGAATTAGCACTTTTTATGGTTACATTTAATTTTAATGTGTCCTTGTTTTAATTACACAGGTACCCAGTAATGTTAAGTAACAGAATGTTATTACTGACACAAATTGGTGTCTCCAGAATGTTTCTGTGAAGTTTCAGCTCAAAATACCCCATAGATCATTTATTATAGCTTGTCAAATTTGCCCCTATTTTGGTGTGAGCAAAAACACGTCATTTTTGTGTGTTTCTTTAAATGCAAATGAGCTGCTGCTCCTGGCCCCCTTTCCAGAAGAGGGCGGAGCTTTAACAGCTCACGCTTCGGTTGCTCAACAACAACAAAGCTGGAGAATCTCACGCAGCCAAAATGAGGATTGTCAGTAACGGTGTTCAGCCTTACATTGTTCAAACCGGAGTCGACACTGATGGAGAGACTCAGGAAGAAGTTACAACTTTTAGAATGAATCTGGACGTTTCTGAACGGTTAGTGGATAAATTGATGTAGTTGCTGTGGAGTTGATTCAACTCAGACTAGCATGTGCCGTCATGTTAATCTTTTGTGCAAATCCAGGGTTGAATTGACCCTCGTTTGTGAAGCAGTCCCGCATAAAATGACGGCATGGCAACAACACTCTACTACAACAACTCTTCCTCTTCTCTAAAGCAGCCCAACATGGCCTCACCCCCTTTGTTGCGTGTTCTCGGGGGCAGGGTTTATGTAAATTTTGGGGTTTGTAATGTCACCAACCTGGGAAGAAGCTTGTTTTAGTCCCTACCCAAGACATCTTATTGAGAGATATAAAGTGACAACTGATATTTATATTAGTGCTGTCAAACAATTAATTGCAATTAATCGCATCCAAAACAAAAGTTTGTTTACATAATATATGTGTACTGTGTATATTTATGTATATATAAATACACACATGTATTTAAGAAATATTTATGTGTATACATGTATATTTATATATAATATTATATATAAATATAATATATTTTTGTAAAGGATAAACATGCATCTGTGTATTTATACATAATAAATATACAAAGTACACACACATTATGTAAACACAAACTTTTATTTTGGATGCGATTGTTTGACAGCACTAATTTATTTGTGTTTAATGTAAGTAGTCTGCTATACTGTGATAAAGATGTCATCAATTTACATTACAATCAAAATTTCATCCTTTTTGTTCATATAAATATCAGCATCTGCACCAAATAACACATTTTTGCTCCGTTTGAGCCTCTAAACAAAACCGAGGTGTTTTTTTCTCTTCTTTGAGTATGTTCATATTCTCACTATATCATACTATGAGTCATAGATACTCGACAAAAACATATGCAAACCTTCTTTTTAGATGTTTAAAAATATGTATATATTTTAATTGTTCAATAAACATACATTTTTTTTTTTATGTCATGCTTTACAGGGTTAATATCTCTTTCCTTGATTCAACATTTGATAAAACTGTCAAAGATTATGACTTTATTGCACAAAATTGGGTTAAAATATTGTTGAATTTAAAATGGCATACTAGCTTATATATATATCTTTACATGGCAGAAGTAGTAAGCATAATTCTATTAGCCTGCTTGCCTATGTGTTTATTTTCAACTGGATGAGATATTGTAGTGCAGAGCAAAAAGTTTTTCAGTATTACGATTTTGTTAATTTCTAAAACTTTTCACCATTTTCACTTTAACAAGAGTCTGTAAAAATAGGGCTGAATGTACTGTGTAAATATGAAGGAATTTTACATATTATTGATTTTTCACAGGTGTGTTTTACTCTTATTTTGAATTATGCATTGCACTGTGTTTTAGGGTTACAGGAAATGTCTTAACAGATGATGTCATGACAGAAAATTACATGTAGTTTTACCGTTTTCCTTCTGATTTTTTTTTTAGTGTAGAAATTTCCTGAATCTTCCGTGTTTTCTATGACTGTGGAAAGCCTGAATACTGAATCCTACATGATTTTCTTTTTTTCTTTCAAATGTGGCTTGATTTGTTTATGCCCTCTTGGAAAGCTTCTGTTCCTATACGGCTCCAGTTTTCGTTCCTGTAGCTCAAACAGTAGAGCATGCACATGTTCAATTCCTTGGGAATGTGTATGTTTTACGCATCACGACAATAAAAAAATCATCTGGTTTTTAGCAGGTCTTAAAATGAAGTAAATATAACCTCAGATGAACAACACCACATTACATAATTATTTATTAAACAAAAATAAAGCCAAAATGGAGAAGCCATGTGTGACAAACTAAGTACACCCTATGATTTAATTGCTTGTAGAACAACCGTTAGCAGCAATAATTTGAAGTAATTATTTTCTATATGACTTTATCAGTCTCTCACATCGTCAGGAATTTTGGATGCACTTGTAGACGGCTGCCCACGTCATGTAAAAGACAACAGGACTCATCAGACCAGACGACCTTCTTCCACTGCTCCAACATCCAGTTTGGACGCTCATGTGCCCATTGTAGGCGCTTTCGACGGTGGACGGGGTCATCGTAGGCACTCTGATTGGTCTGCGGCTACACAGCTGCAGTGTTGACGCATTCCTCCCATAACAATTTGTGTGACTTGTACCACAGTAGACCTTCTGTATAGCTCAGACCAAATGGGATGGCCTTCGTTGCCCTCATGCATTGATGAGTCTTGGGCGTCTAAAACCCTGTCGCTGGTTTGTGGTTTGTCCCTCCAACCACTGTTGGTAAATTCAAGCCTTGCTGTTTCAGAGATACTCTGACCCAGTCGCTTTGCTATATCAAAGTCGCTCAGATTTTTATTCCTGCCCATTTCTCCTGCATCCAACAGGTTGATTACGAGAACTGATTGTTCGCTTACCATCTAATCTACCCAGACCTTAATATGTGGCCTTGTTAGGAGATGATCAGCGACGTTCTCTTCACCTGTGACTGGTCATAATGTTTTGGCTCATCAGTGTATACCAAATTAAGAAAACTTTGCATGTTTAAATAACATGACCCCCAGTGAAATCTAAATATTCCAAAAATGTGATATACATTAATACATAGGTATGGATGCAAACCATAATCTAAGTTCTTTTGTGTCATTATTTTCATTTATTACTGTAGAACGTCACATTGCTTTACCTGTCAGCAGGTGCTGGAAACAGGACAACAGGTGTTTGCTGCAATGGAAACATTTCCCTGTACGTCATTCTGGGAGAAGAATGCATGTTATGACTGGCTGCAGACTTCATCACGGAGAGAATACGTGATTTAAACTGATGAAAGAAACAGATAAGTGACCAGTTGTTGTTGAGGATAAATGTGCATGAAATATAGATCAATGTACAGTATCTCACAAAAGTGGGTACACCCCTCACATTTCAGCAACCATTTTAGTATATCTTCTCAAGCGACAATATTATAGAAATGAAAATTGTATATACTTTGTAGTCAATGTGCAGCTTGTATAGCAGTACAGATTTACTGTCCTCAACTGTCCTTTAATTCCACATACAGCCATTATTGTCTAAATAACTGGCAACAAAAGTGAGTACATCCTAAGTGAACATGTCAAAACTGTGTCCAAAGTGTCAATATTTTGTGTGAGCACCATTGTTATCTAGCACTGCCTTAATCCTCCTGGACATGGAATTCACCAGAGCTGCACAGGTTGTTGCTGAGATCCTCTTCCACTTCTCCATAATGACATCACGGAGCTGCTGGATGTTAGACACATGGCGCTTCTCCACCTTCCGCTTGAGGATGCCCCACAGGTGCTCAATAGGGTTCAGGTCTGGAGACATACTTGGCCACTCCATCACCTTCAGCTTCCTCAGCAAGGCAGTTGTCATCTTGGCGGTGTGTTTGGAGTCGTTATCATGTTGGAAAACTGCCGTTCGGCCCAGTTTCTGAAGGGATGGCATCATGTTCTGCTTTAGAATGTCACAGTACATGTTGGAATCCACGTTTCCCTCAATGAATTGCAGTTCCCCAGTCCCAGCAGCACTCATGCAGCCCCAGACCATGATGCTACCACCACCATGCTTGACTGTAGGCAAGAAACAATTTTCTTGGTACTCCTCACCAGGGTGTCGCCACACATGCTGGACACCATCTGAGTCAAACAAGTTTATCTTAGTCTCATCAGACCACAGGACATGGTTCCAGTAATTCATGCTCTTGGACAGGTTGTCTTCAGCAAACTGTTTGCGGGCTTTCTTGTGAGCCAGCTTCAGAAGAGGCTTCTTTCTGGGACGATGGCCATGCAAACCGACTTGCTGCAGTGTGCGGCGTATGGTCTGAGCACTGACAAGCTGATCTTCCGCTTCTGCACCCTCTAAAGCAATGCTGGCAGCACTCATGCATCTGTTTTTTGAAGCCAGCTTCTGCACCTGATGCACAGCACGAGGACTCAACTACTTTGATCGACCCTTGTTGGGCCTGTTCCGAGTGGAACCCGTCTTGGAAAACCTCTGTATGACCCTGGCCATTGTACTGTAACTCAGTTTCAGGGTGATACCGATCTTCTTATAGCCTAGGCCATCTTTGTGGAGAGCAACCATTCTAATTCTCAAATCCTCAGAGAGTTCTTTGCCATGAGGTGCCATGTTGAACATCCAGTGATCAATATGAGAGAATTGAACTCAAAGCACCAGATTTTAACTGCTCTAATACAAGATATGCAAATTTGTATTGTCCTATCAAGCAGACAAAAACATGATGAATAGGACATGTGGCTTGTAGAGCGGGTGTACTCACTTTTGTTGCCAGTTATTTAGACAATAATGGCTGTATGTTAAGTTATTTTCAGAGGACAGTAAATCTATACTGCTATACAAGCAGCACATTGACTACTCTAAAATATATCCAAGTGGCATTTCTATAGTATTGTCCCTTGCGAAGATGTACTAAAATAGTCACTGAAATGTGAGGGGTGTACTCACTTTCGTGAGATATTGTAGGTTATTTATGCATCCAGAATATGTCATTAGATTCTCCTCATCTTTACAACAGTAATCAATTACAAATCTGCGCACATGCACACTCAAACATGCAAACCTATAGACTAAACACATAAATGAATGAACTGCAAGAATGCATTAAAGGTATTCGGTTTTTATATTTTTCGGTCCTTTTATTTTATTTTCCCAATCCGCATACTGTCCGTACCATAAATAGTATGCAAGCGCATCCTAAATTGTAGTGATGTGATGTACATGTATGGGAATAGTATGTGGAGCCCGCATGAAATATTATATCTTGCTTTTCAGATATTTCCAACTACCCTTTACAGTACAGAAGAGGAGTTTTCTCTTTTCCACTTGTGTAGACGAATATGACCTCAAAGCATTTTTAAATGAATGTAAGAGCAGAGTAATATTGAAGTTAGCTTCATGGTTATGTTTATATGTGAATGTAAACAGTGTATGACAGGTGGGTCTGTCGTATTAAGACGATTTAATGATGTAGTATGTCCTAATACTGGTGTACATACTCAAAACATATACTTTCCCATCACTAATGAAGTACATATTCTTAAAATATAGTAAACATATGCAGCGCTGGTCTGCTTATTTGTTGTTTCAGTTCCCTGTATTGCATATTAAATGAATCTACAGTGAGGAGTAAATGTGTATAAATGAGTTAGGAATACCCTCTATATCTCTCTCTATACCTTAAACAGACACTAGAGATGTATTATTACTGCTCAAGTCTTCTGTTAACGCACAATGCACTGTAATGAGACTGCTTGATCACTTCAGTTGAATGCTGCGGCCGTTCTTTTACATGTTGACTTGTGAGCTTTAAATGCGTCTGCTCTATAATTACAGATGAGTAAAAGAAGTAGAGGCTGGAGCGTCGAGTATAGCTGCAGTTTTGAGCTTCAAGCTGAACAGAAAGAATGGCTATATAGTATAGAAGAAATAGGTAAGAGATGTTTTCACACCACATACAGGCAGTGAGACGAGACGGTAAGGACTACTGCAGTGGCCTTGGCATTTCTGAAAATTCTAGAAAGTCTTAAAGGGTTAGTTCACCCAAAAATGAAAATTGTTATTAATTACTCACCCTAATGTCGTTCCACACCTATAAGACCTTCGTTCATCTTCGGAACACAAATTAAGATATTTTTGATAAAATCCGATAGCTCAGAGAGGCCTCCATTGACAGCAAAATAATTAACACTTTCAGATGCCCAGAAAGCTACTAAAGACATATTTAAAACAGTTCATGTGACTTTAGTGGTTCAACCTTATGTTATGAAGAGACGAGAATACTTTTTGTGCGCCAAAAAAACAAAATAACGACTTTATTTAACAATATCTAGTGATGGCCGATTTCAAAACACTGCTTCATGAAGCTTCGAAGCTTTACGAATCTTTTGTTTCGAACCGTGAATCAAACTGCCAACGAGGCCTCATTACATCATTAGTGTTTTGAAACGTTTCGAAATTTCAATGGTTCACGTGACTTTGGCAGTTTGATTTACGCTCCAAACCATTGATTCGAAACAAAAGATTCATAAAGCTTCAAAGCTTCATGAAGCAGTGTTTTGAAATCGCCCGTCACTAGATATTGTTGAATAAAGTTATTTTGTTTTTTTTGGCGCACAAAAAGTATTCTCATCACTTTTTTGCTGCTTAATATTTTTGTGGAAACTGTGATAATACTTTTATTCAGCAAGGATGCACTAAATTGATGAAAGAGATGGAAGAGAGGGAAATAATATTATTAATACATAAACGTGTACATTCAGAACAATTCTTTTGCAGTAGTGTTCTCCACAAAGGTCAGAAACGGTTGCCAAGTGGTAAAAAATCTCTTATTTGACCCTTTCATTGAGCATCAGAGCTTTTCCAACTGTATGTTATACATGACATCTTTAATCCAGTGTCCATATGTAGGAGGTGAAGAGTCTTTCCATTTGCACAAAATTAGCCTCCTAGCAAGAAGTGAACAGAAGGCAATAGCATCAGACTGGGATCTGCTTAGATTATAATCTTAACTAACAACTCCAAATATTGCTGTCAGCATAGCTGGAGCAATGGGTTTGCCAAACATTTTAGAAAAGGTCTCAAAAACTAAACCCCAGTATTCTAGCAATTTAGGGCACGACCAAAACATATGATATAAAGTGGCAGGGGCTTGTTTACATCAGTCACATGTAGGGTCCACATCGATTTTAATCTTAGCCAATCTGTCCTTGGACCAATGGAGACGATGTAAAATTTTAAACTGAACAATTGTGTGTCTAAGACTGACAGAAGATGAATGTATTCTCTGAATTGCTTCCTTCCAAGCATGATCTGATATTTGATCCTCCATTTCTTTTTCCCGTTTTTGTTTTAAAAATCTAAGGCACCCAGATTATGTAAATTGAGTAGTCCATAGACTTTGCTTATGGACTGTTTTATTCCATACCTGTACTCAAAAATAGGATCAATGAGAGATTGATGAGGACAATAGGGGAAGCAGTTTGAATTTGATGACAAAGCTTCTAAGTTGTAAATACCTATAAAAGTGTGTGTTAGGTATCGCAAATTTTTGGACTAACTGTTCAAAAGAGGCAAAAGTGTCATCCAAATATAGATCATGCAATGACTTAATGCCATTTTTTGACCATATGTCAAATGCTGCATCTGACATAGATGGAGTAAATATGTGGTTCTGTGCTACAGGTGAGACAAGCGGAAGATTGTTAAGTGTGAAATGAGAATTTCACAACTGGGTAGAGTGTAAAGTTAGATAAAGAGTGTGCCGGTTGCAGCTTAGAACATAATACTGACAGAGGGTTGTATTGAATGGATGATTTCTCTATCTCGGCCCAGCTGGCTTCCTCATATTCCCCCAGAGCGTAAAGACTTCTATCAAAAACATTCAAAACATCCTACTGACCCCAAATCTTTAAACGTGTCTTGTGACATCTCAGAAGCATATACCATCACTTAACCTCAGAGCTGATGGTAGATCTGTTTTGGTTACACGTCATAAAAATCTATTTCTCAGCGTATTTTTACTTCCAGAACCCAACATTTTTATGCTCTATATTCAGCCTCCCTCTTCTTCTCCCTCCTGTTTTTCTCTGTCTAGTACTCGCATTACAGATTTACAACTGCTAATGACTAATTACTAATGTTACTCTTGACCTGGGCCTTTGTTCGTCATGTTGAGGTAATTGCATTAACAAGGTTGAGTCTTGTTGGCGGATGTATTAATGAAGTCCTGTGTGGTGTGTGATGACACCGGTGAGTGCGGTGGCCGAAACGTGAACTCTGAAGATCAGATCACAAACACACTCCATATCTCTGGTTTCATTCTCTCTCTTCTTCTTTTCCATCATCACTCTCTATCTATACATCTTTCTTCCACAAACCCAAGCTCTTTGTGTTCCCTTTCAAGTTATAAACTTACTGCATATGCCACAGTCTTATTGCATGATTTAAATGAGTTTGAATGTGTTTGATGACATGCATGTCACATAATTGATGTGATTTTGTTTCATGATATGATCACTTTGACAAAGTTAACATATTAAATGACATTCTCAACCCATTTAACATTTAAGCCTAAATTCAATCTGTTCATTATATAAAGCGATCGAGTCTCTTCAGAAAATTTGGACTAAACCACTCAATTCATATGGATTAGTTTTACGATCTCTTTATGAATTTTTTGAAGTGTCAAAGTGTCTATAGAGGGACAGAAAGCTCTCAAATTTCATCAAAAAGATCTTAATTTGTGTTCTGAAGATGAATGAAAGTCTTACGGATGTGGAATGACATGAGGGTGAGTAAATGATGATACAATTTTCATTTTTGGATGAACTAACCCTTTAAGTGTTTTAGAATATCCCACTGTTTTTAGTGATTGAAATACTGCAGCAGGTGCTGTATATGCATGACAGGTGCCCTAAACTTGCATTTTGTTCAAGTATTTGTTTTTCTTCACTTTAGATGAAAATGACAGTCCTGTGCTGAAACAACGTAAAGATGATTACTTTTATTTATTGGTAATTTTTTATTAAACAGAATTAATAACAATGAAAAAATAATTTGGGGAAAAAACATAAATAGATATTTAAAAATATACATAAATAGGGATAAATGAATTATCAAAGCCATTCAGTTGGGGTCTGTTTTTAACATTCAACATAAGAATCAGAAAATTCTTTCATTAACCCCGTGATTAGTGGAGGTTAAAGGGATATTTCACCCAAAAAATAAAATTCTGTCATCATTTACTCACGCTTTAAGTCGTTCCAAACCTGAATTTATTTCTTCTGCTGAACACAAAAGAAGATATTTTGAAGAATGTTGGTAACCAGACAGTTCATGGACCCTATTGAATTCCAAAGGATGGAGAAAAAAAAAAATACAATGGTGTCCATCAACTGTTTGGTTACTGACATTCTTCAAAATATCTTCTGTTGTGTTCAGCAGAAGAAAGAAACTCATACAGGTTTGGAACAACTTGAGGGTGAGTAAACGATGACAGAATTTTCATTTTTGGCTGAACTATCCCTTTAAAGGTCAAAAAGACACCATGAGAAAACACACTCCGCACACAAAATATCCTATGTCTCGTTTAAAATGCCTGTTGAGGAGACCAGCATCACTATCGGGTGCTTTAATGCTGTACGGTATTATAACATCCTGCAACACCATTCTTGCAATTCCTATCCTGTATCTTTCTCAGAGAAATGCAATCATGATGATTTCCTCAACCAAGTCATGCTCACACATGTAATAACCTGAAATTGCTTCTATTGATTTTCCTGTCGTGTGTCATTGTCTCCCACAGCTGCTTAGACACAGCCACATTTCCGTGCCGAGTGCCTCTCCATGATGTGGTATATCAGGTTGTCATCCAGGAACGACAGGTCGTCATCGTATTCGACTGGTCGACAGCAGGCGGTGGGAGGGGAGCTGCGCAGAATGTTTTTCTCACCGCCGGCGAGGCTGGTGAGGATTTTGTCGTAGTTTGTGAGGGAGTTTGTACACACGCCGCTGCAGTAGCTGAATATCAACTCCTCCTGACTCCGGTAGCCCAAACCCAGATCAGACACTTTCAGCTGGACTTGTCTTAATGCACATGCTCTTTCTTTTCCTTTCTCTCTCTCGTCATGACTCGGTCTCTTTCTGTGCGTCTTGCTACGGAGGAAACCCCTACCTTTCGGAGATCTCTTGAATCTGTGGATGAAGGCTGAGTCGGGATTGGGCAAGCTGTCTGGATGACAGAGGAAAAAGATGTTCCCATTGTCATTTGCACTACAGATACATCAATCTGATTTTAAGCAATGTGCTAAAAATTGAGCAGTCTGAAACTGAACAAGGTAGTTTTGTGTGGAAAGATTGTACTCTTTGTGTATATGCATGCTTTGAAAGGGTCATATCATAAAAAAATCATTCATCTTTTTAACCCTGTAAAGCCTGACAATTGAAATAATAGAAAAATAAAGTTTTTTGAAATGGAACAATCTATTGAAACTTTAGACGAAATAAAAAAAAAAAAATGCATTTGTGTTTTTTGTTGAGCATCATGTTTGATACACCAGGCTTTTATGGCTCATATAGTATGAATATGGCGCTCATACTCCAAGAGGAAAAAAAAATATTTTATTCAGAGGCCCAAACTGAGCAAAAATATGTAATTTGGAACAGTTGCTGATATTTATTTGAACAAAAAGGTAAGATGAAATTCTGATAGCTTACAATGTAAAAGTATCAAATATAATACAGTAGGCTTTATAGAGTTAATTAAATTTTATTTTTTTTGTGTTATTTTTATGAATTGAAAAAAGGTACAAAAAGGCCATTTATTTAAACTATGCTTCAAAAAAATAGTCAATATGACATCTGTGATTTTGAAGGTATAGCTAACAATAAGAGTATGTGGGGAAAATCTGTAAGTAGCACTTGCATCTTGCTATTGATCCCAACATTAGAAACAAGCATCTTAAGTTAATTTTTAACGATGTCTCTGAACAATGTCATTTCAGTCTGATTTTAACAATTTTCATGGCACTTTTTAGCACAGAAGATCATATGCTATAATTACTTGAAATAAAGCTAAAATAAAATATAAATATTAGATAAAAAAAAAACCTAAAACACTTAAAAGATTTGAAATGTTGACTTGGCAACTAACTGAAATTAATTTCAACTACAACTGCAACAATTTATCAAACTAAAACTGAAATACAAATAGTGAGTGATGTGTAAATAGAAATATAAAATAAATAATAAAAACGATAAAAGCACATAAAATTACTAAATTTAATAAAATCAAAACTGAAAATACAAAAGACAAATTAAAATATTGATAAATACTACGTAGTACATAAATACTAAAATAACACTGTTATTGAAGAGTGGAGCAGAGGTCACATGCACATAGAAGTCTTAAAGCTACAGTTGGCAGTGTCACTTTTTAAAAAAACACTGCACACCAAGTGTCCCACATAAGTCCTGAAAAATTGAGCCAAAATGTTTCAATCGCCCCCAGGTGGCTGGATGCAGTATAGCTCAATGTAATGTAATGGGACGTGAAACCAACTAAATAAAATTACAAATACATTTTTTTCAAAGATGGTTTCTGTCATTTTAGGTAGTTATCACACTGATGTAAGTTCAAGTGTTTTTTTTTTTTATAATAAGTTTGGTTTTAGTTTTTTGACGCTATAAAAACAGGGTGTCATGACATCATGATTGATAGCTTCTCTAAGCAAAGTAGTAACTGAGCCACCAACTGACTTCTTTGGTGGATTTTCGGGAGGAGATTGGAGCTTTAACTTTAATTTCTACATTTCCATAACTGTTTATTTTACACCGACATGCAGTAAACTGTACTAACCAATTCTGCGGGAGTGTGGGCGGGACCTTGATACCGAGGCATGAAGTTGCATGCTCACTACTGCGCAGACTCTGGCTCCAAGAAGTCAGCGCCATATTGGCACACTGCCGGCTTCACTTTTCTACAATGAAAGAGTGAATGTGCGTCGTCCATCTTTTTTTACAGTCTATGCTACGCACTTATAGACTGAACACACATGTAATGCACGTGCATGACGTCACCGTTTTCAAAAACTTTTACTTTTGTTTTTTGCGTTTAGTTTATAGTACCGTTTTCAAAAACTTTAGAATCCGTTTTAAAAGCTTGCATTTTCAGGCCTCCCAAAAAAACGTTTCTGTGTAAATGAATGGCCAAAAGGCATAAAAAGTTTTCAGTTTTTAGTTGAAAGCGGTGTCGTTTAAAGGCCCCCTAAGAGCAAATTTATGAAAACTATACCATAATCGTCTCCATGTAAACTACAAAAATGTGAATTTGTCATGCACATATTCCGTCTATAGGTGTGTAGTGTTTCTTTACAAAGTGACGTCGCCATCTACTGGCCTGACAGCATAATGCAGCATTTTTAGTTGTTTTTGTGGATCCGTGTGAACAGGATCATTTTGATAACGTTGTCATCTGTACTCAATAAACGCAAAGGAAAAACTTTCGTTGTCATGTAAACGTACCCTAAGAGTCAAAGAGGGTAGATGTTGTTCATGTAAAACTAAATCATGATTGTTTTTGCTAGAGAAACCCTTGGTTTAGTGGACAAAAAGGACCGATAAAAATGATATGACCCTTTTGAAGTGCATTGCACATTGTGTTTTGACAGTATGTAAAGACGGTAGTGTTTTGATGTGCCTTTGTGACACGGTACCTCCATTGATAACTATGAGAGGGCGAGTAGAGTCATCAAAGAGCTATAACGTGATATAGTTTGCATTATTCTGACAGCTTTGAGCAACAATACTGCTTTTGTCCACAGGTACCAGGTTTTTGAAACACAGATGAGTTGTAAGCTGATAGAACTAGAGTAGTGTGTGTCTAGTGTCCCGCCCAGGTACAATGGGTCACCTGAAACTTCTTTACTTAACCATCACAACAGTATCAGGTGTGTCCTGAAATGTGCTTTATCACACCTGCGTGTATTCGTGTGACTTTTCTTTATTTAATAATAAGAATCGAATAGCTTCTCCTGACCTGAGTGACTTCTTGGCTGCGGATGTTTGATCGTACGAGCATCAGGCAGATTTTGGTTTGCTTTTCTCAGCAGGTCCAGTCTTTGAGAACACTGAGCGTGTGGTTGTGAATAGCGAGACTGTCCGGCTCGGTTCGGGTTCTGTAGAAGCAGCGGGACGGACGACACGCAGTTCAGCATCAGTGCACACGCCAGCATCACACCCCAGATCTTCATCTTACTCTCTCCTCAGCTCAGAGAGCCTGTGTCGGTCAGCACAAACTCACATCACACACAGGTTCAATCAGACAGTTTTGACATCACCTTACACTACAGCCTTTATTGTATTGCATTTTAACACATTTATGTCACATACTTTTATACAGCCCAGCTTTCTACCTCTTTTTAAAAAACTGATTGAAAACATTAAAGTAAAATATCAGTTAAAGGCACAATATGTACCCGCTTATTCAAAACAAAGGCATTGCTTGATGACGCCTTGATTTCGCGGAATCATGGGAGATGTTGTCTTCACATCTACAGATGGTGGAAAAGAATCCGACGGGACTTGGGAAGAAATCATATTAAAGGATGAGCTAATGTATTAAAGGTTTATTAACATTACTGTAGTATGAAGCAGGGTGTGGCTGAAAGCCGTTGGAGCGGAACGAGGCCGCTGGAGCGATTGCTAATGAAAGACGAGTGCGACACATGGCTTGAGAAGCAGTGGAGCTTTTATTATGCCACAGATGAGCGCTTCTGCTTCTTCCGGTCAAGCGTATGTGGGGTAACACAGTGCTGTTTTATCATATTAGATACATTTGTGTGTTGAAAGTTGTTATAATGCTACTCTACGTTCGCTCGGCGGCTGCTACAAGATACTTGTTGCGCACTGCAGTAAGCCAGATCGATATTAGTCATGGTAAAACATGGTACTCACGGCAAATCAAGATTTAAACAGTTAGACTAAACGTGTTGAGCTATATAACGATTAGTTTTCTGTCGATGAATGTATCCAAACAGTTGCTCACCTGTCTGATAAGACACATAATATATTAAAGCATCTTTACTGTTTCCATGGTTTCTACAAAATAAATCCAGAAATCGAGGGTAACGCAGGTATGATGTCACTGATAGGCGACGCACGGACACAGTCCGTGTCCTGGTTAAAATTGCTTATTTCTCTGGATTTAAACATTATTGGAAACATCTGAGATAATGTAAGTACACAAGTGAACAAAATATATAACATTGTTCTAGTGGTTTTGCGATATTTTAATCTAAAAATCTTACATATGGTGCCTTTAAGATCGATATATTGCTTTTTTTTGCGGTTGTTACAGCTGTTTTTATTTATTTACTTCATTTCTCTGTCTAGCACTTTAAGCTACTCTGAAAAAGGCACTTTATGAATTACATTTCTTATAATAATAATAATAATAATAAATATGGAACTTATAGTAGGCCTGTTATTATTATTATTATATTAGCCAAAACACTTTTTAAAAAATACCCACAATAGCCACTATATGAAAAAGGCACTTTGTAATGTACATTTGTTATAATTAATGCTGACAATAATAATCATACATATATAACTTAATATATCATTATTATTATAAAACAAAATAAAGTAATTAAAAAATACCCAAAACTAGCCACTAGCTACTATAAAAAGGCATTTTCTAAATTATATTTGTTATAATAATAACAACAGTTTAACTTTATAAAGCACTATTATTATTATCATTATATAGCCCCAAAACTATTTACATTAATTTTTTTTAAATACCCACAATTAGCCACTAGTTACTATAATAATAATAATTATTATTATTATTATTGTTTATTATAACCATTTAACTTAATTTAGCATTAATTTATTAGCAGTATAAACAGTAGTAGTATATAGCCCCAATACAATTTAAAAGTAAAACTTGAAAACTAAAAAAAAAAGCCTTTTTTATTATCAAAAGTGATGATCAATGAAAAAGATGTTTGATAACTCACCCGAGTTCAGCTCTGTGTATCCGGCCATCAGCACTGATGATCACAGAGCCAAAGGTGCTTTCTGAAAACATATATAAAATAAAAACCGTGCATATTATATTTCCTTTCAACTGACTCTCATGTTCTTCTGCTGTCAGGAATCATCGCTCACAAACTACATCAGCCTGTTCATGACTGCGGTTTATAATATATTTTTGTTGCTATGCATCCACTTCTATAATCCGATTATGGTTTTTAATTGTATTGATTATTATTTAATTGTTCAGGTTCAGTCTGAGTCCAGTTCATTCGCGCGCCAGCTGTGATGTGATGTGCAGTGCGCGTGAACAGTGCGCGCGATCAAAACACGCTGAATGACCTCATGAACAAAGCAAACAGCCTCCTGATATTATTTAAACGTGGTGGAATGGAAAGATCGCTAAAGATGAATATGCAGTAGCTCTATGGTGAAATTTAGGCTAATTTAGTTTGTCGTTCTCTCATATGAATTATTTTATTATTTAATTTAGCCTCTGTTCGTTTTACAAGAATTCCGTGCTGAAGAGATAAAATACAGTACCTCTATCCACAATTAAGTACACATATAAGAATTCTAATGTACTGTTATTTGCTATAATTTGTTTGACAGCAAATATATTAATAGCCAACAATAACCTGTTGATAAATAGATTTCCTCTTTTTTTCTAGCTTGAGTTCAGAACTTCAGCGCTCATATAAATGACAAACACTCCCTCTAGCGGTCAATAATCTACAGTGCAGTGAAAACTAAACGTTACATCTGAACTAAGATGTGATTTATGTTAATTTATAAAACCTGAGCAGATGAAGAGAGTTTTATGTATTAGCTCAGAATGCAGAATTAATATAACTGATAAGCTATATATATATATAGATGTAGTGCTGGTTCTCCAAGAGTCACTCTCAAACTGTCAGTTTATAAAGTCTATAAAAAAAAAAAAAAAAACAGTCTTCAGCTTGTGATTCTTATTAAGTGAGGGTAATTTTTTAGGATTCTTCACCTAACCTAAGTCTCCGAGATCCTGACACCTTGCACTTCTGGAGACTCCAGGTAGGTTGCAGTTCTGAAAAATGGTGGCGCTGGAGGCTAAAGGGTTCCTGATGGTTTCACACTTAATTCTTCACTTTAATTCTTAATTCTTTTGCAGTTAATGTGTCTTTTCTTCTCTACCTGTTTTTGTCGGCGTTTCACTGTCCAATGGTCATGCCTTAACTTGCAATTTCTAGTATTGCATTAGTATTGCATCCTTCTCATGAGTATTTAATATTTTTTGACTTTTCAGTCTGAGTTAAATCTTTCTCTCTTTTTTTGGCTCATTTTGCCTGAAAACCTGCCTAATAATTCTGCACACCTGAATATAAGGCGTTTTTCATTCCCCGCCTTCATGAACAATTATATATCACTTATGATTAAATACAAGATTAATAGTAGTTATTAAGATTGATGCGGTTTGAAAATGGTAATATGTGCTTGGAAATAAATATGATCAGAAAATCAACTTGCCTAATAATTCTGTACTCAGTGTGTGTATCACAAATTTGGACACAGTAAGATTTTTAATATTTTAAAAATAAGTTTCGTCTGCTCACCAAGGCTGCATTTATTTAATTAAAAATACAGTAAAAACAGTAATATTGTGAAATATTATTACAATTTAAAATAACTGTGTTCTATTTGAAAATATTTTAAAATGTAATTTATTCCTGTGATCAAAGCTGAATTTTCAGCATCATTACTCCAGTCTTCAGTGTCACGTGATCCTTACCGTGTCCAAACTTTTGACTGGTTGTGTATGTGTGTGTGTATGTGTGTGTGTGTGTGTGTGTGTGTGTGTGTGTATGAAATAATGCTTAAAATCCTAAAGTTAAAATCACTAAAACAAACAAAAAACAAACTGCTAATTCATAGAATGACCAACAAATGTCACCTTTCAAATTATTTTGATGGTCAAGGCCCATTTGTTCAAAAAGTTTAATCTGGATCAGAATGATCTGGATTTGGAAATCCCAGGTTTTGCTATCCAGGACCAGGTAATCTGTTTTACTTTTATACTAGTTTTTCAAAGCAAAAATGGGATTGGATCACACTTGATCCAGATTACCTTAATCTGGAATTGGGATCACATATCACAATAGGCTACTAAAGATCAACAGGTACAATAGTCAGTGAAGGGTCTCTTGAAGTGTTTTATTTGAAGAGGAACAAAACAGCACAATAAAACAATGCAAACATTCCCTTTCAGACCCTTACAGAGGCCCTAAAGGGACATGGTGATGGAAAAATATAAGATTTTGCGGGGAAACTTTTTTGAGACAAAAAACATCTGTGAGAGAATGCAAAAACATTGAAAGATAATTGTTCCTCCTATCTCCATAGGTCCTCATCTGAACCACAACAAATAAATAAAAACAAACATAGTCTATATATGCAATAAATTATGCAATATTTAGAAACTAGTTTTGAATGTCTCTGATGATTGTGTCATTGTAATTAATATACAGTGTTAAAAACTGTTAAAGTTGAACATTAATTTTGTGATATTGGCAGCTGTTTAGGGGGTTGTTTTATGCACATTTTTTTTTTAATGTATAGCCAATCAGAAGAGTGTGTGGGCGGAGTCTTTGCAAGTTCACTGCACTAGCAACCAAATATCATTGAAAAATCACAGCCAATCAGAAGAGTCAAAATCACACACTTTTAAAGGTATACAGGGTAGGCAATTTCAGAGAGGCTAGTAATAGCTGTACTGAAAGATGTAATAGATATAGCTTATGTGTACTTTATCACTGTAACAGCTATACAAAAATTAAGTTAAAAATATAAATAATTATAGAATACATGATTCTAACATTATATTATTTGACCAGTTTTAAAGTTTCATTACATTTTGTTCCCGAAATCAACCCTGAATCCACCCTTATGCTGGGAGCAGGATAATCCTGATTGTTTTTTTTTTTTGTTTGTTTGTTTTTTTTGGATCAAAGTTTTCCCAATCCTTCTAAAAGGTTTTGAACAACACATACTGATGGATTGATCCAGATCAAAACCAAGATTGGATTACGTGATCTATTTTTTTTCTTTTGAACAACCCATTTTCAAGATCTGGTCCAATCCGATCAGATTACATTTGAACAATTGGTCCCTGATTATTCCTGATATTTCCTGATTTATTTTTTCTCCTCCTATCTTGGCCATTCCAAGGTATAGGCTACTGTATGTGATGTAAAGTGTGTTTCTGTCAGATTGTGAGGATGAGATACCTTTTTAAAATATTTCATATTTGTAGTTCAATGTTTTAACTGGAATCATTATAATTATCAGAACATCAAGAAATGTACTGAATAAATAAATAGTGAATATTCAACAAGAAAATGTTGATAAATGAATGTCTTATAATCAGCACTTTTGCATATGACTCCCTCTTCCGGTCAAAAGTCTGAAGTGCAGGACTTGGACATTATAGTTATTACATTACTTATCATCTGTTGCTGTAAACCGCAAGAAGCCGCATATAACACACAATTTCACCATACAGTTTTTTTTTCTGTGATTAAATTTCCAGTTAATGTTGTAAGTAATATAATATAATATAATTAATACAATAATACATTAAATAAAATAATAAATTAGGTAATATCTGTTCGGGAGTGTTTGGGGTTTCTGTGGAGTAATGAATCAGTTTCAAAGGTCTCTCTCTCTCTCTCTGTGTGTGTGTGTGTGTGTGTGTGAAGACTCGATTTGATTACATTTTTAGGAAATTTGTAGCCCATTTAATTCCAAATTGTTATAAATTTAAATCTCAGTCATTACAGTGAATGTTGTCACTAATTAGCCTGGTTAATCATCGAACTTAATTCAGATCTCCTTTGAGTTTAGCACGGGAAACAATGCAGATAATGCAGTGATGATTTTTTGACGTAAACATCCAATTTTATTAAAGAAATGATTGCTTTGAATCTGACAGCTATGAATTCCTCAATTTCCGGTAGAATAGAGCTGGAGATTCCTCATATCCTCAAGGAGAACGGAGAGAAGAGAAAACATGGAAAGGACAGGACAACTGTAGAAAAGAGTGGATATCTATCTATCTATCTAATTTCATAATAAGTAATTTAGTTTTAACTTTTAATACCAACCATAAAGTTTATATAGCCTATGAAGAATCCCCGTTCATCTGCACCTTTACAGCTTAAACTTTCCCTCCTGTTATCCTTCAGTCTGCTGTAGTATTTTATCGACCAGTCTCCGTGTTGCTATATTGGTCAGAGTTACTGAAGCGAGCTCAAGTCTCCATCTGTGTAGATTAGACCATTATCCTCTTAACTCCGAGTGTCCCTGCCTTCTTTCCTCACTGCTTCGCTCAAAAGCGCTCTCAAATAAGAAGAAACTTCGCGTCTGACGCCGATCGACGGACTTTCGACAGCTTCCGCGGCGCTCCGTGGATGTAGAAGTTCTTCAGAGTTGCTCGCGCGCGTGTCGGGGCTCCTGAGGGGCCGCACATGAGGAGTGTGTCTGATCTTCAGCAGACAGTAATCGCATCAGACCGGCTTCACCGTGCATACAAAGACCTGCAACAGTCTAGATCGAAATTTCAGCGCTTTTTATTCTCTATGAGTTTTTAAAATGAGGAACAACAGCATTTGAAGCTCAGATTTACGCGATCAATATTTCAGAATCATAAAGGATTGAAAATGCGCCTCCCGAAGAGAGTGATGGTGATTCTCGCACTGGTGTGGATGTGTAATATCGCTCTTTGCTCAAGAAAGTCTGGAGCACGGAAGTCAGGTGAGTGTCATTTTCATTATTGTTCTTCTTTTGTTAAAATTTAGTCATAATTTCGTTTTAATGGCGAATATTTGATTATGCAATACAGTGACCCCAACAAATAGGCTATTTGAACACACTAGGGCATGTCTGATGTCTTTGCATTAATGCAATATCTTTACCAACTTTTCATTTTTGCGTCAACTGGTGTTTTGTTGATTTTTGGTGAATGTATGAAGTCAGTTCTTCTCAAGTTCACGGGTGTCCATCTTCATTTTTTTGCAACATGTTTTGCATCAGACCTTCCTTCTTTATAACAAATGGCACTTTATGATTTTTTTGTTAACTAATGCATTGACATTCACACATTTTTAAAGCATGCATTAGGTGTCTGAATACTTTTTGGAGCTTCCCATAATCACACAGGACAAATTTTTAGGCTATTCCGATGGATAGATGTACAGGTGATTTGTCACGGAGACATCTGAGGTCACAGTCATACAGCAGGGTCAGCGCTGTATATGGCACATCCATACGCCCTCTGGACGATCTCTTGCCCAATGCCCATGGCCAACAATTTACAGTAATGAAAACCATCAGTCATTTCAGATAAACAAGCCCTCCGATAACTGACACTTGAGATGAAATGCTGCAAATTGGTGCTTGTCCCTTTGGTACCCTTGGGTATATGGAGATACTTAACCTTAATGTGCTTTTTAGTGGTATAGCCAAGAAACTGGAAGCGATATTTAATTTGGTGGTCTTGATTTATTAAAAGACTAACAAATTCAAGTCTATAGCCACATATAGGCAAGTTTGGTCCATTTCGTTTCAGATCTTAAAGGGTTAGTTCACCCAAAAATGAAAATTCTGTCATTAATTACTCACCCTCATGTCGTTCCAAACCCGTAAGAGCTTTGTTTATCTTCGGAACACAACTTAAGATATTTTTGATGAAATCCGAGAGCTGTCTGACTCCTCCATAGACTGCAATTGAACCCCCACTTTCAAGGTCCAGAAAGGTAGTAAAGGCATCGTTAAAACAGTCAATCTGACTGCAGTGGTTCAACCTTAATGTTATGAAGCGACAAGAAATAGCGCAAAAACAAAACAAAAATAACAACTTTATTCAACAATCTCTTCTCTTCTGTCATTCTCATACGCTGTTTACGTTCAGCACTTCCATAGGTCAGAACGCCGACTCATTATTGGCCGGCTCCTGCGTCAGCTTCACACGCATGCATCATCCTGTTCACATGAACAGCGTCGGCCAATACTGAGCCAGTGTTCTGACATAGTCAAGTCATCTTCATTTATATTTATTCACAATACATATTGTTTCAAAGCAGCTTCACAGTGACAATAGGAAAATTCTTATCGAGCTAAAGTTGGTTTTTGATTGAATCACTTCCGTTGTAAAAATTGTTAATTATTACTTTAGGGGCTGCTTAAATGACACCTTTCCTACTGAAAACCGAATACCTTTAATGCATTTTTGCCGTTCATTTACGTGTTTAGTCTATAGGTTTGCGTGTTTGAGTGTATATCTGCGCAGAAGCTTGGTATATTTAAAAAAGTGATATTTGCCAAATTATTTGCCTGGAATACATAGAACCTGGAAGCGCTGAATGGATTGAAAGTGTAGAAGTGGAAACTATTGGAAGTTGGTCTGGGTAAATGTAGTTTGATTGCATCATCTGTTGAAAAAGATCTTTGCCTGGAGCTTTTTCTCTTTAGTTTGTATCGACTCAAAGTTGTTAATGAAAATGAGACATTTTTGGTCACTAAAGGCCCTTTTAAAAGTTTTCTTATCGTCACACAAAATTAAACATCAATTCCAATTTTGTTACTCAGTTTTCTGTTGCCTAAAAATCCATACCTTAATGATATCTACATCTTTCTGGGTTGCTCTCGAATTAAAGGGATAGTTCACCCAAAAATGAACATTCTTTCATCATTTACTCACCCTCATGTTGTTCCAAACCTGTATGAGTTTCTTTCTTCTGTTGAACATAAAAGAAGATATTTTGAAGAATGTTGGTAACCAGACAGTTGACGGCACCTATTGACTTCCATAGTATGTTTTTCCTACAATGGGTGCCGTCAACTGTCTGGTTACCAACATTCTTCAAAATATCTTCTTTTTTGTTCAACAGAAGAAACTCGTACAGGTTTGGAACAACTTGAGGGTAAGTAAGTAATGACAAAAGTTTCGGCGGTGGACAGGTGTCAGCATGGGCACCCTGACTGATCTGCGGCTATGCAGCTCCATACGCAACAAACTGTGATGCACTGTGTATTCTGACACCTTTCTATCAGAACCAGCATTAACTTCTTGAGCAATTTGAGCTACAGTAGCTCGTCTGTTGGGTTGGACCACACGGGCCAGCCTTCGCTCCCCACGTGAGCCTTGGCTGGCGATGACCCTGTCGCCGGTTCACCACTGTTCCTTCCTTGGACCACTTTTTATAGATACTGACCACTGCAGACCGGGAACACCCCACAAGAGCTGCAGTTTTGGAGATGCTCTGACCAGTCGTCTAGCCATCACAATTTGGCCCTTGTCAAACTCGCTCAAATCCTTATGTTTGCCCATTTTTTCTGCTTCAAACACATCAACTTTGAGGACAAAATGTTCACTTGCTGCCTAATATATCCCACCCACTAACAGGTGCCGTGATGAAGAGATAATCAGTGTTATTCACTTCACCTGTCAGAGCTCATAATGTTATGCCTGATCGGTGTGTGTGTGTGTGTGTGTATGTATATGTATATATATATATATATATTTCCACACTGTTGCTTTTGACCTTTATGTTCTTCTAAATTACACAACATGGAACTTCAATAATAGTTGTTCACTCGTGAATGGCTTATTATGTGACATCCTTCCTAAATTGCTTTCCATAAGTTGGTCTGTGTCATCTGTTATGGGTCTGTGTATTTGAGATTATTTCACATTCATTTCACTACATGTACAGCACTTACAGTGCACTAGTTTTTGTATTGTGCTCCGGTAACATGTTTGGTTTGTATGTTTTTAGATTAGTCTCAGTTTAGCGGTTTATTTTCAGAAAGCAGCATTTTAATTGAGCCACAAACACCTACAGCTCATAACAGATATATCAGAGCCAAGATCACATGGAATGTGCTTCTTCAAAGAGTGTATTAGTCATACTCCAGCAAATTACTTGAATTCTCTTATGACTATACAAACCTTTTAAGTTCAATGTCTTGATGTGTGTTTATTTTAAGGGAAAGCAATATCTTGTAAATGATCTGAAAGGAGAGAGTGATGCGTTTGGAATAAATGCAGCTTTAATGTGTTTCTGCGAAACCACTGCAAGCTCCATGAATGTGTCAGGATGTGATGATGATGGGTTCACAGGATACACTGAAAAACACTGGGTTTAGCAGAAACAATTTTGGTAACACTTTACCTAAAACTTTTATGTATGATGCATTATAAAGGTATTATAATTAAATAACTGTAACCAAAGTTAAAATGCATTATAAGTTTTGCAGATTCTGAAATTAATTTGTCATGTGTTTTAATGCATTATACTTTTTAAATGTGTAACAATGAATAGATAAGTATTATTTATAATGTATTATAACTGTGGTTACAATTATTCATGAGACCATACAGTATATTGTAAGGTGCATTACAAGGTGCATTAAAATACTTTTATAATGCATTTTATAAAACGGTTAGTTCCTGTCCTTGATTCTGATTGGTCAATAGCTGTTTTATTCACGATAAAACACGGCTATGACCGCTTCACCCGACGGTTCTGTGTATCACTACACAACACCCTTAGCAACGACTCTTAGCAATGTAAACTGTATGTTCTCAATTGATAATGTTCATTGAAGCTTACTGTATTATGTAGAAGAGTATTGTGAGAAAAAGACTGAGTGAGCGAGTTTATTACCTACATTCAGATTTAGCATTTTCCTTCAGGTCAGTCCTATGTTCATAATAAAAAATCTGTTTAAATGTCCAATGTATTATCCTGTCCTTTTAACAGTTAAGGGGTTTTCCCGTAACTGACAGCGCTAGTCAAAGCATTTGTCAGTTGCATCTTGTTCTGTTTTCAAAACAATTCAGTCTTTTCAATATAAAAGTCTTCGATACTGACTGACTCACTCATAAAGACAGTCTTTGCTGCCATCTAATGGCATGATAATGTAACTTCTGTTGCTGTTCACAGTCAGGGACCATTTTTTCTGGCGGAAGGAAGGCTTTTAGAAAAAGTTTACTTCATGAAAGTTGCATTGATAAATTTTTCTAGATTTAATATTTGTATTGTGTGGTAACTGTTTTATAAAAGCAATAAGGTACTCGAGGCTGTGCTGTATTGTGAATAAGTCACAGCTGAAGGGGTTACTCCGCGTCGTGCCTAGCAACACTCTTCAGCCGTGACTTATTTACAATACAGCACAGCCTCGAGTACTTTATTGCTTGCATATATGAAGGCTTTAAGTGTAGTAAATGTCTCAATTAATTACAAAGAAACAGCAAGTAAAATTATGTTGAATTAAACGTGACATTTTTGAAAAACTGTAATAGTAAAACTGTAAAAGTATAAAAACTGAAATAGTATTTTCTTGTAAAATGTAGCCCAGTAATATTTGTTTTATTTACAACTTTGAAAAATATTTTTTTTACAATGTAGAAACAAGAAATGCAATATTCCTATATCTGTGTTGGTAGGTGAAAACTAAAGCAAGTTTAAAGGGATATTTCACCCAAAAATGAAAATTCTGTCATCATTTACTCGTATGCTATGCAAGTCAATGGGGTTCATCAATTGTTTGGTTACTAACATTCTTCAAAATATCTTGGAGAAATGGAGAAACTCATACAGGTTTGGAACAACATGAGGGGGAGTAAATGATGACAAACATTTTCGTTTTTTGGTGAACTATCCCTTTAATCCTTTCAGAGGCAGTGGCTCCATGTTTCACTAGCCATCAGGATGATTGTAGTGTTGTCTTTCTGTCACCAGTTGCAGCGACACACACACACACACACACACACACACACACACACACAAAATTGTGCATCAGCACTGTAGACATCAACTTTTTACTCTGAGCAAGAGATTTAGGAATGACCTTGTCCGAATGCATCATCTGTAATGCATATAAAATCAGTCTGTTTTGTATATATGCTTCTGTTTTCCGTTTTTGTCTTATGACCTTTCTCATCAATATCAATGAATTCAAATACATGAGTTGCATTAATTAATTAGCACTGTTTGCTTAAGGTAAGCATCTACAAGATCTGTTTTTTGTCTGATGTTGTTTAGTTTAATGTTGATAGGTATGAACTGATGAACGATAAAGTAGTATTTATATTATGTTGTATTTATATGATAGTATTTGTGATTTGATCCTCTCAGAGAGGTTGAGTCCACCGCTGGACATTCAGCTGGAGACGGTGAACTGCACTGCATTCAGTGTCCGGTGGAAAATGCCCCGCAGACACGTCAGCACTATCACTGGGTACAAGGTACACATCCTTCCATCTTTAAATTGTAAAACTGTGCTTAAACATTTTTTAAAAAGTTGTTTTGTAACTTTTAAATTGGTGCTTTTCAAAATATAAGCCTTCTGTTCACGCTGCCCTGCTGATTGCATAACATATTGATTGTTCATCATACTACTGAATAACAGAGACATTGTCAGCTGCTCACTTATTTAACCAGACCAACCCTTTTTCCACTGATATGGTGCTGGAATCAGGGTTATTTTAATATCACTGAGATACTATTTTAGTTTTTCTTCATATTTAATTTTTTTTTTTCTGTCACAATTCACCACATATCCTATGTCCTAAAAGTATGAACTGTTTTTGTGAAGAAAAGGTACATACTTTTGAGTGTGTAGTAGGCGAGCTTTGGGACATACTTGTCATAATTGCGTCTTTTAATTTAATTTTCGTACCATATCTGAGAGTATCTTTAGTTCGCAATGTAGTTTCAGATGAAATATAATGTGGATAACATCGAATAAATATCTTTTCGTCAGGTTACATGCTGATTATGAATCACTCAAAACCCTTTATCTAAAGGTGCGCGCATGGCATGTCATAATTACCGCAATTACGTGATTTCAACTTGTAAAATGCGTTTACGTCCTCGTAGAGCTCGTAATTACAGCTTGTGAGCTCCTACTTGTACCACGTGACCGCTGCAGATTCATATAGGCATTAATAGCGGTGCCATAGAAACCAGTCCAAGGAAGCGAACAGCTCCAAATAGAATGTCACGTGTTGTCATCTAGAGACTACGGTAATTACGACATGGCGTGAATGCAGCATAAACCTCTCTACTAAACTTTTCGGTCTCACACATCCACCATGTTTGTAGTTTTTAAACACTTTTTATTCGTATTTGTAGTTCTAATAGAATCCTCGTCCAACACACGAGCCGTTAGAGTGTGCACGGATCTGCACTTATGGGATACTTATTTCAACATACTACAATTTGGGACACTATTTAGGATGGATAGTATGTGAATTGGGACGCAGCATTTTTTATGGTTTTCATTAGTTTTAATTAACTATAATAACCCTGGCTGGAATTTAGATGGTTCTTGAGTAAAAAAGGGACAAAAGCCACCATATTGAGTGTTATGATTTCTCCCATTCATGAGTGCATCTGCCATCATACTGCAGATCCATTTGGTACCACTAGTAGTGCAGAAATGACACACTTCTCCTTTAATTACAGACAGAAGACTTTACCAACTGACCTACTGTACAAGTGTGAAGAAGTGAAGCGCTTAGATCTTTGCTCCTTTATCCTATTTGTAGAGACAGTTGGAGGTGTCCTCATCTCTGGTTGCTGTTAGAGTCTCTGTGTTAACTAATGTTAATGTTGTTATGGTTGCTTATGGGATAAAGACTGGCCAAACCCGTCAGGTATCTGTCTGATGCCAGATCGTACTTACAAGCCCTAGAGAAGGCTCTCATATTCTTCAGATTTCCATACTGGTGCTGTATAGATGTCACTACAGGAATGATTTGAGAGTGATGGGTTCCTCATGAAAATATTCATATATTTATCTATTTTATTGACCAGGTGTTTTACACGGAGATGAGGAATAACCGTCCAACCAGCAATGCTGTTGTCCTGGAAGTCCCACTGAGTTTAGAAATGCTCACAACTGTATGTCCAACCTCTTTACTGTTCAGTATAATACTACTAAATAAAAATAACAGTAAATGTTTATATAATTATATTTTGTTTATGGTAATGATATTAAGCACAGTTGAATTGAACAATGTGACTTCAGCAGAACATTACTTTTGTCTTACAGGGGCAGTTTGATGGCCAGGCGAGCTTTGTGAGTAAATGTTCAATATCTGATTCTCTGTTAATGCCATATGGTGCTGTCTTGCATGGCAAGCTGTTCCCGTGTGTCTGTTAGGATGTGGTGATCGGGAACCTGAAGGTGGCCACGCAGTACCGTGTTAGTGTGGGGGCGTACGGCTGGGCAGGGGAGGGCAGACCCAGCATGCCCCGGGACATCAGCACTGGCTCTCATGGTGAGCAGATAAATCACAAAACATACATTTTGATCAGTATTACTATGCTTTTAACTAACAGAATTAATCAACTTACATGATTTATTTCTCTTATATTGTAGAAAAGTGCATGCCTCCTACACCTCCTACCCAACCTAATGTTGTCGCCGTGTCAGACACAGAACTGGCGTTGTCATGGCAACATGGAGAAAGTGAAGGAAGTGCACCTGTGCTTTACTTCCTGGTGGCTTATATCAGGTAATTGTTCAGGTGATGGATAGATAGATAGATAGATAGATAGATAGATAGATAGAGACAGACGGATGGATTGATGGATGGATGGATGGACGGACGGACGAGTGGATGGATAGACAGATGGGTGGGTGAATGGATGCATGGACGGACGGATGAATGGATGGATGATGGATGGATGGATGGATGGATAGACAGGCAGATGGATGGATAGATGGACGGATGGACGGACAGATAGATAGAGACAGACGGATGGATGGACAGACGGAATGATGAATGGATTGATGGATGGATAGACAGGCAGATGGATGGATAGATGGACGGATGGACGGACAGATATTTAGATAGATAGACAGTTGGAGAGACGGATGGATGGATGGATGGATGGATGGATGGATGGATGGATGGACAGACGGATGGACGGCTGGACGGATGGATGGATGGATGGATGGACAGACGGACGGACAGACGGATGGACAGTTGGATAGATGGATGGATGGATGGATAGATAGTTGGATAGACAGGCAGATAGAGATAGAAACAGAAAAAGCTCAAGATTTGTACAATAGCAGCTTTTTCATGTGAAAAACATTTTCAGTCGACTTCAGGGACTAAAATCTTCATTCATTTTCTTTTAAAGAATGCATTTCCTGAAAGCCTCTCTGTGTGTTTGTTGGCCTTTATTAAAACGACTGACTGATGTTTGTGCGTGTGATCTTTACCCTGTCAGTCCTTACTATGTCCAGATGACTCATGCAACTAATGCATTTCTGTGGTAGTTACTGTTCTAGAACACAACTAACCCATTCAGGCCAGTTCAGCACAGTCTGCGTGACCACACACATCAAACCACTGACCCGCAGGACACAACGGCCTGCTGTTATGTGCGCATGAGATTTTGATAAATGACTGACCGAGTGGTGTTCCTCATTCTTTATTATTACATTTTAGAATAATAAAAAAGTCATAAAAACCATGACACAAATTGAATTATAGTGACCAAAATGTTGAAAAAATGAAACTTCTCTTGTATTTGAGCTTCTTCTGTGTCTAGATTCCAGCTCTGGTCATTAAAAAAAAAAAAAATCAAATACTTGTTTTCTTCTTTTTCTGTCTTTTTTTTTCTTCTTAAATTAAAATAGCAGCTTTGTAAAGAAGTTCATACATTTGTTGACATGATTCATATTTATTATTATTTATATTATATCTATGAACAAATTTCAAATTAAATAAAAAGAAGTAATTTAATGCATTATATGTACATATTTATTTGCAAGATCATGAATAAACTGTAATACTATATACTACTAAATAAATCCAGTGGAGAGTGTCCAGACGTTTTCATTGTAACCTGCTGTAAGTCCATGCATGTGCATTTGGGAGTGAAGTCGGCATGTTTGTAATACTCATTGATAATTATGCAACATGATTGTGGCGTCCAGCAGATTAGGACCCCCCCCATCCAGAGACTGTCTGCTTCTCAGATTAACAACCTTTCACATAATCTGGGCAATGTAGCAGAAGCGGAAGTTGTCATGGTTTGGTAAACTTCTATAGTGGGGAACGGAAACTGCAACAAATATAATTTTTGTGTTCCCATTTATCTCAATACCAACAGAAACAAATTCACGATAGTGTTTCTATGACATTCCAAAAGAGGGAAAAAACATTGAGAGATTGATTACACTTGTTAGAAAAAAGAAAGATGTCAAATTTGCCTCAGCCATTGTATTAGAAACACTCACAGTTTTCTGTAATTTAATGCCCAGGTAAGAAAGTATAGGGCCAGATTTAGCTACTAAACAGGGCAAGTTAGCATGAGAGAGCAATCCCATAAAAGTGGAGTGGAAAGTTCTGCGGGTGATTTACTGACAATGCGCACATTAAAGAACACAGACGCAGACGGATCATTTCCATAATGGCCAACAAATCTACCAAGAGCAGCGCAAATTAGCGTCTAGCTTAAGACATGCTTTTTTTGGGGGCGGTAAATAATGGCGCAAATACCAGTAAATTGGCTAGAGCAAACCTTAGTAAATCACCTTGCATGATTCATTGAAATACTCTCCTCCCATAAATTATGCATCTGAAAGGGAAACTCCTACAAATGCATATGCAATAAGGTCAGCCGGAAAAATAACCCTGTCCACGCCTTTTCGGTGCTATTGTTTCACTGCATGTCTTTAGTAAATCCTGGCAGTATTTTTTTTTTAACACCAAAAGAGGGTTTGTGCTGGCGCAAGTTGTAAGTAAATGTGATGTGTGTATATGTATGTATGTTGCAGGCCAGAGATGGACACAGAGTGGACGTACATCAGAGAGCCAGTAGAGTCGAACTCTATGGTGCTCAAGGGTCTGATGCCTGATACGGAGTACCAGTTTGTCATCAGAGCCGTGAATGCACATGGGATCAGCCCTCCCAGTGCCATTAACAACCCTGTGCGCACACTCGGTAAGTTACAGTACAGGACATGACCTTAGGAGACCCTCAGGTCTGGTAATTGTAAGGTTGCGGGTTCGCACTATAACCATTGTGCCCTTGATTTGTCGCTGCAATATGTGTACATTAAGTTACTTTGGATAAAATGGTTTAAATGACTACTTATGTGTGGTTTGCATGTTTTATATTGCAATAGTTTAGATGCTCCTCACAGATTTAAGGAGGGTTTTGTGTGTGCATGCTGGCTGGAGAGACCAGACTAATTAAATTAAGCATCTTAAAGCCTGCTCACTTTGAGGAAGACCCTCCTCTGACACACAAACACACTGGGAGGAAGCTTACAGCTAGTTACCCGCCCCCAACCCTCCAGCAGACAGATTAAGAACATAGACCCCAACACACACGTTTACAGTCCAATCACATCAGATCACACCAACTCATTCAGCTAAACAGGATCAAGAAAGCATTGTCATAGTTTGGTTGGTGTCGAATTCCAGCCAACTGGATTCACTCAAAAACAACTGGATCAAGAGCACCTTGACCACCTCACATGTAACTTATAGGGTTGTGCACCGTTCAGAACTGAATTAAGCATGGCTTTTAAATTATAATTAAATTCCTGCGTTTGAAAACAAAATATTTTAAGTTTATTGCAAAATATGCATATATATATATATATATATATATACACAAATATTTAAGAGAGTAGAAAGATTACTCGATTACGCCATTCGCAGTGCTTCATGGGAGTGGGCGGAGCTAAAGTTATTTTGGTGCATGTTGCTTTTTTCAACTCTCTGGTGTAATTTTTGTATAGCATCATGGGAAATGTAGTTTTTCACTAGGAATTCTGCTGTTAAATACGATTATTTTAAAAAATAAGCTGAAATAACTCAGGCTGACGGCTTCAACAGAAGCAAATACCATGCATTAACAACCTTGTGTCTCACAGTACGCCTGTCTTTAAAGGTTTAAAAGGTATCGTTCAAAATCAATTTCCCTATGGAGAAAGTAAGTGGAGTTTTTACTTCTGGAACCTGACTGTTGCTCTATTGTGTGCAGCATGAACAAGCCTTAGAAACTTTCTCTGTTTCTAACATGGTTTCTGAATCTGAAAGTCAGATGTGTTCTGTGCATGAAATCATTGTGATTTTTTTTTTTTCTGCTTACTGTATTTATGAGGTCATATGACAGAAATATATGATACCCTGCTTTAAAAACAGGTTCAGTGGATGTAGGCAGTGGAGACTATGACATCTACATCTCAAACTCTGACAGTAAAGATGAGGACGGGTTTGAAACCGATGACTCAGATTATGACGTCTTCATTGAGGAGGTGAGCGATCTTAGGGGCAAAACACACACAGAAAAATGAGAGAGCTTGGAAAATAAATTCATTTTATCTATAAATGCAACTGTATACACAATACACAACATCTTGTCACTCAGAATTGCTGTTATTTAATCTTTCTGGTATTCATCTCTGTGTTTTTTGCAGATAAAATTTCCTGGTAGCAAGAAAAGCGGCAGACGATCTCAACTACGCTCCCGCATCGGGACTCCCGGTAACGGAAATGTTATTTACAGGATGCGTACACCTGCTTCCCAAAACATCACATCAACAACACCTATAACCATGACAACGGTCGCTAGCTCCACCTCCAGGACAACCACCACACCTACTATACTGACAGGCGCCGCTCCTACTACACTTTCTCCTACTGTGCCATCTCCCAGTCCGTCATTGACGCCATGGAAAGGGGAAAGACCCCGAGTCTACGACGTACCATGTGACGAGACGATCTGCCCTCCTGACAGCTTCTGCATCAACGATTACGATACTGGTGGCTCTCGATGTCACTGTAACCTCGGCCGCCAGGGAGACCTCTGCTCAGAAGGTTAGTTAGTTCTGTCTGTTTAAGAGTGAATGTGCTGTGTGCCGTTAAACAGTACATATTTGATGTTTAATATATAGTTTTGCAATTTCACTGTGGAGTGCAGGATTTTAGCTTTTTAGTGGTCTAATTTAGTAACATCATTTAATAAGTAAGGGATACCTCCGCTTTGCGCCGGGCGGTTCTTTGCCTTCACATCGTGCGTTAAAATCGTTAAATGCACAGCTAGCCATGGATTATCCCGCTTATACCATGGTCATTTGCCAGCATTGACAACTTAAAGGGACAGTTCACCCAAAAATTAAAATTCTGTCATCATTTACCCACCCTCAAGTTGTTTCAAAACTTTATGAATTTCTTTCGATTGAACACAAAAGAAGATATTTTGAAGAATGTCGGTAACCAAATAGTTGATGGACCCCATTGACTTCCATACTATTTTTTTCCATACTAATGGAAGTCAATGGGGACCATCAAATGTTTGGTTATCCATATTCTTTAAAATATCTTCTTTTGTGTTCAATCGAAGAAAGAAATTCATAAAGTTTTGAAACAACTTGAGGGTGGGTAAATGATGACAGAATTTTCATTTTTGGGTGAACTGTCCCTTTAAGTTGTCAATGCTGGCAAATGACCATGGTATAAGCGGGATAATCCATGGCTAGCTGTGCATAAAAGGATTTTAATGCATGACGTGGAGGCAAAGAACCGCCCGGCGCAAAGCGGAGGTATCCCTTAGTTATTAAATGATGTTACTAAATTAGACCACTAAAAAGCTAAAACCCTGCACTCTAAGGACATATTTGCAAACCTAAACATGCAAAATAACCATGCAGAGAGCGTTTCTGATTGGCTGGTTTGCTGACTGGCTAAAAAAAAAGTGTGAACTGTGACTATTTTGTAGTATATTTTATGTGTGGTATTCAAAAACTTTTTAAAGAAGATAATCATTTATAATGAATCATTATTGTTCTGGAGGATTTTCATGATGCAATAGGCTTAGACTCATCTCTTTTCTTTGTGGACACGACACAACCTGATGTTTTTTAAGTTTAGTTCGATTAAATAAGATCTAAAACCTTAGAAATCTACTATACACTCTCTCAGATGCTTGAAGAATTTGTCTTCGTTTTTCATTTAATTTTTTCCTTCATCTGTCTCTCTCTCGTCTTCTCTGAGGTCTCTTGGGAGTGGGTAATCTTTGAGAATGGAGGTTTGCATGTGCTGCTGTATATTCCCCTGGCATTTCTCTTTCTGTCTAACCTTTTCAGAGCGAGTACAATAACATTTTTAAACCAAGTTGACTCCACAGACAAGATATTGCTTTATTGTTCTACATCTCGCACAGTATTGCATATCAGTTTCAATATGTTTAAATGCAATATATATGAGTTTTGCTGAAAATTGCAATTTCTTGAAACCTTACTTTTCTAGTGAGCTGAACTCATTTTGAGTGTCAAAAAAAACCAAAACAACAACAACAGTTTGGGTAATAAAAGCCTATAGTAGATTACACATGCCATATATATATAAAACACATATTCCTTCAGCCTCTAGGGGGAGCACTTATGCTTTCCATTTTTTCCAAACTTACACTGCAGAGCCCCACATATGACATGCAAACAAAAAAAATATGTATATCGCGGCCACATATGAACAATTCATTCCCATGACTTTCTATTTATCAAAGAATAATGAAGGGAAAAAAAAGGATTTGTGCACAAAAATATTAAACAGCAACTGTTTTCAATAATGATCATAATAAGAAATGATTTCTGAAGCACCATGACACTGAAAATTCAGCTTTACATCACAGGAATAAATGACATTTTACACTATATTTAAATAAAAAACAGTCTAAATTTAAAGTTTAAATTTGAATAATATTTCACAATATTACTGACCCCAAACTTTTGAACAGTACTTTTGTAGGTGACCTCAAAGCTCATAAACATGGACTAAAAGCCACAAAACTTCAGTTTTGGTTTAATTATGGTTTGGGCGTCGGGCGAAGGGTCATGTTCTAGCACTTGTGGATGTGACTACAACAACATGGCAGTAATGAACTATGGGATTTGTGCCCAAGAGATGAAACGCTCTGTAACCCCAACTCTGTCACAGAAGAAGCTGCAGAGCCAGAAAGCTTGTCCAAACGGACTGAAAGAAATCATTTTCCATGACCTTCAGTCACAGTGTTTGACTCTATAGACTCCCAAGTAATGCAATACAGTATATCCTCCTGAGACCCAGAAAAAAAAAGTTTTTTGAACTTAGTATTTTTTCACGTCATTATATTGTTTAGAGCATAAGAAACAAATTAAAAAATAACATTTTGAAAAATTATATTTTATTCATATGTTATGCTGTGTCCTCTGTAGTGGACACCAGGACTAAGTTGTTTAAAAAATAAAATGACATGAAATGACATGTATAGGCAAAAACAATGGGATTTTTTTTGATAACCAATCAATTTTTAGGCTTCAGGATTGTTTTTAACCAAACTTTGTATAAAGATGATTCTCAACTATGTTATGAAAGATATAATGGAATTAATTGATATACCATTTTACTTTATGCAATATGTGGGTAAAATAGCTGTAAAAAAAATAGATGTAAAAAATACATGGATTTTCCTATTCAATACAATGTATCTAATTTGCATATTCATGTGTTCTTGGAGCAACATGTAATGAAAAAAGAAGCGTAATAATGGGAGTAATAATTGGCAACATTTTCATAATAATATCTAATAATTAATATGAATATTGATATATAATTTATTTCCCTATTCACTTGTTGTATTTCCTAAAATGCCTGATAAAGTCCTGGTGTCCTCTACAGAGGTCATGTATGAAATCAATGTCCTGTTTCATAACAGAAAGTCATATTTTGATTTGAAACCCCATAACATTTTCCTGAGATGTTGATTTATAACAAACCATTTGAAAATTAATCCGATTTAAATTATAACTACAAAATATGATCATATTTCCATAAGAGTGCTAATTTTCATTTTCAGTCATATTTAAAGACATGTTTAAAGAATTAAAAAGTTGTTGTTGTCGAAACCTCTAAAAATGTGGTATCTCTGCAAAGCCCTGAATGTGCTCTTTACAGGACATCCAGACTTAAAACTGTGACATGTATGATGTCAGAGAAAATCACTAAAATATAATGTCCACTACAGAGGACAGAAGTCTATTCCCGGGTCCCAGGAGGATATGGAGGGTGTGTGCATGCAAAAAGATTTCAAAAACGAATGTAACCTCATAGCTCTGTGTCCTACAGGTCTGACGGTAAATTTCCCGAGATTCTATGGCTACTCTCACATGACGTTTGAACCTCTTAAAAACTCTTACCAGAGCTTCCAGATCAGCCTGGAGTTTAAGGTATAATCACACATATAGGCAGACTTTGAAGCGTTTGAGAGGTTTTTAAGACCGGACGCTTATGAATCACTGCTTTGACCTCTCAGGCAGAGGCTGAGGATGGATTGCTGTTGTACTGTGGAGAGAATGAACATGGTCGAGGAGATTTCACCTCCCTGGCCCTTGTACGGGGAAAACTACACTACAGGTATCTCCAATTATATCTGAGTCTTAATTATGGCTCTTGCAAACACTTGAATCTCCACAATGTTACTTTTCAGCTATGCAGATTTCAGTCAAGCTTTGTTTTGTAGCTAATTTTCACCTTAGATGTGCTCTGTATTTAAAAGTACTGTACTGTGTATATATATATATATATATATATATATATATATATATATATATATATGTGTGTGACCCTGGACCACAAAACCAGTCATAAGTTGCACAGGTATATTTGTAGCAATAGCCAACAATACATTGAATGGGTCAAAATTATCAATTTTTCTTTTATGCCAAAAATCATTAGGGTATTAAGTAAAGATCATGTTCCATGAAGATATTTAGTAAATTTCCTACCGTAAATATATCAAAAATGTATTTTTGTGAGTGGATATGCATTGCTAAGGACTTCATTTGGACAACTTTAAAGGTGATTTTCTCAATATTTTGATTCAGATTCCAGATTTTCAAATAGTTTTATCTCGGTCAAATATTGTCCCAAATATTGTCTAAACCATACATCAATGGAAAGCTTATTTATTCAGCTTTCAGATGATGTATAAATCTCAATTTCAAAAATTTGACCCTTATGACACACACACATATATATATATATATATATATATATATATATATCACATATATATAGTTCACACATATTAATATTTGCATACTGGATTGTGATTGTTTTTTTGTTCTCATACTATTTGCTTGTATCAAATCATGATTGGTCTTTCCATTAATATATATTTATCTATTAATATTATTTAACCTAAAACTATATATATAAAAATATATAATACTTTATATATATATATATATATATATATATAAAGTATTAAGTATAAAGTATTGAGTCAAGACTCAATTGGAGTGTAATTTGCAAAAAGTGTAATTTGCAAAAAATTCAATATGCAAATAGTGTGAGAATATATATATATATATATTCTCACACTATTTGCATATTGAATCATGATTGGTCTTCCCATTTATATCTGTTCATCTATTAATATTAAGAACTATTATTTTTGCAAATTACACTCCAATTGAGTCTTGACTAATTTCTTTTTGTTTTCTTTTTTACTTTTTGTTTTCACTGTGAATTTACATTGATTTAGTGATTATTAGTAATTGATCTTGACTATCATGTGCACAGGTTTAACTGTGGTACGGGGGCGGCGCATATCATGAGTGACAGCTCCATTGTGATTGGTCAGTGGCACACTGTCACAATATTTAGAGAAGGTATGAATGGCTGGCTACGATTGGATAACGACACACCGGTATCAGGCCGTTCTCAGGTACACAAACACAGCATACTGTGATATGCACAGTTGGTTTTGTGTCATACACTGTATTGACCAATCCACATGCAGGACTATAAAATGCGTCTAACAACCTCTTTTCTTTGTCTCGCTCAGGGTCAGTACACTAAAATAACATTCCGCACACCTTTGTTTTTGGGCGGAGCTCCAAATGCCTATTGGCTGGTGAGGGCGGTGGGGACCAATCGCGGGTTTCAGGGCTGCATGCAGAGTCTGACTGTCAACAGTAAAGCCACCGACATCCGACCCTGGCCTAAAGGAAACGCACTGAGTGGAGCAGACATTGGTTAGTTTGAGGATGACTATAAGTGTCCAAGTGTTGAGCTTATCTATTGTTTTATGATCTTCAAACCTAACAGGTTCTTCTTTTTGTCAAATGTTTTGCTTAAAGTATGCGTGTTTATCTTTCTATCAAATAAATATCACTTGCTTTGCTATTTTGCTATCCTTTAATTTGTACTGGCCCCAAACTTTTAATCTGTAGAGTAGTGATTTTTGGGATCACTGTATATGTGTTCAAAGCATCTTCCTCTCTTCTGTGTGTTTCAGGCGAGTGCAGCAACAGTGTGTGTGAGAAGGTCACCTGTGCTAATGGAGGAATTTGCTTTGCCAACCGAGCGGATGGCTTCATCTGCCTGTGCCCTCTGGGCTACAAGGGCTTCCTCTGTGAGGAGAGTGAGTCACGCACACACACACACACACACACACACACACACACACAGGCTTTGTGGTCGTGATTTTTGCATGTGCAAGCACCACTCACATTTTAACGCTCACATTTATGATTGCTATAAACTAACTTATGTCAAGCCAAGTCAAGTGGTTTTTATTGTCTCTTCTCTCCTGAACCCTTGTGAAAAAGAATATATACTTTAAAAAGAATATACATAAGTGTGAACTGAACTGTTTTTGGACACTTAATTGCATTAAGTGCATCACTATAATGCATTAAAACTGTATTATAATTTAAATTCAATTATTAAATGCAGTTATCTGAACTTTAATGTGCATTTTTGGCCCACGTAAGTACATCTCTATATGTAATTTCATAACTACTTCTATTGTCTTTGAAATGTGGTGTACTGCGTTGTATTGTATTGAATGTATAAGCATTTATGGTAACTAAAATGTACTTAAATGTCATTACTTTTGAAAATTGTGAGTCATGTATTTAAATACATTTAATATTACACATCTGTAATGATGAAGTTGCAATTTAGTCTATTTAAAATATATGTACCTTAAATGTAATTTCAAGTAACACACTAGAGTTAAAATTATAATCAAGTACTTCACATGTGGTTTAGTATTAGTCATCACACCAAAATAATTGTACTTCTTTAAAGTATGACTAAATATTATTAAAACATAACGATTTAAAATGTACTTTAAAGTAAAACTTTTAATATATTATTACAAAGTGCATTTTTTAAGTGTGCTTAAGTGTGTTAAGAAACAGTCATGAAAGTGTACTCTCTTTAAGTACTTAAGTGCCCTTTTATTTCACTAATATTTTATTATCTGCAAGTACAGTTTATAAAAATATACTTTTAAGATATGAAGTGCACATTCAATACCATTAAGCACACTTCTTTTTCACAAGGGAAGAAACGAAACACAATGTCTCAGAAACACCACAGTTCATAAACATAAACATGATAAAATGTGTAAATTTGATAAAATGAACATTTATCAACACTTTTGTCCGTAAAAGTGTGGCTAGGAAGTAATTGCACAATTACAATTTCAGGTTCTAAAATGATATATCATATCATAATCATATATCTCATATCATATCATAAATGTCATATGTAAATGCAGATTTGAACCACCAAACACAACCAGCCCTATTGTGTGTCATCACCTGATCCTTCTGGTTCCAGGTTTCCTGTTGTCTCTACCGCAGTTTAACGAGAGCATGTTCTCGTACGCCAGCGCCCCCTGGCCTCAGCCCTCCCACAACTACCTTTCCTTCATGGAGTTTGAGGTGACCTTCCAGCCGACCAATCCCGATGGCACGCTGCTCTACACCGATGATGCAGCCAGCCGTGACTTCCTGTCAATCAGCCTGGTGGGCGGATATGTGGAGTTTCGCTTCGACTGCGGCTCGGGCGCCACGGTTATCAGGTTGAGTATAGTGGAAATGCATAACATTTTGAGTCTCTTTCCGTTTTAGTAGATGACTGTGAATCCACACCGGAAACAATATCTTTGCTTCTGTTGACAGGAGTGAAGAGGCCATCGCTATGGAGGTGTGGCATGAGATGCGTGTGTCTCGAACAGCAAAAAATGGCATTCTGCAGGTAGACAACCAGAGACCAGTGGAAGGCATGGCAGAGGTGAAGAGAGATGTTATTTTTAATCATATACACTAGCATTTAAAAGTTTGGGGATGGTAATATTTTGGAAAAAAGTCTTATGTTTACTGAAGCAGCATTTTTTTTAATCAGAGAAACAGTAAAACAGTGATATTGTGAAATATTATTACAATTTAAAATCTTCTGTTTTCTATTGTAATATATTTTAAAATGTAATTTATTCTCGTGATCAAAGCTGAATTTTCAGCATCATTACTCCAGTCTTCAGTGTCACATGATCCTTCAGAAATCATTCTAATATGCTGATTTGCTGCTCAAGAAACATTTATGATTATTATCAATGTTAAAAACAGTTGTGCTGTGCTTAATTTTTTTTAATATATATTTTTGTGGAAACTGTTTTTTTCCACAGGATTCTTTGATGAATAGAAAGTTTAAAACTACAGCATTTATTTGAATTAGAAATCTTTTGTAACATTATAAATGTCTTTACTGCCACTTTTGATCAATTTAATGCATCCTTTCTGAATTAAAAGTATTAGTTTCTGTCAAAAAAATATATTACTGACCCCAGATGTTTGAATGGTTGTGTATTTAGATTTAAAATGAATATATATTTATGTTCCTTTACACATTTAGTGCCAATGTACAAATTTTGAACTGGACTACATTTTTGTATTTTATTTTTCTTTATTTGTTTTATTTTATTTTATTTGCTTTAATGACAGACTGAAAACATTTTAACACTTTTCACTTTGTATGGGCTATTGTGCATCAGTCAAAAAAAATCTATTCTATCAGAAATAAATGTATAATACAAGGGATCTGAATGTTTTCTCAGGTTATTTTGTATGTATATTCTATATTATAACAACAAAACACCAATAATAATCTCTCTCTCTCTCTCTCTCTTTCTCAGGGTGCATTTACACAGATAAAGTGTAGTTCTCCTCTCTACATCGGAGGAGTTCCTAATTATGATATTACTAAGACGAGTGCTGGCGTCCTGAGACCCTTCAGTGGAACTGTGCAGAAGGTACTGGCTTTTAGACAGTAGATACTAGTTAAAAATAGGAAAAAGCACCCTGACACCACATAACAACATTAATAAATAATCATGATTTTTAATTAGTTTAAATTCAACTGCAGTTAATTCAATGTGAGACTGAAGATGTGTAGTTAGTTAGTGTTCAATGCTCCAATTAAAATTTAAGCCTCATCAGAATCTGACTGCTCACTACTGTGATCCATGTGTGGATTTAATCTTAAAATGGTAAAATAATTTTCAGTCTTTCCTCCTGACCCAGATCTCTCTGAATGACCGCAGTATAGAGCTGAATCCAGGTCAGGCTTTTGGGGTGAACGTGTTGAACGCAGCACACCCGTGTGTGGAGAACCCGTGTGCTAATGGGGGAACATGCAGACCGAAGTGGGACGGATACGACTGTGACTGTGCGCTTGGGTATGATGGGAAACACTGTCAGAAAGGTGAGAAAACACACACACACACACACACACACAAGCCTAAAGTATGTGCTCCTGAAGATCTGCTGTCCAGGTCTTTAGTTTAACTCCAGTCCGAATCACACAAACCTGAAGCTGCTAATGCAGGGATATTTTCAGAATGCAATACCTACTGTATATACTACTCATCCATTTACATTTACATTATTGAATTTGGCAGATGCTCCTTTCCTAAGTGACTTTCATTGCATTGAAAGTACACATTTTATCAGTTCTTGCATTCCCTGGGAATCGATCCCATGATCTTGGTATTGCTAGTGTTATGCTGTAATGCTTGAGCTACAGGAAGGCACAATCCATATACTAACATACATATATTAACTACTTACTATTACATAGTAGGCAAATTTCCTCTATGCATTAAGGTTAAATGTTGTTGTTAACTAAACGGTTAACTAAAAACTTAAACTACTTTTGGTCATTGAAATAAAGCTGAAATAATATCAAATATAAATATTAAAATAAAATAGAAATAGAAATGTTGCCTTGTTGCCAACTAACTTAAATAAGTTCAAGTACTAAAATAACTAAAACTAAAGCTGAAATAAAAATAAATTAAAGCTATATAGATAAAAATGATTTTTAAAAAACTGTATGATGATAACTGAAAACAATGCAGACTACTTAGCATTGCATACTGCATACTATTTCACATTATATTATTAGTTAAACTCTGCTGGAAGGCAGATCTCCAGGAGCAGGATTCAGGTTTCCTTCTGCAGTATATAAACAATATTTTGCGTTTAGCTTTAGACTGAGATGTTGCTTTGATATTTTTCGCAGACTTCTTCCATAACACTTCAAAATCTTTCTTAAGCTTCTTTTATTCTGTTTTGTGCTCTCACTGTGCAGAATGTGGGAATTATTGCTTAAACAGTAAGTGCTTATGTCTCTTAGATGTCTGCTGTCTTAGTGTATTAATTATGATGTATGCTGCCATCTAGTGGACGTTAAAGAGCTGTGCACTCTCTGTCTTTTGCTGTATCAGCTGTTACTGAATCTATCGAGATCCCTCAGTTCACTGGACGCAGTTATCTGACGTACGACAACAGAGATATCCTCAAAAGGTTGAGTGCTTCACGCTCTATAACTGCACTCAAATCAATATTCTTCATATGAAGTTTCTGTGCATACATGCATCCTAATATAATGGCATCTATCTCCGCAGGGTATCAGGTTCCAGAACAAACATGTTCATGCGTTTTAAGAGCACGTCCAAAGATGGTCTTTTACTATGGCGGGGGGACAGTCCAATGAGAGCCAACAGTGACTACCTGTCTCTCGGCCTTCAAGATGGAGCGCTCATTTTCAGGTATAATGATATCCGCTCACATCTGCATGCACCCACATGTTAGAGATTTACATTTACATTCATGCATTTTTGCAGACCATTTACAATAGAGGATCAAAAGCATCCTCCTAACATCTCTTGTTCTCCCTACAGTTATAATCTTGGTAGTGGAGCCGCCACCGTGGTCATTAATGGCACATTTAGTGATGGCAAATGGCACAGAGTAAAGGCTGTCAGGTCAGACGTGTGCCATACCACATCCAATCATTATTCAGCATGTGTTTCTTTATGGATTGCCATATGTGGAGGAATTTGAAAGGGCTGTATAGCTTTGCAAAGTTTCACCAAGCCTTTCTGTTTGTCTCTGTTTGAAGGGATGGACAGTCTGGTAAACTAACTGTCGATGATTACGGAGCTAAAACAGGCAGATCTCCTGGTAAGATGAGACAGCTGAACATCAATGGTGACCTTTACATTGGTAAGAGGCAACACAAGTTAATTGTAATGATAAAAAAGTCAACATGAAAAGGAAGTTGTGATAGTCTTCTCTTCCCTATTGTAACGTATATCTGAGTGAAACGGCTTCTCGAACAAGAACAAATGTAGGGCGGGACTTAATTTTATCCATGGGGAATTGATTGGATGTTTGTGGTTTGCTATTGGTGATCTCATGTGAGTGACAGGTTGCTCCGCCCTCACGCCAGTAAACACGTCATCAGAGAAGAGAAGAGATGTCACTGCAAGAGGGAGGGGAAGATATTTTGATTCAAGATTTGTAGAGGAACAAGAGTTATAAAAAAAAACTAGTGATAAATCATTTATAATAAATACTGCAATATTCCATAAAAAACAAGAATTTTCAATTTTGATTTCATGGTGACTTTAATAATGCTGATAATAATGACAATAGGTGGTCTTGCAAGATTCTGTATAAAATAAATTACACTAACAAACAGAAGTTTTTTTTTTAATTGAAAGAATTTAATTTTTATTCAACAAGGGTGCATTAAAGGCACAATATTAAAGATTTTTGGATTAAAATATCCCAAAACCACTAGAACAGTGTTATATATTTTGTTGACTTGTGTACTTACATTATCCCAAATGTTTCCAAGAATGTTTAAATCCAGAAAAATAAGCAATTTTAACCAGGACACGGACTGTGTCCGTGCGTTGCCTATCAATGACATCATACCTGCGTTACCCTCGGTTTCTGGTTTTATTTTGTAGAAACCATGGAAACACCAAAGACGCTTTAATATATTATGTGTTTACCTGTTTGGATACATTCATCAACAGAAAACTAATTGTTATATAGCTCAACACAGTGAATCTTACTGTTTAAATCTTATCTTGATTTACTGTAAGTACCATGTTTTACCATGACTAGTATCGATATAGCTTACTGCAGTGTGCAACAAGTGTCTCATAGCAGCCGCCAAGCGAAAGCAGAGTAGCATTATAACAACTTTCAACACACAAATGTATCTAATATCAGAGGTGGCCTTTGCAAATCGGAGGCCCGTTTCAAGTGAAATGGGTGAAACATAGCAGAGCTAGCATCTAATATGATAAAACAGCACTGTGTTAACCCACATACGCATGACCGGAAGAAGCGGAAGCGCTCATCTGTGGCATAATAAAAGCTCCACTGCTCCACCATGTGTCGCGCTCGTCTCTTATTAGTAATCGCTCCAGCGGCCTCGTTCCGCTCCAATGATTTTAAGCCACACCCTGCTTCATACTACAGTAATGTTAATAAATCTTTAATACATTAGCTCATCCTTTAATATGATTTCTTCCCAAGTCCCGTCGGATTCTTTTCCACCGGCTGTGGATTTAAAGACAACACCTCCCATGATTCCGAAATCAAGGCATCATCAAGCAACGCCTTTGTTTTGAATAAGCGACCTCTAGTGGTGAAAAATTACATATTGTGCCTTTAAATTAATCAAAAGTGACAGCACAGGCTTTTATCATGTTACAAAAGATTTGTATTTCAAATAAATGATGTTCTTTTGAACTTTCAAAAGAATCCTAAAAAAATGATCACGGTTTCCACAAAAAGGTGAAGCAGCACAACTGTTTTCAACATTGATAATAATCAGAAATGTTTCATGAGCAGCGAATCATCATATTAGAATGATTTCTGAAGGATCATGTGACACTGAAGACTGGAGTAATGATGCTGAAAATTCAGCTTTGAATCACAGGAATAAATTACATTTTGAAATATATTAAAACAGAAATCAGTTGTTTTAAATTGGAATAATATTTCACAATATTATTGTTTTTACTGTATTTTTGATCAGATAAATGGTGAGCGGAAGACAAAAAATCTTACTGACTCAAACTTTTGAACAGCAGTGTATGTGCAGGTATTTGTCTAATTCTGCTGGTGATTTTGATTTCAAATCTTGATTTCATTCTGTTTCTCCAGGTGGGATGAAGGAAATCGCGTTACACACTAACAGGCAGTACATGCGAGGTTTAGTGGGATGCATTTCTCATTTCACTCTCGCCACGGACTACCATTTGTCTCTGGTGGATGATGCAGCTGACGGCAAGAACATCAACACCTGCACCAACTGAACACCTCAAAAACAACAGATCGCGAACATCAATAACTTTTTGCGACCCAAGAACAACATATTCATGTGTGTTCTTCAGAAATAACCACCACAACTTGTGAATATCAGGAACAGCAGCCCACAAATATCACTATAGACCCAAACATTAACCTCCATCTGATGAAAAGCATTTATCTTGGTGTGATGAAGATAAAGATGAAAGTGTTTTCTTCTGAATTCTCCATTATACACCAACTCCTGCAATAACAGCCAGAGTTGGAGTTTTTGTTTAGCTTCAGCACTGTCATTGAATTCACTGGAAGGTTTTCAACCATGTAACTGAATCACAGTAAATGTTATCTTATTCCGTAAGTGAGCATGCAGATGTTGGAAGGCTGGATGATCTCAGAGGTTATTTATTCCTTTTGCAATCAAATCTACAAGTTACATGCTTTTTTTCAAATCTACAACTCGATTATGAATCTGCAACCAATTCCATTATTCCCTTCAAGAGCAATGGTCGGAGCAACTGTATTTTTGTTTATTGTTTGTTTGTTTTTTATATCATTCATTTTGTATCAGTATTTAGACTGTTGAATTAGTAGATGAAGATTCATTCTGATGAATAGAGCTTTTGAAGAGTCAGGCTGTCGTAGAGTATTAATGTCTCTCTCTCTTCTGAGGTAAATCTTTGCACTGTGAGTTTTTAGGCTGCTAGTGGTGGAAGGACAAAGTGATGTGATTTTTCTTTTGTATCAGAGGCTCCGCCTCTCTTTTCCTTCTAGCTACAAACTTTTATGAATCCCAAAGACTCTTTAGTAGCTACTGTAGCTCTTTATTTTTTACTGTAGCTCTTTATTAAGTTAATGGATGTCTGCAAAAAAAAGCATCTCTTAATTTTTTCTGCCTTGATGTTTAAAAAGCCTATCATTTTGCCATCAAAAATGTGACTTAATGATTTTATTCATAAAATAAAAAGAATGTCAGACACTGAATTTTACATGGGTGTATCTTTACATTTATTTTAAAGTCAATTAGCAGACGCTATTACAGAGTTGTCGAAGCCAAATTATGAATCTTTTCTAAAGGAAGTCAGAACAGTAGACTGGGAGTCTTTAAAACTACATATAGCCTGCCCTACTGTTATAAATTATAATAAAACAGTGTTTTAATATTTATTTATTAAACGGATAGTTCCAGTCCTTAATTCTGATTGGTTGAGCCTCATTCAAAGTCACCTGTGACCTCATTACATCAGTATAACTGCGGCACTGCGTCTGTGTCAGAGCCAAAGGTACATCGACTAAATAAATGTATGGTCGCTTGTCACGTTAATATACATTTAAATATCACAAGTAGGCCTACTATATGCCAAAACTGTTATGTGTTGTTTCATACGGAGCCCCTAAGAGGACATGGTGGTGGATAAAAATATGGGATGGGAGGAAAAATAAACAAGTCAATGCTTATGCGTTCTCTTGCAAATATTTTGCATTCCCCTGAGAAACTTTGCGTTCGCTCGCAAAACCGTTGTGTTCTTTGCCAAATAATTTTTCCTTACATCTCATTTTTTTTCGTCACCATGTCCCTTTAGTATGGAAGCTTATGGAAGCTTGTTTCTGCCACTAAATAAAAAAATAAAAAAGGTAATTGCGACTTTTTATCTCACAATTCTGACTTTTTTTTCTCTCAGTTGCGAGGTTACATCTCGTAATTCTGACTTTTTTCTCAGAATTGCGTGATATAAACTCACAATTGCGAGTTATAAAGTCAGAATTGTGCGTTTTATATCTCGCAATCCTGACTTTAGATGTAAACTCCAAATTGTGAGATAAAAAGTCATAACAACCTTCCATAGAAGCTTGTTTCCGCCACAGAATTTAAAAAAGGATAATTGCGACTTTTTCACACAATTACGAGTTTACATCTCGCAATTCTGACTTTTTTTCTCAGAATTGCGTGATATAAAGTCGCAATTCCGAGTTCTAAAGTCCAAATTGCGAGATATAAACCTGCAGTTCTGACTTATTTACCTCGTAATTGCGAGTTTATATCTCATAATTCTGACTTATCTTCTCACAATTCTGAATTGCGTGATATAAACTCGCAATTACCTTATTTATTTTTATTCAGTGGCAGAAACAAGCTTCCATACTTTAGGGGCTCCAGTTACATTAACAGAGTCTAGTTGAAGATTGGTTTACTGTGGTGCAACAAACAGTTTGGTTTGTGCAAGGACGAACCTCAAACATTTGTGATTGCGACCAAAATTTCCTGAAAGAAACGGTAAGAAAACTGTAAGAAAAGAATAAAATATTTAGAAATACTTTAGAATTTCTCCATTAGTGTCATTTTTGCTTGATTTAGTCTACATTATTTTACAGTTTTACAGAAAGCTCTTCGCAGAAGTAGCACAAACACTTAAAGTACGTCGTGGCATCAGTTTACTGCTGGGAATTTGTCGCGCCTCGCTGCACCCAGTGTAGACAGCATCACTTATTATAATGGGTTCTATTTGCTTTTGTTGTGTCGTGTCACACTGCTCGCGTCTGGTGTAGACACGGTGTTAGGAAAAAAGGTTCAGTGGGGTTCTAAATAGAACTCTAGGGTACTTGCCTCAATTTTAAAGAACTCTTTATGCCAAAAAGGTTCTATGGAGAAACAGGATATTTAATTTTTTACTAGTTAAAATGTATGTTTACGTTAATTAATTAAAACTAAAGGGAACCCCTAAAAGGGTTCTATATATATGTAGTGCCTGAAAGAACCATATATTCAACCTTTTATAGTTATGACACACCTGATCTTTGATATTCAATGTTTATGCCTAAAAATACCTTTTTTTTTTTCTTCTTTTCTTTGCCCAGGTTGGCACATTTCTCCACATGAAGCTGATGTTTAAGCCGAACAGGGGATCAGCAAGTAATCAAAACTATTCATTCCAGATAAAAAAATGTACATGACCATTCATCTTGGCCTGAAATAGAAGTAATCCCAAGACAACAAAAGATTACAACATGACCCTGATAGCAAAGTTTAAAGCCGTGGTAAATTACACATTATCTTATTTCACTGGGGAATAGATCGCCAACCATGTGGAGTCAGAGAATTTACCAAGTCATGATTCATTTCCAATGCCAAAATAATGCTTTCCAAGAAAATGTCCATCCCTCAAGACCAAAAAAAAAAAAAAAAAAAAAGATTGGGATTTAATTGCAAATTGACTATGGAAATGACATTAGAATTTGATTGAAAGCTGATTTTCTGTATGCAATGGACAGATTTTTTAAGCAATGTTTTGATTTTGCACCTTGCACTCCATTGATCACTTTTCTCTTTTTGCTTCTGCCATTTGCATTGGTTGAAATCACATTTCAACCTAACATTCATAGTGTTTATATGATGTAATGTCATTGCTGGTCCCTGTTCATGCACCATTAATCCATCCTTCAAAACATTCTCTTGATGAAATAGACATTTAATTTCATATCAGCTACATTTAAATCATCGTTACATCAAAGCACAATGCTACAGAATGGTGATTTGTTGAAGACAGGCTAAAGAGGCTTACGTCTGCCTGTGTCTGTGTCACTGTCCTATAGGAACATCAGATTGCTTTGTGCATCACGCTGGATTTAGGATCCCTAAAGGTCTCCACTCTCCACTCATCTAAATGAGTCTTCGGCATCCCAATTTCCCTACTTATACTATGCCCTAAATGTATGTACTGTTTTTGTGAAGAAAAAGTAGTCTACATACTTTTGAGTGTGTAGCAGGCAATTTGGGACATAACTTTTCATAACTGCATCTTTAATGGACCAAGTTGCAAGTTACATGCATCCTGTCACAGTTTAAACTGCCTTGTCAATCATCTTATCACAGTTAAAATCCTCCACGTTCAGTTTAATTTAATTTCCTACCGTATCGGAGTGAAATGTTGTAGCATGTTGATCTGCCAGTCGTGGGTCTTTTCCTGCAGAGACTCTCGTGTGTTTGCGTAATGATGCATTTAATAGTTAATGCCCAAACGTATCTTTATAAAAGTTCACAATGTTGTTTGCATATGAAATGTAATGGGGATAACATTGAATAAATATCTTTTCGTCAGGTTAGATACTGATTATTAATCTCTACTTAACCGTCGGTCTTGCACATCTGCCATGTTTTTAGTTTTTTATCACTTTTTATTTGTGATTCTAATCGAATCTTCATACATTGAGCAATGGATTGTGGGCAGTATTAGCTGTGTGTACTTTGAATTCTAACTGGAAATAACAGACCATCCAGGTATCTTTGGGATACTTGTTTCAACATAGGCCTACTATATTGACAATGTTGTCAAAACGATCGATCCCCGTTCACACGGATCCACAAAACACGATTAAAATGCTGTATTCTGTTGCCAGGCCTGTAGTTGGCGATGTCACTTTGTAAAGAAACACTACCTCAAAAAAAAAAAACCTTCTATACCGGTGTGATGAATACGATCCTCAACTGAACTGGAATAAATACTTTGAATGTTGCGATCCTAACGGACATAAGAAAAATGAATCGTACCAAAGCACTGTTCGCCAGAGGAGAACTGGCCCCCCGACTAAGCCTGGTTTCTCGCAAGGTTTTTTTCTCCATTTTTAACACAGCAGTCTATTTGCCACCTGTTTGCCATCTGATGTCACCTGTTGGAGTTTGGGTTCCTTGCCGCTGTCGCCTTTGGCTTGCTTAGTTGGGGACACTTGACATTTGACTTGACTTTTGATATTCAACAGTGCTTTGATCTGCCTGCACTGACACTATTCTTTAAGAGCTGCTGTGCAGCCAAAATTATATACCAGTTATCAATGTTAAGCTGCTTTGACACAATCTGCATTGTAAAAAGCGATATATAAATAAAGGTGACGTGACTTGACTTGACTTGACTACGCGTCTACACACTGAACACGTTATAGAGTACCTCAGAGATGACGTGTTTTTGTAGGCCAACCCGGAAGTTAGCGGCGCACGGGTTCCCTCTATTGAAAGCCAATGCATTTTTCCCATAGACGTTTGGAAAATCGCAAAAAATAAGCTCTGTGTTTAACAAAGGGTTATGACACTTACACGTTTTGTCTATCAAGATAATCTTTACAAGTTAACACAACATTTATACATTTTGAAGCCTAAATAAAGTCGTCAGATATAAACAGTAGGCTATAAATAGACTACAGCACACCATGGTCGCGGATCAACGTCACGACCACCAAGCTTCCTCAAACTTTATTTAGAAAACAACTTTATTTAAAAACATGCTCGCTGATTATGATCTGCTCTGTGTATGAATACTTATCCACTTTTTCATGAGAAATGCTGTCCAAATGTCCTGTTTGACATGATGACGTCTAAAGGCCCCGCCAAAGGAAGTAGTCCCTTTTAGCAACTTGTTAGCAACCGCCATTTTTAAGACACAATAAAGGTTTAAAAAAAATCACAAGCGGGTTATAACTGGTGTGTTTTATGTCATAATTCAAAATGTGAAAATATTTAGAGGCTTTGTTAACCACAGACCTTATTTCAGGCGATTTAGCAAAAACCCATTCAAAAATAGAACCGATGGAACCGGAAGTCCTAAAATGCTAACTCGCTTCCGGGTTTTGCCTACAAAAACACGTGATCTCTGAGGTACTCTATACACGTGCACCTGATGTCATCGTTTTCACAAATTCGCATTTTTGTAGTTTCACAGAGACAATAACGGTATTGTTTTCAAAAACTTGCACTTTGAAACCCGTGTTCAAAAGTTTGCACTTTCAGGCCCCCAAAATGCATACGTTTTCCATTTTTAGTTGAAAACAGCATTGTGTAAGCAGCCCATATTATAATTTGGGCAAAAGTTTGGACTCAGAAATATATTTGAATGTTTTTGATAGAGTCTCTTGCTCACCAAGGCTGCATTTATTTGATCAAAAATACAGTAAAAACAGTAGCCTAATATTGTGAAATATTATTACAATTTAAAATAGCTGTTTGAATGTATTTTAAAGTGTACTTTATTCTTGACTTTTTATCTCATAATTCTGACTTTTTTTCTCAGAATTACGCGTTTATATCTCACAATCCTGACTTTAGATGGAAACTCACAATTGTGAGATGAAAAGTCGCAATTACCTTCCATAGAAGCTCGTTTCCGCCACAGAATAAAAAAAAAAAGGATAATTGCGACTTTTTCACACAATTGCGAGTTTACATCTTGCAATTCTGACTTTTTTTCAGAATTGCGTGATATAAAGTTGCAATTCCGAGTTCTAAAGTCAAAATTGCGAGACTTAAACCTGCAATTCTGACGTTTTTACCTCGTAATTGCGAGTTTATATCTCATAATTCTGACACTTCTTCTTGCAATTCTGAATTGCATGATATAAACTCACAATTACCTATTTATTTTTTATTCAGTGGCAGAAACAAGCTTCCATACTTTAGGGGCTCCAGTTACATTAACAGAGTCTAGTTGAAGATTGGTTTACTGTGGCGCAATAGTGATCAAAGCTGAATTTTCAGCATCATTACTCCAGTCTTCAGTGTCACATGATCCTTCAGAAATCATTCTAATATGAGGATTTGCTGCTCAAGAAACATTTCTTATTATTATCAATGTTGAAAACAGTTTCATGTTTTTGTGGAAATTTTTTAGGATTCTTTGATGAACAGAAAGTTCAAAAGAACAGCATCATTTGAAATAGAAATCTTCTGTAATATCATAAGTGTCTTTACTGTCACTTTTGATCAATTTAATGCACCCTCGCTGAATAAAAGCTTAATTTCTTACTAAAAATCATACTGACCCCAAACTTTTGAAAGGTAGTGTACATCCATCTATGTTTATCAAGAACGTTTATTTCTAAGAGCATATAAGTGTTATGCTCCCGCAGACCTCATCCTTTCCCATCTCTCAGATTAGTTCTTATGTTCCAGGTTAGTTGGATTGATTCCTTGATCTATAATATAATCTGCTGGAGGCTGTCATGTTGCTGTGAGCACGGTTGTCATATCGGCTGAATTAGAGTAATGCTGTTATTGTCAGTGAGGTTTTAGCTAAGATGTAGGATTATGGAGAGAGATATAATCCCACATCTTTCAATCCCACAGCGTGCCGTTGACTGCCGTGGAGAGAACAGAAGTGATGCCTGGATTACGCTGCTAAAGAGATGGATGAGCAGAACATGCAGACCAACACACATGGTCTCTTAGGACTAACTATTAAGCTTTTTTATTTGCTGGTTTTTGTAGGATAACAAAGGTGATAAACAAGGTGATGACAGTCGAAAGTGTGTTTTGTGCTAAAAATTTTAGCAACGCTTTGTATTTGTCAAATGTGCAACAACATGGCAAACTGTAGAACTTACAATAAGCTTGTCACTTAAATAAAGCTATTGTCACTGAAATAAAAATATTCATTTTTTAGATTCTTGGATGATTCTTGCCTGTGCAGAACTTGCTATGCAGTTGTCTCTATGACATTCTTCCCTACCAAATTGAATATGTCTACTTTTCTTAGTAGTATATCAAATATGTCTAGTATTCATTAGGTGAAAATTACCCCGACGAACTACTGTTTCTGCTGAGATTCTGAAGTGCGCATCCAATGAAAGTTTTACTTTCCCATGAGGCCAAGGGAGAGAAGTTACTATATAAATGGCGGAGCACAACACAGCTGACACCATAGGTCACATGACAATGCCAATATGATGCCATACACATTAGCCTACATTCCAAGATTGCATACATTTTGAGTAGGTACTTCTTTTAAATGAGTTCGCTACCATTAAAAAATAATGTTCTATGTAGTATGAATGTGTATAATATAAATGTCCATTCGCTTCACTGCCATTCACAACTCTGCTCCCTTGGCCTCATGGGATAGTGGTGTTCATTGGATGCACATTTCAAATTCTCGCTAGACATAGAGGTCATCTGGGTACTTTTTGTCTACTGTTTTATGAATACTATGAATTTGGACATACTATCCTTTATATATATAGTACTGTTTTTTTTTTTTTTTTTTGCCTACAATATAGTAGGGACCCTAGTAAAAAAAAATTACATACTAATTTTTTTTTTAAAAATACATTTATTTTGTGCAAAGTATAGACCTTATGCGCCAGAGAAACAAGTGCGCCGCCATCTTTGTAATATTGTCTTTGAACTATGGCATCGCTGTCAAAGAATAATTAGCTGGTGAAGTGGATTTACTTGTTGTAGAGTTAATGAAAGTTATCATGAGCATTAATGTTTAAAGCAGATGTCTTAACAAATGTTAATAGACCGGGAAGATTTTAAAACGAGCAGTTCATTCATAAATACGTAAGATCGCTGTGGAAATACAAACCGGAAGTCAAAAGACAAGGAGTGCAGCGCTGAAAAAGGGGCGGATGGTGCTGCAGTGTTGTTACGTGCTAAATAAAAATACCCTGCAATTGTACTTTTGGTATACTAAACTGGTATACTTACTGGTATACTTAAAGTCTGCTAAATTGGAACAACTAATTTTGTGCTTAATGCACTTTAATAGTGTGGAAGCTGAGGTCTAACTAAACATAGGCTACTACTGAGTAGCCTATATTTGATTGTGCTAAAGTGAAACACTTTAAATATCTTGCATTTAAAGACTGATATTATACAAAGATCATACAGTCCTCATTAACAGTGATATTAAAACACTTTTTAGGCATAATATTAAGAAATGTGCATTGTGCAATAAAGAAATACTCCAAATAATGTTTGATTATAATTTTATATCAGTAAGTCTTAAGTGATATGTCAATAAATATGTTAATAGATTTGAAGTAGGCTATATACTTAGTATGAAATAAATGTATTTTAAATAGATTGTGGTATAGGTATTTTTTTCTAGGGGAAGTATGCATTTTCGGATGCAGACAGATGCTTACCTCATGTCAACATACTTCATTAGTGGTTGATAAATAAGTTAAAATCACTAATACTAAGTTTAAGCACTAGTAAAAGTGATGCTGGATTCTGAATAAATTCAACTGAATACATTAAAAGTGGTTAAAAGTATAAAACTACACAGTGTACCGTATCTCTACTTTCCATCAGGACAATACATTTACCCAATATGATTAATGTTACTGAGTGAAAAAAAACAATATTTATAATATTTTTGCATTTTCAGATACTGGTGAAAGACAGAATCCTATTCACTGTTGATTGCAGTGTTGTTGTTAACTAAAACTAAAAACTATTAAAATAATTTTTAGTAATTAAAATAAAGCTCAAATAAAATATTAATATTAGATGAAAAACTTAAAAAAAAACCCTTAAAATTAGAACAGAAATAAACAAGTTTAAGTTGAAGTACGAAAATGACTAAAACTAAAATCAAAAAAATTTGAAGCTTAATAGAAATATTAAAAAAATGAATAAAAATGCACATAAAATTACTAAAAGCAAAATGAAAACTGAAATATGTAAACACACACACACACGTACTGTGTATATATATATATATATATATATATATATATACTGTATTTGGTATGTCTGTGATCAGGTCGCTCTGTCACACTCCTGAAGTTTGACCTCAGGAAACGTTCCTGCTGTTTTTTGATCTCAGCATCATGAATCTCTCCAGCTGTGCATGTTCCAGCCCTCATTCACTCTCTCTCATTCTGAATCTCCTTCTGTCACTCTCACCCTCTGACCTGTCTACAAAAGACCTCACATCCATTACAGACCTGATGAACACAGACAGAAAGCACTGTAATCTATCTGTTTCATTTCATTGTCTTGTTTCTTTTAGTCTCATGCGGCTTGTCTTCTCTTCTTCGAGTCATGTTCAAAGAGAAGAGAATGTGAAATAACTTTTTTTTTGTAATAATGTGCTGCTTGTGTTTGTGAGATGAGCGTGAGATTGCTCTGAAGACACAGAAAAGGATGGGTGGGACAGATGGAGAGAGGGGTGTGTCATGTGATGTAACATGACCAAACTGCTCTGACAAGTAGGTCGCTGTGAGTCCGTCTACTGCCGTTACTGATAGTTTAACTAAACTCTCTTAGTCTGAGCAGAGACAGACAGAGGTAGTGATGCAGGACACAGAAGAAGGAGAACATGCACTCAAGTTTGCTTTGTTGAAGTGTTCTTCTTCAGTTTTTGTATCTTGGTGTTGAGTTTGATGATGGAGCCTCAACAGCAGATATACAAAAGACCGGACATCCCGGATCATGTGCACTACATCATCGCCTTCCTCATCCTCATCATCGGCACTTTGGGTGTCACGGGCAACGCTCTGGTCATGTTCGCCTTCTACAGGTACGAGCGCTGAGGTGATGAACTGAAGCAAATGTCATGTAGCTCATCTCTGAAAGTTTGGGGTTTTATGTTAGGGAACACTTTAACAAACATTATTAAATGATATAATGCTTACTACATTAGTTAATGTACATTCATTCTGTTAAACTTGATTCATACACTTTCATTTATATTTGAGAAGTTGATGGTTATTAGGTATGTATGTAAGAAAATAGTCTAATACATTTTATATATCCTTGTAACAAGTACAAATATATTAATATGAAATCATAAACTGCATGCATAATATTTATGAAAGAATTAGCAAAATGCTGTTTAAAATGTGCATAGATATGTTGGAACTTTACACTAAGTTTTCATTTGTTAACGTTAGTTAACCAAATTAGTTAACATGTTAGTTAACACAACTAATAATGAACAATACATCTAAAGCATTTATTAATCTTAGTTAATGTTATTCTCAGCATATACTAAAACATTTTTAAGGTCAAAAGTTGTATCTGTTAACATTAATTAATGCACTGTATGAACATTTTTATTAACTAACATTTTATATATATATATATATATATATATATATATACACACACTACTGGTCATAAGTTTGGAATCAGTAAGATTTTTAATGTTTTTAAAAGAAGTTTCATCTGCTCATCAAGGCTGCATTTATTTAATTAAAAATACAGTAAAAACAGTAATATTGTGAAATATTATTACGATTTAAAATAACTGTTTTCTGTTTGAATATATTTCTGAAGGATCATGTGACACTGAAGACTGGAGTAATGATGCTGAAAATTCAGCTTTGCCATCACAGGAATAAATTACTTTATAAAATAGAAAACAGTTATTTTAAATTGTAATAATATTTCACAATATTACTATTTTTACTGTATTTTTAATTAAATAAATGCAGCTTTGGTGAGCAGACGAAACTTCTTTTAAAAACATTCAAAATCTTACCGATTCCAAACTTTTGACTGGTAGTGTATATATATATAGATATATAGATATATTGCTCATAGTTAGTTCATAGTTAATAATCAATGTTAACCATGTGTTACCGATATGTTTAGACATGTTGATATGTCAGAATGTAAACTTTCAAAAAATATTCAATGTCACTTAATATGTGGATGTTCATTAAATATTGATCTGCTGGTATGCATTGTGTAATATTTTAATCATATACTGTATTCACATAAATATTTAATTTTTAAAGTAATTACATTTAAATGATGTTTAATAATATTCATAACAAAAGTATTACTGTTACAGCTGTGTTTAGTTCTGTCAGTTCATTGTGTTTTAGTTTCCTGAGATCTAATTCCTTGTTTGTTTCCATGGTAGTTAATTAGTTCTACACCTGTTCTGTTTTCCGTTGATTGTTCCCTTGTGTATTTAAGCTTTTAGTTCCAGGTATTGTTTATGTGAATGTGTTTTTGCTATATCTATCTCCTAGTGATTTTTCTTTGTTTAATAAATATGTTTTTTGATTCATTTTTGTTTGTGCATGTCTAACATGTTAAAATTACATATATTAAAATATTATTAAATAATAATTAATAAAAATTAATCTTATAATCATTATTTAGTGTTATCTATTTGTCACCTTATCTAGTTCTATTTTGTTGGAGTCGATTTTCTTTTATTTTTAGCATAGCGTAATAGTTTTTTCACTTTTGAAGAGTTAAAATGGTGCAATATTTAAATGGAATTTGTTTTCAGTGAGTTAACATCGTAAAATAAAATATATTTAAAATGAAGTTTTAAAGTGATATATAGTGACAGAGTTTCACTGCCTCTTTCTGACAGATCATCTCTCTCAGCTGCTGGATAATGCCTCTGATTCTCGAATATGTTGTTGAATTTAATTGTTTTAGTGAATTGGGTCAGTGCAGTTAAAACTAGAACAGGCAGTGAAATACTAGTAAAAAGCTTGTTTTCTTTTTTACAATCCCCATTTGCTCAGATTAAAGTTACGTACGCGAAACACCCTACAGGTCACTGGACAGTCCTAATCCTCATTTTCCATAATTGTTTTCTCCTTTGTGTTCAAAATAGGCCAAATGTGCTAGAAATTGGGAATATTGTGAATAAGGCATAAATAATGCTTTTCCATAAATGGATGCAATTATTGCAATCATGGGCTTCTGAGTGGAAGGAAATTGACTGATATTCTAGGAATGCTGGCAATCCCTAGAACTGCAGTACCACTAATGGAAAGAACTGCAATGGGGGCATTTGATCCGTTTAATATCATCTTTGCCAAATAACTAATTTGCCTTCCACCTTCATTTTATGCATTTACAATAAAAGATTTTGTTTTACTTGATTATTGAACAATCATTAACAATAACTAACAAGTTAACAAAGATTAGTAGGGATATGATCAGTCCATGTGTACAATAAAATCTTATTATAACATCATGTATTTGCATTTAAATGCATTTAAAATGATAGTTCATGCAAAAAGAATATTATGTCATCAATTTCCCACTCTCATGTTGTTCCAAACCTGTAAGACTTTCTTTTTTATTCTTCTGTGGAACACAAAAGAAGATAGGTTTAGGTTCCCATTGACTTCAATTGTATTTTTTGTCCATATAATGGAAGTCAATGGGAACCAAAACCATTTCTTCAAAATATCTTCTTTTGTAAAAAAGAAAAACACATAAGTTGAAGCAACACATAACATCGGTGTTCTTTCTGTTTTAACAATGGAAAAATTTGACTTGATTTTAATGTTTTTTTTTTGTTTGTTTTTTTGCAGTAATAAAAAGTTGCGGAACCTGCCAAATTATTTCATAATGAACCTGGCGGTCAGCGATTTCCTCATGGCCATCACACAATCTCCAGTGTTCTTCATCAACTGCCTGTATAAGGAATGGATGTTTGGGGAACTTGGTAACTGTTTTTTTTGCATTCACACACACACACACACACACACACATATATATATATATATATATTTACACCTATCAGGCATAACATTATGACCACCTTCCTAATATTGTGTTGGTCTCACTTTTGCTGCCAAAACAGCCCTGACCCGTCGAGGCATGGACTCCACTAGACCCCTGAAGGTGTGCTGTGGTATCTGCACCAAGATGTTAGCAGCAGATCCTTTAAGTCCTGTAAGTTGTGAGGTGGAGCCTCCATGGATCTGACTTGTTTGTTCAGCACATCCCACAGATGCTCGATTGGATTGAGATCTGGGGAATTTGGAGGCCAAGTCAAGACCTCAAACTCGTTGTTGTGCTCCTCAATCCATTCCTGAACCATTTTTGCTGAAAGAGGCCACAGCCACCAGGGAATACCGTTTCCATGAAAGGGTGTACATGGTCTGCAACAATGCTTAGGTAGGTGGTACGTGTCAAAGTAACATCCACATGGATGGCAGAACCCAAGGTTTCCCAGCAGAACATTGCCTAAAGCATCACACTGCCTCCGCTGGCTTGCCTTCTTCCCATAGTGCATCCTGGTGCCATGTGTTCCCCAGGTAAGTGACTCAGACGCACCCGGCCATCCACGTGATGTAAAAGAATACGTGATTCATCAGACCAGGCCACCTTCTTCCATTGCTCCGTGGTCCAGTTCTGATGCTCACGTGTCCACTGTTGGCTCTTTCAGCAGTGGACAGGTGTCAGCATGGGCACCCTGACTGATCTGCAGCTATGCAGCCCCATACGCAACAAACTGTGATGCACTGTGTATTCTGACACCTTTCTGTCAGAACCAGCATTAACTTCTTGAGAAATTTGAGCTACAGGAGCTCGTCTCTTGGATCGGACCACAAGGGCCAGCCTTCGCTCCCCACGTGCAGTGGCCATACTGACCACTGCAGACCGGGAACACCCCACAAGAGCTGCAGTTTTGGAGATGCTCTGACCCAGTCGTCTAGCCATCACAATTTGGCCCTTGTCAAACTCGCTCAAACTCCTTACGCTTGCCCATTTTTCCTGCTTCTAACACATCGACTTTGAGGACAAAATGTTCACTTGCTGTCTAATATATCCCACCCACTAACAGGTGCCGTAATAAAGAGATAATCAGTGTTATTCACTTCACCTGTCAGTGGTCATAATGTTATGCCTGATCGGTGTATATATATACATATATATAATGTATATATTATCTCAATTTGTCCTTAGGATGTAAAATATATGCATTCTGTGGAGCACTGTTTGGCATCACCTCGATGATAAACTTGTTGGCCATCTCTATCGATCGCTACTTGGTCATCACCAAACCGCTGCAGACCATCCAGCGGAACTCCAAACGCAGAACCTCTCTGGCCATCCTGTGCATCTGGATCTACTCTCTGGCCTGGAGCCTGGCACCTCTGATTGGCTGGAGTAAGATTTAAATATTCTGTTCTATTATTTAAATATTCTATTAAATCTGAATAATTTAGATATTCAAATGTGAGCTGAAAGTAGGTGTCATTTTCAGGCTATAATAAAGAAAATACAGGTACATAGGGCTGGTAACCTGAAAAGTGCTGGTTGTGTGCTGATAAGATGCATACATACATAAAATTGCTCTTGCAGGTTCCTACATCCCTGAAGGTCTGATGACATCATGCACCTGGGATTACGTCTCGCCGTCTCCCGCCAACAGGAGTTACACCATGATGCTGTGCTGTTTTGTCTTCTTCATCCCCCTGGCCATGATTCTCTTCTGTTACCTGTTCATGTTCCTCTCCGTACGACAGGCCAGCAGGTCTGAGCTTCTCTCATCACCACTGGTGTCTTTAGTCTAAAGAGTGATCATTGAAAAGCGTTCATGACTGTATTATATGTGTGTGTTTAGAGATCTAGATAGGCTGAGCTCTCAGAAGTCCAGCTTTGTGAAGCACCAGTCCATGAGGAGTGAATGGAAACTGGCTAAAATAGCGGCTGTGGTCATAGTCGTGTACGTTTTGTCCTGGGCTCCCTACGCATGCGTCACCCTCATCGCCTGGGCAGGGTGAGTGCTGAGCATGCACACATTTTCAGAAATGCGCATTCATACATTTCTGGGGACTTCACATATAAGCTTAGGCAGCATCACTACATCTATTGCTTATACTTAGGATTAGTGTGACAAGCTTGTAACAGTTTGTGCTATATATTTGAATGATACTCTATCATTCAAAAGTTTGGGGTCCATAAGGTTTAATACTTTAATTCAACAAGGAAAGGATGCATTAAATTGATCAAAAGTGACAGTAAAACATGTTATAAAGGATTTCTGTTTCAAATAAGTGCTGTTTTTCTTCTTTTCTTTTCATCCCAAAATCCTGAAAAAAAATTTATCACAGTTTCCACAAAAATATTAAGCAGCACAACTGTTTTCAACATTTATAATATAAGAAATGTTTCTTGAGCACCAAATCAGCATATTACACTCTAAAAATTAATTCAGGGGACCTATTACCACAACTTAAATAAACGTATGTTTGCTAGTAATTAAATCATTTAAGTTATTTTGATGAGATCTGTTGACATAATCATGTTGATCATTACATCAACTTAATATTGTGTGTAATTTAAATAGAAATTTCTGGGGGTTTTTTTTGTTTGTTTTGTTTTTTTAAAAAAACATAATAAACAAGACTAATACATAAGATTAACAGATATTAATTGGTTCCAGGGCCACCACTTAATTTCGCTTTTTTGAGTAATCAACTTAAATTGTGTTTATGCTACAAATTAAGTACCTCTAACTCAATGTAGTTTTTTTGAGTTGAACATAATTTCATTAGAAGTTACTCTCATAATTAAGAAATACTGATGCAAATTGTTGTGTTAATTATTATTATTATTTTTTTTGAGCCAAAACATTTGATTTTAGAGGGTAGAATGATTTCTGAAGGATCATGTGACACTGAAGACTGGAGTAATGATGTTGAAAATTCAGCTTTGATCACAGGAATAAATTACATTGTAAAATATATTCAAATAGAAAACAGATATTTTTTAAATTGTAATAATTTTTCACAATATTACTATTTTTGATTGAATAAATGCAGCCTTGGTGAGCAAAAGATAATACTTTTAAAAACATTACAAATTCTCACCAACCCCTAACCTTTACCTAACCTAATTTCATGACTACACGCATCATGCTTAAACATCAGTATTATTGTCGCTGTCGATAGCCTCGTGGGCAGCGCATTGACATTAGCGCCGTTGAACTTTGGGTGACCCGAGTTCGAGTCCCGGCTCGCGGACCTTTCCTGATCCCGTCCCCCTCTCTCTTTCCCACTTCGCTTCCTGTCTACATACTGTCCTATTATAATAAAGGCAAAATTGCCAAAAAATAAATCTAAAAGAAAATCAATATTATTGTCACATGCAACCATATGGGGTTGTAAAGTTATGGCCTCGCACTGAGGCTACAGCCATGTGATGGGAGCCAAACAACCGCTCACTTGTGTTGACTAGACTGCTTTGTTGTTGTCTGTTCTGTAGGCATGACATGGTCTTTCCTCTGTGATTAAAAGATACATTTGAATGAGAAATAATTCTCAAATACAGTATTTGCCCTAAATTTGAAAGTATAGTTCCTAACACATCTTATATGTTGTGTTTGCAACGTAATATTGGGGTACTTTCTGTAATAAGGGTACAATTTCTGTATAACCACATACTTTAAAGTACGAAAGTACAAAAAAAAAAAATACTGAACATTTCCATTATTGCTCAGAAGAAAAAAAATTGACACACGTTGATCTTTTAGCAGATATTGTCACCTTATATGTGGTAAGTTGTCACAATGGGAAATCACTGTTTAGAGAAATTGATATTGATTTGAAGAAAATTTTTTATTCAGAATTAATAGAGGTTTTAGCTCTGTTAAGTGTTGATCATATTTGTTAATTGTTTTGAGCAAAGTCACCATTATTGTTATTTGTGATCAATTTGAATATTGGATATTTTAGAGGACATGCAAATATAAAATGTTATATAATTTTTATATATATATAAAGTATTGATGGAATTAAACTTCTGACTAAAAACCAACTACTGAGAAATAAACCTCAATAAATGATGCATTGAAACAGTATACTATAATGGATGCTACATTTGCTGTAATCTTTATATATAGAAGTGTTACAGTGTCTGTAATCTGCAAATCTCCTGATTACTACTGTTTATCTGGCACTTTTTGATGTACATTTGTCTCACAAGTGTGTTTGTGTGTGTGTGTGTGTGTGGAGCTCTATAGTATCTGTTAAGCTCAGCACAGCTGTGAGAAGTAGGAAGTGATTATAAAACATTGTAATCTCTCTTTCTGTCTGCAGCACTGCACTGCTGCCCCTCTACACTTTCTGAATGACCTACATGTTCAAAAGTAACTACTTTTTCCTCGGTTTCTCAGGCATGCAAACATCCTCACGCCCTACTCTAAAACACTGCCGGCGGTCATCGCCAAGTCATCGGCCATCTACAACCCTTTCATATATGCCATAATTCACACCAAATACCGGTAAATGAATCATCAAACACACAAATACACAATCACACACACTTCACGCAAAGATAGATAGAGGGTTAACAATGCACAAATATGACGAGTTATGAAGTCAGATTTGTGAGTTTATATCACTCAATTCTGACTTTATAAGACAACTGCGAGTTTAAATCTGTTTAATTCTGACTTTTTAAAATTAGCAATTGCCTTTTTTTTTTAGTGGCGGAAACAAGTTTCCATACGTTTTGCATTAACTTCTAAATCTAATTATAAAGTAAATTTTCTACTCCAATACATTTTTGAAATATAATCATTTACACAGTGGCTGTCATAACTTGTTTTCATGACAAATTTATTTAAACATACATTAAATAATCAAGACTGTCGACACTAAATGCCTGATGTAAATGTAATGCTACATGAGATATTATTCTCAAGCAGTTTTACTGATATCTTTCTACAGTTAAAACACTGGTTGAGAGATTACACGATCAATCGCCTCTTCTTATTCTGGTGTTTTTTCTGGTAGCAAACAGCATTGCATTACCGTGCGCAAAAACCCCTTCTAGATTGGAGTGTGGATCGCCTCTGACTGACTGTATTCATTCGTGCGACTGTATGCACCGAACCGTGACGTCTGTACCATATGGTCTGGGACGAATACATGTACCATTACCCCCCTAATAGATAGTAACAAAAGTCATGTCCAATTTTGTCCAATTTTACATCATTCTCTCTGCAGAGCCACGTTAGCTGAGAAGGTACCGGGTTTGTCCTGTCTGTCTCGCTCTCAGAAGGACTGTCTCACCTCCTCCACCAACAGCGATGCCTCCAGTGTCAGCAGACAGTCATCCGTATCCAAGAACAAACTCCACACTGCCAAAGACTCCTGTGCTATGGTACAGTAGAAAGGCCCATCTGTAGGCTTGTATTTGTGAAACTCACATGAGACTCCAGTCATATCAGTGGCCTATAGACCGTTGAAATCCCATGACCAGCTGAATACTTCTCACTTTAACAACGCTATTATGAGACGCTTTCAGTTGCTGAACCTGCTGCTGGTTTATTCTCACTTGCTGAAGCTTTGTTATGGATGTATATTTTAGGGTGTGTGTTTATGTGTGTGTGTGAGATTGCAGGTAATGAGAGAAGTGGAGCTGGACCTGATGGAGAACAGGTCGAACGTGTCTAAAGTGTCATTTAGAAGCTTTTCTAGACGGCGGATCCTCAAATGCTCCTCACTGCTGATAGAGAAGGTGAGGTTTAATTTACTGACTTATGCTGAAACATTACATAGAGTTTAAAATGAATGTACAGGAAGGGATGTGTCCATATTATTCAAGCATGTTTGTGTTTGTGTTCTGTAGCCTCCGGTACAGATGAGAGAGTCGCTCAGTCTATGCGAGCAAGATCTCGTCTCCGGTTCCCTCGCGATGGCAAGCGCACCGATGGTCATTTACACTAAAAAGAGTAGGAGTGCTGAAATGACCTCTGACCTTCCATTTAACCCTAACGAAGACTCCGTGACCCACAGCTCCTCATACACTCCCACAATCATCATTAGTCCAGCCTCAGAGAGCAACTTGACAGAAGATACAGTTGGAGAAGAGAAGTCTGGATGTCAGGACTCAAGGAACTTAATGTTCAACCTCGCAAACATAAACTGTCCGGTAGAGTTAATGGAGAGTATGGAGAGATTTCTCACATGAAACGACCAGCACTGATCTGAGACTGTTAAATCTGAGAATGTGCATTGCATGAAGGAAACAGCAGTGCTTGCAAATGAATAATGTTAAAGTTTTCGGTAACTTGCGGTTCAGTGTAAATTAGAGGTGCTTTTTTGTGTACGACAATCAAACATTATTTGTTTTTATCGAAAATTTACAATTTTTGTCAAGTTTGTTTTGATTAAAAATCATATATTTTTACTTTCCACATGAACCTCATTGATCAGGAAAATTTCTCCATAGCGAAACATGTTTTTAGGAAAATGGTGTGGTGGTGTTTTATTGATCAGTGGTGTGGGAGAAAATAAAATCTAAATAAAATCTGTGTTTTTGTTTTTGTCTTGTCATCTAAAATATTTAGTATGTGTGATTTTTGGCCATCTAGCGGTTAAAAACAAAACTGCTTGCATTTTGCGGAAGAACATTGTTTTGGTTGTACTTCGGCTCGGAGTGACTGTGGATGAATATGGTTCTTTCACATAACTAAAAAAGAAGAAAGAATTATCCTACTGCTCATAAAACATTCACTAGGCTTAAGAGATATAACCAGTTCAGATGGAAAGGATCTCAAACTGACTAGATGAAGACGTTACTGTAGCTTTACCCATTAATAGACACGGTACTTCCTTAAAAATAAATTCCAGCACAGCGCTACAACAACCATAATGAAATGACCCTTCACAATAGATAATGCTTTACAATGAACTCTGTTAGAGAGCTACATATGGCAATTTATCTGTTCAATAAAATACCTTACTCACCTATTGAGTAATAAAAACGCCATCTCCATGTCGCTTTTACAACATTTCAAATCCCTCAGTTCTCGCCATATCTGAAAAGCCAGGCAAAATGTTGATTGTTATTTCGAGTTCTGTCACATTCTCTTTTTGCCAGCAGACTCTCCTCTGTTCAGCTTCTTTTTTTTTTAAAATTGGGGATTCCCTTGAGGTTCGAGATTTTGCGCTCCATATCAACCTTTCTCGCTCGTTGTGACAACTATATGACACTTCCATACACGCGTCAAAGGCCCTGTCCCAAATTGCTGAGCCCGCACTAGTGCCGCACTCCACGGCAGACTTCTTCCTGACAGTCAAAGCGGCGTTACGTCATGAAAGTGCGGACTCGTAGGAAGACCGCGAGTGTTTAGGGTGCAATCTGGAACACTGCCAATGGCTGAATCCCAAATGGCACACTTCATAGCACTTTCGTTCTTGTGGACTTACAATGGCTGCCGTGTGCGCGTGTCCGTTAAGGCCATGAGTGTCCCATTCATCATTTTAGGTTTCAGAAGGGTGCTTGTGAGCTCCCCCTTTGCGGCCGCTATGCGCCCTCGATGCACAGATTGCACACTTTTGCTGAGCCCGCACTAGTGCCGCACTCCACGGCAGACTTCTTCCCGACAGTCAAAGCGGCGTTACGTCATGAAAGTGCGGACTCGTAGGAAGACCGCGAGTGTTTAGGGTGCAATCTGGAACACTGCCAATGGCTGAATCCCAGATGGCACACTTCATAGCACTTTCGTTCTTGTGGACTTAAAATGGCTGCCGTGTGCGCGTGTCCGTTAAGGCCACAAGTGTCCCATTCATCATTTTAGGTTTCAGAAAGGTGCTTGTGAGCCCCTTTGCGGCCGCTATGCGCCCTTGATGCACACTTCAGCTGAGCCCGCAAGTATGCAGAGGACTTTAAGTCCCGGGTATACTTCGGCCGTCCGCGTTTGTGCACCGTCCGCATGATGTAATTTTCGGCCGCACACCCCGTCCACGTGCAGCCCAAATTTCGAGACTGTGTAAAGATGTGCACCTCGCATGTGTCGAACTCGGTCATCCGCGCGCATCCGTGGTTTAGTATACTTTGAAAGATGCGCGAGACACGTCGGGGCGCGGAAAGTGAAGTATACCCGGGGCTTAAATTCAGAAGCATGCCTTCTCCATCGTTTTTGATTCCTGTTCTCTTGGTATCTTCTGAACTATGTTGCAATGGTGGATGCACTATTTTTCTTCTCCGATCCTGCCCAGTGAATGTCCCGTTGATGACACGATGTCTGGTAAAGAATATAGAAAAAACTGTACTGCGCATGTGTCGAACTCGGTCATCTGTGATTTAGTATACTTTGAAAGATGCGCGGATGCGACTGTGCACGAGACGCATCCGCACGGAAAGTGAAGTATACCCGGGGCTTCAACCTGGCAGTCAAAGCGGCATTAAGTTCACGAAAGTGCGGACTCAGAGGAAGACTGCAAGTGTTTAGGGTGCCATTTGGGACAGGGCCAATGAAGCCGGAGCAACTTTTCTCTATGAACGGATATGACGAGACACAGTCAGCGAGTGACGTATGTACGCATACCAACAGGTCTAAAATATAAACACAACAGGCTTACCATAGTGAATCAGGATAAGACAAAAACACGTTTTGGAAGAAGGATTGTCTATGTGCTTTATATTCAATACATTATAAAAAAAAGCTATAAAAACTGAATTTAATAACCAAAAAGTAGGCTACATGTATTTGTTTAATCAGCTTTTATCTAAAGCAACACACAAATGGAAAAATTATATTTAGCTGTGTCCAACTTTTTGTACCATGATGAACTGAGTGAAAAATGACTGAATATAAAATATAATACTCAATATAAAAAAATTTAGTATTCCATGAGATTGTGACAAGAAGTGACATCATTTGGACTCTTTCTACCTCATGACAGGAAGGAATGTACAGTAAATAATTCAGTTAAATTATCTATTTTTACACAAATCTTAGAGTTGACAGTATTAGTCAAGCGCATCAATTCAGTCATGCTACCAAGTTTGAGTTTTTCTACAAATATATATATATATATATTTCTACTGAGTCCTGTCTTAGTTTAGGCAACGTCTATATATATATGACAGAGAAAATCATTCCATATTGACACCCTTGCCAAATTTAATACAAATGCAAAGTGTGAAATGAATGTTAAATTGTGTAACGACTATATTGGCATTACACTGGCCATTGGCCAACCCTACTCTCTAGATATTGAGATTTAATTATAATATTTATTTAATTTTTTGAAAGAAAAAAAAAACGTATTTTTTGAGAGTATCGATCTTACCTATTCATGGAAATTGGCAAATATTCTAGCAGACAGAGAGCTTCATGTTCATTATCCATCCAGCAGAGGACGCTGCAGTGCCTGTCATCATTCTCATGAGCTTATAAACACATTTTGACCGGTATAAATGATTCACAGTATAACTTTAATACAGAATTGATTAACTTTAAGTAAATAGTGTAACTATTGTCTCACTTTCAAGTACCTTAATATCAGCAACCCTAAACTGTGCTTCAAAGAGACTGAACCTTATTTAGAGCACATTGATTTCTAAACAGTCCCCTCATTCGTCTCTGTTACTTTATGAGTGCATTAGCCCAGAGCATAAAATAAACTCTGCTCACTCACACTGCTCTTTCTACATTTAGCTGTTAGGAAAATTAGAGGATAGTTTGAACCAGAGTACATTATTGATCCCCATTCTTTGTACAGATGCTAATAATAGCTTCATTATGTACTGCCATTGGTCTGTGTTTACACTACATCCTATTTAGCCCCCATTAACATCAATGTGCATGCTTTTAGACTGTCTATATGGGGTTTTCAACCTTCATCTAACATATCAGATTGTTAAACAGTCTCTAGTCTTTGTAAAAGCTGTCACACTGGGGATGGAGGGGAAGGCCAGACAGGGCCTGAATGATTTATGTATATGTCATGCTGTAATGACTGTTATCTCTCTATGAAGGTAAGGTTTGTTCTGTGTCATCATTAATCATTACTTACACGTTTTCTCACACCTACTTTCTCTACATCAAGCTTTTTATTTCTTTATAAGTTTTTAAATCCGAGGCCACAGCTCTGTGCTTTTAAAACAACACTGTAAAACTATTTCTGCATCTGATTTTTTAAGTCAGAAATATTATTTAATAAATCTGACTACATTGAATTTTATTATTTTATTTTATTTTATTACACACTTTTTATGATTATTTATTTATTTATTTTTTACATAATTTTACTTTGAATTGTTTTTGTTTTATTTTATTTTAATATTTTATTTTTCATATTTTATTTTTAATTTGTGCCAGGACATTATATTATATAAACATAAAAATGTTTTAAAGTTATTTTTATTTTTCATCAGTACAATATATCATATCAATTAAATATTTTATATAAAATGTTATTCAGCTACATGCACTGAATTGTTTAATGTTTGTTTAATTTTTTTAATTACAGAACTGCATGGACAATATATTGGCTACATAATAGTAGCACAAAATGTAATAAGCCTTGCAATGCAGCGTCCATATAAAGAAAAAAATTTTTTGTGGGGTCTGCAGGAAAGTCTGTCTTTGTAATGTTTTACATTAATGTAAATTTTCATATAAAGGTCCAGCCCATGTTTAATGACGTCACTCGCGGTGGGAACATGAACCTCGCAGCACCGCTGCAACCGCACACACGCGCACGACGCGACGCGACTCATATCACAGACCTTCACACACAGGTAAGTGCAGGTTCATCACATGACACAAGAGAGGAGAAAGTTTTAAACTGTCGTAGGAGCGCATCTGTGTGAATAAAGTGTTTTCAGTTAAATAGTTTTTAGTATAGTATGTTGTCACTCTAGATGGGGTAAGTTGTCACAGCAGCACTTGCTGTTTATTTGAGAAGAATACGGTTGTTTGAAATGTGAAAAAAAAAGAGCAAATTTTACCTCAACATGTCTGTGTTTAAAATGTATTACATGCTATTTAAAGGCTTTTCAGCCAAATATGAACAGTAGGACAATTTTGAAACGTAATTTGTGAAAATTTACTATTGTTTTGTTCAAAATACACATGAACATGTCCCTAAAATATAAACCTAATATATATATGGGTCAAAACCATGTTTTCTTTTTACGTTTTAGTTTAAATGTTCTTTCATTATTTGCCTTCTAGTAATGTATGCCAGTGTTTTTTTGTGTTTACTTGTTTACCCAACAGTTATAGCAAAACTATGATGTTTAGTTATACTAAATATGCTAATTTATGACAGTTTTATATGAAATTCACTGAAGAAATGAATGAATGCATGTATTTTTGTGTGTAAATTATGTTAGGTTTTTGTCTTTGTGTTGATATAGCATGAATACAAGTTGCTCAATAGTAGTAACCACAACAAATGGAGTGAATTGAGTAAATTGAAATGAACAGTAAACTGCAATCAAACTGCGAATCAACAGCGATTAACATTTGGTTGTGTTGTGTTGAGCCGTAATGTCTCATTGATGTCTCAGGGGGCCCCATATGGATGGGGTGGATGTCATATGTTATGCAAGCTGGGGGCGGTGTCTGTCTTCACCCCCTCTGGATGAGCACATTAGACATGCAGCAGATAAGATAAATGATTTAAAATTCATCAATTCACTATATATATATAAAAAGGAGATGCTTTACAGAATCATTTCTGTCCAGTGCTTGGTTTCATGAAGATATTTTTTCATATAAATGTTACTTATCTTTTGAATGTTGCAGTTATAAAATGTGCTTCATGTGGTAGTCCCCGCCCCCAAAAAAATAATTTGTTTAAAATTTAATTTATTTAAGACTGAATTAATTTTGACTACATTACATCATATCATTGGTATAAACCATACATTATTATGTTTATTTATTATTATTATTTTACTTTTTTAGTACAATATTAACAAAAAAATCAAATTATCCCTTTTTGCCTTTTTGCATGAACTGTTTCTAGCTTCTTTGCAATGTCAGTTTGGCTTTATAATGTGCCAGTTCAGCATGGACTTTTATTTTTTTTGAATGAAATTGCAGGCATGCATCACTGAGATCACTGACTCTTTCACAAAGACACCCACACTCACAGCAAGCAGATGCTCAAATGCACAGACACTGTTTCATTATTTATTTTTAGCATGTAGAACATTGATTGGTCCTTGTGAAGATCTGCTCACTCTTCCAGGAACTACTGCCTTTTGGGAGTTTAGTTATTAGTAATGTTTAATAAGTCAAGCATTTCTATTACTGTTTAGAGATTTGAACAAACCTCAAACCCTGAGTATTAAACTTAAGTGTTTATTCTGTCATACAGTGTTTGTGCTCCAGACAAGAATGTTGCTGTTGCTTTACTACGCAGTTAGACTTCCAGGTTTGAAAGTGTCATGTGAGTTGTCAGCAGGTATCAGACGACTGAATTAGTTGCTAGTCTGGTGCATTGATTCCTTGCAGACAGATTGGGATTAAATTAGATTAGTGTTGAGTCACATATAGCCACACAGTTTGTTTATTTTCATGTGCATGATATTTTTATTTAGAAATGTCTCACGCACACTGTAGTGGTACGTTAATGTAGTTAAATCACTTTGTAATGCTAATGTATCATATAATTTATAACCAGCAGCCAGATGAAACACAACATAATGCAACAATCTGTTTTCCTTGTGTCTCCTAAGTCACTGGATCTTTAATGGCATGTTGGTGGAAAAAACTGTAAACCATAGAGGCACTTAATCCAATAGCTATTGAGAGTGCGCGCATGCACACACACACACACACACACACACACATGTATTGTTCTCGTTTTGGTCTCAGCTGTTCTCACTCAAGCCTAAAGCTACTTACTGCCACCACTCAGCATGTGTCCAAATGCTCTTTTGTGTGTGTTTGCATATATCATTTATCATATGTCACTATATGATTTCATTATTGTGTGTGGCTGCACTTCTGTAGCAATGGGTGTGTGTGTGCGTGTGCATGTGTGTGTGTGTGTGGTTCAGATAAACCCTACGTTATAGGGACAAAATCATTGTCCTTGTGGGGACATTTTTTTGGTCCCTATGAGGAAAACAGCTTATAAATCATTCTAAGTGATGTTTTTTTGAAAATGTAAAAATGCAGAAAACTTTCTGTGATGGGTAGGTTTAGGGATAGAATAATGATTTGTACAGTATAAAAATCATTGTAAAGTCTCCATGAAACATGGAAACCCTACGTGCGTGTGTAAAGAGGGGAACACATGGAGTGTGATGAGTTTTAAACTATTGATATTAGATCTGGGTCAGATACTGGACAAACCACTCACTCAACACAGACACACATACACACATACACACATACACACACACACGGTCAGTGATCCCCAGACCTCCTGAGGACTGAGACCTAATGGCTTCTCACAGTATTCAGACTTTGTTGCTGAACATTTTTTTCCCATTCTTTCACATACATGGATGTGTGTGTGCGGATATGATTTAAATATGATTAAAAACTCATCTTTCCATTGTCCAGCTCTGAACTCACATCCTCTTCCTCTCGACCCTCACTGCTGTGACAGGCAGTGTGCCAATAAATGTGCCATAGTTTATAGATAGATAGTCGAATCAGAGGTCCGGAGCGTATATAAAACTGGCAAACATAAGTGTTTCAAAATTTCAGTGGTTCACCACTGGGGGGCGTGACTTTGGCAGTTTGATATGCGCTCCGAACCACTGATTTGAAACAAAAGATTCGTAAAGCTTCGAAGCTTCATGAAGCAGTGTGTTGAAATCGCTTATTTTGAAATATTGCTGAATAAAGTCATTATTTTGTTTTTTTTGGCACACAAAAAGTATTCTCGTCGCTTCATAACATCAAGGTTAAACCACTGTAGTCACATGAACTGTTTTAAATACGTCTTTAGTAGCTTTCTGGGCATTGAAAAAGGGAGTGTTACTGCTGTCAATGCAGGCCTTACTGAGCCATCGGATTTTATCAAAAATATCTTAATTTGTGTTCCGAAGATGAATGAAGGTCTTATGGGTGTGGATCGACATGAGGGTGAGTAATTAATGACATCATTTTCATTTTTGGGTGAACCAACCCTTTAAGTTAAATGTATGAATTAGTTTACTCAGATATTTCAATTTTAAAAACAATTAAAATGTTTGAGTACAAAATAAAAATCTGCCAGTTCTGCTTACTTAAACTTTGAATTTCTTAACTTAAAAATTTTGATGTAACCGATTGCCTCAATTTTTTTGAGTTTTGCCAACTTATTCGGGTTTACAGTCCATCCATCCATCCATCCATCCATCCATCCATCCATCTGTCCGACCATCCGTCCATCTACATCAATAGACTAACATAGACAGACTAACAGAGATGAATGGATGGATTGATAAATAAATAAATTATACTTTATTTATTATAATTTTCTATACTATAAACAGCATAGGTTAAACATTACTAACATTACTATAATTGTCCATTATTTGTATTTGTTTACTGAGAGGGACATTTGTCTGATAGCTGATGAAGAGACATCTGAATAATACTTGATGACAGTATGGATCACATGTGGATTTCATGTCCATTCCAGTGTTTACAGCAGTCTTACTCCTTTCCCATGGTGAATTATTGGACAATAGCAGCAGTAGATAGAGATACTGGCAGGCTAAAGCGTTCCCTCTTAACATGTGCCGGGTACAGGATGCCCATCTGACCCGTGGAACATTCCAGCGTCTGATCCTGATCGTCTAATCTCAGAAACTTTGTTTTGGGTGCTAGTGGCTTTATGATGGTTCCTCCTTAATGTTTGGCAGCATGTCTAGGGTCCGTTCCCAAAATATCAACGCGTAAGCCTAGCATCCCCCATCCCAACCCCCAAAATACACACACCCCCTCTGATAGATTGGTATAAAATGACAATCTGCCATCTGTGTGGATCATTTTGTGTCGGACCTTTAGACCTGTATTGTTCGCTGTGCTGCAGAGGAGTTTGTGTTTCGAGTATTGCTTTTTGAAGGTAAATTTATTATGCTGTTGTTGCCAGGTGTTCTGATTAATTTATTTCACTTTGCATGGTAACTTTTTTACTTACTGATATTGTATTATTTGACAGTTTGTTGTATTACACTACCGTTCAGAAGTTTGGAGTCAGTAAATTTGTTTTCTTTTAAAGAAATGAATAGTTTCTTTGAGCAAAGATGCATTAAATTGATCAAAACTGTCAGCAAAGACATTTATAATGTTACACAAAGTTGTACTTCAAATAAATGCTGTTCATTTCACCTTTTAATTTGGAAAAAAAAAATCTCAAGCAGCTGAAAACTGGAGTAATAATGCTGAAAACTCAGCTTTGCATCACAGGAATATTCAAATAGAAAACAGCTATTTTTAAATGTAATAATATTTCACAGTATTACTGTTTTTACTGTATTTTTTGATCAAATAAAGGCAGCCTTGGTGAGCTAAAAAGACTTCTTTCAAAAACTTTTAAAAAATCTTACCAACCCCAAACTTATTTTTTAATAACACTATGTTCTTAAAAAATATTTATGCCTTTTATACTGCTTTCTGCTACTAATCAACTTCATTAGTAGTGTTTCATAAGGCAAGCATCACTATTCCTATTGCTCATAAAACTCTAGCACATAGTATTAAAACGTTTCACACAGACACTTCAATTTTAATTAGAAAATGTAAAAAGATCTAAATCATACACTTTTTTTTAACAATGTCTGACTTATTTCTGCCCCTCTCTCTCTGTCTTTCCAGGGCATTCTGTGAGGAGTTTCTGAGTGTGTGTTTGGCAGCCTCTGAGGGTGTGTTTTATATCAGACAGCTATGAGTGGTAAATACAGTGTGGTGTTACAGGGTCCGGCCCCATGGGGCTTCAGGCTGCAGGGGGGGAAAGACTTCAGCATGCCTCTCTCCATTTCACGGGTGAGTATGAACACGCATATACACACACATGATACACCCCCTTCTGACCCCGACACCATCTGTACCATTTAATGATCCCTCACACCCCTCGTTCTTCTCTTTTTGTCTATTTTCTTTGTTGTTTTGACCTCGCCATTATGTATAGGGGAGAGTGGGGTAAGATGTGTTATAAAACTGTGCCCAGTGTTAATAACGTGACCATATTTTTTTTAGAAAAGGCCAGTCATTTACAGAAAAAAAGTTTTATTTCAAATCAAAATCGTACTTCTAATGTGGACCGCTTATTTTGAGAAGTCATATTTCAGTGCTTCTATATTTACAGGAGCTTTCTTCTAATGTCACTCACTTGATAGCAGAGAACATACTTATTTTAAAATATAATTAAGACTCTTAGGTTTATCCTCATCTCATTTCCTCTTGACTACAGGACAAATTTATGTATCTGTATCTGTTAAGTGATCTATGTAACCTTTCCTTTCCACCTGTTCATACTTTTTATTTCCTAATGAGACTTCCACACTCTCTCTATCTACAGTATCTCTCTCTCACACACACACACAGACACACACACACACACACAGACACACACAGACACACACAGACACACACACGCAGGTTTGTTTTGCTATCTTAGTGAGGACATTGCATAGACATCTGTTGATTTTATATCAGGTCAATGATATTTTCTATCACCTAACCCAACCCCTACTCCTAAACGTACTCATCACAGAAACATGTGCAAAACAGGTTTAAATAAAAATGTCTTTTGGTTGATTTATAAGCCTTTTTAAATAGTGAGGACCAGTCAATGTCCTCACTAGTGGGTTGTGAAAGTTTTTTACAATATAAGTGAGTACATTTGGTCCTCACAAATATAGCCAAAACAAGTACAAATACAAGTACAAGTACAAGTACACACACACACACAGACACACACAGACACACACACACACACACAGACACACACACACACAGACACATACACACACAGACACACTCACTCACACACACGCATATCATTTTTTATTTTTTACAATATAAGTGAGTATTTTGTCCTTACAAATATAGCCAAAACAAGTACAAGTACACACACACGCACACGCACACACACAGACACAGACACACAGACACACACACACACAGACACACAAACACACACACAGACACTCTCACACACACAGACACACACATACACACACACGCAAACACACACAGTCACACACACAGACACATACACACACAGACACACTCACTCACACACACGCATATAATTTTTTATTTTTTACAATATAAGTGAGTATTTTGTCCTTACAAATATAGCCAAAACAAGTACAAGTGCACACACACGCACGCACGCACACACACACAGACACACGCACACACACACACAGACACATACACACACAGACACACTCACTCACACACATGCATATAATTTTTTATTTTTTACAATATAAGTGAGTATTTTTCCTTACAAATATAGCCAAAACAAGTACAAGTACACACACACGCACACACACACACAGACACACGCACACACACAGACACACACACACACACAGACACACAAACACACACACAGACACACTCACACACACAGACACACACATACACTCACATGCAAACACACACAGACACTCACACACAGACACATACACACACAGACACACACATACACACACACGCAAACACACACAGACACTCACACACACGCAGACGCACACACTCACAAACTCACTCAGATGCACTTATGTCACACACCCGTTTGGGCTGCCAATGTATGACAGCTATTCCCACAATGCCATCTGGCAGAGGAGTGATGTAAATGACCTTCTGATTGATTTTCCTTGCCTCTCTCTATTTCTTTCCCTCCCCTTCTCAAGACTCTTCCTTCTTTCCCTTTCCCCTCCCCTGTCCGGCTCACTGTCTCTAAGTGACATTTTTGTGCAGTTATGTGTTTAACAAGCTATTTTTACACTGATTATTCATTCATTCATTCATTCATTCATTCATTCTCTGGAATGTTATTAATTCGGATCTTATTCTGTGTTACTTACAAGCTCATAGCAATGTGATGTGATTTTGGACTCAAAATATATGTATTAGGCAATTTCATATGAATTTTTTCTGCTAATGATTAAGACAGTCATACAGTGATTCGTTGCATCAGAGTTTGTGATGTTGTGGTTCGTCTCGCTGCTGGTAGCTTTGGTTTGTGGTTTAGAGCGCTTTATACAGGCGAAATATACAGGGAAAATATTTTATCACTTGTACGAGAGCTCTCTCGGATCCCGCTACAGACGTTACTCACACTCAATAAAAGATGTTATTTCAACTTCAGATCCTCAGTAAAAGCTGGGAGCGCAGTCGTCAGCTGGCCCAGGTTCAGTTCTGTCCCAGTGTGCCGGACACTTCATTAATCTGTGATTTACAGACCTCTCATCTATTCAGCATTGTTGGGGGAGTAAGAATTAGTGAGCTTAATTTTAACTGCGTTTGTCAGTAGTGTGACTGTAGTTCACCTGTTTACAAAACTAATGTTGGCTTTCTAGCAACTAGCAGCCAACAGCCAGTGTGATATTATTAAAAAATCCATTAAAAATGGAGTACATTGTACTGTTAATATGAAGGAATTTTCCATATTGATTTTTCACAGGTGTTTTAACCTTATATTTAAATTTCACATGATATTACCGTCAATGAAAAAAATTAACATGCTTTTAGAATGTCTCTATTTTATGGAAGCTTGTTTCTGCCAATGAATAAAAAATAAAAAAGGTATAATTGCGACTTTTATCTCACAATTTATCGAGTTATAAAGTCAGAATTGCGAGATATAAAGTTGCAGACTTTTTTTTTTCAGAATTGTGACTTTACAATTCTTACAATTCTGACTTTATAACTCACAATTCTCTTTATAACTCGCAATTCTGACTTTATAACACAGTTTTGACTATAACTTGCAGTTCTGACTTTATAACTCACAATTCTCTTTATATCTCACAGTTCTGACTTTATAACTCACAATTCTCTTTATATCTCACAGTTCTGACTTTATAACTCACAATTCTCTTTATAACTCAATTCTGACTTTATAACTCACAATTTTGACTTTATAACTCACAATTCTGTCTTTATAACTCACAATTCGGACTTTATAACTCAAAATTTTGACTTTATAACTCACAATTCTGTCTTTATAACTCACAATTCTGACTTTATAACTCAAAATTTTGACTTTATAACTCAAAATTCTCTTTATAACTCACAATTCTGTCTTTATACCTCACAATTGTGAGATGTAAACTTGCGATTGTGAGAAAAATAGTCAGAATTGTGAAATAAAAAGTCGCAATTACCTTTTTTTCCCTTTTTATTTAGTGGCGGAAACAAGCTTCCAAACTATTTCGCAAATAGAATTCAGAAGTTTCATTTATCATATTTCAATGAACAGGTAAAAAAAAATTGTTTGATTTATTTGGATCATCACTCAATAGTGTTCCCTGAAATCTCTCTGTGGCATTTTGTGTCTTGTATTTTGTGTAGTGAAATAAATATTTAATTTTTTTTAACTTATTTTTATTAATTATATAATTATATTTTTATTATTACATATTTCATGAAAAGTTAGTTTGATGCAGTAACCCTAGTATATAATTTTATATATACATAATTTGTGTATAATGTATATATTGTATATACATTATATATAATATAATTATTATTATTATATATTTTGCTTGGATTAATAATAAGTAATAATGTATGGTTAGCAGTCATTATCAAAATGAATCCCATCAAGGTGATCAGGTTCCCATTATTCCTCTTAATATGTGACTACTTACCAAATAAATAATGGAGGGGAAGTATTGAGTTTAAATAATTGTATCATGTGAGAATAAAGAAAGCGAGGACTGATAATAGATATATACAACCAGCACAGCTCTAATATTACACAGTTTAGCAATAATTATGCAATTACATTTCACAGCAGAATGCCAAGATTGACCAATCGGAATGAAGCCATTTAGTCATTTCTGTCAGCCACTGGTGTAGCTTGACTGTAGTTTAAATACTTAAAACAGATCTGCTGTTTCAAGTTTTTCCTTCCAGTTCTCATGACATCATCTCCAGAGGAGTGTATATGTGTGGGTGATAAACTTTTCGTCGATGATAAGATAAAATGAGAATGTTCCAGTTCATGCGATGATAAAATAAGTTGTAATCTCTCAGAGGTTCTCCGCAGGCAGTCGAGTGTTTTAGCCGTGAGGATTAGGCTGCAGCTCTTCTGGCGAGAAATTGTAGATTTCAGCTGCAGTATTTCTTCAAGTGTTTTTGCTCGTCTGCTGATGTCAGACAGGACGGGCGCTGTGACAGGTTTAGACTGTAAATAAACGTTTGGGGGGAGTGTGTTGGGTTTGGATGCGGACAGGTCTGAGGTTGTGGGAGTGTGATTTTTGTTTTGTGTGAAAAGCAGTGGGAAGTTTGGCAGAGAGATTGGGTTGGTTTGGACCTCGCTGTACCCCAGCCAGCTTTACAGAGATTTAATATTCTAAGTTCTGGTTTATGGTGGGATTTAATACAGGGATCTGGTCTAAACTAGGCTTTATAAGGCTGTGGTTTGGAGCTGCTGTTACATGCTGGTTAGTGTCAGTACACAGGATCACAGCTGGGTGTGTGTTCTGTGTCAATGTCAGTTTCTTTCTTTATCTTTCTTTCTGTACTTCTGTACCATCTGACACTAACACTGTGCCATGGTACCAGCAGTTTGTCTTTCTTTCTCTCTCTAGGATTAAAGAAAATGTGATTGGTGTTTGCCTGTGTAAAACCTGACACAATGAAGCTATAGGAGAATATTGTTGGTGGTTGCCAGGGCATTGCTACATGGTTGCTAAGGTGTTCAGGATGTTTTTTAGCAGTACACTGTGGCTAAGATGTTGTGGGTGGTTGTTAGGGTGTTGCTAGGTAATTTGCTTACCGGCTCAAATAAAAAAAAAAAAAATCCACTGTTCACTAATACTGAAAAACAAACATTTAGAACTGTAATTCAAATCAGTGTTGTTATTGTTGACTAAAACTAAAACTATTAAAAATCATAGGGACTACAATGAGCTTCTTCCCGGGTTAGTGACATCACTAACCCTAAACTTTACATAAACCCTGCCCCCGAGAACACGCAACAAAGGCCTCACCAGGGTTTATGTTGGGCTGCTTTAGAGAAGAGGAAGAGTTGTTGTAGTACAGTGTTGTCGCCATGCTGTCATTTTACACTGGACTGCTTCACAAACGAGGGTCAATTCAACACTGGATTTACACAAAAGATTAACATGACGGCACATGCTAGTCGATGAGTTGAATCAACTCCACAGAAACTACATAAATTTATCCACTAACCATTCAGAAACGTCCAGTTTCATTCTAAAAGTTGTAACTTCTTCCTGAGTCTCTCCATCAGTGTCGACTCCGGTTTGAACAATGTAAGGCTGAACACCGTTACTGACAATCCTCATTATGGCAGCGTGAGATTCTCCAGCTTTGTTATTGTTGAGCAACCGAAGCGTGAGCTGTTAAAGCTCCGCCCTCTTCTGGAAAGGGGGTCGGGAGCAGCAGCTCATTTGTGTTCAACTCTGTGTTTTTGCTCACACCCAAATAGGGGCAAATTTGACAAGCTATAATAAATACTTATATTACATCTTGTGAAAAGGGCATTATAGGTCCCCTTTAAGTGTGATTTACTTTTTTGATTCTGCAACTCTCTCTTTCTGTTTGTTTCATTATTTTTCTTTTTACAGGTGGTATGTAGCCATGTAGGTTTATTTTGGCAGCAGGTCTGTTCTGTATTATAGAAACACTGTAGTCACATTATCACTTCATTCATACACTAGTCAAGTTCGTAGAAACACACAAACAGTAAAGAACATGTATCTTTTGTATCCTTTTAAATGGCCCTTATGGGAAAACATTACAGTTTATTGAAAATGTCTTTACTTTCCATGAAACCTGATATGATGTCAGAAATCATTTTGCTGAATTATTAATGAATTATTAATACGTGGGCATTAAGTACAAGCTGTACCGCTTCTTCTGAACAAGTTAGCAGATTGTGCTTCTAGTCTCACCAATAAATCTGCTTGAAACCAGCTGTAAGATTCCACATGTGAACGTGAGATGGGCTGGAAACAAACTCAACCATTCATTCAGCCATTTATGCTATTTGATTACGCAGCGCTTTGGATTACTTGATTCTGATTGGTCATTCTGTGATCAAAACCATTAAAAAGTTTGTGGTCAGTAAGAATTTTAAATGCTTTTGTAATATTAAGACTAAAATATTATTACAATTAAAAATAGCTGTTTTATATTTGAATATATGTTTTAAAATGTAGTTTATTCCTGTAATGTCAAAGCTGAATTTTCAGCATCATTACTCCAGTCTTCAGTGTCACATGATCCTTCAGAAATCATTCTAATATGCTGTCTTTACTCTCAATCTTTTGATTGGTTTAATGCATCTTTACTGAATAAAAGTGTTAATTTCTTGGGGAAAAAAATGATATATTAAATTTTTAAAAGAAATTATATATATATATACACACACACATATATATATATATATATATACACACACACATACATATATATATTTATATATATATATACACACACACACACACATATAAATATATATATATATATATTTATACATAATTCTTTTTTTACAAGAATTTCCATTAAAACTAGAATAAGTGATTTGGTGTTTATTTTTTTCTTAAAAAACTTCCTAAAGGACAGAAAAGTGCCCTTAATTGAATAATCACCCAATTTTTATATTGTTTCAGTGCCAGAAATGAACACAACCATTCATTACGACCCAGAACCAAATTAAATGCCTCTCTGTCTGACTTTTCAAACACATGGCTTAATTATTTGTGTAGATCTGTTCAGTATAACGTGATGAAGCAAATGGTATCTGTCTCAGACACTTCATCTGAATATTACTGCACACATTTTCTCAGCAATGACGTTTCTTGGCAGTTTTGGCCAGTCTCTAAATACAGACTGCGTTCTGCTCAGAGTATTGATTGCGACAGCACTCGCGCTATACCTCAGACACACAAGGCATTTTATGAGTATTCACAGCTAGTTTATGTGTGTTTAGATTAAAGTTAATGAACGCATCTAGTTTAACTGCATGGGGCAGTGAGTCTCCGAGGGACATTTATGAAGTTGAATAGACCTTCTGTTCACTGTTCACCTAGCAGCCGTGCAACACCTTCAGAAACAGTAAAACCACTGATGCTGGAGTGGCAGACCATCTGTATGCGGTATGAAAACACGGTTACGCTGTGTAAAATCACCACCTGTTATATTTCAGGTTTATATGTGGAATTGTGTGATTGGGAAATTGAATACATTCATGAAGAAAACATCTTTTATAATACTTTTATGTCCTTTTTGGTGCCTTGCATCCTGATACCAGCATGCTTTCGTTGTATTGAAGATGTACTAAACATCTCCTTTGTGTTCCATGCAGTGTTAATTTTGACAGCAAATTTTGATTTAGTTTTAGTCATAGTCTTTTGACTAAAATGCCATTTAGTTTTAGTCATATTTTAGTCATCGGAAATTGTTTTAGTTGTATTCTAGTTTTAGTCGACTACAACTAAAACAATTTCCGATGACTAAAATATGACTAAAACTAAATGGCATACTGTACTTTACTCGCCAAAGTGGATGGTTTTGATCATTCAGGTGCAAAAAGACACGAAAGAGAGCTCAATTTAGTACTTGTCAGGGATTGACAAAGTTGTCATTGAGGTAGCTTTTGTTTAAAATTTTGATTAGATTTTTAGTTTTTTTGCTTTTTGTGTGTTTGTCTTTTAGTTTTTGCTTTTAAATGTCTATAAAGTTTTTTTTTTTTATTTCTGTTGTAGTTATTTTAAATCAGGTTAAGCTAAAGCTTGGCAACTAGATGGAATAACATAAGCTTACATTTTTTATATATTTATTTTTAATTTTCAGTTAACGTTTATTTCAAGTAATGAAGATTTTTATGGTCTTAGGTTTAGTTAAAGGGTTAGTTCACCCAAAAATGAAACTTCTGTCATTTATTACTCATCCTCATGCCGTTCCACACCCGTAAGACCTTCGTTAATCTTTGGAACGCAAATTAAGATATTTTTGTTGAAATCCGATGGCTCTCTCAAGATCCATAAAGGATACGCCATCACTGTATAAGTCGTTATTTTGTTTGTTTTTTTGGCGCACCAAAAATATTCTCGTCGCTTTATAATATTAATATTGAACCACTGTACTCACATGAACTGATTTAAATATGTTTTTAGTACATTAATGGATCTTGACAGAGGAAATGTCATTGCTGGCTATGGAGGCCTCACTGAGCCATCAGATTTCAACAAAAATATCTTAATTTGTGTTCCGAAGATTAACGAAGGTCTTACGGGTGTGGAACGGCATGAGAGTGAGTAATAAATGACATTATTTTCATTTTTGGGTGAACTAACCCTTTAACTATAATAACCCTTATACTTGTAAAATATATTGAATAGTGTGTCAAATAATGTTCTTAGTCTTTCCTTCCTGTGACAGAAGATAGTAGTTTACTATGAATTAAACTGTATTTAATTTAATTTATATTTATTGTGTAAACAAAATAACAATAATGAACTGGAAAATGTCTACAGTCTGCACTGTAGCAGGCTGCTCATTTAAGTTCAGATGAGGGAGATAAAATATGCATTCTTACAACCGTCTAAAACATAATACCATATAAACATTGTGTATTAAACATTGTCATAATTCATCAACATTAGCTCATAAGCAATCGCTGGCATAAATGTGCACTATTCATTAATTGCGAAGCAGTCTGAAGTGCTGCTGGGCAAGCCTGTAGAGTGCGCAACAGCTCCGCGTTTCCCACGGTTAGATAAGCACGTTTCACTTCAAATGTGCGCATCTTCCACACAGGACAGCAGTCCTAACTGGATATCTTCCCAAATCGTCCCTCTCTATCATTTTCGTCTCGTTTTTATTTGTTGATGAAAATTAGAGTAGATTTTAGTCATAGTTTTAGTCATTCAAAACGCATTTTTATTTAGTCATCGTCTCGTTTTCGTCCGTGAAAAGATGTCGTTGACAATCCCAGATGAGGAATAAGCGTCTTATCTAGCGAAACGATAAGTCATTTTCTTAAAAAATACAAATGTATATACTTTTTATCCACAAATGCTTGTCTTTTTTGTATAGGGCATTTGACTTAAGGTGATGATACATGGGGCAACTTTTTGAGCAATGTTGCTGGGCAATGTTGCCGTCAACAGGCAACCTGGTGAGACACAGGGCAACTAATTAGGGCAACGGAGAGTTGGCAGCAACCAATCAGAGAGGAGCAAATCTATTGCCAACTCAAAAAATACTTTATTATAAACACTTGTTAGGCACTTGACTGATCGTTTCGCTAGATAAGACCCTTATTCTTCGTCTGGGATCGTGTAGAGCTCTTTGAAGCTGCACTGAAGCTGAAATTTGGACCTTCAACCTGTTGAACCCCAGTGAAGTCCACTATATGGAGAAAAATCCTGGAATGTTTTCCTCAAAAACCTTTATTTCTTTTCTGAATTCTGAAGTGAACTAATCCTTTAAGTGTCGATTGTCTCTTGAGAAAATGTCTTTGAATCCACTTACACAGAAGAAAACATTTGGCTATTGTGCAGTAACCATCACTGAAACCAGCAGCCCTCTAATTACTGGTGTGGCGTCTTGACTTACTAAACCACTGTCACACCACATGAGTAAACAAGTCGTAAAAATATTTAACACCATATTCAGGCCCAGCAAAAACATATGATACTCACCAAAATGCGTGTTTGCTTACAGGCTCTCTGAGTAACATGTTGTTCCAAACCTGTATGACTTACTTTTTTGTAGCTTTTTTCCATGCAATGGAAGCATACAGTGACCAAGCTCTGAAAATGGTCAAGAAGGGCCTTCATGTGACCTATGTGAAATATTCCAAATGTAATGAGGCCTGTGTATGACTGCGCTGTGTGAGTTTCAGTGGCTATTGGCTAAAATGACAGCTGAAATTAGCTGTCAAATTTCATACCATCGGTTCTCGTACGTCACATGCATGAGCTCATTAATGCTTCCGCATCTGCGCTACCACTTAAAAGTTTGGGGTCAGTATAATTTTTTTTAAAGGTACACTATAACTTTTGGCCCTCTAGGGGTTAAAAAACAAAATTGCACACATTTTGCGGAAGAACATTGTTTTGGTTGTGCTTCGGCTCTTTGTGACTGTGTGGATGAATATGGTTCTTTCTCATAACTAAAAAAAGAGAGAAAGACTATCCTACTGCTCATAAAACATTCACTACTAGGCTTAAGAGATATAACCAGTTCAGATGGAAAGGATCTCAAGCTGACTAGATGAAGACGTTACTGTAGCTTTACACATTAATAGACACGGTACTTCCTTAAAAATAAATTCCAGCACAGCGCTACAACAACCATAATGAAATGACCCTTCACAATAGATAATGCTTTACAATGAACTCTGTTAGAGAGCTACATATGGCAATTTATCTGTTCAATAAAATACCTTACTCACCTGTTGAGTAATAAAAACTCCATCTCCATGTCGCTTTTACAACATTTCAAATCCCTTAGTGCTTGTCATATCCGAAAAGCCAAGCCAATGTTGATTCTTGTTTTATTACAAGCTCTGTCACATTTTCTTTTTGCCAGCAGACTCTCCTCTCATTTTTTAAATGGGTGATTCCCCGGCGGTTGGAGATTTAGCGGCTCTATGTCAACCTTTCTCGCTCTTTGTGACAAGCAACCAAGCAACTTTTCTCTATTTATGGATATGACAAGACACAGACAGAGAGTGACGTATGTACGCAATTTCACGCAAAAACCATCCCGACAGGTCTAAAATATAAACACTTATAACAGGCTTACCATAGTGAATCAGGGTAAGACAAAAACACATTCTGGAAGAAGGATTGATGATGTATTGACTAATTATTAAAATTTTGTTCATTTTAAACACACAAAAAAGTACAAAGTGTTTTCTTTTAAAAAATTAATACTTTTATTCAGGAAGGACGCATTAAATTGATCAAAAATGACAGCAAAGACATTTGTTGTTACAAAAGATTTCTTTTTCAAATAAATGCTGTTCTTTTGAACTTTCTATTTATCAAAGAACCCTGAAAAAACGTCATGGTTTTCACAAAAATATGAAGCAGCACAACTGTTTTCAACATTGATAATAATAATAAATGTTTCTTGAGCAGCAAATCATCATATTAGAATGATTTCTGAAGGATCATGTGACACTGAAGACTGGAGTAATGATGCTGAAAATTCAGCTTTGATCACAGGAATAAATTACATTTTAACATATATTAAAATAGAAAATAGATATTGATAAATACAGCCTTGGTGAACAAGAGACTAAAATCTTACAAACCCCAAACTTTTGAATGGTAATGTCATAGTAGTTCACTTCAAGTTAAAAATGAAATGTTAATAATTTATTGCAAATTCATTTAAACAACAATTAAGAGCAGAGTTCTCATTTCTCATTGTTTTGACTGAGCTGACACTCTTGCTCATATTGTGACATTTATATGATAACTTTTATTTCTGCAACTGTCTGTTTTGAAATTCTGCAGGTCAGTGGATAAATGCATGAATTTTCATTCATTATTTTCTCTTTAAATCTGCAGTTAGACTCAAACCAGTTTTCCTCCCTGCCCTACAGACGAGTCAAAACCATGAAAACCGACCTGATCCCATTCACTAAACATACATACATTTGTACACACATTCACACACACACACTTGCTCCTTTATCTTCCATCCGATCTCATATTGGTCCCATTTCCTATCCTTTGAAATTTCTTCCGTACACTTTTCAGATGTGTTTATTGTGGGTGGTTATGTGTGTGTGCACAGTGTCCACTGTTGTCCTCGAGGGCACAGCATACATCTGTTCTGTAACTGAACTAAATCAAAGACTAACACGCCACATGTTCTCAAGTGCATTAATGAGAATACCCAAGAAGCTTTTACAATCGCACACGAAGGCTAAAAAACAACCCCAAAAACACGTGTTTGCGAGATAATTATTTGTTTCCACCTCCAAACTGGCTTTTGCTTTACTTATCCGAGATTGTGGTTTCGTGAATAACGGCATCCATGTTGTCTTTAGCCATTTTTTGGGTGCTGTTGTGCTGTAATTGCTCTCAGATGCTCCTTGTGTTTTATTTCTGTTTTTCTCTCTCCAGTGGAAACAGAAGTTATGACAGGAATCAAAGAATGTGGCGGGCTTTTGTGTTATTGCGGACTCAAACCAGCGATGCTGCATTCTTATAACACATGTTTTCGACCAGGTTCTTGTTTTTTCGCCACATAAATGTTTTTCTCGAGTGCATTTCAAAGATGTGCACTAGAAAGAGCGACGCTTTCATGCAGGATTGTGGCAAAACAATGATGAATGAGAGAACATTTACAGTTTCTCGTATAAAATGCAGCTGAGCACACATGAAAGCATGTGTCTGCCATCTGCAGGGTCTCTGTTTATATAAGATAATCTTATTAAAGAGGTGGTCATGTGATAATTGAAGAGCATTTGAGTGGTTTGAAATTGAAAGCGGACTGTGGTTTACGGTCGCACGAGTTTGCAATACTACTGTAATGTCATGGTTGACTTGTGCATCAGGCTGAGGTTTCAGAGTTGTCTTTTCTTTAATTCTGTTTGAATTGGCCCTACCGCACCGTTCACAGGGACGTCCGTTGTGATTTACACACCACTTGAACGGGATTTGTTGCACTAAACATGAACTTTTGTCCCGTTTCAGAGCTGAGTTGTTTACTGGTGAAAGCTCAGCCGTCTTTGAAGTAAATCTCTACGTGGCTTCTTTTACTGTCTGATACTCTCTTTTTGTTTCCTAAAGCTTTCACAGTGAAACTTTACCCAAGTTCAGAAGTGCAGCTTATGTCTGTTTTAGTCACTTTCATTTGAATTCTGATTTGTACACACTACCGTTCAAAAGTTTGGTGTGAGAATTTTTTTAAAGAAATTAATACCTTTATTCAGCAAGGATGCATTTAATGGATCAAAAGTGACAGTAAAGATGTTTTATAATGTCTGTTTCATCTATTTCAAATAAATGCTGTTCTTTTGAACTGTCTATTCATCAAGAATCCTGAAAAAATGTGTCACCGTTTCCTCAGAAATATTATGCTGCATAACTGTTTCTAACATTGATAAAAAGAAAAGTATCTTGAGCAGCAAATCAGCATATTAGAATGATTTCTGAAGGATCATGTGACTCTGAAGACTGGAGTAATGATGCTGAAAATTCAGCTTTGATCACAGGAATAAATTACATTTTGAAATATATTCAAATAGACAAACAAGTATTTTAAATTGTCAGAATTTTTCACAAAATTACTGTTTTACTGCATAAGAGACTTATTTCAAAAACATACAAAAAATCTTGCCAACCCTTGTCTGGCTTCTCTATGTGTCACTATGTTGTTTTTACCTTTAGCTGTGTGTCTTTTCAGCTTTCGGATGGAGGAAAGGCTGCTAAAGCAGGAGTCGCTGTGGGAGATCTGGTCCTGTCCATCGATGGCATCAGCACTGACGGCATGAACCACCTTGAGGCTCAGAATAAGATTAAAGCCAGCACAGACAAACTCAACCTCGCTTTACAAAAGTAAGAATATGCATGCACTGCTTTGGTAACGGGAAATGACAAATACATTTAGAACACAAAGATATAGGCAATAGACATTTTATACAAATTTGAATACTAGACAGTACTATGTTCCAAATAACATACACTCACTCTTATTTTTGCAGTATACACTGTATATGTGCACAGTATTCAAATTATATGTATGCACAGAATATACAAACTATCTACTATCTACCTTTGCCAAAATGTGCAGTACATAACAATGCATGGAATAATGTATCCCAAACTGCAATGTGCCTGACTTGAACTTCCATTATCAGAGCAAGGGTAAAATCACAAGACTGAGATTTCACAATTATTTTTCCCCAAAGTGCCTTCTTTGTTATTTCAGTGTATATAAACTAATTTTAGTTCATTAATGTTGAAACAGAGCCTGTAGTGTCTCAGAATGGCAAGCAAAATCAACTGTTCAATTTTCTACATTTCTTTCTTGATTCATTATTTGACATTTTTATACTGAGTTTATGTATTTATTTATTTTTGATTGAATAATTTATGTTTTTTTTTTATTATGTATTTTATGTAATCAATATTTTATTTTATTTTATTTTTTTTAATTATTATTATTTTTTTTCTGAATTCCACTCAGAGCATTCTACTGTTTGGAATGTTAATTAATTAATTAATTAATTTATTTGTAATGAATTAATTTATTTTTATTTATTATATTTTATGTATTTAGAATAAAAATAATTATAACTATTATTATTATTATTATTATTATCATTTATTTATTTTCTCTCAAGGTGATACCTGAATGCCACTCGCTGAATTTAACATGCAACATGAGATCATGTAACAACAATAGAGCATTCTACTGTTCGGAATGTTTATTTTGGAATAATGCCGTCTGTTGCACTTTTTTTAAATACTATTTTTAAAATGAGCTTGTCAAGCTACAAACATGACAAAAATAAACATAAATGTGGTCCCTATAATATTCCAAGACATATGATAGCTTTGTGTGAGGAACAAAATAACATTTTAAATGATACTGAAAATCTTACCTTCACACAAATTTAAAGAATGCCTTGACGAATAAAGTGGAAGTAAAAAATGAAAACAATTGTTTTATATATATTTTTTATATATATAACGCTTTGGTTTTCTTTTATTTGTCATGACTTGATAAATAAGTGAAGGCTAAGACCTTATGAAAGCTAGAACAATCAGACTTGCATCATAACAGTGTTTTTGAGCTGTGTCGGGTTGGAAACCGAATGCTAACTCATCTCTCAGACCCAGCGTGGTCACGTTGCACAAGCACTCACAATCTGTAGTAAATGCAGAGAACTAGTTGAGAACAATTATCCAAACTTTTGACTCAGTTTTGGGAGCAGAATAAGTGTGTGTTTTGTTTGCATGTGTGTGCCAGCTTCCTGTTTTCCTGTTTGGTCCACTAACGGAAAATTCTGTCTCACTGTCAAGCCTTGGGAATCACACACGCACATGCTGACGGCCAGACTCAGTGTGTCCAGTGGTGATAGAAAAACACTCATGTACTGGTCTAGTGGAAGTGAAAACACAGAGAGAGACTGGCAATGATGGACAGATAAATGAGCTGTGTCAGACACATTGAATATGGGAAAAAATCAGATACAGGCCTAAATGTAAGATTTATGTGTTTGAATTGCTTATAAAATTTCCATCCATTTGGATTACACAGTTTTAGCATAAACAAACTAATAAACTTAATGTGATGCATAGTTGGCAGTCATACATACACTGAACAAAATTATAAACGCAACACCTTTGTTTTTACCCCCATTTTTCATGAGCTGAACTCAAAGATCTAAGACTTTTTCTATGTACACAAAAGGCCTATATCTCTCAAATATTGTTCACAAATCTGTCTAAATCTGCAGTTCTCCTTTGCCGAGATAATCCATCCACCTCACAGGTGTGGCATATCAAGATGCTGATTAGACAGTATGATTATTGCACAGGTGTGCCTTAGGCTGACCACAATAAATCCATTAGTTGTACACAATCGGTCCATCGGTTGTATTTGTTAAACTCCAATGTTGATTCAAATAGCAAACAACTCTTACTGCACGCACTGCAAAAGACTTTTAAAAATGGTTGAAATAAAATGCTGCTTGGAGTCAACCAATCAAAATGCTGCGTGAACTCAATCCATCAGCATTTTCAGTGGCCAAGTCCCACCCCCAAAAGTTCCTGAACTTTGGAAAAGTACTACCTTGTGAGCAGGTACTTTCTGAGGGGAGAACTTTTAGACCCTGGTTTCTGTGGTTGAAGCACACCAAGTACCACCCCAAAGTTCCTAGTTCCTGGAGAAAGTTCCTGCGGTGGAAATAGGGCTTAATTCAACCAGGCCCCACCCCTTTATTGTGTATGCCTTGGGTGGGAATTATTTAAATGAGGAATATTGTGACCTGTTCGTTCCAAGAAGAAAACTCAAGACTACAATGCAGGCATTTCAGGGAGTTCAGAAACAGTTTTTACTGATATAGATAATAACTCCCGCTGGAGTGACAGTAACTTTGCAGACATTTTTCATGTTCAAACATATAAAAAAAGCATAATAAGTCCTCATAAAAAAGCATAATAGGTCCTTTACATAAAAGCAAAAAGATGCAAATAATTAATAATAAAATATGCTATGTTTTTTTTTCTTTTTTTTTTGAGTGCAGAAACCTTACCCGTTTCATTTATGTATGACTGACAAATGTGCATTAGGTTTATTAGTTAGTTAAAAAGGTTTATTAGTTTATGTTAAAACTGTATAATCCACATTTTATAATCATTTTAAAATTGTAAAGCTAAATATGTAAGACAATTGACTTTATCCCATCCATGTTTAAATGCAGAGTGTTGTTTTGATATATAGTGATGGTAAAGTGATCACCTTCTCTTGGTTTTGACTCGGTCTTAATATAAATAGAACTGTACCAGCATCAGCACCATCTGAAACCAGCAGAGTGTGTGTGTGTGTGTGTGTGCGCATACTTAATGAAGTATGATATGCAGACCATCATAGTTTATCAGCTGTACACACAGCTCTATTCAAGTATGTGAAACGCTTCTAACTAGCACTGTGGCTTTCTGAAATGTGTCAATGCAGTTAGTGTTGCATTCTCAGTGTAGCCTATAGGGGAGCTATAATGTGCATTAGCCTCAACTGTCTTCTTGTCAGTTTTTGCTTTCTAGTCAACTGTTTTAATTTGAGAAGGATCTTGCTGAGCAATTTGGATCTTATACACGTTTATAGCAGCTACCTGAATGTTAACATATCTGCTTTAATGGACCGACATTGCCCACTTGAGTAATTACAGTACATTTACATTTATGCAATTCGCAGGCACATTTATCCACTACAAAAGGATACTTACAAAAGAGGAGCAAAAACAATTTGTCTAAGAGCCAACAATATTCATAATTTACAATGCCAGATTTATTAGTCAACTAGATTAGTTAATTAGATTACACAAGAATGTGTAGTATGTTCAATGAGGCTGCAGACTTGCAATACACTGGTTAGGCATTTTGCATCTGGACTTGCATTGAGTATGTTTCAGGAAGTACCAAACCTCATTAATCAAGGGGGCAATAGAGTTTCCATTAAATGTCCAAATCAGAAATCAGAAGTGTTATCATTCAGGTAGCTGCTATAAACAGGGGTGCACATAACTTTTTTTGGTCTGGTTCTCAAGGGAGCACCTGGAGATGTTGCTTGGTACTCACACTTTACGCAACACACTTATCCTAAAAGCTTTCCTCTTTACTTTCCTCCTAACTGCTCTCCTCACTATCTTCTTTTCTCTCGAACGTGGTAGACGATGATAATGATTTTTATTTTTATCTTATTTTGCTAACATTAATGACAGACAACAGCAAGAATATTAGGCTGCTGTCACTTTAAGAAGGAAAGCACGGACCGAATAACTGACACATATCTGGTTTCTTTCTCAACTGTTCTAGCACAAGTAAACCCGAAAGAGGAATTAATTCAGTGTTCGAGCGCTGTCTGACTGTCTCTCTTTCTCTGCATGCTCGTGCTTCAGGGGTGATACAAATAACAGCTCGCGAGTCCCGATTTTCGCCTCTTCTTCTGCTTTTAAAATCGTTTGAATGTGTTAATTGGCTAGACAAAACACGTCCAAATGATAAACTTTCACTCTATGATGGTTAAATTTAGCAGTTAATCCACAAATCACATTGCAGTATAACCGTTGGACCTTATCTGTACGGATCACGGATTAACTGCGATCCGTTGCACGCCTAATAATTAAAGAACACACTTATCATCATGATTGCTATCTTACCAGAGATGGAGAAAAATCCTACTCCAGTAAGTAAACGTGTCCCTGTGAACCGGTCCTCAAAAATGTTGGTACTCAAAAGCGCTTCCCTCCATGTTTTCTGGTGCACATCATTTATTTTTACCGCGCATGCGCACCTGCGTACCACTTATGTGCACCCTGGCTATAAAGCTTTTGGCTCTTCAAACTGTGTCATGACAGTAGTCAACCTGAAAGAGAAAACTGACTGTAGAAGACTTTCATTAAAAGCCTTCATGAGAAGCCCCTGAAAATGCAAGAAACACTTTTGTTGCATGAATTGCACTCTGAAACATTCGAGAATACAGTTATGCACAAAATCTAGCTTACATAGATAGAAGTGTTTGCATTGGTCTAATGCAAAGAGTCCAGTTTTGGCTGAATGGCCTCTGCAGCACAAGGCATCTTGCTCCATTGACAGCCATTCAGCAACAGTTGTATATTCTTTCTAACAATATAATTTTTTTTTGGAAGCAACATAAATTGCAATGTTTTGCATACCAGTGGGCATTGCATGAAATAGACTAATATCTTTCCTGTTTGCTGCACACTTTAGTCTGGGTTACCAGGAGGTTATGTTGTGGTTAGGGTTTAATTTTACCTCTTACCTCTTAAATATATTTTATCTGTTATTCGTAATTACAGCAGCCTGCAGGTAATGAGTGATTTTATTCATTAAATTGCTTTTGTGTAAATCGGAAACTAGAGAATTAAACATTTTTGAGCAAGGCAATCTTATGTGTGTGTGTGTCTTTTTAGTGCTAATGGAGGACGCTTGAGTTTTATTGGAGCGTTATGTGGAGATGCCAAACTCGGCTTTAGCTGCAGTTATGGTGGAGAGATTAGGAGTTTTACAGGCTTTCTGTTGATTCTCATAGATGACAGTAGATTACACTGAGAGAACAAGAGTCTCCATGTTAATTAAAAGCACATGCAGTGAATTATTTTTATTGATTTCTTTTGGTTTGTGTTCGCTGTGAGAGAGCCAGTGTCACTGCTGTTATTCATCTCACTTACCATCAGATGAACTCACACATATCAAGTCCATATATAATGTTAATTTCTTAAGGTTTCTTATACCAAAACAGTAGTGGTTTAGTTTTATATGAGAGTTTCCACCTTCCATCTATTTTGCAGCTTAATTTAAAGGAAAAACAAGTTTATTTCAAGTTTATTCTTTCACCATTACAAATGTTTTCTTATAAGCTTAAATTGTTATCTTGTTTTAAGGATACTTTCATTTTACAGATCTTTTTTTTTTATAGTGTATAAATATGAAATACATTTTGCATAATATGCGTATTACATTTCACATTTAGTCATTTAGCAGACGCTTTTATCCAAAGCTACTTACAAACGAGGAGAGCAATAGAAGCAATCAAACTAACAATAGGGCAACAATATGCAAGTGCTGTGACCAGTCCCAGTCAGTCCAACACGTAGCAAGGTTTTTTTTTTTCTTCTTAATAGATATAGAATAGTGAGTGTAAGTATTAAAGGGTCAGGTGTTGCCGAAAAATATGCATCTTCAGCAGCTTCTTAGCAATGGCTAAAGACTCAGCAGCTCGGGTTGAGTTAGGCAGGTCATTCCACCAGCAGGGAACAGTTCAGGTAAATGTCTGTGAAAGTGATTTTGTGCCTCTTTGTGATTGGGACAACAAGGTGACATTCACTTGCAGAATGCAAGCTTCTGGATGGCATGTAGGTCTGAAGTAATGAGTAGGGGTTTCGAGCCAGTGGTTGTTCTGTAGGCAAACATCAGTGCCTTGAATCTGATGCGAGAGGCAATTGGCAACCAGTGCAATTTTATGAGGAGAGGTGTGACATGTAGATGTAGTCAAGTCATCTTCATTTATATATCGCTTTTCACAATACATATTGTTTCAAAGCAGCTTCACAGTGACAATAGGAAAATTATTATCGAGTTAAAGATAGATGTAGAAGAGAAGTGGTCCAAGCACTGAGCCCTGAGGCACCCCAGTAGCTAGATGTTGCGACTTAGACACCTCGCCCCTCCACGACACCCTGAAGGACCTACCTGAGAGGTAAGACTTGAACCACTGGAGTGCAGTTCCCGAGATGCCCTTAAATGAGCTCAGGTGTAATGTGTGCACTACATGACATTAGAGACAGTATTGAAGGAGAGATGGGCCTTTAGTAAAAAAAAAAAAAAAAAAAGGGAGAAATAATTGTAGTTTAATTAATTATAGACTGAAACCTCAAAAACTGAATGTAAAAATTAAGTTTCAAAAACATCAAACCAGTCAAATCAGCAACAGCACCAAATATTATGCTTGCACTGTCTTTCAAGTAGACAGGAGCTGTACTTGCTGGACTCGTTATCAAGATGGCTAACAAGTGGACTGACTTTCCTCGTTGACGTTTGTAGTATTTGGAGGATGTTTATATTGGCCGTTCTGAGGCATGCACTGCAGGCTTCTGTTTCGACATTAATGAACTAAAATTAGTTTATATACACTGAAATAACAAAGAAGGCACTTTGGGGAAAAATAATTGTGAAATCTCAGTCTTGTTATTTTTGCCCTTGAAAGCCCACTCTCAACAGCTTATATCACGTAAACTAAGCTAAACAACAAATCTTGTCAGCTTCATGAAAACCCGTAATTCTTAATTCCATTTTTGTGTTTGTCATTGATTGTGTGCGTGTTGTTTATGCATCTGTCTGTTCATGAGTTACGGTTCAGGTTTGATGTTTTGTTTAGCCACATCCAAACACACAAATGATCCTTACGAGTTCTGAATGCTTAAACACACACAGGAGTGCCAGATCCTAATCAGAGCTCAGATTAAACTGACCACACAACTTCTTAGGCACAGAGTACGTCAAACATAGCATCAGATTCAACCATTTACTGCAGGGTTGAATGCAGGTTACTTGATTACATGGGTTTGTGGGAGGTGTTTTGCTGACCGATTGGAGGAAAAGTTTAGCTTGATTTAATTAAACCATCTAAACTCCATCCCAATCCACTTTTGAGCAACCTCAGGACCATAACAAACCGTGACACGGGTTCATATCCACAGAGAGAGAAGAATAAGAGCTTATTTTGGTTTGCTGTCATTACTGTCTTTTTTTTTTTTTTTACTTACTTTTTGCTTTAACATCTGTAACTTATTTGCATTATTTATTTATATTTTGATGTGACTTTCCCAGATTCATATACTACCAATTAAAGATGTCTATAGTTTATCATTATTATCACCATTATTATTATTATTATTTATTAAGATCCTGGAAAATGTCAACTTTCTCCCTAAATGAACTTAATTTTGATTCTTGCAGATCTAAAATGTAGACTGTTATCACTCTACTGTGTCCCAAATGTCTGAAGCATAAAACAGTTTGGACACAGATGGAGAGAGAACACAAATTTTATCTATTCTGACTGATATTTCATTTGCTAAATGCATAAACAATATGAAACAGAATGAGACAATTTACATATGAATGTGAAAGGAGACGATGGAAAAACATACGGAGAGCAGTAGCTTTCATTTCTCCTCGCCAGCCGCAATACCACGCCGAACGCTGCGAGTGTGTGTTAGAAATCAGGAATGGTGAGAGAACATTGAGCTTGATATGTTTTTCATCTTCAAACCAAATTTGGGTCTTCAGCTGACAAAGTTTAAATCTCGTCTGGCTAGCGCACTTCCCATAATGTTTATGCATTAGGTCAGTAGGCGGTCTTTTGCACTGTTTGAACGCATTCAACCACATGAGGGTTTGGTCATACTCAAAGTTTTAGACCACCTTTATTTAGCGTTGTCCATTTGTGATCCGATCGGCCAAAATGTATCTTAACACCAAGTGTAAACAGGGCCTTAGTTGTTGCAAAACCTGCTTTCTTCTCTGTTTCTGGAGTGTATTCGATGGTCAGTTTGCCCTCACATGAACAAGCCTCATATATGATTTAAATGGCATGTTTTTTTCCCTCATGACAGCTCTCAAAGCATTAAATTACTCTGTAAACCCCCTGCACTTTTATCTGTAAACTCTCTCTGTGAGTGTATTCTGAGCTCTCAACTGTAAGTGTAAGCTGCAGCTTGAACAAAAACACACTGTCCTGCACTGAGCACATCCCTGAATGTGTGTGTTGGCGTTCACAGGATATCAAAGCTGGATAAAATCCCATTTTCCATTAGCGAGATACAGCAGGATAAAAATCAACATTTGGAAGGGATTTAAAAGCATAACGAAATTTCCAGCAACATAGAAATTTTGTAATATTTCATGGTTTTGTACTTGAAAAGAATATAATAATTACCCTCCTTCATGTCCTCTTGCTCTCTTGATTCAATACTGATATATTAATTTCCGATTTCAACATTGCATCTTAAAGGATTAGTTCACACAGAAATTAATATTCTGTCATTGTTTATTTACCCTCCTGTCATTCCAAACCTGTATGACTTTCTTCAGGAAACTCAACAGAAGATGTTTAGCAGGATATATAATGCCCATGTTGCTCTTTTCCCAGTGACAAAAAGGTTGAAAAAAGAGTATGATGACACAATATTTATTTTTGGTTTAACTGTCCCTTTAAAACTGATGCGAGTAATTTCTGCGCTCCTATTGTCACCACATGGTTTCCTGAACACACTGCCATTGGTCCATTTTTCAGTGCATATGGTTCTTGAGTTGAGCTATGTGTTTCTTTGGAGAAAGTTATACATTCTTCAGATCAGTGTATTGGTTTCTTGGGTACTTTAAGACTGTGAAGCCTGTCAATAATAGACAGAAAAAATCTTTTTTTTTTAAATTGAATATTTTATTGAAACTTTAGACTAAATATTTTAGTTAATTTTTTGTATCATATTTGATACATCAGGCTTTTGGCTCATATAGTATGATAGTGAGAATATGAAGCTCAGGCTCAAGTTGAAAAAAACACCAAACTGAGCAAAAATTAAAAGGTTCTGTAATTGGAGGTAATATTGCATTTGCAATTGCAGTTTCATTTGAATATGTGAACATATGACCTTGTCTGAGAAGCAGGACTCTCTTTTCTCCCTGTTTAATCTCGTTGTTTAGGAGAATCAGTTGAGATAATAGAGATCTCATTTGTGATGATTTGTTCCTGTGGGTTGTTTTTAATAAGTCTTTCTCAAGCAGTCACTTTCACACACTGTAGCAGAATAGGAAATCGGAGATGGCAAGTGTTTTAGTTATTAATGAAGGAAAATCAGTGAGTCATGCGTCAGACTGCAGCCTCAGGTTGTGAGATATAAATGAGACGTCAAACAGATGCTCTGAGACAGTGTGAGACCTCTGCTGCTGTGATGATGTCACCGTACAGTAGATGTACACTGTCTTGCACTGTTTGTGCTACAAACATGAATGTATGGAAATGTAAGTGATCAGACAAATGATATTCTCTTAGTGGATGATCAAGTAGGTAAAAAAAATCCCACAGACTTGCATTGAAGGAGAAACCTGTTCCATACTGTATCTAGAGACCAGAACATCACAAGAGACTCGATGATGGACCAGTAAGAAACCACCTAGCAACCATCAAGAACACACTAGCAACTACATAGGGAACAGAGGAAACTTCTCAGGACATAATTTTAGAAACATAGCTACATACGGGTGTTAAGACAATGCATTGGCACTTTTGCATTTATGGACTTGCATGCAGCTAACAAAAATATGTTCTAAGGATGTTTTGCTAAAACGTTTCTAAATGTTCTCTGAACATTCAAAAATGTTTTAAAAACTGTTTTGGGGGGTTACGCAAACATTGAGAGAACATTCTATTTTAGCATTTTGCAAAAATGATGGGAATATTACTTTTGAATGTTCTCTAAACATTCTGAAACAAGCAGTAACATTTAAAAAAACAGAATTCAGGATAAAATAAAAATAAATAAAAATGGAAACATTCCATGAATGATATATAATTAATGTTTTTGTGCTAACATTTTGAGAACATTATTAAAGACCAGTTCGCTCTGAATGAAGGTTCCATTGATGTTACTGAAACTTTTGTTCATAACGTTGAGAGAACCTTGCCAGAACGTTAGCCAAAGTTCTGAGAATGTTCCCTGTTTGCTCGGATAGCTTATGTTTCTGGATGACCACACACACACACACACACACACACACACACACACTTTCACTCTCTGTCATTATAATGGTATGACAGAATGTTCTAAGAATCTGAGTGATGCTGATGCAATTAGTTTTCTTCTCTTGTAGATGTTTCATTGCTTTGCCATTTAAGTTTTAAAATTACCTTAAATTCATGAATAAATAATCCAGAGATTATGTTGGAGAGGGCATCTCTGAGATGTTTGATTCCTTGAAATATGTTTTGTGTGATGTATGTTCTTTCAGTCAGTTCATGAGTATAAATCAACATGGGAGATCATTTATTTTATAACTTCGCTCCATACCACAAATCATTATGCTCGATATCAGGCAGCTCTGAGGCAGAATCTGAAACACAGAAGCAGACTCAGAAGCGCCTGTGTCTACTAAGGAATTGATTGCTGTGTCTTAATGAGACACAATTAGATCACTCCCTTTATAATCAGCTAGGCTTTGAACACTACAAGCTCCTGACTACTTAAGCCACATTATTTGTATTCATTCATGTAAAATTAATTTTGTATCATGTGTAAATTGATTGCTAATCATTACATATTTGAATAACTTCTTGCAGTTAGACCAATATTCAAAAATTTCCAGTCAGTACGAAGTCTCTCCAAGGCTCAAAACACAGTAAACAAAGTCAAATTGTGAAATATTATTACAATTTAAAATAACTGTTTTACTCCAGTCTTCAGTGTCATGTGATCCTGATGATGATTTGCTGCTCAACGTTTCTTATTACTACCAATGTTAAAAACAATTGTATTGCTTAATATTGTTGTAAAAACTGTAATACTTTTTTCAGGATTATTTGATGAATAGAAAATTCAGAAGGACAGTAAATCTGTTGTAACATTAATATCTTTATTGTCACTTTTGATCAATTTAATGCAAAAGTATTAATTTTACAAAGTATTATGGCTGGGACAATACATCGATTCACGATACAAAGAATCTGAAGCAATTCTGATATTTTCCGATGTATCGCGATTCTCTCTCGAATTGATTCTGAGCTTAGTTTTTAAAAAGAAGATGGCACTACGTGCTTTAGAAACACCCGTACTCTGCTTATTTCCGGTTTCTTTACACACACCACTTAAACCTAAAATAATCGTTCATAAAGTTCGAAAAGGTTAAAGTGAATTACAAGGATGTTCACAGTGGGCTGTGTTTACATTAATCTCGTGTCACAAGAGCATTCTGAGCCGAGGTGCAAGTATATTTAACCACTTACATGACTCAGCCGAACGCACAATCGCTGTCCAGCAGTCTTCTTCATGAACATTTGAGTGTGTGGTTAAAAACTAGCTTAGAGTGCCATCTGCTGTTAAAACTAAGCTCAGAATCAATTTGAGAGAGAAAATATCAGAATCGATCCAGAAACATTGTATCGTGAATTGAGAATCGATGTATTGTCCCAGCCCTACAAAGTATAAATCTTACTGACCCCAAACTTTTGAATGGTAGTATATGTCATGGTGTTCTAAAAAAGGCTATTTTAATATCTGAATTTGCTTATTTCATTCTATATAAGACATTGGCTCCTTAAAATAGTCTAATTTATAAATATTTTGACCTTTGCTGGGAAGGAGATTTAGAGACAGGTTGTCTTCAAATTTGATTAATTGAATACTACTGGGTTTGTTAAAATAACTACTTCATGAGTACCAATCACTGCATTTAATACAAAGGATTCAGTTAAGTAACATGAATTAAAGCAGAGTAGTTTCTCTCTTTCTCTCTCTGGCAATGTTCTGGCTGTCTTCTGTGTCCTGTGAATCTATATTGAGTGTACTGAGAAGAGATTATTAGCTCATAACTGCAGCAGTGTGACCACTCATGTTCATCTGACCGGATCAAAAGTGCTAAACCTGACCCGACCCGCTGGATCTCACTCTAAAGACTTCCGTGGAGGGGTACGCCCCCTTCTTATGAAGTCACGTGTGCATGTGTGGGTATTTACATAGAAACAAAGATGCAAAGGGTCCACATATAGGAGCAAATGCTGTTATATAATACACTCTTCAAGATGTGTGTGGCTATATTTTAAGGACAAAATTGTACCCAGAAGCTATATCTGACAAAACCTCCCTTTGGGAACATCCTTAAAGGTCAAAATGATTCATAAATAATAAAAAAAAAAACTAAGAGATGTGTGAGATTGTTCTAGAAGGTCTTGAGTTCAGATTCTCAGAGATTGTAAACTGATACTCAGTCGCTCTGCCGGCCTCACACACAGGCACACAGCAATATTGCTTGCTGTCAAACCATAGTTTTAGTTAAAACATACCACATAATGCAAGTTTCAAACCAAACCTGACCTGGTTTCTTTTAATTGACGCAAACCTAATTCTGTTCTCCCCTGCAGGCAAAATAATTTCAGGAGCATTCAACAAACTTCCAATGCGGTTGTTCTGTGTCATTATGAATACAGGCCTATGATTTTATTGCAAACCACAGTTCGACGTTCCCTTATGTAATGACACTGCCAGCACTAGATGTGGTCACGGCAGAGTCATTAATGTTTTTGTCCGTTGTTTGTGTTCCAACAGAGCTTCCAGTCTTCCAAAACCAGCTGTGGCACCAAAGGTATGAGATTTACACACACATACATTCAGCGAGAGCACACAACTGGAGTATTGTGAATGGATTGTGTGTATGTTATTATACCCCTCTAAGACAGACACACAGCTCTATATGTATGCATGAGTTTTAGTTTTGCATGTTTATAGCAAAAGTGCGCCTGCTATGTTCAGTTATCTGTCTTGTATCAATGTGTTCAGAATAGAAAACAAGAACACTGCATACTGAACATTTAATAAAGTATACTACCTATTTTTTATATTATATGAAACAGTATGTAACTGCAGTGTGCTACACTTGTCTCACATGATGCATGTTTCTCATTACGCTGCATGTTTCATTTAGAAAGTTGCTGTCCATTTATAATCTCCAAATTTTATCCAAAGCGACATGCATGGCATTCACGCTGTATTTATATGAGTTCATGCATTCCCAGGGAATTGAACCCATGCCATTGTTGTTGTAGGCACTATGTGTTAAAGTTTATAACTACAGGAATGCATTATTTGTCATTTTTAATCCAGTTTTATGTTAAAATGCCTTAATTATTGGATCATCAAAATAAGTCAAGATGGAGATGTTAAAAATGTGAATGGTTAATGATGTTTATACATCTTATTGAAAATAGTCAAGCATAGTCTAAATTTTCTCAATATACAGTACACTGCATAGTGCTTTAAGAAATAGTAGTATGCCATTCTAGACATACTTAATAAGTTAATGAATGGCATGCTACAGTACCATGCTATTTATTTTATTTCTGCATTATAAAGTGCGTATACAATGCACAGTATGCAAATTATCAAAAAAAGCTAAAATATGCATTTTTACATATGTGAGTTTCGAGTCACTAAAAATGGCCAAATCACCTCATTAATCTTTACTGTTGCTTCATGTCAGCAAAAAATGTCTGAAAATGAATGAATTTCTGGTGCTTTTTCACTGCAAGTCATGTGACAACAATATCATCGCATAATACATGTACATCCTGTTTCACATACTATTTTTAAATAGTATATACTGTGCAGTCTTCCACTCTGAACATATTGCCACACATTATTTAGGTTTTCAGCAGTGTAGTAACATCTGTTGTATAACCCATTTGTTGTTGTGTGCTACCTGTTGATTTGTTGTGTTACTGTTGTCGTTTTGTTTGAGTGCTGCATGTGCTTCCCTATTTAGGATCATTCTGTGGAAATTATCAAACCCGTTCCTATGGCAACCTCCATTCCATCTTCCTCTGACATCACAAACTCCACCCACATCACTTCATCCTCCAATAGGGGCGCTCGTCCATTTGGAGGGATGGGGTCACCACACATAGCCTTCATTCCCTCTGCCGCATCTGCTTTTGCACTCGCCTCCTCAGCTCAAAGCCCTAATCCACTGGCTCCGCCTACTGCTACTGATGGCTCACCAAATCATATACCGCCGGTGCCCCGCCCTTCGGTGTATAACACGCCCATCAATCTCTACTCCAATGAGAATGCCTGTGAAGTTGCCATGGGCCAGCGGCGGGGCCTGCTGGAAAGCCAGGGTGAGAGCTCTCAGCTGAATGGGTAAGAGTTTGATTGACAATCTGATGCCCCACCCACCCTATAAACATAGAGCTCAAAAGTGACACCCACTTTTTCAGAGGTCTGGGTTCTGAAAGTATATTTCTCCATAGACGTTTCAGAAAATACCCAACCTACCAGCTCCGAGATGAATCACAACATTACAGCATTTTATTTGAAGCAAAAACGTATTTGAAAGTTGTTATATAAAGACAAAGGGACATGACTGTGTATATGGGAATTAATAAACTATACTCATCCAATAAAACGTAAATGATGTAATGAAATCAGGCTTTTGTGTTTCCCCTGCTGGAAAAACAACAACATTTAAAGGATGCTGCAGCATAAGCAGGTTTCTGGGTCTCTCAGCAACTTTAAAATTAAAATGAAAACAGAAAACAAAAAAGCAAATTCAAACTATTAACCCTAGTGTGATAACACTACATGAGATAACTAACACTACAAGTTACAATACAAATATTTATATCTTAAATTCTTTGCATTCAAATGTTCAAACCCTCATGCTTTTAACATTTTAAATCCTCCACGTTTTATTTTGGTGGAATATTAGTAAATTGCTGTAAACTTCTGTCCACAAAAATGTTGGAAAAGATGCTAATATAAATAAAGTGAACCTAGCACGCATTACGTTCCCAAATGCACATTAAAGTTGAGTTTGTGAGAAGCAGCATTTATTGTGAACCGAGCTGCTCTAAAACAAGCTATTATAAGTGGTGAGCGTGTAAATGACACTCTGAAACAGACTAACAGATTCTATTTGATAAGTTTTATTTTGATTAATTGTGCAGCCCCATTTGTTTTGATACATTCAATTAAATTATTAGCTTTTCATAAACGTCTTTGGGAAACCAAAGTTAGTGCAACACTATTAAAACATTAACTAGCATTAAAATGTAATGTTTATATTCAGAATGTTTTCAAATTAAGTTTGAAATAATCTGAGTTTATGAATTTCAATGCATATTTTTTAACAACCTTGGAACTCATGGTTGGTCTATCTGAAAGGTTCATATATTGGCGTTAAAAATCAGTTTCACTGCAGAGATTTCAAATGCCATTTCTACTTCCACAACTCACTTTTGAGCTCTATCGCCCCTGTTGAATTCCAGGTTGCTGTTTTTGGATGTCTAAATGCCACCAAAAAATATGCATCATATCCAAAAAATAATTTGAATATGAAAGTGTATTTAGTTGGTTTCCATGATGTACCTCTCCACCATTTTTATAATGTGGTTTAGTCTAAACATGCACTTCAGCTGGTCGGATTAGACCATAAGTACACAACAGCTGAGTTTTGAATTCTTGGCAGAACAACATGCCACATCATATTCATTTATCAGAAGTCATGCCAACATTTAAACCCAACCAAAGTACGAAGTGCATCTTTCATGCTTCCTCATTTTTGCTTTTTTTGTTTAAAGGTACAGTAAGCAATTTCTGAGAAACGGTTTTGAAAGTTGATCTGACCGAGCATCAAAACTCACTTGTAGCCAATCAGCAGTAAGGGGCGTGTCCACTCGTGAGGGGGGAGGTGCCTGTGTTACATAACATGTGAATTTGGGGGCGGGGCTATCAAGATAGGGGTGTGATCCTTTTGGGTAGCTGTCAAATATCAACAGTGTTTCTCAGAAATCGCATACTGCACCTTTAATATATTTTTTGGGGGGGGTCTTTGGATCACTAAATAATATTCCAGAATGTCATTTCATGGTCTGAAGACTATCTCTTTTCATGCAGTGACGTATGTGAGATTTTGTTCGTTGATGGGCGGGTGTCAGTGGCTCTGATGTTCATGTGTATATTTAGATCTGCGTAATGGTATCTGTTATGTGTTTTGGTGTGTGTGTGAAACAGGGCTCTCCCTTGGATAATGTCCCAGGGGAAGCTCAGATGTACTTTGTGTGTGTGTGTGCAAATCTCCCATTCTGGGTTTCATATTTTAATGATGGTTCTAAAGTGCTGATTGACATTATTACGCAGAAGAACTACGTGTCTAAGTACATGTGCTGATGCACACACTTATTCTGGGACACACACACACACGTCTCATCAGATCAGTGTGTTTGCTGTGATGCATTTTGTTCGTTTCTGTGTGCTAATAACTTTAATAGTATAATATCAGCCTGATACCAGCGCAGATTATAGTTTAATCACCCAATAAACCCGTTCTGCTTCTCGTTAAGCGTTGCATTAAGTGCTTAGAATGGCATACTATTTTTGCAATATGCAGTGTGTGTACATAGTATGCATGGGACACTGGGATGACCTACTACAACAAGTGCCAAAATATGCAGTATATACTGTGCAGTATGCTAGTATTTCATTCTGACCATCTGAGTGAATAGTATTCGCTATATAAAAAGGAGAGAAAGAGGAAAATATTAGAGACGTGAGAGAGAAAACAGATGAAAACCAAATGCTTCTCATCATACTGTGCATTCATCTAATGGTTTCTCCTCCCTCTCTTGTAAAACGTTGATAAATCCTCCTCATTATCCTCATACAGCTGAACATTAGAGAGTCAAATCAGAGCCAAGCCTGTGTCTGTGATTTTTATAGGCGACTGTTGAGAAAACATATTCCTCCTTAATGCAACCCTGTGTGTACCTGGTCCTGGATACTGTACTTTGTTTGAATGGAAAGAATTCTTCTGGATTGAGTTTGTCTGGCTCTTTGTCAGCCGTTGTGGTGTTTTTAATGGCTGATGCTGATATCAGTGTCTTAGGGTGGCATATTTATTGAGGATATATGTAACGTAATTTAGAGTTGCTTTATTTACACAATATTTAACTCAGAATACATTTGAGAACAGAAAATGTGCACAATACATTGACAAAGCTGTAGATTTTGGGAACTGAACCGAATTTTGTCATTGTTTTGGAACACACCAGCTTATTCATGACCTTAAGGTTAACATATTCATACTAAAAGCTAAAAAACTTCAATTTTGATTTCAGGGGGACTTTAAAAATAAATAAAAGGAAACAAGAACGTTCAAACTGTCGACTTATTGTGAACAGACAATTGTGTGCTATGACAAAGATTGTTTCAGTAACTCAAAATGTATTTTCTATAATGTTAAATGTTGTAATATCGCACCTCATTGTCACGTCACGTCTGGTGTGGACGGACGAACTGTTTGTCGCTAAAATCTTGTTATAGGACACACACGGTGTTACACAAATGAGGAGTTTGATTGGATTTATTAAAAAGCTATGGTTGTGAGGTTTCTAACCTTTTATTGTTTTAAATTATATATTGTGCGTATGTGTGTGTGTGTTCAGCTGTTGGTCTGTCTCAGAGGGGTTTAGGAATCAGTGTTGTGTATATTGTGCCAGTGTTGATTGTGCGTTTAATGGTTATTTTCTCCTCTATGTGCTTTTCAGCAGGTGACACCAGCCACAAAGTCAGTACCATATGGATGCTCCTTTCATTGTGTTTGTGTGTGTGTGTGTGTGTGTGTGTAGTGCCTAACAGTTTTGTTTTGCTTTTTGTTTGCCAGAGAAATCCCCTAATCTAATTTTTACAATTGCAGCACTTAGTCTTATGATTTTCACATGACAGACGATTAAACAAAAATATAAATCAAAGTCACTAAGCAAATAATTAATGTTTTACATAATCCCTTACAAAAACTTACTGTGACATATGTTAACAAAGTGATGTATCAGATGGTAATACCATGGTATTTTGATGTGATTGATAGCACTAAATGATTACCATATTCATGGTATTTACATGGTAAAGAATACAATTGCAGTATCATGATGGTACCATGTCCAAAAAAAAAAAAAAAGAATTACCATGGTAATAAAGAATGAACACCACATTCATGTACCAGATAGTACTATCAAAGATGAAAAAACATAGTAATATTAGTGCTTTTTTATTATTAATGTAGGATCGCTGATTATGCAACAATTACTTTTAAAGCAGAGCGTACTCAAGCAAAGCTAAGCTGGGTTTGTGGTGCATTGTTCTTCTGTTTGCAATGCATGAGCTTGTTGACGTGAGTTTGATATGCATGTCATGTTCCGACTCTGACGTGTTTTATTGCGGTGGTGGTCGTCAGGTTTATTCACACATACATTTCAGTTTGTCAAACACACTGAGTTAGCAAATGAGCCCTGCCAACACTCTTTCTTCACGCACACGGACCGTTCACTCACAGCCTGACAGCGATGATTTATTGACAGCTTATGAATGTTGTACGTGTGAGTACAGACGGGCTTTGGCACGATCAGTACATACCGGATGTAAAAATGTGTTTTGAGAGATTGGATTGACGAAGCTTGTAGATTTCAGATGTCCCACTGAGTCCTGATGGGCTCAGGCTTCATAAACCTGTTGCATGTCTTTTATTCCATGTGCAGCAGCGCCATCTTCTGGTCTCATGAATTTTAACAAGGCTACAAAGGCTGTGTCTGAAATTGCCCCCATACCCTCATTCAATGTTCCCTACATTACTCCACTAATATAGTTCACTTGAAGGAGTGAATGAAAACGAGTGAGTGAATTCAGACACTGAGTGTGCCGGAAGAGCTGCCGCTTCTGCATAGTTTGTGTTTGCTGTTTAATAATCATTTGAAACGCCACTACTAATGAAAAGATTTATCTTGAACTCTGTCATGGAAACTATGTATAAACCTTAATTAAACAATTTAATAATCATTTAAAAAGGAAATTATACCTATATATTATCAAAGTCCCTTTAAGACAAGTCGTTTCACTCGACGGCCATCTTTGAAATGCCTCTCGGGCATACATGTGTAGCTCCTATCTCTTTGAATGGGGAAACATCAAATTCTCCAAAGCTCTTCGCCAAGCTTACAATTAAATTTCATATTTGAAATCATCAATGAAATTTGACTACAACTGTCTCATAAATTTTGTTTCTAAACGAACCACATTGAACCAGTGGTTTGTAAATTGGATGGATTGATGATTCAGCTGCGGGCGCCATCTTCTGGTCAGACACAGGCAGGGTTGCCAAGTTTTCACAACAAAACCCACCCAATTGCTACTCAAAACCAGCCCAATCACGTTTCAAGGGGGGTCCCCCGGTAAAAATCATGTTTTTTGGCAGCGTTCCCCTGGTAAAATTAGTATTTCAGGGGCTAAATATCACATTATTGGAGTCACTTCAACCCACGGACATGAAAAACAACCTGTGGCAACAATGTTAAACTAGCCCAATTCCAGACTTGGCAACACTGGACACAGGAATTCATTCGGCGTGTGACTCTCACAGTGCATTATGGGTATTCTCTAGCCGCTGAGCGTACATCGGTTGTACCACTCTTATTATTGGGTCCGTGGCTCTACCATTAGAGAAATGTGACGCCTACGTTTGCCTTGATAACCAATCACAGCCGTGACACCATTGAATTTCGTTCAGAGATGTGCGACAGTCAGTCACTGTTTGTGGATACCATAGAAATGAATGAGAATCAATCCAAAATTAATGTTTAAGAGCAAAGATTTGCAATGTTGAAGCATGTTGAAGATTAGCTGATCGGCTGTCTATTCTTTTAATTATAAGCCAGTTTCTCACAACAGCAGTTTATTCAGCGTAGTGATGCCTCTCCTCCATTGACATTCATTCAAAAAAACGGCCTCTTGTCTCCTTCCCTGCGTACCACAGCGTTTGTAGGCGTTACACTTTTTTTTGGCTAACTTTGCAGGCTTGCCTTTGAGTGGCTTTAGTTGTACACTCATTATTGCAATGCATTATGGGATTGAATGAGTTCACTCGATAACATCCACTATGGTTTTGGACAACACTACAAATGGCTGTAGAGTATAGGGGGCGATTTCGGACACACAGCCTAAGTTTTCATTTTCTTTGAGGATTTTAGACCTCAAAAGCTTATATTTCTGTTTAAGATGACATATTCACTTTATTCAGTTTTTCAGAAGTTACCTTACAGGTTTTACTATGGCAACCATACAGGTCAAAATACCATAGTTACAACAGTTGCACTACAGTAAAACTGTTGAAATGTACGTGATATAAAAAAATACAGGAAAATTGCAAAAGTTTATTTTTAAGACTATTAATTATGAGCGTTGCATGTCTTTCATTCCATGTGCATCAGCGCCATCTACTGGTCTAGTGCATTTCTAACTTTCATTGAGTTTTCATTTTCTTGGAAGATTTTAAAACTAAAAAAACTCATCATTCCATTTAAAATGATCTATTTACCAGATTCAGCATTTCAGAAACTTAAAACAAGCTTTTAACTAAACAAGTGCTGTTTAAATTCAAGTTTCATCACAAAGATTACCTATGATAACCACACAGTTGGCCAAAATACCATAGTGACTTATACTTGATATTAAAAATTACAGACAATTGCAGAAGTTTCATTTTAATACTCTTTTCATTCATTTTAATGAGCCCATTTCACGTGTTTTATTTCATGTGCAGTAGTGCCATCTGCTGGTCAAGTGCATTTTTAACTTTCATTTCTTTAACTATAGAGTTCAGTTACACAAAAGTAAAGCTGCGTAAATGTATTTGATATTAATAATTACAGAAAAATTGTTAGTCTTTTTTAAGACCGCTAATTATGATTTCACAGTAGCCTAGTGACAACTGTTTTTTAGCAGTATTTTGGCAGAAACTATGGTTATCATGATACATTTTTGAATATTTGAAGTGAATGCCTCCAAAAGCTCTCCGTTATTTAATGTCAATATTTGATTTTATTCTTCATAGTGGTCCTCCAGCTGTGTACAAGTGAGTACATCTGTAATGTGTGTAAAACTCCTCTGATAGAGAATGATTACAATGTTTTAACTTTCTCATTCCTTTTCTTATGCCTCCTTCCTCCTTCAGAAAACCTCCAGTTAACAGGTAAACTGGGAAAAGCAGCAACGTCCTTTTTTCTCAAATGCTTAATTTGTGAATTTGATGTGCAGCATGATTACATGTAAACAAGACTGACAGTATCTCTCTCTCTGTGTGTGTGTGTAGACTTCCTCGTAAGCCAATCACAGAGACAGACATTGAGTTTTACCACATCCCAACTCACGGTGATGCCAGCAGGAAACGCATCATGCAGGACACAGAGGACTGGCGCCCACGGACAGGAACTTCACAGTCCCGTTCATTCCGCATCCTAGCCCAAATCACCGGCACTGAATCAGAACTTGGTGAGAAATTTATTTTATTTTATTTATTTTGGTTGATCAGGGAAAGAAGCTAATTAATCCTTTGTTTTTTATTTGCAACATCTGATTTATTCCTTTAAAAATGCTATTCTAGGTCCACTTATTTAATTTAATTATTTAGATATTGAATGTTTAGAATTTGGTAATGTATTGATTGAATTCAATTGTTCGGTGTAAAAGAGCAACACACTTTTATGCTTTATATGATTAGAAAAAATATGCCTTCAGTGTTTAAATACATCTGAAAATCAACTCCTGCGGAAGTTTAAATTAATAAAAACTATTTTTTTTCTGGCACTGATATTGAAGCATTATATACATTTTGGGCCTTATTCATAAAACACAAGCAGAATGTATTTCTGTGATTATAACAACATTCTTAGATAAAATGTCACATTTAATTCAAGGCAACAGTTTGCATAACAGTGGTTTTACAAAACATTTACATAGACATTTGTTCTGCTCATTTTTCATGAATGAGACCCAAAACCTGCAAAACCTTCAATACTGATTTTGAGATTAAGATAAAATAGAAACTTTGATTGAAGTTCAGAGCAAGAGAAACAGGAGGAAGAGAAGGTGAATGTGTCTTTACTTTCATTACACCTCTATCTATCACATGAAAGCGTGTCATAATAAATGTTTTCTGTCATGTTTGTATCAGATCAGTCACAGGAGGCTGAATCAGCAAAGAAGACAACAAAGTAAGTTCCTCTTCCTGTCAGTGGTTTTGGTGTACGTGTGTTTGCTCGTGTTTTATGCTGTCAGTGTGTTTTTTCATTATTGTGATGTTGATTTGTTCAGGGTTGCTGTATCGTTTGTGTGCTGTTATTAACCGGTGTGATTTTAGCGTCCTCCGGCCTGTTATTTTCTGGTGTTTGTGTTAAAGCTCTGGCTCCAGTTAACCAGCATGTGCAGATCACTCACACTTTCCACAAAATAGTGTTTTCCTTTATTTCTCGACAATGAAAGGTCCTTTAGAAAAATTGAGAAACTGGCATGTCATTTTTTGCTCTTCCATGTGTAAGTGATATTGAGAGTCGTTGTGCATCTTACCTACAGTAAATAAATGAATCTTACAGTCCTTTTCATACTGTCATGCAGCGTTCAGAATGAGGAGTGTGTGATAGCGAGTGTGTGATATTGTGGTTGGTTTGCCATTGAAGTTGTCTTGTTTTTTGGGGTTTCATGGCTTTGCTTCCTCAAGAAAATGCACCACGGTCACCATAATTTCCACCAAAACACCATATTTTCTGTTGTTGCCAGTGCAAAATTACACGTAGATTTTTACATTTTCTGAAGAAAAAAAAGTGGTTCTAGGGGTTTGTTCAAATCACTAACCCTAAATATGAGCAATAGTGAAGCCCCCCTTTACAAACACCACTAAAAAAAGTAGCATTTTGTGTAAATGTATTAACAATAACTGCAGTAAGTGTGGTTTAGTTTCCACTAAAATGTAATACTTTGGTGAAAACCATGGTGAATTTTTGACGTGGATGTAATACACTCTGTCTTTTCTTTATCATTGTGCTATTTAGATGGAATATAAACAAAGAGACAGATAAACTGTCCAAAACCTAGTGGTCAATATTACCTGGACAGAAAGCTATCGGTTAGCATTCCCATTCATGTCAGTTAAAATCTGAACTCAGTCAGAGTAGAAAAATTATTTTATTTTATATTTACCGGCACCTTTTGTTTCTCTGATTAGGGTAAGATATTTTATATAGGCAACATCTGATTTATTTCTTTAAAATGCTATTTTAAGTATAACATATAAGTATTTTAAGTAAAAATTGCGATAGTCTTTTCTTCCCTATTGTGACGTATATCTGAGTGAAACGGCTTCTTGAACAAGAACAAATGTAGGCGGGGCTTGATTTTGTCCATGAGGAATTGATTGGATGGTTGTGGTTTGCTATTGGTGAATCTCATGTGAGTGACAGGTTGCTCCGCCCTCACGCCAGTAAACACGTCATCAGAGAAGAGAAGAGATGTCACTGCAAGAGGAAGGGGAAGATATTTTGATTCCAGATTATTACGGGAACAGGAGTTATAAAAAAATGATGAGCACGGATAAATAATTGATAATAAATACTTTAATATTCCATAAAATATTAGTAATTGTCAATTTTGATTTAGTGTTGACTTTAATGTGTGTGCAGTGGCGTTTTCTGTCTGCATGGATTATCTGTGTGACAGATCCGTTGACATCCTCTTCTACAGCTATTCATACTGTCTTCCTGTTTCTTTTTTTCTCTCTCTTGTTCATTCCCTGTGAACAGGGTTGTGAAGATTAATCCTAAGATTGGACCCAGATATCATAAGCTCAGAGACTGGCACCATGGAGTGTCTGCCCGAACCCTTAACGTCCTCAGCCTGGTGTAGATGTGTGTGTGTGAGAGTGTGTGTGTGTAAGTGTGTGAGAGTGTGTGTGTGTGCGTGAGAGTGTGTGAGAGTGTGTGTGTGTGTGCGTGTGTGTGTGTGAGAGAGAGAGAGAGAGAGCGGGTGTGTGTGGGATGTTTCTGTGTTGTAATCTGAAGAGAGACTGTGACTGAAGTTTTATCAGAAAAACTTTAAAACAGGCAGCGTGTGAAGATTCAACATGCATCTCCATCTCTGTTCTTGTGGATTTAGTGATTTTTATTAGTGAAGTTTATTAGTTGCACTACAGTATTGTATTACACGTGTGGCTTGGATCAGTTTCTGTGATGTTTTGGTTCCTATATGAAGGAATGTTCTGGGCTCCAAACTAGTTCAGCATCTGTTGGTTATCACTGAAAATAATTTCACCTCATCTGTCAGTTAACCTCAACATTTACAGGAATGCACTTATGGAGCTGTTTTCTGGTGAATTGTGCAGCTCATATTTTTTTGTGAAAAGGCTTAATAGTTTAATTTCTTTATTATTGCTTTATTATTTTGGTTAAAATGATTATTCTTCTTAACAGAATGTATCTAGTTAATTGCATGCTCATGACACAAGGTTTAAATGCAATTTTATGGCACTACTACCATGTTAGCATGTTTACACAATATTGCTATATTTTCAAAATTTTGTTTATTTTAATATTTATTTGCTGCCCTATTGTCTTCTATTGTAAGTGCATTACTGTATAAATAATTTATTTTTAGAAAATAAAATAAAAATTTCTGTTAAGCATGTCACAGATGCTTTTTGCTAAGTTTTAGACCCAGAACATTCTTTAACCTATTATGCAAAATTCACTTTTATATTGTTTTTGAACATAATTACGTGTCCGTAGTGTGTGTACACAACCACCCCATTGTGATAAAAATCCATACAGCCCATTTGTTATTTTCCCCATAAATCTGAAACAGTGTCTCAAAATGAGCTGTTCGGTAATGTGCTCCAATGTGACATCACATTGCACAGGCCCCGCCCATGACTGCTGATGTAATCTGCCCTATTAGCATAGACCCCGCCCTGAGTGAGCTGTACACAGTCCGCCATGTTTATCTTTTCGCCAGAGAATTTAACAGCAGCATTCAAGTAAGAAATGTATTCTTATTAAAGCTACTAAAGTTATTCAGTCAAGAGCAGTGAGTGATTTTCTGTTTTTCTTTTGTTGTTTGATTGAAAGGTACACTTTTTCACGTGCTCAGAAAACCATATATCAGAAGTTTAAATTGACATGGCTTTAAAACGCATGCAAATAATAAACTTTCATGATGACGAAAAACTGCAATGTCACATGAGCTTGAGAATATAGTCAAAACCAAACAGATGTTTTGTTAGTTTTTGGCAGAGTATCCGAGGCACGAGCTGTAAAGGCACAGCACTATCGAGTGGTGCAGGTGTGACATCAGAACCCGGAACGCTAATTCGCCACTGGTTCCTTTGAGATTTTCCTATGGGGTTTTATGGGATTTTTCAATTTATGAGTAATATAAGGTCTGTGGTAAACATAACTTGACGATACTTTGACATTTTGTTTTTGTATAAAACCCGATAATAGAATCTCGAAGGAACCAGTGGCGAATTAGTCTTCCGGGTTCTGACGTCATTCCTGCAGCACACTATTCTGGAAAGCAGCAGCTCATTTGCATTTAAAGATACATGCATTAAAACAGCATGTTTTGGCTTCCACTGAAAAATGGGCATTTACAACATGGTATAATAAATGATCTGTGGGGTATTTTGAGCTGAAACTTCAGAGACACATTCTGGGGACACCTGAGACTTATATTACATCTTGTAAAAAGGGCCATAATAGGTCCCCTTTAAACACTGCTGAATTTTATTTTATGCTTGAAAATTTACAATTTATTTTCATTTGTCATTTAATTCCTTCCTCAATGAGTTTTCCTTATACAGCAACATTAGAATAAAGTGGCCTGTATTTTCTGCCGTGTATTTTCTCCTCCTTTGTGTCAGTATTTCTTTCTGTTTGTCCCTCTGTTTGGTCTTACTTTAGCTACGGCACTATTAAGACATCATGTCCAATAACATTCAGTCCCAGTCAGTTCACTGTAAGATCCATGAGTAAAGGTTATTGTTTTATTTAGCACAGCAGATGATATTGATATTGTTAATGATATTAAACTGAGCAGTTACATAATAATGGCAGTAATGAACAGGTTAGCCAAATCCACAAACTGTTTCAATCTTTCAGGTCACAAGTGGGTCTTTTAAATTAATACAGTACAAAGATCCAGTAATGGTTGATATAATGACTTCTGAGTGTCCAAATGGGTCATAAAAATTAGGATAATTTATAATTCATATTATTTTTTATTTATTCACAGTTCTAGACAAACAGCATTCACACATTTAACTTCTGTAATGTTGTGAAGCAACATATTTGATAAGAGATTATATGATGTTATTGGTTATTGTATTACCTCCATTCATGCGACTTTAGTTTAAGAAATGTACAAAGATTAAATGTGCACAGTAACACCAGGAATATGTTATAATCATATATAGGGTCATTTTTCGCTCCACCACTAGAGGGCAGCACTGGTTCTTCTTAGCAGATAATATGTGATCTTCACAGGCTTCACTGTGAGGTGATGACACAGTGTATGTTACATTACCCCTGACACCCGGGCCATCGACAGACAGGGATGACTGGGAACACAGGTTCAAATGCACTCCTTGCATGTTTGTTCATTAAGGCAAGACACTGCAGGCAAAACCAGTGTTTTTTTTATTATATTTTTTTTTATGCTCTGGTCAATTTTGAGAAATTTTGCTTCCGTAACTTGCCTATTATTTCAGACTAGTGTAAAGAAAACATCCAAAATGTCTGTAAATTTCAATTTCAAACATATCTTTGAAGGCTGTTTTCTCAAAATGAGTTTTTCTCCAGCAGAAATCTCTACTTCAGCAGCACTTACTTTTACAGTTTTACTCATTTCTATATTCTGAAGGTTTTTTTTCAAAGGGTTTGTTCATATATCATTCGCATGATTTATATAATTAAATTTTTTTTGGTAATTTTTTTTCTGGCTGTTGACAGCATTTTCTGATTTAAAAAAGTCCCATCTGTAAAAACCTAATATGTCAAAAAAATGAAACAAGAATTTTGAACCTGGCCATGTCCAATCTTCAGGTTTTGTTCTGGGAATGTATGAAAATCAGTGCATATTGAATTAGATAATGCCATATTTGCATATATAAGCATAACTTTTCAGAAAAGTTGTAATGCAAAGACATCTTAGTTACACATTAGATACATGCAGAATGTAAACTCCATTTATTGGTGTGGTTATTGTTAATATTAAGCAGCATAATCAAGCAGGTAATATTAAACAGCGCAGCTGTTTTTTAACATTGATAATAATCAGAAATGTTTCTTGAGCAGCAAATCATCATATTAGAATGATTTCTGAAGGATCATGTAACTCTGAAGACTGGAGTAATGATGCTGAAAATTCAGCTTTGATCACAGGAACAAATTAAAGCAATAAACCCCAAGAAGCCGTCATGGAGCGGAGTGCCTGAAACCCCCTTATACCACATCTTCATGGGGCTTATTGCTTTTATAAAATGGTTAGTCCATAAGAATATCTATTTTAATATTTATTTTAACACGCAGTGGTGTTAAAGTGATGTTAGTTGTAGCCCTGGAACCAATTAATCTTACTGATTTCAGTTCAAGTCAACAGCTGTCATCGCACATGCTATCATATTGACTTATTTAACATGTATATTTAAAGAACAAGTAAGATATTACTTGTCTCTGGCATTAGCGCAGACATTGTTTATAGAGTCAATGTAGTGTTTACCTTCATGTGTCTACTCTTCAGCACAATGGTAACCACAAAAACTTCAACATTACAGAAACTCTTTTTTTGTTTCAAACATAACAGCATTAAACACTAACAGGTCTTTCCCTTCACTAAAAACACACACACAAAATAACACGTAATTTATTTACATTTAACATTTAACATTTATTCTCCTTATCCAGTTCTATGCAAAGCATGCTGGGAACTAGAAATCCACTGCCTAATTATCAAGACAATTTCATTACGTTACTACAACTTAATTTAAAAAAAAAGGCTATTAATGCAGAAATTTGAGTTTAAATTACAGATGATATTAAGTTGATCTAATAATCAACATTATGAATGAATGAATGAATGAGGCATTTATATAGCGCTTTCATATATGCTACTGTACACCCAAAGCACTTTACAATCGTATCTGGGGTCTCTCCTCAACCACCACCAGTGTACAGCATCCACTTGGTTGATGCGACGGCAGCCACAGTACAATGACGCCAGTACGCTCACCACACACCAGCTGTATGTGGAGAGGAGAGAGAGTGATATAGCCAGTTCAGTGGATGGGGATTATTAGGAGGCCATGATTGGTAAGGGCCAATGGAGGGAATTTAGCCAGGACACCGGGGTTACACCCTTACTCTTTACGAGAAGTGCTATGGGATTTTTAATGACCACAGAGAGTCAGGACCTCGGTTTAACTTCTCATCCAACGTTCCCAACAGAACTCTACAAAATAATGTTTGCAACTCAAAAGGTTTAATTAAAACAATAAATAAGAATTGTTAACTTGCAACCATGCATTTATTTAAGTTGTGGTAACAGTTCCTCTGAATTACATTTGTAAATTGTTTATAATGCATTGTAAATTTGTAATAATATTTCACAATATTACAGTCAGTGTGTACTATATTTTTTATTTAATAAATGCAGCCTTGGTGAGCATAAGAGAATTCTTTCAAAAACATAAAAAATCTTACCACCCCCAGACTTTTGAACGGTATAGTGTATATATGATAAATGAGCTCAGATCACTATGTGCAGGTTTACAGTATGACAGATTTCACCCCGTCCTCTGCTCATGGATGTGTGTGATGGAGAACTTCCTGTGTGTTTTGTGATTGCTCCTCTCTCATTCGATTAGCCTGCTGTGCTGCTCCAGTCTGATTGGATTATTTGCTGTGTAATGAATCTGATTGGCTGAGAGCAATAACAATCGGTCTTATAGCTGGGGAGACAGGACATGTGAAGATGTGTTTTCTGTCGTGCCTGTGTGTTTGTGTGCACCTCAATTAATCATCTTTTCCTTCTTCCTCAAATACTTTTTTTCTGCTGATGACCAGTGCAGGCGTTGGTCTACAGATGTCTCTTATTCCTTACTGTACACAGAGGATTATCAATCAAGGTGTTTTAAATTTAAAAATTTAATTTCAAATTGAAATATAATTTAAAGTCAGCATGAAACGGAAGTTGCGATCATCTTTTCTTCTCTATTGTTCAGTTCAATTCACATTTATTTGTATAGCGCTTTTCACAGTACATTTTGTTTCAAAGCAGCTATTGTGACGTATATCCGAGTCTAACTGCTTCTTGAACAAGAACAAATGTAGGGCAGGACTTGATTTTGTCCATGAGGGATTGATTGGATGGCTGTGGTTTGCTATCGGTGGAATGTGAATCACATGTAAGGTTGACAGGTTGTCCCACCCGTGCACCAGTGAACACGTCATCAGAGAAGATGACGCTGCAAGAGGGAGGGGAAGTTATTTTGCTTAAAGATTAAGAATTTAAATGAATTTTAAAAAATGATGTGTATAGATAAATAATTTATAATATATACTGCAATATTCCATAAAAATAAGAATTGTCCATTTTGATTGAAATAGCATTTTATAGAAGGCATTTGCCAGTAGCTTTATTAATTTGTTCACCTAATATTTACATTTAAGTAGAGCTCGCTGTTATTTTAAGGGGCGTGACGTTTCCTGGTGCCAGTCACAACACACTGGGCCAGCTAACCAATCACAGCACATATCGTATTTCTGAAGGAGGGGCTTCATCAAATCAGGAACTAAACGGTGTGTTCGAGCCAGACTGGGGAGAGGTGCTGTAATACTGTAAAATGTGAAAAATGTTTTTTTTTTTGAACAATCAAGCATGAAATCACCTACTTACTGTATAACGCTGTCTATGTTTTTATGTATTGTAGTGACCCAAAAATAATTTGACACTAAAAAAAGTCTGAATGTCACTGCGTAATATAACAAAATATCAAATAAAGTGAATGTATCTGCTTGTCTATGGAAGCTCGTTTCCACCATGAAATAAAAAAGGTAATTGCGACTTTTTATCTCACAGTTCTTAATTTTTTCTTGCAATTGCGAGTTTATATCTCAAAATTCTTTTTTACTCAGATTTGCATATTATAAAGTCAGAATTGTGAGATATAAACTTGCAATTGCGTGTTATAATGTGCAGTTGTGAGGGAAAAAAGACTGACGTTTTTTATCTGACATACTTTGTATCTCACAATTAAGATTTTTTTTCTCAGAATTCTGACTTTATAACATTTATAACATGAATTCTGAGAAAAAAAATCTTAATTGTGAGATAAAAAGTCGCAATTACCTTTTTCATTTTTTAATTTAGTGGCGGAAACGAGCTTCCACAGCTTGTCTCAAATGCTGCAGGATCTTTCCTCTTCACTAACATTTTCTCAATGCGTTTTAAAGCATATTTAGTGGATGTATGAAGTTCTCAAGTTCACACAGGTGTAGAGAATCACATTAACTATCAGCATGATCCTCTAACCACAAAAAAATACAGTCACACAAAAGTGACATAATTTTTCAAACCTAAATCTGTTGTTTTATTACTTAAAACTGTAGAAACGTCTTTTTGACATTTGTGCGTGTGGTCATTTTTGTGAAGCTGCGTGGATGTGTATCTGTATGGAATATTTTATCAGTATCCAGCAAATGAATGGTGGTCCTTTCGGTTTCTATGGCTGCCGTTGCCATAACATTCTGTCTCCGGGGGCTTGTAATTAGGCAGGAGAGATTGACAGAGCGCAGTTGTGTGGCAGAGAATCAGGGTGGTACAGTACGTGTGGGTATGAATGTGTGTGTTTGTGTTGGCCACCCAAGAGCCAAACTTCTGTCTCCCTGTCCATCAACATTCACTTCCTGCCTCACTAAATTTAAGCTGTTGGACGGCACAGCCAGACCTGCTGAGTATTTAATGAGCGTCATGATGGAATGTCTGTCTGTACTGTAGGTACAGTAGAAATGAGCTGTATCTGGTGTGAGTGTGAGCTGCGTGTGGCTTTGGCTGTGTTTACAGTGGAGTACTAGCATATTGCCATATTACGTATATTTCATACTGGAAATGGTGGGATGCATTATTGAATGCATTGCTATAAGGTGTATGCTCTGTTTTGATTTAGTTTTCTTTGTTCTGGTTTGCCTGTTTGACCCAGTTTCCTAGTGTGTTTGTTCCCGTGATTATGATCACCTGTCATCCAGTTAATTAACTCATTAGTTCCTCTGTGTATTTAAGTCCTGTCTTTATGGAAACATTTTTTGTTTGAATTTGACACAAGATCTAGCACATTTCTACAGGCTTCATGAAGTATAATTTATGATTGCATGCATACAGACAGTTCATATACTGCCCCCAGTGTACATACTGCATACTACTTTCTATAAGAAATAGTAGGTAGTATGCAATTTGACTTTCTCTATAACAACATGTTCTCCAACCAATACGCCTATATAGGTCGTTTTTCACTTCCCTGAAATACAACCCATAGGAGTGTTTACTAAAGTTACTCCCCTATCGACAACAGGACACTTTCATTTTAATGCATTGTTCCTTTTTATCTGCATCATATTTCGGGTTTCGCATAGCTCAATTGGCAGAGCATTGCAATATATAACAATATTCAATCCTGTGATCATGTGATCGTGGGTTCAATCCCAGGGAACGCATGTGCTCATAAAGTGTATATGCACTATAAATCACTAAGGGTAGGTTTAGGGGTGGGATGGGTGTAGTCGTTAAAAAAAAAAAAAAAAAAAATAGAGTTTTTTTTATTAACGACTACACATTGCATTTAAATGATTCGTTGTTTTTGGAGGACAGTCTTCCTTATGAATATGTCTCTTTCTCTCTCTCTCTGTGTGTTTGTGGTCTCTCAGTGAGGAGCTGGATGATTCTCAGCCCAGCGCTCATGTCACCTGTCCTGTTAAGACCATGACCAAAGCCCCAGGAACACCTGTCAGAAACACAACAGGTAAGACACCCTGAATATCAGCACATGACTGAAGGTTCGACCTCTCTCCTGTCCAGATACTGACCACAGTGATCTTCTAATAAACACTGTGTATATAATGCTGCACTATATATACAATAGAGATGCACAGATCCTCTCTAACGTCACCTGAATCTGCCGTTAAAAAATAAATCATCCACCCACCACTCACCCGAACCTGTGATTTTCTCTGATTATTAGGGGAAAAGGAAGTTAAAAAAAATAATTTTGTGCTTAAATAAATCATTGATGATAAATACTTCAATATTCCATAAAAAAATAAGAGTTTTTGAATTCATGATGACTTTAACTGCCATTCTTCCACTAGAAGACAAATTGGTATCTATGTAACTTTTCTGTTTTAGAGTTAGGGTTAAGTAATAATACTTTATTGTAATACTTCAGATGTATTCAAACTAGAGGTCTTAGGTAGCAGATGCACCTTAAGACAAGCTTAAGCTCTAGCAAGTGTTTGTGTCTTTTGGCAGGTCTCATTACTCCCACTTTTGGTGTCGTGAGCAACAGTACACCTTTGGGCCCCACCTTGGACCGGCCCATGCCCCGCCCACACCCAAAAGACGAAGCCTCATTGGTCCAGATGGCAGAACACATCCCTGCTGGAACACGTACTCCTATGTGCGCTCACTGCGACATGGTTATCAGGTATACAAACAAGTATTCATTGAAATAGTCCATTTCTGCTTTGCTTTGTAAGATGCTGAGTCAGAATTTGTCCAAAATGAGGTATCTTATAAGGCTACACAATGCTGTCTACCATTTGAAACAGCCTTTGTGTTGTGATTATGCCTGTGATTCCCTACAGTGCTGTCTAGGTAGGAAACTCACTAGCTTTTGGAATGAACATACACAATAAAAAAACACTGTACTGTATAATGCAAAATTAATAAAGTATTTGAAAAGTATTTATTGAAATAATTCATATAAACCTAAATTTAATATTTCTTCCAATATTTGTATAATAATTATTATTAATATAATATATTAATAAAATTAATTGTTACAAAATATTTATAAAAATAATTCATATAAACATAAATTGACTATTTCTTCCAATATCTGTCTAATTACTGTCAATAGAATATATTAATATCATTAATTTTATTAACAGTTGATAAAAACATTAATATTAAACATAAATAGACTATTTTTTCAGTTATTTGTGTGAGTTAAATATTTTCGTGCTTATTAAAGTATTGTGTTGTTAGCTCAGAAACAAACTTCTGTGAGTAACTCTATACTAAAATCAATGGAGCAACAGTCGGGTTTCAGAAGTTTAAATCCCATTCACTTCCTTCATAGATTAATAGTTTTTGTGACTGACTGACTCTCTAATCCAACTGACTCGCTAGGTTTTGAACTAGAGCTTCTGTTTCTCCATCTTTCCTCCTGCTGTCTCTCTCTTTCACTTTGAAAATGAGATGATTAGCTTAAGAGCGATATTTAATAACAGTAGTCACTCTAAACTCACCTCTTACTTTCACAGAGCGAACGACGGCCACCTTATCCACAAGAAACACACACCTGTGTAACACACACCAGATACCACGCACTCACGGTGACAAAGGAGATGGGAAAGTGTAGACTTAGTTACCTGTGTGTCTGTGTGTGTGTGAGACAGTAATTAGGATCAGCCTCTTCTCACAGAGCCTTCATTTAGCAAATTAAACCCTGAATATTTATTCCAGATGAGAGTAGGCATTACACCAGACTGTCACACACACACTGTTCTCTGTTTCACCTGCACACTAAATTACCTTTGAGATTCAAATATTTGCTGAAGCCATTAGTGATTAAAGGTGAAGTGTGTAATCTATGCCCAAATTGTGGCAATTAAATTGCGGTCTGTTTGTTTGTGGCACTACCTGTCTATCTGATCAATGGAAAACAGTCTTTATTGTGTCAATAAGTCAAGGCAAATGTATTTGTATAGTGCTTTTCACAATATACATTGTTTCAAATTAGATTTACAGAAAATCATGCTGTTAATATTTATAATATCTTAATATCTTTATGCCTTATAGTCACATTTAGCAGAATAGAGCTGGGCGATAATATAGTTTACATTTTGTGATGATACTGAGTACTGAGATTTGCTATAGTATATCATGTGTGTGTGTGTATATATATATATATATATATATATATATATATATATGTATATATATATATGGTAACACTTTAGGGTCTAGTTCTTACTATTAAATAGTTTATGCTTATTAGCATATTACTAGGATATTGGCTGTTTATTAGTACTTATAAAGCACATATTAATGCCTTATTCTGCATGACCATATTCTACATCCTTACATCCCTTACGTTACATTACTAACTATTAATAAGCAGTAATTAGAAGTTTATTTAGGCAAAAGTCGTAGTTAATAGTTAGTTAATAGTGAGAATTAGCCCCTAATCTAAAGTGTGACCATATATATAATATATGTAACTTTATATGAAGAGATATATGAGTGTACTGTTATGTATATGCGAATGAAGTTGGATATAATATATATATATATATTTATACACACACACATTTTTATGTACCTCTTCTGTGTTAAATATTATGTAAGCAAAACAGACTGTGGTTGGTGGCTTGTTAGTCTCTTACTGTCCAGGTGGGCTTTCCTTTGCCAGAATAAGCGGCAAATTGGAACAAAAATTGGACTGTGTCACAACATAATATTCATGCAATGTACAATACCACAAATCTATAATGCTGTTTGATGTGTGTGTGTGTGTTTTATCTTTGATATGCATGTATGTGTCTTTCAGGGGGCCGTTCCTGATGGCGATGGGGAAATCCTGGCACCCGGAGGAGTTCACATGCGCTCACTGCAGTGTGTCTCTGAGCGAACTGGGTTTTGTGGAGGAACAGGGCTCCGTCTACTGCCAACACTGCTACGAAGAGTTCTTTGCTCCAACCTGCGCGCGCTGCCAGTACAAAATCCTGGGGGTCTGTGATTGTGTGATTCATAAACATGAAATATACTCAGTCTCTAACTGCCTGTCAAATGCTTGAGCTTTTGGCCCGGTTATACAAATATGTTCACACGCAGAGACTGTTTAGGACTGTTTTTCCTTCATTTTATGTGCATGTACACTACCGTTCAAAAGTTTGGGGTCAATAAGAAGAAATTAATACTTTTATTCAGCAAGAACACATTGAATTGACAAAAGTGACAGACTATTTCAAATAAATGCTGTTTTTTTTTTCAATTTTCTATTCATCAAAGAATCCTGAAATAAATGTTGCACAAAAATATTAAGTTTTAAACATTGATAATAATCAGAAATGTTTCTTGAGCAGCAAATTAGCATGTTAGAATGATTTCTGAAGGATCATGTGACACTGAAGACTGGAGGAATGATGCTGAAAATTCAGCTTTGCATCATAGAAATAAATTACATTTTAAAAAATATTCAGAAAACAGTTCTTTTAAATTGTAATAATATTTCAAAATATTACTGTTTTTACTGTTTTTTTTTTATTTAAATCAAATTAATGCATCCTTGGTGAGCAGAAGAGAGTTTTTTTAATAAACGTTTTTTTATTCAAAGCGTTTGAATGTTAGTGTATATGTAACTATGATGATGATTATGATGATGATGTGTTTCAACAGGAAGTGATCAATGCACTTAAGCAGACCTGGCATGTGTATTGCTTCCTGTGTGCATCCTGCCAGCAACCAATAAGAAACGATACTTTTCACCTCGAGGATGGAGAGCCGTACTGCGAGAGAGGTGTTTGTTTGTCTTTTGCTTTCTATAGACTTCTATTATTTGTTAATACTGAGCTAATGGACCACCTAACTCCCATATAATCCTTTCTGCATGAAATTCAGTTTCAAAGAAGCTTTACAGAAAATTTGTTTCCAATTTTAACGTTAGGAAGTATTCTTTTATCCACCAGAGATTCAAGAGTGTATCAAAGTAATGCCCATATGGCAGTAATATACAGCTATAATATTGTACATGTTATGTGGTTAGTTAACGTCATGTATACATGACATATACATGTACTATGTACATTTTCATTAAGACATTATTTAGTATTTTTTAACCTTTTTCCTCATGGGGGAAGTTTGCAGCTCCTTACAATGTAGATGATTTCAGCTACAAAGTAAGAGTACAAAGTAAGATCCTACACAGATCACACACCGGCAGATAAAAACTAAAAACTAAAAAAAAAAAAGAAAAAGAAACATCAGAGACAAAGCTGATACTTAAAGGGGACCTATAATGCCCCTTTTCACAAGATGTAATACAAGTCTCTGGTGTCCCCAGAATGTGTCTATGAAGTTTCAGCTCAAAATACCCCACAGATCATTTATTATAGATTGTCAAATTTGCCCCTATTTGGGTGTGAGCAAAAACACGCCGTTTTTGTGTGCGTCCCTTTAAATGCAAATGAGCTGCTTCTCCCGGCCCCCTTTCCAGAAGAGGGCGGAGCTTTAACAGCTCACGCTTCGGTTGCTCAACAACAACAAAGCTGGAGAATCTCACGCTGCCATAATGAGGATTGTCAGTAACGGTGTTCAGCCTTACATTGTTCAAACCGGAGTCGACACTGATGGAGAGACTCAGAAAGAAGTTACAACTTTTAGAATGAATCTGGACGTTTCTGAATGGTTAATGGATAAATGTATGTAGTTGCTGTGGAGTTGATTCAACTCATCGACTAGCATGTGTCGTCATGTTAATCTTTTGTGTAAATCCAGTGTTGAATTGATCCTCGTTTGTAAAGCAGTCCGGCGTAAAATGACGGCATGGTAACAACACTCTACTACAACAACTAAAGCAGCCCAACATGGCCTCACCCCCTTTGTTGCGTGTTCTCGGTGGTAGAGTTTATGTAAATTTTGGGGTTTGTGATGTCACCAACCCGTGAAGAAACTTGTTGTAGTCCCTACCAGCCGTTTGTTGTAGTCCTTAAAAAGCGATTTCTGTAAAAGAAAATATCTCCCTTTGCATTGAACTTTGAGCGTTGTAACTTTGCAGATGTTGTTTATGCTCAAACAGCAACATTACACACTAACTAAAGTTAAATCATAATGAAATCATAATGAAGGACCCTTTAAAGTTTTTTTGAGCACTGTAGATAAAGTCTTTGGTACTGTGAAGACAATCATCATGTGTTTTCTAATAGTTTTGTAATTGTGTCTTTAGATTACTACAGTCTGTTTGGGACGGGTTGCCGTGGCTGTGATTTCCCAATAGAAGCAGGAGACAAGTTTCTAGAGGCCCTGGGCGGCACCTGGCACGACACCTGCTTTGTGTGCTCAGTAAGTGTGTGTTCAGGTTTGTCTGTGAGTGTTTGTTTATTCATTGAGTGTTGTGTGATGAGTGTCTGTTATTCTCTTCAGGTTTGCAGCGTCAGTCTGGAGGGCCAGACCTTCTTCTCCAAAAAGAACAAACCACTTTGCAAGAAACACGCTCACACTCTCAAAATATGAATGCACTACATAACACTTGAAGTATAAGTAAAAAATGTAAAGAACACATATTTACAAGAATATAAATGACACATACTCAAAGTAAAAGCAGTTGTGATGAGGTTTGAAATGAAGAATGATCTGTTTGAAGGTGGTTGTGTGAGAGCTGGTGTTCTTGCAGAACTTACAGCACTTTTGAAACTGTTATTTTATCAAATCAAATTATGAAAGGGAATTTTTTCTTAATCTTTTATTTTTCTTTCCACTCTCTTTTAATCTTTTTGCTTCACAGCAATCTGTGCATTATTTATAAAAAAAAGGACCAAAACAATTGGAATGAGAAAATACTTGAGAATAAATGCACATTAATTTATCTGATATAATGTGCAGCAGTGATGATGTATTTTTTAATACTTTGGTTCCCTCCTCCATCAAAAAAACAAAACAAACAAACAAACAAAAAAAACACAATAGGGTTGTTCTATTGGCTTTTGGTTTATTGCAGAAAATAAGCTTGAAGAAAATAAATTGTATGAATTTTGAAGCCTAAATCCAATCACCAGAATCAAAAGCGAAACATAGGCTATAAACAAACTACACTGACTTAATGACTTAAACATCACCATTTCCAACAACTCTTTCAGTCTTTATTTTTAAATTCTACAAGTTGGAAAATTCGAGTGAGAATAGTTTGAGTGTGATTATAAACACTCAGTGACTAGTGTGTAGATGAGTTTACAGTCACCGTGATTTTGCCAAGACATGTTCCTGAAACAATATTCCTGTCTGAAAATGTAGTCCTAAACATATCCCTACCCCTAAACCTAACCCTACCCATAAGTTATCCCTAAAATCAGAGGGAAATGATAGGTGAATAACACTGATGTACAAGCACCTAACCCTGGATGTAAGCCTAAACTTGACATAAACTGTAAACTTGTCCCCCAAATCTGATTGATTGATTGCAATGTTGTTCCAGAATCAACGAAGATGTCGATCCGGGAACATGTTGCACTTGGTGAAATCAGATTCGGATGATGACGTTTAATGTCCCTGACAACCTCTGTAGTTCCATTTAGCCACTTGTTAGCAACCGCCCTTTTCAAGACTCATAAAAGCTTAAAAAATCATGAGTGAGGAATTACTGATGTATTTTATGTTTTAATTGAATAAAACATGAAAATATCTTGAGCTTGTGTTCACCACAGACCTTATTTGAGGCATTTAACCAAAAACCCATTAAAAAACCCATTGGCTTCAAGACGTTGGAACCGGAAGTACAAAAATGCCAACTCGTTTCCGTGTTTTAGGACTCATTCCTGCAGCTCTCTATTGCCAACATATTATCAAAAGTCTTACGTTGCCGCGCACTTATATATGATGATGTCATCTGAGAGGATAGATAAGTATATGTTTAGTAACATATAATGAAATAATCTGCTGTTCTTAAAGGAATAATGCTGTCAGAAATGTAAATTCTGTTTCACAGAAGAAGGAACATCATATGCATTTGGAAAAATGAATTAAAGGGAAATGTATTTATTTTAAGCTCTGGAATAGTGGGCAACTTTGCTTTCACTGTATCACGTGAAATGCATGTTTTTATGTTTATTGTTTTTTTTTATTTTGATTTTGACAGTGATAATAAAGTATTAGATTTGCACTTTTAATGATTTCTGTTTTTGTAAAACTGTTAAAACTCCTGTTTGATTTTATACAAGTTTTAATAAAATTCAAATGTCAGCACTTTGCCATCTTCTCGATTCATTATTTTACCTCTTATTTCTAGCTTTATCCTACAATTATCACTCAAGCAGGAAATGTATAACAAAACATGTATGGAGAACTGTACAATAATTACGTTTTTTTTTTCTTTGTTTACCTTTTTACTTTTATACTGTACTTTTACTATACTTGTAGCTACTTATTTTAACTTTTTATTATTGAATTTTCAAAAAATGGGAAAATAAACAGTAGAACAAGGGGTATACATTCTATTTTTGAGGTAAATATAGGATACACAGACATTGATTATTGTTTACATTTCAGTAGCTATCAGTCCATTTCTCCCATATAGAAATGGATCCTTTTTAAATATCAAAGTAAGAGTCAGTTCTAGTATATTTTAATTAAATTTTCTAAGGCAGCATCACTGTTATTGCTCATAGCAAAGCCCTAACACTAAATATAAACCTCAGAGTTTGAACTCCACCTGCAGTGTTTGTGTTCCAGATATGAATGATTTCTCGAATCATGTTTCTTATTGAGGAGAGGTGTGCTGTTACTTTACTGTGATTAAACCTAAAAATGGCATCAAATCCCACAGATTTACAATAAAGGAGAAACTTGAGCCATATCTGACAATCACAATATCATGGAGACTTAAAGGTGGACTCTTGGGCTGGTAAGAAACCACCACAACACCTTAGCAACTGCATAGCAACACCTTGGCAATAGCAACAGCAAGTAAAGTGCTGTTATGTGTCTCTCTGTCTGTATTCCTCTCTCAGGTGAGTGGTTTGGCTGTAATGTCCGTAACTCACACCAGCACATGAGCACAGGGGTCGTGACCTCTGCTACACACATGAATGAGACATTCACTAAGGCCACAAAGAACACCTTCTCTGGTTTTCTGTCTTTTCTCCTCGTCCTCTCTCTTCACACTGGTCTGAGGAAGGTGGCTGAATTCATCTGAAGATGTGAAAGATTTACAAACACAAAAATGCAAAAAAATATTGAGGGAGATATGCGTATTTGACGAGCAAAATTATTAAAGTTTTTAAAGACTGTTGAGAGTATATGCTATAACTTTTCCTTTTTTAAAACTAAGAATAACTTCAATTATGTGTATATATATATATATATATATATATATAGTAGCCTAATAAAGCAGTCTATAGGCCATTTAATCAAAAACAAACAAACAACAACAACAACAAAAAATGGAAAAGCTAACAAAATATAATTTAATAAATTACAATAATGTATTATAATAATTATAATTTTATAAACTAAATATGTAAACAAAATACCCTTCATCAGATAGCTGTTTCACAATGCATTCACATATATAGGATGATTTTGTTTTAAATCATCTAACCAACCCACCTGATTAAGTAGGTGAGTTTGTCTGTCAGCGCGTGTCCGAGTCAGTCAGTGTTGTGGTGAGCGCGCCGCCGGTAGTAGGTGTTGTGGAGTTCCCGCGCGTCTCGAGCTGCTGATGTTGACGAACGCTAAAGACATTTGTGTTGAACTGACACATCATTCACTTCACACGGACTCTGTGGAGCTTTTACAAGAACTCACGGACACTTTTACTTCAGAACGGGTAAGAATCCAGTGAATCATGTCTTTTTTGAACCGGGGGAAGTGATCGGATCGGTCTCGTGATATATTTGACAGAACTGCGATTGATTTCCATGAAATCTAACGTTAAATCGGTGCGTCATGATGACGATTCATAACACTAGCTTTTGGGTAGCACTTTACATAAACATTAACTATGGTAAATTTCCGCCGAAAAGTTACTATTGTACTGTGTAGTTCCTAAGAGAACATACTTAGGAGATCTCTTATTAACTTATATGATCTAAAGTAGATTTAACTGTAGTTAGTTAGTTACTATGGTATTTTAGGATAACTTATGGTTACCATGATAAATAATTATGTATAGTGTATGTTTATGAAAACAACACTTTTCACTATTAGCCGACTGTCCTTTAGTAACAACGTTTCAATGTACAGTAATGTTGAAATGCAGTAAAAACAATTTTCTACCATGTTTTTTTGGACATGTACAATGATAATGGGTATTCTTTGAATTATCTTGCAGAGTACCACTATACCATGGCATATGAATGTGGTAAATATTCAATACCATGGTGTATATCATAATAACATGGTATTAATATCTGATACATCCTATGGTATCACTGCGGTATCCTTCTTTTGTTAGGGAAGTCATAGCGGTCATAGCAACAAAGTTGTAAAATTAGATATTGCTAAGTTCATTTGCAATTTTTTTCACATTAACATTATGTTAACATGCATATCATTTGTGTCTTGTGGCTATACTTTCAAAACAACAATTTTAAAGTTGGCATGAATGGAAGTTGAGATAGTCTTTTGTTCCCTATGACGTATACCCGAGTAAAACGGCTTCTCGAACAAGAAAAAATGTAGGGCGGGACTTTCCATTGGAAATTGATTGGATCACTGGTTGTTGTCGTTTGCTATTGCTGCCATCTCTTGTGAGTGACAGGTTGTCCCGCCCTCATGCCAGTGAATGATGAAGTTATATTATAAATTTATAATAAACATTGCAGTAGTCTGTAAAAAAACATTTTGGAAACAAATTGGAAATTTATTTTTGTGGTGGTAATCAACATTGTTATAAATGCTGTCGATTGAGCTCAACTTGTACTGAAACCAGAATATTCCTTTAACAAACTGGATTGGTTTGCACTGCTGATTTTGTCATGATATATTGTGTCCGGGACACGTCTGGTGGGAATATGATACAGCGACAGAAACTTTTAACTGCTCTGATAAGGAGTTAACTCACACTATCTTGATAGCCTCTACTCTTTCAGCACTTAAAGAGTAATCCCAGCAGGAGCAACTTTCTCTAGGGATAATAGGGGAATTGGACTGTTTGTGTCCATTAGACCACTTGATTTTTGACTTTTATGAACCATCTTTTCCATGAACACAAGAAACAAGTGTTGACTCAAGCACAGTTCACACTATGTCATCAATGTTTAACACAGTGAATATAGCTTGATTTCACTGTGTTGCATATAAGTTGTTGTTTATTTGTTTTGACAATTGTTTAATTGTAAAACATGTTAAACAATCACCTTTAGTATAGATCAAACTATTATATGATCATGATGTAAGTGTTTTCCACAGGAATTGTGAGACCGTGTTGGGTGGACTTCGGTCCCTCTAGGGGGATCCGGCGGCATGCTTTAAAATGTTGTACATTTTAAAGTTAAATTCATCAATATGGTGCACTTTAAGAGCTTAAAATTAAGAGCTTCAACCTAGGGCTGGACGATTATGGCCTAAAATCAAAACCTTGATTAATTAAACATTTTACCTACGATTACTGAATGATTTTTTTTATTATTATTATTTTTTGCCCTCATAGTTCACTGAGAAATGTAAATATGCTTGACTATTAAAGGTGGGATATTTTTTTCCTAATGAAAGAGTGATCTGACATAGCAGCTCACTTTCAGCAGCTATTTTTATCTATGGTTCGTAACATTTCTTACAGATTTCTGCTTGTTGTAAATCAGATAAAGAAATCAGCACAGTACCAGTACGTAATGAGAGCGATTGCGTGTGTGAATTAGTCATACCGTCTCTCTATTAATTGTGAAGCTGTGGGTTGTAAATAATTACTTCAAAAGTAGACAAATATATGCTATAATAAGTTTTGAGTTTCTAAGGTACTTTAGTAATAAATAACAGGACAGCGCTGACAACTAGTTTCTGCGTTCCTTTCTTTGCGCGCGATCTTCACGTTTTGTGCAGCTACTGTTTGTATGAGTGTTTGTGCCACAGTGCAGCTGCGCGAGCACGGTAGCTCAATATAATAATACACATCCGATTGTCTAAAATCGCTTGAATCTCCAAACTGGCAAACCTTAAAACACATACTGACACAGTTTAGTGAAGACGCAAAGCTCACGTGCCGTCCGCATGTGTTGACTCGGCGTTCACCTGCGAGTTGACTGGACAGAGTCATGTGGCTACACATGCGGTAGTATGTTTTTAAGGGGGAAGTATTAACAGGATTAAAAAAACGAAATAACCGACATGGGAAAATTACCTCGGTTAGAGGTTCTGAATTTCGGTTTCGATTACTTTTCGATTAATCGTCCAGCCCTACTTCAACCCATGTTCAGTGTGCGAATTGAACAAATCAACAAAGTCGATGAATTGACTTGCACCTGAACTTTAAAGGCCCCGATATACTTCAAGCGAAGTTCTTTTTCGTTTTTCGTTTAGGGGTAAAATGAAGTTCGAAATATGTGAGCAGCGATATACTGTAATCGAACATCTGACGTCACCCACAGTGCTGAGAGTGACGGTTAGATGAATATGTAAAAATGTTGCATGCTTTTCTCTCAGTAACAAAATAAACACAACAAAATTGAGAAACTAGCAAGGATTTTTTAATAAAGCATAAGAAATGCATCTGATCATGGCGACATGAATATGTTTGTTTGCACAAGGTCTGTAATTCGGCACTCCAGTAAAGTCACGTCGCGTTTATATTAATAATGTTAGCACTTTATAAAATAGATTGCTTAAAAGCGAGCAGCTTTACCGTGTTAAACACGACAGTGTCAGTCTCTCATTTCATCAGAAGTACAACTTTGTTTTCTACTATAAAGCAGCTCTCCAGTGTATGTGTTTTCACTCGCGGACGTCTGACTACAGACTCGAGGAGAAATGAACTGGAAAAGATTTTCCGAGTGAAAGAAGGTGGAGCCTCAGCGCACACCTACCTTATGTAATGGCCACAGACCAATGGTAGTACGAAGGTGTTTACCAGCCAAAGTGAACTTTTCCGCTGTAAAATAAATGAAAATGAATATTACAATACTTTTGTGCTAATTTCTACACTTGAGCTTTTATTTTGGCAGAAAACGGAGCCGTTCTGAGATGCAGAAAACACTGGATAAAAGTGCACACTTCGCTTTGAAACATGCAGTGCAAACAGGCTAAATACTTAGTTTGTTTGACAGATACTTTGCCAAAGCAATGGGTCAAAACAACATTAGAGACCTTATGTTATTATGAGAAGTTAAAATATTTTCGGTTCATTATGAAACTGGTGGCACAGATTTGACTATGGCGGGCTGCCACAGTCTAGGTAATTAATAGGAAACACTTGAGGTGTATAGGTTTGAGAAATTTGAGAATGATTTATTAATGACAAACTAGACTATTAATTATTCTTAGCCCTATAATCTGATCACACTCTGATCAGACGTGTTTTCAGAGAGGTATTCACATAGAACGTGTTCTTGTGTTCATAAAAGTGTTGTTTTAGTATTATTTATATACTTTTATAGTATTTATTAATATTTTTATTGTTATGTGCTTTTTTTGTCATTTTTATTATATATTTCTCTATATCTTTAATTTTTATCAGTTTTAGTAATTTTAGTACTTCATCCTACACTTATTTATTTCAGTTAGTTGCCAAGGCAACATTTTTCATTTCTATTTTAAGTTGTTCATCTAATATTTATATTTTATTTTATTTCAGCTTTATTTTAATTATGGAAATGAATTTTACCACAGTAACATCTCAGTTGTGTGTGATATCAAAACAAATTCATTGATATGACTGTAGGTCCAATGTCACGGATGAACAGAGAGAGACCTGAAACTATGTGAGCTTTCACACACACACACACACACACACACACACACAGGCACTAATCAGGTCCAGCTGTGTGTCAGTGTGTTATGTGGAGTTCACGTTGGAGAGTGTGTGACCATATGGCATAAAGCGTCCAATTCTTACCTCACCCCCCACCTTTCGTCATGGGACTAGGCAGGAAAGACTCAACGACCAGCCAGAGTCGAACAGCAGATGTGAGTGTGTGTATGAGAGAGAAAGATGGAATGTGTGAGTAGCAGTACACCCTAGCTACAGTGCAAATGCACAAATTTGACAAAACTAGAACTCTTAAAGTCGAACTGAATTCAAAAGTGAGCCTAATTATTTTCTTAATGCATGTTACTGGTCCTATTGTGAATGATTCATTAGTGCACATATTTTTTGTTTTTGTTCTTTGACCTTGTAATTTTTAATCAAAATGTCATAAGTTGCTAATAAAAAATTTGAATTAGCCTTTATTTTTTATATTTTCAGTTTTCAAAGTGCAAGTTTTTTAAAACGATACCTTTATCGTCTCTGTGTAAACTACAAAATCTCGAATTTTTGTGAAAATGGTGACGTCATGCGCATGCATATTACCTGTTCAGTCTATAGGCATGTAGTGTTTCTTTACAAAGTGACTTTGCCAACTAATGGCCTGGCAGCAGAATACAGCATTTTTAGTTGTTTTCGTGACAGCGTTGTTGACAGAGTTGTTGACAGAGTTGTACATTAAATCTTTTCCATTTTTTGTACATCGTTGTTGTGTAGACGTAGCCTAAGTTTATCATCTAATATTTACGTTTTATTTTAGCTTTATCTCATTTAACAAAAATTATTTTTAATATTGTTAACTAAAACTAACAAAACTGTCGATAATGTGACTGCAAATTCCATTTCTTGCTGATTTTAAATTACTCATCAAAGTTGTTTACATTTCTATCTAAACCATAAGCATATATATAGTGAAAACAACAGTACATCGCTTGTTATGTCAAAAAGTTGCCTATATTGCAAGTGTGCTAAGTCGACAAAACTAATAAAAACTACTTTTAGTAATTTTGTTATGTGCTTTTGTCATTTTTACATTAGTTTTTGGAGTTTTAATATTCTATATAGCTTTAATTTATGTTATTTCAGTTTTATTTTTAGTAATTTTAGTACTTCAACTTAACAGTTTGTTGCCAAGGCAGTTCTAATTTTCATTTAGTCTAGGTTTTTCATATAATATTTATTATATTTTATTTTATTTCAATTACCGAAGATGATTTTTAGTTTTAGTTACACTTAGTTACTCTGCAAAGCTGTCTGAAGTCCAAGCGTGCAAAGGTATCATAACTCAAATGTGTCTGTTTGAATCAACAAAGCTGTCAACACTGCAAGTGTGCCAAATCAAAAAAAAAAAAAAAAAAAAATTGGAACACTCAATCAACAAAACTCACTGTCTAAACTGCCAGTGTGCAAAGTCAACAAAACTAGCATGCTTGTGGTGTAGACACTGTGTTTGTGTGTTTCTAGCTGTTTAGATTTTCTTCGATATTTTTTTTTTTTTTTTTTTTTTTTTTTTTCACTTCCATTGGGTTTAGCATGTTAATATGACTAGCAGAATCTAACAGACATGCTGTGTGTGTATATAAGTGTGGTTGTTTGTGTGTGTGTGTGACTCAAAGGGAGTCTCTGTTTGAGCTCCATTAATCTAAACCTCGCCCTGACACTACTGCTCACATTAACACACATTCATATTTATTTCATACTGATTGCATCATTTGACACAAGAGAAGTGTCAGGCCCAGAAGATCAATATTTATTGGAGCATTATGTCTTAGTGTGTTCATAGTATATTCCTGATATAGGGAAAGTGTCACATGTGGATTTGGGCATTTTTGATTGTGTGTTTTCTCTTCACAGGTGATCTGCATTCTGATTGGCTGCAGGTTGGTTATGGAGCGTCCTTATATTAGAAAGGTGAGTATTGATTCTCCAGGTGTATTATGAATCATGAGGCCTAAAGATACAGTTGGAATATTAGCATTTTGAAAAATATTGGCATGGATTAGCCCAGTGATTCTCAACAAGGCAGCTGGTGTCTATAAGGGGACCTCAAGGTGACTTGATTAAAGACAAAAGCTTTGAAATATGTAAAAACAAATCAAGATATGTCTTATTTTTCATCTTCTTAACAACTGTCTTTTTCTTTGAAGAATCTGGGTTCCCATGGTCTTATAAAACCTGGATATATATTTATATTTTATATTTATTCATATTTATACTTATAAAAGTCATGAAATTTAATAAAATCTTAAAATGCCATGGACATTTTTAGAATGAATATAATTTTTTCTAGTTGTGCCAAGTTCAAACATAAAAATATTTTATAGGGTAGGCTAGTGAATCTTTGGTTAGACAGTGAATCGATTCATAGGTTTTCAGTTTGACTCAGGAATGTTTTTTGCAAATTCAGAATGATTCGCTTCACAATGAGGTTTGATTAAATTTGATTCGATTTCGATTAATGGTTTAATTCTGTATTTTTTTTTATTAAATACTTAATAATTTTTTATTATTAAAGGTGTTAAAGAGGTGCAGGCCGTGTCTTTGAGGGTAAGTTTTGAAAGTGTGTCGCACTATGCCAAAGTCCCTTTAAGGCAAGTCATTTCACTCGGCGGCCATCTTTGAAATGCCTCTTGGTCAGCTATTTCAGTCATGCAAGTGCAGCTCCTATCTCTTTTTGAATGGGGAAACATTAAATTCTCCAAAGCTGTTCACCAAGCTTACGATTAGATTTCATATTTGAAATCATCAATGAAATCTTTATAAGTTTCATAAATTTTGTTTCTAAACACTCAAATCAAGACAAAAAAAAATTCATTTTTCAGGCTAGACCAGCCAATGTGCATGTCAAGTCATAAGCGCGCATCTCGGTACACTGACTATTTCTATAGCAACCGGAGCTTCTAACGGCAGCTGCAGTGATGCAATGATTTTACCAATTGGCGATTGGCTCTTTTATTTAGAAGGCGGGGCTTATTCCACCATATTGCGCATTGTACTTTCTCCTATTCATAGTATGAGTGCACCATCTTTGTATATCTAAAGTCTTTGACCACGTCATCATTATTTTGCGCATATTAACAAATTTATATAATTTAGAATATTTTAAATCGATTACGAACTGTAACAAGTGATTCACGATTCAAAAATCCATGTTTTAAGATCAATGCATTAGCAGGAAATGAATCATTACACCTCTAGTAGTAATTGTAATTAAAAATATTAAAAATCCTTGTTTTCAGTCCTTAGCTAGTAAATTATAAACTGCTGGATAATGTCAAATTTATTGAATTTATTTACTCACCCTCATGTCGTTCCATGGCGTTCAGTTTGCTCTCTCTAATCTCATTGTTGTCTATGAGAAATGATTGAGATTTAGTAATGAGATCTCATTTGTGATTTTCTTTCCTACGGGATCAGCCGTTGTTCTGCAGGCCCCAGTAGCTCTCTTGAACCCCAGTTGATAAAGCTACAGATTTAAAGCATTTGAGAACTTGAGATCTCCAATCTGGAGTTTAGCGAGTCTATAAAGGCTTCAGGTTCAACTGAGTGATTTATCATACAGGAAATAATGTTATCACGGCACATTCCTCAGGTAATATACGATCACACACACCTCCCATTGACCTAGGTGTGTGTGTGTGTATAAGCGAGTGACAGAGAGATCGCTGGTATCTGCAGGGCTGATATTATCGCTTGCTGAAAAGAGATATAGATCAAGAGGAAATTGAGCCATTTAAATCCCAGGAGCGCTTTATGATTAATGGCTGTCAGATATTATACTGTCTCTCTGAAAAGATTTGGTAACCAGCCGAATAAAACACCACACACACTCATAAAATCAGTCATTTTTCCATTGTCTAAAAGCCAAATACCCTCTGCAATCCACCCACTACGGGTGGGCGGTATGTCCCAAATCTTATATCATGCTATGAGTAATTTTTTATGACGGTAGCAGTCTATATCAGTTTTTTAAGTGGAAAAAGTGGTTTATATTTTATAACCATGTGGTAATATCTATTTCTGGATACAAAAATGAGGTTTCATTTTGGTAGAAATGAAACCTTAGGCTACTTGATTATTTTCTCTTGATTTAAAAGTAAATGAAAAGATGATTATTCATATCATTATATAACAAAACAAAATAGTGAAATATTATACTGTAAAATAGATTGTTCTAATGCTACATTTTGATTGAATCAGTCATGTTTGAGGTTATGTGATCCTTATATGCTCGCACATCAGTTGAACTCTATATTAATGCGTCAAATTGAAACTAAACTGTGCTTTTCATCTTTTTTTGATACGCTCATGTGTAAATAATGTAAAGCAGTTTTGTCCAATCATAGCTGTCCAAATTTGTCTTCCGCGGTATAAACAGTAAATCATAATGACACATTTCTACCGTTGTGCGTAATGTACCGTAAAACCACTTATCTCTATGACCTACAAAGCTATTTTCACTCTTTGAGGAGAAAGTTAAAAGAAAAAAAAAAGAAAATAGCTTTTGTGATGCCTGTGTGTACAGAAGGATTTTGAGATTCTCACTCTTTAACTATTAACTTAACTTTTTAAAGTATTTTTTTAAAAAGAAAGTATGACTTTTATTCAGCAAGGCCATATTAAATTGATCAAAAGTCACAGTAAAGACATTCTTACAAAAGATTTTGCAGCTTTTATTTCAAATGAAGGCTTTTTTTTCTATTCATCAAAGAGTCCTGAAAAAATGTATCAGAGTTGGCAAAAAAATAATCATAAGAAATGATCTTGAGCATCAAATCAGCATATTAAAATGATTTCTGAAGGATCATGTGACACTGAAGACTGGAGTAATGATGCTGAAAATTCAGCTTTGATCACAGGAATAAATTACATTTTAAAATATATTACATTAGAAAACAGTTCTTATAAATTATAATAATATTTCACAGTATTACTGTTTTTATTGTATTTTTGATTAAATAAATTCAGCCTTTGCACCCTAGCATTATAGCAGTGAGTTTAGCACAGGCAAGCACCATTCACATTTGCTGCTGAAACTGTAATCTAGTTATCACATGGGACATTACACAGATACCCTGCTGTGCTCTTATATGTTCGTGATTGGTTATTAAGATTGATTTAGCACCCTTCCGGTATGCCACACCCCCCACTCCAGTGCTCACGTCTGTTAAAGTGCTTATGCTAGTTGAGTTTCATTACTTCCTGTCTCAGGGGCTGGACTGGTGATCAATGCTGTATGTGTATGTGTATGTCTGACACTACTCACATGCACTCATGAAGTTATAGAGTGCTGACGGATAACCCTCACATAACCCATTTATCCTGCATCCCCGAGATGCAGTATACATCATTTTCACATTCACATAAACTCACCCGCTCACTTGTGTGTCATGCAGGGAGACTAATGGCATCTGATATAGTTTCAGCATCTATTCATCCATTTTGTTCTCTTTAAAGTGTGGCGTGATTGTGAGGGGGAATGGTAAAATGCAGGTAAAAACCCATGTGAGAGGAAGAGGCAGTGCCTCCTTAGCACTGTGATTGGCTGATCATCTTTTAAATGCAATAATGCCCACCTATCATGCTCATAACTGGTCAGAAATTGGCCTTAATGGGTCAAAACTGGCGGAATCGGACAAGTGAAGCAGTGTTGCCAGTTGAATTTATATCTCACAATTCTGACTTTATCTCGCAATTCTGAGATGTAAACTCGCAATTCTGAGAAAAATGTCAGAATTGTGAGAATAAGGCCATGTGTCTACCAAAGCATTTTTATCCAGCTTAAAACGCTAGACGCTCTGCTGAAAATGCCTATCTGTGAGCGCTTGAGAGTGCTTCAGCAGCGATTTCGCAGATAATTTGTTTGACTAAAAATGTCGACACAGTGTAGAGTACTTGGTATGTATGTTCGGAGACCAGAAATATTAATTTCACATCAATTTTGTTCCGTTCTCTGCTTGTTGATGTCGTTGTATATCAAGAATGTTGTGACAGTCAGTTGGTGTTGTATTTGTCCCACCCCTCCTCCACTCTTATTGGACGGCTGACTAAAAAGTGACAGTGATAAGTGATTTTACTCAAAGTTGAACATTCTTCAACTCGAGGCAACCGGTAAAAAATGCAGAGCGCTCAGCGCTTCGGTGTGAAAAAACACTCAACGCCTCGTTATGGTCCTGGCATTCAAAAAACGGGGTGCTCCCACTGGAAAAAATGCTTTGGTGGACACACGGCCTAAAAGTCGCAATGATCTTTTAAATTTGCTTCATTCCGTGGCGGAAACACATTCTGTACTATTGAAACAGTAAGCATTTGGCCTCATTCACTTCAGTTGTAAGGGTCTCACTGATTTTTGCTTTGTTTTTTAACATTTTTGTGGTAATCAACGCTGAACTCTGAATATTCTTTAATACTGTTATAAAAATAAGGGCAAAGTCTCATTTGCTGTCATTAAGTATTAAAATAGCAAAATTCTATACGTTAGAGAGCGTACAAACCGAGATGCTTTTCTGATTGGCTGCTTTAGCATTTTTGATTTCTTTTGCTGATTGATGTTTTATTGGGCTATTCTATAGCTTGTTTCTGCTACTAAATAAAAAAATAAAAAAGGTAATTGCGACTTTTTGTCTCACAATTCTGCCTTTTTTTTCTCAGAATTGCAAGATTTAAACTGGCAATTGCGAGTCATAAAGTCAGAATTGTGGGATATAAACTCACAATTGTGAGTTATAAAGTCAGAATTGCAAGATAAACTTTTGCGATTTATATCTCACAGTTCTGACTTTTTTCTCAGAATTGTGGGTTTATACACTATCAGTCAAAAGTTTGGAAACGGTAAGATTTTAAATGTTTTTAAAAGATGTTTCGTCTGCTCACCAAGGCTGCATTTATTTCATAATAAATACAGAAAAAACAATAATATTGTGAATTATTATTACAATTTAAAATTGTGGTTTTCTATTTTAATATACTTTAATTTATTTTATAATTTATAATTTATTTTTTTTGTGATGCAAAGCTGAATTGTCAGCATCATTACTCCAGTCTTCAATGTCACATGATCCTTCAGAAATCATTGTAATATGCTGATTTATTATCAATGTTGGAAACAGTTGTGCTGCTTAATATTATTTTATAACCTGTGATACTTTTTCAGGATTCTTTGATGAATAAAAAGTTAAAAAATATCAGCATTTATTTAAAATAGAAATCTTTTGTAACAATATACACTACCGTTCAAAAGTTTGGGGTTAGTAATTTTTTTTCTTTCTTTTTTTTTTAAAGAAATTAATACTTTAGTATTCAGCACGGATGTGTTAAGTTGATAAAAAGTGATAGTAAAGATTTATATTGTTAGAAAAGATTTATATTTTGAATAATTGCTGTTCTTTTTAACCTTTTATTCATCAATGAATCCTGAAAAAAGTATCACAGGTTCCAAAAATATGAAAAATATAACACAACTGTTTTCAACATTGAAAATAACTGAGTATCAAATCAGCATATTAGAATGATTTCTGAAGGATCATGTGACACTGAAGACTGGAGTAATGATGCTGAAAATTCAGCTTTGCATCACAGAAATAAATTATATTTTTAAAGTATATTAAAATAGAAAACCATAATTTTAAATTGTAATAATATTTCACAATATTATTGTTTTTTCTGTATTTATTATTAAATAAATGCAGCCTTAATGAGCATAAGAGACTTTGTTCAAAAACATTAAAAATAGTAATGTTTCCAAACTTTTGACTGGTAGTGTATCTAGCAATTCTGACTTTATAACTCGCAATTCTAACTTTATATCTTGCCATTCTGAGAAAAAATGTCAGAATTGTGAGAAAAAAAGTCACAATTACCTTTTTTCTTTAAGTAAGCTTCCGTACTCTTCAGATATCACCATAGATAAACTCATATCGGTGTACTAGTTTGTAACGTGTAATAGGCTGATATATTAGTGGTGTTGTGAAGCTTTGCTGATGGCTTCTATTGTTCTGGAGTATCTACTTGAACAATAGCAGCTTTCAACAGAGCCAATGTTGTTCTGTGTGTGTTAAAGCTCAGCGTGAAAGAAGAGATGTGAGTATAATCCTTCAGTGACTCGCGCTGAAATAGAGATGTCTGCAAGACACACACACACTTAGGGACTTCTGAGGAAATCCTTGGAGTTTCCAAGGTGACCGGTGTTCCGGCGCTAAGGATTAGAGCGCGTCATCAGACGGATTCTGAGTCTGACTGAGGCACTATCAGATTCACCTCACTCTCAGGAAGGTTTATCTGGAGATGTGGTTTTGTGGTAAACCGTCGGGAGCTGTTGAGCTGTCTTACGGTTTGGACAGGTTCGCTGTGATTTCGCTTTCCGTGCCAGACGTTCTTCTCAATGAGGGTCTTTGTGCCGTGCTGCTAATTTTAGCTCCGGAATATTTTACCCAACTGCCAAACTGGACGGCCGTAAAAGCCAATGCACTGTGAAGTCTTTCCCCTGTGGTTCAGCACAACTCTGTGTGTGTGTGTGTGTTGTCCTGACTGTATAGTTTGTGTGTTTTTCCCCCTTTCCTCTAGAGTGTTAACAAACACATCTAGTTCTGTGCTGTGTATTTTTTGTGATTAAACTTGGCGGATGATAAAATAGGCCAAAAAATTCTTGAGACCATGTTGCAAGTGTGCAATATGTGGCTGATTTAATGAACTATCCAAAGCAGAAAACTTGATTCCTACAGGTTGGTTCATTTGTTGAGTCATTCAGGTTAATGAGCAGAGAATTATGGGTAATTGCACCTGTCTGAGGCACTCACCAGTCACCACTAAAAAGCATCAGAAAATGACATGAATCCATAGTTTTCAGTCACGTGACTTGCACGGAGACCGGGCGGGCAAAACATCCATAGAACTGCATTACAGGCTTGTCAGTTTTTCATCTCAATGAAATGAAAGTTTTGGGCACCTGTGATCCATATCCGGCACCTGCTGCAGTATTTCAATCACTGAAAACAGCAAGATGTTCTAGAACGCTTAATGTGAAAAACACTTAAAGTGCCTTAAACAGTGATATTGAAAGATTAAATCCAGTACAAACCTTATTGATGATGAATATACAGTCGAGATGAGCATTTTTATGGCAAGTGTTTTTAGGGCCCGAGCACTGATGGTGTGAGGACCCTATTGTAATTGCTCAGTCAATTCTTCTTCTTCTCTGAAATGAATTGCATTTTTGAGGGCCTAAACATGCTCAAAAACTCGCCTCAGAAGTGGTGAAAATTTACGTCTGATATGGGTTTCAGAATTAGGTGTGGCAAAATGGCTCGATAGCGCCACCTACAAAATTTCAATTAAGCGCCCTTTGCGCTACGTTTCACGTACAAGTATGAAATTTGGTACACACATGTAACAGCCCAGTACCTACAAAAAAGTCCCTGGATGCAAAATCTGAAAACCCAACAAGAAGTGAGATTTTTTTTGAATTTTCTTTGCAAAATTTTTGCAGTTATTGCCATGTTGTGCTTTAACAAACTCCTCCTAGAGATTTTATCAGATCAACATCATATTTGGTCAGTCTAATCTAAAGGCCTTTGCAACGTTAAATTCGAAGATCTTGAGTTTTCCTTGAAGGACGTGTCCGTGGTGGCCTGACAAAATTCGATATTTTGCCATGAAACAGGAAGTTGTTGTAACTATAATATGTCCGATCTGCCCCAAACTTCACATATTTTATTAGAGTCATGGCCTGAAGACATTTACTTGCCAATATAAATAAAGTGTATACTGAATTTGGTCTTTTAATATCACCATCTTACTTCATTAGTACTTTGTACAAAATGTAAAAATCACTGGCAGGCAATGGAGGAAAGCCTTGTCCTGCCCTCCAAGTGGGTGTTCCTATAAGTTTGTGATGTCATGTGAAAACAGGACTGTTAAACAGACCGTAAACTAATAAGATAGAGAACATGAGCACCGTGTGCTCAGGCTCTGGCTGAGCTGTTCTCGGCGCCGTCAAAATAAAAGTCACAACAACAAGCGCAGTTTGTCACTTCAGAGTTCCTACTGGCGGTGCAAATGCAACCAGGAAAATGGCCCTTTAGTTCTCGGGGAACCACCCTGGTGGCTGGTTTCTATAGCTAAGTTCCTAGAACAACCCGGTGCGAAGCCCCAATTATTATACCATGCATATGTTTACTTTTTTTTTTTTTATTTAAAGAAGAAACTATACCAATGTAAAGTTGACATTTAAGGCTTAATGCTATAGAAAAGCAATAAAAAAAAAAATTCAGGAAGAGTGGTTTCAACTTTTGGTTTACAATGGTTTACAGCTATTCAAAACATCATTCAATGTAAATTGTGATAATCGTAATTAATAATCGCTATTACAATTTCAAAGGAATAATCGACAATTATGATTTTTGTCATAACCGTGCAGCCCTAGCCCACATATAAACTGATTCAGCTTTCACTGATAAACGGCAGTAAATTCAGTGTGTGTGTGAGGCAGAGAGAGCCGTGAATGTACAAAAATATTTGTTTTTGCCATACACGTTATAGCCCAGATTGAATTAGAGCTAATGTCTGTAACTCATTTAAACACAACCCCTCTCTCTCTCTCTCAGTATGAAAGGCTTTTCTTTCACAGATTCGATTACATTGACTGACTTGTGACTGGTGCTGATGTGGTTGTGTCTGAAGTCTTGTGTTTCACATTAGATGTTTTCTTTATCTGATTGGTGGAAACATGCTGTGACATGACATCAGAAATCAACAGCATCAGGCAGCTAATAATCAGCCAATAACCCTTTAACAGTTTTCTCAACCGATTGGTTCACCATAGTTTGGTAGCAGATTTTGCACATTTTCTTACCCATGGTAATCAATTCTCCATTCTCTGTTTAAGCAGGAAAATATTTGGATGTTTGAAGCTATTGAACTTCATATTGACTTGACATTGATGGGAGAGCAAAGGCTAAAACAAACACCCTCACAATGTCACTTTATTTTCCAAATATTTGTATATTTTCCAAATATTTGTTTCCAAATATAAGTATTTCTTTAACATAAAAACATTTATAGGAATGAATAAAAGTTTATTATTAAACAATGAAAAAATTGAAATCTTGTATGAGATCATATCACACATATTTAGTGGATTTTAAAGAAATGTAAAATATATTTTTTTTGGTTAACATGAACTAATAATGAACTGCACTTATGCAGTATTTATTCATCTTTGTTAATGTAAATTTCAACATTTACTAATACATTATTAAAATCTTGTTAACATAAGTTAATGCACTGTGAACTAACATGAACAAACAATGAACAACTGTATTTTCATTAACTAACGTTAACGAAGGTTAGAAAATACAGTAACAAATGTATTGCTCATGATTAGTACGTTAGTTAATACATTAACTAATGTTTAACTAATGAACCTTATTGTAAAGTTTTTTATAGGTTTTACTTATTTAAAAAAAAGATTTTATGTATATATATTATGATATAAAAAAACAAAAAAAAAAACAGTTTTGTAGATTTTACTTAAATAGGAAGTAATAATGCTAGTTTTCACTAGATGAGGGTGTTCTGGGTGATTATGGATTCAAATTAAAGAGTCTAAAAGCAAGTGTCATTTTATTATTTAAAAAGATATTATGATATTTTGTATCAAAGCAGGTGTAATTTATAAACAAAAAATGGGATATTTTGTGTACATATAATGCAATGACATTTTTTTTGTTTGACTTAAGCTATGGGATCCCATAAGTCATATTTGTTCATATTCATGTTGTCATATTTGCTTTGCTTGCCTTTGTAATTGTAAAACAATGGTATTGTTTGTTCCTACAGATTTCCAGTGCTGAAGGTTCGATGGTTCGTGGGAGCTAATGTATGCAGGACAGCGATACCTGTGCAGGTAAACGCAGTCGCACACTCTCAGCACAGCTTTACCTTACATATGCGTTCACTGCTGGTCGAGACCCTGCTGTAACGTAAAGTTTATACCACTGCAACGTGATCAACGCGGAAGCTTTAGGTAGGTACACCATAACCTATATGTGCGCAAACACTCTCCGTATTAGCAAAGAGAACGGGCAGGAGTCTCATATCTGTGGAGAGGAAGGGAGGTCAGAGGTCATGCTCGGGGGGCCCTGAGGTGGTTTTATGTTTCTGGTGAGTGTACAGACAACAGACAGACAACACTACACACATGATACTGCTCTGAATGCCAGTCTGTGAAGGGGAGATAAAGACGGTAGTGTGAACGGTAGAGAGAGGGTCGTCTGTGGCGTGATATGAGATCTGCATCTCGTAGTCGGTGACACGGACGCTCTATATTTGGGAGCTGAAGCACGACTGCTGACCCCTAGATCCACTCCACCACCTGCTCACACACACACCAGGGTTGTGTGTCATTGGGAACAGAGCACAACAGTCAGGTTCTGGAAGTAAAATCTCATTCATTTCCTTCATCGAGGAAGTGAGTTGTAATAAAAATGCTTAAATGGTTCAAGACAGATCTGTTGTAAGCATCTGAGATTGTTAAAGCATTAGTTCACTTCAGAATTCAAATTTCTTGATAATTTACTCACCCCCATGTCATCCAAGATGTTCATGTCTTTCTTTCTTTAGTTGAAAAGAAATTGTGGTTTTTGAGGAAAACATTCCAGGAGTTTTCTCCATATAGTGGACTTCACTGGGGTTCAACAGGTTGAAGGTCCAAATGTCAGTTTCAGTGCAGCTTCAAAGGGCTCTACACGATCCCAGACGAGGAATAAGGGTCTTATCTAGAGAAACGATCAGTCATTTTCTAAAACAAATTTAAATTTATATAATTTTAAAGCACAAATGCTCGTCTTGCACTAGCTCTGCGATGCGCCACGCATTACGTAATCACATTGGAAAGGTCACGCGTGACGTAGGCGGAAGTACAGATCCAGTGTCTACAAAGCGAACGTGCAAAGGCCAAGTCAAACGCCCTTTACAAAAAAGGTAAAACAACGATATTGGACGAGTTTGAAGTAGGAGGAGAAAATGAGATGGAGTTTTTCACCCTACCACGGTACTTCTGCGTCACGCGTGACCTTTCCAACGTGAATACATAATGCGTGGTGCATCGCAGAGCAGTGCAAGACGAGCATTTGTGGTTAAAGAGTATCGAATTTATTTTTTTTTTTAGAAAATGACCATTCGTTTCGCTAGATAAGACCCTTATTCCTCGTCTGGGATCATGTAGAGCCCTTTGAAGCTGCACTGAAACTGACATTTGGACCTTCAACCCACTGAACCTCGTTGAAGTCCACTATATGGAGAAAAATCCTGGAATGTTTTCCCCAAAAACCTTAATTTCTTTTCGACTGGAGAAAGAAAGACAAACATCTTGGATGACATGGTGGTGAGTAAATTATCAGAAAATTGTAATTCTGAAGTGAACTAATGCTTTAAGGGATGAAAATGCTTCTGTAGAAACCAAAAGTCAGTTTGATTTCAACTACCCTTAGTCCGTTTGAAGAACCACATTACCAATAATCCAAAAGAACTCAGTAGCAGCCGCCCACTTCCATGAAGCATTACAGATGACATAATTAGGTTGGTCTCATTGCACTTTTCATCTGTTTATATATTTTTATATATATTAATAAATACTATATGCTACTTTTGAATGGCTTTTAACAGAGAAATATGCTTTTTTGGCATCAATATGGTAGATGCGTCTTAACCAGCAGGGGCTAACCAGACAAACCTTGACCCCCAGGTCTGATGCATATTGCTCTTGAATATGGCAAGAATTTTCCAAAAATTATTTGGCTGCCCTAGTGAGAAGAAAATATATACTAAAATGTATTTGAAATACATTTGTTTTGTGCTAAGTATCCTACAAATACATTTACATATTTATCTGCTAAATTGGAACAACTAATTTTGTAATTGTGTATTTTTGTAATTCTTTAACTGCGGAAGTAGTGCTGAGGTCCAACTAAACATATACTGAAGTATATTTGATTGTGTTAAAGTGGAACTATTGCAAGTAGGTTCACTTTAAATATCTTGCATTTAAAGACTGATATTATAGAAAGATCATACAATCCTTATTAATAGTGATATTAAAACACTTTTAGGCATAATATTAAGAAATGTGCATTGTGCAATAAAGAAATACTCCAAATAAAGTTTAATTATAATTTTATATATCAGTAAGTCTTAAGTGATATGTCAATAAATATGTTAGTAGATTTGAAGTATACTTAATATGAAATAAATGAATTTAAATAGGTTTTGGTATAGTTTTTTTTTTTTTTTTTTACTAGGGTGGATTTGGGCCACGGTTTCAAGAAGTGTGCACACATTTTTATCAGTTCGCTGTGAAAAAAACTTGTCATGTTTACAAATTCCCAGGATGCTACAGTGAACGTGTATGAGTTGCACAAAATCTTTGAACAATAATCACAATTTTGTTTGAAGCATTTTATATCAATTAGATTCCTTTTTTTCCACACCTGTATGTGGTATGATCTATTTAAGATAAACCCACCACTAAATGACATGCAAAGACAAAACAAAGCAGTTGCCGCATTTACATATCGCTCAAACAATCTCTTCCTGTCTAAGTGGGCGGTTTGTGGTCAGACCGAGCTGACTGATATAAAGACACATGCACGCTTCAATTCCTCGTCCTTTCTCCTCTTGGTCTCTTTACTCCATTCATCTGCCTTTCTTTTCTTCCGGGTGGGATATTGTATGTTTTCACAGGCAGTCGATTTTTTTCACAGTGCCCTGACTGACTGATCCTAAGACAGAGGTCGAAGGTCATGTTCAGAGGTCCTGACCTCCAGTGGTATGCCTGTGTGGGGGTTGTTATCAGAGCTTTAAGTAGGATCCATTTGCGTAATTTTTTTTTTTTTTTGAGACGTGCAGGTGTAAAAACAGTTGAGGTTTTATGTCCAGACTGAAACATGTTGTGGAGATGTTTATGCCATTACCTGATTTGCTTTATTTTTTTTTGTGAATTGTGAAGTGGCTGCAGTTAATTCTTAGTGAATTCCCTATTGTTTAACAACCGATATTAGAGATTTTTTAAATGATCAGTATTGATATAATTTAACTTATTTTCTTAAATTTTTACATTTAGATTTCCTTTGCTTTCATCTAATGCTAATCTTCAAAAACACTAATATTTAAAAAATTCAAATTATAATTTTTTTGTTTAATTATCGGCCAGTTTCAGCCATATCAAGAAATGTATTTTTGGCTTATTTAAATGTACACTATGTAACTTTTTTTGTTTAAATTTTACAAGAATTATATAATGAGCGAGTACATCATGAATCCATCTTCCAAACCGTGTTTTGTCTTATGCAGTACGCCTATAATAAGTCTTTATATTCAGAATGTTTTAGACTGGGTGGGACGCTAACCACTGTGGAGTATCCCAGTTCCCTGCATGACTCGTCATAGACATAAACAGAGAGAAGTAGCTCCGGCTGCAGTGTTCTTTCACAAGACACATGCAGTTTTGTTTATTAACCGCTAGAGCACCAAAAGTTAGATAGTGTTCACCCAAATCACCCAGAATTTTAATATTGGTGCAACCCAACCATACATACCATTCATGAACAAAACTTTTCCAGGGTTCAAACCTACAATCTTTCTTTTACCATATTGATCTTTAACCACTATATAAATATTTAAGGTGAATAGGGGCTTCCTTTGACCACTTTTAGCACATTTACAAATGTCAAACATTTGCCCTTTAAACTCCTGACGATAACGAGGAAAAAGCAAAAATAGATCAAATAGAGTCTAAACAGACACATTTCTGTCTGCGTTCTGTCTTGTCATGTGTAATTGCCATCACTTCCTCTTGCCTTGTTGTCTGTTTCTTTCTCTCTCTGCTTAATGTTTTCTGCCCTCTGCAACCCTTTGCTTTTGTATCATTCTTTCTTTTCCTCTAATTGGCACCTCGTTATGGAATTCTTAATTGGAGGGATGAGCCAGGTGGCAGCGGAGCCGCGATGGCCCTCGTTAGTGTGTGAAAATGTGTGTGTGTTTGTCTTTGTTTAAGCAGAATAAATGTGGAGCAGCCTGCATGTGCTGATTATCTTCCATTCACCCATGTTGAACTCTAACACATTCCCCTCACGGCCCACTAACACACACACACACACACACTCACTCTGCCTCACTGTCTGTGTGCCATTGACCATTTCAACTGATCCTAGTCAATAATAAAATGCAAAACAACAAGCATTTAGTGCAATGAACCACTGTTAGGATAAATTTAGATGATAAACTTTGATTGTGTTCATGGAAATATGGGAATTCTGTCATTATTTACTCACCCTCTTGTTCAAACAAAAGTGTTACATGACCTCAACATGTGCGTGTTTTTTAATGATGCCCAGTTATCATTTTGCAACTAAAACAGTTATTTAGTATTTTTAGTGCAATTTTGTGTAAAAATATCTTCACATTTTGCAGTGTTTGGATTCAAAACATTAAGAAAGAAGGTATGGAAGCTTTTTTCCGCCATGAAATAAACAAAACCACAATTTCTTTTCAACTGAAGAAAGAAAGACATGAACATCTTGGATGACATTGGGGTGAGTAAATAATCAGGAAATTTTAATTCTGAAGTGAACTAATCCGACTTTTTATCTCACAATTCTGACTTTTTTCTCGCAATTGTGAGTTTATATCTCGCAATTCTGACTTCTTTGCTCAGAATTGCGAGATATAAACTCACAATTGCGAGTTATAAACTCACAATTGCGAGTTACAAAGTCAGAATTGCGTGATATAAAGTCAGAATTGTGAGATATAAACAATTGCGTGTTATAATGTGCAATTGGGAGGGAAAAAAGTTTTTTTTCGAGTTTTTGCGAGTTTATATCTCACAATTCTGACTATATAACTCGCAATTGCATATTATAAAGTCAGAATTTGCGAGATTTAAACTCGCAATTCTGATTAAAAAAAGTCATAAGACCTAACTGCGAGTTTATCATGCAATTCTGACTTTATAAGATGTAATTGCGAGTTTATATCTCGCAATTGTGAGAAAAAAAGTCAGAATTGCTACTTTTATATCTCACAATTCTTGCGACTTTATTACTCGCAATTGCTAGTCTCGCAGTTAGAAAGAAATAAAGAAATAAAGTCAGAATTGTGAGATGAAAACTCAGAATTGAATTGTGAGATAAAGTCGCCATTACTTTTTTTTTTTTGTGGCGGAAACAAGCTTCCATAAGAAAGTCAGATGCATTGCATTGTGGGATACAATATTTCTAGTATCCCTGCCGGTGCCGGAATACAGGTTGTGTCCTGTATATGTTGTAGTAGTGAGTATACCGTGCTCAGTATACTGCATTCTGTAAAAATAGTATTGTAGTATGCCATTCCAAACATAGCTTAGATTCAGACTGTCTCGTTTTGACCAATGAATTAAAAAGAACCAGTTCAAATGAATGATTCGGTCACAAATTGGACGTTACTAGTTGAACTATGTTTGCCTTGTGTGTTCATAGCTTATTGATAGCTGTGAATTCAGTGGCTCGCTGCTAAATAGTGGTCCAGAAAACACTGGTGTATATTGTGTATGTGATGGTATGTGACCAAACGGATGATCTCAAACAGGTGTGAGGTCGATGAAGCTCTTCAGGTCATTACACTGACCTCTGACCTTTCTCTCTGCAAACCCTGACCTTTGAGGGACTCTTTTGCACACACATACACACAGAAGCTCTGTTCCAGTGAGCTGCATCAGTGATGTTAAAAAAAAAAACACATAAATATCGAGCAAAACATTTAATTAGATTTAAATTTTAAATCTTTTATTGATACTTTTTGGTATTAAATAAATATATGAGTGGTAAGTATTTATAATTATAATTATAAAAACTTTTCTCTCACTTTGTCTGCCAGTGTTTTTTCCCAGTGAGCTTGTTGCAATGCATTGCTTTCACTGCAATACCAGATAAATGCAATGCTTACCTAGGAATTAGACCAAGATGTCTTTGAGTACAGCCTTTAAATAAGACCTACATAGGCAGCTCACTAGGTTTGGGAACATAGCCATTGTCTGAGCAGCTACAGGCTTAAACTGTTTATGCTTTTATTAGTTTCAGTGCTATTTAGGAGCTCTCAGTATTAGAAAGCATGCGTGTGTTGTTCAGACAGCTGAAGGTCTATTTTTTGCTGCTGATTCTTACACCTCCACATTTGGACTATCAACACCTCGCTTTATGACACACACCACATAATGGCAGCGACAACACACTCACCTCTCCTAATGGCATCAAAACACACACTCACATGAACCAAAAGCTGACAAACGCTCCTTTAACAGACTAACGCTGTTAGTCGCTTCTGTCAGCTGTGAAAACAGGAGCAAACATTTGGAAGATGAGTTTGTAGTGTGGGCCGGGTAACAGATGGAATGGATTGGCGGGTGTTAGTCAGGGTGTCATTGCCATTATGGCTTTAGTGGGGAATGTGTGTTTGCTGATTTGATACATTGGATTTGTCATTTAATCATCATAAACAGACATAAAATAAATGAAAACACTGTCGTTCTGCTCAAATCCCTAAGCTACCTCCCTACATTTTAAAGTAACTTAAAATTAGTGATGGGGATTCGACTCCAAAAGAGTCGATTCCTCAACTTTGAGTAGCCCTAGAGTCGGTGTCGACTCCAGCACAGGAATTGGCCCTTGTTGTTGACTCTGTTGCTGTGTCAGAAATCGATCACTTGTTCACTTATTCTCTAATTCCTGTATAAGGCACGACAGTTTAGTTAACTATATCAGCAAAGAGTGAACTAAATGAAGCAAGGAATTTGTGAAAGTCATTAAAGGGTTAGTTCACCCAAAAATGAAAATTCTGTCATTAATTACTCACCCTCATGTCGTTCCACACCCGTAAGACCTTCGTTCATCTTCAGAACACAAATTAAGATATTTTTGATAAAATCCGATGGCTCAGTGAGGCCTCCATTGCCAGCAAGATAATTAACACTTTCAAATGCCCAGAAAGCTACTAAAGACATATTTAAAACAGTTCATGCAACCTTAATATTATAAAGCGACAAGAATAATTTTATGCACCAAAAAAACAAAATAACGACTTTATTCAACAATATCTAGTGATGGGCGATTTCAAAACACTGCTTCATGAAGCTTCGAAGCTTTATGAATCTTTTGTTTCGAATCAGTGGTTTGGAGCGTGTATCAAACTGCCCTGGTCACGTGAACCGTTGAAATTTCGAAACGTTTCGCAACACTTATGACATAACGAAGCCTCGTTTACTGAAATCACGTGACTTTGGCAGTCTGATACATGCTCCAAACCACTGATTCGAAACAGAAGATTCGTAAAGCTTCGAAGCTTTAAAAAAAAGTTCTCGTTTGTTTAATTCTGACATCATATTCAAGCACAGCTGTTTTAAGGTGACTTTTACACATGTAAAGTTAGGTATTGGCAACTAGGTAACAACTTTGAAGCTACTCATCATTTCAAGGTAATGTCATCGATAAATTTGACTAATTTGGACAGACATGCCAAAAGTGTGTTGTTTTAATAAGGGGAATTTAAGGCTTCGTGTCGGGGGGTTGGGGATTTAGTGTGTAATAACGACTGCAATCTTGTAGTATAACCTTGTTTTGATGGTGAATGGAGTCAAGGAGTTGATTCCGTCGACTCCTTTGTTGAGAGTCTGAGTCAACAAGAAATGGTGTTCAAAAACTATTTTTCCTCTGTTTTGTCATGTATTTACAAGTGAAATAGGATATTTAACAAAAAAATGTAGGGTGGACTTTGCTTTGGACATTCATGGAAACACCAGCACTTGAGGGGAAAAATGGCGAATAGTGACAGAAAACTTGACAATTGGAGTGAAGAAGAGACCGTTTAATTCTTACCTTTTATATAAAAAAAAAAAAAACAGAAAAAAACTTGATATGAGGACGCGCAACGCTAGAACTTTTATATAAACAGGTTGTGTGCTGTCCTCGTCCAATCATTGACACTCACACCACAAATATGCAAAAAAGGTTTTTGGAATGTACAGTGTGAAATGTCAGCATATAAATACCCAGGATTAATTGTTAATCTTTGGTAAATCATGAGCAGTGTATCAAGATTGGAGATCGACCGATAGTGGATTTTACCGATAACGATAACTAGGTTGGACCACACTGGCAGATAACCGATTAATCAACTGATAGTTTTTAAAGTGGATACTGAATAAAAACAGCCATAGCATTGAAATTAGACATATGTATATCGTATGTATATTCTCACACGTTATTTGCTTTTATTTTAGAACAATTGATGATTATCTAATAAAAATAACTAAATATGTATTTACAGTGAAAAAAGAACTGAAATCGAATGTGTTTCTGATTTGTTTATATGTTTCTGTTGGCTGCATGACCATACAATTTGCTTTCTTTAAATGTGCAACTTCGCTGGCTAACGTGTATTTTTGTCACATTGTTTTAACCACTTGAGGCACTACTAATATTAGCGTCCTCAGCCTCGACAGCAAAAATAATTTCTCTACTAATGCATCATCTAGTCAACAAATTAATTCATTTATAATTATACTATATTATAATTAATATTAAAACATGTACTGTAGAGTACTGTATGCATACCGTTTCGTTGTTTATAGTTGCGTCCCAAATGACGCACTATACACTATGCACTTATACACTATGTACTTATGCACTATGTACTCATCCATGTAGTGTGTGGATTTTGTAAGGTTATTTTGTCATTTAACATCGGAGTCTGATAGCCACTCCCCCTCCACTACGTAATTAAAGCTGCGACAGTTGAGTGCATGAAGTGTCTAATATTCCACACTTCGTTTTTTCTGTTAATTTAGTTCATCATCCAGGTATTTAAAGTGTACTTTTCTTTTGGAATTTTCAGGTTGAACATACTACTTGCACTATTTATACTTAAAAACATAATAGAATAGGGCATAAGTACGCGAATTGGGATGTGAAGTGTCCCCCTCGTGTCAAAACAAACTCCACAAGACGTCAGTGAATTCGCCTCTAGAGGTCGCTCTTGTACTGTATAATGACAGCTGACCCTTCACTGCTGCTCTAGCAATGGACGCAACCTGGAAAAATATCGGTATGGATCATTGCTGGTACAATCGGTTATCTGTGCCCACTGATCAGTCAATCAACCTCTAATCAAGATAACCTAGGATTCCATTTACCTGGGGTTTAGAATGACCCAGGGTTAACTATTTCAAGTGTGAAAAGCCCTTCTGAATGTTTTAGGAGTGAGTTTGGTTGTCACTCCAGTTGATATCTGAACAAGATAAAGGGCTTAGAAGAAGAGTGACAACCATATTTAACAGCAGTGAGTATGTAGGAACATACTTTTTTTTTTTTTTTTTGCTCCAACTTCATTTGGACTGGGTTTGATATGTGTTAAAGGTCAACCTCGTACAAATTGGAAGAAGAGTCAAAGGTCAAAGCTCCATCACAGCTCGTTATGTTTGGCAGAAGTCTGTTTGTGTGTTTCACAGATTTACTGGTTGATTGGTTATCCAGAAGCCTCAGTAAGAGGGAGCCATGTTCATTTGACCTCTTTTTCTCTTTGTTTTGCTTGTTTATTAGTTTTAGTTAGCTCTCTCTCTCTCCTTTCTTGAACTGGTTGGATTGATCTGATCTGCACAGCCCGTTCTGCATTTTTATTGTAGTACCATTAACTGCAGAAACTATGGTGTTGTGGTGTTTTTGTTGATCTAGTTTAAATGTTAATTACCCATCAATTTTGATTTGTATTGAGCTGTCAATCAAATCACAAGCATGAAATAGTGGGTGTTTGAAATAGTACACTGTCTTACCACTATGTATACTATTTTTGTAGTATGCACAGTATGCAGACTGTCTGTTTTTGTAGTATGCACAGTATGCAAACTGTCCCGGATGATATTTGCCAGAATGTACAGTATAAGTTAGACTGGAATACTGTATCCCACAATGCAATGTACTTAACGTGCCATCTTTAATAGAATTCTTAACACCTTAACTCGTTATATATGATCAGGCTGCCAAAAGTTTAAGACACACTCTAAAAAATGGGTTAAAAACAACCCAAGTTGGGTAGAAAATGGACAAACCCAATGTTTTTTGTTTTAACTCAGCGGTTGGGTTAAATGTTTGACCAACTATATGGCTGGCTTAAAATGAACCCAAAATAGGTTGGAAATTAAAAATCAGACACATAATTACTAGAGGCAACAATAATCAAAAATGTGAATATTTATTAATTAGCAATTTAATAAATGTTTATGGTTTAATTATTATTCACTAAACTTCAATTAAACATCAATTAAACTTATTAATAAATGTTAATTTTCAACATACTTTAGGTTCATTTTAAGCAAGCAATACAGTAATTTTTTTTATCAATAGTTGAGTTAAAACTACCCGACAGGTTGGGCAAACATTTAACCCCACAGCTGGGTCAAAACAACCCAATCACTGGGTTTATCCATTTTCAACTTGGGTTGTTTTTAACCCAGCATTTTTTTAGAGTGCATTTTTACACACGCACACACACAAATAGGTTTTGTACTGTGCAGTATGCAGGACACAGTATGCTAGAATTCCATACAACTGGTGTGTTTGGTTAAAAAAGGGAATGGGAGGGTGAGTTGAAAATATGGGTGCGTGGTCTTAAAGTGGGGGGCGGGGTTTGGCCCAACTACACTGAGGCTACTGTGTGTAAGACTGTGAATAATCCCCTCCCCTCTCTCTCTCTCTCTCTCTCTCTCTCTCTCTCTCTTTCTCTCTCTCGCTGGGCAGTCAGTGTGAAGCTGTGATTTAGGCTGCTGTGGGGTGTGCAGTTTCTCACATTCTGTAGAGGACACACACGTACACACACACACACACACACTCAAGAGTGTGTTGAGTAGACAGCTGAGGGATTCACTCGCTCCCTGGAGTTGCGCACACGGAAGATGGATCTCTTGAGGACTTGCTTGCGTTGGGTCTGTGTGCTGGTCATTGGACTTCTGGGACTCGTGGAGGAGAACTTGGGTGAGTGTCAACCTTCAGAACATTTACTGACTGTGTGTTTCTAATGCAAGATTTGTAATGCAGCTGGTCTCTGCTCTACAGATCGCCAAACACGTATACTCAGATGTTGCTCTTTTATAGCTCATGATATTTTAATCGAGTTCTCAGTTGTTTCATCTAAGTATCAAGATGTTCTCCTAAAATTCCTTGGGAGAAATGAAAATGGATGAGTCAGTAGTTGACAATACAGTGAGAGTATAGAGCTATAAAACGAATATGGATAGCAGATCATTTGTTCTTGGGAAATACTTGTTAATTGCAGACTTTGGTATTTTGGCATAATTGAGCACATTATTAAGATCTCTTTTGGGACTTTATAGGAGACACATGAAATTACTAGGGTCTTTTTCTTTGGAGAAGTTTAAGTATCGATCATTGACGTGTCCCCCTTAATGTCTATGATGGTTACAGCCCTGTCTAGAAATGATTGAGATTAAAGAGATATCTGTGATATCTTATCTGTGATTTTTCTTTCCTATGAAGCATGCTTTAATTCTTTGTTAGTATGTATATGTGTTTATGGTGTTCTGTATTCTGGACTTTACCATCAGGCTTATACAAACCTCATAGTGATGGTGTGCCAAATGGTCAGCCAGGTGTTGCTGTGTGTTTCTCGTTTCATAGTGTGGTATCAGCCTCTCAGCTGCCCAACACTTGTTTTACACACAGTTGGAGGTCCGGCTTTGAAATCACTCAGAGTTTAATTTATACAACAGACTTTCGTTCTCTTACACACTTTTTTTTTGTGTGTGTGTTTTCTAGACTGACCTTGTTTTTTGTTTTGTTATATTAATAACCAATAACTGCCTTCCAGAAATAGGTTTAATTAATTGCATATTGAAGGACTCTAATTTTGTATTTGCTGTAATAAATGTTATTTAGCTATTGGTATTTTGAAACCAGAAATCAAAAAGTATTTGGACTCTGAAGTCACACTTAAAACTGTCTGAATGTCATTGCATTAGATTTGCTCAAATGCCGCAGGTTCCTTTACTTCACTAACTAACACTAACTCTTCACTTTTCTTCATTTTTTGCTCAATGTCTTTTAGTGGATGTATGAAGTCAGTTCTCCTCAAGTTCACACCGTTGTCATTTTTATCTTCACTTTGAGCAGTGTTTCTTTTTTTTTAATGATTTCAAACCTAACAAACTACTTCATTAGATGTTTTAGATTGTGACATTTATTTAATGATATTTTTAATTTGTTTATATAATATTTATTTAATAAATTAAATAATGTAAATAACTAAATATAAATAATAATATAATCAATAATATAATTATATATAAATATTTAATAAAATATAATATTGGCATTTAAATAGTATTAGAATTTATTGGTATTTATAATATAAATTAAATGAAATATAGAATTTTATAACTTAAAGTTTATATTATAGGGGACCTATAATGCCCCTATTACAAGATGTAATATAAGTCTCTGGTTTCCCCAGAATGTGTCTGAAGTTTCAGATCAAAATACCCCACAGATCATTTATTAAAGCTTGTCAAATTTGCCCCTATTTGGGTGTGAGCAAAAACACGCTGTTTTTGTGTGTGTCCATTTAAATGCAAATGAGCTGCTGCTCCCGACCCCCTTTCCAGAAGAGGGCGGAGCTTTAACAGCTTGTGCTTCGGTTGCTCAACAACAACAAAGTTGGAGAATCTCACGCAGCCGAAATGAGGATTGTCAGTAACGGTGTTCAGCCTTACATTGTTCAAACAGGAGTCGACACTGATGGAGAGACTCAGAAAGAAGTTACAACTTTTAGAATGAAACTGGACGTTTCTGAACGGTTAGTGGATAAATTGATGTAGTTGCTGTGGAGTTGATTCAACTCATTGACAAGCATGTGTCGTCATGTTAATCTTTTGTGCAAATCCAGTGTTGAATTGACCCTCGTTTGTGAAGCAGTCCGGTGTAAAATGACAGCATGGTAACAACACTGTACTACAACAACTCTTCCTCTTCTCTAAAGCAGCCCAACATGGCCTCACCCCCTTTGTTGTGTGTTCTCAGGGGCAGGGTTTATGTAAATTTTAGGGTTAGTGATGTCACCAACCCGGGAAGAAGCTTGTTGTAGTCCCTACCAGCTGTTTGTTGCAGTCCTTAAAAAGCAATTTCTGTAAAAGAAAAAAAAAAAGTGAAATCATAATCAAGGATATTACATTTTTGATGATTAAATTATAAATATTATTTAAAGAAAAATATTTATAATTTAATTCTATTTATCTAATGCAATGTCTTTTAGCCATTTGTAAGTGTGATTTAAGTGTTCAAATTCTCCTTGGAGCCACTGTATTTTAGTAACATTTTAATGTATTAAATCTAAGCTAGTGAAGGAAATTGACTGCTTTTATTCTTTTTGTTTTAGCCAGTATGTACACACATATTCACCTCTCTCTGCCTCTTTCTCCTCCTGAGCGGTAAAGAGAGAGTGAATGTTTCATCAACAGCCATTTCCATCATTTCCCATCCTATAATAACCTTCAGACACGGTCCAGAACTGTCTCCCAACACCCAGACGCACAATGAACTCATCCGCTGTCCACCGAGTGCAGCGGAGCCTGCGATGTCTCTGTCAGAGTTTATTTACAGTCCACAGCATCTCACCCTCTCCATTACTCCCACTGCCGCCACACAAACTCACGCATGTCGACCGGAGTGTCTGTCTATGCTGACTACATCCAGTCTGCCCTGTTGACAAGGCCATCGTATGTTTGTGTGTGTTTGGATACAGGTCTGCCGCTTGTGGAATATATAAACTACTGGGGTTGCACGAATAATTGAATAAAACCAAAATCACAATATATGCGATTATCAAATGTGTTTGAAGTTATAATACAGCAATAATAGTAACCATAATAATAATTACCTGTGAGAAACACAGAAAGTCTAAAGTTTCAGGTGAGAAAATAATAAAGGCCAAACCTTTCGGTCTTGAGGTTGTGTGATTATCTTCTCTGGACGTCTTCAGTCCTCAGTCACACCTCTCTGAATCTCTCACTTCCTGTTTGGCTTGGCAAGAGGGCATGTCTCGCATCCCAGAGGAAAAACTCTCTCACCTTTACTGCCCTGCCTGTCATCAGCGTTCTCATCACCTTCTCACCTCTTTTCCTGGGAGGTTTTGAGGTTTATTCTCTGGCTCTGATTGATAATGACCGTTATAGGTTTGTCTTTTTACTGTCAGCGACCACCTGTTGGATAAATGAAGTGATTTAGATTTAGTTTTACAGCATAGCCACTCTTGAAAGTTAATGTTCTGCTTTAAGTTGCTCACGGAGACTATATCATGGGCCGTCCAGCTGCAGTTGGTTTGCTGGCTGGAGTCCAGAAGACTGTGATGGACAGCCGGCAGATGCAGCTCCACACTGGATCTCTGGAGTGTGGGAAAGACAGAAGTGTTGAAGAGAGAAATAAAAGAAAACAAAAGCGTGTTTGAAACAGTACAATACCGAGAAACTGAGATTTGCTTGCATGTAATTTTGTTAGTCACGTATTCTGATGCCAAGTGGGAACACAGTACAGAGTGTACAAAGTCATACTCAAACATAGTGCAAAGGCCGGGACACACCAAGCTAACTTAAAAGAACCAGCGGCGACGAAAACTGACTATGTTGTCGCCACGCGTCGGCTGTGCTTCGGCCAAAAAGCTGCGCTTGGACACACCAAAAGGACTACAGTCGACTGTCAGCTAGCGTGTGTATTCTGCGCCTGCGTGTAAGGAAATAACTGTCTCTATTAGCAGGTATCAGTAGTCTATATTCGTCATTCAGAAAGGGAAACTGAAACTAGGACTGCAGATGCAAACCATAAACAAAGCAGCGCTCCCTTACCATTTTGAATGTCAATCATGCTGATCACTTTCTTCATTCCACTTGGCTCATATTATCATGAAAATATTTCGGCATTGGAATGCTCAGGTATGATGACGTAATATTAGAACAGCCTTCTGTCTGTGCCGTCTTGACTTCTTTGCTTGCTTTCTTCACTCTCGTGCACTGACTCGTTCGCTTGCCTGAACAGCCAATCAGAGATTGCCGATGCCAACGGACACCGATTCAACATGCACAATCGGCCAAAATACTCCCAACGATGTCCAACTAGTGCCGGCCAATGTAGATGTGAATGCTTGGCTTTCACATTACAAGCACATAGTCCTGTACACACTTAATGTATGTTTTTTTTTTTTTTTTTTATCACTTTGTTTTCATGCTTTTTAATTAACCCTTTGCTAAGCTCCGCCCCCCTTGGTTACTGTTGCTAACGCAGACAAGCTTTACAGGATGTTCCTTATGAATCAACTGGAGGTTTCTGTGAAAGGCATGATTTTTTTCAGTAAAACTTTCTCATAAAGTGGCCAAAACTGATTAGATATTATTCTTACGTAGGCTGGAACGTATTCTGACATTGGAGAGCATTTTTCTCTGCTTTTTCTCTCTACTAAAATTGTTAAATTGAACAGTAACATGATTAAAACTGCAGAGACTGAGAATCAATGGAGGTGAACGCTGCTTTCATCCTTTCTGAGTTCGTTGTATCACTGTTATGATTGACTTTTACTCTTTTTGAATAATTTCTGTAAAATTATGTTTAAAACTATCAAGCCAGACTTTGTAGTGTCAGCATAGATTATAATATTTTATTAAGATTTATTAAGATATGAACCTTACAAATCCAGCAAGTTTGGGGACAGTATGATTTTTTTTATTGTTTTTAAAAACTCTTTTGCTTACCAAGACTGCATTTATTTGATCAACAATACAGTAAAAACAGTAATATGTGAAATATCATTACAATTTAAAATAGCTGTTTGTCTATTTGAATATTTTTTTAAATGTAATTTATTCCTGTGATCAAAGCTGAATTTTCAGCATCATTACTCCAGTCTTCAGTGTCACATGATCCTTCAGAAATAATTTTCATATGGTGATTTGATGCTCAAGAAACATTTATTATTATCAATGTTGAAAACTGCTGTGCTGTTGTACCTTCGTACTTTTTGTCATGATTCTTTGATGAATAGAAAGTTCAAAAGAGCAGCATTTATTTAAAATTTAAATATTTTGTAACATAAAAGTCTTTACTGTCTTTTTTTTTTTTTTTTTTTTTTTTCAAATTTAATGCATCATTGCTAAAACAAAATTTACTGACCCCATACTTTTGAACCATAGTGTATATTTTATAGAAACTTCAGGAATAATGAAGATCGTGACAATTTTGAATGCTGCTCAGGTTTGTATGTGAGTCAGTCTGGAGCCTGAACTTTCTTGATTTATTAATGACTTTTTAATGATAGTGAACAGCGGTACTGCAAAGAGTAACACTCAGAAACAGCACTCTGTGAGTAGTCAGCCTGGAGCCTGTGCTGTAGTGTATTATTAATGGAGGTTAATGATGAGGAGCAACACTCATGTTCACATTCAAACCTCTGGGCATTTCTTGTCTTATTGGAGATTTTTGTACTCTATAATGTATAATCATTTAAATCTATTTATCTTAAAGATATGTGACATCCTTCCCTGTAAACTCTTCCGGTAATGACAAATGACTGTGGCCCTGTTAACACCTGGTGTTAAGATGCATTTTGGCTGATCGGATCACGAGTTTATGACGCTAAGGTGTAAACCGGTGTAAAACGTTTTAAATTTGTCCACTTTTGACCACAGAGGTTGTCGACTGGATTGCTTTGGTAGTGTAGAAGCTCATGTGGTCGTGTTTGAACAGCCTACTGCTCCGCCTAATCTCCACCTACTGACATAATGCATGAACATTATGAGAAGTGCGCTAGCCAGGCGGGATTTAAACTTTGTCAGCTGAAGACCCAAATTTAGTTTGAAGACAAAAAACGTATCAAGCACAATGTTCTCTCACCATTGCTGATTTCTAACACGCACTCACAGCGTTCGATCTTGTGGCTTTCAGAGCAGAAACGAAAGCTGTCTCTCTCTGTGTTTTTCCGTCATCTCCGGTCGCATTCATATGTAAATTGCGTGAGCTTTTGTCCATTAAACCGATAGATGTGAAAAAGCCCTTACATTTACCTGCTCATAGACCCTCCCCTTGAAGAAACCAGGACAGAAGTGGTTGAAAGTGGACAAAAGAGACGGATTAAAACACCAGGTGTAAACGGGAATGCGTCTCCCTCGTCTCTTTGTGATCTGATCAAACAAAACACATCTTAATACCAGGTGAAACGGGGCTTGTGATTGGTCCAGCCTGACCAGCGGTGAGAAAAGTAACAGGTAACATGACAACAGCTGTTTTGCAGTCATTTTCCAATTTAGGAAACGCTATATTAAAATTATATACATTTGATGAAATATATAAAATATAAAACATGTATTTAAAATTCAAATCAAATTATTATGTAGGGTCATCGTACCTGAACAATTAGACCATTCTATTATTATTAACAATTATGACAACTGGTCCATTCTTTAGCTTTATAGTATTTCAGGGATTCACAAACTTTTTTGTCAGCTAAACACCTTTAACATAAAAAAATTATTCGAAGTACCCACTGAGATTTAAATTTAATATTTCAATATAATAATAATTTAACAACACATTTGCATGTTCGCGGTTCTCTGATGTTGATTGATGGTCACATGACATTGAGGCACTGACACTTACATGCTTGTATCTTTGCAAAATGTAAGCTATATTATCACCCAGCTCTAATCTGCAAAATGCAACTATAAGGCATGAAGATATTAAGATGTTATAAACATTAAGGTCATGGGTTTATTTAATTTTATGTGTACATTAATTTGTATTAAAATATTGTTATATTTATTTATTTTAATTTTACATTTTTAAGATTTAATTAATTGTTAGCTTTTCATCAACTCACAAACCCCATTTTGGGGGAACTCTGTTCTGTTTCGCCCTTACCCAAGTGCATCGTGGGAAGGCAGCAGCTGGATTTGGTATTTGAAGGTGTTGTGTGTCAGTCCATCTTAATGCCTTTATCTTCTGTTCTTTATAATCTGCCTTCTCTTTCATCTATCTTTAGTATTGACCCCGTCCATGGACACACCTGTTCCCACCTTTCATTTCTCGTCTGATACGTAGGCTGAATGTTCCAGCGCCCCACCTGGACGACCAGCTGAGGGTTTATGTGCCTTCTTTTATTTCAGTTTGTGCTGAAAGGATCTGATGCAGTAATCATGAACAGGTTTCACAACAGAAAGTGAGAAGTGTGAAATGGCTTTTTTCTTATGTTGAAATATTTGCTGGTAAAACAGAAATTTTGGGCAGGACCTATTGAAAGGCTTACCTACTTTTTTTTCTAAATATCCAAAAGCTTTGGTTTATAGCCGTCAGCCATGACTTGCTACTTATTGACTGGTGGGATGCCCATTAGTGCAAGATGAGTTATGAATATTTATAGTTTTGAAGACTGCACATTTTATTTTCTTGTATTGAAGACTGTACATTTTAAACAGGACTCTGCCAAGTTAATTTGATTTGGATTTTTTTTTTTTTACCTCAAAGCTGAAAAAAAGTCTAAATATTTCTAAAAATGTCTTGAAGGTCTTTAAGTTGGCATAAACAAAGAATGCATTTTTTTTTTTTTTTTTATCTGCACTATTTTATAATTTTGTTTTTCTATATACAGATGTGTCATGTGCCATGTAAATTGCGCTTTGTTGGGCATGTCAATTCAAAAGTTCTTCAACTTTTGCATTGATACAGCATCAACTCTGCATCACTATTGTTCAATTTTTAAATAATGGACCAATCAGAAGCAACAATGTCATTTGTCTGCTACAATAATATCAGAGATGATGTTAATACATTTCTTATTATTTTACAGCTGGAAAGTAATTGTTAGATTGCCAGGTTACTAGTTACTCTGGTTGCTTGTTAGTTTGCTTAACATGAAACAGCTCTTCAGCTATCTGCACCCATAGCACCTGACTATTTACCATTGAATAGGTATGTTTACATGTCAGGGACTATTTTTTCCAGTGGAAAGATGACAGTTTAAAGAAATCAATGTTTTAGTATAAATGTATGCCCTTAAAGGATTAGTTTACTTTAAAATGAAAATTACCCCAAGATTTACTCACCCTAAAGCCATCCTAGGTGTATATGACTTTAATCTTTCTGATGAACACAATCAGAGTTATATTAATAAACATCCTGACGCATCCAGGCTTTATAATGGCAGTGAACGGGACCAATGAGTATGAAGCTCAAGAAAGTGCATCCATCCATCATAAACATACTCCACATGGCTTCTGGGGGTTAATAAAGGGCTTCTGAAGTGAAGCGATGTGTTTGTGTAAGAAAAATATCCATATTTGACAAGTTATAAAGTAAAATATCTAGCTTCCACCAAACCGCCCTCCATATTCCACTTAGGGAAAAAGTGTAACTGACGTCGCATCAGTTAACCTTTTTCCGTAAGTTGAATACGGAAGGCGTAGGACGTAACGTTAGCGTTTTGAAATGTGAGAGGCGTTACACTTTCTTCCTAAGTTGAATACGGAAGGCGGTTTGGTGGAAGCTAGATATTTTACTTCATAACTTGTTAAATATGGATATTTTTCTTACACAAATGCATCGCTTCACTTCAGAAGGCCGTTATTAACCCCCGGAGCCGTGTGGAGTATGTTTATGATGGAGGCACCTTCTTCAGCTTCATACTATGAGTCATGCCTAAAGGTGCAGTCATATTAACAAAATTTCAGTGAAAAAAACGTCTATTGTATATTTTCAATAGTGTAGCAATGCATGAAGAACAGCTCACACAGAAGTCACGTTCAAACTAGACAGCTTTTTCTGTTGCAAAATGTGTGACATTCACCCTCGTGCAAAAATCACTTGGATTCCGAATGACTGTATTTTGCCTGTGAAAAATTGCTAAACAATGTGACTGGATGACATACAAGAACAGGTCCTGTGTGTACACCCACTAATGCTTAGTCTGGTAGTGAAAGATGCATTAGTAAAGTTTAAATAGAAACCCTTCTTTCTCTTTCTGTTTCCTTTTGTTTTGGCCAGAGGGTCTTTCTTGTTTCTCTCATGTCATCGAAAGAGTCTTCAAATGGAAGTTTGAGTTTTCCTTCTGCTGTTTATTTGAAAGTGCTGTGTTTATTTTATATTTCATAGAGTGTGGCGGCTGTGGTGTGTGTGTGTGTGTGTGTGTGTGTGTGTGTGTGTCCCCGTGTGAAGGGTCGCTGGAATGTTCAGGGTCAGGTGATTGAGTTTCAAGATGACCTTGTAAATTACATCTCGGCATAAACATACACACAAGGCAACGGTTTGCACATGAGCCTTCTGCGCAGTCATCCCTCATGCTCACGGTGTGTTGATAGCAGCGTTCAGTGGTTGTTTGCTGGCTTAATATGGTGTCTGTGGGTGTTTATATGAAGTGATGTTAGCAACCTCTGTTGACTGTGTGAGTGTCAGATAAAGGCAGTTGCAGTCTCATCACCCTACAGCAACCTTATGTCATCTCAAGATGTTTAATCGCTTCTAGTAAATTGAAATCAAGGTTATCACTGTCACACCAGCTAATTAACATGATAGAACAGTCTGTTTTTACCAAGAGTCAAAATCACTTGGAACTCCAGACGCCGTTTCATTCCAGATATGAGTGGAATTTTCTTTATTTACATAACAGACAGTTGCTGAACTCGCTCAGGAGCCATGGAAACAGACGGGTCTGAAACCAGGGGTGCGTTTTAGACATCACCGAACAAGAGACACGGTCAGCCTGTTATGACTGCAGATGTATGTTACATGTATGTTCTAGTTAGGAAATGTGTTTATACCAATACCGTTACAATGGAAGGCTGTCTGTGCAAAGTAATAGAGTCTTCCAAGTTCCAACTCTTTATTGTTCAGTTTCAGCCCTGTTTTCTTTTGCTTTGCTTCTACAGAATAACCAAAATGAATGTGGATGTTCTGTAAAATATTTTCAATAACACATATTCAAAGGTTCAAATCAAAAGTAGTTAGCTTTTCAGCTCAAACAACATTTTTCTAAAACTACTGTACACACAAACACACACACATGCGCGCGTTGGGTTTTCATGTTTCATGGGGACTTTCCATAGGCTGTACAAACTCCTAAACCTACCCATCACAGGAAACTTTCTGCATTTTTTTTATTTTCAAAAAACATCACTTTGTATGTTTTATAAGCTGTTTTCCTCATGGGGACCATAAAATATCCCCACAAGGATAACTTGTTAGACAACCTCAGCTCAAATAGCTTTTTTGTTTTGTTTTGTTTTGTTTTGTTTTGTTTTGTTTTGTTTTGTTTTGTTTTGTTTTGTTTTGTTTTGTTTTGTTTTGTTTTGTTTTGTTTTGTTTTGTTTTGGTTTGGTTTGGTTTTGTTGTATTATTTTTTTATTATTTTATTACAAAAGATTTAATGTTGGTGCTTTAATAAAAATTGGGATGCACCGATGTATTGCATTAGTAATGCATAAGTTAAGTTCCTTGAGCTTAAAGAGTAGTCCCTTCTTATAATTTAAATTTTTTTTTACAAAAGAATCCATTCAGCAGCTGAAGCAAAAATATATCTTTGCAGTTCTGCCTTTAAACCCTCTGACCTGCTTGTCTGCTATTCTTCTATTGTAAGTGCATCACTGCAGGCACGTTTCCTATTTGCTTTTACAAACTGAGGGATGAGTCGACATTATTGTCTGTGGTAATCAACAGCATTCCCCAGATGCGGCATATAGACATTAGGCTCCTTTAAATCTTCATAATAGATTCACACACATAGACAAGACTGTGAATGTGGAGCAGGAAGCAGATTTCCGGAGCAGTCGGGCTTCTCTGACAGATTCGCAGTGATTATTTGGCTGTGTGAAGGAATGAAAAGTGTCTCTTTGTGTGAAAATCTGTCCTCAGGGGTTTTATTCAACCATCAGACTGACAGAGAGAGAAAAGGAGATTTTGATTGAGTTCTGGCCCATTCAGACGGCCGGTCTTGCTTGACAAAGCCCAGCAGATAAAGACACAGTTGTAGCTCTCTTTTGTCGGTTCTTAATCTATTATCCTGTCTTATCTTTTCTTCTGCTCATTGCAGTTTCACTTTCTTGCATGTGTTGTATTGATCTTTTTCTTTTCACCCGTGTATACTCATTATCTTCAGACCCCTGTGGGTTTGATTGATGGATCTAGGTTTTGATTGACAGGTCTATAAGGCTCGACTGTGGCATACTGATGTGGTTGGATTTTGGTTTGGGTTAAAGGTCATACCTCTTTCTGGTGGAGCGTATGTGTGGATATGTTACTTGAAACACACACACTCACATGTGCGCCTTGCTGTGTAATTGGGGACACCCTGTTGACTTCTATTGTTATTTAATTCAGCTAATTATAATAACTATAGAATGTCTTAAAATACATCTAATCCCAAAATAGTAAAATCCAACCTTTTCATTTTTAGATGTGGATCAAGACATTTGAGTCTCTTTGAATCAAACCATTTTACTTGCTTTTTGTAAATTAAAATTTCATTTCATATATTATTTTTATTTTTGACTTGTAATTGCTAAAATCTTCTCCTAATATCTTCTTCTTCTAAATGCATTTTTGGATGGGATGAAGACATATTTAGTCTCTTCATGAAACATTTTATTTATGTTTTTAAGTAGCTTTTTTAAACACAAAATTATGTATTTAGGATATATTTACATACATGTTAGGATATATATTTTTTAAAATAGGTCAAATAAAATAATAATAAAATTTTGATTCTTTGCAGTTTTATGTATTAAGCATAAACAAACTAAACTTTTTAATAATAAAAACAAATTAATTATACATTCTCAAGAATAAAACCATCTTTTTGTTAAAATGTTAATTTTTTTAATTTATTAATTTTTATATTCTATGTTTTTCTGTTGGCATACAGAACATTTCTTGCATTTGTGAAGCGAAACACAAAGACTCGTGGTATTATTCGGTCAGCACATACATTTAGCTGATCACAGTGGAATATGGAATATATTTCATTTTTCTTTTACCATTACATTATCTGTCTATCAACCTTCTACGCACACCTTGGCAATAGAATTGCCATTGGCTAGTATATTTTTTTTAGTTTACTCGCCAGACTGATATATATATATTGATGAAGAGCGAAACTGTCAAGTGCTCAGAGTGTTCATTGAGTGAAAATATAAAATCTAAGAATTTATTAGCCAATGGCTAATGATATACATTATTTAGTCACCCAGAATGAAGATTTAGTCGCATATGCGAGTGATTTACTCACATTGTAGAGGGTTGGTCTGTGTAACTCTTCATGTCTTATATAATAAAGTTTCTAATATTGTGTTTGTCTGAGTATAATCGGTTTAAATGTACTGTTTGTTCAGAACAAATTTGTTTCAGTAGGGCTTGCACGACTACTCATTTTACTAATTGACTACTCATCCAGAAAAGTAGTCAAATAGTTGGCGAGTCGGTGTTTACATTATGTAAATGACTCACCACACAGCTCTGACAGCCAGATGGAGAGTGACGCAGGTGAGAAACCATGCATCGCGTATCTCCATTGCCAGATTCATGCCGCTTACCTTGTTATGAACAGAGTCAAAAACAGCCATGGCACTAGTTTATTTCTGTCAGCCTCTGGGTTAGTTAAAGGAGTGATTTTTTTTTTTTAATACAGAGTTAGAAGTTTGTAGCAAAAGTAGTTGTGAAAAAATGTGAAATCAATAACTATTCAAGCAAAGACCAAACAAACTAAAAGCTCGTTCTGCAGCATGTTGTTGACCGTATACGTTGTGCGTCACTGTAAGCTGAACAGTCTCCGGTTAGCAGTTATAAATGAGCTGTTCTGTTTATACGTTACGTCTCGCAGCAGTGACTGTGTTTACGACTGTTTTCACAGGGCTTTCTTAACTATGCAAGCGAGGGCCAAATCCGTCTGCGTTTATGTGTGTATGTGTTTCATGAAGTGTGCATATGTGAAATTATTAATGTATCAGACAGGGATGGGATGAGATATTGAGCAGTGCATCAGACTCACGGTGTGTGGGAAACCGTGAGTGTTTATGTCCCGGGGCCCCTTACATCCCTTACATGAATGAGTCTTACTGTATACATTCACATGTCTGTGTAAGTGTGTCTGTACTTTGTAGGATTAAAGTTGTCCTGTAATAATGTGTGTTCGACATACTAGGATGCTTTTAGACACACACACAGACTAGCCTCCATTCTGTATCCAGACTAAAGTTTAGACTAGTGATGGTTTGTAATAGAGAGAGTGAAAGACAAGAATAGTTTGTTGAAAGAGACTTAACACACTAAATATAATGTCAGAAGATCATTATTGCAAAATAAACCCAGACAGTGTGAGCAATGCAACTGTTATGTAATATGGCTGTACATTATGGACATGGAGTATTGATTTGAGGTGAATTTTTATATTAAATGTATTTTATCTATTTTAAATATATTTAGTTTGTGTGTGTGTGTGTGTGTGTGTGTATATACACACCACACACATATATATATATATATATATATATATATATATATATATATATAAATATATGCTGTATATGTATATATAAAACATTAGTTTCCACTAAACATAGGTAAACCAAACTTTGCATATAGTTTCTCAACTATATCATAAAAGATATTAATTGATTTGTTTATATTGTATTTAATGTCTGATTTATTATACAGTCTGTGTTTACAGATGGGCAAAAACATGTTTTACATGGGGTCTAATTTTTTTTTTTTTTTTTTTACTTTGTATGAACATGATTTTGTAGCATAATTATACAGGAATATTTGACTACTTAATGTCACACTCAAACTATCAGAATTAAATGTTACAGAGAGCCGTGAAATAAGCAACTTTATTTTATGTCTTGATGTCAAAATTATATACACCATCCCTCAGCAACCCCCTCTCTCTTTAACAGCTCACAGATGTGGAGTTATTTTGACTGAAGGGTGTTTGCTCAGCTTCTATAAGCACCTTTGTGGTCGTTTAAAACTGTGTGTGTGTGTCTGTTCGGTTGTATGTGCAAGTTTTAGAGGGAGAAGAAAGCACACACATCAATTTTACAGCCCTGTATCGTAATTTTGTGTTTCTTACTTTTCACCCAAAGTGACTTACTATGCACTAATTACAGCAGCAATAACCTGGGGTTAAGTGTCTCACTCATCGAAACAAAAGCACAATTGTGCTCTCAGCAAGGTTATTATAGTTTATATAGTTTTTCAATTTGTTTTATTTTGGTTTGTTTTTGTCAATTTAATTTTTATAAATATATAATTTAAATATATATATAAATTAGTGTTATATATTAAAAGTGTTATTATATTTAACATTTTATTCTGCCAAAGTTAACAGTTAATACTAATAATTCATGATTATTTTTTATTTTATTGTTATTTTGTTTTGAGGCAATGAAAAATTTAGTTTAAATTTAAATTTGTCCAATTATTGTTTTTATTTCAGTTTTACACAACAGAAAATACTTTGCCTAATTAATCCAGTTTATCACCAAATTTTTTAGGATGGAATCTGCAATCTATGATTTTGCAGTCTAGATCCCTTTAATCTGCCACCACTTCTTGTGTTCTGAAACCTTGATGGCCATGAGAAGTCTTTTCAAATTAGGGCTGTGTGATTGTTTTTAATTGTTTTGATGAATATTATTGTTTGAATATTGACTGTGGTATCATAATCATTTGGGTCCACACTAGAAATTTCCTGATGAAATGATCATAAACATGTCCAGTTGTTTCATGGCCAATTAAAAACGCAATATCTTTTTTATTTGTTTGATTAATCAATCTTGAAGTGATTTTCTTTCACTTCGAAAATGTTTTCCATATAAACACATCAGTAGTACTTTTTACACGTCTATCTTTGATGTCCATCTGTCCTTGACTGCTTACTCCTTCTTCAAACAAACTTAAATAACTTCTTCATATCGCTCCAAAACAAGTGACAGACTGTCCAACATTCATTTCCATCTTTTAGTTTAATTTGTAAAGTGTCTCAGGGCCGTTTCTCTCTGTGAATATTTGAAGATGAAAGAGTGAGAATGATGTGATATTTGCAGCCATATTTTCCCCAGGTGCCATAAATATACTTCAAAGCTGTGTGTTTTGATCCTGAGAGTCTGGAAGTATGGAGTAATTATTCATTTCGGTCTCTCATCACTATTTTTAATCTGTAAATAGGAGGGAAGGAAATAAAGGACATTTTTGAGTTGGATAAATGTTGGGTGAGTTTCTGACAGACATGTTTTGTAAGGCAGCTAACTGACTTATTTCCAATTCCTGTACGTCTCCAGCTAATGTTCTGGACACCATGCTGCTGAGAAATTCTGGGAAGGTGGAAGAACATCAGGAGACAGGAAGTGATGCACCGGCTCTACCTCAGCGCTTCCTGTGGTGTTACTGTTATCATCACTGCCCTGAGGATTCGACTAATAACACATGCAGGTATCAGGACACATGCCACCTCACTTACTGTACTGCTAGCACACGTACTGTACACAGCATTACATGTGTGTCGTGTGTTCAGGACGGATGGGTACTGCTTCACCATGGTGGAGGAAGAGGGTGGAACGGCTGTGGTGACGTCAGGTTGTCTGGGTCTGGTCGGATCAGAGTTTCAGTGCCGAGTGAGTCATAAACTACTCTAATTTCCAAAATAAACAACTTAAGTGTTAGTGCATCAGTCCTCAAGCACTGACAAAACAAAAACCTTATATAACCAACAGTAAATTAAATGCCCACTTACAGTAACAAACTCATGTATTGCTCCTCAACTGGCACCAAAAATTACAATTCTGTCATTTATTCACCCTTATGTAGCGGAGTAAAAAAAAAAAAAAAAAAGTATAATTGCCACTTTATATCTCACAATTCTGACTTTGTATGTCACTATGCAACTTTGTTTCTTAAAATTGCAAGAATTAAATCAGAATTGTGACATATAAAGTTGCAATTGCACTAAAGTTTGGGGTCAGAATTGTTTTTTAAGAATACTTTTATTCAGCAAAGATACAAAAGTGATAGTAAAGACTTTTGTTTTGTAACAAAAGCTCCAAACTTTTGAACAGTAGTGTACTTTTTTTATTATTTTTTTTTATTCCATGGTGGAAATGAGCTTCCATAATCATGATTTTCTTTCTTCCATGCAAAACAAATAAAGATAGTTTAGCAATTTAACAGCTGCTCTTTTCCATATTATTTCCAATCTCATGTTAATCTTGAGTACATATAGAGTAACAATGCATCCTTCTTATCTCCGAAAAGTCTTTAGTTTTGTCGTATTTATAAAAGATAGATACGCTAAACCGAGTCTTTCCGGAAAAAGCCGAGATCCTGGAGGCGTATCTGTAGGGATGGGCGATACCGCTTATTTTGTTTTCGATACGATACTGATACTTTCAAGGCCAATATCGCCGATATCGATATCGATACCGATACCGATACCAATACGATACCTCTAATCTGAACTTAAGTTATTAAATTATTAATAATTTAAGTCCTTAAATTATTGAATTACTATGAGTAAAATGGGTAATGATACCCACTTAACATTATATTTGAAAGGTATTTTAACATTCAGTATACGCCTTAATTGCAACTTATTACATTATATTTTTGTTTACACATGGTTAAAATGTTTACTTGTAGTGGTAACCATGGAAATCTACAAATACTGTAGGCCTAGCTGAACTATGGTCACTGTAGTAATGGTTCATTTACATAAGGGACTGCCAGTGACAGGCTGTTGTAATTGCAAAAACTATGTAGGCTACTATTTCATTTTGTTTGTTGTGAAATAACTCAAACATAGCCTATTATGTTGTTTTTGTACAGTGTATTTAAGTGTATTTGGCACAGAAATACTCCATCATACGTCCAGCTCGTGTTTTGAAACTTTGGCCATGTTTAGCATGAGAATCTGACTCTTCAACAGTGTAAATAAGTCAGAATGCATGAAATAGCATTACACCCCCCCTTTAAAGTGAATGGTTATTTATACTGCCAAGCCCCAAAACTCACCATAAAAGTAGTCTATAGTACATATTTTGAGCAAACTATTCCTTTACACTTCTCTGTATCATAACACAACATAAAATCCAAAACTGAATACAACATAAAATACAAAACCGATATCTTAATACATGTCCCTGGTCTTATTATGCGCAAAAAAAAAAAAAAAAAATCAGAATTATATATGTAATTATTAATAAATTAAAAATGTAATTTTTTTTCTGCCAAACAGAAATGAAAAATGATATTAACCAATCATATCATCGCTTATTTTTCCCCACTCATTTTAAGTACCACCCCTACAGTATATTATCTCATGCTGCGTGTTCTGTTTCACTCGAAATATGTCACATTAAAGAAGTTAAAAATGAGTTGCATGTGCGGTTTCATTGTGCCTATTTCTGAACCTAAAATATCCTGATGTGTTAATATAATGTGTGTTTGTGTATGTTTAGGACACGGGGAGCTCTAAGCAGCGGCGAGCACTAGAGTGCTGCACAGATCAGGACTACTGCAACAGAGACTTACACCCAACACTGCCTCCCCTACGAACACCCAGTGAGTTCATACGCACTGGTTTCCATGTTTTATGGGGACTTTCCATAGACATAATGATTTTTATACTAACTGTATATTCTATCCCCCTACACTAACTCTACCCCTAAACCAACCATTTTCAAAACACTTAATTTATTATAATTTATAAGCTGATTTCCTCATAGGGACCAAAAAAAAATGTCACCATAAGGTCAGAATTTACTGGTATCCTTGTGGGTACATTTGGCCCCTATAAAACAGGGTATACCAGGTGCGCGCACACACACACACACACACACACACACACACACACACAGGTTTGTTTTGCTATCTTAGTGAGGGCATTGCAAAGACTTCCACTGATTTTATATCAGGTCAATGATATTTTCTATCACCTTACCCAACCCCTTCATGTTTAATGGGGACTTTCCATAGAGATAATGATTTTTATACTGTACAAATTGTATATTCTATTCCATGACCCTAAACCTACCCATCACAGAAAACCTTCTACATTTTTACATTTTCAAAAAACATCACTTATTATGATTTATAAGCTGTTTTCCTCATGAGGACCAAAAATGTCCCCACAAGGTCAAATATTTCAGGTTTTACTATCCTTTTACTATAGCTATTTAGTAGTGTTTGTTCAGGTAAGCGTTATTATTACTATTGTTAATAATTAGAGTTGGTGATTTTAACCTCTAACCCTAAGTTGAACCGTTTAGCAACAGCCCAGAAACATGCTAAATCCTCTCAGCGACTCTGCCTTGGTTGCAGCACAAAAATTAAATTGTAAATACTGGAAATAAATAAAAACTAAAAGTGAAATAAAAATACATTTGAACCTAAAAAGTAATATTAAAAATGATAATAATAAAAATGACAAAGGCACAAAACAAAATTACAATTTTTTAAACTGCTAAATCTAATATATACAGTTGCAAGAATAAGTATGTGAACCACTTGCAGAATCTGTGAAAATGTGCAAAATTTTAACAAAATAAGAGAGATAATACAAAATGCATGTTATTTTTTATTTAGTACTGTCCTGAGTAAGATATTTTACATAAAATATGTTTACATATAATCCATAAGACAAAAAAAATAGCTGAATTTATTAAAATGACCCAGTTCAAAAGTATGTGAACCATTTATTCTTAATACTGTGTGTCATTACCTGGATGATCTACGACTGTTTTTTTGTTTTGTGATGGTTGTTCATGAGTCCCTTGTTTGTTCTGAGCAGTTAAACTGAGCTCTGTTCTTCAGAAAAAATCTCCAGGTCCTGCAGATTCTTCAGTTTTCCAGCATTTTTTGCATATTTGAACCCTTTACAACAGCGACTGAATGATTTTGAGATCCGTCTTTTCACATGGGGGACAACTGAGGGACTCAAACACAACTATTAAAAAAGGTTCAAACATTCACTGATGCTTCAGAAGGAAACACGATGCATTAAGAGTCTGGGGGTGAAAACTTTTGAACAGGATGAAGAGGTCCAAATTTTTCTTAATTCGCTTGAATATAATTTTTTTCATTTAGTACTGCCCTTCGGAAGCAACAAAAGATACTTGCATGTTTCCCGGAAGACAAATTAAATACAATTTACCTTGATCTTCAAATTCCAAATGTTTTCACCCCCCATCTATTAATGCATCATGTTTTTTTTTCTGGAGCATCAGTGAATGTTTGAACCTTTCTTAAAAGTTGTGTTTGAGTCCCTCAGTTGTCCTCAGTGTGAAAAGACGGATCTCAAAATCATTCAGTCACTGCTGTAAAGGGTTCAAATATGCAAAAAATGCGAATACCGAAAATATGCGAAAACTGAAGAATCTGCAGGACCTGGAGGATTTTTCTGAAGAACAGAGCTCAGTTTAACTGCTCAGAACAAACAAGGGACTCATGAACAACCATCACACAACGAAAAAACAGTCGTAGATCATCCAGGTAACCACACAGTATTAAGAATAAATGGTTCACATACTTTTGAACTGGGTCATTTTAATAAATTCAGCTATTTTTTTGTCTTATGGATTATATGTAAACATCTTTTATGTAAAATATCTTACTCAGGACAGTACTAAATAAAAAATAACATGCATTTTGTATTATCTCCCTTATTTTGTTACAATTATTAACATTTTCACAGATTCTGCAAGTGGTTCACATACTTTTTCTTGCAACTGTGTATATATATATAAAATGAAAATGTAAAAATAAAATCAAATATTAAAAAAATCTAAAAACAATAATAATATATACTATAATAATGTATTATATAATAATAATAATAATAATAATAATAATCAAGTCTTAATTATATACACATATACACACACATTATATATATATACTCTTCAGTATATTTCCATGGGGCAGCATTCCTAGAAAAAAATGTCTGATTTGTTCCCAAAAGTATATCTAGGTTAGAAGCCCTCACACACCTGTAGGGTTTATTGTGGCTGTTATGATACAACACCAATCAGTCAGCACAGCAGAATAGAAGTCTCTCTGTCCGTCACACACACCTGTGTTCACACCCTCTCACCTGTGCTGTGGCATACAGTGACGGCTCTGATTTCACTGAGATCTGTGTGAAGATGCAAGAGTTATGTGTTCAAACTTTGGTCTCTTTGACATGTAATAATATGTGTGTGTGTGTGCAGGTTATGTGGTTGGAGACATTCATCATATCGCTCTGCTCATCTCCGTAACCATCTGTAGCTTCATCCTCACCTTCATCATCATCTTCTGTTACTTCAGGTGTGTAAGTTACCACACAGACACACTGACTTTGGTTGTTCTTAAATTAAGCAAATTAAAATTACTATAAACTAAACCTTACGGACTAACCGTGCTCCTTAACTTAATCTGTCACAGTATTTTAACATTACTTTAAGAAGTTGTTTTTATCATGGAGACCTCAATCTAAACCTCCATGTTTTGTTTGTGTGGAGTTTTGGTAATTTTGTCTCGTGTTTAAGTCGTCTGTGTGGTGTTTCAGGTATAAGCGTCATGAGTTGGCCCCGCGCTACAGCCTCGGCCTGCATCCTGATGAAACTTTCATTCCTTCCGGAGAATCCCTGCGGGATCTCATAGAGCAGTCCCAGAGCTCCGGCTCAGGGTCAGGACTCCCCCTGCTGGTGAGAATCACACACTGCACACAGTCACAGATGACATGAAATCAACATCCACATAGGGCCCTATGAACTGTGCACGGAATCACAGAATACAGTCAAAAAATTTAATTTACTGCATAACATGGAATCCAGAAATATTGTAATAAAAAAAACACGTAATTTGGGAAAAAATAAAGCTGTTATGTTTTAATAAGTCTGTCGGTCTGTCTATCTATCTATCTATCTATCTATCTATCTAACAATCATCATCATCTGTCTGTTTGTCTCTGTCTTTAGGTGCAGCGCACTATAGCGAAGCAGATCCAGATGGTGACACAGATCGGGAAGGGCCGTTATGGAGAGGTGTGGATGGGTAGATGGAGGGGAGAGAAAGTAGCTGTGAAAGTCTTTTTTACCACAGAGGAGGCCAGCTGGTTCAGAGAGACGGAGATATATCAGACTGTCCTCATGAGACATGAGAATATACTGGGTGAGACTCACACACACACACACACACACACACTATTACATTCACATACTTTGCTTTAATGCTACTATTACACTAACAGCGAATTTATAATATATAGACTATTATTAGGAAAACTACTGCTTGCCAAGCTAATATAACTCATAATTTAAAGTTGTTCAATTACCTTCTTGAAATAGTGGTTAGCTACACTAATTAAACTATTTAACTTTGTTGAAGCTATTAAGGGGGCAGTATATATATAATTAGGGTGAATTATACACTTACACTTTCTCATTACTTTTCATTACTGTTCTTTTAAAAAATGCCAAATGGGTCAGTGCTTCACACAATAGACGTTTAAATAACTAAAGATCTCCACTGCACTATATATGCAGTATCTCACAGAAGTGAGTACACCCCTCACATTTTTGTAAATATTTTATTATATCTTTTCATGTGACAACACTAAAGAAATGACACTTTGCTACAATGTAAAGTAGTGAGTGTAAAGCTTGTATAACAGTGTAAATTTGTTGTCCCCTCAAAATAACTCAACACACAGCCATTAATGTCTAAACCGCTGGCCACAAAAGTGAGTACAGCCCTAAGTGAAAATGTCCAAATTGGGCCCAATTAGCCATTTTCTCTCCCCGGTGTCATGTGACTAGTTAGTGTTACAAGGTCTCAGGTGTGAATGGGGAGCAGGTGTGTTAAATTTGGTGTTATCGCTCTCACTCTCTTATACTGGTCACTGGAAGTTCAACAGTGCATCTCATGACAAAGAACTCTCTGAGGATCTGAAAAAAAGAATTGTTGCTCTAAATAAAGATGGCGTAGGCTATAAGAAGATTGCCAAGACCCTGAAACTGAGCTGCAGCACGGTGGCCAAGACCATACAGATGATGCACAAGAAAGCCCGCAAATAGTTTGCTGAAGACGAGCAGACTAAGGACATAGATTACTGGAACCATGTCCTGTGGTCTGATGAGACCAAGATAAACTTATTTGGTTCAGATGGTGAGGTGAGGAGTACAAAGACAAGTGTGTCTTGCCTACAGTCAAGCATGGTGGTAGGAGTATCATGGTCTGGGGCTGCATGAGTGCTGCTGGTACTGGGGAGCTACAGTTTATTGAGGGAACCATGAATGCCAACATGTACTGTGACATACTGAAGCAGAGCATGATCCCCTCCCTCCGGAGACTGGGCCGCAGGGCAGTATTCCAACATGATAACGACCCCAAACACACCTCCAAGATGACCACTGCCTTGCTAAAGAAGGCCTACCTAAACCCTATTGAGCATCTGTGGGGCATCCTCAAACGGAAGGTGGAGGAGCGCAAGGTCTCTAACATCCACCAGCTCCGTGATGTCGTCATGGAGGAGTGGAAGAGGACTCCAGTGGCAACCTGTGAAGCTCTGGTGAACTCCATGCCCGAGAGGGTTAAGGCAGTGCTGGAAAATAATGGTGGCCACACAAAATATTGACACTTTGGGCCCAATTTGGACATTTTCACTTAGGGGTGTACTCACTTTTGTGGCCAGCGGTTTAGACATTAATGGCTGTGTGTTGAGTTATTTTGAGGGGACAGCAAATTTACACTGTTATACAAGCTGTACACTCACTACTTTACATTGTAGCAAAGTGTCATTTCTTCAGTGTTGTCACATGAAAAGATATAATAAAATATTTACAAAAATGTGAGGGGTGTACTCACTTCTATGAGATACTTTATATAGATATCAAAATATTAATTCGACATATTTTACTACCTCAAGATGACCTTGAGCAGTCTGTTATCAGTTGTAGCGGTTGTTGGTGTGGGATAAAAGCTTGCACTCCAAGCTTAGTGCATGATCCTGCACTAAGCTTGGACAAATTTGTGAAAGGACTGCCAGAGCCAGGTAAACCTAAAGTAGACAATAAATCTACTTCAAATGTCACAACTACCAAAACAACGTTTGCGAGCGGCTCGACAAAAGCAAATTGAATCCATTGGAATCAGTGATGCTATCTACACTGAATGTGGCGTGGCACGACATGACAAATTTCTGACAGTAAACTGACATTTCATTTCTCACGTACTGTTGGGTGCTCGTGCAACTTCTGACACAACTGGATTTGCAATGTTTGCTTTGTCGCATCCAGTGTTGACAGTGTTTTAAAGACAATAAAATATGATGAAAAAAGACCAAGTGTGTTGCATGTCTCAAAATATTAGCTTCTGACAGTATGAAGCAAAACAAGATGTCACTTCACGAACACACACACAAAAAAAACAAAACACGTTGAAGTTGAAAAGTTGTAGTACTGTATTAATTGCAATGTTTCACATAAATCCTATAGGATTTTGCATGAAAGGTCATGTCTGAGAGTGTCTTTATGTTGGGTGCATGTTGGTGGGGGTCAAAATATTTTTCTCTACAAAGTTTGGGAAACACTGTGTTAACCCAAATCCTCAGCATGCCCATGTTACTTGTCAGCTACTCATTTAACTAAATATTTTAGACATAGGGACTTCCGGGAACACGTTTGAGTGATCACTCAAATTAATCAGTGAATTCAGTTAATTAAAATGAACCATCCCAAATAAATCAGTTCACTATAATTAATCTCTGCTTGAGGACGTTCTCTGAAAGTGTGTTTGATCATTGCCTCAAATCACTCGGCTGTAAAGCTCTGCGCACAATACAAATGCGTCTTTTCATGCTACGTTGCTGTTTGTTAGAAAAAATAGCAATGCTTTTTTTAAAACAGCAGAGCTACTGTCACGCAACTGAAAAATGTAGTTAAGTTAGCAGTGTCTCTACTGTTATTTAATTACTCCTACTGGTGAACATGTAGTCGGTAATTACAGGAAAAAGAACCATGCACGATTGAACCGTCTTGATTAGCAGTAATTTCAAATTAATTAGCTGATATCAGATTAATTATAACAGTAAATTAAGCGTGGCCTTGCTCAGAGTATATTTCGCCTCGTGCAGTAATTTTAACCTCAGCGACTCTCTTCTGCATTCCTCAGGGTTCATAGCGGCTGACATTAAAGGCACAGGCTCGTGGACTCAACTCTACCTCATCACCGACTACCACGAGAACGGCTCTCTGTACGACTATCTCAAATGCACCACCCTGGACAGCCAAGCCATGCTGAGATTGGCATACTCCTCTGTCTCCGGACTCTGCCACCTTCACACGGAAATCTTTGGCACGCAGGGCAAACCGGCCATCGCCCACAGAGACCTGAAGAGCAAAAACATCCTGGTGAAGAGGAACGGAGCCTGCTGCATTGCTGACCTCGGCCTGGCCGTCAAGTTCATCAGGTCAGAGTCTGGTCACTTTGGTTTACTTGTCTTTACTCGTCTTGCGGGCGGTATTAACAAGAAGTTAAAAAATAATATTAACTTTACAACTTTATTACAATTTTACTACAAAAAAAAGTTGTAATTACTGCTAATGTACAATCTTAGCTGATTATAACTTTATTTTCAATTTGGCTGTATAAATGTGTATTTAAAATAGTTTTATTAATTACTATTTAATGTTAATATATGTGCCTATTGAGTTTAATTCTGTCACTAATTAAGATGATCATTATTTTTTATTTTGTTTGTTTTTAATTATCAGATTAAAAATTCCCTGATAATTGAATACTATTCTATAATTAAAACGTTACATACACTGCTGTTCAAAAGTTCATAATAATTAAAAAAGTAATAAATAAAAAATTAGAAGGATCATGTGGAGTAATGATGCTGAAAATACAGCTTTGATCACAGGAATAAATTATATTTTATAATATATTTAAATCGAAAAAGTTATTTTAAAATGTAATAATATTTCACAATATTGTTATTTTGTTGCTGTTGTTGTATTTTTAATTAAATAAATGCAGCCTTGGTGAGCAGAGGAGACTAAAACTAAAAATTAAGAATAAAATAGTTTTTATTATTTGAAATAAATCTGAAATAAAATAAAAATTAGATGAAAAACTTAAAATTAGACCAAACAGAATTAAAAATTAGTTTAAGTTGAAGTACTAAAATTACTAAATCTGAAACTGAAATAAAAATAAAGCTAAATAGAAATATTAAAAACTAATATAAAAATAAAAGCTAATTCAAAATAATAATAATAATAAATATTATAATAGTATATAAATAATAATAAAATAACACACACACACACACACACTATATATATATATATATATATATATATATATATATATATATATATATATATATATATATATATAATATACGGTCTAACCAAAAATTATTCAGACATTTTTGATATATTTTTACTAGTGGGTGCAAGACACTATAGGTCATTGATGTAAGTGAGGATAGCAAAATAAAGTAAACTGTGACATATTATACCCAAAAATTCTTCATACAGTGGACTACCAGTGAAATTGATAAAAATTTGGAACCAAAAATTATTTAGACACTTCTGACATAATTATTATAGATTATTGAAATAGATCTTGTCATAATTTATTACCATTTTTTAAACTATAGTGAATAAACTGTATTAATGAATGAAATGTTCAAGGTGTCATTTTGGTTTGACTGTGTATATTTATATATATATATATATCTTTTTATATATCTTCAGTGTAGTTAGATATTATTAGACTTAGATCTTTATTAGTAAATTGTAGTGTAGCTAACTATTGTACTTTATCAAAATGGTAGCTTGACTGTAGTTAAACTACTTATTAGCTTGTAGCTTGGCAAACTAAACTATACTTCGCACCAACAACTATACTTAGCATCAACATCTTTTTAACCCACAAAAATTATTTGAACTCTGCTGAAGATTATATGCTAATAAAAAGAGCCCTAGGGCCTAAAGATGTCAGGATTGAAATACTGTATTAATGCTGTTGTGTCTCATGGAACAGCGACACTAATGAAGTGGACATCCCACTGAACACACGTGTGGGCACCAAACGCTTCATGGCTCCTGAAGTTCTGGACGAGACTCTGAACAGGAACCATTTTCAGTCCTACATCATGGCAGACATATACAGCTTTGGCCTCATACTGTGGGAGATCGCCCGCCGATGTGTGTCTGGAGGTACAGATCTGCCTACCTTAAAATATTTCAATGAAGAACAATTACATCTTTAATTTAAGAGTAAACTTTGTCTCAGTTGTTTCTCATAACATTCCTTAGTGAATGTGGATATAGCTAAGATAATTTTGTCTTGGAAAAAACATTAAAAACATATCCACTTGTGATTTTAAAGAGATCTCATTCATGTCTGTGTATTGATTGTTTTTTGCATGATTCTGCAGGTATCGTAGAGGAATATCAGCTGCCGTATCACGATCACGTTCCTAATGACCCATCGTACGAAGACATGCGAGAGGTTGTCTGCATCAAGAGAATACGGCCGTCTTTCCCCAACCGCTGGAGCAGTGATGAGGTAAAACACTAATCTACTCACTCTTCACACTGATTTGTGACCCTGGACCACAAAACCAGTCTTAAGGGTCATTTTGAAATTGAGATTTATCATGAAAGCTGAATAAATAAGCTTTCCATTGATGTATGGTTTGTTATGATAGGACAATATGTGGCCGAGATACTATTTGAAAATCTGGAATCTGAGAGTGCAAAAAAATCAAAAATATTGAAAAAATCGCCTTTAAAGTTGTCTAAATGAAGTCCTTAGCAATGCATATCCACTCACAAAAATGAATTTTTTATATATTTACAGAATATCTTCATGGAACATGATCTTTAATTAATTTTCTAATGATTTTTGGCATAAAAGAAAAATCGATAATTTTGACCCATACAAAGTATTGTTGGCTATTACTACAAATATACCTGTGCAACTTATGACTGGTTTTGTGGTCCAGGGTCACATATTTTAAAGGGATAGTTCACCCAAAAAATTAAAATCCTGTCATTAATTACTCACCCTTATGTCGTTCCAAACCTCTAAGACACTTGTTCATCTTAAGAACACAAATGAAGATCTTTTTGATGAAATCCGAGAGATTTCTGTCTCTCCATTCAAAAAGTTCATAAAGAGATCGTAAAACTAATCTATATGAATTGAGCGGTTCAGTCCAAATTTCCTGAAGAGACTCGATCACTTTATATGATGAACAGATTTAATTTAGATTTTATTCACATATAAACATTGATCAACTCACACATCAGTTGTGGTGAACGGAAGCTCAAGCATGTTTGAGAACCAATGAGGTTTGTTTTCTCATGTGTCAAGCAAGTACATTTGAGCTTCTGTTTATGTTTGCTGATCAGTGTTTATATGTGAATAAAGGCACGAAAGAGAGCTCAATTCTGAACGCGCGTGCTGTTTTCTGTGCTCACACACAGAGCCGTTCAGACGCATGTGAACACGCATGTTCTGTTCTTCCGCGTCTTCAACAGATACATACACGCAAAATTAAGTCAAAATGCACGCGAGTATCCTCTTAAACACTGTTGCTTATGGCTTAAGTGAAGATAAACAATTCAGAAAACAGATGTGTAATGGTATTGTGGATCTGTGCATTCGGTCTTAAAGTGACAGCAGCCTAACATTCCTGCTGCTTTGTGTCATGAATGTTAATCAAACAAAACACAGAGAGAAAAATACATTTTGTAGTTTTTACACAGATTAATTATATTTAATTTATTCAGTGAAGACTATGCAGTGTTATTTTACATTTGATTATTTCTGTGTACTGTTAGACTTGCCTAAAAAAATATAAAGCACTACTTATTTCATTTGTATATTTGTTCTATTATATTTATTTATGCTTGTAATTTGTTATTATTTTCTATGCGTATTCACTCACCTACAAAATCACCCCAATGATTTTAGAATGATCAATTTTTTCTAAATAGAGCTATTCAAGCTATCTGGTGATTTTTTTTTTTTTTTTTTCTTTCTTTTTCTTCTTTCTTTTTCATATCACAATATATATTGCAGAAAAACAAAATATCGCAATATCAGTTTTTTTCCAATATTGTGCAGAAGCACTGTTGTTTTAACACTTGCCATTGTGTTTGATTTCAGTGTCTCAGACAGATGGGGAAGCTCATGACGGAGTGTTGGGCTCATAACCCTGCCTCTCGGCTCACCGCTCTTCGCATTAAAAAGACGCTGGCCAAGATGTCAGAGTCCCAGGACATTAAAGTCTGAGAACAACCCAACAGCAGCACTGACGCTAACACCGAACCCACCACCTGCAACGGCCCGCCGTGGGTTCAAACGGTGAGTTTTGCCATGCGAGAGCACTCACTAATGGCGAAAGACGCCAGAGATCTTCTGTGGTCAGAGCTCATGGCGGCACGTCTGAGGCCAGAGATACAGCCCTGTGAAATGTGATGTTGAAGAGACTGCTGGCCGCTGTCGTGACGCTTCACTGGACGAGGACCTGTAAACACTGGCCAATGGGACGAAGCAGGACCTCATGGAGCGGGATGTCCGCTGTCCATTATAAACACTTGGGCTTTAGCTCATGACTCCCTTGAGAGAACTGCAAAGTTTTCTCCTTTCACAATCTGTTCAGCTCGTACATGACGATGATTTTGGCTCGCGTTTGGAGCTTGCAACAAGTGTGATGGTTGAAGTTAATAAGAGCTGCGGTTTCCCTCCTTTTTGGTAGGCTGTGCCTTATTTATTGTGTAAATAGCTGAAAATGAAAGTGAAGAATCAATGTACTTGAATAAATGTTCTAATAACACTGACGTTTTTCTTTCTTTTCGTTTTTTTTCCCGTAAAGTCTTTTCAAGTCACCTTTATTTCTATAGCGCTTTTATACAATAGATTGTTTCAAAGCAGCTTTACAGTCATAAACAGAAAAATAATGATTAATGATGTAAACACAATTCAGTTCTGCTTTAAAGCATCTCTAAAAAAGACAATATTGTCATTATCCAGCTGAAGTCAGTTCAGTGTTGATTCAAATGAATCAAAAAGGTACTTAGACTTTCTTTGTAAAAAACCCTTCACATTTCCGAATGGGCAACACATTTGACTGGATTCAGAAAACCAGCAAAAATATTTGTGTAAATTGTTTGTAAAACCATTCTTACATAACACCATCCTTGCATTGTTGTAAACTGTCAAGTTTTCAGCGTTTGCTCAGTCTTTTCAAATATAAATACCTCTATAAAAAGACAGGGATTGGCTTTTTGAAGTGAATATATGTTAAATACATATTGTATTTATAAATATCCATTTTTAAAAGTTCATGAAAAGTTTAAGTGAAAATTACAGAGTTGATTATCCATGTTATCCAAGCATAACCAATCACAAACTTGCTTATTTAATTAGTAAGATATTCGGAATCCTTACATTTTTATGATTCATAATTGTATTAAGCTACTCTGAATTAATCACTTGGTTAATAGAACAATAGAAACTAATAATTATATATAATAACTATTATTTATTTTGATTTCATCTTTATCTTTAAACTTTGTTTATGAACAGTATATTTAAGCTTCTTAAAGTATCAATTTCAATGTTAAAGAAGGCAGGAACTTCAGATGAGTAAATCATAATTATTACAAAATATTCATAATGATGACATAAGAAGTCAAAATTATGACATGGCATAATTATGAGATAAAAAGTTGAAACTTTGACAAATCCTAAAAAAGTTATAATAAAAAAAAAATTATGGCAAAAAGTAGAAATTATGACAAGTTGAAATTGAAAAAGTTAAAATTATTAGACACTAACATAAAAAAACTGAAATTATGATGAATGTCTGATGAATATATCCCCCAATAAAACTTAAATCAATTTATTCCCATTTACTCCCATTTTACAGCCCAATGAAACAAACCATGGTTTTCTAAAAACTTTTTAGAAAACTTCATAAAAAAGAATCCTCTTCATACCCTCTCTTTTGGTTACCATGGTAAATGTTGGTTAAGACAGTCATGTTTTTATGATTATTCAAGGTCAAAGTATTAAAAAAATAAATGCATAAATCATATGCAAGTAATCTCCAAGAAGGTAAAAATAAAGTAAAACAAAGGCACTTTCAGCATTGATTAAAAATATAATTTATTTAAAAAAATCCTTTACATACATTTTATACAGCGGACATATTAGCGTTTTTTGATTGCTATTTTAATGAAGCTTTATTCTATGGATTCAGTTCTCTCTGTACACGCACGTCATAACAATGCACATTTGCCAGCGGTTCTGTCATCGTCCTAGAAGCAAACGTTGCATAGTTGGCACAGCATTTACGCCAGACAGAAGCACTCGATGCACTGCTGCTCTTCTGCCTTATATAAGGGCTTTTCTGCTGCCTTGTTTTGCTCATTAATTTGGCTTTTATTTTCCGCACAGATCCTCGCCTCTTTTGGAGACGTCGTGGATTGTGGGAAATGGCAGTTCGTTAGAGGCTTTTACACGTCGGTGGGGTGGCAGCGGCTGCAGGCAGTGAGACTGCAGACAGATCACAAATAATGAGCCCTGTGTTTCACATCACTGCGAGCAGATTTACAAGCACACCAACACTCGCGTCTACTGTGACCAATTTATGCACAAACATTTATGCATAAAATACGCCGGCTGCTTTGCAAAGCGGTTGCATAGACCATCATTAACTGTAAACTGTCTGTTACGGCTGTAAACACATTTAAGATCTGTGAGTTTAACTTTAGGTCTTGCTAAAGATTTCTGTGATTTCCATTTGCAAATGGGTGTTTAATATTTCGAGTTTATATGAATTCAGAAGGACCCGGTGCGCTTTCTTAATACATGATCCTGCTCATATTGTATGGAAGCCCATCGCTGACACAGAAGAAAAAAAATCATGAAATATGACAATAAAATGCATAATTACAACAAATGAGATAAAAAGTTGGAATTTTGACAAAACAAAGTTATAATAAAAGAAAAAAGAAGAAAAGAAATGATAGCATTAAAAAAGTTGAAATATGACAGTCAAAATTATAAGTTATAATGAGATAAAAATTTAAAATTGAGACCAAAAGTAGAAAAAATTATATAAAAGTTGAAATTGAAAAAAGTTGTAATTATGAGGAAAAAAGTTGGAATTTTGACAAAACATCATAACAAACAAGTTATAATAAAAGAAAAAGGAGAAAAAAAAATTATAACATTATAAAAAGTTTAAATATGACAGTCGCACTTATAAGTCATAATGAGATAGAAATGTAAAATTATGACAAAAAGTAGAAAATATTACATAAAATTTCAAATTATGAGATAAAAAGTTGGAGTTTTGACAAAACAAAGATAATAAAATAAAAAATGTAACATTTAAAAATTTTTTTTATATTTTTTTAGTTTTAAATATTACATATCATTTGAACTATTTTCAATTTCAACTTCGAAATTGAGGAAAAAAATTGAAATTATGATAAAATATCAATTTCAAATTTTGTATCATATTTTGACTGTAAAGAAGAAAAATAGAAATTATGACACTAAAAAGTTTAAATATGATAGTCAATACTCATTATGAGATAAAAAGTCAAAATTATGATATAGCATAATTATGAAATGTTGACAAAACATCATAAAGTTATAATAAAAGAAAAAAGAAATAACATTTAAAAATTTAAAATTGCACTCAATTATAACAGTCATAAGATTAAAAGCTAAAATTATGACATAAAAGTCATAATTATGACAAAAGTACAAATTCTGATATTAGGCCGTAATTATGGCAAATATGTATCATACTTTTGACCATCATAAAAGAAAATGAAGAAAAATAGAATATTTAAAAAGTTAAACTATGACCGTCAATTTTTTTTTTTTTAATTTTTTGTTTTGTTTTGACTTTTTACTTCATAATTGTGATTTACTGAACCATTTTTTCCCCTCATGTGTCAGAAATGAGTTTCCATATAATGGCAAATGATTCATCAGTGAAAATTATTTTTAAGAAAATTAAAGTTCTCAGAATCTTCCATCAGAATGTAAAACTTGCTCCGCCCCTGAAACCTCTTTTCTTTTGGCTGACATCATCAGAGCCCACCCCCTGCCTCCGAGACGTTACTTTCATAATGTCACAAGTTAATGTGCATGTAAATATGATCAGAGAAACTCTCTACAGCAACACAAGCAAATATATTCCATAGAAACTATGTAAGAATATGTTCTGAGATCTTATTTCTATATAGTTTAAGTTCCTGGGTGAAGGAGTGACACAGGAACGACATCTTTAATATTCACCAGAAAAAATCATTCCACCGTTCTGGCAGTGTTCATAGGTCCTGCAGCTCCAACCAAACCATGAAAATTAAATCTTCTTTAATATGTTTTTTTCTTTATCCTGACCAGCTTCTGCAACTAACAGAACATTTTCTATTTCTGACTCATCCACACATCTTTATATTAATCATAAAATATGTTCTGATTGGCTGCGATTGTGTCATATACAGTATTTTCACTTTGAGTGTGGACAAAAAATACAGCAACACTTCAAGCCTTTATGTATAATGCATTATGAAGGTATCCATAATGTATGTTATAATGTATTATATCTTTTCATAAATAATTGTAACCACAGTTAAAATGCATTATACTATTTGCAGATTCCTTGTTACATCTGAAATTGGTAGTCTGTCATGTGATTTAATGCATTATACTATATATATTCATAAGACCATACAGTGCATTATGAGGCATAATTAATGCATTAAAAATACATTCATACAGTGTTGGGTGTAATTCATTATTTCATTATTCAGTAATTAATTACTTTACCTTGATGAAGTAAAATAAGGGATTACTCTTTATTTTCTGTAATTTAATTACAGTTACTTCTGATGTAATTGCATTAAATACTGTATAATAGACTATAGGACTATATAAAACGATTTAACATCAAAATTGAATGTCCCTTCGGTCAGTTCAAGAATAATTTATGCAATTTTATATCTTTGAAAGAACTAAAAGAGCAGTTTCATGTCTCTGTCTAGTAGCTAGTAATGAATTACTTTTTAGAGTAACTTACCCAACACTGCTTTTATAATGCATTATATATAAAGGCTTTAAGTTAAGTGTTACTAAATTTAACATAACCACACTTTCCACCAAAAGTTACTACAGTTATAGTTGCTACAATAAACCTGTAGTAACTTGCTATTGGCCTTCACGGTCATAAAAAGAAATTAAAATGAAAGACTCTGAACGATTGATATAATTTCATTACATCAATCCAGTTGTAACAATAATAGCCCCTTTCACACATACGGTCTTTACTGGTAAATTACCTTTAAGAGATCATGTGTGAACAGGACCAAAAACACCAGTAAATCGGTTCTGGCAATTTACCAGTATGAGTTGTAGTAACATTGCCAGTAAATTACCGGTGTGATGCTGTGTGTGAACAAGGAATGAAAGATTACGTATGAGCGCGTACAAGGTCCGAACGCGCTGACGTAAGAGTGAATAATGAATAATAACGGTCCTACAACCGAACCCTGGGGAACACCCTGTTTGAGAGATTTGGAATTGGAATTGGAATTGACTATATAAATTAAACATATTATTATTATTATTTAACAACAGCGTTTACAGATCATTTCCGATGACTGACATCGCAGAATCTAGCGGTACTTTGCTGCTGATGTGTAAATGGTCTCTTAAAGGGATAGTTCACCCCAAAATGAAAATTATCCCATGATTTTTTCACCCTCAAGCAATCCTAGGTGTATATGACTATCTTCTTTCAGACGAACACAATCAGAGTTATATTAAAATATATCCTGGCTTTTCCAAGCTTGATAATGATAGTGAATGGGACGTTGTATTTTGAAGCCCAAAATATAGTTATTATAGTTTATAAAGTTTTAAATATTTCACTTCAGAAGGCCTTTATTAACCTCTCGGGATCATGTGGATTACTTTTATGATGGATGGATGCACTTTTTTGGGCTTCAAAATACAACGCCCCATTCACAACTATTATCAAGCTTGGAAGATCCAGGATATATTTTAATATAACTCTGATTGTGTTCGTCTGAAAGAAGATAGTCATATACAGTGTTGGGGGTAACGCAAGTAACTTGAGTTACATAATCAGATTACTTTTTCAAAAAAGTAGTAAAGTAATGCACACTTTTTCAATTTACAACAAAATATCTAAATTACTTTTTCACATGTTTTGACTGACAGCTCTCCTGTCCTCATGCTGAGAGAAATAAAGTGCAGATGTGTGAACATGATGGGTATTGTGGTTATAGACTGAATGTGAGCATGCATTTACTCATCTCACTTGCACGAAAACATTCAGTATTCCTTAAAATGAATAAAAACAGTGAAATGCAAACTCAGAATTTTACACAAACCTGTAATTAACTATAAAAAATTACACAAATATACTTTATGTATTTAATCTCACTTTATTAACCAGTGTCTTTGCTGCTGACTTTCAATGATCCAGTTCAACCATACTAATAAGCAAAAATTACTTTAGATTAGAAATTAGAAGAGTGTTGAACTTCCTTCTCCTGTATCCTATTCTTCTTTAATCCAGCATGACAGCACAGCTGAAAGGTTTGGTTGAGCTGCGCCCTCTACAGTACAGGAGTAAATATGCATTTCCTTCAGCCTGAGGCTTATTCATTTCACTTTTGGTGTGAAAGGGCCTTTACATTTGCCAAAAATAGAACTTTTTTCTTGTTATTAAAGCCCAGCCCAGGTGTGAAAAAGTAACACAAAAGTAAGTAACGCAATATTATAACGCATTACTTTTAAAAGTAACTTTCACATGTCATCATATACACCGAGGATGGCTTGAGGGTGCGTAATTCATGGCATAATTTTGATTTGCTTGTGTGAACAGCATATTTGTGCATTTACCGGTAAAGACATTCTGGTAATTTACTGGGATTGCTGTGTGAAAGGGGCTGTTGTATCCATCACATTCTGGCAGAAACTATAGTCACCACCACAGGAAGTTTATTTTTATAAGGGATCAATTGTCTCTTTTTAAAATAATGCATATAGTAGAGTGAAACGCATAAATGTTGACACGAAACATTGATGCACAACAGAAACAGCCCATGCAGAACGCGGGAATTCGTTAGATGCAGCAGTGAAGATCGTTACAGTGTGACGTAACATCGCATACCAGAAAATCAAACAGCAACTTCTGACGTGATCCTCAAATCCCTGCAAGTGCTCATGTGCACTTTTGTTCAACAAAGCAACACGTATTTTACGTCTTCGGATACCTGCGTTACAAAAATAATACAATTCAAATCAGATCTGAACATTAACCGGATTAAAAGGCCACTTTAAGGTACTCTGTAGACACACTAAATACTGTATTCAGGTCTCAAAATATTATATTACATGAGCATTTGTTGTTTCTGCAACCACTAGATGGCACCACAAATTTCTGTAAAAACAATGACTGAAGGAGACGAGAGAAGATGATGTGGGAGATTTCTGCTGTTTTTGCGCGAACACACACGGGGACCCTGCGCGTGCAAACTGGGAGGGTTTAAGAGATTTTGGTTGCCTGAAGTGTCTTGACCCTGTTCCTGGTTCACCTTTGACCCCCAGCCCTGCATTCAACCCCAATTCGGCAAGCATCCGCGTACATGGACAGCAGTACGGCACGTTTCCATGGAAACTGAATAAGATGCTGCACCAAGCCGGTGTTAAAGGTCATGGACTCTCCTCCATACTGCGGATGCTTTGACTTTGTCTTGGGTTTGATCGTAGTTTCAGCTCGATGAGAGTGGCAACACAACTTGAGCTCAATTATCCTCTGCTCAGACGTCACCGCCGATGTAAGGGTCACTGTTCCTTCGCCATGGCAGCGATGCTGTTGTCATGACGACCCATCTCCTCCAGAACCGTGGCGAGCTGGTTGAGGTTGCCGTGTGGGAAGTGTTGAGCTTCCCAGAGGTCCAGAATCACACCGGTAGGACTCGTCTTAGTCGCAAAGTAGTTCAGATACCTGTAGGGCGGGTGAGATGAGAGAGACACTTAGAGGTGGGCAGCATGAGCGCAACAAATCATGATATAACTATCTGTGCTAGAAGTTTTGCTTTGATTTTAATGTGGTAAGTTTTTTATTTATATATTTATTTTTATACAAAATCCTGACTTTCTTTTTTTATTTGGAACTTGGACACAAACCAAAAGATCAGACTATTCCTAAATGGCAATTTAATGCATTCAATGAGTGTGATTAATTCTTTAAAAATAACACAGTAAAAAGTGATTTATCAATGACATGGAAATAAAACACATTATTTTGACTTGTAAAGCCACTTAATCAGGCATATGATCAGCTAAAGAGGCACAAAAGAAGGAAAAAATATTTTTCCCCAAGTCAGTATGACTATACAATAATAAAAAAAAAAAATATATATATATATATATATATATAAATAACTAATTATATAAAATATAAAACTGTAAAATAAAAAACAATTATTTAATAATAACAATAATGATTATTATTAATTAAAATATTTCCTTATTATTTAAATGACAAAAATTATTATTATTATTAAACATATTTTATTTTATTATTTAAATCAGAAAAATTTAATCAATAAAGAAATGTATTACTAGTGGGATAATACTATTGCACTAACAATTAAAAAAGTATCTAATAATAATAATTTATAGAGCAAAATTTAAATTTATCATTAATATTTATTATATATGTGTGTGTATATATATATATATATATGTAATTATTAATATTATTGAATATATGTGTATATCTATTTATTTAAATAACTAATTAATTCAATAAATAAATATAATACTATTGCACTGTAATATAAAAAACAATTATTTAATAAGAACAATAATGATTATTATTAAATAAAAATTTTCTTTATTATTTAAGTGACAAAAATTTAATTAATAAAGAAATATATTAATATTGCAATACTATTGCACTGCAAAATAAAAAAACACAATTATGTAATAATAATAGTAATTATTATTATTTAACATATATTTTATTATTTACAGTAAATAAGAAAAATGTAATCAATAAAGAAATGTATTACTAGAGCGATAATACTACTGCACTAACAATTAAAAAAGTATCTAATAATAATAATAATAATTTATAGAGCAAAATTTAAATGTATCATTAATATTTATTATATGTGTATATACGTATTTAATTATTAATATTTATTATTGAATATATGAGTATATCTATTTATTTAACTAATTCAATAAAGAAATATAATACTATTGCACTGTAATATAAAAAACAATTATTTAATAATAACAATAATAATTATTATTAAATAAAAAATGTCTTTATTATTTAAATGACAAAAATTAAATTAATAAAGAAATATATTAATATTGCAATACTATTGCACTGCAAAATAAAAAAAAACACAATTATGTAATAAAATAATGATGATAATAATAGTAATTATTATTATTCAACATATATTTTATTATTTACAGTAAGCCAGAAAAATGTAATTAATAAAGAAATGTATTACTAGTGTGATAATACTACTGCACTAACAATTAAAAAAGTATTTAATAATAATAATAATAATATTTTATAGAGCAAAATTTAAATTATAATACCAATTTTTATGTCTGTCTTTATTTCTTTGATTTCAAATATTAAACCATATGGTTTTTGTTTTGGAGCAGTGATTATAAACCTTTTTGACTTAAAGACCCTCTGTTGTCCAACATATTCAAAGGCAAAAAAGAAAAATCACACCTATGCTTTATGTCTATTAAATGATCTTCATTTGGGTTTTTTTCTCATTAAATATTGATGCATGCAATTAATTGCATTTCATTTGATTAATTCATGGTGAAAAATAGCCAATACGCACACCTGTGAGATAATACAACTAAATTCTATATTTCTGTAAGCTGCTACACCTCTTAATAACAGCTTTGTATTTACTGTATGCGTCACTTCACGTTTTCCCATCATTCCCATGTGTATATAAAGCAAATATAAGCACTGCATGGCAAAAATCTGACACATTTCCATCATCACATGGCATATAACATTAGCCCGTCCTACAGATACTGTATTTATCAAAGCTTAAACACACTACAGGCAGTCTGAGTCGAGTGGAGAATCTCTCTCTGTTCTGAACAGAAGAAAATCATCTTTGTAAAAGGTGCAGCGGCTCTGGAGATCTGGAGTCTACAACTGATGAAGAACTTTGAGAGTCTGTCTTTTCACTTTTAACATCTTTTTTTTTTTTCCCCAGGATCCTCCTCACTTTATCTCTCTACTTCCTGTCCCCTGTGAACTCAAACTCTCTCGTCTTCTGCCTCTTTCATGCCTGTTGGTCCTCAGAGGTGAACAGCGTGCTCTCAACCTAAACTCTCTCTCGTTTGAAATGAGATCTCTCGTCCTGCAGTAACACCCCAGCCAGAACTCAAACCATAGGGGTCCTTCGCTTTTTTGCCTTTTCCTCTAATTACGTGAGTTGTGGAGGTGCATAGAGATGCTGGAATTTTGAAAAGTTGATGTTGGAGAGAGTGAATATATCTCTTGGTATTCAGCAGGCAGACCGAGAAGAACAACAGGAAATTTCTCTTTTGCTCCCCTGCTGTTTTTCTACCGTTAATTTTCTTTAAGCTCTCCTGTGAGATACTTTTAGAGCAGATTAGTTTCTCTTCTATAGCTTTTAAAATAAATATATACACTGCAGTCTCAGCACATTGATGATAAACAGATTCATACTGGGGATGAGATTATATAAAAACATTGGTACTGTAACACTTTACAATGAGGTTGATATGTTAACATTAGTTGATGTATTAACTAACATGAACTAACCATGAGCAATACATTTGTTACATTTTGTTAACGTTAGTTCAGCAGTTCATTGTTTGTTCATGTTCACAGTGCATTATTTTAACAAATGCAACTCTTGATTTTAATAATGTATTAGTAAAGATTGAAATTAACATTAACAAAGATTAATAAATGCTGTATAAGTGCAGTTCATTATTAGGTCATGTTAACTAATGTAGTTAACTAATGAACCTTATTGTAAAGTGTTACCAAAACGTTGACTAATAACTATACTTAAACATTTTTTAGCATAAAAAATTATATAATACTATATTACAATATATTATACAACTTTGAACCATTAATGAGCATAGAGCTTGCAGTGTTGCAGGGGGACTATATTGTATATTTACATTTTAGGCATTTACAATGTATTTATTTAAAACAGAAGCATATGCATTACAGGGTCCAAAATAAATGAATTTGCATGCCTAAAATCCAGCATGCATGAAAAAGTCTAGATTGGAGCTGGATTTTAGGCATGCAAATTCATTTATTTTGGACCCTGTAATGCATATGCTTCTGTTTTAATAGACTTTTTCATGCAAGTAAATTCTGTCATTAAAACCTTTTACTGTAATTTTCAGAAGAAAATTAGTACTGCATAATCTGGCATAAAAAATTTTACATTAGAAAAAAAGACCAAATATTATTTGCTTACAATATCTATTAAACCACTGTTCATAAAAAGTATCCAATATTAGTATAGTAACTGATATACATTACAACTCAAAAGTTTGGGGTCAGTACGACTTTTTTAATACCTTTATTCAACAAGGACGCATTCAATTGATCAAACATAAATTCTGACAAAATGCGTCACAGTTTCCATAAAAATATTAAGCAGCACAACTGTTTTCAACATTGATAATAATCAGAAATGTCACAAATCATCATATTAGAATGATTTCTGAAGGATCATGTGACACTGAAGACTGGAGTAATGATGCTGAAAATTCAGCTCTGATCACAGGAACAAATTGCATTTTAAAATGTACTAAAATAGAAAATAGTTACTTTAAAGTCTAATACAATTTCACAATATTACTGTTCTTACTGTATTTTTGATCAAATAAATGCAGCCTTGGTGAGCAGACGAGACTTCTTTAGATTTTTTTTTTTGTGTGTTGATGTGTGTAAATGTCACCTGTCCAGGTTGAGTTTGTGTGCCAGTATTCTCCAGTCGTTGCCGCGTGTGTGTGGGGCGTCCAGGCTGCTGCACAGTTTGGTTCTGATGCTGACCGGGATTCTGAACGCGCTCGGACCGGCCAGCACCGTGATACTGCTGCCTGGGTCCATCAGGGATGTGTCGATGCTCTGGACATCCTGCAGAACACACACACACACACACACAGGTTTGTTTTGCTATCTTAGTGAGGACATTCCATAGGCGTAATGGTTTTTATACTGTACAAACTGTACATTCTATCCTCCTACACTACCCCTACCCCTAAACCTACCCATCACAGGAAACTGTCTGCATTTTTAATAAAACATTGTTTAGTATGTTTTTAAAGCTATTTTAAATATGAGGACTCATGAAATGTCCTCATATTTCATGTTTACGTCGTAATGCCAGTGTAATACCCATGTCATTATACAAATTTGTGTCTTCATAAATCACAAAAAATGCACGCACACACACACACACACACCAAATAAATGAACTGTTTTTGTGTTTCTCACAGCCAGATTCACCCTCATTTGTAACTATCTAGGATGAATTGTAAAGCGAGTCATTTAGCAGATGCTTTTACTCACAGCACACTGATTACAGGTTCAGTCCTGGAGTAACCTGAGATTAAAGTGTCCTGATCAAGAGCACAATGGTGATGGGTAATAGGTCACTCTGAGTGGGAGAAGCAACCTTTTAATGATCAGACTTTATCCACTACTCCTGCACTGCTGCCCAAGCAGAGTTAGCCTAACTCATATCTGAAGCTGTAAATGGATCTGAACTACCCTGGTACTAGTATGAGGCCCTGTTTACGCCTGGTATTAAGATGTGTTTTAGTCGATTGGATTACAAGTGGACAACACTAAATACAGGTGTAAATGGGGTGTATAACATTTTTAGCTTGTCCACTTTCAACCATTTCCAGAGGTAGTCGAAAACACATTTGACCGGATTGCTTTCGTAGTGTAAACACTAATGTGGTTGAATGTGTTCAAACAGCCACAAAAGATGCCTACTCTCCACCTACTGACCAAACGAGTAAACATTATGGGAAGCCAGACGGGATTTAAACTTTGTCCCTATTTGGGTGTGAGCAAAAAAAAAAAAAAACGCCATTTTTGTGTGTCCCTTTAAATGCAAATGAGCTGCTGCTCCCGGCCCCCTTTCCAGAAGAGGGCGGAGCTTTAACAGCTCACGCTTCAGTTTCTCAACAATAACAAAGCTGGAGAATCTCACATAGCCAAAATGAGGATTGTCAGTAACGGTGTTCAGCCTTACATTGTTCAAACCGGAGTCGACACTGATGGAGAGACTCAGGAAGAAGTTACAACTTTCATGTGATGGTGAGGGTTTGCTCATAACTTTGACAATAATGAGTTTGTAATTCTTAATAATAAACAGAGACTAATAACACTTCTGACATGTGTCTTGCTATATCTGTGTTTGTTCATTTGAAAGGTTTGCTGCTCATATGTATCTTCATATGTATAAAATACCAGATTGAGAGTGACTGAATCGGCGTCCGTCACCCCGCAGAGTTCGGCTGCTCTTATGGTATTTATGAAAGCTCTCACTGAATCAAGGCTGTTTCACTGCTGGAAATATGCTTTGCTTCTTGGAAATAATATCGACTGACATTTCAAATGCATTAAAATCCGAGCTGAAATCTCAATTGCGTGCGAGTGTGCGTGGAGGAGGTGCTTTAATTAAATGAGACTCATTCGTGATATTATTCGCAAAAAGCAACAGCACCAAATATGCTTCTGCTTATGTACATCTATAAGAATAAAACTGGAGGGTGTGAAACAAGTGCAGTCGCCTTGCATTTGAGTGACAGAATATAAAATTTCACATAAAAATGCAACCGAATCATCACTTTCGGCAAAACTATTGGTTATGCAGTCACTATTTTACAATTCATTTTATTTGTGATTGTATACATATTTACATTACTGTTCAAAATTTTGGGGTCAGTAAGATTTTTTTTTTAAGAAATTAATACTTTTATTCAGCAAGGATGCATTAAATTGATCAGAAGTGACAGTAAAGACATTTATAATGTTACAAAAGATTTCCATTTCAAATAAATGCTGTTCTTTTGAACTTATCATGATTTCCTCAAAATATGAAGCTGCACAGCCTTTTTTATCATTGATAATAATCAGAAGATCATCATATTAGAATGATTTCTGAAGGATCATGTGACACTGAAGACTGGAGTAATGATGCTGAAAATTCAGCTTTGATCACAGGAATAAATTACTTTATAAAATATATTCAAACAGAAAACAGTTATTTTAAATTGTAATAATATTTCACAATATTTCTGTTTTTACTGTATTTAAAAAAATGAATAATGGCAGCCTTGATGAGCATAAGAAACTTCCTTTAAAAATATAAAAAAAATCCTCAAACTTTTGAACAGTAGTGTATAATTTTGCACAAAAAATACAATGAAGTTATGAGAAAAGCGACAAGCAGAATACTGAAACCAGGTTTATTTTTATTTGTTTCCTTTTATTATTATTGCGCAAGTCTAATTTTTAATGAAAATTACCAAAAACATTATATGCAAAGCTACAACCTTTAAAGAAAGCCAAAGCCTCGTAGAATCTTCCTAATTCAATTTAATTAAATATTACTGTACAAGTATAACAAAATTTGCATCTTTGATCAATAAAAATGCACTCAATCTATTTTTACTAGTTTAAAATGACAGATGCACTGAAACAGTCAATGAAGAGGCCGAACATCAGTCTGACAGACGCTTCCGCAGCCCAGAAGGACTCGATTCATCGCAATGCATCCGTCTATAGTGTTAATGAATCTGTGCTGTTCTTAATTAGACACATTGATTAAAGCCGAGGAGCGGCAGAGAGAGAAAAACACAGCGGCTTGGTGAAAACCCTTTGTGATGTATAGACAGACAAGTGAGGGTGTTAAGAGCAGCTGAGGCGCTTCTCAGCCTGTCAGATGGATTAAACAGAAACAGCCTCTTCTCCAGAGACGCAAGCACATGGGGAGTGATGGAAAGACCGGAGAGAGGATGGATCCGTTCTAAACCCCAGTGAGCTGCCTACCTAGATAGCATTTGTAAGCAATCACAGAATGCACTGCAACAAGCTCAGAAATAATATTCATCCAAATATCTGTTGTTCTTGTTTTGGTTTTTTTTTTAACATTTTTGAAGAAAATGTGGGCAGAAATGAGCAGTGGTTGCTAGAGTACAGTGTTAATTTGAAGGATCTAAAGAGGTTGTGTGATTGATGACAGCAGAGGGCGTGAAAGGGCATGTTACTGTACCTCACTCAGGGTGGTGTAGAGCTGGAAGATCTGACCTTCTCCCTCCACCTGTCTGACACACAGCTTACAGCACAGCTCAAACACACTCACACTCTGACGCTCCAGAGTGAAGGAGCAGTGCAGCCGCCGCACCGATCCGCTCCACACCTGAGAGAAACACAGCTCCTGTACACACACATCAGATAACTGTTATCACCTCTGTACATGTGTAAGAATAATAATAATAACAAATTATTTAACATTTGGGTAATGTTAAATTACTTTATATGAAATGTTATATAACTTAATCACTTAAATTAAAATATATTGAAATAATTAAAAATATAGTGAATCTGTATAATAGTGAAATTTGTATATATTCATTAATAATAATAACAAATTATAATAAAGAGCTAAATAATTAATGAGTTCATATTAAATGTTATATTATTATAATATATTTTATATTATATTTTTATGTTATGTTATATTTTTGTTTTTATTTTATAAAATTCAGCACTTTGGATAGCTCTGCCATTTAAATGTGCTATATAAATAAAATTTACTTACTAACTTGATTAAATTAAAATTAATTTAAAATAGTTAAGAATAATAATATTAAAGTCTATATAGAATAGTAACAACAACAACAATAATAAATTATATAAAAATTAAGTAATATTAAATTACTTTTTTAGGAAAGTTTGTATTATATTACATTAAAATAAATACATAAATAAATATAATTAACAAATATTAATACTGGCATCTGTATATATTTAACAATAATAATAATAATATATATTATTATTATTATTATTATTGTTAAATATAAACAGATGCCAGTATTATTATTTGTTAATTATATTTATTTATTTATTTTAATGTAATTAATATAAACTTTCCTAAAAATTAATTTAATATTACTTAATTTTTATATAATTTCTTATTGTTGTTGTTGTTGTTACTATTCTATATAGACTTTAATATTATTATTCTTAATTATTTTAAATTAATTTTAATTTTATTAAAATTACAAGTTATATTTTAATAAATAAATAATTAACAAATATTAATATGGAAGTCTGTATATATGTAATAATAATAATACATTATATTATATTATTAAATTAATATTGAAGTCTATATATTTTATAATAATAATAATTATATTAAAATTAAGTAATATTAAATTACTTAATATTAAATGTTATATTAAATTACGTTATATTATAATAAATAAATAATTAACAAATATTAATATGAAAGTCTGTATATTCATCAATAATAATAATAATAATAATAGTAATTTATATTATAATATTAGATTAATATTAGTGTCTGTTTATATTTTTAATAATAATATTAATAATAAATTATATTATTACATAAAAATAAGTAATATTGAATGACTTTACATTAAATGTTATATTATATTAAATGACTTCTGGTCCTCATTAAATGTCATTCTTCCAGTAGCTCTAGTCCCTGACAATATTGTAAACTAAATTAATAATCTAAATAAAGCCTAAATAAAGTCCTCTATAAACAGACTTGACTTGACATTAAGAATATCTTTATAATTCAAAACATAAACCATGCTTGAAAGAAGCAGTTCTTTCTTCACCTGGTATTTGGTGAGTAGTTTGCTCTTCCACTGAGAGTGGATGTCATGTATCGACAGTCTCAGGTTGTGGTTGCTGTAACTGAAGTTCAGAGACTTTGGTTCATCGAGTAGTTTCCCGCCGATCTGTTTCTCTATCTGCAGCACCTCCTGCTCACACGAACACACACAGTAAATGATGCTGCACCATTCGTCACACAATCATAGTCACTGTACATTTCAATCTTTTAAAATAAAAGAGTGTGAGCAAACTTTAACATTTAACTCCCCACTTCCTTTCATTTCTCCCGTCCACCCAGAACATTTACAGAGCTGATAAAATGGGCCAATCAGAAACCGTCAAGATTATGATGTCACAACCACAAGCTCATTAATATATTACTGCCATCATTTACATATCAACATCTATTCACTTTTGACCTGCACTGTGTCAGTATATGGAGATTAGCCAATCACTACAGTGCTCATTTACATATAGTATAGAAGTTTGTTACATAATAATAATAAATTGTATAAAAATATGTCATTTGAAATTACTTTATATTAAATGTCGTATTATATTAAATTACTGAATCACTCAAATGAAAACATTAAAATAAAAATAATTAAAATATCAATATTGAAATCTGTAGTCCTTGACATTTTCTTAACCTAAATTAAGGATAGCCATTAATAGCCAATCATAACAGAGCTCATTTACATACAATACAGTTACATAAAGACACAACAGCAGAAACAGCCTGTTTAATTCTAAAGGTCAGAGAGAGTTAAAAAATGATCAAGAAAAACTAAATGACTGTGTTTGGTGAAAGAAAGTTTATAAGTGGGCGTCAGGTGTGTTGTTACGCACTTTGAGTGTGTCCTGCGTGTCATCGAGGCAGTACACTCTGATGTGGTAATCTAGACCTGGTGTGACCACAGGCCCAAACACGGCCAGTTTGATTCGTTTAGCCGCTGACGGACACACGCTCTGGCCAATCAGACAGTAGGATCCTAGAGTCTCGGTGAGGATGTGACAGGCCTCTTCTCCCAGCTGCACATAACAGGAAGTAGTGAAGTTCTCCTCTCCAACCACAACCACGTCCTGGACACACAATACACACATTTATACACACATTTACACCAGTGTATCTTCATGACTGAGTTATATCTCTATCTATCTATCTATCTATCTACCATATCTGTCTATCTATCTATCTATCTATCTATCATGACTGTTAATGGATTAAAATGATTAATCTTAAAGTAATAAATATTTACAAAACAGATATAACATACAAAAATGGCAGAAAATTGACAAAAAATAACAATACATAACATATTTTGTTTAAATAAATTAATCAGTTTCTTCCTTATTTTAAAATTTAAAAGTAAAATTAATCATTAATCATGTACTTTATTTTTCTTAATCATTAAATAAAATATGATAAATTTTATTTGAACTTTTTTAGCCCATCATGCAGCATAGAACAAAGTGCTTCCCAAGACAAAAACATATTCAACAGCAATTAATAAATAAATTAAATAGATTATATCAATATTTATTCTCATGAAAAATTACTGTAAAAAAGCACTTTAATACAATGTTTTATATTTTTACAACCAATACTGCAATGATGTAAAACAATACTTACAATTTAATTATATATGATTAATATTTTTTTGTTACAGTAATTTTTTATGGTGGGGGAGAGTTGTACTTAATTATCATAAAAATAACATCAAAATGCAAACTTTTAAAAGTCCTAAAAATAGGTTTCACTGTCTTTGCACAAAAGAATAATTTCTTATTATTTCTTCTTCTGATATTCTTGACAGGTTTTCTATATCCCCACACTGCAGGTTCTTCAGGACATTTGGTCCCCATAGAAATATAAACCTGTCCACACATACATTGTGAGGGAATCCCGGCCCTGATAAAGGAAGCAGATTCCTCCTGATAAATACACCCCATCCTTTTTCCCGCTCCACTCTTGCAATAATTGAATTTTGTGTTGTCTATTTGTAGAACCCTGCCATGCACAGCAGGCCAATTTACCCTGCCTGCCTTCACTGATAGTTACATTTATTTTCCAGTCATGTTTCCCTCTCTCTGCAGGATAAGTAGTTTATTGAAATGGAGCAGCTCATCTCCAGAGTTTCCCTGACCTGATTCCTCTGGCTGTGATACTTTCATTCAGCCACTGGCTGTCCTATTGGCCTGTATTAAAACTCCTCACCTCCCATTGGTCCTGCTGCATGTGGCTCTTGAGGATGATTTGCCAGTTGTCAGAGCTGGCGTGCGAACAGTGGTGTAGAGTGAGGATGACGGGACGGGTCAACAGGGCACCCGCGGGACCGCAGCTGACCACAGCGCTGAGCACGGCCTCCCCGTCACCGACCGCTGGCCTGAGAGAGACGGAGACATTTAAAACATTTGCCTAGGTCTGTTTGCCTGTTTTCTGCTGTCGGTCTCACTGAAATCACTGTAGAAGGTACAGTAACACATTCAACAACAACCAGAACTGTTACTCTACCAGTCAAAAGTTTGGAAAATGTAAATTTGGTGCTCAATTATTAATAATCATTCTCATTATTATCAATGTTGAAAACAAATACTTTTGTGGAAACCGTGATACATTTTTTCAGGATTCTTTGATGAATAGAAAGTTAAAAAAGAACAGCATTTTTTTGAAACAGAAATCTAACATTCTAAATGTCTTTTTTTTTGTATTACAACTATTAATTTCTTTATTTTTTATCTTACTGTACTTCAAACCTTTGAATGGTAGTGTATCACATTTTTCACACAAATATAAAGCAGCACAACTGTTTTCAATTATGATAAAAATGTTTCCTTTTTAATAGTGTGTTTTAATGAAGCATTTAACACATTTGTGCAATTTTTTACATACAGGATAATATGGAAGCTTGTTTCTGCCATGAAATAAAAAATAAAAAGGTAACTGCGACTTTTTATCTTACAATTCTGACAATTCTCAGAATTATGAGATATAAAGTCAGAATTGCGAGTTATAAAGTCAGAATTGTGAGATATAAACTCACAATTGCTTGTTATAATGTCCAATTGTGAGGGCAAAAAGAATTGTGAGTTTATATCTCACAATTCTGACTTTATAACTCGCAATTGCATGCTATAAAGTCAGAATTGTGAGATATAAATGTGCAATTCTGAGAAAAAAGTGAGAATTGTAAGATATAAAGTCAGAATGTGAGATATAAACTCGCAATTGCAAAAAAAGTAAAAATTGCAAGTTTATATCACGCAATTCTGACTTTATAATTCACAATTGCGAGTTTATATCACGCAATTCTGACAACTGCGAGTTATAAATCCAGAATTGCATGATAAAAACTCACAATTGCGAGAAAAAAAGTCAGAATTGCGAGATAAGAAGTCGCAATTACCTTTTTTAATTTTTTTATTTAGTGGTGGAAACAAGCTTCCATAGGATAATGATATGTAAAGTGTTGTGAATTTATAACATTCTACCTGGAAAACAACACAATTTCTCCAGATGTTTGGGATGTGTGTGTGTGTGTGTGTGGTGTTATGTTTTTTTTTTTTTTACCTCATGCTCTCTGTCCTCTGTACGGTCACAAACATCTCATACACACGACCCTGAGGAATCGCTCCGGCAGGAACCAACAAACTCACACCTGAAATGCCATTAAAGATTGTGGCTAATTAGAACTCTCAGAATTCAGATGAACATGTACCTTCTTTCCTTCCTTCCTTCCTTCCTTCCTTCCTTCCTTCCTTCCGTTCATCCATCCATCCATTCATCCAGACAGAGAAACAGATATATAGATAGATAGATAGATAGATAGATAGATAGACAGACAGATGATAGATAGATAGATAGATAGATAGATAGTGTCAGAGGAGTGCTATGTGTCATTTTTGCAGTTTATAAAGTGGATTAATAGCTGCCACCCATCCTGCCATCCTCTCGATTAATTTATCACTGTCACTGACAGTGTGTATCCTCATCACATGAATGAGAGATTGTGAATGTGACATTTCCATTGCATCTTACTGGAATCCATTCCAGCCATATGCCTTAATTAGACTAATGTAGGACTATCAACACAATCAATTAATCATCATAAATTATATCACACAGTGATTCGTAAATATGTTGGACACTCAGTGAGGAACAGAGTGTGATTGTGCATCATAAATCATACATAAATGAGGTGTGTGTGTGTGTGTGTGTGTGTGTGTGCATGCGTGTCCGATCTCACCTGAGTTGGGTATGATCAGATGACCTCCCAGTGAGTTGAACGACCCTAACGCTGTGCACGTTGGATCCCGTGTGCGTGCCAGCGTCTGGCTCCGTGGGGTCACAGGGTCGCTGTCCAAAAGAGAGTGGGTGACTTTTGGGGACAGGGTGGCAGAGAGGTCAGAGGTCATGTCCTCCTGAGGGGTCACTGTGCCAGAGGAGTTGTAGACTTTGATCTTGAGGTTGGGAAGCGGCAGTGGCTCCAGCAGAGGGGAGCTGGTCATTGGGATTTTGTCCGAGATGTCGTGGAGGGCATATACTGGGCCGCGATACAGCGCCGCCGCTGTGGACAGGTCAGGGGTCGCGGCCAGCAAATCCGCTGCAAAAAGACACACATGACTACTATTGAATATCATAACATTTGAAGATTTGAATATGAAGAAATTTAAAATAACTTTTTTTTTTTCATATGCAATAACCAGTTTCATCAAGACATTTCATCTAAACCATAAATAATTTATTGCATTACATCAAAAAGCCTACAATTTTCCTTTTCATTTCTCTTGTAACGATATTTATTAGCTCAAAAGGGGAAATATTAATAATTAGTCATAACTCGTTATGATTAATTATAAATATTTGAATCAGTTAATCAAATTAACTTAATGTAGCTGAATTAACATTACAATCAATTAATCTGTTCGGCCAGCGAACACTCAGTACTGATCGTCTATCAACTCTTATAGAAAGGATATTTTCCGTGGCCACAGAAAAACATCGCTTTCTTAGCACGTAGCTGTGATTGAATCCTTATCAGGGACATTGGTTTTATAAGCAGATCAGAATCAACTCGCAAGAATGTGCACACAAGTTTTATTTAACTAATTCACAAACACATAACTAAACTAACAAACACAAACATTCCATTCACGCAGTGAGAGAGTGGAAAATGAATTTGAACCGTATCATAACAGGGGAATGAAACAATGGAAAGGGTAAATTAACAATTGCTGGACTATAAAGCACCTTTGTTAAAAGGGGTTCACAGTCTTAATACTAAATTGCCATTTAGTGTTCAAACGATACTTGCAAATGCCTTAGCTGTCCGGATCTGCAGGCTCAAGAGAAATCCTTGATGGTTCGGTCCGCTGGAGTGGAAGTTGTAATCAATATCTTCTGCGTTGATGAAGAAAATGAAGACAAACTTTGCACTGTTAATTTGAGTCTTTTGTGGTCGCTGCAGTTGTGCATGGCTTGAAGTGAAATGGAGGCCTACCAGCCCGGCTCGGGCCGGATGACCCTTACGTAGTATCAACAGGAACAAGAAAAGAACCAGAAGAACTAACTAGAACTAAACTAAGTGTGATTTTCGTGGGGGCTTTTTGAACTTTCCAGACAGTCGACACCTTCGAATCACGGCTTGACCAATGAGAAAGGTGCAGTTCTCTGGCAGGGGATTTCCTTTGTTTGAAAGTGAGTTCATTTGCCTGGGTTTGTAGGTTTGTGTCCATTTATACTCTGATAAATATAACAAACATACAATGCATTCTATGATATTTTGATGTCCACCAACATGTGAGTCATTAAACAAGGAGTAATTTGATAGTAAACATCACCTAGATGAAATACATTATCTCATAGTTCCAACTTTCAGGCATGCATAACACTATACAACATACGAAAGAACAATATACAAACAGTAGTAATACACAAGATGTCTGGGGAAATGCATGTTCATTCATTTAAACAAAGTTGTCAATGAATTAGTGGCAAAGATTCCATTTTTATAAACCAAATGATTCTGGTGACCTGTGTTTTCCTGATAAAACACTGTCTTTGAAGTGTAGGTGAAGAGCAAATGGTGATAGTGCTCAGTGGGGAACCAGACCCTACGGGGCCTGCATGGGCCCCATAGGGTCCCATGTTTTTGTTTTTGTTGTGCCTTCAAATTGTGTTTGATCGCTCCAGACGCTACATCCCCCCTTTCGATCGCTGTTGTTTCTCCTATGGACAACAGTGAGCGAAGTCAAAGGTGCAGAAAGATCAGACACATCTGGCATGCAGGGCTGGAGGTTGTGGTGGTTCACCAGGCTGCTGGTGTAGCTGGTAGCAAGGTTCAGGTCTCTGAGCTTGCTCAGCAGGAGTCGAGGTAGCCTTGACAGTGTCATCTGTCATCCGGACACCCGTGGAGCAGGTGGTTGTAGGAGGAGGTTATGGGAGTTGTAGTGTGAAGAGTGTTTCAGACTCACCTAGGTCTGATGGCAGAGGGGCAGCAGGTGATTGTAGCCTCTGCTCTCAGTCAGAAGGAGTCAGGTACTCATCAGTCAGTACTCATCAGGTAAGTACTGTTCAAGGAGCTCTCTTACTTGCGTTAGAAGCTCCTGTGGGTCCGATGCAGGCGTGTCCAGTCGTCGTTGTGCAGCCTCTGGATGGCTGCTGTGTGAAGGGCGTGGAGGAGGTTGTTGTTGCTGCTTGCTGTTGGAGATCCTGCGGTGTCTGCAGGATGAGGATGCTCCCATCCATGACTTCTTCCCGTGGTAGGTCTAGTACCTGGGACTGTTGCCATGGGGACAGTTCTGTCCTTGGCTGGCTAGGAGCCTTTTGGAGAAGGGTTTTCCATTGTAGCAATGCTGTGCGCCTTCTGGTGCCAGCTCTGGGTTCTGGGTTTTGCAGTTCACAGTTCCTTGTCTGTTACAAACCCTTTTTGATGAGGCCTGGTGTTTGTTAAAGGCCTTCTGTGTCAAGTCACATAGTTGGTGAATAGGCATTGTGCGGGGGCAGGCCGTAATGCCTAAATGGTGACTTACAATCGGATGGAGGTTTCGGAGGAAAAGGCTCTTGAAGCTGGTGTCCTCTTCCATCCCAGGCTCGTTGCGAGCTCCGAAGTAAGCTTGTCTGAGTCTGTGGTAGTAGGCGTGGGGAGTTTCATGTCTGCCTTGTATGGTGTCTAGGGCAGCAATCAGTCCGCTTTCAGAGTCTGAGAATTCCTTGACAATGGCTTGTTTCAACTGCCGGAAGTTGGATTGGATGTTTTCTGGCTGCCGAGCTAGAAAGCGCCGCAACTCTGGTCCGGAAGTGATCCAGAGAAGATAGAGTCTATCTTGGTGGGTTGCACTTGTCAAAGGCTGCAGGTGAAAGTCAATGTCTCGTAGGTAGGCTTGGACGTCGTGATCTCTTGCAAGCTCTGGTGTGAATGCAGGGTTGTGCCTGGCTATTCATTGGAGGTCTTTGAATGTCACTTCACGTGCCGTTTCAGGGTCTGTCTGAATCAATCCTTCTCCTTCTGCGGCCACAGAGGCTCTTAGGAAATGGGCTGGTGAAGTGTTTTGCAGCGGGCTCTGGCTCCTCCCCCCTTTGTGTCTGTGTGAAGTGTTGGGGGAGTTTACACTGCTAAAGTAAAGTTCAGGCAGGTACCCTTTTCTTAGGGGGTCCGTTTGCAGTTGGTAGGACTGTTTCAGTTCTTTTTGGACCATATTAATCTCCTCTTTAATGCTGCAGAATCGCTGAGTCAAGTTCTGGATGTCAGCTTTGGCTGCATGCAGACTGCCTTCAAGGGCCTTAACCTTAGCGTCTCTCTCTTTAAGTTCCACATTAGCTGTTTTTAACAGTGTCTTTGTGTGAGACAGTTCTCTTTCAATGTCTTGCTTGGTGGCATTTTCCAGCTGCTCTTGGTGCCCAGCAGCAGTCAGAGCCTCCTGAAGACCGGTGATCCCCTTCGGTTGTCCCGTTCTGTCGCCGTCCTTGCATATGTCCGCTGTCGTCTCTCACTGAGCAGAGTGGAGCTGTGTGACTGGCAGTTTGAGTTCATTTACCTCCTGTCGGAACCCTGCAAGAGAATGGGCCAAGGAGACAATGAAACTGGTCAGCTCTTCGTTGCTCAGGCTGGGTGTTGGGTGTCCACTTGTGTCGCCGTCTCGCTGTTCCTTCTTCTGCCACTGCAGGTCATTCGCTGCTTCAGGCTGAAGGATGTCCATCACACTGCTCCGCTGTGCCTCCAGATGGTGCTGGTGGGGGGCAGGACTGGATGTCTGAGGCATACTGGCACATTTGTGGGAACACAAGAGAGACATGGCAAAGGCAAATGCAAGTTCGTTTGAGGTGGCAAGCTATCTGTGTGGGGGAAACGGCTATGTGGGCTGTGTAAGGTGTGAATAGCTGCTGTGAGGCAGCTAGTCAGGGTGCTAAGCTTTTGTGTTGCTGAACACCAAGAATTTGAGTATCTGTGTTGATGGGTCTGTAAGCAGTCAGCTAATGACGGGCTGTACATGTAGTCAAACTATTACTCAAAACTGATGGTTCTCAAAGGTTTGGTCACTATGAGGGTAACAAACAAACAAGACTGGAGTAAGGAAGAAGAAAGAAAAAAAATATAAGATGGAATTGGAAAGAGAAAGGAAGGGAGATTTACCTATTTAGTTTAAGTTACGAGATATGGCTAAGCAGTTGTGACTTGTTCAAGTAAATGCTGCAGTAGACTCATAAAACCATAGCTGAGCTAACAGGAACACATCATACACCTAAAGGTCAAAAAAGAAAAAGAAACAATTGGAAATGTTTCTAGTTCTCTCTGGGGCTCACAGTGCATTTAAACGGTAACCGTACTTCATGGACTAGGCACTAATGAGTGAGCAGGGGTAGAGAAGAACAGGAATTAGGCTACTAATAACCTGTATAGCACATTAAGGAAACAACAGTTGCTAGAACTGGATTCCTATGCAGAGAGAGAAGATGTTGATGGTAAGCTAACTAAAAATAAAAGTAAAAGTATAATGTCCTTATAGCTCTGGAAAACTAAAAGGGAAGGCAATTAAACAAATTGATTTAATTAAATGTTAAAGAGTGAGATTACTTCGTCACTCAGTTTAATTCATGCCAATAATCTGAGATTTCCTCATCAAATTAATGCATTTAAAGCTGAAATTTGGAGATTGCTTCGTCCAAGATCAGATTAATTTCTTATCGTACGAATTAAACATGCATTATTATAGTGTTGAAAAACTTTCTACTGCTCGTAGGAAGGCGCATTCAAACTATAGTGTTATCTGATTTTATCAGAAACGCTGCATGTACAAGATGTTAATAAAAACTTATGTGACAAAAATACAAGATTAATTTCTGGGTCTGCTTAAAACCAATCTTTGAAACGATGCCTTTAATTCTCCACCATAAATGTAACAATATTTATTAGCTCAAAAGGGGAAATATTAATAATTAGTCATAACTCGTTATGATTAATTATAAATATTTGAATCAGTTAATCAAATTAACTTAATGTAGCTGAATTAATATTACAATCAATTAATCTGTTCGGCCAGCGAACACTCGGTATTGATCGTCTATCAACTAATCAAGGATATTTTCCGTGGCCACAGAAAAACATCGCTTTCTTAGCACGTAGCTGTGATTGAATCCTTATCAGGGACATTGGTTTTATAAGCAGATCAGAATCAACTCGCAAGATTGTGCACACAAGTTTTATTTAACTAAATCACAAACACATAACTAAACACAAACATACCATTCACGCAGTGAGAGAGTGGAAAATGAATTTGAACTGTATCATAACAGGGGAATGAAACAATGGAAAGGGTAAATTAACAATTGCTGGACGAACCATCAGTTTCAATACTATAAAGCACATTTGTTAAAAGGGGTTCACAGTCTTAATACTAAATTGCCATTTAGTGTTCAAACGATACTTGCAAATGCCTTAGCTGTCCGGATCTGCAGGCTCAGGAGAAATCCTTGATGGTTCGGTCCGCTGGAGTGGAAGTTGTAATCAATATCTTCTGCGTTGATGAAGAAAATGAAGACAAACCTTGCACTGTTAATTTGACTCTTTTGTGGTCGCTGCAGTTGTGCATGGCTTGAAGTGAAATGGAGGCCTACCAGCCTGGCTCGGGCCGGGTGGCCCTCACGTAGTATCAACAGGAACAAGAAAAGAACCAGAAGAACTAACTAGAACTAAACTAAGTGTGATTTTCGTGGGGGCTTTTTGAACTCTCCAGACAGTCGACACCTTCGAGTCATGGCTTGACCAATGAGAAAGGTGCAATTCTCTGGCGGGGGATTTCCTTTGTTTGAAAGTGAGTTCATTTGCCTGGGTTTGTAGGTTTGTGTCTATTTATACTCTGATAAATATAACAAACATACAATGATATTTTGATGTCCACCAACAGGTGAGTCATTAAAAAAGGAGTAATTTGATAGTAAACATCACCTAGATGAAATACATTATCTCATAGTTCCAACTTTCAGGCATGCATAACACTATACAACATACAAAAGAACAATATACAAACAGTAGTAATACACAAGATGTCTGGGAAAATGCATGTTCATTCATTTAGACAAAGTTGTCAAAGAATTAGTGGCAAGGATTCCATTTTTATAAACCAAATGATTCTGGTGACTTGTGTTTTCTTGATAAAACACTGTCTTTGAAGTGTAGGTGAAGAGTAAATGGTGATCAGAGGGGAACCAGACCCTATGAGGCCTGCATGGGTGATTGCCTTTTACAATTGTGTTTGATCGCTCCAGACGCTACACTCTAGAAGTGACAATTTTTAAACATCTTCGTTCGAAACACTGTTTTATTCATAAATGGCTTTTGAGATATTCTGCATAATTTTTTGCATTAATTAAATTCACAACTCGGATGTAAACAGCTACTATCCACTTTTATTGGATGAACGGAGCAGCTTGGTGACTCTGCGAAACATCTTCTGTGCTCCACAAAATGCAAAAAGCCATACAGGTTTGGAACAACATAACAGTGGGTGAATGACTTTTTTGGGTGACCTATTCCTTGTGTGTTTTTCTGTTGTGTGCTATTTTGAAATGAAATCACTGTGTGTGTGTGGGAGAGAGAGCTTGTAAAGGACTCTTATAGCCAGCGGCTGGTAATCTCCATACTGATTGCTCATTAACATTCAGCTTCCAACAGTGACTAAACAGAGGATTGTCACTTTGCACACCAGCTCTCTTTCTCTCTCTAGTTACTCAGGTGTGAGCATTACTCACTGCGAGTGCCGCGCTCACACTCCTGACGCTCAAGTTAAAGTTATTCATCATGCGGTGATCGGTGAGACAGCGTAAACCGCACTGCATTGCATCACACCTGCCGATGTAAACGCATCCAAATCTGCAGCCTCTGGCGGGAAAGATCTTCAACGGAGCAAAACTGACGGATGTGGAACGTCTCGCTTTTCCATCAAAACATCCCCTACCTCTGTATTTATCAACTCATTCATTGACGTCCTCTGCAGCGTCTCCACACGCCGCTTTCACCCTGACAGGGTGCCATTTACACCTACAGCCCGCTTCATGTTTAATTAACAGAGAACGAGCGAAAAAATGAGAAAAGCAAGACAATACGAGTGCGAGCAGAACGACGATTCTTCATTAATGATAACCTGTTCAGGTTGGAGAGTGACAGGCATTCTAATGTTCCCTTAGATGAAATGTCACCTGAGTCTCTCTCTCTCTCTCTCTCTCTGTCACACACACACCTCACAATTTAACACCGGAACACTGCCTTCCATTCCATTCACCACTTGATTGGAATTTTAATCATTCCTGTGTCTTACGGTGACACACACACACACACACACACACACACACACACACACACACACACTCCCAGAGTTCCTTGCTGAAACTGTTGCATTGACTGAAATCAGCAATGAGAGAGATTCTCTCTGAATAACATTTGAATGTTTTACTAAAGCAATAATCCACTCAAGGATGTGCGTTATAGTGATTTGCATGTAATACAGTGATTACAAATGAGACCTGGTGAAAACAGCAATATGACAAAAGACAACCATGTTCAAAAATAGTTACATTTATGTTTAAAGGGACAGTTCACCCAAAAAAATCTAAATAAATCACCCTCATTTTGTTCCAAACCTGTATTACTTTCTTTTCTTGTGCAGAACACAAAAGGAATTCATTGGGCTCTAAACAACATTGGAGATCATTGATTTTCTTTTCTTTTTTTTCTTTTTTTAGTTTTGTTCTGCCGACAAAAGGAAGTCTGCTAACAAATCCAAAATCTAAGTACCAAATTCTACCAACAGTCATTTCAATGCATAATAAATATTTATGGTTTAAATATATTCTAACTATTTTTTAATAATTTGAAGAAAAAAAAACTGTGACCTCAAATTGTATTATGTATATTAACGTTCTCTTATGTTTACTAAGGCTGCATTTACTTGATGAAAAATACAGTAAAAATGGTAATACTGTGAAATATTAAAGGGGTCATGAATTGAGAAATCAGCTTTTCCTTGAGCTTTTGATATATAAGAGGTCGTCATACTATAAGAATATCCTGTAAATTTCAGAACTAAAAACTTCCTTGTTAGTCTAATAAAAGCTTTAATTGACACCAGGCCCAGCGAACGACTGATCCTGGAATGTGCCTGTCTATGACATAGATAGGTGAAACTATAGGTGAAACGCCTCCGCAGAAGAAAGCCTCCTTCATCATTGCAACGTTAGCCCCGCCCACTGGCGTGTTAGTGAGAAGAGGAGGAGAGTAGGAGCAATACAGGACTAAAAATAACATTACCTTTCAAAGGATCCTAATGCTAGGAATATGGTTATTTATTTTCAACAATGTGAATGTCTCAGTTGAGCTTGTTATTGTGCTTATTTGTATTCGGTACATTTCACTGTGGGTTCTTTGGTAAATCAATTGCAATTCGACACAGGCTTTGCAAACAGACTTTTACGATAAGGACTCGACAGTAATGCAACAACATGTAAGTAACTGTGATGATTCTAATGCCTGATCTGATATGTAATAATTCATGTACAGTCAGATGTTCTTTGTCTATGTGTCAGTAAATCAAACCAGTGACTAAACGCTCAACTTCACTTTGTTTCTCTTAGTAGGATGAAAATAATCTGTTATTTAAATGGTGATTAAATATATTAGAGAAAGCTATCAAAGAATGTTCCCTTTACAATCACTGGAGCTGTCAATCAAACAGCGAGAGTTTATCAGTGATGGAGTTCTGGACTCGCACCAAAACTCCCATTTTATTCAATGAATCTCTTATATATATCGTGTTTGCAGTGTTAGTTATGATGAAATCATTCGTTAGTGTGCAGAAATTGAGTTGCAATGACGAGATCACTGCTTTCATGCGCTCAACAACATGTTTGTGATCGGCTACAATGTTCATCACTGCAACCTTTCATGCCACGATCTAAATATAATGTAATAGATCTAAATGTAATGCTACAATCAACACTTTTTACTATTAGTTAACCTTGAAAGCTGTTATAGTAAAAACGTGCTAAAAGTTTTTCATAGGCAAAGATGTTAACCAATCACAGCAGTGGGCGTTTACACTGAAGTCTCACAGCAGACATGCCCCTTAAAACAGAGCGTTCAAATAAGAGGGCTAAAATCAGGGTAGGAAAAATGCCTTTTATTTCTAAATGATGACAATTTTTGATGTAAAAATCATACTAACATTATGGGATGGAAACATTATAAAACAATAAAACAACGCAGATCATGACCCCTTTAAATTAAATATTTTCTGTTTGAATATATTATAAAATGAATCATTCTAATATGCTGATTTTCTGCTTAAGAAACATTTCTTACTATCATCAATGTTAAAAAACAGTTGTGCTGCTTCATATTTTTTGTGGCAATCATGATATGTTTTTTATCAGGATTCTATGATAAATAGAAAGTTCAAAAGAACAGCATTTATTTGAAATAGAAATCTTTTCTTCGTACATTGAATACGGAAGGCGGTCTGGCAGAAGCTCAATATTTGACTTCATAACTTGTTTAAATATGGATATTTTTTTACACAAACGCATCGTTTCACTTCAGAAGGCCTTTATTAACCCCCTGGAGCCATGTGGAACACATATTTATGATGCATGGATGTAGATGGAAGCACTTTCTTCAGCTCATACCAGTGACCCCCATTTACTGCCATTATAAAGCTCGGATGTGTCAGGATATTTATTAATATTTCTCTGATTATTTTCATCAGAAAGAAGAGAGTCATATATACCTAGGATGGCTTGAGGGAGAGTAAAGCTTGGGCTAAATTTCATTTGAAAGTGAACTAATCCTTTAATGCATTCTTTTTGAATAAAAGTAAATTTCTTTACAAAAATACTCATTATAATCATTATATATGGCTAACCAATCAGAGCAACACTAATCCTCTACTGAAGGTTGACTGTCTCACCTGAGCGTGCCTGTTTGATGCTGACAGGCTGAAATCCGCCGTTCAGCACAGACGAGTCGATGATGTCAGAGTGAAAGCGGCGATGCGTCCTGCGGTACACGAACAGAGCCACGATAGCAGAGACGACCAGACACATGACCACCGCCATGACGATGCCCACGTACAGCGCCACCTCATCTCCACCCGGCGCAGCTGCATGACAGACAGACACAGCTTATGTTCAGAATGAATACTGACAGTATAAACTGTAGTATATACTTGTAATGTGTTGTTCAATGTCTGTTTAGTTTCATTGTGTTTTGGTTCTGCTTTCCCTGTTCCCTGTATATTGCCTGCTATTTAAAAAAAAAAAAGTAAGTGTAGCATTAGTCATTACTCTGAATGTTTAAATCATTAGTATGCTTATTGTCACATCTTATCATGTTTAATTCAGCAGTTCAGCATGTTTAGTTCTTTTAATTTGTCCAGTTAAAATACTTGAAAAAAATATGAATTTTGACTTCCATTTTTATTTGTGCAAATGTCTTAACTTTTGGTGGTCCAATCAAATAATAAGTGTGCAGTTGATTTACACTGGAAATGCAGGTGAAGTTGAGTGCATTGCATTGTGGGATACAGTATTCTGAGCAGTTATATACTGAACATTTTGGGAAATGTAGTATACCATCTAGCTGTTAACTAAAACTATTAAAAATTGTTTTCATTAATTGAAATAAAGCTGAAATAAAACAGAATTTAAATATTACATAAAAAATTAGAAATATCCTCTTGGTAATTAACTAAAATAAAATGAGTTTAAGTTGAAGTACTAAAATTACTAAAACTAAAACTGAAATAAAGCTAAATAGAAATAAAAAAGACAAATGCACATAACAAATATAAAAATAAAAGCAAATTCAAAATATTAATAAATACAAAAATAGTATATTAAAAAAAATACAAAAATGGCACTGATCCAAGGCAGAAAATTAGCATATTTTGCATATTACATACTATATAGTGCAGAAATACTAAATATTTGTATGTTATTATGCCACACCAAACATAGCCACACATTCAGATGGGTGAAGTCAAAGGTTATGTTTATAATAACATACTTGCTTTGCACAAAATTGAATTAAACAAAGCCAAGGAAGCATTTTTTGCAAAGAAAACTGAACACAAGCAAAGTTATATGATAACAAAGTAGCACACAGTTGTTTAAAATGGTTGAATAACGCCTACTGTTTCGCCTGCTATTTTTAACACACAGTATATACTGCAGTATTTCATTTCAAATGACACATCATCTAAGTGGCATATGGGTTAAAGGTCACGCCTGAGAATGGCCTTTAAAACAATGGCATTAATCAGTATATAAACCCTGTGCATCAATCATTAAAAGGAGTTTTCACAGTAAGAGAGAGAAAATTAGACGGCCAACTGCAGAAAGATAAAAAAAAACACCCTGAAAATAGTCAGACTGCGAGAGAAGAGAATCCAGTCCTTTAATTTAATGAGGCTATAAATTATTACATGCCATATTGCTCATCTTCCTGGAAATCAGCCTCATTCTTCAGCAGACTGCAGGAGAACAATAGTGACATGTTCATCCGACCTCTTTTCCTGTGGATTCTCTCTCTCTGTGCATGTGTGTGAGTTCTGAATTTGTGTATGTGAAGATTAAAAGGGGATCAGGGCCAAAATGAAACCGCAGCTCTGAAACATCAAAGAGAGAAGCAGCCAAAATCGTCACAGTCTCTGATGTTTAAAGTGTGTGTGTGAATGTGTGCTTAAATCTCCTCTTACGTATCTATTGGATGTGTACGCTGGCGCTCATCACTCATTAGTCGCATTAGACTGCAACAAAGGTACACAGATTAAAACTCCACTCATGCTTCAAACATCCGACTTATCAGGCTGACATTGACAGCAGCATGTCTTAAAGAGAGACTAGACTCAGGGTTATGAATATTCATTAGGATCCTTCACAGACTTAAGCCCATTGGTTAGGCCCACACTGATCCACCTAACCAGCAGAGGGCGCAAAAATGATGTAAAAAAATACAAACAATGCAGTTTTAAAGAGCTTGTCACAAAATCAGTGTTTCAAAGCAGATTTACAGAAAATCATGATGTTGATGTTTAAATTCATGCTTTATAGTTGCATTTAGCAGTTATAGTTGGGCGATAATATAGTTTATTATAGTTGCAATGATACAAGCAATCAAGCAGTTTTGCTATTTTAGTACAGATTGACCTATATGAGTATATGCAGATCAAGCTGGACATACTCATGGGCGATGAGTATGAGTATTGCAAAAATCATTGAATTCAGGTGTTCCAATCACTTCCATGGCCACAGGTGTATAAAAATCAAGCGCCTAGGCATGCAGACTGCTTCTACAAACATTTGTGAAAGAATGGGTCGCTCTCAGGAGCTCAGGGAATTCAAGCGTGGTACTGTGATAGGTTGCCACCTGTGCAATAATTCCATCTGAGAAATTTCCTCACTACTAAATATTCCACAGTCAACTGTTAGTGGTATCATAACAAAGTGGAAGCAATTGGGAACAACAGCAACTCAGCCACGAAGTGGTAGGCCACGTAAAATCACAGAGCGGGGTCAGCGCATGCTGAGGCGCACGGTGCGCAGAAGTCGCCAACTTTCTGCAGAGTCAACAGATACAGACCTCCAAACTTCGTGTGGCCTTCAGATTAGCTCAAGAACAGTGTGTAGAGAGCTTCATGGAATGGGTTTCCATGGCTGAGCAGCTGCATCCAAGCCTTACATCACCAAGTGCAATGCAAAGTGTTGGATGCAGTGGTGTAAAGCACACCGCCACTGGACTCTAGAGCAGTGGAGACGTGTTCTCTGGAGTGACGAATCACGCTTCTCTGTCTGGCAATCCGATGGAGGAGTCTGGGTTTGGCGGTTGCCAGGAGAACGGTACTTGCCTGACTGCATTGTGCCAGGTGTAAAGTTTGGTGGAGGGGGATTATGGTGTGGGGTTGTTTTTCAGGGGTTGGGCTTGGCCCCTTAGTTCCAGTGAAAGGAACTCTTAATGCTCCAGCATACCAAGACATTTGATTCTCCCAACTTTGTGGGAACAGTTTGGGGATGGCCCCTACCTATTCCAACATGACTGCGCACCAGTGCACAAAGCAAGGTCCATAAAGACATGGATGAGTGAGTTTGGTGTGGAGGAACTTGACCTCAACCCAATAGAACACCTTTGGGATGAATTAGAGCGGAGACTGTGAGCCAGGCCTTCTCGCCAACATCACTGCCTGACCTCACAAATGCACTTCTAGAAGATTGGTAAAAAATTCTCATAAACACACTCCTAAACCTTGTGCAAAGCCTTCCCAGAAGAGTTGAGGCTGTTATAGCTGCAAAGGGTGGGCCAACTCCATATTAAACCCTTCGGATTAAGAATTGGATGTCATTAAAGTTCATGTGCACGTAAAGGCTGGCGTCCCAAAACTTTTGCCAATATAGTATGTGTATATATATATATATATATATATATATATATTATATTATTATTATTATTATTTGTATACTAGTGTAGGCATAAACAATACAGTAGGTTCTACACTACCTATCAAGTCAATCCCTGAATACTGAATTAATTTCTAATCATTTTAAATAACCAGCTAATATTCATTAAGAATATAGACAAATTTTACATTATTGTAATTGTCTAGTTTAGCAATATGTGGGTAAATATATATTTTTTTTCATCACAAGTAATGTTTTAAACACTATTATTTTTTAACTATATTTGTACAGTAAAATTAACTTTAAAGAAGCTCTACATTTATCATTTTCATTCATGGAGATAACATGGAAAATGTGCCATGCTTTAGTGGAGAATTTCTGTCACCTGGTGGAAAACAAACACACTTTTAATATGAAAATGACATGAAATTACCATTATAACCAGTAGATGGCTGCAGAGGACCACTCATTAGCTCATTTGCCATTTCTACTCCCTTTTATAGTTCTTTTCACGTTTTGCTCTTAGATTTATTATTAAATAAATATTATAACAAATTTTAGCAATTTTATGGCACTGAAGTATGAGGTATAGCAAGAGTAGGAAAAGTCACAAAGTCTCATGCCATTTAGATTAAAGGGAATTTCGAAAATAAATAAATTTATGGGGATGAACTGAAGCCTGACGCTGGTTTCATATGAGTTTTAAAGGGGACTGAGACGATAACGAATTAGTGTGCATAATATATTACGTAATTAATCGCAAATTTTTAGGGGGCTGGGTGGAAATTTAGGGGGACTAAAGCCCTCCTAAAATGGGCCTAGTGATGACCTTGAACATACTTATATAACTTTATATAAAGAGCTGGGTGAAAAAAAAATCAGGAAGTTGAGATTTGCTATATAGTATAGAACTTTATTGTATGTATGTGGATTACACTGGATATAGTATATATCCAATGTTATATATAGAGCTGTGCAATAATACAGTTTACATTTTTGTGACGATATGCAGATTTTCTATATAGTATATATTGCTTTATGAGAGTGTACTGTATGTATGCAGGTAAAGTAGGATGTACTATATGAAACTTTTAATATGTTGCTGGGCTAAAATACATACTTGTGTATTTTTTGTGGGCACTAGATTTATAACAGCTAGATATTTACATTAACAGTAAGTATAGGGAAATATAATAGAGATGCTTGATTCAGTAAACATAAAATAACTAGACAGTGAAATAACTACCCAGTAAATACCATAACCTTGAGAGCAAAAGAAACTGTGTGTGTGTGTGTGTGTTTACAGTATAAAACTCAAAGCAGCCATTGAAGTGTGTGTCACAGCAGGCAGTCGCGCTAAACACAGTGTCGGGCACGCGACCTTTCATCATCTCTCATGTCGTTTCCTTGTTTTTCCTCAGTGACCGCAGTATCATCTCTCTTCTGCAGTATTGATTTGCTTACACCCATAATTAATTTACAATTAGTGGTAAAAATTGATCACAGCTGTGTCGTAATGACTAATATTATTCGATTACTGACTGTGACCAAACATGATTGTCAGTAGTTATTTCTCTCATTAACCATTACGGGCTGATCTGTGTGTGTGTGTCTGTGTGTGTGTGTGTGTAATACCGATATGCAATGCACAAATTATACAATGACTTTCACGCAGAGTCAACTTTGTTGAAGGAATTTCTATACAAATAATTATTTATATAATTTTGGACACTTTACAACAAGGTCCATTAACGTTAGTTCATGCATTAACCAACAAATCTTTTACAGTATTTATCTTTTTAACGTTGATAAAAAAAAAAAAAAAACAGCTGTTCATTGTTAGTTCAACGTCAACTCAGGTACATAAAATAATGTAATATTGTAACAATACATTTTTTATTTTAATAATGTACAGGTAAAGTAGTAAATGTTGAGGTTAACATTAACTAATATTAATAAAGTATTAAGAAAGTATTTTTCATTGTTTTCATCTTCTTAACTAATGTAGTTAACAAATGGAACCTTATTGTAAATTGTTACCATAATTTCTACATAAATAATTTTCGAGGCTCAATCTATTGATGTTTGTAATGTTTGTAATGTAACTTATATTGCCACCCAAAGCAGTTGTGACTCGTTTTTTTTTTTTTTTTTTTTTTTTTTTTTTTTAATATATAGCTACTGCAATTCTGAAATTACCTACAACAGTGGCTTAAAACAATAACTAAATAAAGTTGGGTTATTGGTTGACATTAACCAATTGCTTGCATGGCCTTGGTGACTTCAACCTAAAATGCAGTTGTTTCAGAGGCAGAGCGAGCTACAAAGACAGATTTTCATTGCAATAACATGAACTGATTATTCGTTCACAGTAACACCAGAAACATGTATTATGAAAGCAAAAGTTCATTTTGATTTCATGTTGCATTTGTGTATTTGAGTGTTCAGACACGTGCACGTCCATGTTTGAATATGCATACATGAGTGTGTGTGCGTGTGGCAGAAAGGTTGTTTCTATGCAGGAGCACGCTTGACTTATAAACGCTATTGATTGTATGAAGGAAGTGATTAAAGTGGAAGGACAGTGTGCAGATGCTGAGGGGGGTTAATGAGGGGAAGGAAGTTTGATCGTCTGGCAACCCGTCCGACCCATGAGTCTGCGGGCGGAAGAGCCTTCTGCTGATCAGATTCCCTCTGCATCGATCCGCAGGGGTTTTACTGAGCGCACACTCTCAGACTGATAACACACACACACAAGAAAGTTAAACTATCATCTTCTTAGTGGAGTGCAGTCTTTCTCTCTCTCAAAAAAAAAAAAAAAATAACAACAACAATAAAACAACAACATTATCATCATAAAATGGAACATTATTACCATGAAAATTATCTAGATAGATACAGGGGTTGGACACTGAAAATGAAACACTGCCCAATATAGTGTTGGACATTTTTTAAGGCTATATATGCGCAGCCTGGTGGCCAGCCTTCACTGATTTTACATTCCATCAGTAAGAGCAGAGTGTGAAGGTTGAATTAGCAGAGCAATAGCACAGCTGTACATGAAATACTGCAATCCACACAACATAATGGGAGACATATGAGAGTTCAAAAGAGGGCAAATTGTTTGTGCACATCTTGCTGGCTCATCTGTGACCAGGACAGCATGTCTTTGTGGTGTATGGTATCCAGGGTAATGTCGGCATACCTCCACGTAGGAGGAACCACATCCAACAGAATTAACTGTCGACTCAAGAGGAAGCTGTCTGAAAGGGATGTCCAGGTACTAACCCACATAAATCCACAGCTGCCCAACTCACTGCAGATTTAAATGCACACCTTGACTCTTCTGTTTCCACCAAAACTGTTCATCAGGAGCTCCACAGAGTCAATATTCATGTTCGGGCTGCTTTAGCCAAACCTTTGGTCACTTGAGTCGTGCCAATGCCAAATGTCAGTTTCATTGGTGTCAACTGTACAAATCTTGGGCTGTGGACAATGTGAAACGTATTGTTCTTGGATGAGTCCACCTTTATTGTCTTTCTGTGGGAGTTACGGTGTGGAGAAGCCCTAAAGACGCTCAACACCCGTACTGTTGTGGATCAGTGATGGTTTAAGCTGCAATATCATGGCATTCCCTATACTGTGCTTAAAAGGCGCTTCACTGCCAACGACTATTGAACCATTCTGGAGGACCATGAGCACCTAATGGTTCAATCATTGTGCCCTGAAGGGGGCGCCGTGTATCAGCATGATAATGCACCAATACACACAGCAAGACTTGTGACAGAATGGTTCAATGAACATGAAAGAGATGTTCAAGAACATATCCCATGGCCTGTACTGTCACCAGATCTAAATATTTTTGAGCCACTTTGGGGGGTATTTTGGAGAAGCAAGTTTAATTGTCCAACACAGACAGACAGACAGACAGACAGACAGATAGATAGATAGATAGATAGATGCAGAAAATATTTAAAACTGTAATATTTAATATTTCTCAATATTACTGTTTTTACTGTATTTTTTTATCAAATAAATGCAGTCTTGGTGAGCAAAAGAGACTTCTTTCAAAAATATCACTGACCCCTAACTTTAACTGAAACAATCGACTGCTCCTGCTTATTTTTTTTTTGTCTGTCAAAATGACTGAAAGCATTAAATTATCAATAAATGTTTTAAAAATGAATCAATGCTGGAAATAAATGAAAAAACAATTCAGTAATATTAACAAGTATTAAATTAATGATATTATTCCTTTGATGTACGATCTTATTTGAGATACCATTATATCAATTATTTACATTCACGTTTTCATTGATGCTTTTCATTCAAAGTGACTCACAAATGAGAATTACATAAGCAGAAGCAACTAATCCAAGGGGAAAAAATACTAGTGCTAACATACCACATTACCATAAATACCAGAGTAAAACAATGCTAAAGCAAAAGTGCATAGAGGCTAGTTAGCCAATCAAGTGCTCCAAGAAGAACTGTATGTGATTCTGCATGGTGTGACCTTCAGTGTACTATGGTATTGCCTATGTATTTTATACAAGTGATGTCTCAGACTCTGCTCTGAAAACAGTCTGTCATACAAATAGTGCTCAGGAGACTTGATGTTAGCATGTTGCTTAGCGAACACTGCAATACTCTTAGCTTAAAGGGATAGTTCACCCAAAAATGAAAATTTGATGTTTATCTGCTTACCCCCAGGGCATCCAAGATGTAGGTGACTTTGTTTCTTCAGTAGAACACAAATGATGATTTTTAACTCCAACCGTTGCAGTCTGTCAGTCGTATAATGCATGTCAATGGTAACAAAATCTATGAAAGCAAAAAAAAAACATGTACAGACAAATCCAAATTAAACCCTGCGGCTCGTGACGACACATTGATGTCCTAAGACATGAAACGATCGGTTTGTGCAAGAAACCGAGCAGTATTTATATCATTTTTTACCTCTAATACACCACTATGTCCAACTGCCTTGAGCGCGCACCGCATCCGGTGCGTGAGGTGAGTACGCACTCTGGCGTAGTTTACGCAAGCGCTGGAAGTGATCTCTCGCGCGTATACGTCACTTATTGTTTACACAGAGCACAAACATTGTAGGTACGACGGCTAATCAAAATGGTACTTACTTTGCGCTTATCCGGATTGTTCAAACCGACTTAAAACTGAAAGATTACGTTCTCTCGTGTGAACTCATTCGGGAGTGGTGACTTTCCACGTATTCCCAACTTCTGAGCCTGCTCGCTTGAAGTTATGGTTGATTGCTCTTCGGCTGGATATCAACACACCCATTAACGTACTAAAGTTGTTGAGGGTCTGCAGCGATCATTTTTCCCCTGATGATTTTACATACCCAGGAGAGGATCACGTACGACTGAAACCATCAGCTGTGCCTATGGTTTTTCCACATCCAACTGAGGTATGTGAACAAGATCTTTGTATGTGTCCTTTTTATTTGTAAAGCTGCCCTCACGACTTACAATTACTTACAGTTTTGATGTAATAAAACCATGTTTTTTAGTGGTTTACTTCCATTTGTATAACAACTGTTGTACTACAGGCACCATGTTTAAACTACGCCAGAGCGCGTACACACCTCACGCACCGGATGCCGTGCGCGTGCTCAAGGCAGTTGGACATAGTGGTGTATTAGAGGTAAAAAATGATATAAATACTGTTCGGTTTCTTGCACAAACCGATCGTTTCGTGTCTTAGGACATTATTGTGTCGTCACGAGCCGCAGGGTTTAATTTGCATTTGTCTGTGCATGTTTTTTTTACTTTCATAGATTTTGTTACCATTGACATGCATTATAAGACTGACAGACTGCAACGGTTGGAGTTAAAAATCATCATTTGTATTCTACTGAAGAAACAAATTCACCTACATCTTGGTTGCCCTGGGGGTAAGCAGAACATCAAACATCAAATTTTCATTTTTGGGTGAACTATCCCTTTAATAATACACAGTACAAAAAAATGTTGGGCAGAATTGTATAAACACTTTTATGTACTAAATTAATTATACTCAACATTTCTCTTGTTTTCTTATGTGATTTTAGATGGAGTTTGTCACAATGCATTCTGGGATTACTTGCTCCATGAAAGATACATGTAATACTACTTTAGAATTTGGCCCAAAAAGTTATCTTACCTTTAGAAACATCTATAAGGCCTTAAATTGTTGTCTATGTAGGCAGCTCACTATAGGTTTTGAAACAGAGTCTTAATCTTCCAAGTGTAAAAGTAATATTGTTAGCATCTCCAACACTTTATGAGCAACATCTTCAGACGACTCACACAGAAAAGGCTTCAGACTCATTTTAATACCTAAATCAATTGTGCTTTGTAGCAGCAGCGGCAGCACAACATTTCCTGTTGGCTTCGATGTAAAGTACGCCTGCGTTTTATCGAAGAGATCTCTTCTGCATTCTGTCTCTCTTTAACTCTCGCCATCGTATGCCTTGAGTCATTTAACTCATTTCACCCGAGAAACACTCATACAAGCTCTAACACAAGCTTTGATGATAAAAGTGCCAAGCTACTAAATGCAGCCATTAAAATGTATCTGGAAGATTAAACGTTTTCTTTGAACATGAGTGTGAGAGAAAGAGGGAGGGAGAGCGAGATCGAGGCTGTAGAGGAGGGGGTGCCGACTGCAGAAAATGTTTAATAAATAATACAGCTCCAGGAGAAAAGAGATAACATTGTCCCCTTAAACACACACACACACACTATCATGGGTGTCTAAAGTCACTCCCAGATGCAGTTAACAGCACTGAAGCATCACTGATGGTTCAACATAAGTACAGACCTAAATAAAGCACTAAGCCTGCAACACACTCGCATGTATGTAAACGTGAGAGCTTAGCCAATGCATTGTGGCCACCGTACATATTTAAAAAATTGTTTTTGTGTTATATTTGCACAACAAAGCATGAAGATTGTGTAACTAAAAGTGTTTGTGTACAGCACTTAAATTATCCATTATGTTTCAGGTCTCATTTCATTCAAAAGTGTTGCTATATTGAAAATGTTGCTTGCTAAACTATGAATTCCTCAATTTAATCTAGTTAAACTATAGTCAAAAAAAATCTTTTTTTTTTTTAAATCCCCACATATCATAAGCTGTGTTTTAGAACAAGCTGTTTGCAGATTCTGGGAAAAGTGACGTCACTTTGCGCATGCCCCGCCCACAACGGCTGTATTAGCATAGACCCCACCCTGAGTGAGTTGTATACTGTCCGCCATTTTCTCCAGGCCGGTGCAACTGTAGTGACTAGAATGTCTCAAAAGCAACTCGGGTGTTTTGTTGTTGGATGTAAGAGTGAAGATAACAGTCTTCATGTACTCATGACATCAGAGCCGCTGAAGATGCAGTGTATTAGTTTTGTTTTTGAAGAGAAAGCGTCCCCACATACCTAAATTAGTTTATGTCTGTGTGAATCATTTTACACCAGACTGCTTTGTGAAGGAGGATCAATACAAAGGGACAATAGAAAACAAGTTTTGCTAAAAAGTTGTTACTCAAGCATGGATCAGTACCAACTGTTCGAGATCCAGCTTACAGTCTCCAGGGCATTACTGGATACGGCAGTAATGAAAGGGAGAGCACGCACTTTGAGTTTATTTAAGGATATAAAGTTTATCATTTTTTTTAAGCATCCCCCGAAAAAGCATAAGGTTTGAATATATTTATTTACTGTTAGTTTTAACAAGTGTTTTGTGTAATTCGCTATGTATGTTGATGATAATGCAAGGGAGAGAGAGAGAGTTTATGGATAAGACTTTAATGTGCACTTTTTGTACTGTTTTATTCAGCTCTTTTAGTGATTTTCTAGAGTGAAAACGCTTCATCTTTTGTGTGATGTACAATAATGTACAATAAACTTCATAAAACTCATCAGTAACGTTTTGGCCATCATTTGGACGGGGGCCACTACAACAGGCTTGGTACTAATAGTGGATAAAAGCAAGATGACAACATAAGTTATAACCGTAATTAAACTAAACTATGCCTTTTCTATCTTCATGCAATATATATTCTCTGGCTCTGTAGGCACAATTGACCCTTCGCTGGGAGTTTGATTGACAAGCGATCTAACCAACCATAACGCTGAATCCGCCATTTTGTCCGACAAAGCAGTCAGGAGTTAGAAGATTAACCTTGGTGGACTTGCGAAGGGTCAATTGTCTGATTCTGGTTTGAAATGAACACTGCTACTGACAGTTTCTGACATTTTCAGTGCGGGAGATTGTCCTGTTTTGTTGTTGTCAGTACACTGGAGCATGAGCTCTTGAAGCTCCGCCCTCTTCTTGAAAGATTTCATCTGATTTTCTGTACTGTCAAAATTTATTTTCAATAGAAATTTTAGCAGATGCTATTCACTATAGGCAGAACAGATGACATCAGTTTACCTGCACAACCCAAAGCATACTGTATAATTACGCAAACCACAATCATGCATGACCCATTTCAGTTCATCATAGGCTAATTATTAACATAACTGTATTTTAATATACAAACACATTTCTGAAACTAAATTCACAACAGAAACATGATGCATTTGAGCTGATTTTTTTTGCAAATAAAAAGATTATGCTTTTCCCCATTATTACCAAATGATTGTATTCTGGGTGGACCAGCGCCCACATGGCTTTTATGTGGTCTCACACACATTACTACATGTAAACACCTGCTGATGGGTTATTGTCGTGACCTTAACTCTTTGCTTCAGGAATGAACCTGCAACCGTTGTTTAAGCAGCCTAGATGACTAACCATTGGGCCACCAGCCACGACTCGACTCTGTTTATCTTTAAAAATGAAAGTGCCTTTCATTTGCTCAAAAGTGAGCCCATCATAAAGAGCAGAAAGACAACATAAAAACAAAACAGATAAAAGGACGGTAAAATATGGTAAAATCACAGACAAGAAGCAGGCTGACTGATGTTATGACTGATGAGTTGTTTTTATGAAGAACAGAGCGCTGTGGTGGCCTGTAATGAAAGCCTGAATCATGTTGTTTGATATTCGCCTCGGTTCATCTCTCAGGGTTTCATGTTCATAACAAATATTTCGGTTTTAATCCAGTTTGAAGAATCTCTACAATAACCCTAAGCTCACATCTAAAGTCAAACACTCTTAAAGGGCAAACACCATGAGGGAGGCATCACAGTCTTCATCTGCTATTATTATCTGTAAAACAGAAGTTTAAATCCACCGAGGTAAATAACATGTATATGCGGATTACCCTCTGCCCAGGAGCTGCTGGTTCCCATTAAACACAACATGAAATGACATTCAAAAGGCATTTAACCTCCACAGCGTGACGAAGAATATTGAGTGCAGGGCGGGACCTGATTTTATCCATCAGGATTTGATTGGATCGTAAAGAGTAGGCTGTGATGTTATTGGTTAATATTATTGTTTATTGCCCACACAGCCATGATCACATCAACTGAAAAGAAATGTAACATTAACCAACGTAAAAATAAATTTCAAATGCAAAACTTTTCTTTACTGATATGAATAAATAACATGAAACATACATAATAAAACCTGGAACATCCATCGATCCATCGATCCATTATCACAAATCCTATTTACACTGGGGTTCAAATAGTATCTGGTCTTTTTGTCTTGGAATATCATGCACAGATGAATTGTGAAAAAACAAGGCCCAGGAAATTTCTGAAGAAAGTAAATAGGATCAATTTTCATTTCATGTTGCCTTTAAAGAGAATTACTGAAATGCTTCAGGTCATACAGCAAGACCAGAGAGAGTTCTCTCGTTTCAAACAGCATGCAGACTTTAGCCGAGCCTGACTTTACTCCAGAGATGTTCAGGTTTCCATTCAACTCTGTGAATGTGCTGAGCGGAAAACAGAGAGAGAGAGAGAGAGAGATGTGTAGAGATGTGTTTATGTGTAGATGAGTAGAGAAACAAGACACAGAACTTAAAATGGTGCAAAACACCAAATCAAAGGACTCTGACAAACAGACAGCAGCATGCTTTCACTCCCGTAGACGACGAGGAACAGAGCGCAAGCTAAAAAATATAAAGCCAATGATATTGCGAGACAAGAGATACGGACCCAGGAAACCAAAGCAAGAAAATGAAAGACAAAATAGACACTCACATGTAAACCCCTCCTCTCCCGTCCCTTTAGGCTGAACGGATAGCTGATATACTGAACCTTCAGAGAGAGGAAGGGGGTATTAGACAAAATAATATGAATGTCAAACAAAAACAGCGAGATGTGATTTGGTGATGTGAGACTAAAACGCCTGAACAGAAGATACAGTGTAAAGAGAGCATGAGAAACTGGACATGCAGATGGTAAATCATGTGAAACCTCACTGACAGGGAGGGAAACAACATACCGACACACATGTCAGCTGGCAACATCTAACAGTCAGGCTCCCCTGGTGAAATGGTAATCAGGTAAACATTCAGTTTTCACATTGTGACATTGATCTAGTTGTGGGAATACTAGTTTGAAACTGTAGACAATCTACAATCTTTTCATAATGTAGAGCAGTTTAATTACAGTCAAGCTATCACTGACTAGTTTTTTTTTTTTTTTTTGGCCATATTTGGGGTCAGTATTTTTTTTTATTCAGCAAGGATGCATTAAATTGATCAAAAGTGACAGTAAAGACCTTTATAATGTTACAAAAAAATTCTGTTTCAAGTAAATGCTGTTCTATTGAACTTTCTATTCATCAAAGAATCCTAAAAATAATGTATCGTGATTTCCACAAAAAATATAAAACAGCACAACTGTTTCCAACACTGACAATAAAAAATTATTGTGCGAATCAGCACATTAAAATGATTTCTGAAGGATCATGTGACATGAAGACCGGAGTAATGATGCTGAGAGACAGCCGCGTCTCATCTGCCCCACCAAAATATTCATCCAAAAAAATAGACCTCTATATAAACTGAATCAATAATGAATTGTAAATGTGTTCAGCATTCTGTAACAATATAATAATAATATTTTCAGATTTTCTAGACTATTTTAAGAAGACTATTTTAATGAGCAGGATATATTAAAATTTAATGTATGGCTTCGGTAGGCATGTATTATGATATTAGGCGGAGCAAAGGGTGTCTGAGCCCTGCCCAGCTCTACAGCGCCCCACTATTTTCCAATGTAAATCTGTGGTGAAAAATGGAACTGCAGCAGACTCTAATTGAGAGCCATTGGGGCAGATTTTTTTCACATTACCTTACATAAATCTCGTTCCAGACCAAGATGACTTCAATCTGCTTCAGCTATGTGTATATTAGTCTGCATCGGGTCAGTAACTAGTTGGCATGTCTGTTCTTCGTATCAAATCAATGGAAGTTTAAACATGCTAATGTGAATAGCCTTTATATAGTTCTGTTGTGTTTGTTTCTTTGTTCTGAGAATAGAAATTTACTTTCTTTTCCTCACCGGAATTGACCCTTCGCCAGGAGTTTGACTGACAGGCGATCTAACCAATCATAACGCCAAATCAAGCGTGCCACAAGAGTCCTGAAAAGTGAAGCCAAAGCATCTCGATCGCCCCCAGGTAGCTGGAAGCAGTATTGGGATGTGAGACAAACTCAACAATTAAGTTACACTTTAAACATTTTTTTTCCCAAAAAAAATGGTTACTGTCATTTTAGGCAGTTTTTATCACGCTGGTGTTAGTTCAAGTGTTCATTCTTTAAATAAGTTTGGTTTTAGTTAGTTATTTGATGCTATAAAAACAGGGGTGTGATGTCATGATTGACAGCTGAGATTGACAGCCTCTGTGAGTGAAGCAGTCACTGAGGCGCCAACTGACTTTTTTCTGGATCTTTGCGAGGAGATTGGAACTTTAACTTTAATTTCTACATTTTCCATAAATGTTTATTTCACACCGACATATGAGTTGTTCTGAGTTTGGGCGGGACATTGATATCTTGGCTCCACTTCACGTTCACTACTGCGCAGACTCGGGCTCCAAGTTAACTATGCGCAGACTCGAGACTCAAGATGTCAGCGCCATATTGACACACTGGCGGCTTCACTTACTACAATAGGAGAGAGTGAAGGTGCGTCGTCCATCTTTTTTTTATAGTCTATGCGCCGAATCCACCATTTTGTCCGACAAAGCAGTCAGGGGATTATGAAATTAACGTCGGTGGACTTGGTGTGTACTGATGTCTTTCAGCGGTTGAAACAAATTATTCATGTTTATTTGATGCTAAAAATGAACTAGTAGGAAGAGATGATCGGTTCATGAGCCGCTTGAACTGAGGTGCTACAGCGATCTGTCATGACACATTAAAGAGCCACAAAACTGTATTTATTGTTTAAATTTCCTTAAAAATTACAAAATTTGAAATTTGATACTTTGTTTCATATCAAAAGTAACCTGCTCTGTCTTGTCTGTCGACACGTTGTCAGTGTCCTCTTTGCTCCGTGATGTATTTTTCACACATTATGTGTGGCGTGAGAGGTGTGGCTTGTTGGACGTAGCAACAGCAACTAAAGGTCTTTGCAAATGGTAAATTCCTCCATACAGCTTGTAACATTCTAAAACAACATTCTGAGGCAATAAATACTACATTAAGGCAATACAAAGATAACATTCTATGCGTGTCTGTCAATCAACATTAGAGCGCCACCCTCAGGCTGAATAATGCAAGGACGTTAGACCTCTGCCAAAAGTGTGTCTGATGTGTTCAGCGATTAGAATATAAACTGTACAAAATATTTATTATAAACTAGCGCTAAGACCCAGAATCTGCCCTACCTAAATCTATGGTCAGGAGCTGCTACTGCTGAGAGAGTTGAGTTGAGTTGAGTGGGGTTAAATGGATTGTGCCTGCTCAACTTTTAAGGGGAAGAACTTTTAAAGTTTAAACTTTAGTGAGGAAGTGCCTGCGGGGAGAGAGAGAGAGAGACAGACACAAGATCCATTACACAACACAAAACAGAGGAGAATCACATCCTCAGCCTGTCTTTCTCTCTCTCTTTCTCTATCAATGCTCACTGCTCTAAACACCAGCAAACAAATTAAACTGCCACACTGATGGCTGGTGATTACATACACTCATGTCAGTTCTGTAGAGACCATCAAACCAGGAGTTTCTTAAAGATTCTCACCACCAGTTTGTACTGTGTCTACTGTGACAGTGATTGGAACAAATGAAAGGCCATGATTATGTGTTTTAATAAACAAATCAACTAATAGCATTAAAGTCAACAAGAAACAACATTTGCAATTTAACTTTTGTAATGTGGCGTATTTCAGAGTTAAATTACTGTGTTAACTAACTATGGGCTGCAACCGACAACAACAGCCTAAAACAATGACTAAACAGATAACCAACAATCCACATGGGTGAAATGTGGATTGGGTGAAATCAGCTGAAAAAAAGTTTTATGCAAGGTTCTGAAGACAAACCTTTTTTCTTTTTTTTTTTTTTTAATAGTAAGTGTTGTTATTGTAACTAAATCAAATATTCATTTGAGTAATCACTAAAAAGTGTTCCCAAAAGTCCCTATCTGGCATTTTACAACTTTTTTTTTAGCCATTTAAAATGTTAATAATTACTGATGATATTTAGTACACAATCTCAGCTGATTATTAATTAATTTTCAATTTGGCTGTATAAATGAGTGTTTATAATAGATAGTGTGTAGTTAAGATTTACTGGTTACTATTTAGTGTAAATATACGTGAATATTGAGTTTAATTCTGTCACTCTAAATAAGATCCTTCTGATAATTAAATACTGTTCTATAATTAAAACATTACATATCAGTATTGTTATTGTCAACTAAAACAAACTATTAAAATTATTTTTAATTATTTGAAATTAAACCTAAATTATAAATATTAGATGAAAACCTTAAATGAAAATTAGAAATTTTGCCTTGGCAACTAACTAAAGTTTAAGTTGACTAAAATTACTCATAATAAATAAATATAAATTAAAGCTAAATAGAACTATTAAAATTCAATATTAAAAGCGCATAACAAAACTACTAAAACCTAACTCAAATTAAAATTAAAACTGAAAATATAAAAATAAAAGCTATTAAAAAAATAAAATACTATAATAGTATATAAATAATACTAAAATAACACAATAAGACCAGGAACATGTATTAATAAAGTAAATAGGCTCAATTTTGACATCATGTTGACATTAAAGGAATCCAGCCTGACTTGACTCCATCGGATTGGCATATGTGTGTGTGTGTGTGTGTGTGTGGCCCTGGTAAACCCTATATTTGTACAGTATAAAAATCATTGTGTCTATAGAAAATACCCATAAAACATGAAAACCCAACATGTGTGTGTGTGGTTCTGGTAAACCCTACATTATGGGGATAAAATGTCCCCACAAAGATGAAAAAACCCTTGTCCTTTGGGGGAAAATTTATGGTCCCCATGAGGAAAACAGCTTATAAATCATACTAAGTGATGTTTTTTGAAAATGTAAAAATGCAGAAAGTTTTCTGTGATGGGTAGGTGTTAAAGGTAGAGTTAGTGTAGGCAGATAGAATACACAGTTTTTACAGTATAAAAATCATTATGTCTATGGAAAGTCCCCATAAAAGATAAAAACCCTACGCTTGCGTGTGTGTGTGTGTGTGTGAGTGCACTCACTTTGTAGGCAGAGTCCATCAGTGCAGTTCTGCGACTGGAGCGTGACTCCGTCACAGTCTTTCCCTCCGTTCTGGGGTGCAGGGGCGTTACACTCTCTCTTCCTCCACTGAGTGCACTCTGTGTTACACGCCGACCACTTGCTCCAGTCGCCCCACTCGCCATCAACTAAACACACACACACCAGAAACAACATAAATACAATTAAAAATACTTCTGCTGTGATACACACTGATCATTTTTATTAAAGAGGCAATATTGCATCATTTTATTATATTCCTCGTTCATTAAAATGTTAGTCAAGATAGTTTTAAAAGACGGTTTTATGTTAATGAGCCCTGTTATGATTGGCTAAACGCTTTGCATGTAAAATGAGTAACAATGCATAGACAATGGACAGCCTCATGCATATTGCACAAAAAAATTTAACTAAAACCTTAAAAATAAAATAATATAAAATAAAATGGATTTTCCGTTGATGGCTGTGCTGTGGTCTAGTCTGGTTCTCAGGCTCTCTCTGGATTGTGTCACAGGGACTAAGTGGACTGCAGTATATGGGTCAGTCATTAGCGTCTGACTGTGGCATCTCTCCTGCTGGGTGCAGATGCTTTAATCTCACCTGCTTCACAGTGAACTGACTCTCACCGGCAGGAGGGAATGGAAATGTGTTTGGCCCTTAGGGGCCCCAAGGGGCCAAAGTATAGGGGAAGTGTCTAGCTTGAAAGCTGAACTGATGGGCCTGGAAAAAGATGCATTTGTCTGATGCTATCAAGAGGTGAAGAATTCAAACTGGACTGGAAAAGAATGAAGTTTTTATGAAAGGAATTCCTCACTTGTAATTCAATAGTCTCAGAGTGAATTTTCCATCCTTCTGATTATGGAAGGAATTTTTCATTTGGAAGTCATTTTGGATAAAAGCGAATGCCAAATGAATAAATGCCAATGTAGGAGAAAATCTGAACCAAATTCCTCATCATGTTTCATTCAGAAACTGACCTCACTGTGCGTTTATGTCATGACGGAAATACTGTAATTCGGTTCAGAGGAGTAGCATGATTACAAACTTTATGAAAACTTCCACTTGTGATGCAGTGCTGTTATTTTTAACTACAGCTATAACTAAAACTATTCAAATGGTATTTGTTAATTGAAATAAAAATGAAGCTGAAGTACAAAAAAAAAAAAAAAGAAATAAAATAAATTGAAGCTATATAGAAATATAAAACCAAAACTTAAACTAAAATAAACTGATAATAGAAAAATAAAAGCTAATTCAAAATATTAATCAATACTATAATAGTATATAAAGAATAGCACTCTTGTGATGATTATTGTGATGTCATATAAAAAAATGTATGGATAATTTTTTTGACACTGTTTAATTTGTCATTATATAGTCAATGATGCCATATGCACATAACAGAGATTAATAAAGGTAAAATAGAAATAATTTAACGCAGTGATTAAGTAATATTAAAAAATAAATTATTTTTTACTTCAAAACACTATAATTGTTATACTTCAAAGAATATAATCTTTACAATGACAAATTTTGAGAGAGTTACACATCTTTCCTTTACAAACTACACTAAGTTTTTAGTTTCAACACTTTTGTTAGCCATGTTGAAAACAATCTCATATAGAGGACTTTTTAATGCAGAATTATGTGTTTTGGTCAAAGTCATGTGATAAGCTTGTTTACAATTCAATGACTGTTTTGACTCAGTTTAATGGTCGACACTCAGGTTCATAAATGCACTTCTGTTCCTCACAGCCTTGTTTCTGTTCATGTCAAATTAAACGTGGCATCTTGATCTCTGAATTTCAAAGACTTGTACCTGTGCACACTGAGGTGCAGGCGAGTTTTTGGATGGCCTGTCCATCACACGGCAATCCCCCGTTCAGAGGCGCGGGATTGGTGCAGCTACGGGTCCGTTTCTGAAGGCTCCGCCCACAGCGACTGCTACACGTCGACCACTCTGTCCATGTGGACCAGCCTCCGTTCACTATGGAAACAAACACAGACACAATCATAGCTGTGCTAGATTCATGTCTCTCATTTCATTCCACACTCACGTTCTTCTCACATAATTTCAACCCAAATCAATATTTCATGTCTATTTACTTTTTTATTTGGTAAGGAGCCGTGTTATGTGCACGGTAATATTACACTGCAAAATAAACTTATTATTTTGCGATAATGAACGACATTATTCCTTACTCATATATAGTCAGTCAGCGCAGGTAATATTCCTTTTACTGCTGATTTCAAAGAGTTTAATTTAATTTTTCCATAAAAAGCTGGGGTTTATCTGTCTGGAAACACGGCTCCTCTATAAACGCTTTAATCTGAAAAACACTTTCTGTTGTTTAAAATAAAGCAACTCTTTCTCGGTATTGTTTTGCACTTATTTTCTGGTATTGCGGCACTGTTAATATTGTTGACTCCATATGATTTATCACAGATATTTTCGAAGTCACCTGGAAAAACGTCTGCTAAAAGAATGAATATAAATGTAATAAAAAACTTTCTGTACTCTTATTACTAGTCAAGGAAAGATTTTTCATTTTTCATGCATTGCAGGCTGTTTGCCTTGAAAAGGTGTAGATGAAGTAATACATGACAAACAATATATATATACACTACCAGTCAAAAGTTTGGAATCGGTAAGATTTTTAATGTTTTTAAAAGAAGTTTCGTCTGCTCATCAAGGCTGCATTTATTTAATTAAAAATACAGTAAAAACAGTAATATTGTGAAATATTATTACAATTTAAAATAACTGTTTTCTGTTTGAATATATTATATTTTAAGTAATTTATTCCTGTGATCAAAGCTGAATTTTCAGCATCATTACTCCAGTCTTCAGTGTCACATGATCCTTCAGAAATCATTCTAATATGATGATCTGCTGCTCAAGAAACATTTATTGTGTACAATTGTACAGGATTCTTTAATGAATAGAAAGTTCAAAAGAACTTTCGGCCGCCATAATCTTTTGTAACATTATAAATGTCTTTACTGTCACTTTTGATCGATTTAATGCATCCTTGCTGAATAAAACTTTTGAACGGTAGTGTATAATGTTACAAAAGCTTTGTATTTCAGATAAATGCTGTTCTTTTGAACTTTCTATTCATCAAGAAATCCTGAAAAAAAGTACACAACAGTTTTCAACATTGATAATAATCATAAATGTTTCTTGAGCAGAAGATCATCATATTAGAATGATTTCTGAAGGATCATGTGACACTGAAGAGTGGAGTAATGATGCTGAAAATTCAGCTTTGATCACAGGAATAAATTACTAATAAAATATATTCAAACAGAAAACAGTTATTTTAAATTGTAATAATATTTCACAATATTACTGTTTTTACTGTATTTTTAATTAAATAAATGCAGCCTTGATGAGCAGACGAAACTTCTTTTAAAAACATAAAAAATCTTACCGATTCCAAACTTTTGACTGGTAGTGTGTATATATATATATAATTTATTAAATATTGTTAAATGAATGGCAATGGTGTAAAAAAATAACTTGTTTTCCCTGTAAATTAAGTTTATTTTTCAGACACCAATGCCAGATTTTTTTCTTGCTTTAAGCATATAAACTCACTTATTTTTTATACAATTTTCAGAAAACAAGACTTAATATCTTGTCATTTTGCAAGAATGTTTAAGAATGTTAAGGATGATATTTGTACTTGAAAACAAGACAAAAATTCTTAATAAGAAAATTGTTTTTTTGCGGTGCGTGCTGTGAGCAGCTGTGTTTGGTATGTGAGAGTTTATATTTCAAAAGACGGATCCTTTTACCTTCACGCACGCACGCACGCACACACACACACACACACACACAGATCGAGTGTTTAACTCTTCTGTTGTTGAGAGGTGATGCTCTTCCCATCTAAGTCTTCCGGAGAAAGACACAGAAGCTCTTAAACTGTGTCACTCCCTCTGCAGCTATTAACTTACCGCACTCCCCTCACACACTTTCCACAGCTGTGTGTGTGTGACTTTGGGTTCATCTGAGGGAGTAGATTAGCTGTAAGTAGATTCCTCCCTTTCCTTCCCATCTTTCTCATTTCAGAGTTATGAGGCCATACAGCCAAAAGAGTAGGACTCATTCCAGCGCCCTCATTTGAGGAGCTCTGTCTCTCTTTCTCTCAGAATTAAAAAAGTTTCAACCACAGTCTAGATTTTTACATTTTCTCAAGTAAATGTGTGACTCTCACCCATGCAAAACTTGCTACTGCAATCCCATGGTGTTCTAAATGGTTGCTAGGGTGTTGCTGCTAACTAACTGAAATAAAATAAGTTTAAGCTGATGTGTTAGTGTTAAAAGTTCCAAGTAAGAGCAACAATGATGGTTTAGCAAACACCACAAAATACTACACAGCTTAAAACCCACAGTAACAAATCACACACACACTGACACACTTGTTTTTTGGAGCCAAAGCTAACTCTTCGCCCAGCATTAGCAAGCTGATCTCAAGCGTGACATCGCTCATGAAAGACCAAACCCCAAAACACTGACTCACTAAATCCACTTTGATGAGGAGGAGAGGATGACGGGAACAAGCACTAGAGAAGAATCATTTCTTAGCATCAGATACTATCTAAGACATGCCCACACAGTCTCGATTTGAGAGACCTTTAATCAGTGAAGATTACCAATGAAAACAGGGAAGGACACCAAAGCAGCCAAAAGCCCACAAGGGATGAAAATGCACTTACAACAATCACTGCTCTTCCTCACATTGATGCAGCCTAACAAGGGATCTATGAACCATTACACTGATTTGTAAAGGTAAAACCAAGTCAATTTTATCATATCAAATTATATACCATTGAGAATGCCAGAACTGAGTAGCAAACGGATTTGCAATTCACACTAGAATAAAAGTAGAATTAAATGAACTGAATTTTTATCTTTTTTTTTTTTAACTTAAAGGGATAGTTCACCCAAAAAGTAAAATTCTGTCATCATTTACTCACTCTCAAGTTGTTCCAAACCTGTATGCGCTTCTTTCTTCTGCTGAACACAAAAGAAGATATTCTGAATGTCAGAAACCAAAAAGTTGATGGGCCCCATTGACTTCCATAGTATTTTTCAACGCTGTAAAGCCAAATAAGTTGGCAAAACTCAAAAAAATTGAGGTAATCAGTTGCTTCAAAATTTTTAAGTTTAGAAATTCAAAGTTTAAGTATACAGAACTGGCAGATTTTTATTTTGTACTCATACATTTTAATTGTTCTTAAATTGAAATGTTTGAGTATTCTAATTCAATTCAGTTTACTTAAAATATATCAGTTCTGTGAACTTGAAAGAAAAAGAAAGTGCTAAATACTCATAAAACTTAATTTGACTTAACTAATTTGTTTAATTTAAGTTTGTCCTACTCAAACCAATCAATTATTTTGGCGTTAGGGTTTACAGTGAATGGGGCCCATCAACTTTTTAGTTACCAACATTCCTCAAAATATCTTTTTGTGTTCAGACAAAGAAAGAAACTCATACAGGTTTGTAACAACTTGAGGGTGAGTAAATGATGACAGAATTTTCATTTTTGAGGAAACTATCCCTTTAAGAAGTTTGAAGAGATACACTAACAGATAGACAAGCAGATATACACTACAATTCAGAAGTGTGGGGTCAGTAATGTTTTTGAAAGAAGCCTCTATGCTCACCAAGGCTGCATTTATTTTATTAAAAATGCAGTAATATTGTGAAATATTATTATAATTTAAAACAATACATTTTAAAATGTAATTTATTCCTGTGATTGTAAAGCTGAATTTTCAGCATCATTACTCCATTCTTCAGTGTCACATGATCCTTCAGAAATCATTCTAATATGCTGATTTGATGCTCAAGAAACATTTCTAATTATTATCAATGTTGAAAACAGTTGTGCTGCTTTCTTTCTCTACCAAGAAAACAGACCAAAAACACTGATGACTCATCTTGCACTACAAAATTCTGTCCAATCAAATGCTCTCTACTACAAGAATGCCCCTCCCCTGGTAACAATTGTGACCGACTAGCAAGAGCAAGTAGCAAATCATTAAAAAAATTATATTTCGAGATACTTCTCCAGTTGTTCTTCATTTAATTTCATTGCTATCTATAGGGAAAAACAATCAAGATATTAAAGAGATCTGTGATTGTAGGCTAGAACACAGAACATGCTAAAACTTTCACAGATTTCAGAGAAATTTTTGCAGGAGCAAAACTAGTCCAGCACATCAGAACACCACATTCTTACATATTCACCAAAGCATCTGCACAAGAAGATCATCTGTCTGGAGGACAAGACGGAAATATTACAACTACCGACTGCTTCACTGAAGACCAAGTTCACAACTGCAAAAGTTTGGAGTACAACAGATTTCATGCTTTATGAATCTAGGTCAAGAAAGAGAGTGGCTCTGTGTTTCAGAAGCTAAAACAAACCATTTTCTATCTTTCAAAATGATGACAAGCCATTAAATGCTCAGCAGTGCGAGAGATGCACTCGACTCTCTGCTCTGACTGAGTGTTTTACAGATGCAGGAGTAATTGATACATGTGCAAGTGCAGTGACACACATGACAGACACTAAAAAAACACATGCACACACTGACAGAGATCCTGTCAGAGATAATCAGCGGGTGGTGGCAAGCGATTGTGACATGGAGAAGTTGTTTGCATGTGTGTCTGCGTGTTTGTTGTGTGTGAGGGGGTAGAACATTTTTCCAAGGACCCCCTCATAATTATAACAGTGATTAAACCCAAAGTTATTGTGGGTGGGAGTAATGAACACAATATGCTTGTTTTATTGGCACAAATAGTCCCATTTATAAATATGCACTTTTTAATAATACAGCACAATTTTCTTCCCAGGTTGGTGAAATCACAAACCCCAAAATTTACATAAACCCTGACCCCGAGAACACGCAACAAAGGGGGTGAGGCCATGTTGGGCTGCTTTAGAGAAGAGGAAGAGTTGTTGTAGTAGAGTGTTGTTGCCAATCTTTCATTTGAAAGCCACATTTCTGGCATCTGTAAAACCGCATTCTTCCATCTTAAAAAAAATACCATGCTGTCATTTTACGCCGGACTGCTTCACAAACGAGGGTCAATTCAACACTGGATTTACAAGCTATAGTAAATGATCTGTGGGGTATTTTGAGCTGAAACTTCACAGACACATTCTGGAGACACCAGAGACTTATATTACATTATTTTGTAAAAGGGGCATTATAGGTCCCCTTTAATTTTATTTCAGTTTTAGTTTTACTTATTTTAGTACATTAGGTTAAACTAAATGAAAATGAGAAACATTTCCTTGGCAACTAGGAGAAATAAAACAAGTTTAACCCTGGTCAGGTAAAATATACTATCAGGAGATGTGTGATGCTATTAGAAAAAAAAAAATGCATTTCTGCAATGATTTTGGGAGAAAATCTGCAGTATTCTGCAGACAAATTAAAATATTGTAATAAAAATAAAATTGACGAGGCTGGTGATGTGTGGGACTTTGATGTGAATGACAGGAGCTCCAAATTCTGTGAAAATCTGAAGGGCTTTTTGCAAAGTTCTGTACATGAACAAGGACTATTAATCACCACTAAAACACATCTGAACACACCATATAGCAATTTATCACAGCTGGACTTGGTATTATGAGGAATATTAAGTACAATGGAGAGTCCTGAAGGAAATGCGGCATAGAAAAGAGGTGAAAGCACTTTCCACAAATGAAGGCTTAAATCTTTTAAAAAGTCAGCTTTGGATCGTTTTTAAACAAAGGGGAAGTGAAAGGTGGTGCTTAACCATCAAAAAATCTCATTCGTCCACCTCAGGAGGTCAAGCTATAATTTTACATGTGCTAAAATAATATAAGTGACATTATAACTATAGGAAAATGGAATGAGATTATTCACTTCCTGTCAAGCTAACAATGCAAGTCAAATTGATTTTTTTTTTTTTACCAAATTGAATGCTACATTTCTATATAAAGTTTTCGTATAAAGATAAAAATAATGAAAAAAAAGGATAGCACACCTAAGAAAAAGAACTACAAAACAACATTTGACGGAGTTTGTACAAGCAGTTTTCATTAAATTAATTGCTGAAAGGAAAAGTGGTGAACAGAAGGAAAAAAAAGTTGCAAGCACTGTAATGATGCGTTAACACCATGTCGAAATTACAGTAATTATGAGTTTCCAGCTAGTAAAAAAAGGTTTATTCATGTCTTCGTCAAACTTATAATTACAAGCTGGAAACTTTTTAATGAATTTTATGAAAGCTCTTCTCCCAATTGACCGTGGTCAACTTCTCCAGATTGCTCATAAGTCACTGGTTAAGTGTTTTTTTCCTTTTAAAGTCTGCATGAAAATGAAAATTCTATCTATTTTTCTAAATTATAGATCTTATTGTGAACAATGAATCTGTGTATAATGTTTACATATTGCTGCTGTTGCTGCTGCAGTTATTGCTACTGCAGTTATTGCTGCTGCTGCTGATGGTTATTGCTGCTGTCAGTTTGCTGCTGCTGCAGAGTAAGTACGGGACCACTGACAATACATATACAACACACTGCTGTGAGCAAGTAAGACATGCTTCTGCTGTACAATACAGCATACATGAATTACCAGTAACAGATCTACAGTATAAAGGTGGAGCTGGGGAAGGTGGAGGGTTTCTGAAAGCGCACTGCACTGCTAAGGCAAATGCTGACAAAGTATTTGAAGATTGAGAAGCAAGCTCAACCAATTTTGTAATATTAATCAATTTAATATTGTTTTATGTAAATTAATTCATTTTTACATTCATTTTACAGTTTATGTTAATTAATTATTACATAACTCATGAACCCCAGTTTGGGAAACCTTGGTGTAACTATTGCTTGTTTCTTTCAGTCTTCACCTCACTATCAGGCTCGTAGTTCTTCACTAAATGACCCGGAACACTTAGAGTCCTATTTTAACAATCTAAGTGCATGGTCTAAAGCGCACGGCACAAGTGCACTTAGGGCGTGTCCGAATCCACTTTTGCTAGTTTAAGGATGGGAAAAATGGTCAGTGTGCCCGGAGCATGGTCTAAAAGGGTTGTCCCTATTCTCTTAATGAGTAATCGGTGTGTTTTGGGCGTAACGTGCAATAAACCAATCAGAGTCTCATCTCCTATTCCCTTTAAAAGCCAGTTGTGCTCACGCCATGGCGGATTCGCTATTTACATGGCGGAATTTGTGAGCAAACGGATCTGCTCGTGCGCAAGGTTAAAGCGCGGAAGCAGACCATCTACGGGAAAAGCCGGATTCCACCAAAGCATTTTTATCTTTATGTACACAATAATAATCTTTTAGTAACGTTAATCCTTTTATTTTTAATATTTGGCATGTTTGTGTGCTGCTGCATCCCTGTGTGTGTGTAATAAACAAAGTGTACGCGTGGCTATAGGTGCATATTACTAACACGCTCTTTAAATAACAAAAAAAATATTGCGCCATTGACTTTAGACCAGGTTTCAGTTGGTCAATGGCGCAGTTTATTTCAGTTGCCTCAAAATAGCAACACGCCGACAATGCACCTGAACACACCTCGTTTTCAGACGCACAAATGAGCGCAAATGCATTTGCTATTTAAACAACGTGGCGCAGGACGAGAAAATGATAAATGCGTCCGGCTGAAACTAGCAAAAAACACTTGCGTCGCGCCTGGCGCCGCATTGTGCCGGATGTGTGATAGGGCCCTTAATCTCTGTTGAAACCTTCAGTGCATCACAGCACATTCAAACCAGATTTGTGCATGAACTCCATACTCACCATAGACGATCACTGTAGCTGTGGTGCTACGCCTCTTAGCAACAATGTTCTTTGCGACGCATGTGTAGTTAGCAGTGTCGGAAAGTCGTGCCTGTTTGATGATCAGGTTATGATCGATGGTGATGTAGAAATTTCGATCGTCTGCAGGATCGATAATCTCTTCGTTCTTCAGCCATTCCACCTGCACATAGACAGAAATACGAGAGGGGAATTACAATTAAGACATTAGTGAAATCCATACGGCTACACCTGATGGGCTGCTCGGGGACACATAATATCAGGACGTCCTTATGCGATCCCTGCCCTGCACACGTATTCATTCAGCCTATGATTCTGAATTTATCAAACGTTTTAATTAGCTTCAAAGCTAACTCCTCAGGGCAACACTGACTCAGAGCTGGAGCAATTTTGTAAAACGATAGCACACATTTTAGAAAAAGAACATTGTGGAGACATTAAAAGGAAACTGCAAGCAGGCAAAAGACTTGTGAGGATTTTTTAGAGACAGTGTTTATTCACAAAAAAGGCCTGCTAATATCTCAAGAAACATGGAGGGAGAAACAGGAAATGGCTGGTGGTTTATCTTGAAAAGCATCTCGAGAACTTCACAAAATAAAAGAAACATATATATATATATATATATGTATTCGTCCTGAACTGTCAAGGTACGGACATCGTGGTTCGATGCATGCAGTCAGATGATGAATACAGTCCATTAAAGACGATCAACACTCCAATAAACATCAATAAAACAGCTTGAAAATAATATCTCACGTAGCATTACATTTACCTGAGGCAAGTCATTCAGTGTCCACAGCATGCTAGTTCGCAAGAGAAATAAACTCTAGAGGGGAGCATTTCACTAAATATATGCACTATATAATATTAGCTTATATTATATAAGCATATATATTATTCATTATATTTACTTTACCTAATAGTAATGTCTGAATTATTTAATATATGTTTAAATACATTTGTCATGAAAACAAGTTATGACAGTAACTGTGTAAATGATTATATTTCAAAAATGAATTGGAGTAGAAAAATAATATAAATATATATATATACACAAGCTTACACTATAATTTATCTTGACTCAAACCTTGGATGATATTTTTTATCACAGTGGATTCTGGGATTGCTTCTATCTATAAAGGATGGATGCAGTGCAGCCTTAGAATTTGGACAAAATGAGGTTTCTTACTGGGCGGCATCATTATGATGCCTACAGTTTGGAACAGCTAAGTCAATGATGCCTTAAAATGCTGCCTAGTTAGGCAGCTCACTAGGTTTTACAACAGAGATGCACATTTCTCCACATACAAAGATGAGAAGTCATCACCACTGCTGCTCAACAAGAACGTACCCTTCACATTTCAATCTCTTTGCATATGCATCTGATGCATTAACACAGTATGTCAATCAGGCGAGTGAGACGCAGGCGTGTGTTTGTGTGTGAGATCGTGTGAAAATGTGTGTCGCAGCGGTGTACCTGGAGGCTGCTGAGAGCTCGTCTGGAGGGAATAGGGTAAAAATATCACCCTCTCATTGGCTCAGCAGGGGGGGAAATCAACCAATCAACTGCTTACGCTCTCCAGCTGTGACAAACGCAGCACCCATGTTACCACTCGCGCGTGCATGCACACTTCCCTGTGCATTTTATCTCATTACATCTAGCAAAGGTAACCCAAATCCCAGCTGTCAAACTAAACCCCCAGATTACTGTATTCAGTCCTATTGTCACCTATTGTCAACACACACACGCACATACATCTTTCTACAATAGCATCATAAAATGAACGCCTTCACGATCCCACAGGTTCAGGCTTCTAAACACACACACACACACACAGACACACACACAGACAAACATACTCTTGTATATGATAGTTGTTCTCAATATGCTCGTATTGTCATCAAGCTGTGCTTGTTAGAGAGCATATTGTTGTATACAACACCTGTTTCAAATATTTGTCATCGGTCTGCCTGATTCAAGCTCAGAACAAACACAATTCTGCATAGGTTAACACATGAGAGCACATATACATTTGGGTCCAAAAGTACTGGAAATAATACACAGAAAAAAGGGGAAAAGTTGATCAATATAAAGTGAAGGACGAATATTTTATACTCTGCACTATTTATAGATCACTAATTGAATGTAAGTAAAAGTAAGGAGAAAATTAACCCTGAATGATGGCATTTTTACCAGCTAAGAACTCACGAAGAGCTTCGAAAATGTGTAAAAGAGTCAAAACACACTAAAAGCACAGAATTTCAAAACATGAGAGACCACAAACATGACAATAAAAAATCATAGATTTATCAGTTTTGTGTGTGAAGTGCCGCAATGTGACCAAGGCAGCACACCACACACTAACAGATTTCATTCACAACTGTGAAGACGGGAAACCTCGCAAAATCTCATGGTCAAATGTGACTTTAAAGTAAACAAACATGGCAGATGACAGGCGAGAAGAAATGGCAATATGAGGCTACATCCGAAATTGCATACTTCGCTACTATATAGTAGGTGAAAAACAGTATGTGACAAAAGAAGTATTTCTGAATTCACAGTACTCATAAAAGAGTAGGCAAAAAGTCTCTGGATGACCTACTACTTCCGGTGAGATTCTGAAGTGTGCATACGATGGACGCTTTACTATCCCATGAGGCTACAGGAGAGGATTTGTGAATGGCAGTGAAGCGACACAACTAATGCTGGTAGGTCACATGATAATGACAGCATGGTGGATGTAGTCCAGATTACATTCATACTACACATTCATACTATATAGAACATACTTTTTTAGAGGTTGTGAAGTAATTACTGATTCAAAATAAGTACCTACTCGAGAGTATGCGATTTCGGACACAGCCATAGTGTTTGGACTGGTTTTTGCAGAAAATTTGTATAAAAAAAAGAAAGAAAAGAAAAAGGTTTGGATGAAGTCGTGTTCCGTGTTCCATTTTCCGTCAGCTCACTTTCTGATTGGGTATTGTTTCATTCCAAGTGATAATCTACAGAGTGCATACGCGTTTGTCATCGTAACCTGATCGTAAATATTCAACATTCACTCACTCTTAACACACCTCACACCACAGGAAAAACATTGCGTTCGCTCGCAAAAATTTGGCATTCCCTTAAGTAACTTTGCGTTCGCTTCTGATACCTTTGCAGTCCCATGGGAAATTTTGCGTTCACTTGCAAATAACTCAAAAGTTTTTTGAGTGAACACAAAGTTTCTCTGGGGAATGCAAGACATTTGCGAGTGGACGCAAAAAGCATTGGCATATAATTTTTACTCCCATCTCATATTTTTCCATCACCATGTCCCTTTAGGGGCTCTGTAGATGGACAACAAAAATGGGCAAAAATGACTTATCTAGAGACCAAACGTGGGAAACTGTTTTGCACAGGCACTTTTGCACTCAAAAGATGCAAGGATGTAGTTTTGATATCTTTGCTAAAATGTGTAAAATAAGAAAACTCACTGAATAAAAGGTGTATCCAAGCTTTTGATGAGTAGATGACCTGACACATGTGTAAACTGTCTGTTTCTACTGCACTCTCCCAGCCCGGGTTTGAGCGTGACTGACATTTCGTCCTTATCTCTCAATGCCGTGTCTCTGTGAAGCTCACATTGGGCCCAATCACGGCTGTTTCTGGACGGGCTGATTTCTCTCTGCAGGGACTCGTCTGCTGATCAGGATGAAAGAGGCAGAGAGGCGCTCTTCACGCACCTGCTCATTTTCTCCTGTTGGTGTTTACCGCCAGAACAGAGTTCCTGTGCCCGCCGGGCAAACGCAGAATCAACAACCAAACACACACAAACACACACACACAGAGTCTGAAAGCAAAACCAATCAGAAAGTTTTGTGAAATATTTAAATATCTCTCAGATAATTGCTTTTTCTTCATTCCAGAATAGATGTGTGTATTTATGCGTCTGTGTGTATATAGTAGGTGATGGATATTTGATTTTTAAGAATAAACGCTAGTGCAATCAAGGAGAAGTATTATTTAGGACAGAATATATTGATCTGAAGGTTTGGAAGCTAGCAAATGTGTAAATGTGTGTGCGTGAAGGTCTAAACAACATTAATGGCATCATTAGGAAGTAATGAGTGACGCCCTTGTAGTTTTACTGTTTTACCGAGTCTCATACAGAATTTAATGAACTGTAATTCAACACAGGCAATGCATTCTGGCAAATGACGGGTTCTTCCACCCTGGTCCACAAAAGTTAATATATTAAATATGATGAAATATATAAACTTAAAGTCCCCCTGTAGTCAATAATTTTATCCCTTAAAACTCATCTTTGATCACCAAAATGGCATATTTAAATGTTTTTTCCTGTGAAAAAACAGCTCACGCTCATAAATTGAAAGGGAGCCAATTCTTAAATTCTGAATTTTGCACAACCCTGGAATGTAGGTATTTGAACTTTATCAGTAAAATCTGAGGTTGTTTTATGCTGCATAAACACACTCTCACACACTGCCAGCAATACTACAGAAAGCTCCTTCAAATATTTGCTGAAGTTCTTCTCAGCAGAACTCCAGGTGTGAGGCCCAAGAGCACAATAACAGCTCTAATTCTGAAGCCTCCCAAACCTTTTTAAACCCACAGATCTTCAGAAAGAAAACCTGCGTCCTTTTATGAGCACTGAAGATTGCACACGGTCTCATTGTGAATTCAAGCAAGCGTCATTGAGCCCTCGCAATCAAGGAACGCACCATAGGGGAAATGAAGTGGGCGGCTGTAATATATAGGCTTCAGTGAAGGTACATGAGGCTGAGCTCCCAGCAGAGGCCTGTAAGAACTCGCCAACGCCGCTGAAGTGCTCTACATCTATGCTAAGTGGGCTATCGTGAATTATGCAGCGTATTCAGCAATCGCGCTGATGATCGGCGTGTGAACCACTACTGTAATCTCACACACCTGAACTGCTTTATTCAGCAATGCTGTGGATGTCTTCATGAAGAAACTGATGGAAAGTTTGAGTGTAATGACAGAAATAATCCACCTCAGCTAAAACTTCTGCCTTGGGTATATATAAAATGTATGATACTGTCATGCACCATATACAGTAAGTCATAGTACATCAGATAAAATATTAAACCAAATTCTTAAGAATGGAAAATGCAAGCTGACGTCCTCATTTAAGCTCGATGTCAATCCCTCACAAACCTGTCTCACTCTCTGTCCTGTCTATCTCTGAATTACACTCCAGCTGTGGAGGATATGAAGCACAGGTCAATGCTGTTATTACAGATCCCTGGAATTTACTCTCACCTTGAGTTCAAACAAACATACACACGTGATGAAACACACACACACACACGTTTGTGTTTCATGGAGGAAAAAAGTCATACAAGTTTGAAACAACATGAGGGCAAATAAATGACGACAGAATTTTCATTTTAGAGAAAATGTAACTTTTATTTGTGAACCTTGATGCTGCTCTTAGTTTGATCTGCTATGAATCTGAATGCTTCATGATAAATCATATTGGTTCATCTGGAAATAATGTGTTTCAAACAATCATGCCAGGCCACATTGAGCTGATTTCTTTTGTATCAGAAAGATGGAGAGAAAGATATAGAATCAGTTTATGTCTCTTTCATCTTTTTGTGATCAGACGCCGCGGATGACAGCCTCCTCCAGCAGTGTCGTCTGTGGGCCGAGGTGTGTGTGTGTGTGACACAGATATTTTAAGGAACGCTGTGAAGAGATTTTTCTATTTTCACAGAGAACAGACAGAGAGATTCTTCCTGGAATTCTCTCAGCTGGATGAACTCTTTTCATGAACTTCTTTGAGAAACAAAACATTCATTACTGGGAAAGGAAGCCTGCTATTATAATAAATGAAAATGATTTAAATCCAGTAGTAGTTTTTTAACAACAGCTTTGGAATATAATGTTATGGTTAACACACCATTATAGACAAGCCAATTAGCCATCTACCTTAACTAGTACCAGTTTTGACCAGAACCCTTGAAAAACCACATTAAGATACTAGATATATAAAATACAAACCAATACAAATGCAAATATATATACATATAAATATATATACACAAATATATATATATCAGGGGCGTTTCCTCCGAGGAGGCAAGGGAGGCAGTGCCTCCTCAAAAAAAATAGGATGAGAAAATGATCCATATTCCATATAAAACAACACAAATATTACAAATTATGACATTAAAAAGAGCTCAAGTCACTCGTATTTCTTAAGGAACACTGCCCAACAGCGACACCCGCAGGTAAAGTTACAGCAGGAGTCATGCCTCCCTTTCCACTCATAGAAAACCATTAGACCCCTAGCGTGCGGTGGGTTTTGTGGGGTTAATTGAGAATGAATGGGGGAAAGTCACGTGAGAGGAGGCAATGTCTCCATCGCGCTATGATTGGATGTAATTGGTTATGATTGGATATGATTGGTTTGTGTGATAAATCCCGCCTCTTGTTAACGTGCGCGTTCCGCGCGTCAGTTTGAATGAACAAATGATGGCGTCAATGGGAAGACTAATTGAAAAGTAAGTAAACAGATCACCCAGTTAGATATCACTGCTTTATGTCACGTCAAAATCAAACTTGAAATGGACTGAAAGCATGATGACTGCGGGGTTTTTTTTAGTGCAATCAGCTTGGTGAAATTAAAAATACAATTCGTGTCTGTGACAGACGGTGTTTATGGAGCATGACTGATGATCCAAAATAGCCTAAGTTGACTATTAAAAAGAAAAACATCAATACACAAATAAAATATATTGTTTAAATTGTTACAGCCTTTAGTTATTATTTTGGAATGAATGTAGAAAATGCTTAAAACACTAACTTGATGAGTTTACTTGATGATTGACTTGGTTTTGATAAATAGAACATTTATTACAATACATTGTTAATGTAAAATTACAAAATAGAATTGTATTTGGTTTCTTTTTTCTTTTTTGATGTAATGTAAAGTAATGTTCATTTAACAAGGAAGATGTGTCAACGTTCAGAGTAATGCACATGAATTTACATTTGATTCAAAAATAAATAAAAAATGTGCTTCCTCATTTCAGAACACCACTGCACGCCACTGATATATATATATAAAATGTAGGACCTCTTTAGCCCACAAAACAGCAGCCACATGGCGAGGCATTGATTCGATGAGGTGGTGATAGGTCTCCTGGGGTATCTAGTACCAAAATGTCAACAGCAGGTCCTCCAGTTCCCGTACATTGCAGGGTGGTGGTGATGTAGCGCAAACCTGCTTTTCCAAGTCGAACCACAAATGTTGGATTGGGTTCATGTCAGGCCAAGACATTAACAGAAATTTGCATACAGGCCTACTCACCAGCCACTAACTGCTTGTTAATGCAAATATCTAACCAGTCAATCACATGGCAGCAACTCAATGCATTTAGGCATGTAGTCAAGATGATCTGCTGAAGTTCAAACTGGGCATCAGAATGGGGAAGAAGCTGATTTAAGTGACTTTGAATGTGGCATGATTGTTGTTGGTGCCATACAGGCTGGTCTGAGTATTTCAGAAACTGCTAATCTACTGGGATTTTCACACACAGCCATCTCTAGCGTTTACAGAGAATGGTCTGAAAAAGAGAAAATATCCAGTGAGCAGCAGTTCTGTGGGTGAAGATGCCTTGTTGAAGCCAGAGGTCAGAAGAGAATAGACTGGTTCAAGCTGATAGAAAGGCAACAGTAACTCAAATAAGCACTCATTACAACCAAGATCTGCAGAAGAGCATCTCTGAACACATAATACTTCCAACCTTGAAGCAGATGATCTACAGCAGCAGAAGACACACCGGTGACACTCCTGTCAGCTGAGAACAGCAAACTGAGGATACAATTCACACAGACTCACCAAAACTGGACAACAGAAGATTGGAAAAACGTTGCCTGGTCTGATGAGTCTCGATTTCTGCTGCGACATTCAGATGTTAGGGTCAGAATTTGGTGTAAACAACATGAAAGCATGGATTCATCCTGCCTTGTATCAGTGGTTCAGGCTGCTGGTGGTGTAATGGTGTGAGGGAGATTTTCTTGGCACACTTTGGGCCTCTTAGTACCAATTGAGCCTCATTTAAACACCACAGCCTACCTGAGTATTGTTGCTGACCATGTCCATCCCTTCATGACCACAGTGGACCATCTTCTGATGGATACTTCCAGCAGGATAATGCACCATGTCACAAAGCTCAAATCATCTCAAACTGGTTTCTTGAACATGACAGTGAGTTCACTCAGCTCAAATAGACTCAACAGTCACCAGATCTCAATCCAATAGAGCAGTTTTTGGGATGTGGAGGAATGGGAGACTCACATCATGGATGTGCAAGCAGGAATGTTTCCAGAACCTTGTTGAATCAATGCCAAGAAGAAATAAGGCAGTTCTATAGGCAAAAGGGGTCCAACCTGTCAGGTACTGCTGCAGGAAAACAGGCGAGGAAGACAAAGATTCTAAAAACACGTAGTTTAATATAATATCAGACAGGCAACAGGTAGCAACACGTACATAAAGACAATACCAGACAAAGAACTGAACTCAGGCAGGAACTTAAATACACAAAGGTAAAAGACAAACAGCTGTGGAGATGATTAGTGTCCATGGTGACTGATGAGTGGCGGGAACACATGACAATCAAAACAAACAGAACATGACAGTGTCCGTGACACAACCCAGTACTAGCAAGGTGTACCTCATAAAGTGGCAGGTGAGTGTATGTATATATATTCAGCACTGGACTGAATCATCCATAAGTATGAAAAAAAAATTATTTCATTTACAAAAAAATAATTAATTTTAAACTAAGAAAGTAAATGTAATCAGCATTGATTTATTCATATTCATTCAACACACAAAAGGGCTATAGTTCATTAAAGATCACATGAGTTTGATTACACACAAAACCTTCATATAGTTCAAAGACTTGAATCATATTCATCTGTTTCTATAATCATCGGTGTCAGTAGATTATTAGTGTAACGACCGCTCAGTGCTCTCAAACACACTAAACTGACATGATAACATCACAAACCTACATACACACACACACACACACACACACACACAGCCCATGTTACTGACTGCCTGGCATTAGCAGTCTCATTAACATAATTGGCACAATTGCTGTTGTCAATTAAGTCAGTGAAACTACCAGTTGACAGGCCTACACACACAAACACACTGTATCTGTATCCCACAATGCAATGCACTCGGCTTAACCCTCTGTTTCTAGTGTAATGGATAAACCAGAAAAAAATATCACACGTTTTCCCATATCATATTGAAATTGGATCAAATTTCTGATATAAAAACTCGACGCTGCTAACTGAATTAATGTAGCACGTGACAGTTTGAAATGTATATTGTTACATTTTAAAAATAGTAGATATTTTGATGATTCTTATTGACTCCAAACTTTTGAACCATAGTGTATATTATCTGCATTATCTTTGACATCAGAGTTCACCGTAGACCTGTCTCACTCTCTGTCCTGTCTGTCTCTCTATAGAGTAAATGCAGCTACAGCTCAACTCTGTAAACAGCAGCGTCCATCCTGCAGATGTCAATATCCAGACTGTATTTCAACAACTAATAACACTCCAGCTGCGGAGGATATGAAGCACAGGTCAACACTGTTATTATGGATGCCTGTAGTAATGTCATGTGACAACAATGCAGCACATGACAGTTTGAAATGTATGTCGTTACATTTTAAAAATAAATATTTTACAGTGTATACTGCGCAGTATGCAAGTATTCCATTGAGAACACAGCCCTCAAATCTCTTTTTTTTTTGTGGCAAAGCTCCTTATGTTCTGATCCCTGTGTGCCGTCTATGCTCAGGTCAGAGAGGTGTGTGGAGATCTGAGCGAGTTTCTGAAGAGCAAATGGCTGCGTGAATATTTCAGCAGATAAAGTCGTTCAGTCTGTTTCTTTTGTGTTGGCATCAAAGTTCTGCCGGCGACTTAAATAAAGACGTAGGAGCGGAAAAAATTCTCTGTGTAGATGGGCGGATGGGAAATTTATCTTTCTCACTCACACACACACACACACACACACACATACACACAGATTCAGGGAGGGTTGGGGGCCATTGAACAGACAGAACTGGGCCATCGGAGCATGTCACTGAAGCCCAAAGCTATATATACCTTTCACACACACACACACATGCAAACTACATGCTGGACACTGTATGTTGTCTCATGTGAGAAGTGTATTATTAAACCAACTATTAATCACTTGTGTTCGTCACTATTATTTTGAGCTCCAGATATGAATGATTCCTCCAGTCATGTGGTGTTGAGAAGAGAAGTGCTGTTACTTTTTACTAAGTGATTAGACAATTTTCACCTGCTGGATGATAAAACAAGTGAAAAAAATCCCACAGACACAATGAAGGAGATACCTGAGACTGTTCGAAATCGCCCCCTATACCCTCATTAACTGTTCCCCACATTACTCCATTAATATAGTCTACTTGAAGGAGTGAATGAAAACGAGTGAGCGAATTCGGACACTGAGTGCACTGGACGGGCTGCCACTTTTGCATTTTTTGCTTGCCGTTTAATAATCATTTGAAGCTTAGCAGACTGGCAGTATGCTAGCATGTATAAACCTCAATAAAACAATTTAATAATTAAAAAAGAATTTATACCTGTATGATATTACGTAGCAGCCACTTTGGACCAGCGATTTGGAAAACAGACGGAAGGATGGTTCAGAGGCGGGCGCCATCTTCTGGTCAGACGTGGAAATTTACTCAGCTCGACCCTCACAGTGCATTATGGGTATTCTCTAGCTGTTGAGTGTACATCAGTTGTACACTCGTTATTACGAGTTTTATTATATTGATAACGTCCACTATGCTTTCGGACACTACTACAAATGGCTGTCCCTTCAGATAGTGCCCTATTTAAAGGTATAGGGGGCGACTTTGGAGTTATATGTAGAGACTACAATATCACAGAGATGTAAGGCTGGACTCCATCCATCCATCCATCCATCCATCTCCCAACCCTGGTCCTGGAGTATTCCCAGCACTGCACATTTTAGGGCCTTTTTACCCCATGCTTACTTTATGCGTTTTTACTGATCGGATAGCTATCTTATTTGTTAAAACAGTTCCATTTACACTTTGTGTCTCCGCAAAACAGATATAAATCTGATCATCAATTCCTGCATTTTATGCAGTTCACGTCAACGAAAGAAACAGATATTCGCTGCATATCATCAGCTAATTTTTAAGATCAGAGACCACAATAAGAGAAAGAGTGGCATCAGCACTGTAAGATTATTTAGTCTCATAAATTAACATGTTGAATAGCCTATAACATGCTCTCACACCTTTATTTTTTAACATTTTGGCAGGAGTAAAATTTACATATGTGGTTTCAACAACATGATGCATTTACACTTGTCCAGTTTCTTCTGGAATGCATCTCAGACAACCTCCTGAAGTGGTTTGAGTGATCGGATTTAAATCCGTATCAAAGCGTTTCAGAGGACATTGACACCTGGTCTTTTCAGGATTGAAAAGCTATCCCATAACAGAAGAATGCATGAAGTGACCAGGTCTTAGATGTCTCGCTAATCAAACACACCTGATTCAATTCATCAGCTCGTTAGTAAAGACTCCAAGACCTCAGATGGTTGTGTCAGATAAGAGAGACATCCAAAATGTTGGGGGTCCTCCAGGACCAGGGTTGGGAACCACGTGAGATGACTGAAATGTACTGAGAACTTCATTAGTCTATTTATGAGCAATGAAAGCTCATCTGCTTTTGAGCAGCAAGTTTCATGGGAAATCACAAATAATGTGTCTGTCGTATCTCCATTATTTCTCAAACAGCAGTTTAAATAAAGGTTAAATTGAGCAAACAGTGTTATTTATTCCTATCTTTACTTCTCTTAACGAATTTCAAAAGCAATATCTGAGGCAAAGATGATACCTAAATTAAATATAACTAAAAACGGCATTAAATCTCCACTAAGCTATAAAAGAGCAATTTTTGAGCAATAAGAGAGCAGAGAAAAACTAAGATGAGAAGAGAAATGAGATGAAATGAGAAATGAGATGAGAGATGTATTGAGCTGTTATTGTGCTGTGTCTTGCTCTCTGAGGGGAGAGACGGTCATTAATCACAACACAGATGCACCGAGAACCTCCAGAGATCACAAACTCCACAGAGACACACACACATACACACACACATATACTTGTATATGTGGTTTTACGGGGACTCTCCATAGACGTAATGGTTTTTATACTTTACAAACTGTATATTCTGTCCTCGTATACTTTACAAACTGTATATTCTGTCCATCACAGAAAACTGTCTGCATTTTTACACATTCAAAAAACATCATTTTGTATGATTTATTAGCTGTTTTCCTCATGGGGACCAAAAAATTTCCTCACTACATTTGGTCCTCACAACGTAGGGTTTAATAGGTACAAACCTAAATAGGTGTAACCCTTCATATCACCACTCTTATTTGTTATATTAATTGTCTACAGGCACTTGCTTTAAGAAAGCGTCTGTTAAAGCAAATGACTGGAAATATACATGAATAAAGGAACTACATATTGTTTTGGAGGAAGAATCCCTTAAAGGCCGCATATTATTTTTCCTTGATCTCTTGAAATGAAAGCATATGTTGTATACGATCACATACTTTCAGAACTCAAAATTCCAGAAAGAACATATTGAAGCTAAAATGCTGTGGATTGTTTTATGAATCTGTCACAATAAAATGGCTGTGCAAACTATATTGCAGCCTGTCATTCATTTCACATGCAAAGAAGCCGTCGACATATGAAACTCTTAAAGGTACAGAAGCGCATTGATATTTAAGTGTCAGAGAAATCGTGTTCCTGAAAAATTGCAATATAATATAACTGCTTATAATACTAACTGTGAAATGTACTCAAATAGCCTGATCAAATGGTATGGTTGGGTTTATGAATGGATAGAGGAATGAAAAAACATAAAGGGAGAGTGAAAAAATGAGAGAGCAGGAGAATGAAAGCGTGCTGAGATAAATGACAGCTGCAGACAGCAGGGCCAGATTTGCGGTTACGGGTCATCATGGAGATCAGGTGTGTTTAGCGTGTGCGATTGGTCCCTTGAGTCCTGCATAATGAACACACACTTCCCCACGGCCGCCACATGTTAAAGAACTTCAGCACTCACACACATAAATACTGAAACACTCAGGAAAACACTTCCTCCTGACCTCTGTCCTTGCTTGAGAGCTTAAACACACCTCCCTCTCTCTCTCACACACACTCAACGTTACCTTTGTAACTTTGCTCTTTAAAATAAAGCTTCTTTAATGGTACTTTGAGGCACTTTAGGTTCAGTAAAGAACCCAGTTTGTATAAAACAAAAAAACAAACAAACCATTTTTGGCTCTTTCAAGATTGGTTATTGGTACAGTTAATGTTTTAGAGTTTCTTCCATATAAAATGTGTAAAGCATTGGTTTATTGTTTAGGTGATAGTACTGCACTGCAACAAAAGATTTCTTAGTAAGTTTTAAATAATGAAAAAATCTTTAAAACAAGAAAAGCAACACTGCATAAATCTACCAGTACATTACATATTAGGTAGTACAGCATGATCAGTGTTGGGGGTAACACATTACAAGTAACGTGAGTTACATAATCAGATTACTAGTAAAAGTAACTAAGTAACTAGTAAAGTAATGAATTACTTTTAAATTTACAGCAAAATATCACAGTTACTTTTTCAAAGTTACTTTGTTTTCCCATTTATATACGCTTTTTTTTTTTTTATTGCAAAAGTAAAAGTTTTCTCCTGTATCCTACTCTCCTGCAATCCAGAGTGGCAGCACAGCTGAAAGGTTAGTTTGAGCTGCGCCCTCTACTGTACAGGTGTGAATTTGCATTTGCTTCAGCCTGAGGATTATTCATTTCACTTTTGGTGTGAAAGAGCCTTTACAGCAGAGACGGCCTTTGCAATTCGGAGGCCCATTTCAAAAAACAGTTGGAGGCAAAGAGACAAAAACATTGTATGCAATGCGACTGTTATTATTTTATTATCTTTATGTTTTTTTTTAACTTTATTTTCTCTATTATATTTAACAAAGTTATTTCACTCATAATAGTCTATTTTTTTAAATACATTCTATGTATCAATAGGGGCTTTCGCACCAGAGGAACCTTTTCAAAGTTTCTAGAACTATTGTCTGAAGTACCCGGATTTTGGCGTGTTAGGAACGATTTTAGTTCTAGGAACTCCTTTTAGGGGAACTAAATTAGCTCCTACTTCAGAGTAGGGTCTAAACCAGCACTTTAGGAACTATCAGTGACGTAAGTGTACACTGATTGGTCAAACGCATGTCAAACACCGGCACCCAGCATTTTTAAAAAGCCGTATAAACATATTTACTTCATGAACGTGAAAAACAGCGATAACGGCATTTACCTGTTGTCTGCAGGGTTGTTCTTTTCTCCGTCTCGATGATATATACTGAAAGTTGTCATAGGAGATTTCGTCTGTTAGCCCCACTTTTTGCTCTTTCAGTTGCGTAAATTACGTGTTTTCATTCCACCTCCGTTATCACAAAACCCATGACACACAACTAACACAGCTCCGATCACGGCATCCTCCATCCACTGGTTTTTAACGTTTGTAAATGGTGTGCTTAAAGACGTCGCTGTCGGCCACTTCTGAGTTCCTATTCCCTGTGCAAATGCATTCAGGAATATGTGGAGAAATTAGTTCTTAGGGAACTATACAAATGGCTAGTTCCGATAACTGAGTTCTTAGAACTATTTGGTGCAAAAGCCCCTTATGGTACTTTTAAATATGAAACCAAAACCACCAGTAGATGGCGGCAAATCATTGTCTTAATGAGTGAGTCACTGAATCATCCAGTCAAACGATTAATTTAAAACGGCTAATTTATTCAATGACAAAGCAAGTGACGAGTGAGTCGCTGAGTCATTCATTAGACTGATTCATTCAAAACTAAGGATTCATTCAGTAACGAAACATCACTGTGTTGCTCGGAGACTCACAATGGCCCTCATTTATCAAACGAACGTAGAAACCAGCGTACATCCGAACGTAAAAATCAGCTTACGACAACGCTCACACGTGATTCATTAAACTTTCGTATGCGGCCAATTCCGTCGCACGGAAGGGGTGTTGATAAATGTGGCGGCTGAAAAGTGTCGTCATTTAAATATCACGCCCCAAATTTTAGAAGCCTCGCCCTATAGTTTACGACACAGAGAAACATAACCCGGCCATGAAGAGGAAGTAATCACATGAAAAAGAAATGTATCTTACTCTAAAAACACCTATCAACCTCGTAATTTCAAACAACAAAATTAATTTAAATAAAAATACCGATAAATAAAACTAAATACTTACAAACATTAATATATATATATATATATATATATATATATATATAAACTTGGTTATTTTAGCACCTCACTCCACAGAAAATCCTTTAAATTTATTTTATTCACAAAGGAAAGAGCGAAAAAATAATTAGCTATATATTGAAACACAAATTAGGCTATAGTGACATTCATTATAAAGCAGAAATGAATTTATTTTAAAGCAAAACTGAATTGGGCTCACATAGCCTACCTCTCATCCAAACGTTTCCATATTCGCGATGTAACATTTATTGCTTGCTGAACTACTGTTCATTATGTAAACAAGGCTTTCTATTTCACTCTTGTTTTAATATCCACGTAAAACATCATCCTTCACTTGCGCAAAAATGTGTTTGGATGGGCGTCGCGCACGCTGACTGGTACAGATGTACTCCTAGATGTACTCGGACCATTAAACTGAGCAGTGTTAACTTTGTCTGCATTTTAGTTTGCTGATAAATGGCTGAAATGTAAAGTTAGCAACGCTAGAACTGATATGTTGCGTCTGCGTGCAAGTGAGGCGCCTGCGCGATCAATTGAATTTAATAAAATAAAGATAAATATTTTAATAAAATAAAGAAAACAAACAAAACATTAATGGTATTTTAAGACACGCATCTATTCTAATTTAATTTTAATTTGACATTTTAATCGTGTCGTTTAATGGTTAATGATCGGTTAGTGAGTGATTGTCGGTCAGGATAATAAACTAAATGTTCTCATAACAGTTCTCCACCAGATCTACTATGCTGCACGCAAGCTCCTGCTGACTCAAAAACGTGCGTACACGAGCTGAGACCTGATGTGAGATTTGATCATAGCCACCGTTCACGCTCATATTGATAAATGCCAAATTTTGTGTGGAAACGAGCGTACGCACAGTTTTCTGGCGTACTGTGTATTTGTTTTGAAATTTTTTTCGTTGGCAAAACAGAGCAAAAACAGACAATATTCTGATACTAAAATGTAAGTCACCTAATATAAACTTCTTGTTTATTGAACTGTTGTATGAAAAGATATCACATTTACAATCATGCTGATATTCGGGAAAACAGCACTCTTGCTCATGTGGTATTACTTAACTATAACTACATCCTTTATAAATATTAAAAGCAAGCACTCATATAGGGAATTTTTTTTGCCCCATATCTTGAATTTTGGGGGCATTAGTATTAATTTTGGTGGCATTTTTTTCTCCAAGCCCCCTGGTGTGTGTGTGGCGTGATGTCGAGGGGCAGGGCTCTTTTTCGGCCCCTTCTGTTGTGAGGCCTGTTTCAAGTGAACGGGTGCTACTGCTTTACAAATGTATTTAGTTTTTGTTAACAAACAAGCAAGCCCAGTCCAAGCAAGCAAGCAAGCAAGCCCAGAAAAAGTAAGACAAAAGTAACATAACGCATTACTTAAAAGTAACTGAGTAATTATTTACTTTTTAGGGAGTAACACAATACTGTAATGCATTACTTTTTAAGGTAACTTTCCCCAACACTGAAAATATTATATATTAAATATCATGGTTCCACAAGAAAAATATTTTAAGCAGCACAACTGTTTTTAACAAATTTTTTTTTAACAAAAAATCTGCCCATACAGTACGACAAAATAGACCTGTGTTAAAGATATAGTACATTCCCTGAAAACAAGTCTTCTTACGCAGTTATCCAATGGTAGAACCTGTTTGGTAACTAATATTTCATACAAGTCATATTTATACATAAATTACAACAGGTTCAAGCCATATTTAAATGATACTGGTCAACAGACACATAGATACAGATATAAATTTATGACTTTGACCAGGCGTGTGCGTGCTCATACAAGTCAAAATGTGTGTGTCAGCATGTGTACTGCATTAACTTGACTCGGACACAATAACTCACTCCATCTCTAGATGCATTTTCGAAATTTACACACATGCTGACACATTACGAACATACAGAACATCGGCACATTTAATTAATGGCGTGCCATAAAAGTCTGTTACCGTAAACAATCTCCATCTTCATTAGCATAAAACACAGTAAAGTGCTTTTGGTCTGAGCTAATGAAGGAGATATTAATTCCTTAACTGTGAGGCTGCAGAAGCATCAAACACGCTGCTGGAAGCTGTTTTGCAGCTTTTTGTTGAATGTGTGTGTAAAACAGTGTTGAGGAGAAGCTAAAACAAGCAAGGCTGCTAACTTAACTACTTCTGTCAGTAGAGTGACAGCAGCTTAGCTGTTTTCAAATAGTGCAGCTTTTCTGCTAACAAGCTATTTTTCCCCATCAAGTAGCAGTGTAAAGCATGCAGTTACATTATATCCTCCCATCACGGATCCATAATAACAGAGTCCTAACCATCATAGACACTGGAACAGCCATTACCAGCCAAAAACCTAACCCTAAAACACTATATTATTTTAACCCCGACACAGTAAGTTAGGTAAGTGGAGACCGCGGCTAGTTGTCACATGGAGAAGTTGTTACCAGTCAACTGTCCAATTACACAAACATGTGTTCCTTTAAAACATCAAAACAACCTTAAATATATATATATATCATTTTATCTAAACAGTCTATAATTTATCTAAACAATCTATAATGTAAATTCTAATTAAATAATTACTTTTTGTGAATTTTGCAGTCCAAACTAATGTTGTCACAGTATCATTGGGGCAAGCTGTCACATGTGTTTTATATATTGTAATTACATGCAATTTATGTTTACAATTTATGTTAGCCAAAACAATGGTCTAATGTTTTAGTATGTTTTAATGTTTTTTTGAATTTCATATTTTTATTGTGCTGAAACACTATTAGTCTGTTTAATGGCAGGTTTCCATTGTAAACAAACAAACAAACAAAAAACCTCCATATAGTGTGACAACATGTCCCGCTATGGCATGCTATAAAGAAAGTTTGTGTTCACTGAGCTGTATCGTTTTGTTCTGAGCAATAAAAGTGGAAATGACTTTAGGAAGAAAACTGAAATTGACTTTCAAATATACATTTACCCTGAGAAATATTCACTTCAATAAAAAGTGTGAAAAACAAACTCCGGTTTCCGCAAGTAAGAAAATGCATAGAGCATTTTAGATAAAAAAGAAGAAAAAAAAGCTTGAAATTTTAAATTAATTAAAAGCAAATGTATGTAAAATTCATTTTTTAATCTATATAACCTGAAGTGACATGCAAACTGCTTGATATTCATTTTAAAAGTAATATATATATATATATTTATACTGTATATATATATATATATATATTTATACTATATATTTAGTTTATATATCTATATATATATATATAACAATTACCAATTCCAAACATTTAAACTGTATGCATATATTAAGTTATACCTATAGGCCTAACTCAAATAAGACTAAGTTTAGTATCTGTGATTTTCTGGTAATTACTGCTACTGCAGTTTAAATGACTTTATTATTACTTTAAATTATGAGTGTAGCTTAGAAAGCCACAGTTACACAGCAGCTTCAACAACATTAGTATGAAATACAGTTTGAGTCTCAATAGTGTGTGTGTGTGTGTGTGTGTGTGTGTTTTTATGAGCGTCTCTAGAGTGTTTCAAGTGTATCTGCATATGCGTTTCCCACTGCGTTCTGATGGTTTCTGCAGATTTTACGGATGTTATGAATAGCACACCATTCATCGTACAAATACAGCTCCCTCAGTATATAAACTCCAGCCACTGTATTACACTTTACACTTGTGTGTGTGTGTGTGTGTGTGTCAGAGGGCAAGAATATAATTGTGACTGTATAAAGTGGAGGACTTTGTCTGTAACTATGGTCTTCCGGTTTGTCCAGGTTAACTGGTATGTATATTTTCTATCGCCATGGAAACAGTGAGATTTTTAACGAGGGCTCTGTGATTGGCCGGGTCTCGCTTTCTGCTCAACCGCACTGTTATTTTAAACCGTTCTGGCTCCCCAATGGCTGTGGCTCACACTGTGGGTGTTCAGAAAGTACGCCCGGTCAACAGAGAGGTCAGTCACTTGCATTGTTCAGAAAAAGCAAATGATATTTACATAAAAAAGTAGATTCTGACCGGGTCGTGGTATTCCCAGCACCCTCCGGGAAGATCCAGGGACGTTGCGAGGGTTTTTTAGTCTAGACGGAGTCAGCGAGCGGAACAGAGAGATATAGCAGCACTTGGTGGAATTCACATGGCTCTTCTTGACATCTCAATATACTCGGCCCGAATGTGTGTGTGTTTTCGCTGTATGTGTGCGTCCAAGTGTGTGTGAAGTGTCCTCTGGGAGCCGCAGCTGTCGTTTACGGGTCTTCTGGTAAAACCTCGACCTCTGGGTCAAAGTCAGGAGCAGAAAGATCTCTGACGGCTCCCAACACACATATGATGACAGACAAACTCAACATGCGCGCAAATACACATCACTACAGCATACAGTAATGGTCTACAGTTTGGATACACTTTAGAATAGAATAATAGGAAAGTCATCAAAACTATGAAATTGCACAGATGGACATATGAGAATGATGTCTATATATGTATACACACACTACCAGTCAAAAGTTTGGAATCGGTAAGATTTTTAATGTTTTTAAAAGAAGTTTCGTCTGCTCATCAAGACTGCATTTATTTAATTAAAAATACAGTAAAAACAGCAATATTGTGAAATATTATTACAATTTAAAATAACTGTTTTCTGTTTAAATATATTTTATTAAGTAATTTATTCCTGTGATGCAAAGCTGAATTTTCAGCATCATTACTCCAGTCTTCAGTGTCACATGATCCTTCAGAAATCATTCTAATATGCTGATTTGCTGCTCAAGAAACATTTATGATTATTATCAATGTTGAAAACAGTTTTTTGTACTTTTTTTTCAGGATTCCTTGATGAATAGAAAGTTCAAAAGAACAGCATTTATCTGAAATACAAAGCTTTTGTAACATACACTACCATTCAAAAGTTTGGGGTCAGTGAGAATTTTTATTTTCATTTTTTTGAAAAGAAATTAAAGAAATTAATACTTTTATTTAGCAAGGATGCATTAAATTGATCAAAAGTGACAGTAAAGACATTTATAATGTTACAAAAGATTATATTTCAAATAAATGCTGTTCTTTTGAACTTTCTATTTATCAAAGAATCCTGAAAAAAAAAATATTGTACACAAATATTTTGTACAATTGTACACAATAAATGTTTCTTGAGCAGCAGATCATCATATTAGAATGATTTCTGAAGGATCATGTGACACTGAAGACTGGAGTAATGATGCTGAAAATTCAGCTTTGATCACAGGAATAAATTACTTTATAAAATATATTCAAACAGAAAACAGTTATTTTAAATTGTAATAATATTTCACAATATTACTGTTTTTACTGTATTTTTAATTAAATAAATGCAGCCTTGGTGAGCAGACGAAACTTCTTTTAAAACATTAAAAATCTTACTGATTCCAAACTTTTGACCGGTAGTGTATATATATATATATATATATATATATATATATACACACACACACACACACGTATATATAATTGTTTAACAAGTAATTATGAAAGATAATTTTATTAATTTAACGCCTGATGTTTTTGTGTACTATCTGGCTCAACCCATCCTTTTCAGTTTTTTTTTTAATATATAATTATAATTATTTATATAATAATTAAATTATAAAATTAATTATAAAAGTAATACAATTATAAAGGTTCTGTACTATCCATTTCAAATCATTTTTTATATATATTTTATTATTAAAATGATAAAAAAAATCTTAAAATAATAAACATTTTTTTAAAAAGAATTATATAAGTAATAATTGTATTAATTTTTTTATTAAAAAATTAAAATGATAATTTAAACTTTATAAATTAAATAAATAAAAATAATTATAACTTTATTAAATAAATTATAATATAAAAAATAAAAATATATATTAAAATAATTAAAAATTATACAATTAATTAAAATGATATAAAGTTATATATTTATAGGCATTTATAATTAATGTTTAATAATAAAATTAAGAATTTAAGTGGGAGCCTTTATATCCAAAAGTTTTTAAGATTATGCAAAACGTGTTTAAACTTTTAATCACTATTATAAATTAATGCATAAACACATCATAGCATGTTAAGGCAGTAAATCGGTCAGTCATATAAGTGTGTTATTCTGTCCTCCATTTATACTTTCACACTTCTTCTCAATTTTTAGACAGTTCATGAGACCTTGCAGTTCAGTGGAACATGGTCTGCCTGTGCCCATTCGGACACTTAAGTCACACAAATATGTTACTGCAAAAATATCAAGTGGAATCTGCACTCAAATGATGTTCACACTTTTCTCAGAACTAACTTCACGCTTTTTCAATGATATTTAACCAGCAAGGTGATTTTTTATGGATGTATGAAGTCAGTTCTCCTCAAGTTCACATAGGTGACTCATGAAGTTTGACAACCACAAAGTGTCCAAGATATTTTGTCTTTATTTTGAATACCACATTCACTGTTTCATATTTTGAAACCTAAAAAGCTTCACTTTGTAAAATGAAGAGAATAATAATAGAAAATAACTCCCTCTGGAGGGACTTTCTTCAGGCTCAAACAGCAACATTACACACTAAAGAAAGTAGAAAATTTAAAATGGCATAATAGGTCCTCTTTAGTATATTTTACATTTACATTTATGCATTTTGCTAATGCTTTTATTCAAAGCAACATACAAAAGAGGAACAAAAGCAATTTGTCAAAGAGCTAACGATATCCGTAATATACAATGCCAGGTTTATTAAACAGCTAGATTAGGAAGATTAGAAATGAATTAGTACATTTTAAATAATAATTTTATAATTAAATCATGTACTAATTAAATCAGTACGTAACACTTTACAAGAAGACTTTAGTTCTTAACATTAGTTAATTACATTAGTTAACATTAACTAGTAATGAATAATACTTCCACAGCAGTTATTAATCTTAATGTTAATTTCAATATTTACTAATAAATTAAAATCAAAAGTTGTATCTGTTAACATTAGTCAATGCACTGTGAACTAACATGAACAAGCAATGAACAATAATATTTTTAATGCATAAACTAATATTAACAAATGGAAACTTATTGTAAAGTGTTACCTAATTAAATATTTATATAACTTTGCATAAATTGATATTTAATTATAAAAAATAGTTTGACAGCTGGCGACACAGGATAGAGCTTGACATTTATCCCTATAGGCAAAGATGATCTGTACAGTATTGACACACATGAAGTGTGTGTGTGTGTGTGTGTGTGAGTACGTACCTCAGCAGGCGGTATGCCCTCAGGTGGGCGGCACTGCAGCAGCACTTCCTGTTCGAGTGACACTTCCTTCCCCAAGGGCTCCTGTTCAAACGTCTTCCTCAAGACTGAGAAGAATGGAGACAGAGAGGAGACTCATATACTCACATTTCATTAGTCACCTGGAAATAGTGCGGAACATTTCTGACATTTTATTTCGTCTTTTTTTCTCTAAAACTTCCAGCTTATTTGCAGGTTTAAATGAAAAACAAACAAACAAACAGATGTGCTAATAACAAACAAGTGCAGAATTTATTAACACACTGAATTTCATCTCACTGTGATGCTGTCTCTGTAGTGTGATTGGTTTCATCACATAGATGAAGAGTACAGCTCACAGGACGTGTGAATGACGCTGCCATCTGACATATTCTCAGGTCAAAGCATGACCTGCGCTACTCATTCGCTGTATTCTCATAATGTTCACGTGCAGGTGTGAATATCTATTTTCCCTGTTGGTTTCATTGTCTTTCCACGCTCACATGTGTTGTGTGTGTGTGTTTGAGTGGGTGTTTAACACTTGAGATCTCGCGGACAGAAGGCCAAACTCGTATCCCTCTAACACCTCATGTGTGAACCTGTGAATTGTAAATGCAGAGATGTGTGAGAAACGTCTTTCTTTCTGTTGCTCTGTGGTGTTACTGTGTATATGATGTATATAATAAAAATGATTGAGAACATGACCATTTGTTACCTTGACCACTTTTAACTACATTTTATTGTACATTTTGCATAAAACATTCTGAATCTACTTCGCAGCAATGTACCTGTAGTTGAAATGATGGTTCCTTTGAGCTATTTTACTGTCAAAAACACTGTAAAATTATTGATATAAAGAAATAGCTATTTCACCCACAGCTGCTGCTCACCCTGAACCTTCAATTGTCTACACTGTGATTTCTCCATTCAACTGGACATAAAACACACACGGCCGCATAAGAAAAATATCTTCAGCCTGTCTAGCTTTTTACTACTGTGCTCATTCAGACACACACACACACACAAACTGTGCATGTCTGTTTTCCTTCACATTACTGATCGAGGTAATGGGCTAATAAATCACATCTGAGAGGGCGTGTGTGTCCGTGCGAGTGTGTGCGGGTACGGTAATGCATTCAACTCATAGTTTTAGTGCTCTACATTGCTACAGCAACAAATCTTAAACAGCATTAATATCCTGAAAAGAGCTGAAGCCACACACACACACACACCTGTATAACAGCACTCCTATTTCATTCATAATTATAATGTCTCGACTTCAGCAGCAAACACAAGCTGCCACTGACCACAGTCCCTCAACTAATCACATATAATGTCCAGCGGAATTTAAAATCACTACAGTAATCAAATATTACATCTATCACTATACACTGTCCCTAAACTAACAATAAATAATATACTGTATTAAGTCACTGAACTAACTAAATGTATAACATTCATCACTAAACATAATGCTCAAACTAATAACACTTTATATAACATATGCAATATTAAAGGTCATTAACTAATGAAATATCTATGACTATACACAGTTCCTAAACTAATAAATTCTTAACCCTCTGGTGCTGCTCGCGTGGCGGTCAAATATTACCTATTTTTTTTTCTTTTTTTCAGATCAATGAAATGAATAGTTTGATTATGTTTTTTACTCAATATTTTCTATTTTTAGGGGATTTTGTGGTACTAAATTATATTTATGCAGTAGATACATATAATCCATTTATTCACTTTTTGAGCATAGACCTGGAAATTAAATTTCCAGCTTAAATGGTTATAAATCTTGAATGCTTTGGAGCACAGACTTAAGTTTGGTTTCTTTTTAAAGACGACACTTGGCGGATTATCGCTGAAGTGAAAAAAAAAAAGAAATAAGAAAAAAGTGAACTTAAAAAGGTTATAGAATTTTAAGTTTATTGCTATGAAAAATGCACAAAAATACTATTTTCAATTTTTATATGAAATATATGTTTTCCAAAACATGGTTTACAGCAAAACTGTGAAAAAAGTTGTGTTCCAAATTTGAGGGTGATATCTCAATAAATGAGCTTATAGTAAGATTTTGTTTGGGTGCAGTACCAAATGTTTCCACTAGATGAAATAAATTCAAATGGTCCTATTTTAACCTTTTTGAATCATGTCCATCACTGCGTCTAAAATCACATACTGTCGGAGCAGGTCCGCCATGTTACTGTCACGTGACCTACCAGAGTCAGTTGCGTCGAGAAGCGACTCGCTGCAGCCTGCGGTGGACGTCCAAGTGTGATGTCAGAAGCCACGCCCGTGCTGCCCTGCAGCTGATTTTATTGGTCATGTCAATCACAGTATTATAGCCTATTGCCTACACTAAACACTGATCCCTAAACCTACCCGTCACTGTAACCTTAACCAATGAAATTAGCTGCATTAGCTGGAAATTAGCTGGATTTCCGTTGAAGTGGTTTGGGGGGAAAATCACGCTTATCCTCATTATCTCTGAACATCGAGAAGACTTAACCCAAACCCAATTATTTATCATTTACTTATTTTTTGACAGATCGCACTGGAAGCCACCTAAAACTTGCCTTTACACCTGAAACACTCAAAACCTACCCTTATGCCTGAAACGCACTTACCTGAAACACTCAAAACCTACCATTATACTTAAAAACCCTTTCAATCAGAAACCTACATACAACAAATATGGGTTTCCAGGGCGACACAGGGATGGGGAGTCTTCATAGATATATCATGTCATGAGTCTTTGGGTAAACTAACAGACTGCAAAGCTGAACTGACAGACCTGACCCAGTAAAGCAATGAATTAATCGTTCTCATTATTTGGCCTTGCATTGCAGTTTTTTTTTTTTCTTATTCTAAATGTGATAAACATCGTGTAAGTTGATGTGAATTTGGCTATTATCATGTAACATTTTAATTGTATTCTGCTGAAATGAATGAAATAACTTGAAAAAAAAGATTTGTTTGTTTTGATGAACGAGATTCAAAGGTCCGAGTTAGTAAAATGATCCGAACTTCCCATCATGGGCGTGGCTTCTGATGTCACACGGTGTGGGCGGACACCGCAGGCTGCAGCGAGCCCTACTTGGTTGCGTCGCTTCACTGCTTTCATAAATCCTCTCCCGTGGCCTCAAGGGATAGTAGATCTAGTAGTCCAGCGAATGTGCACTTCAGAATCTCACCAGAAGTAGTGGGCCATCCGCACACTTTTCGCCTACTATTTTTCGAATACTATGCATTCAGAGATACTACTCAGTTGACACACTGTTTTTCACATACTATATAGTAGGGAATGTTTCGATTTTGGACCCAGTGCATGTTTGTGTGTGTGTGTGTGTGTGTGTATTCACATAGCAAGTGCCAAAACCTTTACCAAGTTTTAAACCATTCCGATGAAGCAAAAAAAATTCTAAAAAACTAAACGTAAAAAGAGCACCAGAGGGTTAAAGTCACTAAACTAATCAAATATAACATCTATCACTACACACAGTCCCTAATTCAGTAATATATAAAATATGACATATTTGAAGTCACTACATTAATCAAATATATCATTTATCACTACTCATTTATCCCTTAACTAACAATAAATCATGTCACTGAAATAATTATTTATAACTTTTATCATTAAACATATTCTTTAAACTAATAATACATACTGTAACATATACAATATTCAAGGTAATTAACTAATCAAATACAATATTCACATTGACATTACACACAGTCCATAATCTAATAATATGTAAAATATTTAGTCACACTATTACTAAACTAACCAAATATAACATCTATCACTACACACAGTCCCTAAACTAATAATATGTGAAATATACAATATTTAGCCAGTATAACATATATCACTATTGCCATGATTGTCTTATTTTCTTGTCTTGTTTAGTTTTGTTTTCCTTCGTCACTGTTTTACTTGAGTTCTAGTTCATCTATGAATACTAATTAGTTTCTCAGCTGTTCCTAGTTTTGATAATGCTCTGTCTCTGTGTATATAAAGCCTTATTTTTCCAATGACTGTGAATGTGACATGTCTTAAAATACTAAAATATAACATCTGAATAACATTCTTTCTATAATGCAAAAATATCATGAACTTTCCAACGCAGACCACGCTCACAATGACCTGAAGATTCAAGCATCCATCATGATCTAAAAAAAAAAAAAAAAATGCAGAAAAGAGGTATACTCGTGATCCTTATGAACCCATCAACTCCACTGACACACACACACACACTGGACAGTGCTTGTGTGTCAGAAACTCACATGAATTTATTTGGGCACTAAATTTGTGGTCGGCGGTGAATCAGTGTGATAATCTATCATCTTGTTCAATCTTCCTGTCATGTTCCCTCTCTCTGTGATAGCGGCAGTATGTCTGTGGAGTGTGTTTTTGTGCGAGTGTGTTTGTATCTTTGTGTGTGTTGGTGTGTGAAAAAGAGAAATTTCTGCCCTGCTCAATCACCCATAAAATAACCCAGCTGAGAGTTCCCACAATGCCCCTCTGCACACACTATGATTGAATGAGTCAACATATACACAAACACCTTCTATGTAAATATATCTACATATCTGGGAACTTTCTATTCACATTTACTGTTTTTAAAATAAGCTATCTATAGCACCGATTCAAAATAAGCTCATTATAATCACTCTAGACTAACCTCTATCTATCTATCTATCATCCGTCAGTCCATCCATACATCCATCCATCCATCCTTCCTTCCTTCCTTCCTTCCACCATCCATCCATCCATCCATCCATCCATCCTTCTCTCTATACGTCTATCTGTCTGTCTATCCATCTCTCCTTCCTCCTTCTATCTATCTATCTATCCTAAAGCAGCATTGATTTATCTATCCCTGATCCTTCTCTCTATCCGTTTATCTATTTATCTGTCTGTCTATCCATCTCTCCTTCCTTCCTTCCATCCGTCTGTTTATCTGTCCGTCTGTCCATCTATTTATCTATCTGTCTGTCTGTCCATCCATCTGTCCATCCATCCTTCTATCTATCCGCCTATCTCTCTGTCTATCCATCCATCCTTACTTCCTTCCATCATCCATCCATCCAAAGAGATTTTAATCTCAATGACACTTCCTGGTAAAATAAAGGTAAATAAATAAATAAATAAATCCATCCATCCATCGTCCATCCTTCTATCTATCGTCTATATATCCATCCATCCATCTCTCCTTCCTTCCTTCCTTCCTTCCACCATCCATCCATCCATCCTTCTATCTATCTGTCTGTCTATCCATCTCTCCTTCCTCCTTCTATCTATCTATCTATCTATCTATCCATCTGTCCGTCCATCCATCTGTCCTTCCTTCCTGTCCCTCTGTCTGTTTATCTGTCTGTCTGTCCATCCATCCTTCTATCTATCCACCTATCTCTCTGTCCATCCATCCATCCATCCTTCCTTCCATCATCCATCCATCCAAAGAGATTTTAATCTCAATGACACTCCCTGGTAAAATAAAGGTAAATAAATAAATAATTCCATCCATCCATCGTCCATCCTTCTATCTATCGTCTATCTATCTGTCCGTCCATCCATCTCTCCTTCCTTCCTTTCATCCGTCTGTTTATCTGTCTGTCCATCCGTCCATACATTCTTCTATCATCCATCCATCCTTCTATCCATCCATCTACTGTATCGATCTATCTATCTATCTATTGTCCATCAGCCCGTCCCTCTATCTGTCTGTCCATCTATCTATCTATCATCCGTTAGTCCGTCCTTCCATCCATCCATCCATCCATCCATCCATCCATCATCCAACCATCCATCCATCTATCTATCTATCTATCTATCCTAAAGCAGCATTGATTTATCTAACTCTGATCCTGAAAGAATCCCCATGGGAGGAAGTTTCTTGTGTTGTACTGCCAGTCAGCTCCAGTCTCCGTGTCTCTCTCTCTCTCTCTCTCTCTCACACACACACACTCAGCCCGAGACGACAGAGGGAGAGTGAAGTGCCCTTGGGCTGCACAGCTAACCTGCTCCCAACTCACACACACTCAAGATGAACTGCAGGAAATTAACAAGATTAATACGACCATAAAGAGATGTCCAGACAGTCCCCTGTGTGTGTGTGTGTGTGTGTGTTTGTGTGCTCCAGACTGTCTCCTGTCTTCAGTCTCTGATCTGCATAAATGCTCCATTACCTTCAGCCAGCTTACAGACTTTCTCACAGACCATGTGTATGTGTGTGTGTGTGTGTGTGTGTCAATAAACATGAAGCCAAAGTGTCTGTGAATCTCCTGCAGTCAGAGCAGACAGAGCAAAGACTCTTCTCGTAAAAAAAAAACCCTGTGTGTGAGTGTGTTTATACTCACATGCGATGCGGACGTGCACCTTGCGGCTCTTGGTGGTTCCTGCAGAGCTCCAGGCGACACACTGGCACCAGTAATCTTCCAAACCAAACAACTCTTCCACCTGCTGTCGGGAAATCTCAATCCGTGCTTCCCTCACCACCAAACCTGCACACACAACACACATCAGACTCACACCGACAGACGTTTGACTGTCTGTTCCACATTGATTGAGAACATGCACAGATTTTTGCCAAACTGAATAAAATCTGATTGCACATTTAAAATGAAATGTTTTCATGTATCCTAATCCAATGTAAATATCTGCATTAGAAGTATTTGCAAAGAAAGTGTAGCTGCAAGTTCTGTAAAAGTCAGCTGATCAAAGAAGCCTCAGGAAGGCCTGTTTGCTTTTATAACATATCTAAAAAAAAAAAATGCCAGGAACGCTTTCTTTTGATGTTGTTAACTAAAGAAGAGACAAGAATTCTGTGTAAACATTCCCATCACAAAGCGTTCCTGTAGCTCAAACAGCAGAGCACGGCGCTAGCAATCTCAAGGTCATGGGTTTGAACTGATGAACTGCATAGTTTGAATGCAATTTAAGTCACTTAGGATAAAAACGTCTGTCAAATGCATTAATGTAAAATGTGTAAACATATCAGCTTCATGCCCAATCCTGCTCAGATAACTTAACATCTCTGGATGAGAGCACATGGTTTGTGATGTCATCAACCCGGGAAGAAGCTTGTTGTAGTCCCTACCAGCCGTTTGTTATAGCCCTTAAAAAGCGATTTCTGTAAAAGAAAATATCTCCCTTTGCATTGAACTTTGAGTGTCGTAACTTTGCAGATGTTGTTTATGCTCAAACAGCAACATTACACACTAACTAATGTTAAAAAAGTGAAATCATAATCAAGGAACCCTTTAATAAAAACTAATTAGATATTAATAAAAATAAACAAATAAAAATGACAAAAACAAAAAACAAAATGACTAAAACTTTAACTAAAATTAAAGTGAAAAAAGAAAATGCAAAAATAAAATCCAATTAAAAATATTAACTAAAACTATAATAGTATATCAATGGTACTAAAATAACTCCAGTGCTTATTCAAGAACATCTCCCTCACGTCATCTAAATCTGTATGACTGTGGAACACAAAAGTTGTTGCAAAATGCTTTGCATACTGTTCACACAAAATTATGTACATCCAGACAGCAGGCCTGCCATTTTGACAAAGCCGTTGACACTTTTGTACGATGGCACGCGAACAGATTCTGAGGCTACAAATCTCCTGCCACGTCAGTGCCGATCACGATGTTGTCGTTTGATGCAAACGAGATGTTTTTATATATATATATTTTAGTGCTCTGCTAGCAGACAGCACTGCACTTCTGTTGTACATGTATAAATAATGAACCCCTCAATGTCTCCATGAAATATTCCATGATAGAAATCAATAGTTCACACTTACCCTCTGTGTTTATTTGTTTAGTACTTTGGGTATTTGTGTGTTTATGGCACCATTTGGTGCAGAATGCTGGATGTGAATGGGAGAAACCTGTAGCCTTGAACAGAATGAGTGAAGTGAAAAGACATGGATGTTTAAAGAAACATCACTCATGGTCAAGCAACTATAAAAGAGAACAGAGCAGGATTCACGCAGGATGAGGTGAAGAATGATGATCTAAACTGTGTTTTACAGTCAAGAACAGACACATACACAGTGTACAGTTTCTTTGTGTTTTCTTCCTTTAAAAATACAACAAGATAAATTTATGTCAGCAAAATTGCACGGGATTTATGACTTTATTTCAGAAAATATATCTTGAATCAAGCTTGTATTTTTCCTCCACTGGTAAACTTTTTTTGTGTGTGTGTTATAAGCATTAATTGTACAATTAATTTATGGTTAAAACAAGAAATGTTCCACTCAGGTCGAGATCATTTAATAAGTTCCACAAATTAAGTTGCATGGCCTCTTAAGTTTTCTGTAATTTTTCTTCTCAAATGATTTCATTTAGTTCAGCTATTTTTTACTGGAAAATAAGAGAAAAACTAATTAAGAAAATCATTTTTGAATGAGAAACAATGGTGTGTTTGCAGAGAAAAGGTGGCTATAGATAGTTAAACAGATGCAAGAAAGAAAAGACCAATCACAAATCAGTATGCAAATAAATGTAAGTAGACCAACTGCAAAACAGCATGCAAATATTACAGTGTCACTGTCAGTTACATTATGCTAAACATTCAACCATAGTCACTTAAGAAATCTTTCATCTTAAAGGTACACTATGTAACTTTTTTTTGTTCAAAATTAACAAAATTTAAATTATGAGTCAATACATCATCAATCCTGTTATAAGTGAAAACTTTTTTACATACGCTCTCAGAAAAAAAGGTACCAAAGCTGTCACTGGGGCTGTACCCTTTCAAAAGGTACACCTTTGTACCTAAAGAGTGCATATTAGTACCTCAAAGGTAGGGATTTATCACACGATACAAAAATAACATTGAAATCGCACTTAAACACAATTCTTAGGGCGATTATGAAATCGCAAAGGCTACGATTATTTTTTTTATGCGCAGCTTGTCAATGAAGTATGGCTCCAAATGCTAATCCATCTGAAAGCACTGCAAGTTTGAGTCGCTTATAATGTACATTTGAAGAAGCAACATGCGTCAAACATCTCTCCAGACATGAGTAGCATTTATTAACATCTTGTCCAACAAAAGACAACATTTAATAACATGTTTTTACTCCAAACTCACTTCGTAACGACAGTTGAGCATCCTTCTGTGAGATGATGTGGCTTCTTGAACAGAATAAGGCAGTCGTGTGTTTATTAGTCATGTTTAATCAATCAAAGCTTTTACAGCGATAGTATGATGCCCATATGGGATTTCCTAGAATTACGCGTATTATTTACTTCTACGGCAGGGCATATTTTGAGTTTCTGCGCAAGAGCGCCCTCTGGCTTTCAGATGGAGAAGCATTTACTACTGATCACAGAGCTGTACAGCTCTGACAAGCTGCGCTTAAAATAATCGCAGCCTTTGCCAATCGCGTGCGGTTTAATTGCAAGTCGCGCAGCCCTACTCAAAGGTACATATTAGAACCTTTTTAAAGGGTACCATCCCAGTGACAACTTTTTCATCATTTTTTTCTGAAAGTGTACATCACTTGACCATGCAAAAGTTGCTCCTACTTTGACATGTGTATGGTGTGGGTGTGGCATAGGTTAGTTGTCACAACAACGAGCGAAAAAGTCGACATGGAGCGGCTAAATCTCCAACCTCCAGGGAATCACCCATTTAAAATAAAAAGCTGAATAGAGTAGTGATAGGAAGTTGGATCTTTGAATCTCTTTCAGCAAAAATGAACAAATCCCTTCAACAAAGTCATTTCGTTAATTTCGACAGAATATAATTAAAATGTTATATGTTAATAGCCAAATTCTCCAACACATACTGCTTATGCAAATGTTGATGACATTTCGAATAATAAAAAACTATAATGCAGTCAAGGCCAAATTATGAGAAACAGAAATGATTAATTCATTGCTTAGCTGGGTCTTCAGGCTATGCAGTCTGTTAGTTCACCTCACCTCCTGGTACGAGTCGTTCGTTCTTTTGTCACGTCACATATGCAGTCTGTACCAGAAACAGAAATGATTAGTTTACCTCCCGAGTCTTTGTGTCCGAGTTGTGACAGCCAACTTATTTATTACCACATTCAATGCTATGGAAAAGAATCATCATTACAGAAATGCACAAATTTATTCATTGTAAGGAATTTAAGACCAGAAAGGCATCATGTTACTGTAACTATGTTCTTGTTTTATAGGGAAGGTTGGGAATTATTAACTAATTTCTGTATCCAAAACAGCTGTCACATTATGTGAAAAAAAAAAAGAACAAACAACTCAGACCCAAAGATTCGGGAAGTGAACTAATCATTTCTGTTTCCGGTACAGTACCTATAGGATGTTGCATATGCATGGTAAACACAAAATTAACAGATCACTGTCTGATACAACTTGTTGTTCCTGAGTCATAATAAAGATTCATTTAAAATGAACGAATCGTTCCTGATCGACCCATCACTACAACAGAGAAGAATCTGCTGGCAAAAAGTTAATGCGAAAGAGCTTGTAATAATACAAGAATCAACATTAGCTTGGCTTTTCGGAGAGGGCAAGAACTGAGAGATTTGAATTGTTGTAAAAGCGAAGCGGAGATGCCGTTTTTATTACTCAACAGGTCAGTAAGGTATTTTATTGACAGATAAATTATATGTAGTTCTATAACAGAGTTCATTATAAAGCATTATCTACTGTGAAGGCTCATTTCATTATGGTTGTTGCAGCGCTGTGTTACCGTGTCTATAAATGTGTAAAGCTACAGTAACGTCTTCATCTAGTCAGCTTGAGATCCTTTCCATCTAAACTGGTTTTATCTCTTAAGCCTAGTAGTGAATGTTTTATGAGCTTTAAGATAACCATATTCGCCCGCACAGTAACAGAGCTGAAGCACAACCCAAACAATGTTCTTCCGCAAAATGCATGCAGTTTTGTTTTTTTAACCGCTAGAGCAAAAAGTTACATAGTGTACCTTTAAATTATGAAGTGTACAAAAAATAGCCAGCATACCTCAAGCAGAAATTATCTACAAAAAGTCTGTATGTTAAGTGAGCTGCTTTAATTGCAGAAATATGTGGAGGGAAAAAAAGATTTGAACATTTCTGAAGAAAATGCGAGAAGTGCAAAACTGACAGGACGCTTATTGGTCAAATCCTCAAGCCTCTGTGATATTCTAGTCACGGGTCCATCCTTTAATGTATGTCTGTAAGATGTTTTCACCTGTTTAATTGTCCAGCATGTGAAAATCATGTGTCTAATCATTTAGTAACGTAACAGCACTCCTCTCCTCAACAACACACATGATTTGAGGAATCATTCATATCTGGAGCTCAGCGCTGGAGGACAACGCACTGAACCATAACATTAAGTGTTAGAGGTTTGTTCAAATCACTATGAGCACTAGCAACAGTAATGCTGCCTTAAAAATGCCCTAACAATAGACTGTTGGATGAATATCAATACAGCGCTGCCTTGCAAGCATAAAAAGACGCACAAAGCATGTAAAATCACATGCACGCACACACACATAAACACAGGCAGAAAATCAATGACAGCAATAATGGGATAGGGTGCATTCACAACAAGATCTGTAAGCACACACACTTTTGTTTTGGAATATTGTGAATATGAATTTAAAACAGGCACCAAACTGAATTCCTGTTGTGGATTTCTCTTTGGGGCGTCTGTCAAGAACACAGACACGGCAGATGAATCTGGACTATTCACTCTCTCTTTACTGTTCTGTGTTATTCGCTTACTTGAACATATCGTGCATGTGAATAATTATCACAAACATACACTACCGTTCAGAAGTTTGGGGTCAGTAAGATTTTTTTTTTTTTTTTAAAGAAATGAATTATTAAGCAACAAATTGACCAAAAGTTGCAGTAAAGACATAAAATAAATGCTGTTCTATTCATCAAAGAACTTTCTATTCATCAAAGAATTCTGAAAAAAGTATCATGATTTTCCATAAACATATGAAGCAGCACAGCTGTTTTCAACATTGATGATAATCAGAAATGTTTCTTGAGCAGCAAATCAGCATATTAAAATGATTTCTGAAGGATCATGTGACACTGAAGACTGGAGTAATGATGCTGAAAATTCAGCTTTGATCACAGGAATTACATTTTAAATTACATTCAAATAGAAAACAGTTATTTTAAATGGTAATAATATTTCACAATATTACAGTTTTTACTGTATTTTTGTACTGTACTTCCAAACCCCAAACTTTTGAACAGTAGTATATATCTTGGAGTATGAGAGCATTAAGAACAAGATATTTAAATACTTTTAAATATTTAAGTATAAAAGGAAAATAATAATAATAAAAAAAAGCTAGTAAATTTGATTCATTTCAGTGAATCAGTTCAAACTGTACTTTTCAATGAATCGATTCAAAACTCAAATTCTAGGATTTGTTTTTATGGTCACTTAAAAATATTCATGGAAATCCCTGTGCAGCATTTTTCATACATTTAATGATTAAATATCTAAAACTATATCATATATATATATATATTTTAAATTATAATTATTATACAAATTGGAAAATTATTATTTATAGAATATTGCAGTGTTTATTATAAATGATTTATCTGTGCACATCATTATTTTTTTAATTCTTGTGCCTCGTAACCTTTAATCAAAATAACTTCTCCTCTCTCTTGCAGCGACATCTCTTCTCTTCTCTGATGATGTGTTTACTGGTGTGAGGGCGGGGCAACCTGTCAATCACATGAGATCCACCAATAGCAAACATCAACCATCCAATTAATTCCCCATTAACAAAATCAAGACCCGCCTACATTTTTTTCTTGTTCGAGAAGCCACTTCACTCATCATGATAGAGAAGAAAAGACTATTGCAACTTCAGTTTCATGCCAACTCTAAACAAGACCATATAAGACGAAAACCACAGCAGTAAATAGTCTCTGATTGAATCAGATAATGAGTCTCGTTCTGAATCTTCTCCAAAATATGGACACAGCCACAAAAAAAAACACACATCAAACACACTATGAGTCGATTACACACCAGCATTCGATGACAAGGAACAGATTTAACCTTGTTTACTCACAATCGCCAAAATGAACAATGAAATTGATTCATAATGATATTACACCACTTCAAACAGAGACAGATAGCAATGCCAGAGGGAGCTCACAGCCGACGAACAAAGACAGACCTAAAGCAACCATGAGAGTGAAAATCTAATTAAAAGCATAAACTATACCTCTCTCGCTCTTTTTCGCTCTCTCTAAATCTCTTTCTCTCTCACATACACCATTATTTTTTATGATAAACGTTAACTGGGCCCCTCGATAAAGTTCCACGACAGTGTTTAGAGCAGCCGGTCCCATTTCGCCGGCCCATAATAACTACACGCTCTGACCCCGAGTAATATCCGAGGTGTGATTATGACAGTAAAGTTTCCACCACAGAGATATTAGAGCAGAATTACTGCGGCAGGTTGATATCAAAGATCCATTAGAGTCATTAGCTCAATAGGAGCTTGTTAACCTCTGCGTAATGAATTGAGCTCTTCGCTCGCCCACACCGAGAGCGGCTTGTGTCGGTTTCTCCTGCGGTGAGGTGATTGCGCTTCAGCCTCAGCCAATACATGCTATTTTCACTCTGAATTATCGAACGTTAGTGGAGGGCTGCTAGCTTTCCCAGCCTCGAAATGCACAGCAGTGTTTCTTCAACAGTTAGGCCTCTACCTAGACGCAAATGCTTGGATTCATTTTTATTCTTACATACATGTTGCATTCTCCGTGCTATAGCAAACATTAATATCATTCGACAGCTAGTTAAAGTCAACAGGTTCATACACTGCCATTCAAAAGTTTGGGGTTAGTAAATTAATGAATAGTTTTATTCAACAAGGATGCATTCAATTGATCGAAAGTGACATTGAAGACATTAATAATGTTACAAAAGATTTCTGTTTCAAATAAATGCTGTTCTTTTGAACTTTCTATTCATCTGGGAATCCTGAAAAAACATAAATCACAGAAATATGAAGCAGCACAACTGTTTTCAACATTGATAATAATAAGAAATGTTTCTTGAGCAGAATTGTCAAGTCAGAATTACGAGATAGAAAATCAGAAATCCGTGATATAAACACAATTCTGAGAAAAACGTCAGAATTGCGAGTTTATATCTCACAGTTCTGACTTTATAAGATGCAATTGCGAGTTTATATCATGTAATTCTGACTTTATAACTCGCAATTGTAAATTTATATAAAAAAGTCAGAATTGTGAGTTTATTTCACCTAATTCTGACTTCATAACTCGCAATTGCAAGTTTAAATGTGCAGTGTGTAAATTTTAGTGGCATCTAGCGGTGAGGTTATGAATTGCAATATAGAGAAGCTACGGTGGCCAATACAGGACAAAGATGTCATCGTCTGAGAGAGCAGAGAGTAGCCAGTCAAGCAAACGTGCTCTGAGAGCAGTTTGTCCGTTTAGGGCTACTGTAGAAACATGCCGGCACAAAATGGCGACTTAACATGTACTGTACCTTTTACTGTATTTTTGATCAAAAAAATGCAGCTTTGGTGAGCAGAAGTGACTTCTTTTCAAAAACATTAAATCATCTTAATGACCCCGAATTTTGAATAGAGAAGCTAGCTAATTATTCACTATACCTGGCCATAAAGGGATAGTAAATAATTCAAAATCTTCAATTCACTATCATTTAAAGGTAGAGTAGGGTAATAGCAATCAATAATAGAAGTAGTCTAAATATTAAAACATGTACATATATCTTCTGTGGAAGTCTCAGGAAAAAATTTTCGTCCAATCATTGCATTCAGTCCTGCCTATCAACATAGGTATTTCCATACCTCCGCGCACCTGCTCGCGCAGACATCACACGTCATCAGAGTGTTCCATAAGGCTATTCAGAGTTGTAGACAGGCACCGAGCACCACAAACAAACTGCAGCCACCTTTTACAGTTCCTCCTGAACCAAAACAACGAGCTTATGCTGTGTTCACGCCGTGTCATAACCATAATTACGAGATGGCAACCCGTGACGTTCTACTCGGAGTGGTTCACATCCTCAGACATGAATTTATGTGTTTTCATGGCAACACTATCAACACTGAAATGAATAGTTCTGTAAGTTGTTTATGTTCATTATTATTGTAATGTAATGTGCTTTGAGACATGAGGTAATTTAACGCTGTCTCTCGTGACACTTCGCAGACTCTGCTCTGGCTGTGTGCGACCTGCACGTTCATGTGTTTTAAAGAAGGCGTGGCTTTGCAGACGCTCTGAAGTAGGGATACTCGAGTACTCGACCGTGACAGCGACGATCGATCATGTAAACGATGTTCAAATTGTATTTTTTCTCCTGATTGGTTATAGCAGCACTTAGGGCGGCGCCCTGAGCTCCGATTGTTTAGCTTTCCACAGCAAGCGTCAAAAGACGTGAGAAGAGAGAGAATGGCCTCGAAGTCACGTAGTGATGTCTAGTTTCACTTTGACAAGATAGATGAAAATACAGTTCAATGCAAGCTGTGCAGCGCCAAGCTTTTATCTTGTGCTGAAAATATCCTTTAAATTCTGTTCATAATTAATTTAGCAATAATCATCAGTGATTTTCATACTGTAAAAGCGCCTGTTGTTTCCCATATTTGTTCAATGGCATAATTCGCATGGCTTCGAAAACCTGCAGGCGATGTATGGAATCACTTAATAATGTGATTAAAATAAAGCACAGATCTGCCATAAACATGGCATTATAATGAGAACTTTATAGAAATCTTCAGTAAATTCTGTCCTTGCCCGTGTTTCAGCGCGCTGTCGTGAAAGCGCATCACGGCGCGAGCTCTCTCTTTCTCTTTCTCTCTTTTCTCTCTCTCACAGCGCATAACTTAAAGTTAATTGGCATTTGCATCCTTTTGTTACAAGTTGTAATGTTACGTCTATATTATGTATCTAAGTTATCTAATTAATATCATAGGATGTGTCATAGAACGGGCTTCAGTTTATTGGCATAAAGTCACTCTTCACCTCAGGCAGCTATTCCTTTTAGATGCTTCCTTATTAATAGCATTGCTGCATCATAATTAATCTAACACTGTTCTAATTACGTTTTCATGTTTTCATAGACAGGTTTTCATGTCATATTTTTATTTTTAACATTCATTTTCATAACCCGCCCCCCGAGTACTCGTTTTTGAAACCTGGCGATGATCAAAATGTAAAATTGCCAAAAATGCCCATCCCTACTCTGAAGTGAGGGTGGGATCTAATGCTTTCAAAGCTAGCTTGCTATTGCTATCTGCTCTGAAATTGCCTACCCTACCTTTAAAGGATTAGTTCACTTTCAAATAAAAATAAAAAACTCTGATTATGTTATATATACACCATATACACATAGGATGGCTTGAGGGTGAGTAAAGCTTGGGGTAATTTTCATTTGAAAGTGAACTAATCCTTTAATCATCCTCCTCAATAAACCAATACTGCAACAAATAAATAAGGCAGCTCTGCAGCACTCATGCTGTTTATATGATGTTACTGCAAGTTAAAGATTTCTTAGAAGTGGGAAACTTACACCGTTACTTGCACCTTTCAACAATGAATCAGCATATTACCTTTTGACTATCATCAAAAGTGGACTTGGATCATACACTGTTCTTGGCTTTTACTTTTTATTCTCTTCTCACAGTGTGCAAAAACTCACTTGTGCATTTGGCAAATGCTTTTATCTAAAGTGACTTAAATTGCATTGAAGGTATACATATAATCAGTTTAACCTTCAAATAGAGTTAAAAAACTTTTGTGCAATGGTTCTTCAAGGTTCTTCATGGAAACATAATGCTAATAAAGCACCTTTATTTTTAAAAGTGACTATCTTTTACTTAGAATCTTGTTTCTTGTGTATCTTCTGTTTAAAAGACAATTAATATTCAGTACATTACTGCCACTATTGAAAGAGAATGAAATTTGAACTGAATTGCGCTGGATAATGTCAAGTCACCTTTATTTCTATAGCGATTTAAACAATGCAGATCGTTTCAAAGCAGCTTTACAGTGATAAACATGAAAATAATGATCAATGATCCAGAATAATAACTGTATAGCAACTTTTTCAATATTTCTGAATTGTATTGAATCAACATTGAACTATACTGAGCTTAATAATAACACAATTGCCTTCTGTAGAGCCACTTTATGCTGTAGATGAATTGAATTTGTTTCATAATTGATGAATTCTGCAACATTAACACTGTTATTGAACTGAACTGATCAACATTTAACTAAATTGAGCTGAATAATGACACTAGTGTCTTCTGTAGAGCTGCTTTACAGCTGAAACTGAATTTGTTTCATTATTGATTTATTTTGCAAGATTAACACTGCTGTTTTCCTATTTATCACCGTGAAGCTGCGTTAAAACAATCTTTATTGTATAAATCACTATGGCCCTGTTTCCACCTGGTATTAAAATGTGTTTTGGTTGATCGGATCACAAGCAGACGAGGGAGACACATTCCCATTTACACCTGGTGTTTTAATCTGTCTCTTTTGTCCACTTTCAACCACTTCTGTCCTGATTTGTTTGAGGGGAGGGTCTATAGGACTTTCAAGCTACTGGACAAAATAAGCTCACGCAATTTACATATGAACTCACCGAAGATGACGGAAAAACACACGGAGAGCATCAGCTTTCATTTCTGCTCTGACAGCCGCAAGACCGGCCAATTGTTGTCAGCGTGTGTTAGAAATCAGGATTGGTGAGAGAACATTGTGCTTGGTACGTTTATCATCTTTAAAATGAACTGGGGTCTTCAGCTGACAAAGTTTAAATCCCGTCTGGCTAGCGCGCTTCCCATAATGTTTACGCTTTAGGTCAGTAGGCGGAGAGTAGGCGATCTTTAGCGGCTGTTCAAACGCATTCGACCACATGAGCGTTTAGTGGACAAGCTCAAACCATTTTACACCCCGTTTACACCTGTATTTAGTGTCGTCCACTTGTGATCTGATCGACCAAAACGCATCTTAATACTAGGTACGAACAGGGCCTATATTATGTGATTTGACTTGTAAAGACAGCAAATCAAGCGGTCAGTCGTCTAGGTCGCGTCTCTGGCCATAGTTGTTGGTCACTAGACTTTCTCTCTGTGTCCATAGCAGTCATATAAAGAAGGCTTCATAGAGAGCTTAAATAATACACAAACCCGTATGTGTCAGGGAGAGGGTTATCTGTATCTCTAGCAGCACCTTTAGCAATGAAAACCATGAATAAACCAGAGCTATCACGTTTTTATTGCACCTCAGAAAAGGCCATAATGTTTCCGACCCATAAACGAGAGTGATGGTGAATGAAGTGTGCGTGTGACTGACCCGACGTCTCGTCCACCCGCTCCTCTATCGTGTGCTCTCTCTGATGGACCCACTCGCCGTTGCATTTGAAGTAGATCTGAGCAGCGGGCGTGGCCGTGCAGAAGAGATTGACAGGTTTGTTCTTGACGATGTAAGCGTCCTCCGGCTCCTGCAGGAAATGCGGAAGGGGCTCAGGCGGGTCGCTAGGGAAGGTCTCTGGCAGCTCACCCAACCCCAACAGGAAGTCATCATCACCTGGGAAAAAACACAGACAACGTGAACCTAAAGTCAGCATGAAATGGAAGTTGCGATAGTCTCTATAGATCTTGATAGATGCTTCTTAAGCAGCAAATCAGCATATCAGAATGATTTCTGAAGGATCATGTGACACTGAAGACTGGAGTAATGATGCTGAAAATTCAGCTTTGATCACAGGAATAAATTACTTTATAAAATATATTCAAATAGAAAACAGGTATTTGAAATTGTAATAATATTTCACAATATTACTGTTTTTACTGTATCTTTAACCGAATGAATGCAGCGGAGAAGAAGAGACTTCTTTCAAAAACATAAAAAGAAAATATTGTCCGACCGCAAACATTTGAACGCTAGAGTACATATAACTGAAACACTGAAATGAGTACAAATTAGTTTTAGAATAGATAATGCATCTCTCAATACTGCAGAATAAACTTTTGCAACAGAAGCTCCCATTACGCCAATTTATTCACAAATGTCAGTTTTCTCAGAGCCTCTTATAATTTCCATCTGCTGAGTTTGTTTGGGGTCCAGAGAGGCTTCACACACAGAGACTGGTGCAGGCCTGTTTTTGGGTCTCATTATGAAACAGGATCTCACGGTTGTCTCTAACTGATCCCTGCTTAATGGAGGAACTGCTGGTTATTTTTAGCTTCTAAGTAAACATGACGTTCTGGGATCTCTCTTATACTCTCTCTATCATTCGTCCTCTTTGCTTTGAGCAAATGGACTATTAGATGAATTAACAGATGAATAAATAAATGACAAACAAACAAACAGATAACTGAACAAACAAATGAATGACTATGAACTAATGAACAAACGTGAATGGATGAACTAACAAATTAATGAACAAATGAGAGATTATGTAAACAAATTAGTTAACATATGAATGGACAAACTAATGAATAAATAAACGCATGAACAAACGAGCAAATCTATTGTGAATTAACCAAATAATGAATGAAGTATAAGGCAAAAATGAATAAATGAATAAACAGATAAATAAATGAATAAACAAGAATGAATGAATGAACTAATTAATGAAATGAAAAAATGTGAATGAACAAAAATGAATGAACATGAATGAACAGATTAATCAATTAACAAACTAATGAAAGAACACGCAAATGAACAGATGAACGAATAAATAAACAAACTAATGAATGTATGAACAAAAGATCTATTAAAGTAATGAATGAATGAACAAAAAAAACAATGAACACATGAATGAACAAATTAATCAAAGAACACAGAATTAGACAAATGAACAGAACAACATAAACTAATGAATGAACAATCAAACAAATGAATAAATAAATGAACAGGCAAACGAACAAACATGTATTAAAGAAACAAATTAAGATATGATCAAATAAAGGTACAAACAAACTAATAAACTAATGAATGAATGAACAAAAATCAACAAACAGGATGGGTGAATCAACAAACTAATGAATCAAAGAACAGAGAAATAGACAAATGAACAGAACGAATAAACTAATGAATGAAAAAACAAGCAAAGCAAACATGATTGAATAAATAAATGGACAAAAGAACAAACAAATGAATTAAAGTAACAAATGAACAAATGAAGATATGATCAAATAAATGAGCAAATGACTGATAAAAATGAACAAACTAAGTAATGAACGAATGAAAAAACTCAAACATATGAATGAAGGGATGAATCAATCAACAAACTAATGAATGAACTATTAAACAGAACAACAAATAAACTAATGAATGAACAAATGAACATGACTCAACAACATGAATCAATACCTATGAATGAACAGATTAATCAATTAACAAACTAATGAATGAAAGAAAATACAAATGAACAGATGAACAAATAAATGAGCAAAATAATGAAAGAATTAACAAAAATCAATGAACATCTAAATGAATGGATGAATCAATCAATCTACAAACTAATGAATCAAAGAACACAGAAAAAGTGAACAGAACAACAAATAGGCCTAAACTAATGAATGAACAAATGAACATGACTGAATAAACTAATGAATAGACAAAAGCATGAACATATGAATTAAAGTAATGAATGAACAAATTAAAATATGATCAAATAAATAAATAAACTAATGAACAACTGAAGAAAAATCAACGAACACATAAATGAATGGATGAATCAACACACTAATGAATCAAAGAACACAGAAACAGATGAACAGATTGAGCCTGACTGAATTAATGAACAGACATAGAATGAACATAAGATCTAACAAAGTAATGAATGAATAAATGAACAAACAGACGTATGAACTGATGGACAGATTAATTGTTTTGTAAAATATAAATTCATGTCTGTAGCAAGATTTCACTGACAGCACGAATGCAGAGAGCTTCAACAACACACAGACACACACGTGCACATAATGGATGGATCGTAACCCAGGATGTATTGATCCCTGGAGTCATCAATACATATACCGGATACTAACATTACTCTAACACACACACAGTAAAAAGACAATCGCATGAGCATCGGATTATTATTGAATGGCTCCATTAGATGCCCGCTGACCCGTCCGATGGCACGCAGTCCAGCTCATAACTCTTATCTGACTGTCTCACACGCACACACAGAGTTCGTTTCACCCCAAATTAACACTCTGTAGGGTACATTACCTTCCATTAACGGGTCTAGGCACCGCCATGGTATCTAATGATGGGCCGAGGGGCCGCGTCTGTTTTGTTTGGGTCTGTGGTGTGTTTGCAAATGCTATTATGAAACAAATGATGTGAGATGATTCATTTATTCAAATCCCTGATTAATCTTATACACACAAACAGGCTCTGTCCCCTTTTGTTATTTACTCTCTAAAAACACACAAACAAAACTGATACTCTTCAAACAAATAAGCCAAGTTGGGTTAAATATGGACAAACCCAGTGGTTGGGTTAAATGTTTGACCCAACCTGCTGGGCAGTTTTATTTAACTCAACTATTGATTCAAAATTACTATATTGCTTGCTTAAAATGAAGCCAAAATAGGTTGGATATTAATGTTTATTAATGTGTTTAATAAATGAACATTTATTACTTTAATTTAACATTTACTTAGTTAATTTTAAATTTTAAATCTATTAAATTGCTGATTAATAAATGTTCACCTTTTGAGTATTATTGTTGCCTCTAGTAATTTATGTGTCTGATTTTTTATTTCCAACATATTTTGGGTTCATTTTAAGCCAGACATATAGTAATTTTTAAACAATAGTTGAGTTAAATAAAACTACCCAGCAGGTTGGACAACCCAATTTAACCCAACCGTTGGTTTAAAACAACCCAATTGCTGGGTTTGTCCATATTTAACCCAACTTTTGTTGGGTTAAACAACCCAAGTTGGGTTGAAAATGGACAAACCAAGTGAACATTTGAATGAATGATGAATCAATCCACAAACTAATGAATCAAAGAACACAAAAATAGACAAATGGATCGCAAAATGAATAACAAATGAACAAACAAACATGACTGAATAAATTAACAGACAAAAGAACAAACACGAATTAAAGAAATTAAGATATGATCAAATAAATAAACAAACGAATGAAAGAAAGAATCAACAAAAATCACAGAACATATGAATCAATGGATGACTCGGTCAACAAACTAATGAATCAAAGAACACAGAAACAGAAAAGTGAACAGAACAACAAATAAACTAATGAATGATCAAATGAACATGACTGAACTAACGAATCAACAAACATGAAAGAATGAATAAATGAACAAACTAATGAAAGAATCAATAAATTACAGAATAAATGACTGATCTATTAAAATAATGAACGAATGAACAAAAAAAGTGAACATGAATGAATGGATAATGATTCAGTCAACAAACTAATGAATCAAAGAACACAAAAATAGACAAATGGATCACAAAATGAATAATAAATGAACAAACAAACATGACTGAATAAATGAACAGACAAAAGAACAAACACGAATTAAAGAAATTAAGATATGATCAAATAAATAAACAAACGAATGAAAGAAAGAATCGACAAAAATCACGGAACATATGAATCAATGGATGACTCAGTCAACAAACGAATGAATCAAAGAACACAAAAACAGAAAAGTGAACAAAACAACAAATAAACTAATGAATGAACAAATGAACATGACTGAACTAACAAATTAACAAACATGAAAGAATGAATAAATGAACAAACAAATGACTGAATTGAGGGACAGATGAGTTGTTTTGTACAAGATCAAATCACTGTTGTTCATGTCAGTAGTACAATTTCACACACAGCTCAACTGCAGAGAGCATTTGATGTAAAGGTCAGAGACAGGGTGGAAAACTGTCATGGAAAACTGAATTATGGAAGAAGAAACCTTGTCTAACATTATAAAAGAAAAATAAAATGCTCCAAAAGTGTAGAATAAGTCCTTTGAAAGCTTTTTCTCTCTCTATTATCTCTCTGGCTGTTCTCCAGTCCTCTTCTACCGTCTCACCTCTCTCAGGTGCCAAAGGGTCCAGTGGTGGTTCAGATGATTAACTCTCTTAATAATGGGGCTTAAAGACCAAGCTGGGACCTTTCGAACACGATGAGTGAGAGGGAGAGAGGTCACGTTTATTAGCTTAACCTTCCGGTGCTTGTGAGTGTATTATTGATGAACGCTGAACGGTCCAGTACTGCAGGAATATTCCAGGTTAAATACAACTTAACCTCTATCGATGGCTTCTGTGACACGCCGTCAGTCACTACAGAAAAGAATCCCTCAGTTTGTAAAAATGAACAGATATCGTGTTTACACTATGAATTTATTATGGAAGTCTATGGGGCACTGAAGCCGCTGCGTCAGTTTTAAACTCTCTATCGTATGTGTTTGCCTTCGCTTTTGTCCAACATTACAGACAAGCTGATTCTTCATTAATTGGACAGTAGAAATGATATGAATGCATATAAACAGAAAAAATGAAACAAACTATTAATAATAATAAAAATAAATAATAACATAAATAAAATTAATAATATGAGTGTCAGATTATTAAATAAATAATAAATAAATTGAAACAATGAAGCACTGATGCAATAGCATCAGAAATATTGTTAATAATCAAATTAATTAATATTATTATAAGAATTATAATTATATTAATAATTTACAAATATTAGTCTCTTTACCCTTACAAAAGTATCATGAATATCAGATTATTAAATAAATCACTAAAATAAACATGGATCTCAAGTACTGATAAGGAAAAGAATGCAAAATTGATACTGGCAAAATATTGTCTTGTTGCTCCTACAAAAAAGTATCACAAGAATCAGTAAGTAAATAAATAAATAAAAACAAGGAAACATCTTGATGCAATATCATGACAAAAAAAATGCAACATCATTAATAATCAAATTCATTACTTTTAATTATATTATTATAATAATAATTCACAAATATTGTCTTTAACCTTACAAAAAACACCATGAGCATCAGAATAAATAAATAAATAAATAAAAACAAGGGTCTAAGCACTGATGCAATATTGTGAAAATATAATGCAAAATCAATATATAATACTATTGTTAATAACCAGATGAATTCATATTAAGTATATTATTATATTAATAATTTACAAATATTGTCTCTTTACTCTTACAGAAAGTACCACCACACAAGCAATAAATAAATGAATAAATAAATAAATAGAAACATACAAGGGAACATTTAAATATTGATGCAATATCATGAGAAAAAAATGCAAAATCAATATAAATATATAATATTATTATCAATAATCAAATTCATTACTTTTAATTATATAATAATAATAATAATAATAATAATTCACAAATATTGTATTTAACCTTACAAAAAAGCACCATGAACATCAGAATAAATAAATAAATAAATTAAAAACAAGGGTCTAAGCATTGATGTAATATTGTTAAAAAAAATAATGTAAGATCAATATATAATACTACTGTTAATAACCAAATGAATTAATTTTAAGTATATTATTACATTAATAAATTACAAATATTGTTTCTTTACCCTCACAGAAAGTACCACAAGCAATAAAACAATCAATCAATCAATAAATAAATAAATAGGGACAACAGATGTAAATTAGCAATGTTGCTATAATCTGGTTTGTTTACATTTTGCATTTTACACTAATGTTCGTTAACATGCATTGTCCCCTATCAAATAAATAACCAAATCAAAAATAATGACTGTAGTGCTCAAACAGCAGGCCACAGATGCTGTCGATAAACATTAAATCTAAAATAATCCAGAATATTCCTTTAATAAGAGCAGAGGTAATTAATCCGATCATAGATCAAACAGAAAAAACACATGGCACTCCAGCAACCCACTTCCTGTGTGTGTTTATGTGCGTCTGTGAGTGTATTACACACAAAGTCAAGGAGAGGCAAAGCAGCGTGGATGAGCTCTTATAATCAACAGTGTTTATCACTCGTCCCCAGACTCATCATTTACACACAACACTATGATAAATATCACGTTTAATTACTGACCCAGCGTGAGGACACACGCCGCCAAGAGCAGCCGGCACTTCAAAGCTATCAGGAGCAACCAGATCGAGCTGCATATATGTGTGTGTGTGTGTGTGTATGTGTTTACAACATGCTCAATAACAGCCCAACACATGCTCATTTAAATACAGACAATAGCTGTGTTTGTTCTAATGAACAGTCATGTGAATACTCATCCATCATACACATGACACATGACTAAAGCTCAGCTGGACCCTGTCTGGACACACACACACACACACACGTGTTTACTTCCCTTTGACTTCTATTGTTCTTAAATAAGCTAATTATAAACACTAGACTAACTCGAACCATGACATACTTCTGGATCTCTTATTTAGTTTTCATAGCAATAAAAGTGCAACCTCTGAGCAAACACAAAAAAGTTCTAGGTTTGGCTGTGTGAAGCCAGTACAGGGCCTCGTTTATGAAACATGACCATCTTTTGGTTTACATGCATCCAAGTTCACAAACACTTTAATTTTCTCATAACATACACTGCAGCATCAGCTCTTTTCTCACAGAGTCTTAAACAGTTTAATAAAGGATTCAGTCTCTCTAAACCCTTCCTTACTGAGAGCCTACTCTGCTCTGATTGGTCAGATGGCCCAGTCTGTTGTGATTGGTCAACCACTTACAGCACGTGTCACAAACAAAACATCCATTACCATATCTGAATTTCAGCTCCGGAGGCTTCTTTAGCACTTGATACACAGTGATACGAACAGTAACGTTGGTGTCGGTTTTACTGTATCACTTCGATCCCGAGTCTTTGCCACTTTTCCACTGCATGGTACTATTCTCCTCAGCTCAGCTCAGAATGGTACGGCACGGCTCGGCTCGCTTTACTTACGGTTTGCTTTTCCACTGCAGTTAGTACCGCTTCAAAGTGGATGGGATTATAGACTGATCGTATAGTTGCGCCGCCTCATCTACTGACCACAATACAGCCATTTCTTTTTTTAAGTTGCGTGCAACAGACGTTTAAAGCAAGTTGTTTCACAAACAAATGATACTGCGGTGGCTGTTACTGACTATTTAAATCTAGCGGGTTTGGTGTCTCGTGTTTCAAATCCAATTACGCTGGTAGTGATGATTTTCCCTGACCAATCAGTGATCGTCAGTGTTTACACGTCACATTTAGTATCAGTAAGTCTCGCTTGGAACCTCAACCGAGGTGGTACTATTTAAGCGAGCCGTACCGTTCTGTATCGAGCCGCCCCATGCAGTGGAAAAGCGGCAAAAAAAGTGAGCCGTACCGAGCCAGACCAAACCATACCATGCAGTGGAAAAGCGCCAGTAGTGTTGTCAAAAGTACTGACTTTGATACCAAGTCGGTACTGAAATTTAAAAATGTGACAATACCAGCATTTTCCCTTAGCATGTTGAGCAGATTTTTAAACACCTCTGATTGGCCATTGTGTTCAATGGTACGCGTATTCGTACCGAACGGTTCACGAGGCAAATTCCAAATGGAAGTGATCATCCCTATGCCCTATGTGCTCATCCCTAAGTGAGCAGGCCACACGCTTGCCGTAAGTAGCCGTTTGAAATACATTATATATTTTAAAAAGTTATTATAAAATATGCTATATAATATATAAAAAGTAATATATATAAAACTTTAAAAAATGTAAATTGTATATTTATTTATGCCGGCAATGTGTTGTCACGGGAACATCCCAGCTGAAGATAATGAGGAAATTACGCCGCACCCTTTGCCAAGTGCATTCCAAACGGCTACCTACGGCATGCGTGTTGCCTGCTCACATAGGGATGATCACATAGGGCATAGGGATGATCACTTCCATTTGGAACTTGCCCCATGAACCGTTCGGTACAAATACGCATACCGTTACACCCCTAGTTCACACGTTCAACAGATATGTCTGTGATTGGCTACAATGATAAACGGGAGCATTTGAAAGCAGGCGTCTATCAGCGGATATATTAGGGATCCTGTGATATAGACTCCTGCTTTCAAACGCTCCCGTGTGTATCTGTGTAAGCACTCGGTGAAGAGCGTCAACGATGTCTATTTACAACATGTTTTTGAAGCATTGATCATTGTAGCCAATCACAGACATATCTATTGAGCATGTGAACACAATGGCCAATCAGGGGTGTTTAAGAACAACTTTTGACAACCCTAATGCAAAGTGGATTTGCTTTGGCAGCACAGAAAACAGCGTCTTCTCAACATGTCGACAAACTCTTCTAGGCCTCTGCTACAACTACACTGTTTGACGGTCAAAGTAGATGTTGTTCACGGGCAGCCAATGAGGACCATAGGCTGGTAAATTTGTAACGTAAACCTACACAAGTTCAAGCAGGAAGTGAGACTGGAGTTACTGACGACTCGTTTCGGCAACTTTGTAGAGCTTTTACATTCACAAACAGCTGTATAACACACTACATGAAAGGTAATATGTGAAAAAGGATAATAGGGGTGCTTTAATATGACAACTTACATCCAAATAGTTTTATAAATATTTTACACAGAAATGTGTTCTGCTTGTGTTTCATGAATGATATTACAGAGGCTGATAAACGCAAACAGTGACACTGAAGCTATTAAAAACCGCCTCTCTCTCTGTTTCCATGTACATTTAACGTTTATATGTTTTGGAAAAGTCTGCACAGTGTAATTTAGCAACTGCGGTTTTAAACTGGGACCAGATGCAGTGTATACGAACACACACCCACACACACACACACATACACAGAGAAGATGCAGTGACAGAGGGCTGTTTTCCGTCCTCATTATCTGTGACAACAAAAACGGCTGTCACCACCAACTCACACGCTCTCAAAACATGAACATCATTACAAACAAAGATGAACTCCCTCATTCCATCAGACAGCGAACTCATGGCGCTTCAAAGGCTCAACGTTCCTCTGAAAAACCCATTTCAGACTGCGCATTATGAGCGAATGCAACAAAAGCAATAACAGATGCAGAGAATGGAAGTGAGTAGAAGAACTTCACAGTAAATGTGGCATGTCACGCTTCAGATTTTAACAAAAGCTTTCGGTGTTACCTAGATGACGAGAAACAGATGGCATTGTGGGTAAATTGTCAAACGTACATCTTTGCTGCAAAGTTTAAAAATTGAGCATGAAGAAATAAGATTTTAAGAATAAATATGCACTGTAAAGGGCCGTACACAAAAAACACGGTTTTCTATTCCAATGCGCTACTTTTCCATTGTTTTTCTATGTAAACACATGCTAGGCGGATGCGTATGACCGTTACGCTCGCGTCTCGCGTCTTTTGCAGCGCCTCGCACATGAGTGCCACATTTTTAAGACGCTGTGAATTTCAATTTCAACTTCTACACACAGCGCCACTCATCAATGTCAGTTCCAAAACAGTGGACCAATCAGAAGAACTCGGAGGCGGGGCAAGCGATGCAAGCTTCTGTTTACAGTAGCAAGTTGGCATGGCAACTGTTTTATTTGACGGCAACATGGCAGAGGAGGCCATAGCCAGTGCAATTATTTTGGGACTCGACCCCATTGACTTTCATTGTATGGGCAGAAAGCAATGAGTTTTAGGTGAACTACCCCTTTAAGATCCACACACACACACACAAAGAGTAATGCACAGGGAAAAGCAATGCCAAAATCCTCCATTGAGCTCATTAATTCTATAAACCACCACACTTACTGTGTGACCTCTTAAAAATTTCATTTGTTATAGATTTTAAGGAACATTAACTGTAGTAACTATGGTATTTTGGCTGAAACAATGGTTACTATGGAAAATGTTGGCTCTATTCTTGTAACAATCTCTCAAAGGTCTTTCAAGAACATGATTTGTGTGTCTCCAAGACCCATAATATCACAACACTACATGAATACTCATTTTAAAACTCATTTAAACTTTAAAAAGCATTTAGGCCGCTGGTATCGTAACATCTGATCAACAAACCAACCAGGGAGTTGAATTTCCAAAACACATAGAGTTTTGCATCACAAATTTGACTTTCATCTGTGTGTGATATTAAAAGATATTAAATATTCAAGAAACATACAGACAAGATTAAACCAGAACATCACAAATCCAGCCAGAAATAAACTCTCGCCATCCTACACTCCCAACAACAGCAACAAGAACTCAGATGTTCAATAAATAGTTACATCTGAAGTCAAAAACTATGCTAATTGTTCAGTCCTCTCTTTGATTTGATTCACTCACGTCAGCGGGAGTCAGACGACTATTCTTACATTGTTTTAATGTGTACATTATATATAAAAATTACACAGCACAATTGCTGATTGCTGAGGAAGAAGATGATGCATTTGACACCTGTCAATCAGACTCTCTTTATGGAGGGATAAAGTTACAGTGGATGAATTTATGACAGCATGCAGATATGTATATGTGTGTTACATAATATATTATATACACGCTTCTATTATACAATATTTCATATATAATACATCTTTCCGCAGAGGCAAGGACTCTGACTCTTTCCTGTCGTTTTTCACTTTCTCTCTTCCTCTTACTGAAAGATTGAGTGTCGTATGCAAACCCCAGCTGAACTCCGACTCAAATGAATAAGTCCTACATTTTTCCATCAATATTACAGACTGAGAACATCCACTGATACTCCCGTCTGCTTCAGCAAACACAGACAGACGTTATTAAAGGGGTCATTTCTACATTTTTTAATCATGTTATTTTTATTCTCACTTATAAGTCCACTTGCAATGTTAGTCAAGGTTTCTTGCACATAATTTAGTTTTCATGAATATTTTCCATCCTCCCTTTGATCCTTGTGGTTAAAAAGCCTGCTTTTGATACTGTACCTTCTATAAAGTTAGTATGAATAAGCCATTTTTGCAGTTTAGTTTCTATAAATGCTGTTTGGATGGTCAAGCTTTTCTAGAGAGTACATCAAACTGTTTTATTTCTGAAGCTAATTTTATTTTTTTCATTATATGACCGCATTAAAAATGGCAAGCTGGTCTACTGTACACTAAAAAATGCTGGGTTAAGGCAAGGCAAGGCAATTTTATTAGTATAGCACATTTCATACACAATGGTAATTCAAAGTGCTTTACATAAAGAAGAACCAAATACATTAAAATAAAAAATGGAATGCATATGAAATAAAAACAGAGAATACCACTATCTGGATGGAAGAGTTAGAACGTTTCAGGGAGTTTGTTGTCCGTCAGAGCGGATCTAAACGGATCTATCCATCATGGATCAATCAGGTTAAAAACAACCCAAGTTGGGTTGAAAATGGACAAACCCAGAGATTGGGTTGTTTTAACCCAGCGGTTGGGTTAAATGTTTGCCCAACGTGCTGGGCAGTTTTATTTAACTCAACTATTGTTTAAAAATTACTGTATGTCTGGCTTAAAATGAACCCAAAATGGGTTGGAAATTAAATTAAACATCAATTAAACGTCATTTGTTAAACATATTAAAGGATTAGTTCACTTTCAAATAAAAATTTCCTGATAATTTACTCACCCCCATGTCATCCAAGATGTCCATGTCCTTCTTTCTTCAGTCAAAAAGAAATTAAGGTTTTTGATGAAAACATTCCAGGATTATTCTCCTTTTAGTGGACTTCAATTGGCCCAAAACGGTTGAAGGTCAAAATTACAGTTTCAGTGCAGCTTCAAAGGGCTTTAAATGATACCAGATGAGGAATAAGGGTCTTATCTAGCGAAACGATCTGTCATTTTTTTTTAAAAAAAATTCAAATGTATATGCTTTATAAACACAAATGATTGCCTTGCAAGTGCTTCCGCCAGACTGCTCTTCCATATTCTTCAGAAAGCTTATGCTGTATGTCCTACACCTTCCCTATTCTACTTACGAAGCGAACGCGGCACCAGTTCCGCTTTTTCCATAAGTAGAATAGGGAAGGTGTAGGACATACAGCGTAAGCTTTTTGAAGAATACGGATAGGCGGTCTGGCGGAAGCACTTGCGAGGCAATCATTTGTGTTTATAAAGCATATAACGATTTTTTTTTTGTTTGTTTTTTGTAGAAAATGGCCGATTGTTTCTCTAGATAAGACCCTTATTCCTCGTCTGGGATCATGTAGAGCCTTTTGAAGCTGCACTGAAACTGACATTTGGACCTTCAACCCGTGGAACCCCAGTGAAGTCCACTATATGGAGAAAAATCCTGGAATGTTCTCCTCAAAAACCTTAATTTCTTTTTGACTGAAGAAAGAAAGACATCTTGGATGACATGAGTAAATTATCAGGAAATTTGAATGCTGAAGTGAACTAATCCTTTAAGCTTTTTTTTCCAGCGAGGCTATATATATGTAAGCTTAGCGTATCACATAGTTAAGTCGACATTTCATTTGCTATTAGTATAACATATAGAGTTGTTGCCTGTCTTCTAAATCACTCACTTATGAGTTCCATATCAGTTGACTATGTAGCTCACTAGGTATTAGAATAAAGACACAAGTCTCCGAATGCAGAGCGAAAAGATGATAATACTGAATTAAAAACAGACAAACTATGTGACTCACTGCAAATAGAGTCTGAGGGCAGCAGTGTGTGTAAATGTGGTCCATGACAGAGTTTCGATGATGATGATGAAGTATTTCCACCCTGAGTTCCTCTCCTGTCAGTGTAGCATTTGTGTATGCGGTAACATGTCCTCAATCAGAAAGAGCAGAAAGAGCTTCCCTTGAGTGGATGCTGGCAACTAAACATCACACACATAGTTCCACACGGATGGACACACTGCGGTACGACACAATAACAAGCATGACTGGGATTCACTGAGAGAGAGAGACAGAGATGAGAACAGAACTCCAAGTTTTCCTGCGCCATCGCTGATCAAAGCCGTGAGCTCTAGAAAAGAAACCCCCTATTGAGTTACTGTCAATCACATTCTTGAACTTACACACTTGGAGAAACATACCACACTAATAAGGCCTGCAGCACCTCGATAAATCCATCACTGTGTCGACAAGACAACCACACACTCACTAGAGCTGAAATCAACCTTTAAAGGGATCATACTGTACACTTGTTTTTAGAAAAAAGTGCCCTGATTCTGTTTATGGTTTCTGGCATGAAAAAACACCATAATTTAGTCACAGAACCTGACTTCACCAAGTGCAACATGTTCATGGAACAACACCTTTGTTGATCCTTGAACAACATTCCAATCAACCAATCAGATTTGAGGGACAAGTTTACAGTTTATGTCAAGTTTAGGCTTACAACCAGGGTTAGATGCTTCTACATCAGTGTTATTCACCTATCATTTCCCTCTGATTTTAGGGATAAGTTATGGGTAGGGTTAGGTTTAGGGGTAGAGATATGAATAGGACAACATTTTCGGACAGGAATGTTGTTCCAGGATCAACAAAATATGTTGACCAAGAAACACGTCTAACTCTGCAAAGGACTTGCAATTTAGTCACTCTCTCTCTTTGAGCCCTACATTTAACTCTTTAATGCATGACTTATTACATTTAAATGTAAAATAGCTTATTTTCTTTAACTCAAAAACAACTATGTAATCATTTCCCAGTCCTTTTTGTTCCAAAATTGTGTATTTGGAAAGATTTACACATCTTTTCTACAATAAAACATGATAGTAGATATTCCAGAGGTTGCCTACTAGCCACTGCTTTGTCAGTCAAATTTGAATTTATGTTGTCATGAATAAAACATACAGTATAAATAGGACAGTGACAGAATTATGAGTAAGGGTCAAAGGTCAACCACACATGGTTGTTTTGATGTAACATTACATGTTAAATAATTAAAAACAGCTTTTAATGATCTTTCCACTGTAGTGGGTGTCATTCATCAAAGGGTTAAACTGGCTGTTTTTGCTTCTGTACCTTTAAGACTTACATTAACAACCTTTTAGCAAGTGAAATTAGTTAATGCTTTGATATGTAACTGTGGGCAGTCTTATGCTAATCTGCTCATGATTGTGACGTTACTTCAGTGATATATTGCCCATCACAATAAATGTTATAATGTCACGCAGCACTATCGCACTATTAATAATAGAGTTGTGCAGGGATGACGTCAAAGCCCGGAAGACTAATCCGCCACTGGTTCCCTCAAAATTTTCCTATGGGGTTTTATAATTTTTTTTTTTTTTCTTCAATTTATGAGTGAAATAAAGCCTGTGACTTAATGATACTTGAAAGTTTTGCTCTACAGCATGAATTACACACACCCATATTGAAAACATGAATTTTGAAGCTGTTATTTTTATTTTTAAAACATATGTTTCGAATAAGTAACTAGATAAGAACATTTGCGGTGTGAGTGTGTGTAATTTACATTGTACAAAACGTCCAAGTATCATCAAGTTATGTTTACCACAGACCATATTTTACTCATAAACTGAAAACCCCATAAAAAAAAAAAAACCAATAGGAAAATTTTGAGGGAACCAATTAGCCTTCCGGGTTTTGACATCATCCCTGCACTGCTCTGTTTGCTTTAATTTACACCAGAGTAAAACTGAGGTTTGTGAGAAAACTTCAGGAGGTTCAAGGTTTGACGAAAACCTAATCATTAAAGGGGACCTATAATGCTGCTTTTACAAGATGTAATATACAATAATTCTCTGGTGTCCCCAGAATGTGTCTGTGAAGTTTAAGATCAAAATAACACACAGATCTTTTATTATAGCTTGTCAAATTTGCACCTATTTGGGTGTGAGCAAAAACACACAGTTTTTGTGTGTGTCGCTTTAAATGCAAATGAGCTGCTTCTCCCGGCCGCCTTTCCAGAAGAGGGCGGAGCTTTAACAGCTCGCGCTTCAGTTGCTCAACAACAACAAAGCTGGAGAATCTCACGCAGCCAAAATGAGGATTGTCAGTAACGGTGTTCAGCCTTACATTGTTCAAACCGGAGTCGGACACTGATGGAGAGACTCAGGAAGAAGTTACAACTTTTAGAATGAATCTGGACGTTTCTGAATGGTTACTGGATAAATTGATGTAGTTGCTGTGGAGTTGATTCAACTCATCGACTAGCATGTGCCGTCATGTTAATCTTTTGTGCAAATCCAGTGTTGAATTGACCCTCGTTTGTGAAGCAGTCCAACAACTCTTCCTCTAAAGCAGCCCAATATGGCCTCAACGCCTTTGTTGCGTGTTCTCAGGGGCAGGGTTTATGTAAATTTTAGGGTTAGTGATATCACCAACCCAGGAAGAAGCTTGTTGTAGTCCCTACCAGCCGTTTGTTGTAGTCCTTAAAAAGTGATTCCTGTAAAAGAAAATATCTCCCTTTGCATTGAACTTTGAGTGTCGTAACTTTGCAGATGTTGTTTATGCTCAAACAGCAACATTACACACTAACTAAAGTTAAAAAAGTGAAATCATAATCAAGGACCCCTTTAATTAAGAAGTATATTATATTAAGTAATATATAGTCTGTTTCACATACAATATTTTGACACGAGTGATAACTGGTCTTCATTACTGAACAAAATAATACTGTTTTCTAACATATCTGAACTTTTCTGCTTTTTTATTATACATTAGAATTCATTAGAATTCATTACACAAACAAATCTCTTTAGTCAAACTGCATCTTAAATCAGTTGTTCTCATCTGGTTTGGCCAAGTTTAACAGCTGATCTACCTCTCTATGCTCCTTCATCTTTTGATTTCACACTAAAAATGAAACAAGTTGTGTATTGTTCACCAAACCTCAACCAACATGCCAAGCAGATGCTGTGTTTGTATTATTTTGCTGTACACAATCTAATCACATTCAATTCAGACAGCAAACTCGGATAAACAACTGAGGTTAGACAATTTCTTTTCCCATGACGCTGCACCACTGGGAAACATGGCTATAGTGCACAAACTCTTATATTACTCTCAATAGAGCCAAGGAAATGTGGTTTCATGATATGCCCCCTTTAAAACTTGGTCAAGTGTTTCGTTTTCACTCATACTATCAGATACACACGCACAGAGGTCAGAGGCACAAACGAACGCCACATCCCGATAAAAATCTCACAATTTTACACTAAACTCTCATGCCGTTGGTCTATTCATCATCTCTGCAGGCTACTTCCCAATTCTGTCAGCCAAGGACCAGGTTCAAGACTTGGGTTATCGTCGTCATCATGAGTTTGCTATATACAGGATATGGGTCAGCCGAGAGTGAAGCACAAAATAAACCCAGCGAGCTTTGATGGAGAGACTGCCGAGGATTTTCAGAGCAATGCCGGCGATTCTGAACTGCGGCGCTCTCCGAAGGCTTAGAGGAGTCGGGCTCCGGTGGCCTTGTAGAATTGCAGCTTCTTTCTGCCAGAGAGAAATGGAGGTTACACATCAGAGACACCACAGTACCGCCTGAGGGATTTAAGGACAAGCTCGATAACCTCTGATAACTTGTAAAAGTCCCACTTCTGAGATCTGAGTTACCTTGAAGGAGAGAGGTTAAAAGTGCACACTATAAAGTGTGTGCAACTTTGTCTCTGGCTTTAATGGTGCGGCTGCAGCTGCACACGGCGGATAAAATCCCAGATCACTTGTGGAGAAAACTCTCCAAACAACTTGACTCCAAAACTTTCCTGATAAAAGCCTCTTTCCCTTTCCATTTGCCCTCGTACTTCAAGAGGCAAGACTTTCTTGGAGCAAACCCCAAAAATACAGAAGGTCTCGAGTCGACGTCCTCCAGCATCCTCTTCTGCTCAACCTTTCAAAAGCATCGGTTTCGCTCTGATACATGATCAGCATTACAAACAACTATAAATGATTCATTGCTAACCAACACATCTATAAATTATGGATGGCTTATTTAATTTTTCTTGAATGATTTATTGGCCCTGTAGATGTCTGCTAAGTCTGACTCGCACCTGTTTAGTCACGCTCTGAATAATTCACAAATGTCTATTTTTATTCGCTAATCTTATTTTATTTCATTTTATGTTAACTCGTTACATGGCAGATGTTGAGAGATCATTTTGAGTTTCATATACAATCAGGTTGACTACAAGTAGACGTTTTGAACAGAAAAACAGGATGAACAGAACACAGAGATCTCAAGTTTTAATTTGATATTGCCTTTTAAAATTAAAATGATATCGAAAAAACAGAAAGATAAAACATTAAAAATGTCCAACAAACGGAATGTGTCTGTGAAGTTTCAGCTCAAAATACCCCACAGATCATTTATTATAGTTTGTCAAATTTGCCCCTATTTGGGTGTGAGCAAAAACACGCCATTTTTGTGTGTCCCTTTAAATGCAAATGAGCTGCTGCTCCCGGCCCCCTTTCCAGAAGAGGGCGGAGCTTTAACAGCTCACGCTTCAGTTGCTCAACAACAACAAAACTGGAGAATTTATGGGTTTATGTAAATTTTAGGGTTAGTGATGTCACTAACCCGGGAAGAAGCTTGTTGTAGTCCCTACCAGCCGTTTGTTGTAGTCCTTAAACAGAGAATTCTTCAAAAGAAAATATCTTCTTTTGCATTGAACTTTGAGCATCGTAACTTTGCAGATGTTGTTTATGCTCAAACAGCAACATTACACACTAACTAAAGATAGAAAAGTGAAATCACTCCTTTAAAGAATCTTACCGACCCCAAACTTATACAGTAGTGCACACAAACCAACAATTACACCAGTGATTGACTGATAAAACCTACAGTATTTCACTGAATGAATCAACAGAAGATAGTTGTTGATCCACAGAAAAGCAAAAACAAAACTAGTGAAATAATGCACTTACTGCATAATGAGAGTCAACGGGGCAAGACACTGCACTGAAATCAGTGTTAAATACAAACTCTTTCAACAGTATCATCACAAGACTTTCAACTTTAAACATTTTGCCATGAGACTGGTGTGGTAAAATCACTTACTAATAAGTGCAAAGTATCTGATATTACAACTTGTCATGACAAAGCCAGAAAACCTAGCATTTTTTTCTGGTAATCAACAGTGTCACAGATGCTGTTGTTACAGCTCAGCTTGTATTAAACCCAGAACATCCCTTTAAAGTGAGAGAAATGTGAAGAAACTCAAATAAACCTTTGATTCAGAGTGTCTGAATCGCTGTCAACAAACACTGGATGAAGATCCCTCACATCAACATCAGGCACAGGGATGTGAAGCACCTTTAACACTAACTGTTAACATGCAGAATGTCCTCTCTTAGTGTGAGGGCCAAGGGGAGCGAGAATCAAAAGAGCAATATTATGAGTGCATGGGACTGATAGATCTAGGTATAACGCATGTGATATCACATCAGCACAGACTAACACCTAGGAATACATGCTCTCATGTGTTTAAATACTTGCACATATCAATAACCTTCACTATAAAATGATTGATCCAAAGTGTTGTTTTAACTAGTGATGGTCTGATCTGTTTGCAAAGACTGCTTTCAAATATACTGCAATTATAACTGTCAAGCAAGAATTAGTCATGCACTTACACTCACAAAAAAAAAAAAAAAACTTTTCTTCTTTGCATTTCTCCTCTTTTATAGCTTACTTCCTAATCTAGTTGTCTGATAAACCTGGCATTGTATATATATATATATATATATATATATATATATATATACACACACACATATATATATATATATATATATTACAGATATTGTTGGCTCTTTGACAAATTGCTTTTGTTCCTCTTTTGTAAGTCGCTTTTGATAAAAACGTCAGCTAAATGCATAATTGTGAATGTATCCACAGAACGAAATACTTTTGCTGCAATCGGGAAACAAAAGGAAAACGAATATCATCAATCCCTAGTCAACATGAATGTTTAAAGTCTATTTTACCTCCATAAGCTGATGTATATCTGTGTAAAAACAAGAAAACAACAAGAAAAAATGTAGGGCGGGAGTTTTATGCATCAGATACTGATTGGATGGTGAAAAGACAGGCAGCTGGAAGGGAGGAGCTAAAAAATAGGCCAGGCAAACATTTTTTTATGAAGCAATTACGTTTAAATTTGACTTTAAGGAGCTACTTCTCCTTGATCTGAGCCTTAGAAATCAAACTCATTGGTAAAACCAAATGCAGACTGCAGACATATTATATAATTTCTATAAAACTAGTTTATATAAATGTCTGAAGTGTCAGAGCTGAGAGCTACCGTCTGTTTGGGTCTGCTACTCACATAACGCTATCATAAGACTCCTGAAGACTTGGAATACAGTGCACAAGCAATATGGACTACTGATATTGTGATTTTTGGTCACTTTTGGAGCTTCGCAAACTGTTTTTTTTTTTTTTCTTCATTAATTGAAACAAAGCTGAAGTTAAAGGATTAGTTTACTTCAGAATTAAAATTTCCTGATAATTTACTCACCCCATGTCATCCAAGATGTTCATGTCTTTCTTTCTTCAGTCAAAAAGAAATGAGGGATTTTGAGGAAAACATTCCAGGATTTTTCTCCATATAGTGGACTTCAACAGTTACCAACAGGTTGAAGGTCCAAATGTCAGTTTCAGTGCAGCTTCAAAGGACTCTACATGATCCCAGACGAGGAATAAGGGTCTTATCTAGCGAAATAATCGGTCATTTTCTAAAAAAAATAAATTTATATACTTTTAACCACAAATGCTCATCTTGCACTGCTCTGCGATGTGCCACACATTACGTAATCACGTTGGAAAGGTCACGCGTGATGCAGGCGGAAGTACCGATCAGGTGTTTCCAATGTGAACGTGCAAAGACTAAGTCAAACGCCCTTTACAAAAAAAAGTAAAACAAAGATGTCAAATGATTTTGAAGTTGAAGGAGAAAATAAGATGGAGTTTTTCGCCCTACCGTGGTACTGCCGCCTACATCACGCGTGACCTTTTCAATGTGATTACGTAATGCGTGGCACATCGCAGAGCTAGTGCAAGACGAGCATTTGTGGTTAAAAAGTATATTAATTTTTTTTTTTTTTAGAAATTGACTAATCGTTTCTCTAGATAAGACTCTTATTCCTCGTCTGGGATCGTGTAGAGCTCTTTAAAGCTGCACTGAAACTGCAGTTTGGACCTTCAACCTGTTGAACCCCAATGAAGTCCACTATATTTCTTTTACTGAAGAAAGAAAGACATCTTGGGTGACGTGGGGGTGAGTAAATTATCAGGAAATTTTAATTCTGAAATGAACTAATCCTTTAAGGTTAAGTTGAAGTACTAAAATGATTAATACTAAAACTGAAACAAAATAAATTAAAGCTAAATAAAAATATTAAAAAATAATAATAATAAAATTAAAAAAGCACATAAAATAATACAATTCTAACTTAAATTAAAAGGAAAACCATTAAATATTAATACATACTATAAATAATACTACAAAAACACTGCTACTAACCCAGACCTGCCAATAAATGTACAACACAACTACTTTTATCTTTTATAACACTCGTAAAGGTTTTGTCAGATTTAGCTCATTTCAGACAACATTTTCAAGCACATTTTTATCCCCAAACTACAACTAGTTGAGAAACACACACACACACACACACACACACACATTGTCTCTGAGGGCCTGCATTGTGATGTGTGTGAAAGCTGAAGTGCTTCTTTATGTGTAACTCAGCAGCTGTGAAGCCGCCACTATGAGATCCCACAGCGAGAGAGACAGAGAGACAACAGACACACCCTCAACCCCACGACAAATCACACAGCAGCAGCCCCCTCCTCATCTTCCTCCTGAGCGTGATGAATGACTCGAACCCAGTGTCCAGCTGCCAACACACACACGTATGGTGATGAGGCTGGAGAAACACAGACAGAAGCTGAGGCATTCTGTTAGTGGGGCCAAACTCTCTGCCAAACACACTAAAAACACACAAATAATATCCTTCAACTAAAGCTATGGTTCATCCAAACATGAAATGACATCCTTTACTCAACCTTACGTCATTTCAAATGCATTTATTTAATCAAATTTATTAATAATTGTTATGTATAGCTCTTGCAATATAATGGAAGATCATGGTGATTAGAGGCAGATGCAAAAGACAAGGACAAAAACAAAAAAACATTTTTAAAAGCCCATACAGCTATATTCGGTAAGTAAATAAAAAAGAATTACATTTATTTTATGCTAAGTATACTATAAATACATTTACATATTTATGTACTTAATATAAATACCCTGCAATTGTACTTTTGGTATACTTAAAGTATACAATTTTGTACTTAATGCACTTTAGTTATCCGGAAGTAGTGCTGAGGTCTAACTAAACATACTGAAGTATATCTGATTGTGTTAAAGTGGAACTATTGCAAGTATACTTCAGGTTCACTTTAAATGTCTTGCATTTAAAGATTGATTAAACAAAGATCATACAATCCTTATTAATAGTGATATTATAACACTTTTTAGGCATAATATTAAGAAATGTGCATTGTGCAATAAAGAAATACTACAAATAAAATTTAATTATAATATTTATATCAGTAAGTCTTTAGTGATATGTCAATAAATATATTAATGGATTTGTACTATACTTAGTATGAAATAAATGTATTTTAAATGCATTTTGGTATAGGTTTATTCCACTATGGTTTGTTTGATGTCAATGATGTACATGCTATAATAAAATTAATATAAAAGTAATAATATAATAAAATATAATATAATATAATATAATCCTGCATTTATTTGATCAAAAATACAGTAAAAACATTAATATTGTGAAAGAACTGTTTTTAAAAAGCAATTTATTTTTTGGGAAATTGTGATTTTTTTTAAGGATTCTTTGATGAATAGAAAGTTCAAAAGAACAGCATTTATTTGAAACAGAAATCTTTTGTAACATTATAAATGTCTTTACTGTAACTTTTGATCAATGTAATGCATCCTTGCTGAATAAAAGTATACATTTCTCTTTCAAAAAAATCTTACCGACCTCAAACTTTTGAACAGTAGTGTAATATGATATGATATATGATATGATATGATATGATATGATCTGATGTGATATTATATTATATTATACACTGCTCAAAAAAATTAAAGGAACACTTTTTAATCAGAGAATAGCATCAAGTCAGTTAAACTCCTGGGATATTGATCTGGTCAGTTAAGTAGCAGAGGGGGTTGTTAATCAGTTTCAGCTGCTTTGGTGTTAATGAAATTAACAAGTGCACTAGATGGGCAACAATGAGACGACCCCCAAAACAGGAATGGTTTCACAGGTGGAGGCCACTGACATTTGTTTCCCTACTCATCTTTTCTGACTGTTTTTCACTAGTTTTGCATTTGGCTAGGGTCAGTGTCACTACTGGTAGCATGAGGCGATACCTAGACCCTACAGAGGTTGTACAGGCAGTCCAGCTCCTCCAGGATGGCACATCAATATGTGCCATTGCCAGAAGGTTTTCTCAAGAGTATGGAGGAGATTCCAGGAGACAGGCAGTTACTCTAGGAGAGCTGGACAGGGCCATAGAAGGTCCTTAACCCATCAGCAGGACCGGTATCTGCTCCTTTGTGCAAGGAGGAACAGGATGAGCACTGCCAGAGCCCTACAAAATGACCTCCAGCAGGCCACTGGTGTGAATGTCTCTGACCAAACAATCAGCAACAGACTTCATGAGGGTGGCCTGAGGGCCCGACATCCTCTAGTGGGCCCTGTGCTCACTGCCGGCACCGTGGAGCTCGATTGGCATTTGCCATTGAACACCAGAAATGGCAGGTCCGCCACTGGTGCCCTGTGCTTTTCACAGATGAGAGCAGGTTCACCCTGAGCACATGACAGACGTGAAAGTGTCTGGAGAAGCCGTGGAGAACGTTATGCTGCCTGTAACATCGTTCAGCATGACCGGTTTGGTGGTGGGTCAGTGATGGTCTGGGGAGGCATATCCATGGAGGGACGCACAGACCTCTACAGGCTAGACAATGGCACCCTGACTGCCATTAGGTATCGGGATGAAATCCTTGGACCCATTGTCAGACCCTACGCTGGTGCAGTGGGTCCTGGGTTCCTCCTGGTGCACGACAATGCCTGGCCTCATGTGGCGAGAGGATGCAGGCAGTTCCTGGAGAATGAAGGAATTGATACCACTGAATGGCCCCCACGCTCACCTGACCTAAATCCAATAGAACACCTCTGGGACATTATGTTTTGGTCCATCCCACGCCGCCAGGTTGCACCTCAGACTGTCCAGGAGCTCAGTGATGCCCTGATCCAGATCTGGGAGGAAGTACCCCAGGACACCATCCGTCATCTCATTAGGAGCAGGCCCTGACGTTGTCAGGCATGCATACAAGCACGTAGGGGCCATACAAACTACTGAGTACCATTCTGAGTTGTTGCAATGAAACTTCAGCAAAATGGACTAGCCTGCTGCATCATTTTTTCACTTTGATTTTCGGGGTATCTTTGAATTCAGTCCTCTGTAAGTTGATAATTTTCATTTCCATCAAATGATGTGGCATCCTTTTGTTCCTAACACATTACCCAGTCCATATCAGTATAGATATCCAGCATGATATTTTTCCCCATTGAGATCTGATGTGTTTTCAAAGTGTTCACTTAATTTTTTTGAGCAGTGTATTATATTATATATTAATATCCACTAACTACCAAATCCCTCACATTTTTAAGTTTAAATTAAGTATTATTTATTCCTATTAAGAACATTTACTGAGCATTTAAAAGGTGTTACAACATTTCTACAAAATCTGTCCATCACAATCACAACTAAACAAGTAGACTAGTGCAAAATTAGCAATAATATGTGTCTGCCAGCGTTTCTGAGTGTGTTTTAATGATGCTGTATCATGCTTTTATTCCTCTATGTCCTCTCTGTGGTGAATACAGCGTGATGCAGTTATCATCAGCAGTGCAACGGCATTAAGTCTGGTGCACAATACAGCTCTGGTCATGAACTGCTCGCTTAGACAACAAGGTGCTGTGCTCTTCGACTGACAGTTCAGTCTGCGCTTGTCATTTCTATGTGCAGTATACATCAGGAGGTCAGTAAACAGACTGTGGGTGGTCCGAGGTCATGCTGTCTGAGCCTGACGCTAATAATATCCGTGTTGTTATGCTGAAAATGTTGCTCTCATATAGTTTAGAGCAATTATCATTTCCATAACACAAATGTATCTGCTTACTGTAACTGCCAGTGTAATACAGTACCCTAGTTTTAGTGGGTGTAGTTAGAAAGAGTCATATTTCAAAACCAAGATCTCTTTATAGAAATTCCCAAATAAACGTGGATTACAGTTTCCATGTGTGTAAACAGGAATTGAAAAGCAAGACACATTGTAATGTTTAACTGAGAATTTCTTGAATAAGATCTAAATTTGGCATTGAAATATGAGTATTTGACAAACAGAGGAAAAAAACAACATCAACATCTCCTTCCAAGTGACAGTTTCATTCGAATGTCAATTCTAGTGATTGAAGATCAGCCCCAAAAACATCACAGTAGCAGTAGTTTATCAGTGCACCACTAAAATGTGGCCATGGTAACATTTTATCCTCGTTTCTGAGGATTTTGTAATTCTTGGGATGTTGTCGTGTTTATTATAGTCACACAGAATGAGGAAGATACATTACAACCAGGGATATTATAGTTAGCTAAAACTATAACCAAAAACACACACAACCCCACCCCGCTCTTAAAAGGTTATTTATTGGCATCTATGGTTCCATGAAGAACCTTCAACATCAATGTAATCTTTCCATTCCACAAAAGTTCTTTATGGTGGAAAAAAGGTTGTTTAGATGTTCTTCACACTAATAAAAAATGGTTCTTTTAAGAACTGTTCACTGAAAGGTTGGTTCTTCTATGGCATCACTGCAAAAACCTTGTTTTGGAAACTTTATTTTAAGAATGTAGATGCCAAAGCAACATTTCTCATTTTCATTTTAGTTGAACTTGATGTACTAAAACAACTAAAACTAAAATTTAAACAAAAATTAATAAAATATCGATAACAAAATTACTAAAACTTAAACAAGATTGAAAATGCAAAATACAAACTAAAAAATAATTCAAAATACTATTTTAAACACTTTAATAGTATCTCAATGATACTAAACTAACAATGTTACACTGACTACAAGTTGTTTGCCATATTGGATATTTTTTCCCCTCCACTCAGCTAGACCCAATGCATTCTGGGATTGCCTTCTCTGCAGAGGATACATGCGTTGCTGCCTTCAAAGTTGACCTATAGAAGGTCTTATAAGGCAGCATGATATTCCCTAAAAAGCTTTCGCATCCAGAGTGTGTATAGGGTGCCTTAAAATGCTGTCTAATTAGGCTGCAAACTAGTGTTGTAGTAATAATGTCCTGAAATTGTCTAAAGAAAAACTTCCTCTAATACAACCCAGAGAACATCACAGTTCGGTCACAGCTCATCTGCAGTAAACAGCTCTTAAAGTGCCCCATTATGCTATTTTAAAGGCTCCTAATTTTGTTTTGGAGGCCTTCTACATTAGGTTTACATGCATCCAAGGTAAAAAAAAAAAATATCAGCTCTTTTCTCACAGTGTCTGAAATGGTTCAGTAGAGACAGAGTGCATTTAGGCCACGCCCACACCAGGGGGAAAACAATCCAACCGTCTCCATTGACATTGTATTGCGTGAGGCTGCCTCCTTGTCATTTCTGACTTATAACAAAAAAGAGGACAATGTCTAAACAATGTTATGTGACAAGGTGTACAGCAAACAAGCTAAACCAGAACTAAGTTTTTTATAAGCTACCGAACCGTAAAAGCCAGCCTTTTAAGGAGAAAAAATAGGATACAGGCAATAAGACGTGAAGCATCAGGAAGAATGGGTACATTTTGGGATCCTGACACTCAGTAAGCCTACGTGTGCAGTAAACATTTTGTCACTGTTAAGTCAAATATCCAAATGTCAGTTTTATATATTATATTTCCTGTCACTGATTACGTTCCCCTCCAGTGGGCGTAGTTCTCAGTGTAACATAACATGTGGCACTCTGTCTCAATTGCCTGTATATTATTCTATTATATGGACACTTTTGTGTCCTTAAACGTTCGTTTTTTTGGGTCGATAGCTTATAAAAACTTCTGGGTTTTTTAGCTTGTTTGCTGTACACTCTGTCACATAACAGCTTTTAGACATTGTTCTGTTTTTTGTTGTTTTTCATATATCAGAAATTACAAGGAGGCAGCTTCAAGCAATACAAAGTCAATGGAGACGGTTGGATTGTTTCCCCCCGGTGGGCGTGGTTTTCAAATTATGACGCGTGTCGCTCTGTCTCTATAAAGGATTCAGTCTCTTTAAACCCCTCCTTACTGAGAGCCTACTCTGCTCTGATTGGTCAGATGGCCCAGTCTGTTGTGATTGGTCAACCGCATACAGTGTGCGTCAAACTCTTCCAATCTCAGCTACAACAACAGTGTTTGTGGGCGGGTCTAAGTGAAAGTTATTCATGGGCAGCCAATGAAGACCATAGACTGGCATTATGTAAATTTGTTAAAAACCCACATAAGTTCATGCAGGAAGTAAGACTGGAATTACTGACGACTCGTTTCAGGCAGTTCAGAATCGATTATTTATTTTCAAAGTTCTTTCTTTATAGACAAATGACTCACATGCACTAAACTTACCAAACACCTGACAAGCAACAATCCACAATCAATTATACTGACAGAGAGAAACACCAAACTACTGAAGAGAGAGAGAGCAAGCCTTAGGTTGTGCCACATCTATCTGTGTTTTTGTGAAAATAAATTGTGTCTTGATCTTCACAAACACAGAAGTGAACAGATTGAACAGACTTCTTCTCATTAAAACACATCCATCTTGCATATTTGACCACGTATGTATCATGTTAACATATGTTGTGCTGAAAGCCTCAAGCACAAAGAAACGAAACCCTTTACATGCACAATCAAAGAGAACACACACACTGTACAGCTCGCCTAGGGATAAAAGTGTCTGCCGAATGCATAAATAGAAGGTTTTAAAACAATTAAAATTTGTGATTGAATTACGATATGCCGATTAATTAAATATAGTACACTGCAGCAGATCATCATATTAGAATGATTTCTGAAGGATCATGTGACACTGAAGACTGGAGTAATGATGCTGAAAATTCAGCTTTGATCACATGAATAAATTACTTTTAAAAATTAATTCAAACAGAAAACAGTTATTTTAAATTGTAATAATATTTCACAATATTACTGTTTTTACTGTATTTTTAATTAAATAAATGCAGCCTTGGTGAGCAGAAGAAACTTCTTTTAAAAACATTAAAAATCTTACAGATTCCAAACTTTTGACTGGTAGTGTATATCATAAAAGAAAATTATATTTTGAGTTAATTATTAATTAATTACAGAAATCTTAAGGATAAAAAGACTTGGAAAACATCATAAATGCACAATAAATTCTAACATCCTCTGAGCTTTGGATACAGTCACGCCGGATGACCTTGAGGCGATGCCACATGCGACCCTTACCCAGCATGCTCAGCGACACAGAGAGAAAGAACTGTTTGCCCCTCACACACACACACAATCTCACAGAGGCTCTTACACACTCTCTCAAGGACTAAAGGTGCCATGAAACCCCGAGAGACTCTAGTGTGAGAGAACAGATTTACACCACTGAGACAGAGAGAAAAACAGAAAGAAAGAAAGAAAGAAAGAGAAACTGACACTTTCACAGCTAAAATAACAACTAGTAACTGGAAAATAAAGACACAAACACACACTCGTCTGTTCAGTGCAGTGGGATCAGAGCAGTTTTTGAGGGATGATGTCACAACTGGAATTTAGAAAGGAACAAACTGTTCCAGAAACCAGAATTTATTCAGAAAACACTCTATGGCCAAGCTAAATTTGGTTGTCAGTTCACCTTTTAGTGCTTAATCGTGTTCTGTACACACACAGTTCAGTAAAATACAGGTAGTGACAACCGCATTTACAGAAATTCTATGCAGTGTGTACAGAACCGAACTGCACAACTAGTTGTTAATGACGTTTTTTTAACGTTCATCAGAGATGTGTCTCTCTTCTGTATGCGCAGTGAATCACAGGGAAAGCACGAGCCTTGACTCATTCGAGTTGCCAGATCTTGCCAGAAAACTCAGCGAACAAGAATAAGCCCATAATAAACCAAAATAAATCCAAATGCTTTATGCTGAAAATAAGACCAAAATATCGCTATTCATGTCTGCTCACTTTAATAACTCCATAAACCCGTTCGCTTTATGAGCCGAGTTTAAGCAACAAGCCCAAAAACGTTAATAATGAGTGATCATGGCAACACAGAAAGAGCGCGCTCTGTGTGAAACAGGCGGTACAAGCATAAACAAAACACGACGCCTCTGTCGACTGTGTTAGTGTGTTTAGTTAAATTGCTGAAAATAACAAGTGTTTTGTCACTGTAATATTACTTTGGTCACGATAACGGATACCAAACACGAAAGACGCCAGAACATCGCTATGGTTTCCAAGCTGTCAATCATCGCATTTTCGAGAGCGATTTAGGGGATTCACTCCCGCATTTAAATGCGGTTGTCACTCCTGAAACATACAGTGTGTACGTGGCCATAATGAAACACTTGTGAGATAATTATCACTATACTCAACTTACAATAATAGCGGTATATTAGTCAATTTACATGCACTGCATTTTAACTTGTTCCACACAAAGAAACAAAAATAAATTTAGCCTGTATTGAAAAAAAAATTTTTTTTAGTTTAGTTTTTATCTGAAATGCTTTATGCAGAATTAGTTTTTGTCACTGCAATTTCTGTTCAACCCTGATATGCTGTCATATTTATTCCCTTCAAATATTATAGTTTGATGATTCTGAATTAATTCTATATCAGTATGTCTTTATGGTTTCACTGAAGGTATGTTTACATAAGAACGAAGTAGCTACTGAAATCGGAAACATTTTTTCTTTGTGTTTTTCGAATACAGAAGACAATGTTGTCAAAATGATTCACACGGATCCACGAAAGCGACTAAAAACGCTGTATTCTGCTGCCAGGCCAGTAGATGGCGATGTCACTTTGTAAAGAAACACTACATGGTTATAGACGGAACATGTAATATATTACGCATGCTTCACCGTTTTCACAAATTAGTGTTTTTGTAGTTTACACGGAGATGATAACAGTATTGTTTTCAAAAACTTTGTTTTCAAAAGTTTGCATGTTGTCATGTAAATGAACAGCCAAAATGCATAAAGAAGATTTTAGCTTTTAGTTGAAAATGGTGTCGTGTAAACAGCTCCTTAAATTAGCACCATCAAGCTCCCAACTCAACTGTTATGGGAAAAAGTTTATTCCATAAAAATATTGCTCAAAAGTGACAGTAAAGACATTTGTAATGTTACAAAAGATTTCAAATAAATGCTGTTCTTTTGAACTTTCTATTCATCAAAGAATCCTGAAAATATGTATCATGGTTTCCACAAAAATAAACAAAAAAGCAGCACAACTGTTTTTAACATTGATAATAATCAGAATTGTTTCTTGTTTCAGCAAATCAGCCTATTAGAATGATTTCTGAAGGATCATGTGACACTGAAGATCTAAAATACAGTACAGGCAGATCAATAAATCAGTGGACAGATGGAAGCAGTGATGCACAGGAATGCGAGTTTAGACGTGTGTGTTTGTCTTGTCTCTGGATCTGTACGGTTGTAGGAATTGTCTGGATTGATTGGTTGCTGTGCTGCATCAGTCTTTTGCCTCCCCCTGAGCGTCCATGCGTGTGCGCGTGCTATTTGTCAGCTTTCATTATTGCATTACAGCACAAACTCATTTGTTGAGATGCCAATCGTTTAGCAAAGGTTAGCGTGCTGACTGACAGCCGCTCTAAACAATGTAATTTAACTAATGCTGCTGTGTGTGTGTTGTGAGTGAATTAGGCTCTCTGTGACTGTAATGCCGATCTATAGGTCTGATCTACGGCCCTGACTCTCTCTCTCTCTCTCTCTCTCTCTCCATGTCTCCAGCATCCCTTCCCAAAGCTCAGATACTGATGCATTTAAGACATAACGCTGCTTTAACACTCACTGCACGACAAGAGATTTCACTCATGAAACACTTCAACTGATCCTCACGACATAAAGTCTGGTTCATATTGCCACTTATTCTGGTTAATAATCACCCAAATAGACTTTTTATGTGATATTTAGGAGTGGGTAAATTTGAAATAGGGCTGGGCAAAAAAATTAAATATTTATAAAAGTTCTGTATAATTTTGTTTGCTGATATAAAATTAACCAGTAACATAAATATTGCAATGCTAAAAAAATGATAATGAAACATTTGAAATATTATTTAATATAAAATATTTTATAATATTTCATTTTGTTAAGATACTATTATTTTTTATTAATTTTGTGACAAACAGCACAATGTGTGCTTGGAAAATAAATAAAATAAAATAAAATAAAATAAAATAATAAAATAATAAAATAAAATAAAATAAAATAAAATAAAATAAAATAAAATAAAATAAAATAAAATAAAAAATAAAATAAAAAATAAAATAAAATAAAATAAAAATAAAATAAAATAAAATAAAATAAAATAAAATAAAATAAAAATAAAATAAAATAAAATAAAATAAAATAAAATAAAATAAAAATAAAATAAAATAAAATAAAATAAAAATAAAATAAAATAAAATAAAATAAAATAAAAATAAAATAAAATAAAATAAAATAAAATAAAATAAAATAAAATATAAAATAAAATAAAAATAAAATAAAATAAAATAAAATAAAAAATAAAATAAAATAAAATAAAATAAAATAAAATAAAAATAAAATAATAAAAAAATAAAATAAAATAAAATAAAATAAAATAAAAATAAAATAAAATAATGAAATGAAATAATAAAATAAAATAAAAATAAAATAAAATAATGAAATGAAATAATAAAATAAAATAAAATAAAATAAAATAAAATAAAAATACATAAAAATAAAATTATTTTTAGATTTTTTAGCTATATCACCTAGCCCTTCTAAGCAAGCAAAGTATAATGTCAAATATTAACAAAATTCCAATTATTCTGTCAAGAACCACAAACAGTCAAATCCAGTAGTTCTTCCTCATGGTAGAAGCCTGGGAACTGAATCAAACTCTGTAGTCATTATACATTTGTATTGACTTCTGCTGTACATGCCTATTACAACAACTAATCAATAATTCTTTTGTTTCATTCTCTCTGAGCTCCTTAATGTTTATCGAGTCTTGCAGCACATTTAAAGGTAAAGTGTGTAATTTATGCACCACTAGAATTGTAAAAATAATGGTTATTCCTGTAGCTCAAACAGTAAAAGCATGGCGCTAGCAACTCCAATGTCATCAGTTCGATTTCCAGGGAATGCATGAACTGATCAAATGTATACTATAGTCCTATTCGGACGGTAATTGTTTCTCAGGGGGACGTAAGGTATTTTCACCATTTACAGGGGGTAGTCTGTGATGTTATTGCCGCCCGAATCCAGAATGTTGGTGCTTTTCTCCGACCACCAGCGTAAAAATCCTTGGCCGAATTACCTACTTTCTGACAAACACCAAGGTCGTGTGGTAATTTAATTGCCGTCTGAATCCACATCTCTGAGTTCACAACAAGAGATCAATACAAAAATCACTGTTTAAATCCCTTTTGGCCACTGCGGAGCACCGTATGTTAAGTGTTGAGCGATTCATTTTCATTAAAGCATGTGCCGTTTTATTCACATCAGACAATCATGCTACCATCACGTGAGCAGCGCACGCGCTCCCACAAAACTCACTCCTCCACCATGAATAAATCGCCATCCGAATGCACGAGTTTTATCACTGAGGTGCCATGTCATTATTTTTGCAGACATCCACATGAGAAACAATTACTGTCCGAATAGGGCTTATGAATGCAATGGAAATTGCTTTAGATGCAGCTGCCAAAATGCATAAAAACAGTAAGTTTTATAACCTAATACAATTTTCAAACTGTAGGATGATATATTGTTGCCACATGACCTCATATGTTCCATACAAGTGGCGTTCGTTTATCTTCTTTTTTGAATTTAATTTTGCATAAAATAGCTTTACTTTTTATCAGTGCTCATTATTCTGTGCAGTTTGAGTTGTAGGTCATCATGGTATTTGGTACAATTAAAACAGCAAACTGTGCACAGTACACATACTACATACTGCATACTCCTTAAAAATAAAGGTTTTTATTGGCATTGATGGTTTCATTAAGAACCTTTAACATCCATGGAACCTTTCCATTGTACAAAAGGTTCTTTATAGTGGAAAAAGGTTTTTTTAGATTATTAAAGAAAAACATGGTTCTTTTAAGAACGTTCACTGAAAGGTTCTTTGGGGAACCAGATATGGCTCTTCTATGGCATCACTGTGAAAACCCCCTTTTGGATCCTTTATTTTTAAGAGTGAATAGTACGATTAGTATGGTAGTACGCTATTCTGAACATGGCCAATAACTGATTCCAAACATGATTTCACAAATACTTGCCTCATCTGCCATTGGTTGAACAAACAAGTAGTCCCGGCCCTAAATACACAGCATTAGTTGAGACAGAAGTTGACATGTCAGACTGCTTAAACAAAGTTGAAAGCAGCAGCACAGCATTTACAGTATTCAAATAGTTAAGGTCTCACGCCTTAAAATGTCACACATACATACACATGCATACTTTCTCAGTCACATGCCGTACGTGGTGGAGTTTGTCTGCGTTTTTGACAACATGGCTGTATTTTAAATACTGCAGAATATGATATAAGAGTGTTGAACCTCACCGATTCTTATGAATAAATCATGACACGGAGAAGTTCATCGTTCGCCGTTGACTGTCTCAGCTGCTGCGCGGGGTCTGTGTGTGTGTCGGCCTCTAAATCAGTGCGACTGTCAGACCGCCCATGTCTCACTGTCTCTGATGAAGAAAACGTCTCTTTCACAGCCACATCTGTCCACAAACCACTCAATAAAGTCCTTTCATAGTGTAAAAACATCTCTCGACCCACATTCTACACTTTTTTCCCTTCTAAAGTCCATTTATGATGTTAGAACTAGGCAATAAATTTAATATTTGGAATATTATTCTATTTTATTTATTTTATTTTATTTTATCTTTTTGGCCCAGTGCTGTTATTATTTTTTTTTAAAAATGAAACGTAAACTAAAATGGTTTTCGGTAACTAAAGTAAAGCTGAAATAAAATAACATAAATATTACATGAAAAGCTTAAACTTAAAAAATGTTGTCTTTGCATCTAACTAAAATAAATTAAGTTGAAGTACAAATATTGCTAAAACTGAAACTTAAATAAAAATGAATTAAAGCCATTTAGAAATATTTTTAAATTAAAAATACAAAAAAATTAATAAAAATACTATAATAGTATATTAATAATACTAAAATAACACTGGTTCCCTTTCGAGGGAACTCGCACTGCGTCCCGAAGGGAGCGCTATGGGAACGCCCTCAGCGTGAATGCGTCTGATGCACGTGTGTCAACTAGTCCAATGGCGAGTGAACGCCACCGTGGGTGACGTCACGACCAGGAAAGGATAAATACACATCCGGAAAGACCGGCTTCAGCTTTTTGTGCCTCAGCAAAGCGCTCTGTGTGTAACTGTCTCTGTCTATTTATTGTTGTTTGTCCTCAAGCATTATATATTTCTAGACAGGAGTTTATTACAGCAAATAGCAATCTCAGGTCGTGTAAGCTTCCTGCCCCTCAAGCTACTACGAGTGGGGATACACGCGATTCATGTGTTGTTTGTTTGAGAGCAGAGCATACATGTCAGCTCTTGTATTGGCATCTGACAGTGTTCATTCATAAATTTCCGATGTGATACTATCGAGATTTTTAGCTCTGCTCCTTTTTGGCTTTTTCTCGAGGAATAAAGTCTTAAGCAATAAAGAATCTATGGTTTGATCTCGGCTTTGCCGAGGCGACGTGGAGATTGCGGGTCTGCAAACTGCAATAAGAATCTAGTGGTTTGATCTCGTCTGCCGAGGCGACGCGTGGTATTGCTGGTCTGCAAAACTGCAATAAAGATTCTAGTGGCTCTCATCTCGCGTCTGCCGAGGCGACGTGTGAGATTTCGAGTCTGCAAACTGCATTAAAGATTCTAGTGGCGCGGATCTCGCGTCTCGCCGAGGCGACGCCAGAGATTTCGAGTCTGCAAAATGCAATAAAGATTCTAGTGGCTTCATCTCGCCTCGCCGAGGCGACGCCGTGATTTCGTTCTGCAAACTGCATTAAAGATTCTAGTGGCTCTGATCTCGTGTTTGCCGAGGCAACGCGGTAGATTAGGTGTGCAGACGCAGTTATAAATATTCAACTAATCATTCAGACCGTGTACACTTGTCTGGTGGTTCATTGATGCATTTAATTTAGGAGTTAAATGGGTTATTGCCTGGTTTTAAAAAGCCATATGTCTGCACTAATAACTCTTTATTTAGCCTTTCATCCAGGGCCGTTTTTACCTGTCTGGTTGATATGTGGCTGCATTTAATTTTGAGAGATTAAATGAAATTTGATGTGTGTATGGCCTATATGCATACTATATTTAGCATTTCTTTCAGACCGTATTACTTGTCTGATAGATCATTTGCTGCATTTAATTTTTCAGGAATTAAGTGCACAGTTGGCTGTAATTTAATTTTGAGAAATTAAAATAATGCATATTTATCTGACTTTAAGTAGTTAGATTCATGTATTACTTCAGCCTTTATGTAGATCCTGACGCCAGTGGTGTTAGGTTTAGGCAGCCCCTGTGGGGTGGAGCGGTGTACACCTCAGGTATACGGTGCCCGTGCCACTCAGGGGCCGATCTGCAACCCCATCACTCTCTGTGCTTTGGGGCGCAGCGGTTTCCAACAAGCTTTGATTCAGCGTCACACGTTGCGCCAGGCCTCGCACCCTCTGAATGAAATCTAAGGGCAGCCCCATACGGGATAGAAGCGGTGTACACCTCAGTATACGGTGCCCGCCAACTTCATTGTCCGTATGGGGCCATTCTACCAACCCTGGCACCCTTGGTGCTTCAGGGCGCAGCAGTTTCCAGCAAGCTATGACTCAGCGCTCACACGACGCTGTGTCAGGTTCGCACTCCTCTGAGGAGGGTCGGAAAGCAGTCAAATGGGTTGTTTCCTGCCAGTGTATTTCAGGTCACCAAAGTGGCTGCTCTAGGTATACCAGAGACCAGCTTTGAGAGGCTGGTTCCTTTGTGGATTTTCTGGCAGAGTTGAGGCTTCTGCCAAATTTATCTCACTGGGCAGGCTCTGGTAATGGAACAGAAAGTAAACTCTTGCGAAAGGAGCTACAAAATGGGTTCCTCCTCCCAGCAGAGAGTTAGGTTTTTAGGACCGCTACTATTTTGTTCCAAAGAAGGATGGAGGGTTGTGTCCTATATTAGATCTTAATCATTTGAATCATTCAGTCAGGAGACTTGGGTTCAAAATGTTGACGCGCTAAACCAGATCCGAGGACTGGTTTGTCATGATAGTTCTAAAGGATGCATACTTCCATGTCTCTCTATCCTTCCACAGCATAGGAAGTTCCTCAGGTTTTGCTTTCAGGGGCAAAGTATACCAATATTAGGTTCTTCCATTCGGTCTAGCTCTATCACCCCACATGTTCATGAAATGCGTAGATGCAGCTCTGGCCTTGCTCAGGCTGCAGGGCATACGATTCTGAACTGATTAGATGACTGGCTAATATTAGCGCAGTCGGAACAGATGGTCAGTTCACATCGAGATGACGTTCTTGCTCATATAAAAATTGGGGTTAGGCTGAACGCCAAGAAGAGTGTGCTTTCTCCATTACAGAGAACCACCTTCCTGGGCATGGTATGGATTCAGTGACGCCATGCGGCCGTTCTTCGCCCACTCGTATTTCTGCAATCTTTTCAGTCACACAGGAGATATATCTAGGCCAGTCACCACTGTAAAACAGTTTTCTAAAACTGTTGGGTCTGATGGCAGCCGCGCCCAATAGTGATACCTTTTGGCCTGCTGTTCATGAGACCCTTACAGTAGTGGCTCAGGACCAAGGGTTTTCCCTGAGGGGAGCCTACTGTATGATCAAGATCACGCAGCGGTGTCTCCGCACCTTGGTTATAATGGAAGAAAAGTTGGTTCCTGTCCCAGGGCCCTGTGTTAGGAGCTTAATATCATTGGGTCACTCTCATGATAGATGTTTCTCTCACAGGCTGGGGAGTGGTAATGGAAGGCCGCTCAGCTCAAGGGCTGTGGAGGAGTCATCATCTTTCGTGGCACATAATTGCCTGGAGATGATGGCGGTCTTCAATGCAGTGAAGTTCTTCCTCCCAGACCTGAGAGGTCATCGAGCTGTCTGGACAGACAATGCATCGATGGTTTCTTATATAAATCAACAGGGGGTCTGCGCCGCGCCACTATCTGGCACACCAGATCTCTCCTGTGGTCCCTGGGAAAGATGCTCTCCGTGAGAACAATCTTATTCCAGGGACCTAGAATATAGGAGCAGATGTCCTGTCGAGACAGGGGCTGAGGCCAGGGAATGGAGACTTCACCCCAAAGTGGTGAAGCTCATATGGGGAGATTTATAGCCACGTGGAAGTGGATCTTTCAAGGCCTCAAGATACGACGACTGTCCACTGTGGTTATCCCTTACATCCAGTTCCTCTTGGGCTGGATGCCATGGACAGACATGGCCAGGGCCATGTCTGTATGTTTTTCCCCTATTGTTCTGCTCCCAGGAGTTCTGGACAAAATTCGCCGAAGGGATAAGTCTACTGTTAGTAGCACCTTACTGGCCAATCGGATATGGTTCTTTGGAAATTGTGTCTCTCCTCACGGCTCTCCCTCGGAGATTCTGATCAGGAGAGTCCTTCTATCCCAGGTGAAGGGCTTGATATTTCCCCGCCCAGAAGTATTGAACCTGTGGTTTGGCCCCTGAGGGGGCCCAACTCATAGTATCTGGTCTCTCAATCGAGGTTGTGGAGACCATATTTTACTCCAGAACTCCAGCCACAAGGAAACTATCCTCGAATTTCTGCATTCCATGACCCTGTGGATGGTACAGTTGCGGGTATAACCCTTTGAGGTATCGGTCCTTCGTGGCACTCTGAGGCTGAGGCCTGCAACATGCACTAGGGTTCCTGCTTGGGAGTTGGCCTTTGTGTTGAAGGCTTTATCTGCAGCTCCATTTGAGCCGCTTGATTCTGTCTCAGAAAAATTTCTGACATTGGAAACTGTTTTCCTTGCCATTTCTCCCTAGAGAGTAGGAGACCTTCAGGCCCTATCTGTATCCCCTACGTGCCTTGAGTGTGCACCAGGGATGGTCAAGTGTTCCTTTACCCCACCGGGTTTTATACCTAAGGTTCTGGCCATTCCACGGCCCATAGTGCTGCAAGCTTTCTGTCCTCTGTTCTCAGATCCAGACCAGGAAAAGTTGGATCTTGTGTGTCCAGTGTGAGCACTGACACCTAATATCCACAGGGCTGCCCTGTGGAGGACTTCAGATCAACTGTTTGTTTTGGACCGTGCACAAATAAGGGTCTCCCAAGGGCCCATACAATGGTTAGCAAGTGCATAGCTTGAGACTATGTCACTTGCATATGAGGTCTCTGGTCAGCAGTATCCACTGTCTGTCAGAGCTCACTCTACTAGGAGTATGGCGGCTTCCACAGCCTTGCTGTTGGGGTTTTCCTCAAGGAAGTCTGTGATGTGGTGGCTGATCTCGCCACTCACGTTGTGAGATGATATATCTCGACCTGGACGCAGCTCCAGGCTCATCAGTGCTCGCCTCTTAGTGTGCCACAGTTTCACACGACAGGCATTTTGGAATTATGGCGTTTTGGGATATCGTTCTATAGCGCTCCTTCGGGACGCAGTGCGAAGTTCCTCGAAGGAACGCGTCTCAGGTTATGACTATAACCATGGTTCCTGAGAGAGGGAACGAGACACTGCGTCAGCGTTGCCATACTCCCTGCATCCCTGTGATCGATTTGCTTCGCAATTTAAGCTGAAGCCGGTCTTTCCGGATGTGTATTTATCCTTTCCTGGTCGTGGACGTCACCCACGGTGACGTTCACTCGCCATTGGACTAGTTGACACACGCATCAGACGCATTCACGCTGAGGGCTGCTTCCCATAGCGCTCCCTTCGGGACGCAGTGTCACCGTTCCTCTCTCAGGGAACCATGGTTATAGTCATAACCTGAGACGTTTGGCCACCAATATTGCATTGATTTACAAAAAAAAAAAAAAAAAAAAAATCGCACTGTTTTATTACAATATTTGCAAAAGGAATGTTTGGAAACCTAAAATGGATATTTCTGGCTAGTACACTAAAGCAAAGGCTATTAATAACTATGTTTTTGTGAAATGTTTTTGTTAAAATAAATAAAATAAAATAAAAATAAAAAACAAAACACTTAAAAAATGTTGCCTTTGCATCTAACTGAAATAAATTAAGTATAAATACAAATATTGCTAAAACTGAAATAAAAATGATTTTATTTTATTTATTTATTTTATTATTATAGAAAGCTATATAGAAATATATATAAAAAATGACAAAAGCACATAACAAAATTAAATAAACTAAAATTAAAAATATAAAAATAAAAATATTAATAAAAATATTAAATAGTATATTATAATACTATAATAATATTAATAATACTAAAATAACACTGGTTTGGCCATCAATATTGCATTGATTTACAAAAAAAAAAAAAAAGTTTTATTACAATATTTGCAAAAGGAATGTTCGGAAACCTAAAATGGATATTTCTGATTAGTACACTAAAGCAAAAGCTATTAATAACTATGTTTTTGTGAAGCATTTAATATGCTTAAGATAAATATACAGAAATATACAGAGTGAGATTTTGGGCCAATGAGATGTCAAGATACAAAATAAGTGTTGAATAGGTGATGACATGCAAATGTGGACCATCACGCTAATGAGCTCAACTGTGACCATTTCTGATTGGCCTAACTTAGTGTCTATAAATGGTCTGTGTGGACTGGCGAGGAGATCTGAGAACTGAATGTTAGCGTACAGTATGTCTAAATATAATACATGATATGGCCACTTTAAAGTAACTAAACACTCTACATAATGTAAAATGCTTCTATATGATGTGTTTTGTAATATAGAAACATGTTATTTTTGAGAAGAGTGTCTTTAATGGCAGAGATTTGCAATTCTCCACGGGTGTTTGACCATTTCTAAGTGCTGATCTAACTACTGTTTACAGTGTAATTCTATCACACACACACACTTAACCTCGTCTACACTAACAGCAGTCTGTAGAGTTCAGTAATTGTTTTCAGCTGTTATTAGTAGCCTGTTCTGGTGTAAAGTGTGTAAAAGTCGGATGAAGGCCAGTAACGCGTTCCAGATGTCGTTTTTGAGTGTGTGTGTCTCTGCATGTCTTCATTATTCTTGGTGTGCTGACAGCAAGAGGGAAACTTCACTCGAGACACGCTAAACACGCCAGACGCTAAAGCCCCTCTCTCAGACCGGGTATCTGCCATCTGATCTGTCCATCCTATCCCTCATCGCTCCATCAGCCACACATCCAGCCGTCCGTCTCACGCACATGCTCAGAGTCTCACTGGTTCTCATGCTGTGTCCAGCTCCTAAAAAAAAAATCAAACTACAAGCACCAGAAACTCCCGACCTCTGCGACACCACCATCATAAATCACCACCGCCTCCAGAACAAAATGACCCTAAATACCCCAGAGCTTTCAAAAGAGCGTTTTTATCTCCAGTTTTCTATTCTATTCTATTCGGTCTGTTCACTGAAAAAAAAAGGATTAGGAGTAGGATTTACTTGAAAAAGGCTAGGAAACCATTTCACTCAGTATTTTTATTGTATTTTATTATATTCTTTTTACTTGTTCTGTTCTATTTTATTAAAGGGTTAGTTCACCCAAACATGAAATTTCTGTCATTTATTACTCACCCTCATGTCGTTCCACACCCGTAAGACCTTCGTTCATCTTCGGAACACAAATTAAGATATTTTTGATAAAATCCGATGGCTCAGTGAGGCCTCCATTGCCAGCAATAACACTCCCTTTTTCAATGCCCAGAAAGCTACTAAAAACATTTTTAAAACAGTTCACGTGACTACAGTGGTTCAACCTTAATATTATAAAGCGACGGAAATACTGTTTATGCGCCAAAAATAACAAAATAGCGACTTTATTCCACAATATCTAGTGATGGGTGATTTCAAAACACTGCCTCATGAAGCTTCAAAGCTTAACGAATCTTTTGTTTCGAATCAGTGGTTCAGAGCGCCAAAATCCCATGATTTTCAGTAAACGAGGCTTCGTTACGTCATAAGTGTTTTGAAACTTCAATAGTTCACGTGACTCTGGGAGTTTGATACACGCTCTGAACCACTGATTCGAAACAAAAGATTCGTAAGGCTTCAAAGCTTCATGAAGCAGTGTTTTGAAATCGCCCATCACTGGATATTGTTGAATAAAGTTGTTATTTTTGGTGCACAAATAGTTTATATACTTATACTTCATAATATTAAGGTTGAACCACTGTAGTCACATGAACTGTTTTAAATTTGTTTTTAGTAGCTTTTTGTGCATTGAAAAAGGGAGTGTTATTGCTGGCGATGCAGGCCTCACTGAGCCATCGGATTTTATCAAAAATATCTTAATTTGTGTTCCAAAGATGAACGAACGTCTTACCGGTGTGGAGCGACATGAGGGTGAGTAATTAATGACATAATTTTCATTTTTGAGTGAACTAACCCTTTAAGTTTTACCTCCTGCTTTATCCTATACTTTTTACTATTTCATTCTAATGAAGCTTCGAAGATTTACGAATCTTTTGTTTTGAATCAGTGGTTCGGAGCGTGTATCAAACTGCCAAAGTTGTGTGGACCACTGAAATTTCGAAACACTTATGACGTAACGAAGCCTCATTTACTGAAATCACGTGGCAGTTTGATACACGCTCTGAACCACTGATTCGAAACAAAAGATTCGTAAAGCTTCGAAGCTTCATGAAGCAGTTTTTTGAAATCGTCCATCACTAGATATTGTTGAATAAAGTCGTTATTTTGGGGTTTTTTTGGCGTACAAAAAGTATTCTCGTCACTTCATAACATTAAGGTTGAACCACTGTAGTCATATGAACTGTTTTAAATATGTCTTTAGTAGCTTTCTGGGCATTGAAAAAGGAAATTAACTTGCTGGCAATGGAGGCCTCACTGAGCCATCGGATTTTATCAAAAATATCTTAATTAATGGTATAATTTTCATTTTTGGGTGAACTAACCCTTTAATTTAGCTCTTTTTCTATTCTATTTTACTTTTGGTGTTTTATTTTATTACATACTGATTTCTTTCTACCTTTTGTTCTATTGTGTTCTAACAGAAATTCCTATCAGATCTGAATCAAGGTTGATCTCATCTGTCTGTCAGTGCATGTGTGTCTATGTGGAGTATTTGTGTGTCAGAGTAATAGGTTCACTCTCTAAAGATAGATTGGACTGCATACCTCTCTCTCTCTCTCTCTCTCTGTGTGTGTGTGTGTGTGTGTGTGTGTGTCGAGTGCCTGTGTGACTCCAGTAAACATTCCTGCTGTCCTCCCCAGTCAGCCGAAGAGATGACTTCATCAACACACACACACAGAGACCAAAAATCACACACAACACACACTTAAGTGCCTCTCGCTTTTGTATTTCTTAATAACAGAGAAAACACAGCTTTGAAACAGAACGGGTACTTAGCTGATTATTTTAATTGCTATGAAAGCTGTTTGTCATTTAAGTGTTTTCTCAGAAAGAAATTATCATAGTTTACATTTCACAGTATAATCCACTTACCCGGGTCAGTAAGTGAGAGAGAGAGATCGTCTTACACGCTCATGTCCAGTCTTTCCACACGCTCGGTTCTGTCGCTCAAACACACCACAACAAAAACTCAGATGAGGCTTTGAGTCTAATACATTAACACTTGCTGGTGCCAAAATGAAAGAAAAACACCACTAGCTTTAGGTGGCAACAAGTTCATTCTCAATACAGAAAAATATCTGAAAATATTGCTGGCCTTGAAATTTTCTTAATTCACCCACCACTGGCTGCAGTGTGGCAACAACTATAGATGAATATAGATCATCAGAAAAATAGCTGACTTCTGTCTAATTCATACTTGGTAAAGTGATGTGAAGCTTGTTATTTGTGTCAGAACCTATTCATTTACAAAAACATTAAAAATGCATGTTACAGAAATAAACACTCACCAAGAGCCAAATGAGAGGAAAAACTGACTATGATGAGTAAATATATCTGTGTTACTTTGGAGTCGGCTAGAAACTGTGCAACATTACATGGTTAACATCAAATTCAAATTAATTCCTCCATCTTTTAAAAACTTCACCATTAGAGGGTTTTTTCCCCTCAATAACTCCATGTGGTGACACATATGTAGAATATTCCTTACATAAAGCCACCAAAGCCAAAACATTAGGAAGAAAATCAGACAGTGTCTTCGTCACATTTTTGTGATGGGTTTTACAAAGAAACAGACTGACTCATCCCATCGAAATCATGATGCAGCGAGTGACTCAGTGACCTGTCTGTCACAAAGATGCAAGAAAAAAACAGCTAAATAATCTCACTGCCATATAGGGGCTATTTAGTTTGTTCAAAATGCTATGAACATTACATAAATAAACATAAATGCAAATAGTAAATTTTGAAGGACTTGGCATATGGATCATTGACGAATAAGGTTTTTAAAAGTGTAAAAAAACAATAGAGATATAATTAATTTTGAAGTTTTATTAAGTGTTAACAATGAGATTATGTGGTTTTTATAATCAATTAACACTGCTTTTGTCATTTTTTACAAGATGGACAAAATTTGTCACCAAAAAAGTCATTCGGTTTAACCAAAATTTCGGTTTATCCGAATGATACTTTTGGTTATACCGAATGACGATATTTTCAAACAATGCTAACAGGCTAATATCTAGCTAGCTAGCTAGTTAGCTTGCTAGCTAGCTGGCAAAAGGACAATCAAACATTTTATATTTAATACAAGTTTTTAAAATATTACAACATTTTCCATGTTTTATAGCGGTTGTACCGAATGACCTGATGTTTCGGGACATGCGTATGAGCAAGTGAAAACATGAAATTTTTATTAAAACATGAAATTTTCAAATAGTTAAGAGAGAGTTAATTATTTTGCTTCATGACCATGTAGTCCTGTGCAGGTGTCAGAATAATGTCACATCCTGTCACATGATATTGCCCGCATGACTTGATCCAAAATGGTCCCTTTATATTGGTTACTCCAAATGACATCAATGAAATTCATTTTTCCGGACATTCTTTCTCATAATAAAGCAACGACTTCTACACATAATTTTAATACCATTTTGCACTATGTTAATATATGATGTTATAAAATCATGCCAGAATAAAAAATATATACATTTATTTCATTTTAAGTTATTTTAATCACAAATGAAATGGCTGTATTGGCTTTTGGACGGTTAAACCGAATGACCTTTTGACACTTTAAAAAACTTTTGACACTTTTCACAAAATCTTTAAAATGCATTTATATGTAGCAAAATAAAATCAATAAAAGAGATCTAGTTGTACTACCTTACATACTTTGGATGTCATATCTTTGTTTTTTTATTATTATTAAGACCTTTGGACAAAAAAATGACACTTCACGTCACTGACCCATATATATATATATACAGGTGCTGGTCATATAATTAGAATATCATCAAAAAGTTGATTTATTTCACTAATTCCATTCAAAAAGTGAAACTTGTATATTATATTCATTCATTACACACAGACTGATATATTTCAAATGTTTATTTCTTTTAATTTTGATGATTATAACTGACAACTAAGGAAAATCCCAAATTCAGTATCTCAGAAAATTAGAATATTACTTAAGACCAATACAAAGAAAGGATTTTTAGAAATCTTGGCCAACTGAAAAGTATGAACATGAAAAGTATGAGCATGTACAGCACTCAATACTTAGTTGGGGCTCCTTTTGCCTGAATTACTGCAGCAATGCGGCGTGGCATGGAGTCGATCAGTCTGTGGCACTGCTCAGGTGTTATAAGAGCCCAGGTTGCTCTGATAGTGGCCTTCAGCTCTTCTGCATTGTTGGGTCTGGCATATCGCATCTTCCTCTTCACAATACCCATAGATTTTCTATGGGGTTAAGGTCAGGCGAGTTTGCTGGCCAATTAAGAACAGGGATACCATGGTCCTTAAACCAGGTACTGGTAGCTTTGGCACTGTGTGCAGGTGCCAAGTCCTGTTGGAAAATGAAATCTGCATCTCCATAAAGTTTGTCAGCAGCAGGAAGCATGAAGTGCTCTAAAACTTCCTGGTATACGGCTGCGTTGACCTTGGACCTCAGAAAACACAGTGGACCAACACCAGCAGATGACATGGCACTCCAAACCATCACTGACTGTGGAAACTTTACACTGGACCTCAAGCAACGTGGATTGTGTGCCTCTCCTCTCTTCCTCCAGACTCTGGGACCCTGATTTCCAAAGGAAATGCAAAATTTACTTTCATCAGAGAACATAACTTTGGACCACTCAGCAGCAGTCCAGTCCTTTTTGTCTTTAGCCCAGGCGAGACGCTTCTGACGCTGTCTGTTGTTCAAGAGTGGCTTGACACAAGGAATGCGACAGCTGAAACCCATGTCTTGCATACTTCTGTGCGTAGTGGTTCTTGAAGCACTGACTTCAGCTGCAGTCCACTCTTTGTGAATCTCCCCCACATTTTTGAATGGGTTTTGTTTCACAATCCTCTCCAGGGTGCAGTTATCTCTATTGTTTGTACACTTTTTCTACCACATCTTTTCCTTCCCTTCGCCTCTCTATTAATGTGCTTGGACACAGAGCTCTGTGAACAGCCAGACTCTTTTGCAATGACCTTTTGTGTCTTGCCCTCCTTGTGCAAGTTGCCAATGGTCGTCTTTTGGACAACTGTCAAGTCAGCAGTCTTCTCCATGATTGTGTAGCCTACAGAACTAGACTGAGAGACCATTTAAAGGCCTTTGCAGGTGTTTTGAGTTAATTAGCTGATAAGAGTGTGGCACCAGGTGTCTTCAATATTGAACCTTTTCACAATATTCTAATTTTCTGAGATACTGAATTTGGGATTTTCCTTAGTTGTCAGTTATAATCATCAAAATTAAAAGAAATAAACATTTGAAATATATCAGTCTGTGTGTAATGAATGAATATAATATACAAGTTTCACTTTTTGAATGGAATTAGTGAAATAAATCAACTTTTTGATGATATTCTAATTATATGACCAGCACCTGTATATATATACACTACCAGTCAAAATTTTGGACACGGTAAGATTTTCAATGTTTTTAAAAGAAGTTTCGTCTACTCACCAAGGCTACATTTATTTAATTAAAAATACAGTAAAAACAGTAATATTGTGAAATATTATTACAATTTAAAATAACCGTGTTCTATTTGAAAATATTTTGAAATGTAATTTATTCTTGTGTTGGCAAAGCTGAATTTTTCAGCATCATTACTCCAGTCTTCAGTGTCACATGATCCTTCAGAAATCATTCTAATATGATGATTTGCTGTTCAAGAAACATTTATTGTGTAAAATTGTACAAAATATTTGTGTACAATATTTCTTTTTCAGGATTCTTTGATGAATAGAAAGTTCAAAAGAACAGCATTTATCTGAAATACAAAGCTTTTGTAACGTTCAAAAGTTTGAGGTCAGTAAGAATTTTTATTTTTATTTTTTTGAAAAGAAATTAAAGAAATTAATTATTTTTTTCAGCAAGGATGCATTAAATCGATCAAAAGTGACAGTAAAGACATTTATAATGTTACAAAAGATTATATTTCAAATAAATGCTGTTCTTTTGATCTTTCTATTCATCAAAGAATCCTAAAAGAGAAATATTGCACACAAATATTTTGTACAATTGTACACAATAAATGTTTCTTGAGCATCAAATAATTATATTTATATATATATATAAAATACATTTTTTAAGAAATTAATACTTTTTTTCAGCAATGATGCATTAAATTGATCAAAAGTGACAGTAAAGACATTTATAATGTTACAAAAGATTTCTATTTAAAATAAATCCTGTTCTTTTGAACTTTCTTTTTATCAAAGAATCAATAATATATCACAGTTTCTACAAAAATATTAAGCACCACAACTGTTTTCAACATTTCAAAATAAGAAATGTTTCTTGAGCAGCAAATCATCATATTAGAATGATTCCTGAAGGATCATGTGACACTGAAGTAATGATGCTGAAAATTCAGCTTTGATCACAGGAAAAAATATACATTTTAAAATATATTCCAATAAAAAAACAGTTATTTAAAACTGTAAAAATATTTCAGAATATTACTGTTTTTACTGTATTTTTGTTCAAATAAATGCAGTCTTGGGGAGCAGAAGAGACTTCTTTCAAAAACATTTAAAAATCATACAAACCCCTAACTTTTGAACGATATTGTAGATGTTCAAAAATCTCAAAAAGCACAATCTTGATCCATCCTTACAGTAAAATTTCACATCTCTCTCCCTCTCACCTCACCTCAGCCTCAGGAAAACAGATTCACTTGTCTTCACTGAGCTGTGGCTATTCACCCGTGAATCAATTAATGAAACTACAGGGAACTAATTACCACATATTAAGATGTATAGTGTGCTACACTGAGTTCTGCTTCCCGCTGATACCAGCAATACAGTTTAAAGTTCAAAGTGCTATTTTTGTTTCCCGTGAGATCTGTTTCAAGCAGCCCGCACAAATGAGATCTCTTTAAAAAGAGCTCAATGAAGTCTCAAACTGTGTCTGCAATCGAAAGCCAGAGATCTCAATATGAACTCAGACATTCATCAAATGCTCCCAAGACCAAATCATCTGAGCAGCTCCACACTCATTTTACAGCTCTACACTCTTACCTTATGACAACTATTGACTTGCATTTTATATGAAAAACTATAATAAAACATAACTCCATTAAGTCTCTGACATCTAGTAACATCTGAGCAATAAAATGTTCCTCTTGGACTCTGATACTAAAAAAATCTGCAGATAAAATGATTCATTACGCTCGAGCCAGATCTCTGACAGAGACGTTCACTCGGTGTACTTGAGAAGCGCGCTGAAAAGCGTGTGCGTTAACCCAAGTTACGTGCCAAATTCTCCATTAGCCCTTTTCAAAAGTAGTCGATGACAATCTCTCATCTCTTAATTAGCATAAATCTCACTTCCCTAATTTCCCGCTGATGTCATTGGCTGCATAATTAAAGTGCTACGCATTTGTGGTTGAAGAAACAGACGATGTTTCAGACTTGGAAGAGGTCAGAAAAACATCAGGCAACTGTGTTAATTAGGCATGCAGTGAAATTTGGACAGATACTGATAGCTGATCATTATCATGGCGAGTAACTGAACGGCTATGAAGTAGTTTCAGGTCTTGATTACATAATGTCACTTGGCCAAAATTATGTCTTTTTATTTCATTATTTCTTACAAAAGTCAGTTTTTTCAGTTTTCTTACAAATCAAACATCAAAACATTTAATGTCCAATAAACAGACTGTAACCTGTTTACTGCATGAAATGTAGAAAATAAACACTGATAATGTCTGCTTCCAAACAGGGTTCCCACTATGAATTTTGAACAATGAATTTCCAGGACTTTCCTGTGATTTTTTTTAAAAATAATTTGTGATTACTGGAAGAGGATTTCTACAAAATCATTTTATAAGAAAATTCATATACAAAGAGCATTTTATAGCTGCTGAGTTTTTATTTACTATATAAACTTCACTACCTCTTTAAGAATTTCCAAGATATTCCCAGAACTCCATGACTTTGGGAGCCATGAGGTCCCCGGCTAAAAATTTTGATTTTTGATCATTTCTTTTCTGGTGAAAGACATACATAAATGAGGAAGAAAGCCAAAATATTAAAGGTCATATATGAATATTTACTAAGTAATCCAATATTTTGTAGAGGGGAGTGAAAATAACATTTTTACCTGAGATTTGAAGCCAAATTAGAGTGTTGTAAAATGACTTTAGAAAGATGGCAGCATCATTATTTTATTTTTACACAGATTGGTAGGTCTGTTAGTAAAATCGGTTGACTTTAGCAATCTTCATGTTTCAGATATGCCAACAGTGACAGTTCAAAAAAATTTTCACCAAAGTTTGCATGCTTGTAACTCAAGAAGTATTATAGATCTCTTAATATACTTTTATATTTTGCTTTTTAATAAACTTCTTTTTGTATATTAATTTTAAAGGCCCTATAAAATAAAATAAGATAACCCAGGATCCCATTTACCTGGGGTTTAGAATTACCCAGGATTACCTATTTCAAGTGTGAGAGCTCTTAAATATTTCAAAGTTTGAGGTATTATCAGTGATTTCGCCAAATATGCCCCTTAGTGGTAGATACTACTCAATCTGACTATGCTTCACATGTTATAACAACAGGAAATTGTAATAAATAAATAATCCAGGTAAGGCAAATCTTGGTTTATTGATGTGAATGCAATTTATGGTGAGAGCAAGCACACTTTCCTAGGAGGCATGAAACTTGTTTCAAATATGAAGTTGATACTGCCTATTTGAACTCTTGCTAGCTTCAGAAGCTGTTAAAATGAACATAGGATATTATGAATGAACAATATAGGATATTAGGAACAGTTAATGTGCCTCAACTTGACCAATTCAGTGTATTTTTGGCACTCAGATGTATCAGCTGTGTGCAAAGTAACCCACATTTGATTTTTGACCAACATTTAACAATTTATTCTTGAAGCCATATTGAGATCTCAATATTTCTGGAATTAAACCAAATAGGTCCTTCAAAATGAGGATACCAAAAGAAACGTTTGTTAAGAACCCAAATCTAAAAGGATATTTAGATATCTTTAATACTTCTTGTTGTGATCTTCTAAACCCTCATCTACAGACAGACAATCTCATAATAACAGCCTGGAGAGTTTTCCAGATATCCAATGGATTTGAGTTGAAGCTCAGATCTCCATGTGTAAATAAACATCTCTTATCAGTCCCCACACCATTCAAGAATAATCACCACAAGTGAGAAAGAATATACTTTATATAGTACAACAAAAGTGCATGTGCATTTAAATGATCTGTTTATAAAAAACAAAATGCTTCAATGCACTCAAAGACGCAGGGGCTTAATTTAGTTTATGCTAATTTAATTAGGAGATTGCATAAACATCTCAATTAGTCCATGACAACATGCATTTAAAAATATATGCACATCTATCTATCTATCTATGGTTCTATCCATCTGTCTTTCTATTAATGGAAATCCTGTCACATATCACAGAACTCTGTAACAGGGTCAAAGATTGATTTTTGTTCAAAAAAAAAAGAAAGGGAAAGAAAAAAAACAACAGGGATCTACAGATTTCTTTGGCTGTTTTCTGTCTCTTTTAAAAAGCTCCTTGTGCGTAGATGACATTTTAAAAAGACAAAGACATCAGAAAGAGTCAGGATGCTTTTGAGAAGTTCAAAGTCCAAACAACTCCTTTTTTTCTCACTTTCTCTATCTTCAGCGCCGCCACCAAACACACCCCTAGAGAGACAGACCAAGAGAAAGAGAGAGACAATGTGTGCAGATCACATGAAGACAATCTCTGTTTCCCGCTGAGAATTTCTGAAACCTCAAACAAGTCTCTACTCGAGCACCTGCTGCTGTTAATGAGACAACTACCGCACTGCATCTCTCCTTTAACAATTCCCATCATATCGGTCACGCTCGGCCAATGAGAAACACCCGCCTGAAGTTCAGAACCAATCACACAATCGATAGGAAATACAACAGATATCATTCACAACCTCATCAAGTATCAGGTTAAATCAAGTTCTGACATGCACCAAACATGCAAGAAGTGCGCAAATCGTGCGAGGGTTTTCTCTGTGCAGCATCTGTGGAGTTTGATAGTTCAGCAGGGATGAATTTTCATTCAGTCAAAGTGATACGATCATCTCAACCTGAATTTGAAATGTGAAGCAGAACTAGGAACGGACAGGAAAAAGACAGCAGATAAGCTTGACCAAAGAGCTCCAACCAGGCTAATAGTGGAGTGTTACCGTATGTTTGCATCTGCTTCAGTTCCCCAAAAACACAGAGCTGTGCAAACACAGACCTGGAGGATTGGATCACAATCCGGATGTTTTTACAGGCCCCATGAAATCAAAATGGGAGTTTTGTGGCTTTTAGTCCATGTCTATCAATATACTAGTATACTCTTAAAAGTTGACACCTTTTAGCAGATATATGCATTAAAAATTTACAGTCTTTCTCTTCTGGGAAATGGGTTACAATATGTTCAGAATGGAATACTAGCATACTACTTACTGAATACTGCGCAGTACACACTTTACACTGGCTATGGTTGTAATGTAGGGCTCACGATTGCATTTTTAATAAAAATTGGATTCAAAATGTGCTAAAAATAATTCCAGGTTTGCTGTGCTTGTTTGTAGGGCCACACAATTTGCCCCAAATTTTGGGATTATATATCAATATGGTTATAAAATAATAATAGCTTATAATAATACTCTTCTGTATCTGACATATAAAGATTCAGTATGGCATAAATAGTAAGTGTAGTATGCTAGTATGAATTCAGCTTATCTATACAGAAAAATCACATACTGTACACAGTATAAGCTACTGTTCAAAAGTTTGAGGTCAGTACGATTTTCAGTGTCTTTGAAAGAAGTTTCGTCTGCTCACCAAGGCTGCATTTATTTGATCAAAAATACAGCAAAAACAGTAATATTGTGAAATATTACTACAATTTAAAATAACTCTTTTCTATTTGACTATAATGTAAAATGTAATTTATTCCTGTGATCAAAGCTGAATTTTCAGCATCATTACTCCAGTCTTCAGTGTCACATGATCCTTCAGAAATCATTCTAATATGATGATTTGCTGCTCAAAAAACATTTCTGATTTTTATACGAATAATAATATAATTATATATTAAAACACACATCCAGAACAACATAAATTGTCTCTAAATTATTCTTCATTTAAAAAACTGTCACTAAAACATTAAAGTTAAAACAAACACTGGGAAAAAATCTAGATAAGCTAAGCAGTTATTTTAGTATTATTTATATTTTTATATTTTAATTTTAGTTTAATTATTAGTCATTTTGTTATATGCTTTTGATCATTTTTATTAGTTTTTTTATTTCTATTTCGCTTTTATTTTTTTTGTAATTATAGTAAATCAAAATAAATTTATTTTAACTTTTAATTTTTTCATCTAATATTTATATTTGATTTCAGCTTTATGTCAATTAACAAAAATAATTTTTAATTGTTTTAGTTCATGACAACAATACTTGAACTAATGAACCCCAATAGTCAATAATAATAATTAACACAATTTTTTAGGTAATTAGATCATAATCAGTCATAGTGAAGTCTTCGGACACTTGTTTAAAGGGCTGACAGGGAAGAGGAAAAATAGTTGAATAAAGTCGTTATTTTTGTTTAGTTTTTGTGTACAATAAGTATTCTCGTCACTTCATAACATCAAGGTTGAACCACTGTAGTCACGTTGACTATTTTAACGATGTCTTTACTACTTCTCTGGACCTTGAATGTGGTAATTTTGTTTCTTTCAATGTAAGATAAAAAAAACCTCTCGGATTTCATCAAACATATCTTAATTTGTGTTCCGAAGATGAAAAAAGGTCATGCGGTTTCGGAACGACATGAGGGTGAGTAAATCATGACAGAAATTTCATTTTTGGGTAAACTAACCGTTTAATATATAGTGTATCAATGTTCATATATAAGATACTAATGCCCTAAAAACTTCTTGAGTAATTAGGCCACAATGACGCACACTTAAAACACAAGCTAAAGCAGATACAGGGACACTGTTCCCGCCTCTATGCAGCTGAGGCTGCTGTGATTGGCTGATGAAGTTGTCAGTCTCTTGAAGTGCTCAGGTAATATACGGCACTGGTCGCAGATGTTAGTCCTTTAGCTGAAGGGCATCATTTTTTATGCACTATAATTATTCGCGCACAGAAAAACGTGACACGAACAGAGTGCAGCTTCTGCCGAGGAGCATTTTTACATTTATCATCCATGCTAAGAATAGCATCCCCAACACAGCAGAATCACAACACTAATGCTGACTACTGCGAACGTCCATGATCAAAGGCCTGGGAAACATGCACATCATGTAAATATGCATCTCCGTTGGCCCCGTTTTTCCCTGCAGAACTTAGTCTCGTCCGTACAGAAGTTGCGTTTCACAAGGCCGTCTCTCAATCCTACTGTGAAGCACACAATGCTGTTATTGTGCAAGTGAACCCGCTGTGTGTTGCTGTGTGTGACGGACCGTCTGTGCTGAGCTATTTGTGTGTGTGAGAGCTCAGAGGTGATATATAACCATCATAATCGCAGTCATTACAGGCTCTGATGAGAACACTGCCTGAAGAGGACTGAAAGAGAGATAGAGAGACAGTTTAAATACATTCAACATGATACCCACACAGACTAGGGCTGCACGATAATGGTTAAACTGATATTCACAAATATCTTGCTCAAAAAATTATAATCACGATTATTAATCATCATTATGTTCATTTTATATTTCATCAGAATTATTGCACTTTCACGTTTCCTACGTGAATTTGCATGGCTTATTTCATCTAGTTCCTAATGTATTATATTATCATATAAATTAACACACTCTCTACATTATGAAAACTGGTGCAAAAAAAGAAGCTTCTAAACAAGTGAAATTCTTAATATTAAAGTGCCCCCATTATGCTATTTTTAGAGGTCTCCTAGTAGGTTTACATGCATCCAAGGTCAAAAAACACTTTACATTTGTCATAATATGCATCACCTCTTTTCTCTGAAATGGCTTGTTCGAAGATTATGCCTCTCTAAAACAGCCTACTCTGCTCTGATTGGTCAGATGACCCAGTCTGCTGTGATTGGTCAACTGCTTACAGCACATGTTGGAAACCAAACGCTCATTATCATATCTGAATTTCAACTCCAGAAGATTCTTCATCACTTGATACACAGTTATACGAACAGTAATGCTGGAATCAGTTTTACCGTATCAATTCCAGCGTGAGTCCTCATCCTTTGGAAGTTTTTTGGATTTGCTTTGGCGGCACAGAAAACAGCGTCTTCTCCACATGTTGACAACACAAACCAAACTCTTCTAGGACTCAGCAACGACTACAGTGTTTGAGGGCGGGGCAAATTAGATTTGTTTCATACTTGAAAAAAAGATCCTGAAGTTCTTGAGGATTTTGGAAGAGAATTTTTGGCACAGAAATACTCCGTCATACGTCCAACTCGTGTTTTGAAACTTTGGCCATGTTTAGCATGAGAATCCAACTCTTTAACAGTGTAAATAAGTCAGAATGCATGAAATAGCATTAGACCCCCCCTTTAAAAAATCGGTACTGGTAGGTTTCTGCGGGAAATTCGAATATGCAGCCGTTCGAATACTACTCTACTATATAGTACATGAAAAACAGTATGCGAACAGAGTAGTATGTCCGAATTCATAGTATTCGAAAAACGTAGGCGAAAAGTACCCGGATGACTTACTACTTCCGGTGAGATTCTGAAGTGTGCATACGATGGACACTTTACTATCCCATGAGGCCACGGGAGAAGATTTGTGAATGGAGTTGAAGGGACGTAACTGACGCTGCTAGGTCATGTGACGGTAAAAACATAGTGGATGTAGTACGTCCGAATTCATTCATACTACAAGCATTCGTACTATATTGAACGTACTTTTTCAACGGTCGTGAAGTAAATTTAAATTCAAATGTAGTACCTACTCTACAGTACGCGATTTCAGGCGCAGCCATAGTCACACAATGCTGATGTTGTTAACATTAACAATTTGAGAACAAAGTATAACAGTAATAATAATTTGCACGGTTTGACACGATCCGAGCTAAGCAATCGTTAGATTTAATCACCATTGGCAGTGCGATTTATGCTTTTTTCTCAGTTGGTCAGAACAAAAGTGGCAGATTTGTCACTTACTTGTTCAGATGACATTTTCCGGTGAAAATTCTTATTTTGGTCATTATTACTTCCAAGATGTAGAATCTGTGATTCCAAAGTACAGCATCCACACCGATGTGGTGACTGACAGCAAACTTCAGATTCATCCGTGCTGAGGAGTTGTGCCGATCAACAACCCACGTAAAGATGATAATTCCGCAAATAACTGCAATTGCATGTTTCAAACAGAGATGGCAACAAAGAGGAAAAACTTACAGACTGCAGCTTCAAGATAAACTTCAATAGCAATAAATAGTTATTGTTTATAAGTTTGATAAATTTAGGGGAATCAGTTCAGACTGTCTATTCTAATATATTAATTCTCGAATTCAAAGACTTGCTTGCGTCATCACTCAAAAATGTCCTTGCATTATTCATATATTAAAATGTTTTATAAAAAACATACATAAATATTGCTGTTTATCATTATATTGGTGCATATAAATTAATACATATTTCTTAATGTAAATTTATTGAAAAACCTTGAATAAAAAACAGTGTGAACTAAATTTTACTGCATTTTTACTTCTCACATTAAACATTTTGACTTTTAATTTTGTAGCTTAATTATCTACAGTACAGTATTGTTGGTGTTAACTAAAATAAAATCTTATTTCATTTCAGTTAGTTGCCATTTCTGTAAAGTTGACTTGACATACTAAAACTAAAACTATTCAAAATATTAATAATAGTATAAAAATAATAGTAAAATGAATATTCTATAGCCGTTTTGTTGAAGAATTACACTATTTTAAGCAGTTGCAGAGGAAATACACAAATATCAAGATTATAATGAATATTGTCAAAATACTGTCAAATATCAAGAAATATCTGTTTTAGCAACAATTCCCAGCACTAACTAGTAACCTAGTGAAATCGCCCTCCTTTGACACAATGTGCAACTCTTTTCATGTGGAGGTCAAAGCAGCAGATGATGCTTGTGTTGAGAGGCACGTTAAAGCCCTGATGTGAGTCATGTGAAAAGGCCTTTAGATGTTCACAAACACACACACATACACACATTATCTCTGACAGTCTTTGTGTGCATGACGAAACAGTTGCGTTACATTCATCCAATTAAAAGGAACAAAGAAGACAAAGAACAGCATAAAACAAAAGACCTTGCGTGCCGCTCACGCACTCTTCTGCATTCAGCACGACTCTTCAAACAGATCACGCTCGCATTAAAAACATGCATTGCTTCAACAGTGAGTGCACGGATACATTCGTGCCCTGAGGTCAGCAGGTTAATGTCAGCAACGTTGATCTCCTATTGGCTGCAAGCCCTCGCTGCAAAGGATCATGGGACTTTTCCCTGAAGCAATGGCACTCTCTTTATATTTCTCTTCTTCATCTCCTAATAAATTACGAATGACGATACCCAGCTGGCATTAGTGTAAACTGTATGTATGAATATCAACAGCCAAATTTTACCACAAATGTTAAAATCAACTAGATTTAACTGCAAAATGAGTGGTGATCGCCCATGCAAAACTTGCCACCATGATGCAAGTGCGTTATGGGTTGTTGCCAGTACAAATTACAAGCCAAAGTTTAATACTTCGAGTCAGGGGTTTGTTTTGCCTTAGCAAACACCACCAATGAATGTCCACTTCAATCACAGAAAACAGCCCATCTACAGTCTCTACAGACGCGTGTGGGCAGCTGTGCTTGGAGAAAACATTAAACCGATTCTACAGAACACTATTCACAGAACACACTAGAAGTCACTATTCACGACGGACAGTGAGGTTAAGAACTGCGCGTGAACTCTCGGCCTGTCTCGACGATCCTCTCTTACACATTTTTGTCACTCCTAACACAAAAACACACACATTCACGGGTCGATGTGTGAAAAGTGTGAGCGCTGTGTGAAAAATGAGGCTGACCTGCTGAACTATACTAGACAAATCCAGCATCATTCCCGGGATCACAGCTAAACTGGGTTATTTCACTGTTTGTGTACGTGCTGGAGACAATGTGAATGTTTCTCACTAAAGTCAACACAGTTTACAACACAGTTGCAACCAATTATATATTAGTGCTGTCACAATTAACGTGTTAGCGCATGCAATTTTTTCAGTTTAACGCGTTCAAATTATTTAACGCAATTAACGCAGCATCCGTTTTTTCCTGTCATCCTTTAGCTAGTGTTACATTATATGATCACGCTCTTATTTATGCAAATGCTTTTAAACCATTCAAGTGCGACAAGACACAAAAGAGAACTCGGTGCGGTACTTGCGCGCTGTCTGTGAATCTCCTGTCGATGTGACAGACACACGACTCGTGCGCACAGAAAGCCGCTTCAGACAGCGCACCGGTGTTCTGACAAATAATGCTACATGTACCTATTAGATTGTGCTACCAACACTATATTTGCATTGTTTTAAGGGTAAGTTTAGGGTAGTGGTAAGTAAGGATGTTAATAAAGTAAAAAATTCTTGCTGACAAATGGGCAAAACCTAGGATAGTGGCAAAGTTTAAAAATGTAAAATTACAAGTAATTAGCATTTGGGGTAAAAGTAATTAGTCTTTAATATGGCATAAATAGATTTTTGTTGTAAATATCCCTGATAAAATTGTTACACTGAATGACATTTTAGTGGGTGTCTTCTGTAAATCATGGTAAAAATGCATATTTAATTTTCGCTCAGAAAAAAACAAAACAAAAAACATATTAAACAGGACCCATTCACTTATTGTTTTGATGCTTGAAAGCCCTCTCGTCTTTGACCCATATATATATATATATATATATATATATATATATACACTACCAGTCAAAAGTTTGGACACGGTGAGATTTTTAATGTTTTTAAAAGAAGTTTCGTCTGCTCACTAAGGCTGCATTTATTTAATTAAAAATACAGTAAAAACAGTAATATTGTGAAATATTATTACAATTTAAAATAAATGTTTTCTGTTTGAATATATTTTATAAAGTAATTTATTCCTGTGATGCCAAAGCTGAATTTTCAGCATCATTACTCCAGTCTTCAGTGTCACATGATCCTTCAGAAATCATTCTAATATGCTGATTTGCTGCTCAAGAAACATTTATTATTATTATCAATGTTGAAAACAGTTGTGTACTTTTTTTTTTTTCAGGATTCCTTGATGAATAGAAAGTTAAATCGATCAAAAGTGACAGTAAAGACATTTATAATGTTACAAAAGATTATATTTCAAATAAATGCTGTTCTTTTGAACTTTCTATTCATCAAAGAATCCTGAAAAAAAAATATTGTACACAAATATTTTGTACAATTGTACACAATAAATGTTTCTTGAGCAGCAGATCAGCATATTAGAATGAATTCTGAAGGATCATGTGACACTGAAGACTGGAGTAATGATGCTGAAAATTCAGCTTTGATCACAGGAATAAATTACATTATAAAATATATTCAAATAGAAAACAGTTATTTTAAATTGTAATAATATTTCACAATATCACTGTTTTTACTGTATTTTTAATTAAATAAATGCAGCCTTGGTGAGCAGACCAAACTTCTTCTAAAAACATTAAAAATCTTACCGTGTCCAAACTTTTGACTGGTAGTGTGTATTATATATATATATCAGCACAACTGTCTTAAGCATTGATAAAAATAAGAAATGTTTCTTGAGCAGTAAATCAGCATATTAGAATGATTTCTGAAGGATCATGTGACACTGAAGACTGGAGTAATGACGCTGAAAATTCAGCTTTGATCACAGGAATAAATTACATTTTTAAATATATTCAATATATTCTTTTACAAGGTAATAATATTTCACAATATTACTGTTTTTACTGTATTTTTGATCAAATAAATGTAGCCTTGGTGAACAGAAGAGACTTCTTTCAAAAAACAAACAAACAAAACAATTGTACCTACCCCAAACTTTTGAACAATATAAGTATAAAATTGAGGACGGGACTTCATTTTATATATCACGAACCGAATGGATCATGAGAACAGGTGCTACACAGGAGCTGAACAGGAGGAGTAGAAAAACAAGAGGGTTTGATGTTGTCAGCAGAAGTGGGAAGTAGTTTTACAAGGCAATTTATTCATTTAATGTAATTTAACCAATGAATCACTAGCAATAACACATATATTAAGAAAATAAATAATAGTCCATTTGGATTTTATGCTGACTTAAAGAGTGTACCACCAGATGCCTGATTTTCTTTCTTAAATCACACTTTCCCGTCTCTCTCTCTCTCTCTCTGTCCTGCTGTTTGTTTGACACACAACACAAACTCGGCGGCAAGAGAGACGGCTTTAGCTAATGGCTTTTTAATGGGCTGCTGGGTTTCTTGTGTCTCCGAGCTGATGGCCACCACTTACCCTAAGCACACAAACACACTCACACGCGGCATACAAACGGAGTCATTCCCACTTTGTCTTGTCTCCTTAAAGTGACTTAGAAACCTCACTCCACTAACGACGTCCTGCTCTTCAGCAGACTGGAGTCACATATGAACTCTGATTCCATTACGGACTCATAAAACACTCTGTGAAGAACGAGACACAAGACAGATGCTCTCTAATTTCATAACTCGACATTATAGCACGCATTCACACAGATGGAAATGGGAAAATGCCTTGCATTGTTATAATAGAGTGATGAATACTAAATTTAGGACAGAACTTCCTGTAAATCCTGGAGCAAGAGCAAATTGCATTATCTCATACATGAAACTATAAAAAGAAAGATCAAATGCTGAGAAAAAATACATTTTAGAGGAAACTCATGTCATTAGAGAAACATACAACATACAAAGTCTACTTTGCTCTTTTCCATACAATGGAAGTGTATAGTGATTTATGCTGTCAAACTCTAAAAAACTCTAAAAGTAGTTCATATGACTCATGCACTATATGCCAAGTCATATGATAGATTTGTGTGGTAAACAGACCAAAATTGAAGTTGTTGTTCAATGAAATCTCGTCCTCTACCGCAGCTCTCAAATTTCATGTGTGCTTGTTTGTGCCTATTCAAACTTGGCATTTGTAAAGGATGGCACTTGGCAGATGCATTGTGTGAAAGTCATAAGGGTTTGGAATGACATGAGGGTGAGTAAATGATGGCAGAATATTCATTTTTGAGTGCAGTAAACAATTTTGACTGCCAATAAATAAATAAATAAATAAAAATGCTAGGCTATTAGCAAAGAAGTCAATTCAGCACAACATAATACTTTCAACAAACATGTAAATTATTGTTATAGCCTACTACTATACATTTAAAAATATTATCTGGCTATATATAGCCTATTAAATGGAAAACTAAGGCTGGTTGTCAATCGCTGAGATAAACTGGAGTGTTTCAGTGGAATATGCAATAACAAAATTCCATTCATGTTTCATAAATAACCTATCCAGCGGGAGAGACAATGAAATAATGTATTTACCGAACAAGCTTTGCAGAAACAACATTTTAGTAACTACAAAAGTCACATTACGTGTTAAAGTAAATGCTCGCGAAATCGCTGTCACGTGAGGTCACAATATTCTAGCGCTTTCCATCGGAAAATACGCCTATATGTCGTGAAAAACTTAAGTAGCCTGCTGTCAATAACTATACATAGATATTTTAGAGATCACAAATATTTTACAAATCATTTTTTATAAATGCATTTCAAATTAAGTCTGTCTGTGCTAGAGAGTGCGCCCCAACAGCTGACAGAAAATGTCAACAAATAGGCTAAAAGTCCATGAAAAATTCGCGCACTGCATGAAACTAAATTATTTAATAATAATAATCTATCCAAAACTCTTTTTTTGACACCATAAACCCTAATAAACCCAGAAAATATTAGATTATGTAGCCTATTAAGTGATCAGTAGCCTAGAGGCTACTTTAAAATGTGCTAAAAGGGTGTTTTCACAGTGATGCCATTTAGAACCATTTTGAGTTCCATAAAGAACCTTTCAGTGATCATTTCTTAAAAGAAACATTTTTTTTTCTTTTGAATAACATTTTAATAATCTTAAGAACCCTTATCCACTCAAATGAACCTTTAGTGCAACGCAAAGGTCTTATGGATGTCAAAGGCTCTTCATGGAACCATAAATGGCAATTAAAAAACTTTATTTTTGAGAGTCTTTTAGGCTACCCCTATAGCCTAGCTGTGGCTTTGCGGTCTCAAATTCCAAACCAGATCTCAATTTCAAAGTACTGACTGTTTTGCATAAAAAATTGCCAACACATGCACAAAAAATAGCGGAGAAAAAAAAAGAGAAATAAAATAATAAAAGAGAAATAACGTTCCGATGATGTGAATAAAATAAATATTACAATATATAATGTAAAAAAAAAAAAAAAAAAGGAAAGAAAGAAAAAAAGCAAGACATGAAAATGCGAATAACATGAATTGGTTATCTTACCTTGCCCGTGAACTATTTGAAGCAGAACCCACAGAAAGAGAAGCACTAATCCCAATCCAAATCTCTGTCGTCCGTTTTCCCCCATGACTTTGGAGTTTGGAAAACTCCTCAGCGCGGAATATTCGTTCCCTCGTCGGTTTGGTTCAGCCTTGACAAAGGAGCTGCTGTGGTGGTAGCTAAACGGAGGACCGACGCAGTTACGCGTCTCAAGTTCAGCGTGTGTTCCTCACGGAGAGATCAGGAGAAGGTCCCGGGACTGGAGGATTGGAGCGGTAACGGAGGTGAGGAGCGATGCGCCGCCGCCCTCTAGCTCTCATCTACGCGCGCTCTCCACAGACGCGCTCACACTCCTCTGCATGAGTTGGTCATTAGTTCAGACCGCGCACTCATTCACTGAAAGATGATGTGTTTGTGCTGCTTCTCTCTCTGGATGTGTTCAGAGGAGCTGGAGATCGGGGTTTCGGGTTCCAGCATCCAGCTGCATGCATGTGCGCTCGGCGCTCGCCGAATATGAGCAGCGTGAGTCCCGTTTCTCGGTTTAACCCGCATCCAGCTGCCCGCCTCTGCCCTCCACCGGCTACTGCGAACACTAGGACCGGATTCACCGACGGATCTTCTGTTGAAATACACCTGATCTGACACTAAACATGATTTTCTTTTGCTACAGCTTAATGTTGTCAGGTTTAGTTAGTCATGTTAAATAATATTTCTCAATAATAAAACAAGTTCATTTAGATGTTACCACATGGAGTAGATTTTAGACAGTATATTCAATTTCAGTTTTTTAAGTACACTCTTAAAAATAAAAGTTCTTTATTGGCCACTAAAGGTCCATGACATCCATGGAACATTTCCATTGCACAACAGGTTCTTTATAATGGAAAAAAAGGTTCTTTAGATTATTAAAATGTTCTTTACAATAAGAAAAAAAAAAAAAAAGGTTCTGTTCAATTAAAGCTTTTTTGGTGAACTGAAAATGGTTCTTCTATGTCATTGCTGCAAAAACCTTTTGGAAGAGTCGTGTTAAGAGTTTACATTACTAAAGAATTTTAATTTAAGCCTTTCAGCAGCGTTCAAACCATAATCAAAAGTTATTTTACAAGTCAAGGGCCGTTTACTACATACAGCAAGCAGACATCATTTTCATTGACAGCTTTCTGGTGATTGGACACGAGTGACAGCGATAAAAACCTGCAATACATTTAGTCATTTAGCAGATGTTTTTATCCATAGCAACTTGAAAATTAAGAACTTAAGCAATTTATTATAACAGGTATAAATACTTGCAGTAGTGCAAAGGCCAAGTTTCAAGATTAAGCTAGTCCAGAAATCAATTTATTTATAAAAAAGTGTGATGTGGTTTTGGTTTAAGTGCTCACATAAGTCTGTGTCTTCAGCTGTTTCTTGAAGGATGCGATGGTCTCAGCAGATCAGGTGGAGATTGGAGGCTTGTTCTACCAACGGGAAATAGAGAGAGTGAAGGTTTTGGAAACTGATTTGATGGAATCACGATTATGATGGAAGCACTATGTCCCACTCGCTCACTGATCGTAGAAGACGGGAAGGATCATACACGTGTAGGAGTCTGTTGAGTTAGAAGGTTGTTGTTCATGAACTTTATTTTCAAAGCCTTGAATTTGATGCAAACGGCTTTAAATAATTTTTTAAAGAAATTTAAGAAATATGCTCAGACCTCAAACAAGGTACATGAAACATGACTAAGAGTAACAAATCAACTCACTGATCATTTGAAAGGATTAGTTAACTTCAGAATTCAAATTTCCTGATAATTTACTCACCTCCATGTCATCCAAGATGTTTATGTCTTTTTTTCAGTCGAAAAGAAATGAAGATTTTTGAGGAAACATTCCAGGATTTTTCTCCATATAGTGGACTTCAACAATTACCAATGGGTTGATTACTGTTCCAGTGCAGCTTCAAAGGCCTCTACACGATCCCAGACGAGGAATAAGGGTCTTATCTAGAGAAACGATAATTTTCTAAAAAATAAAAAAAATTTGTATACTTTTTAAGCACAAATGCTCGTCTAGCTATGAGATGCACCACGCATTACACAATCACGTTAGAAAGGTCACGCGTGACGTAGGCAGAAGTACCGTTCCAGTGTCTACAACGCGAACGTGCAAAGACTAAGTCAAACACCCTAAAAGGTAAAACAACGATGTCGGACGATTATGAAGTTGGAGGAGAAAATGAGAAGGAGTTTTTCGCCCTACCGCAATACTTCTGCCTACGTCACGTGTGACCCTTCCAGAGCAGAGCAGTGCAAGACAATCATTTGTGGTTAAAAAGTATATAAAATTTATTTGTTTTTTAGAAAATGACAGATCATTTCTCTAGACAAGACCCTTATTCCTCATCTGGGATCATGTAGAGCCCTTTGAAGCTGCACTGAAACTGCAATTTAGACCTTCAACCCGTTGAACCCCAGTGAAGTCCACTATATGGAGAAAAATCCTGGAATGTTTTCCTCAAAAACCTTAATTTCTCTTCGACTGAAGAAAGAAAGACAAACATCTTATGATATGGGGGTGAGTAAATTATCAGAAAATTTTAATTCTGAAGTGAACTAATCCTTTAAGTAAAAAAAACAAAAACAAAAACAAAAAAACTATATGACAACAAAATCAACTCAAAAGTGTAAATAAAACTGGTCAAATGCAACTATATTAAATGATTCATACCCTAGTGCATGCTAGGAAGGAACAGGGCGAATGGGACTGAATCACAAAACTATTTTTTCTTCGGTCTAGGCCTATTTGAACTAAAAAAAAATGCATAAATTCAATACCTGCTGCGATTGTTGGTTTGACTTTATTTAAACATCAGAGTATATTGCAGCAGAAAGAACTGCATTAACATGCATTACTTGTGTTCATGAAAGTCTGAAAAAGTCAGTCTTGAGCTTTAGAAGGATGCAATACAAAATCAAACAATTGATCAACAAACAGACAAACATTTGTTGTTGTAGTAGCTATTCTTATATTCAGTATATATATATATATATATATATATATATATATATATACATACATATACAGAGAGAGAGAGAGAGAGCTTTAGAAAAATGTTATAAAATAAATAAATAATAATTAGTCATTTGAATTAATCTTACATTCACTAAGTGTTTATTATTATTGCAGTAATTATTGTTATTATTATTCTTGTTTTTCTATTACAGAACATAACCCATAGGGAAAAAAAATAAACCACACAGAGGATAGAGTACACAACACAATGATGTTCTCTTGCTCATGTTAAATTTGCAGATTGTCGATAAACGGAAAGATGTGCATCGGATTCCAGGGAAGGAATCAATTCGCCAGCCAGTGAAACACACAATCACTTGTGGCATCACACCTAAAAAAATCCAATAGCGATGAATGATATGCAGGCAAACACACACACGCACACGCACACGCATATAGACTTGGACAAACACAATCTTCAGATAGCCCACTGTGCCAGTGTTATCTGTTGTTCATTCTATTCAACATGGCCATAACTGAGTCAGTGCCGCTTTTGTGGAGATAATTCAGTTATGGCAGTGATATGATCGCACTACGTTTCTCCGGGGTAAGAAGTCTATCCCGGCATCCATTCCCCAAAAACATTCTCTATACGCTCTCACGGGTTACAGAAGCAAGTGTGCATCACAGTATTTGTATAGCAGTATATTGGGCCGCTCCTACAGTTTGTTGGATTCACTCTGCGGCAAAACTCCTCGCTTGACAGGCACTCAGCGCTTGGTGATTGGCATCCTGTCTGCTGTATCTGTGTGTTGCAGCGCTGCACTGTGTGTGTGTGTGCTGAGTTTGAGATTTCTTTTACAGTGACATCAGTACATTTAGCTTCAATATATAAAGGCCGAATTGAGTCACCTTGAAGAAAATTACCTCCATAAAATGAGTTTGTGATTGGATTCAGCCCATCACACACTTACACATACACACATCAATACTCTCTGAGTAACAGACACAGCAACGAGAGATCAAGAAATAGAGCAAGCTGGTTCTGAACCGGGCTTCCACTCACCAGAGGGTCACGTCAGCCCTTATTCGCCGGTGGACTTCATCAGCATGACAGAACTGTCATTTTAATGAAGCCGTGAGTCGAGGCAGGACCAGGGTCACCGGCACACGCTCGGATGATAATCAGATGTGTGCGAGTTCACATGCTCACATCTTCACAGGTAAAGTGCCAATATGTTTGTCCGTGACCCGCCACTGATGGTACAGCGGCTTTGGCTTGAGTCTTAAAATACAGTGTGTACTACACTATCTACAACAGGTTCTTTTATTGGCATTTAATTTAGAACCTTTAAAATTAATGGAATCTTTCCACTGCACAAAGGATTCGGTCCCACTTTATATTAAGTGGCCTTAACTACTATATACTTACATCAAAAAATAAGTACAGTGTACTTATTTTAGTAGGGTTTGGGGCTATAGCACTTTTTTAGGTTATTAAAATGTTCTTTACACTAAGAAAAAAAAAATGTTTTTTTTTTAAGAACTGTTTATTGAAAGGTTCTTTGGGGAACAAAAATGATTCTTTTTATGGGATCACTGCAAAAACTTCCTTTTGGAACCTTTATTATTAAGAGTGTACAGTCTTAGAAGAAAAGGTTCTATATAGAACCTTAAAGGGTTCTGTCAGGTGTTTCATATATAGAACCTTTTAGGGGTTCCTATCATGGGATCATTTTATGGATTTAGTTGTAATTAAATAATTTTGTTTTAATTCATTATTTTATTTTGATTAAATTGTATTAATTAAATAGCTCATAAACATAATTTATCACTAGAAAAAGTTATAATATTACCTGTTAAACATGAAGTATTATACAATCATTTAAAGAGATAGCTCACCCCAAAATTAAAATTCGGTCATTAAAACCTATAAGAGTTTCTTTCTTCTGTTGAACACAGAAGAAGACATTTTAAAGGGGACCTATTATGCCCCTTTCACAAGATGTAATATAAGTCTCTGGTGTCCCCAGAATGTGTCTGTGAAGTTTCAGCTCAAAATACCCCACAGATCATTTATTATAGCTTGTCAAATTTGCCCCTATTTGGGTGTGAGGAAAAACACACAGTTGTTGTGTGTGTCCCTTTAAATGCAAATGAGCTGCTGCTCCCGGCCCCCTTTCCAGAAGAGGGTGGAGCTTTAACAGCTGAGCTTCGGTTGCTCAACAACAACAAAGCTGGAGAATCTCACGCAGCCAAAATGAGGATTGTCAGTAACGTGTTCAGCCTTACATTGTTCAAACCGGAGTTGACACTGATGGAGAGACTCAGGAAGAAGTTACAACTTTTAGAATGAATCTGGACGTTTCTGAATGGTTATTGGATAAATGTATGTAGTTGCTGTGGAGTTGATTCAACTCATCGACTAGCATGTGCCGTCATGTTAATCTTTTGTGTAAATCCAGTGTTGAATTGATCCTCGTTTGTGAAGCAGTCCGGCGTAAAATGACAGCATGGTAACAACACTCTACTACAACAACTCTTCCTCTTCTCTAAAGCAGCCCAACATGGACTCACCCCCTTTGTTGCATGTTCTCCGGGGCAGGGTTTATGTAAATTTTAGGGTTAGTGATGTCTCTAACCTGGGAAGAAGCTCGTTGTAGTCCCTACCAGTCGTTTGCTGTAGTCTTTAAACAGAGAATTCTTTAAAAGAAAATATCTCCCTTTGCATTGAACTTTGAGCGTCGTAACTTTTTATGCTCAAACAGCAACATTACACACTAACTAAAGTTAAAAAAAAAAAGTGAAATCATAATCAACCACCCCTTTAAAGAGTGTTGGTAGGATTAGGATTGACGGTAGCCATTGACTTCCATAGTATTATTTTCCTACTGGAAGTCATTAACTGTTTGATTACCAACATTCTTTAAAATATCTTCTTTTGTGTTCAACAGAACAAAGAAACTCATACAGGTGTGGACCGACATGAGGGTGAGGAAATGATGACAGAATTTTCCTTTTTGGGTGAACTATCCCTTTAAGACATTTCGCTCTTTTGGCATAAAGGGTTCTTTAAAATTGAGCCAAGAACCCCAGTTCATTTCATTTCATTTTCAGTTCATTTCTAGTGCACATTATCTCATTAGCTAACCTGTTTGCCCAAACATGGCTTTTTAACATATTGTGCACAACATAAATCACACAACAGAGTGATGATAAAATATTTAAAATACATTTGTAAGATGCTGTTTTTACTACAGAAGATTCTGTAGTCGTATCCGCCATCTTGATCATTTTTATCAGGCCAGCATTATTACATCTTTCTGCTACACAGGGAAAGATGTGACCATTGAGTGCATAAAGTGAATACAAACCAAAAATACAGTAAAAACAGTAATATTGTGAAATATTATAATCTAAAATAACTGTTTTCTATTGTAATATATTTTAAAATGTAATTTATTTCTGTGATCAAAGCTGAATTTTCAGCATCATTACTCCAGTCTTCAGTGTCACATTTTTTTGTGAAGGAAACCTTTGCTTACAGTACATTATAAGTGGACTTGCAGAAAAAACACAGTGCTACAAACATGTAGAATACGTCCTCTTTAAAGCAGAAACGAGTACAATAACTGTGCCAGCAGTGGCATCAGATACGCTCAAAAATTGGCTGTTTGTGTCAGAGTTGCTGGATTTAATGAGACGTCGGTCTCTGAGAGAACTGCACGAACACACACATACGCCAACGCGCGTGCACACACACACACACACACACACATTTGCCTGAAACATCAGTGAGTGATCAAAAGAAAACCTTGTTCCTTATGCTCATTTATTTTCTCATTTGCTTGTATTGCTCTATCTCTCCTATGCTCTCCATCGTTCTTTCCATGTGCATGTGTAAGTGTTTCTGCGCTCACTCCACATGTTGTTCTATCAGTAATGAGCTGGTTTTCATATTGACAATAACCAGGTCTTTAAATGTCAAAATGGCTGCTACAAAACAGTTCAATGCTTTAACAATTGTGAACAAACACCATTACATGGATCAATCACAGATTGATTGAAACTGAATTGGGATTTAGACCAGAAGGCAAATAAAAAGAACAAAATCATAATTTTACTTAGCAAGGATGCATTCAATTGACCAAAAGTGACAGTAAAGACATATTACAAAAAATCTATAAGTAACTTTGCAACAACATGTCAACTAACTCTCATTGGAGTATTAGTAGACTGTTAGGTTAGGGTTTGGGTTATTAGATTGAGTTGACATGTAAGATGCAAAGTTACTTATAGTCAGTAGAATGTCTATGGAAGCTTGTTTCTGCCACTGAATAAAAAATAAAAAAAATAAAAATAAGGGTAATTGCGACTTTTAATCTCACAAGACTTTTTTTCTTGCATTTGCGAGTTTACATTCTTTTTTTCTCAGAATTGCGTGAAATAAACTTGCAAATGCGATAAAGTAACAAAAGTTATATCTCACAATTGTGAGAAAATAAGTCAGAATTGTTAGATATAAACTCGCAACTGTGAGAAAAAAAGTCACAATTGTGAGATATAAAATCACAATTGAGAGTTTCAAGTCAGAATTGCGAGTTTCAAGTCACAATTATCTTAAATTGTTTTATTCCGTGGCGAAAAGTCAGAATTGCAAGATACAAACTCGTAATTGTGAGAAAAAAAAAAGTCAGAATTGTGAAATATAAAATCACAATTGTGAGTTTCAAGTCACAATTATCTTTTAAATCCGTGGCGGAATGTTTATATCTCGCCATTCTGACATTATCCCCCGGTTTCACAGACAAGGCTTAAGCTAGTCCTAGACTAAAATGCATGTTTGAGCTGTTTTAACTGAAAGAAACTTGTACTGACGTATCTTAAAATATGTCAGAGCCATTGTTTTATACCAAGATGCACACCAGTAATGTTTTTTTTCAAGTGTACATTTATAAAAGTTACTTAAATATCCTAATTGAACTAAGGCCTAATCCTGGCTTAGCCTAAGCCCTGTCTGTGAAACCGGGCCTATAATTCGCAATTGCAATTTTATATCTTGCAATTCTGAGAAAAAAAGTCACAATTGGGAGATAAAAAGTCGCAATTGCAAGTTTGAAGATTGAGAGATAAAAAGTCACAATTATCTTTTAAATTGTTTTATTCTGTGGAAGAAAGTTTATATCTCGCAATTCTAACTTTTTTCCTCATAATTGCAAGTTTACATCTTGCGATTCTGACAATATAACTCACAATTACAAGTTTATATCTCGCAACTGCGAAAAAAATAGGCAGAATTGTGAGATAAAAAGTTGCAATTATCTTTTGAAGTGCCCCTATTATGGATTTTTTAAAATGACCTTTCATGTAGTGTGTAACATAGCTCTAGGTGGATGAAAACATCCTGCAAAGTTTTAAATCAGAAAGCGCACTGTATATAAAGTTATTGTCTCTCAAATGTAAGAGTTGACTCAGAGTCAATTAAATGAGACGTTTGTAAAACTAAAACCAAGCCGTTTCATTGTGATGTCACAACGTAACATTAGCATATTGTCCGCCCACTTAATGTGTGCGCAGACGCCAGGGAAAACTTAAAACCCCTCAAACACTGCCAATACGTGAAGAATCAGTGGTTAAAGTTCATCTGTACAATGATACCACAGCAGTATAGCCCGAACCTTGTGCTGTGCTCCCATCATTTTACTGACGACTGCTAGGCCTGTCGCGATAGTCGATATATATCGACTTATCGCACGATATATGAACATGACCTCGATAATTTTTGGTGACGCGATATATCGCCCATTATGTTTCCACAAAAATAAATGTCACCAACATTTTGCCGATCGTGCCTCTCTCATCTCGTCTGCTCTCCGAGGTGAAAGCGGGACTCAGGCAGCTCCTTCATACACAGAGCTGACATCGACAGGCGGAAAAATGCGCCATTCAAGTCGTTATAGTGTTTTCCTGACAACTACAGACAGTTTGGAAGAATAAGTGCAAATACACTCAGTTTCCGCAATTCACTGGTGCAAATATAAACATGACAGCGTGAAATGGTGCACGCTCACAGCTAGTTTCACACAGGACGCAGCCGTCGCGAGTGTCTAGTTCGTTTTCATAGAGAACGCGTTTCTGCATTCCACTGCGCCGTTTTTCCATGGAAACGTGTTTGTTTGACTGTTGCACTCACGTCTTTTGCAGCATCTCGTACATGACGCGGTGCTTAAAAGAAGTTTTTCGAACAGGCCATATCTGACTGCTAAATCTGTGTTAAATCTTACTTTACTGAGAAAATAAGGTCAGGGAAAAACCTGTAGATGGAAAATCTCCATATAAGTGCCTTTCGTGCATTTGAAAGTGTTTTTTTCTACTTGTTATTTTGCAGTTTTTGTTAGCAAAGGTTTATTTATTATTTATTCAACATTATTAATTTTTTACGCTTCAATTCCAGTAGCCTAAATATAGTCTAAATATTCTTAAGAGTTAAGTTCATTGTCATTTGAAAGTGTGTGGCTTACTTGCATTATTATGCTGTTATATTATGATTATATATTCAGTGGCATAAAATGGTCTTAAAATGACAATAATATTGCATATCGCAATTATTTCTGGGGCAATATATCACACAACAAAAAGTTATCGTGACAGGCCTAACAACTGCTTCTTCAACCTAAATGCGTTCAACAAGGGATTCGCAAGCCAGTTGTTATTGAAGGATGGGTCAGTACCCAGTTTATTTGGACCAGCTTTTTCCACCTCCGAATCACAGCCTGTAAGTATGATTAATAACTGTTGCTGTTATGTTCTCTGTAGCAAGCACAATACTTATTTAGTTGTGTGTGTTGCGTACACTCTGCGCAGCTTGTAGGTCTCCGGCTAACCAGCTAACAGCAACATGTGTTCGCTCGCAATTGTCAAGAAATGTGTCAAATGTTTTTCGTTGTCACTAGAATAGAGCAATATGTTGGTGTACAACTGCAGTGCTTTATCAATATGTTTCTGCGTTGGGCTAATGCATATACCATGACTGTTTGTGTGTTTACCACCGAGCTGTGGGCTAGGTTCACTAACATAAACACAAAACAACTTATTTCCACTCTGAGTCTTTATTTTTAGAACAGAGAGGAGCACCATCATTATTATAATACAATGTAAGTGATGCAAGCACTGTATACTGTACTCCGTGTTAATATAACCAATCACCGCAGATTAGCGTCATGCAAACGAGGGGTTCGGCAAAATGAATCGTTTAGCAAATCGTTTGGGAGTCGTTGAGCAAATAAGGTAAAAATAAATGCATATTATAAAGGCATCTACACAGAAAAAGCGGCACAGAACTCTGTAGCGGCATAAAATCACAAACACGTGCATGTACACAGAATGTTTAATGCTTCTCTGAGTCGCCCTTGGCACTAGGGGCTGAGGTGGGTCAGACCCGGCATTGCGTCTTTACACAGAATTTTGAGCAGGTACAGACCCGGCTTAACTCGGCTGTGTAAAGATGCCTTAAGAAAAGTGTTTTTTGACCTTGCATGCATGTAAACCTGTTGTTGGGGACTCCCAAAACAAAAATAGGAACCTTTCAGATGCCATAATAGGGGCACTTTAAATTGTTTTATTCCGTGGCGGAAACAAGCTTCCATAAATGGTCTGTTGGCGGAGCATCAAAATAAAGTGTTATCAGATATCAAGCAGACAGTCTACTAATACTCTAATAACTGCTAGCTGACATGTAGTTGCAAAGTTACTTATAGTTAGTAGAATGTCTAAAGTGGAAATAAAGTGTTACTGCCAACACTACTACACTACTACCACAGCACTGAGAGTTAACCAAAGCTAGAGCGGAAGTGTAACTGCAGAAGAAAAGGAGTTTAAATTGCTGATTGAAAGTGGCTTTATTTATGGTTATGGATTAGTTTTAAGAGCTGGAGGAGGAGGAGGAGGTGTGTCTTCAGCTGTTTTTGAAGGTTGTGATGGTCTCAGCAGATCGTGTGGAGGCTAGAAGTGAATGGGACGTTATTCAATGCAACTCTTCCGCTCTGTGTCACAGCATTAGATAATGACATATTTAACCATCTGCATGTTTGAAATGCTGCAGGATCTTTTGTTTTCTTAAACATTTTTTGCTCAATGTGTTTTAATCAGCAGGTGTTTGGGTGATTTTCAGTGGGTGTATGAAGTCAGATTTCCTCAAGTTCACACAGGTGTACACATCTATTGTTTTAGTATTTCTGTGAAAAGCTTTGCTTGTGCGATCTTTGTGTACAGTAAATTGGTTTGATGTTTTATATTCAGACATTTTTAAGTGCCCAAAAACTTTCACCACATTCCAATCATCTATAAAACTGTAAAATGTTCTGCAAGGCCAGATCATTAACAAAAACTGAAACTATGCAGTATTAGTATGTCTGTTTTGTCCTGAATTATAAATAAATTTGCCCCAGGGGTCACGGTCAGGGTCACCAGTCACAGACAGAATAGACAATAAAATCACCATGGAAACTAGATTCTCTAACCTTGCATTAACTTCAAAACCAATCAGAATGAAGGTGTTCTTTTTTCAAATGTAGGTTATTTACATTTACATCTGAAGCAGCCAAAGGTTGCATTTTAAACACCCACGTTTAGTGGGTGAAATTTGAAAGTTAAAGACAACTTTTTAAGAACTTTTTCCACTTTAAAATAATTCCACCAGTAATGAACCCAAACCACATGACAGATTATTATATTACTTACATAAACTGTGTGCCGCTCCGAATGTGACATCGCTGGGCTTTGAGGTTGACATCATTATGAGGATATCAACACAGCATAAAACTTCTCATATCTTCAACTCCAGAATTCAAACATATAGAGACATATACAGTACATAAAAATACCAGAAGATAACAGGAGGACTGGAATGATGGCTTAACATGTTCCTGGACTATCAGCCTCAGGGGGAGACGACGCGTGAACACACAGACAGTGTTGTTGATTGGAAGCACATCTGATTGTGACCTTTGTGACTTACCTTACATCTGGAGAGAGAAAACTCACAGTGACCCGCAGCCTCTATCTGTCACATTCAATTACTTGAATTGTGGGTACATTCCATAGGCGTAATGGTTTTTATACTGTACAAACCGTATTTTCTATCCCCCTACACTACTCTTACCCCTAAACCTACCCATCACAGGATTTTTACATTTTTACTTTCTTAAAAAAACTCATTCTGTATGATTTATAAGCCTTTTGAAAAAAAAAAAAAAAAAAAAAAATATATATATATATATATATATATAGAAAAGCAAAAAAAAAAAAAAAATTATTTATACATTTATTTCCTTATTTATGTATATATTTATTTTTTCTTTTATTTATTTATTTATTTCGATTTTTATTTATTTCCACATTTATTTATTTATTTATTCCATATTTATTCATTTCCACATTTATTCATTTCTACATTTCTTTATTTTTACATTTATGTATTTTTACATTTCTTTGTCCGTAGGGTAATGAGGAGGGCGTGGTTTACCTCAGACATAACAATCGAGCGAAGAGGGCGAGAGCGAAGCGTTGAGGCCACAGTGACACCTTGCGGTGTGCCCGAAATACAAGAAGTGTAGCCTACTGACATTGATATTGGGATGAATGATTTGGATAGGTAGTATGGCCAAAATCTTATATCACGGGTTAAGTAATATCACCCTAACTGTACTGTGTGACATGGATAGGCAACTCTTTATTCCAGACATGGCTGTAGAACATAGTCTGGTCTGGATTTGTAAAATGTCCTGCGCTGCCAAATATGAACAGCAGATCTGATAACAGGGACTCTGAAATGGAAGCACTTGTTATTTCCAATTATTAATCATTTGAATGAATGGGCTTGTGTTTGATTGAGATTCGGACACCGGTCAGAACACGGAAAGGATCGAACCAGCGCACACTAGGCTACACTGAAGTCGACGCAAGCATATCAATGCATTTGAAACGACACCACAAATTCACTTCACATTCATATTTCCTACTTTTACATGCACAACATGTGACAAACGCTTAAAATACAACGCATATTTCAAAGATCCAAAATAGAACGAGGCGTCGGTTACAGTAGAACATTTTGTCGCATCGCGTCTCCCCTCGTGGGGACATTCTAAAACGCCTAACGTGAAAAACGCTTAACGTGGCTTAATGTACTAAGACAGTGATAATAACAGTTTCTTCAGTAGAACACAAATGATGATTTTTAACTCCAACCGTTGCAGTCTGTCAGTCTTATAATGCATGTCAATGGTAACTCAATCTATAAGAGTCAAAAAAACATGCACAGACAAATCCAAATTAAACCCTGCGGCTCGTGACGACACATTGATGTCCTAAGACACGAAATGATCGGTTTGTGTGAGAAACCGAACAGTATTTATATCATTTTTTTACCTCTAATACACCATGTCGAACTGCCTTGCGCACGGCATCCGGTGCGTGAGGTGTGTACGCGCTCTGGCGTAGTTTAAAGGAGTTCACTTTCAAATAAAAGTTTCCTGATAATTTACTCACCCCCATGTCATCCAAGATGTTCATGTCTTTCTTTCTTCGGTCGAAAAGAAATTGAAGTTTTTGATGAAAACATTCCAGGAACATTCTCCTTATAGTGGACTTAAATGGTCTCTCCAAATGGCTGAAGGTCAAAATTACAGTTTCAGTGCAGCTTCAAAGGCCTTTAAACGATACCAGACAAGGAATAAGGGTCCCGTGGAAACCCACCAGTACCACCCGAATTATAAAACATTATTACAAGCTTACCGTTGTGAATCGGGCTAAAGTAAGGATATAAATATAGCTCTGTATATTTCTATTGCATTGCTGTCAAAGAGCTGGTTAAGTAGATTTACTTATTATAGAGTTAGTGAAAGTTTGAAGTGAATGTCATAACAAATGTCAGTAGATTTTAAAACGAGTGGTTCATTCATAAATCCCTAAGATCTTACCTTCATGGTGTGGAAATACAAACGGAAGACAGAACACAACGAGAGCAGTGCTGAAAAGGGGCGGAGCTACAGAAGTTCTATAGCAAGGCGGTAACCATGGCTGCATCCAAAAACAGCTGACTTGTTGCCTCGATGCCCTATCAGGCAATGACTTTGCAGGCAGCATTTGCACTTGAAGGCACCTCACAAAACTGTAGCGCAAGCTTTGTGAGAACTAAACAAATATTTAATTACTATTTCTCGCTATAAATGACATCAAAAGTGGAAAACTATGATCAAAAATGTACATTTACACACAAACTGACCACCGACCGCAACTTTAAGACACCATCTTTATTTTTTAGCACAACTGTCACAGAATGGAAAGCACAGGATTGTGGGATATCAAAAGCAGTGAAGGATACATCAGAAAAATCCATCAGATGAAAGCATCTTGTGAGACAGGAAGTGAAGCTAACTTTGGATTCAGACATGCCTTGATGCCTTCCTACCTTAGAATGCGTCCTCCGAAGGCAGCATTTTTAAGTTTTCGGATGCAGCCTTATTTGCATTAATTAGCATTAAATATATTGTTAGTCCCGAGATTCTTCAAGTTAGTGAATAAATACATAGATCTACTATTAATATTTGAATTCCCTAGTGTTCTGGTGGTCATCATGTGACTCTCGTCACTATTTATTATTGGTGGTTATCAGTGTTTTACAAAGGTGCAAAATAGATAGTAATACTTAATTAGGTTGGTAAATTAACATTATATCAGTTCAGTTAATGATTTTTTTTTTTTTAAAGGTACATTTCTGGCAACCACAACTGGCATTTTTTTTTTTTTTAAGTTTGTGTTTTAGAGGTGTATGACTGTATTCTAACAATTCATGTATGTTAAAAGTAAAAGATTTAATGGGATTATAAGGAGACTTTGTGTAGAATTACAGTAATAAACTGTAATTATAGGATAAGAAATTACTTTTTTACAGAGGTTTTTTTTTTTTCTTTCTGACAGTATTTTTCTGTTTTTAAACAGACATTTTCTGGCCCCCCTGCTGCCAGAAGAAAATTACTGTTTTTTAACCCTTTATTTATTTGTTTACTTATTTATTTATTTTTGCAGTGCATAGTTATGCATAGTAGAATGTCTAAAGCGCATCATCGAAATAAAGTGTAACTGAATTATTACATTATCCTGCAGAGGAACCGTCTGAGAAAGTCACTTTGAACTAAAGGGTAGTTTGACATCTGAATATCTCTCAGACAGTCACAACACACACACACACACGCTCACACGCGCGCGCACACGCACACACACACACACACACAGAAACACAAGAGAAAGAAAAATCACAAATGAGATCTCTCTTCAATATCTCAACTGTTTCTCCTAGATTGCAACTAAATTAAATGGTCTCCTGCATCTCAGATGTTTCTACTCTGGAAAAGACCCCAGTAATCTGACGTTTGTCTTCTCTGGTATTTCAAAAGCAACCTCAAAAATGTCTCAAACTGTGCTCAGATTTGCTAAGATACTAAAGTCTTCAATTTAAAAGTCAGAGATCTTAAACATGTTTTCATCAAATCCTTCCAAGACCAAATTATTGGAGCGGCTGCACATTTTATAACTGTGTGACAACTATTGACTTTTGATACACACTAAAAAATGCTGGGTTAAAAAAAAAAACAAGTTGAGTTCAAAATGGACAAACCCAGTGGTTGGGTTAAATGTTTGCCCAACCTGTTGGGTAGTTTTATTTAATGCAACTATTGTTTAAAAATTACTGTATTCCTTGCTTAAAATGAAACCAAAATAGGTTGGAAATGAACATTTATTCATATGTTTATTAAATGAACATGTATTACTAAGTGTAATAAATAATAATTAAATATTAAACATTTATTAAATTGCTTATTAATAAATGTTCACCTTTTGATTATTATTGTTGTCTTTAGTAATTATGTGTCTGATTTTTAATTTACAACCTATTTTGGGTTCATTTTTAGCCAGCTGTACAGTAATTTTTAAACAATAGGTTAAAACAACCCAGCTGCTGGATTTGTCCATATTTAACCCAACTTGGGTTGTTTTTAACCCAGCAATGTAGATTTAGCCATGAACAAATCAATAAAGTTAAATGAGTTCACGAGAAAAATCAAAGACAATGCTGACACATAAATTAAACAAACTGCGAATTAAGTGTCCTGAGCTATGAAAGAGTAATTGTTAACTAAAACTAAGACAATTAAAATTTGTTTTTGTTAATTAAAATAAAGCTAAAATAAAATAAAGTAAAAATAAAATTATCATTAAATAGTTTATTAATTATTAAATTATTATAAACGTATTAATTATAATAAATAATTAATTAAAAAATCAATTAAATTATTAGATTCCAAAACCTAAGTTTAAAAAAACTTAAATTAAAACTTACATTTGAAGAAATTCAACAAAAGTTGAAGAACTAAAATTACTAAAACTAAAATACAAATTAAGGTTAAATAGAAATATTTAAAAAAATTTTTTAAAAAAACTAATAACTAATAAAACGACAAAAGCGCATAAATAAATTACTAAAAAACTAATACTAATAACTAATAAAACTAAAAATTAAAAATGAAAATATGCAATATTCAAGCAAAATAATTTTCCCTTGGTTTGCTTAAGCGTATTTAGGACAATTCACAAACCAATCATAAATTAAAGGGGTCATATAATGCCACTTTTACAAGAAGTCTCTGCTGTCCCCAGAGTGTGTCTGTGAAGTTTCAGCTCAAAATACCCCACAGATCATTTATTATAGCATGTTAAATTTGTCACTTTTTGAGGGTGAGCAAAAACGTTCCATTTTTGTGTGTGTCCCTTTAAATGCAAATGAGCTGCTGCTCCCAAGAAGAGGGCGGAGTTTCAAGAGCTCATGTTAGCAGCGCCGATTACCTCACGCAGACTGAAAATATCAGAAACTGTTCAGCCTTACATTGTTCAAACCGGAGTCGAATAATGATGGAGAGACTCAAGAAGAAGTGACAACATGTAGAATGCAACAGGATAAATTTATGTAGCTGATGTGGAGTTAACTATCTTAAAGTCATTTTGTTATTCTGTTATGATAATCTATAAATCACTCGTGTGGGAACTGTTGTAAGATCCTAGAGCCAGAGAATATATGCTGCATGAAGATACAGTTATAACTTATGTTGTCATCTTGCTTTTATAACATGCTATTGCATTTGTGCTGCAATAACATGGCCTCACCCCTTTGTTGCGTGTTCTCGGGGGCAGGGTTTATGTAAATTTTAGGGTTAATGATGTCACTAACCTGGGAAGAAGCTCTTTGTAGTCCCTACCATCCGTTTGTTGTAGTCTTTAAACAGAGAATTCTGTAAAAGAAAATATCTCCCTTTGCATTGAACTTTGAGCGTTGTAACTTTACAGATGTTGTTTATGCTCAAACAGCAACATTACACACTAACTAAAGTTAAAAAAGTGAAATCATAATCAACCACCCCTTTAACATTTAGTAGAAATGTTTAATTTTGCATGTGACTATTATAAGGGAGTGTCATTAAACTAATGGTTAACATTAGAGAGGTGTAGCATTCATTGAGATCCACAGTGCTCTGTAATATTATGTTATACTTGCATATTATTTTTAGTTTCATCTTGTTTCCAAGTTGAATAGTTTCCATGTCTGGTCTCCATGGTGATGGAATATTAAACATGTTTTTTTTTTTTTTTATCAGAAACTCAGAACAATGTCAAACTTTGAACTTTCCTTTCAGGCTTTATTTAGATATCATGCAGCCAAAGAGCAAATGAAACACACATATGAAAAGCACTGAGCAAACGTCACAACAAACATGATATTAGATTACAGCAAACATCATCTCTGTCCTGTGCGACTTTGAATACAAAGAACAAAACACAAAAAAGACTGCAAAATTTCAGCTTTACAAGCGGAAAGAGCTCTCAAAGCAGCGCTCAGAGGAGATGCACTCATGCTAATAATTCAAAGTGCTGGACAAATTGGATTACAGCATCTCACATCTTTCCTGTCCTCTAATCTGTCTGTTGTGAAAGGTAAACAGAAAAGTACTTGTGTAAATATATAAATAAATGTATGAATGAATGCATTAATCTTGTAGTAGCTTTGACTGTGCAGAGTTCAGGCTAACATCATTGTGGCGAGGCTACACAAGGGCCAGGGTGGCACTGACTGACGGATGGTCCACCCACGCAATCAAATGAGACACAAAAGTAATTTCTTTGTGGGAAAGGAGGAAAAAAAAATCACGCATAGATGACAATAATAATTACTCAAATACATAAATTTAGTGGATGTCACTCCTGGAACTTTGCAGCATGAACTTTCAAGCATGAAAAACATATCGCCTAAAAAGCATGCAATGAGAGGTTCCTAAAGCTGTCAATCATCTTAGTTCATTGTGACATGATCTCACGAAGTTCCATTATAATCAGAAACGAAGCTGTCTACACTGCACCATGAATTTCTTTTTGCATAACGTCTACACTTTGTTATAATGAGAGGATTTGCGAGCGTGCAGAACTCGGCTTTGAGCGGTGAGTGGATTCTAACTTAAAGGGTTAGTTCACCCAAAAATGAAATTTCTGTCATTAATTACTCACCCTCGTGTTGTTCCAAACCTGTAAGATCTTCGTTCATCTTCAGAACACAAATTTAAGATATTTTTGATGAAATCCAAAAGGTTTTTTTTATCTCCTGTAGAAAGCAATGTAATTACCGTCATTCAAGGTCCAGAAAAGTAGTAAAAACATCGTTAAAATAGTCAACGTGACTACAGTGGTTCAATCTTAATGTCATGAATGATGAGAATAATTTTTGTGCGCAAAAACAAAACAAAAATAACGACTTTATTCAACAATCTCTTTCTGCTTCGCTGTTTCGGTCCAGCGCTTCCAGGTTCTACATCAGAATGCCGACTCAGTGTTTCAGAAGATGTGTCATAGCGCCCCCTATTGTATAACAGTGAAAACACAGAAACTTGTAAAGGTTTCTGTTTGGCGGGAAAGCGTTTTCTCACAAATAACGGAAAATTCTGTGTTGGGCAGGGAAACAGTTAATGTTTTTACTCACATTTGTGCAGTGTTGAGGGTTTTTATTTATTTTTTTTAATTTATATAAATAAATGAAAAAATCTCTTTTAAAATAAGTTTTTATTAAACCATGGCACATTGTCCATGTTATCTCCATGAATGAAAATGAGAAATGTGAATCTTTTTTAAAGTGAATTTTCCATAAGTTTTTTTCTTTTTTTTTTTTTTTTAATGGAAGATTGCTGCTATCAACTGGAGAACAAACACTTTTAAAATGAAAATAACATGAAATTTCAACTACAGCCAGTAGATGGCTTCAAAGGCTCAATCTTCAATGGCTCATCTGCCATTTACTCATTGGTATACATCTTTTCACAAGTTTTTTATTTAGATTTATGTTTAGACATTATAAAATAATTATTATAACAATAAAAAATTACTCTTTTTCAAAGTTTAACTTTTTTTTTTTTGCAATTATGACACATTATTAAAGTCAAACCTGAACATAGTGTTATCATGTATGTGTTTTGTGTGTATGTTGTATGTTTTTTGCATCTCCATCATGGATGTGTTGTGGTGTCACTCCATCATTTCTGTGTGTTCTGCATTGTAGCTGATATACTTTTAACAAATTATGTAACAGACAGCAAGAACGCTAGCCATTTTTTCATTCATTATGAGTGATATTGTGGGTTTTGGGGGTGTTGTGTGTTTACTCCATCAGGGATGTGTTGTGGTATTGCCCCTTCATTTTTTGTGTGTTTTCTGCATTGGGTTGACAAAGTTTTGACATTGTGTAACAAAAAAGCTATTTTTTATAGTCTTCCATTGATGTCTATGGGTGATTTTTTGGGGGATAGAGCGGCGTACACCCACAATGATGCATTTGTTTTCTGTGTTGTGGCTGATTTAGTTTATTTATTTTACAAATATAAAAAAAGTAAAAAAATTATTTCCCCGTTCATTTCAATGTGGAGTCTCGGGAGAACACGAACATCCTGAGGCTGAGATGGACCTTTTTTCATTCTAACACACAACCAGATATCATTCAGATTTATAATTTTTTTGTTTGTAGAGCTAGCAAGTGTCAACTACGACATTAAGTCTCATGCCATTTAGATGAAGGGAACATTTTTTTTTTTTTTTTTAATTTTTAAAAAACATCATTTGGGGTCAAAAAGATCCCGAATAGCTTAGAAGGGTACCTCTGATTGGCCATTGTGCACATTGCTCAATGCTGCAAAAACACCTTTAAAATAGAAACCTTTGATGCTCTCCAGAGCGCAAACACAGATATGCCCTGATTGAATTGTTTGCCAGATCGCCAAAATGCTATTATTACGGAGAGAACTGATCCTAGACCAGCAGTTATGAGCAGCTTTTCCCTCTAAAAGCAATCAGAAGCAGCAGCAGGCAATGGTTTGAGTGAGAAACTCAAATAATCTCAAGATTGTGGCAAGGGGAAAGCTATACATGCTCCGTCTATGATCATTTACCTTCATTTATTGTTCTTATTCTGACCATTGGTTATTTTATTATTTATAAACGGATTTTGTTGGTTTCATGGAACTGTTGACTGACAATAAATCACATTTAATTAATCTTAATTGTCAAAATTAAAAGACTTTAGTATGCTACAGTGAGGTCACATGATCTCATAACACTGCATGTTTATTTGAGTAAGTTTTGTGAACTCTTGGCATGTCTTAACCACATACTGCCTTTAATGTTTTAAATATAGTACATGCAACAGAATGCATTATGCAATGATAAATATTTCAAACAGTAGTGTGCTACATTGTTGTCACATGACCTCATTACAATACATGTTTAATTCTGCAAGTGGGAATAAAAGTTGTTACTTAGGATAAAAATGTTTCAACCCATGGCAGTTTAATAAAATAATTAGTCAATATTTAGTATTGGATAGAAGGATGGATGGATGGAAAATAATAATGGCTGTCACTTTGAATCAATCTCTATTTTAATACATTATTTGATTGGACTCCTAACAGTTTTTACACAAAGTTAAATAAAAATGAAAAATAACTGTTTTTAGTTTTTAGCTTTCCTGTAGCTCAGTGGTTAGAGCATGGCACTAGCAATGCCAAGGTCATGGGTTCGATCCCAGGGATTGCACATACTCAGATACAAATGTATAGTATAATGCAATGTAAGTCGCTTTGGATAAAAGCGTCTGCCAAATGCATAAATGTAAATGTAAATGTAGTTTCAAGATAATTAAAGGACGCAACCACAAGTAATACTGTCATTAAAAATAGTAAGCAGTATACAGCATTCAAGCTAGTATTCCATTCAAAGTATAGCCTAGATGTTAAAAATTCATGGACGAAATTACTTCCAATTCATTCATCATATTTGAAATTAAAGTTCAGGTCAAGTGCATTGCATTGTGGCATCACACAAAGTCCTCATTTGCACAGTGCACATTTTCACATACTGTATGCAGCAGGTCATCCATGTAGTCTGTGCAAACAGCACATTCACGTACTGCACAAAGTATAAAAACCGCAGAAGTGATATGAGTAGCATCTCCTCATCTTCCCTTCTTTCTCTACTTCAGTCCACTGCACAGATGTGCGCACACACACAGGCTTTCGTAAAACCACTTTACCCCTCACACACACACACACACACACACACACACACCAACCTTCACCTTATCTCCTCTCCTTCTGGTACTTTATTGCTGTGTTTGATGGATAGAGTGACCTGGTTTCCAAAAAAGAAAAGATGCTCAGGTGAACACTCACTGCGACCTCACAGCGCTCTCAAGTTTTCCATTTTCACTTCTAATCTAGTTCAGTCTGAAGGTTTAGTTAGTTTGTTTTCTGTGGATCTCAGACCTCTGTCATGTTGGTCAGTGTTTGATTGCTCTCAGTAGTGATAAGACACTATTCTTCAGCTAAGCAAACACTTTTTACTAGCGCGTTTTCCATCTTTGAAACTAATAAACATGACCAGAAATTTGTGTAGGCTACTACTATATATATTCCTGTAAATGAGAATTTCAATTTTCCTCCCACCAGAAGTACACTTATATTGTTAGTCAAGGTCTCTTGCACCAGTGCGGTTTAGTTCGTTTAGCTGCTGAACACTGATGTAATGCACGACCCTTGAATCTAATAATAAAGTCCAAAAGCCCAAATAACAAGTGACATATTTGCCAAAATGGTCATCTTTCATAAATAATGCCAGACAAAGCACAAGAGGAAGTAGAAAAGGTAAGAAGACAAGAAAGCAAAAATTTCTAAATAAAAGACATAAGAGTTAACATAAATTAGTGTCAAAGTAAAACGCTTGAGGTCAGTAAGATTGTGTTCACCAAGGCTGCATTTATTTGATTAAAAATATTATTATGATTTAAAATAACTGTTTTCTATTTGAATATATTTTGAAATGTAGTTTATTCCTGTGATGGCAAAGCTGAATTTTCAGCATCATTACTCCAGTCTTCAGTGTCACATGATCCTTCAGAAATCATTCTAATATGCTGATTTGTTGCTCAAGAAACATTTTTCATTATTATCAATGTTGAAAACAGTTGTGCTGCTTCACATTTTTGTGGAAACTGTGATACATTTTTTTTTTTAGGTCAAAAGTCAAAAGTTCTAAAGAATGTTTACACTAAAAGGTAATACTTTACATGTCTTTACTGTCACTTTTGATCAATTTAATGCATCCTTGCCGAATAATTTCATATTGACCCCAAACTTTTGAATGGAAGTGTACATATTAGGGGTGTGATGAGATCGTTTTGCTTTTTATAGAAATAAAAACCTTTTAATTCAGTTAGATAACGGTCGCTTCAATCCCAATAAGCTAATCCAACAGGAGCTGCAGAGTTGTATGTAATGCAGCAGGAATCAGAGTTCACTGATCACGTGACGAGAGTAAGTGACGAGATGACTGACAAGACTATGGCGGAGGATTTGTTGTACAACAGAGCCTAAAAGCATCTGATAAATGGCTAATCTTGTAGAATGCTTGCTCAGCACCACTACTCCCTATTTACAGAGTACGCACGATCGCGAAAGCGAAAGTAAAACGAGAGCGCACATTCAAATGCGATTTCAATACTCGCATTTTGAAAGCGGCTCCCTCATGCATGTAAATATTTCCCATTATGAAAGCATCTTAGGCTGGGCTGTGTAGTTGTAACTATCTCTTAGCTCTGTATCATGCTTGAAGAAAAATTTGGTCTATTTGCACTTGGAATATTGAGAGAGTACTTTGATTGTGGTTGCACTTATTGTTTGCACTTAATAAGACTAAGAGAAGACTGTGTTATTCATTTTTATTCATACTGTTTTTATTTCTTTGATCAATATGTGGAAAGGAGTTCAGTTAGAAGTTCAGATAAAAGCTCATAATTCATGTACAGTAAGGTCTGAAGAGACTTGTGTGAAATCACAGGAGAGAAGCCAGTCAGTTGAGTTTGTGTTTGAGTATTGTTGCCTTTCACTGCATATGATATATCAAGATGATTAGTTAAAACATTTCAAATGCACCAGCAGACTATTTTTCTAGTCATGCATTTCATCATTGAGGATTTCTTAAAAATACTGTGTAAAAATCTCGTCTCGTTCTCGTGAACCCAATCTCGTGTCCCGCCTCGTCTCCTGAGCTAACAGTCTCGTCACACCCCAGTACGTACGTAAGCAATTTTTAAACAGTTTCTCTTTTACACTATTAAGCTATTACTTCCATTAAGCACCAGTACAACATGACAGAAATGCTACATCACTTATTTTTGCACAGCCTTACACCTAAATGAATGGATGCAATAATCAAAACAAGCTTTCTTTTAAATAGCTTTGGGAAGTAAAATCAGCTGCATGGTTTGTTTTAACAAATCAGTTCCCTCATATAGCTCATTTTAACAGTTCAACACCATAAATCAAAGTCCCTGTGACTGTGCTTGTGCATTTAGTGAACTAAATGTTTAGTTAAATAAACAATGTTTTTAATTTTATTAGTAGTATATTTATAGGGTTATACTCTATGCTGTCATGCTAATTGTTATTGTGCCTCTTCTATATCTTTTAAATGATATAATCTGTTAATTTTCTAAAAGATATTGTCTCCTGTCAGTTTCAATGTCGTTAGCAACTAATTTTTCAATAGTTTAACTCCAGCAAGCGTGTGAAATCTTCCCCAACATGTCTAAATCTCATCGCATGCCATTTAACTACATGACATGAATTATAGAACTGCGCGCAGGGGTCTGGAAGTATGTAAATGTGCCATTCAATAATAAGGCTCAGCTGCATTATGCAAGTTTACAAATGTTGAACACGAGTAGACTGAATCAGAAAAGCCCTTAGCAAATGACTCAGCACATAAGGAACACTTCTCAAACTGTTTTTGTTGATGAAGATACGAGCGCGTCTCAAAATCCTGCGGAAGACACTAATGAAGACGCAAAGAGGAGGTAAATGACAGTCTCGAGTTCCTTCCCCATCTGTGGAAGTTTTTAATGGAGGAACAAACACCATAAGCTACTCTTCCATATCAGTCTCGCGCTCTCGAATGGGTAATGACATGGGCGCTGATGTGTTTCTTCCCTTGCAGGTAAACTCCCAGCTAGAAACAGAGACACGTGTGAGCACGCCGAGGGCTGAAACTCCCGTCGATCTTTAAACAGATGGAGAAACATCGGGAGTTCAGGCGTGGTTCCCTGTAGACGGCCACATTTATGCTGAAGAACATGAAACAGGGACTTTGTGAGACATTCATCAGATATCATGCATTATAGAAGGAGCGGAAAAGGAGATAGATGTGAGATGGTACAAGAAACTAGTTCGCTTTAACAGATCACACATGAACACGACAGTCTCTCGGCATTGAAGTGTACCATCTGTTTAAATATACATCTACCTGCTCTATATGTTGTGGATATATAAGCAAAAGGATATCCAAGTCCTTGTCAATTATATACAAAGCTTTTGTAAAAGCAAAAGAGGTCATATGCCCTTTTGCAAAGTCTGGATTTTGTTTTTGGGCTCTAGAACAGGTTTTCATGCTTGAATGTTCAAATAACACATTATTTTTCACATGATTGACGTTGTTGCAGCTACTCTCTTCCCAGCAGGGTTGCCAGGTTTTAACAACAAAACCCGCCCAATTGCTACTCAAAAGTAGCCTAAAACTAGCCCAGTCCCCAGGTAAAAATCTCATTCCGGGGGGTAAAATCCGTGTTTTTGGCGGAAACAACCCGCGGCAACAGTGTTAATGTAGCCCAATTCTACGGGAAAACTGTAGACTTCACACCACTTCTTCACAGTCTGTCAGTAACGTTTTGTTTAGTTTCTGTGAAGCCCCTCCTTCCAAAAAGCACAATTTGCTCAGATTGGTTTAGCTGGACCAGTGTGTTGTGATTGGTCAACCACTTCTAGTGAGTTTCAGAAAATGTCCCACCCATTACCATAACTGCGAGTTTCAAAACGCTACTAATGTAACTCAGCCAGCCCCGCTTATTTATTTTGCATTTGCCTTCGGCGGGAATTATTTAAATGAGGAATATTGTGATGTGTTCGTTCACGGAAGTAAACTCAAGACAAGGAGGCATTTCAGGGAGTTCAGAAACAGTACGCCAGGGTTGCCAGGTTTTTGCAACAAAACCCGCCCAATTGCTACTCAAATCTAGCCAAAATCTAGCCCAATCACATTTCTGTGAGGGATCCCCTGGTAAAAATAGCTTTCCGGGGGGTAAAATCTGTGTTTTTGGCGAGGTAAATATCATGTTAATTGGGTTCACTTCAACCCGTGGCAACAGTGTTAAAGTAGCCCAATTCCGCTGGAAAACCGCGGCCTTGGCAACATTGCAGTACACACTGATATAGAGAACATTTGGCAGAAGATTTATCCAAAGCAGCTTACATTGCATTCAAGCTACACATTTTATAAAGCTAACATGAACTAACAATAAGCAGTGGCGGCTCGTGGTTTTTAAAATAGAGGAGGCACACTAAATTCTAGTGGTCTGGGGATCCCCTGCCGATTATTATTATTATAAGCCTATTATTAGCTTACTGCTTTAAATTGGCTTTTTGTTCATTTAGACAAAATTTAAGAAAATTACATATACAGCTAGATAATACAAATATACTCTCACTTACCTATCACTTAAAGCAAACCTCCACCCCTCACTATATGTCTGTTAAAGGAGCGCGTTGGACCATTTAGTGAAGCTGGTTGCTGTAGCCTATATTTGCAACTTATGCATGGAGCCTTCCTTCATTTTTAATTTGTAGAATGTTTGAATGATAGTTTGGTAAATTTGTTGGCGATCAAATCTTCAATATCGCTACTCTCCGTAATTAAGATACTTGGTACATTATCAGCGCAGTTCAAAGTAATATCATGTTATTCATGTAATTTACGTCTCTACGATGATTGGTTGATATACCAGGCTAGCCTCCCCTGCGATGTATCTTTTGTCAACTCTCCTAAGCGCTGAATGTAAAACACTTGATGGTGATTGGCTAATTTTTTACCAACTGAGGCACAAGACGAGCTCGTCTCATGTGCCTTCCCCTCCCCTTCTCTATCCCCTGCGGTTTTAATGACATCGGCAGATTCGGCATGTTCGTGAAAGAACAGCGGTGCTTTCGATTTCAGTATTATGGTGTAACAGCGGTGAAATTACAAACAAAAAATACACATGAAAACATGAAATGAAAAGAATAACTGGGAATTTTTATTTTATTTATTAATTTTTTTTTTAAATTTTTATTAACATTAAATCATCCTTTCTCCCATTTTCTCCTTAAAATTTTGGGTAGGCTGTGCCTCCCTTGATGAGCCGCCACTGACAATAAGCAATATATTTTTAATGCATTTATTAATCTTTGTTAATGTTAATTAATAAAAATACAATTGCTTGTTGTATCTTCTTGTTAGTTCACAGTGCATTAATGTTAACAGATAAGTTTGATTTTAAAATGTAGTAAATGTTGAAATTCATTGTTAGTTCATGTTAACCAATGTAGTGAACTAATGCTAAAAAAATGAAACCTTATTGCGAAGTGTTGAAAATAATGCAGCATATTTGTGTAGCTTATACTTGCTAAAATAGTAAAAATGGGGTAAAAAAAATAGTATTAAAAATAGTAAAAATTAGTAAAATATATAGTATTTCACAGACAAGTATGAAATAGTAAAAAATAGTAGTCTCACTATCAAATTAAGTCATTGAAAGTTCATTTATTTTTGTACTGTCAATTATGGACTCTCAGACTTCCATCTGCAGTCTTGAATTAAACCTGAGAAACTTCTGACCCAAACCAATAGTGTCTGATGACACTGAACTTTCATAATGAACGATCGCCCGAGGTCTGTTCCACGCCAACACCAATCACAGTAGAAACCACAGTCGGGAAATTTGATTAACTCCCATTATGCCCGGCAAAAGACCATCTCATAACTCACAACTTCTTTATTACACTGCAGATTTGGCATGCTGCATTTTTTGTAAGAATTTTGAGTGTAGGAGAAGCCAATTTGACACACGTAATGCTCTGCTTGTAGTTCATTTAAATGTTTTGTATTCCAAATGCATTTGCAAAACACACTTTTTAAAATGAGAAGACTATATTTTAACATACTGCACTCCTTCAGTTTGATTCTGTATAGAACACTAGGATTCTTGACTCATTTTTAAAGAACTCTTTATGCCAAAAAGGTTCTATATGAGGAGAAATGTCTTAAATGATGGCATAATACTTTAATGAGTAAAGGGTTACTTCAATTTCTTCTAGTGGTAAAGTATGTTTTCGAGCTGTTTAATTCATAAAATTTAATCCAAATTAAAAATTAATTAAAATAAAATGCTTTAATTAAAACTAAAAATGAAGAAAAACTAAAAGGATGAGTTCCTATGTGAAATGCTGTCTTCAACAATGTCCATGCTGCTCTTTGCTCTACAACAGGGGTGGCAAAGTCCTGCAGTTTGTCAGAAAAACACTTTTGACAGCTCCAGGGCATTCCTTTGTCCCTGCCCATGGACAGTCGGATCGACAGAGGGTTATTACCAGAACAGTTATTGTAAGATTAGGTTTATCACTGAAAATTGTATTGTACTATGTCTACTCTTTAAACGGCATTATGGTAAAAATGGAACACTATGGCAACAGCTTTCTTACCTGTACACAACAGTGTTTTTTTCACTGTGTTTGTGGTCATCACGTTTTTCAGAATTCCCTTTGCAGTGTTCTGTCCGTATTTACGATTCTTTGCAGCCTTTAGCTACTGCCTACAACGCAGTGGATCCTTCACTGTAAACCAAAAGTCCCGCTAAACGTTTACTCTTTAAATTCTTGCACCTGGGAACAATACAAGATGACACCATTATGACTAAAAGTTTGCTAAGAAGTATTTCCTACTAAAGCAAGGCGGTATTTGACTCTAGTAAGCGTATCTATAGCAGACTGGTGGGAGTGGCCTTGGACAGCAACATGCCCAGTGCATTATTAGGGCCCGAGCTCCGATGGTGCGAGGACCCTTTTGTAATTGCTCGGTCAATTATTATTCTTCTCCGAAATGAATCGCATTTTTGAGGGCCTAAACATGCTCAAAAACTCATGAAACTTTGCACACACGTCAGAAGTGGTGAAAATTTACATCTGATATGGGTTTCAGATTTAGGTGTGGCAAAATGGCTCAATAGCGCCGTCTACAAAATTTCAATTAAGCGCCCTTCGTGCTACATTTCACAGACAAGTATGAAATTCGGTAGATACATTTAACAGCCCAATACCTACAAAAAAGTCCCGGGGTGCAAAATCTGAAAACCCAACAGGAAGTGGGATATTTTGAATTTTCTCTGCAAAATTTTTGCAGTTTTTGCCATTTCCAGACGTTGTACTTTAACAAACTCCTCCTAGAGCTTTGATCAGATCAACATCATATTTGGTCAGTCTAATCTAAAGGCCTTTGCGACGTTACATTGCGAAAATCTTGAGTTTTTTCCGCTGAAGGGCGTGTCCGTGGCGGCCTAACAAAATTCAATGTTTCGCCATGAAACAGGAAGTTGTTGTAACTTGGGCATACAATGTCCGATCTGCCCCCAAACTTCACGTTTTATTACAGTCCTGACCTGAAGACATCTACATGCCAATATTCAATTACAGTCATAGCGCCACCTGCTGGCAACAGGAAATGGCATGCTTTGCACTGTAATTTACTCCCAGAAACTCATTTGTATATGCTATGAAGCTATACCAAACATACTAGAAACATGTTAAATCATGCAACACTTGGCTAAGTGCTAATGTATGTGATTAACACCACGAAACAGGAAGTTGTTGTAACTCAGGCATACAATGTCCAATCTGCCCCAAAATTCACATGTTTGATAATAGTCCTGGCCTGAAGACATCAACAAGGCATTATTCAGTTATAGTCAAAGCACCACCTGCTGACAGCAGGAAGTGTGGCACGTCAAAATGACTTTGCCATATTTTTCTTATATTTACACGCTTAAATGCATGTTGTCCACTGTTCACAGTTTTCCTAAGGCCTCCAGGTGGCGGTGGCCCTGGGTACGAGGGCCCTTTCATCGCTACTTGCAGCTTTAATGAGTGTTGAAGTTTTCCTATCATTTTGGTGAAAAGGGAAGACAACACACTTTTTCTCTAAATGTTTTTATTCGCCTTTCAGGCAGGCAAGTTTTATTGAAAGCCCATTTTGCCAGCGGTGATTTAGGCTGACCCTTTAAGTGTAGAAATACTTTTGGGGCCAACTAACTGTTCTGGTAATAACCCTCTGTCGATCCGACTGTCCATAGGCGGGGACAAAGGAATGCCCTGGAGCTGTCAAAAGTGTTTTGCTGACAAATAAAGGTGAATTTCTCGGCTCCACATGGAGAACAAGTAAACATTGTTCATTTACGCATTCTCTAGACATTGTAACAATAAAAAGCGGGTTGAAAATCAGCAAAGTTACACTTTAAGCCAATTAAAATGTATGCATGTCTTTGCAATGCATTATTTGCACGAAAACAAGTGCCATTTATTTCAAAGAAAGCTCACTTTACAATGAAAACACAAACAAAATTAAATTTGATAGGTTTTACAATATGAAGCAATAAATATATTGTTCAAAATGAAGACAAAAAGTTTTGGACACTATGTGGAACATTTTTACAGTTAAAATGATGGTGTTACACCTATGACAGGCTAATAATTGAAAAAGTTGTTAGAAAAGCTCATCTTTTGTTTGCAGATGCCACTTTGTATATCATTTTGGTATTATGTTTTATATCTAACGCAAACACAATTTTAAGTGCGACTTTTAATTAAACAAATACTTTCTAGGGCCACTGTATATAGGAAATCAGTTGGAGCAATGGTCAGTTATATAGTTTAACATTATTATATTCGACCACAGGATGTACTGAGAACCATGTGATAAACATTAATTTTCTCCTTTTATTTAAATTACGGAATAAACTCCATACTGAGACGTGAAACAGAGCCTGTAAGCATCCTTTAAATAGATATTGGTTGGAGCTTTTGACAAATGTGGATCTGAAATGTCATTACAGTTCACAAACACACCCACACACATTTCCTTTGACATGTGTGTGTCCCGTGTGTGGCCTCAGGGTTTCACATGTCTGATTGCGGTGTGTTTATCCCCAAGATGTTTGGTTTTGCTCTGAAGGTGTGAACACAATCACTGTGATGAGCATTATCACCCTCAGCCAGCCACAGCACTGGATGGATGTGATAGTAAACACAGGAAAGAATTAATAAATTCAACAGACTGCTTTTTAATTAATATGTCAGTGTTTTAATGATACTTTGAAGACAATATGAAATGCAATCTGCAATGCGTTTAACTTCCTGTATGTGACATACTTTTACAACTGACTATTCAAAGGGAAATCATAAAATGCAGGGCTTGATTTTATGCATTATGGTTTGATTGCTTTGACATTTTAGACTACAACAACATTTGTGTTCGAGTCAGAGGATTTTCTTTTCCCCAAAAATGCTAGTTAATGTTATCACATTGGACTAAAACTTACTGACTTCGTTCACACAGGGTGGAACTACTTCTCAAAATATTTTGGATAATCTTTTTTGGGATTTTTCCCCACCTTGTAATACATGTGGTGTTACCGGTCAAAAATCACATTGCACATTCACACAAAATTTTGCGTCACAACATGCTTGACGTCAATGACATCAAACAGGGATGATGTTTTAGCCATTTAAATTTTAGTCTGGTTCTATGGCTCCAAAAATCATTATATACACTAGTTCGAAAGTTCGGGGTCAGAACTATTTTTTTTTTAAAGTAATTAATATTTTTATTCAGCAAGGATGCATTAAATTGATCAAAAGTGGCAATAAGATTGGAGTAATGGTGCTGAAAATTCAGCTTTCTCATCACAGGAATAAATTACATTTTTAAATTTATTAAAATAAACAATTTATTTTAAATTTTAATAATATTTTATTTTTGATTAAATAAATGCAGTCTTGGTGATAAGACACTTCTTTTAAAAGCATTAAAAAATCTTACAGATCCCAATTTTTGAACCATCTCATTTACTCTCCTTCATATTGTTATAAAAACCTAGATTATATGACTTAAAAGAAGTTTAGAAGAATGTCCCAGGTGTTCGAAAAGTATTTAAAAGGTGGAGAAAGGTCTTTCATTTTAATGACAGATTATGAAAACATTGTGTTGACGTTCCCCAATGAATCATGCTCAATAATACCAGGAACATTTATTAAGAGGTCTTGTGTTTGCCCGAGGTGGGTTTTTGTTCCGTCTACTTCTTTTACTCTGTGCTGAAGTCTCAGGTAAGTGATCAGGAAAGCATTTCGAGTGCTTGAGCTCATTTGTCATGCAGCAGGAAGCTTTCTGTGAGTTTGTAGCAGGGACAGAGCAGTAATAGGGTTCTGATCTTCAGGGCATGGACAATAGAAACATTTAACAGCTCCACTGTTTCTCTCTCGCTCGCTCTCTCTCTCTCTCTCTCTCTGCTGGTGAGTAATTGGAAATGAGAATTACTGTCCAATCGCCTCTTGTGTGAAGAGAGCGAGCGTGTCTCCTGCTTTCTAATGAGAGCATGGTGGATCTCACTGACAGACTGCGCTGCCTCTATTAGTTTGTTTAGTTTCTTTTTCCTTTTTTCTCACTGCTACTTTCCTTTCTCAACAGATGAAGTAATAATTTACACGTGCACACACACACAAACACTAAATAATGGATGTACACTGTAAAAAAATGATCATAATTTTAATGTTAAGACTACACAAATGCTACAATAAAAACCTGTTAATTGTTTAATGGTAAGTTCCCCTACTATATAGGCTAATAAATCTAAAGGTGCATGTAATTTTACAGTTAAATACTGTTAAATTTACCATTTTTGGAAGTGACAAAGACACATTTTATGTCAAATTTTATAATTAAAAAGTCTACACTCAAGTTTAAGTTAAGCTCAAGTGCTCAAAAAGGGCATAAGTAAACCAATATCCTTCAAAAAGCTCTCTTCAATATAACAGATAAATAAAATAATGTTAAGAAAATTAAATAGTCAAGGCCTACTTGCACTGGATGTGCTTGTTTCGGCCTCATCACCTGCTGCTGCCACGTCCTCATCTCATATATGAAACACCTGCCATTCGGCAACTACCTGCTAATATATTCGCGTAAAGTAGCCATGTTGACAAGTTTGGGTGAGTAAAGCCTGGGATACACTGCACAATTTTTGGCTGTCCCAGACGAAAGATTGCCATCGTGAAACAATCGCGGCGATTTCTGTGATCGTGGCTCTTAATCGGTGGTCCTATGTCGTACAGTGAGAGAGGTTCAAAGACGCCCGTTTTCCCGGTCTTGCGACCAAAGATAGCCTACGATCATTTTCTGACCGTGTCAGAAATTCAGCTTGATCAGCGCACTGTGTGTTTGCTGCTACGACCTACATCTACTGACCAGCCAATAAAAATGCGACATGAAATCAACGCGACATGGCGTTAAAACTGAAAACTGCTTACCTCAAGCTCTTTTCCCTACTTCTTTCGCCGCTTCCTTTTTAGCACAGATAAAATCTACAACTGCCAAAGTGTGATTCAACATTTTTTGTTTACCACTAATATGCTGATGACATTTTATTCTTGCATCGTAGCCTACGAGTCAACAGGTGTCATCATCGTACAGTCTACATGCATGTCGTACCCAAGTTTAATAGATCCATGTCGCACAGTGTGATAAAGTAATGTAAAGTAAATCTTAAAATCGTGCAGTGTATCCCGGGCTTATGGGCAAAGCGAACAAGATATAGTACATTCAATGCGCTGTAGATGGCAATTGTCACTTGTTTTGTAGCAGAAAAACTGCTGCAGAAAAAGTTAGGTACCATACAAAATGTAACGAGTAACTGCATTACTCATCATAAATGTATTGGAGTAAAGAGTACATATACTTATTCAAAAAAGTAGTCAAGTAGAGAGTAAAAGTTGCTAATAACTTTAATACTCAGTCAAAGTATAAAGTAGCCAAAAAGATACTTAAGTACAATAACTATTAACATTTACTCAAAAACTTTTGAAGCTGTTGTGTTTTTTTTTTTTTTAAATAAAAACACGCGTATGTTTCTAATAAGTAACTAAATAAGAACATTTGGGGTGTGTAATTTAGTTGTAGAACAAACCGTATAGTCAAGTTATGTTTACCACAGACCTTATTTTACTCATAAATTGAAAAGAAAAAAAAAACCTATAGGAAAATCTCGAGGGAACCAGGGGTGAATTAGTCTTCTGGGTTGTGACGTCATGCCTGCACCACTCTATTTCGTAAATACCTCAAGGGCCCTATTATACATCTGTGCGCAATGCGACGCCAGCCACGACGCAAGTGTTTTTTGCTAGTTTCTGCCCGATGCAGTTATCATTTTCATGTCCAGCGCCCACGTTGTTTAAATAGCAAATGCACTCATGCCCATCTGTTCGCCCATGGGTGTGCTGGTCTGAAAATGAGGTGCGTTCAGGCGCATTGTTGGCGTGTTGCTATTTTGAGGAACTGAAAATGACTGAAACATTGACCAACAAAAACCTAGTCTAAAGTCAATGGCGCAGTATTTTTTGTTATTTAAAGGGCGCGTTAGTAATATGCGCCTATAGGTGGGTACACAACGTGCTACACTCTGCTTGTTACACACACAGGGACGCGCAGCAGCACACAAACATGTAAAAGATTATTATTGTGTACATAAAGATAAAAATCCCTGCATGTCATAATGGATAGTCACTGCATGTATCAGAATGACCTATTTGCAGTAATGACAAATGAAGTTGGCTAATTATCTGACCAATCGTGGCAATACACACATATATTTGAACTGCTCATTAGGTTGAGGGTGTCTATATTCCACCATGTAAATAACGAATCCGCCATGGTGCGAGCGCACCTGGCTTTTATTAAAGGGAATGGGAGATGAGACTCTGATCGGTTTATTGCACGTTATGCCCAAAACACACCCATGACTCATTAAGAGACTAGGTACAACCCTTTTGGACCATGCACCTGGTGTGCCAACCATTTTTTCCATCGTTAAACTAGCAAAAGTGGATTCGGACACGCCCTAAGTGCACCTGCGCCAAGTGCAAGTGATAGTTAAAATAGGGCCCAAAATGTTTCTACCATTTTTATTTTTTTTTTTATGGTAAAGTTCTGGCAACCACAGCTGTTTTTTTACAGTAAATTCCACTGTTGTGTTTAAACGTATACGTTGTTCTCGTCTTTTATAATCAAAGATGGAGCCGTATACCTCCGTTTTACATTTATTCTGTGGTCATATTCTGATATATTCTCTCAGCCAATGCATTGGGAACGTTTTACCTCATAACGAGGAAGGAAGAGCGATCACAGAAGTGTCACTGCACCCAACTTCTGGAGTTAAGTGCCTTGCCGAAGGGCACAATAGCGGTGGACACAGAAAGCGTGAGAACTCTGGAACAAACAGCTAAATCAAGCGCCTCCGGGTTCCCAACTGGGATTTGAAGAAGCAATCCTCCTACTACCAGAGATCTCTGCTGCCCCAGCCACTGGCGACAAAAACGCTACAGAGAGATTACAAATTTTAGCCTGCACTCAGCAGCAAATTTTATGTCCTGTTTTTTATTCTCCGCTTGCTTTGACCTCCAAAGTAAGCTGGCTGTTTTTATAGAAGTGGAGGAGGTGAAAGAGTTGCTGTTGTTTTTGTTTATTACTGTTGCTTTCGTGCAGTAAAAACCTTTTGCAATAAAACTTTTTCCCTCCAACAACCTTCCAGCTAACCTTCTGGCTTCCAAATCTGACTGGCCCACACAACATGGCCTTAACTCTAACTGGCCGATAGTCCTTTGGAATCTGAGCTCTGATTGGCCAAATCTCTAATTAGTCGATAATCATTTGGAAACTGACCTGAATTTGCATTCTGGTCAGACGTTCTGAGGTCAAGCGGTCTGTTGTCGATCAACAACATTGTTTTATTCACATGTTGTTTAATCCAGAAGATGGTTAAGAGGCAGAGTCAACTGAGGATCCTGGAAAAGTCCTGGAAAACAGAGACGGATGCATTTTAATCTATTTCAATTGTGTTTCATGTTTGTCCTAATCCAGGGTTTTGTATAAACTAATTAACCTAATCTATTAGAAACTGAATTAAAATCAATATCTACTAAAATCTACAGGAAAAAAAAAAAAAGTACAGCAAAAATAATAATAAAAAATATTTTCCCCTTTTTAAAATTCCTATCAGTTATGAATATACTTTTATAATAATATATTTTATTTAATCATTTATTTTAGAAGATATTTATATTGAAATTAATTATTACATAATTTATATTACATTATTACATTTAATGAGGTCTATATCAATTCTAAATATAATATAAAATATAATATAGAAAATATGTAATGGTTTTATATTTAAGATATATACAGCATATGCAACATTTACAATAAATCTTTTTAAAAATAAATAATTTAATAATTTATATAAACAAATATGCGGTAGACAATGACAAATATGATGTTTTTGCAATAATCCTATAATCCTAAAAATGCATTAATCCTCAGGTATAAATAATATTTAAAAACATTCAAATAATAATAAATAATTAATTATTAATATAAAAATATGTATTTTATTCATTTTAAAACTAAGTATTAAATTATTTATATTTAAGTATTAAAATAATATATATTTAAAGTAATATTAAAGAAATATATATTTAATCTTTAACAACTAAGCTATTCCTCAGTTGTAAAATGTTTTTATAGTATTTATTTATTTAAATAAGTTAATACAAAAATTGTGTACAGCATTTTTTTTACATGCAAGTAAATTATTAAATTATAGATATTACATTATTTAACTTAATGCATATAATATCAATTCGAAATGTATATAATTATAAATTAAGTTGTATATATGTTTATGATATTTAATATTATATTTAGAAATTTGTTTGTGTGTGTATATATATACATACATATATATATATATATATATATATATATACACACACACACGCACACACTCACATCCACTCCACTCTTACGCTGTCATTATCAGTACAATGAGTAACATGACTATTATGAGAATGTGTGTGTGTGGTGCGAGCAGTTGCTTTAGTCATCATGCACTTAATCAGAAACTACTTCAGACGTTCAGAGCAAGACGAGGAAACAAGAAAGGACAAATAAAATCAATTGTGCTGCCCTCCCTCTGTGGCTCCGTCTCTCAACACTGCAGCATTTATTAGCACAAATCACTGCTCATTAATGTGTTCAGACATATATGTATGTGTGTGTTTGCAATACTGTCAAGAAGTTCAATACCCCAGGCAAACTTGGTAGGAATTATGGGTGTGAATATGCATTATTTAGTTTATTTGGTCATTTGTCTGTTATATCGATGTGTGTTTTTTAAAAGCTATACAATCAGACAGCGGGAGTGCAACATGTTTGCACTTTCCAGATGTTTCATTAACTCTCCTATTAGTGCTAAATCACCACAGCTGTTCAATTACTCTCAGATAAACAGTGAATGGTAAGAGATATTATCTGCTGTCCTGTTATTCTACATATGCTTTTAGATTCAATTCCATTTCCCAAAACTTTTCATGCAGGAAACTTTGCACTGGAATGACCTTTGCCAAACATCATACATCACACATAGCACTTAAATGGGAAAATTAATTATTTACTCTACAGATTGAAACACCTTAAGGAATAATCATGCAAACAGCACTTTATTATGAACATTGCCATTAAAGCTAGGAGCATGTTCCATTAATGGAGAATTCTTCATATCCTTTCATGGTTGTTGGTGCCAGACGGGCACAGTATTTCAGAAACTACTGATTTTCACACTCAACCATCTCTAGGGTTTACAGAGAATGGACCAAAAATGAGAAAATATCCAGTAAGCTGCAGTTCTGTGGGTGAAAATGACTTGTTGATGCCAAGGTCAGAGTAGAATAGACTGGTTCAAGCTGATAGAAAGACAACAGTAACTCAAATAAGCACTCGTTACAGAAGAGCATTTCTGAACACACATCACATGTCAAACCTTGAAGCAGATGATCTACAGCAGCAGAAGACACACCGATGCCACTTCTGTAAGCTGAAAACAGAAACTGAGGATACAATTCACACAAACTCACCAAAACTGGACAATAAAAGATTGGAAAAACGTTGCCTGGTCTGATGAGTCTCGATTTCTGCTGCGACATAAAGATGGTAGGGTCAGATTTTGGTGTAAACAACATGAAAGTATGGATTCATCCTGCCTTGGATCTGTAGTTCAGGCTACTGGTTGTGTAATGGTGTTTTCTTGGGCCTTTGGGCCTCTTAGTACGAATTGAGCATCATTTAATACACCTATCTGAGTATTGTTGCTGACCATGTCCATCCCTTCATGACCACAGTGGACCATCTTCTGATGGATACTTCCAGCAGGATAACACACCATGTCACAAAGCTCAAATCATCTCAAACTGGTTTCTTGAACATGACAGTGAGTTCACTAGACTCAAATGTCCTCCACAGTCATCAGATCTCAATCCAATAGAGCAGCTTTGGGATGTGGAGGAACGAGAGATTCACATCGTGGATGTACAGCCAACAAATCTGCAGCAACTGTGTGATGCTGTCATGACAATATGGACCAAAATCTCTGAGGAATGTTTCCAGTTGTTGAATCTATGACACGAGGAATTAAGGCAGTTTTGAAGATACTGAAGATCATGTGATCCTTCTCCTGTGAGATGCTGTAGTGGAGTGAGGAGACAAGAGTTCGATGTTACTGTGGGCGATTTCAGTATTTTAAGTGACAAAGAAATAACACTGCATGGAAAAACCAAATGAAGTGATTCAGAAACAAAATTCATTATATATTTTCATATCACCAGAAAGCAGATCCTGTGCAAATCAAGGTCATCTCTTCATTCAGCTCACTTTCACTTTTTTCCAAAAGTGCAGGTGTGTGAAATGAACATCTTCCACCTGTGTGATACCAGACGACTCCAACTGAGAATCAACAGCATCATCTGATTAATGAACAAAAGTGCAGCTGCTTTCTCAAAAATATAATTTGGAAATCAAAAGACAAATTGACTGACTTTGAAAATGTGACCTCTTTGTATTTCACATCTTTCTTGTTTTTCTTGTTATTGTTGAAGTACTTGTTTCTTGTTCACATCTTGTTGTTGTTCTCAAATCCACCGTGAGTGTGTCCATCTGTGTCTTGTTTGTTAATTAGTTAGTGTGCATGTTTACCCACCGTTCTTACACCTTATCTGGTGTCAATTTTTACCTTGATCTTATCGGCATGGAAACGGAATTGGTAAGAAGAATCAGAACTCTTACATTTATTAGACGTTTCCATAACAGTCAGACAAAATCAGGGTAGAAATGTATACCACCAAGATAACCGTAAGAATGATGCATACATGCAGACTAACTAACAAGTCAAGTTGGGTTAGGAAACAAAGAGATGTGATTTCAGATTTAAACATTAAGAAATAACAAACTGGCTGCCGTTCAATTCATTAGTGTGAATTTGAATTGAATTGACACACAGGAAGTGAAACTGAATTGGAATGACAGGAAGAAGAATTTAAATAAATTGCAATTAAAAAATATCAATGCTTTTTGGAAAATCCCCAAAAATAAATGAAAAAAAAAAAGTAAATAAAAATTGAATTAATAAAATATATTATTAATATGTATATAATATGTAATATTAAAAAATTCTATACATAAAATATTTTATTTATGATAAAATATTTATAATATAAATATTGATAAATATAATATAAATTAGTATTCATATAAACAATATATAAACATTTAATAATTTGTATTAATAATAATTAAAAATAAAATAAAAATTAATATATATATACTTTTAATTTTTATTTTATATAATATGAATATTAATAAATATAATGTTAATTAGTATTCAGATGAATAATATATAAACATCTAAAAATTTATATAAATTATATAAATTACATATTATATAAATTACATATTATATATATTTCATTATATATAGTAGTCAACATTTGAAGTGGATCAAAAAAGTTAATCAAAGTTGTCCTAAAAAGAAGGTTTTAGGACAAGGTTTTGATCCACTTTAAATGTTGACTACTGTATATATATATATATGAACATTTAATAATTTATATTAATAATAAATAAACAAATAATATATATTTTTAAAATGTATAATATTAATATATTAATTAGTATTCATATAAATGATATATAAACATTTAATTTATATTTATATTAATTTAAATTATTATATAATTATATATTATATAATTTATATATTTGAATTGCAACTTTGCATCCCTCAATTCAAATTCATTTGAACTTCAATAATTGAATTGGAATTTAAAAGGCATTTTAAAATTCTTGGCAATCAACCCTTTGTTAAAAAACTGACAACAATTACAGGACCCTAAACAACTATGGAAATTAAAACCATCTAGACAGAAGTGAGCTCTTCTCTCTCCCCACTGTGGTGCAGACAGACTTTCAAAGATGAACTAAATAAAGAAAGACAAAACCGCAGCATTAGGAAAGCCAAGGCTCATAAGTGCCATTAAACAAAGACGAGAGCGTAATCTATTATTCATCCATAACGCTGAGGGTGAATTACATATTCCGATGCTAGAGGTCTTAATGTACACTAGATTAATCTAAAGTACGTTAGTCATGTTTTCTATTAGTCAGTGTCGAAGCCTCATTAATAAAGGAGAGATCATCTCTCTCTTCTACTCCTTAAATAATTAAAAGAATATCCTTCACTCTTCATTCGCATCAATGACACCACGTCTGTGTGGTGACAGATATTAATTAAGAAAAACTGGGCATTAGTGCATAATTAATCTCTCTCTCCACACACACACACACACACACAACTGTATGCTCGTAACTCTTTAAAATAAAGCTTCTTTAATGGTTTTTGCAGCACTTTAGGTTCAGTAAAGAAACCTCATCTCCAGAAGCATTTATTATGGCTGTACAAGGTTAAGTGTGTGTGTGTTTCTCATTGTGTTCTTCTCTGAACTCAGCTTTGATCACAGTACATGTATTCAAATCCAATCGCATATGTCCAGCGGGTAACCAGAGTCTCATAAATACTTACACACAGTTATGAAATATTATGGTTGGGCTGTTTGGAGTGAGTGAATCTTAATTAGAAACAAGGGCTTTACAGTACAAGAGTTTTTTTTTTTTTTTTTTTTTTTTTTTATGAATACAGTCAAAGCTGCTAGTCATGATGTGCAGTAAAGCATATTCAAATTCACATTCAAAAAACAAGCATATGACTTCAGACGACTTGTAAATAGTGTATGATCGTATGTCAGACTACTACTATGGTGCTTTTTGGTCATTTTTGCAGCAGATCGCATTTACTTTCATTGTATAGAAAAGAGCAGCAGAAAGGTGAGGGTGAATAAATGACGGCACAATTTTCTTTTTTGGGTGAAGTAACATTTTAATTGTCATCATAGGATCATGGACAGGGGTCCGTTCTTCGTACCTTGCTTAATACATCTGAGATGATTTGACAGATGCCAGATCTTCTAATCGTGATAACCGAAATCTAGCTAATTTGGTTCCTCAAACGAATTTGCGGATCGGATTAAAATATCTGAATTAAGTTGTCTAAGATTACTATGAAAAACTTGACGAATTTCTGGACATTTATAAGGAAACAGCCAAGCGAATAAAATGACAGAAGAACGACATAAATGTTATAATAGATAAATGAAATGTGGGTTGTTGTTTTTTTGTTTTGTTTTGTTTTTTTACATGATTACCCAATTATTTAGGCTACATGATTTCTAGTATTTGTACAGGCACTTTTTATTTGAATGTTGTAATTAGCAACTAATTTACCTTTGAAGCAGATTTGACAGCATTAATTAAAGTTTCTTAAGGGTCAAGATCAAGTTATCTGCATCTCATGCGCTTCATCAAGATACTCCCATAATAGCTGTCGCGGTTCAAATTAATGCACGCACGGCATAGACTATCTGTACATCATGTGTGTAAGACTTCAATAAAATTATTAGGTATTCCCTCACAAATGAATCTCTCAATGAGTAAAACTGGCTGTGTCTATATTATGATATACTACATGACATTATAATATTATTTGCAAATTTATTTTTCAAACATTATTATTGTCCCTGGTTTACATTAGGGTACTCTTGTGGGAAAGTAGCAGTGGCTGGGGCAGACTTTAAGCATCACCTCCACTAAAAAAGATGCAATCTAATCCTGTTTACATGAACTAAGCCTGCTCCCGAGCAGGTTTAAGCTTACGGACCTGTTGCTATGGCAGCAAGTCCAGGATGAGCGTCGAAGAACCGAACAATCCAAGATCATGCCAAATCATCATCAGTCAAATCCAGCTAACCGAGTCAGCTACGTATGAAGAACGGGCCCATCATAGATGGCATCATAGATGTTACTATAACATGTATTTAGCATTATTATTCATTTTATAAGTGTAAATTAAATTCACACACATAAGCATAGTGCACTAAATCTCAGTAGTGTTTTCAGTTTTCATTATAAGGAAAAAATATTAAACAACCAATAAAAAAATAGTAGTAAGGGGGAAAAAAATGCACAATACTCAACTCCTTTTTGTGTTTATTATAATAAGTTTAACAGACTGCTAATCTCAACAAATCCACTAACAAATTCACTTACAAATAAGGTTCATTAGTTAACATTAGTTAACTACATTAATGAATTTTAATGCATTTCTACAGCATTCATTAATCTTTAATGTAAATTTTAACATGTACTAATACATCATTAAAATCAAGAGTTGTATTTGTTAACATTTTTTAATGCACTGTAAACTAACATTAACAATATGAACAGCGGTATTTTTATTAACTAACATTAACAAAGATTAACAAATACAATTACAAATGTATTGCTCATGGTTATTTCATGTTATTTAATACATTAACTAATGTTAACAAATGAACCTTATTGTAAAGCAGGGGTCGGCAGTTAAGTTTGGCATTGAGCCAAAAAAAGTTTCGCCACTAGAACATAGTCAAAGGTAATTTAAATTAATTGATGAAAAATGCAACTAGAATTGCCTGTGACAGACTGTTACAGTGTCTTTTGTAACTGGTATTGAGCTGTTACTCTGTGTTAAATCCTGTAGTAAGACAGTCATTAACAAAAAGCCACATTTGTGTGGCGGTGTCCGGGTTTTACCCTGGATAAATTAATAAAGCGGAGTAGTGACCTGGCAAGTATCTTCATTCACCAACTTGCAACACAGACCGCCTTGCTAAAAAACACATACGTGGGAGATGTGGAATGGATAAAAATAACTCAAAAATAAAAGAGGACTTGAATAAGCCCATTAATGGCATCTAAACTGCATTTATTTTAAATTGTTTGTGTGTTGGAGGTATGCTATTAAGTCGCGTGCAGAGTCATGTTAACATTTTAGCTAGCTGGCATCTTTTTATTCATTCATCAAAAATTTGACACATTCCGTGTTATACAGTAAATTCCGTTTTTATGAATGGATTCCATCCGTGTTTTCTGCATCGCGGAAATCATAGGGCCCTACAAAAGATAATAGAACCCATTTTAATCAGTGATATTGTCTACACTGGACACGTGACACAACACATTCCCGACAGTAAACGGATTCCCCGTTCTGTTTCTGACGTCCAAGTGCTTTGCAATGGTTGGTTTGTCGAGTTCAGAGTAGACAGCTTTTAGCTGTTGCGGCGCGTTGCGAAAAAAGTCGCATCTGGTGTAGACACAGTGATAATATTAGACGGCACCACGAGTCTAAGATCTATTTCACAACCAGCCGCTATCAAAATAATCTGGCTGTGGGCGGGGGCCAGATATTATTGCTGGCGGGCCAGTTTTGGCCCACGGGCCACCTATTGTCGACCACTGTTGTAAAGTGTTACCACAAATTCAACACAAATTGGATTCATAAAGATGTCACTTGTTTCTGAAGGAATGATTCAGTGATACAGTTTTAACAGTAATTTTTTGCCACCTAGTGGCATAACAATGCAATCGATATATTAGCCTATTTGAAGCATTTTCAAAAGGTGATTTATTCTGTTTTGATCTGTAACATAGACATCAGCGCTTATCTGAATAATAAACTTTTCTATACTTCTGTGATAACTGGAATAATGATACTGTGCATTTGAAAAGATTGTTTGTGAAGCTGTATATCTAAACATAACTGCTCTAGATCAACGGCAGCGCGAACACAGATTTAAGTGTCACGATTTTCACGAGGTTTAATATACACGGGCGAATCGTTGTCATTTAGGAATTACATCATATGGGTGATGAAATCGAGAACGCAATCTTTTAAAGACTAATTGTGCAGCTTTGTGCACCTCTCTCTCTCTCTTCCTGCATTGACGTATATGAGTAGCGCGAGGGCTTTTCGGTGCATTCATTGCTATAATATTCATGAGGTGAGACGTCTCTATTAAAGGATACGCTCCTCGCACTTTTCTAGATAAGAACCAGTTCTCGGTTCCCAACCCTAGTTACCACTTCCCTCCGTTCTGCTCCACTGGGCTGAAAAAAACTACACTTTTTGCCCGGAAGACATATCGTTTCATACAGTTGTACAATTTTGCTATCGCAATACAACGATATTGATAATACCGTTACATCCCTATTATTAAGTATTATCAAATTGACCAAAGGGGACCGTAAAGACATTTATAATGTTACAAAAGAATTCTATTTCAAATAAATGCTGTTTTTTTCATCAAAAAAATCCTTAAAAAAATGTATCAGTAAGAATATTAAGCAGCACAACCGTTTCCAATATTAATAATAATCATAAATGTTTCTTGAGCAGCAAATCAGCATATTAGAATGATTTCTGAAGGATCATGTGACACTAAAGACTGGAGTAATGATGCTGAAAATTCAGCTTTGATCAAAGGAATGAATGACATTTTAAAATATATTCAAACAGTTATGGTTTATTTTATTAGCCTACTGTTTTGACTGTATTTTTTAATCAAATGCAGCCAAAATCTTACCAACCTCAAACTTTCAAACAGACATGTGTGCCACATAAAACATATTTTAGAAAATCATATTTACTTCACATATTCCACATAAACAGATTTATTCATCACTGGTGATTTATTGATAAATTGTGCGTTTCATGTCTCTCATCAGCTGCCAGTCTTGGAGTGGATGCAGTTTCATACTGCTGGATCTGAGTGATGCTAACAGACATCAGAACATGTACCGCAGCAGCAGTGAGGCTGACAGCACAGTGTGCTACTGCAGACTAAAGCTGTCATCTATTTCTAATACACCATTACACAACATGATGCTTCAATGGTCGTGAGTGAAAGCTATTGCAAACTTGCTCTAGTTAAAAGGCAGTTTCTTAATGATATGAGACATTGGGTAGTATATCATTACAGTTAAAGGTGGAGATTTACTGTTAATTTCTCTCAGATTATTGTTTTGAAATCATCACAGATCCACACTGTTTAGAAAAACAACCTATGAATGGCTGACTTACACTGACTTTAAACATTAAATTAAAATAGGAGAAATGATACTTCATCCAAAAAATGCAAATTCAGTCATCATCTACTCACCCTTATGTAATTCAAAACCTATGACTTTGCTTTAATGGTGCTTTTTCATGCTTTTTGGAGCTCGACAGCCTGAGGTTGTTACTGTCGTTGCTTGGAAAGTCGCTCCTGTTAAGAGGAAAGAAAATCATACAGGTTTGGAACAACATGAACAACAGTGTAGATATTGTATAGCAGGACATTTCTTGCTTTTTTTAAATAAGTGATTTTGACGTACTATGTAGACATTCACAACACAAAACTCAGAAATCATCATCAGTAGATCATTAGTAGATCATTGAAGCCAATCACATATCCGATGAGTGCGTCAACACAATGGCCAATCAGAGGTGTTTACGAATCCGCTCAACAGCACTCAAAGCGTCACATTTTTAAATTTCAGTGCCGACTAAGGTACCGAAGTTGGTACTTTTGACAACTTTACCACGAATGCAGCATAATGCAGTTCTCTTGAGAGTTGAACACGCTCCAATGACGGTGGTTCTATGTCGTAAAGAGAGAGAGGTTCAAAGATGGTCACTGTCACGGTCTTGCGACCAAAGATAGCCTGTGATAATTTTCTGACAGAGGAACTTAATCATTTGTAGCATAAACACAAAACTTTAATCGCTCCAACTACAAAGAGTTGTAGCCCTGGAACCAATTAATCTTATCTATTTCAGTTCAAATCAACAGCTATCATATCACATGCAAACATAACTTATTTAACATGTATATTTAAAGAACAAGTTACATATTACTTGTCACTGACATTAGCGCAGTCATTATTGACTTATAGAGTCAATAGTATTTACCTTCATGTTTCTACTCTTCAGCACAATGGTAACCACAAAAACTACAACATTACAGAAACTCTTTTAAATGTCAAACATAACAGCACTAAACACTAACAGGTCTTTCCCTTCACTAAAAAACACATAAAATAACACTTAATTTCAACATTTATTCTCCTATATCCAGCAGGGCTCAATGCTAAGGATTTTTTTCTACTGGCCCAGCCGGGCCAGTGGTTCAAATTTTTACTTGCCCTGCCAAAATTTTCACTTGCCCCACAACAAAAAATAAATAAAGTAAAAGAAAAGAAAATGGGCCTATAAAATAAGCCTAGTTAGTTTTTGTTGTTTTTGATACATGTAACCTTATTAAATAGGGTTATGACACCAAAAGCTACTAGATTAACTCACCTAAATTTTAAATATTGTTAGACAAATAAACAATAAGTAATAAAATAGTAATAAATAATCAAATTATGAGTAATAGCAAAAATAAAAACAACAGAACAAATATATAAATGAAATAAACAGTGTTTTTCAAGTTTTTCATGTAGGTTTAAACAGGAGATTTTCAGGTAGGCCTCAGAAACTGTAATCTAGTGTATAGCTAACTATATAACTATAGATTAAACTTTATTAAAGTTAATCAGTCAAGAGCAGTTACAGATGCATAAATAATGTTTTGAAATGTTGAAAATATAAAACGTTAAATACAGTTATTTGAAATTATTTTAAAAATGAAAGACACTTTAAACGAAAACCTGCCAGTAGGTGGCAGCGAATGTCATTGAGATTCAACCGATTCATTCAAACTAGAGACCTGCGCGGGACAGATTTTTCAGTCCCGTGCCCGCCCGCTCCCGCCAAAAAATGTTATTTTGTCCCACTCCCGCCCGCAAAATCCCGCATAAAAGTAGCTTATATAGATTTTTGTCCTTACATCCATGAATATTAAGTTATGTGTCACCACAACATCCCAGCATAAACGCTTCCGATAAAATATTTGTTTTTAAAGCACCAACATTCACAAACCACAGTTAGTTTTAACTGAAAAGCAAGCTGCTGCGTGCTTGGTTTGGTAGCCTATGGCAGAATGCGCGCAAAGAGCGCTCCCTTTAAAACGACTAAAAAGCTGACATCTCTGTTCATCGTGGTCTCACAAAGCTAACACAATGAATATATGAACAATAAATCCTTTATAATGTTTACACTTCGTGTGTTATAATAATAGGATTCGTGAGTGCGCAAATTTCTGGATTCTAACATAAACACCTGATTGTGTTGCGTCTCCATTGCAGAAATCAACAGATAGGCCTATGTCTGTGATTGGCTACATTGCTCAAAACTGCAAACACAAGTTCTAAATATAATCTCGCATATGCTTGCGACTGAAAATCGTTTTTATTTTATATTAGTTGTTCTTGTTGCTTTTTTGCAATATATGAATAACAATTGATTAGTTTTTAGATATTTTATGTTTAGATATTTCTATTTTGCGGGAGTCCCTCGAATCATTTGATTCTCTCGCAACCCACACACGAGTAGTGTCTCACTGCCTGCGCCCATCAAATCTTGTCCCGCGCCGCACTCTGCTGCGTTGGGTCCCGCTATTTTCGTAGCCAAAATTGAGCGAAACAGGCGATTTGGTGTCTAAAATGTAAGTGACTTGTTCATTAAACTGTACGCTGTATAAAATCAATATCATTTGTAATCATGGTGATATTTGGAGAAAAACGGTGCTCTTTGTTTAATATTGGTTAACTGTATTAAATGATATAAATATGAAAGATATACAGGGTCATTTTTGCCCCTTATCTTGAATTCTGTGTCATTCTAAAGGCATTTTAGTAGACTAAATCACGCAGCGTACACTCTAAATATGAAAGCGTACACTCTAAATATGCACGCACACAAATCTAACCTACTAGACTAGGTCACGTAGTGCATGATTTCAGATCGTTAAATCAACAATTACGATATCACAACGATATATATATATATATATATATATATATATATATAGCACTGGCCTGATCGGGCAAGTGACCGTTCCGTCTACTGTTCTGAGCGTTGTTCACACTGGCCCCGGGCCATCGGGCAGACCTTATTGTCGAGCCCTGTCCAGTCCTATGCAACAACAACAAAGCAGGAGAATCTCACGCAGCCAAAATGAGGATTGTCAGTAACGGTGTTCAGCCTTAAATTGTTCAAACCGGAGTCGACACTGATGGAGAGACTCAGGAAGAAGTTACAACTTTTAGAATGAAACTGGACGTTTCTGAATGGTTAGTGGATACATTTATGTAATTGCTGTATATATGTATATAAATATATGTAGTTGTATGTAGCATGTGCCGTCATGTTAATCTTTTGTGCAAATCCAGCATTGAATTGACCCTCGTTTGTGAAGCAGTCCGGCGTAAAATGACGGCAACAACACTCTACTACAACAACTAAAGCAGCCCAACATGGCCTCACCCTCTTTGTTGCATGTTCTCGGGGGTAGAGTTTATGTATATTTTAGGGTTAGTGATGTCACTAACCCAGGAAGAAGCTTGTTGTAGTCCCTAATAGCCGTTTGTTCTAGTCCTTAAAAAGCGATTTCTGTAAAAGAAAATATCTCCCTTTGCATTGAACTTTGAGCGTCGTAACTTTGCAGATGTTGTTTATGCTCAAACAGCAACATTACACACTAACTAAAGTTAAAAAAGTGAAATCATAATCAACCACCCCTTTAAGTTGTGGTAACAGGTCCCCTCAATTGCACTCCTCAAATTCAGCTTGCTCTGTTTGTTTAACACTAGCGCACACTGATGACGTTTGGTTTTAGTTAGTTATTTGATGCCATAAAAACGGGGGTGTGACATTGACAGCTTCTCTTTTGGGGATTTTCAGGAGGAGATTGGAGCTTCAACTTTATTTTCTACATTTCCATAACTGTTTATTTCATAATAAGTTGTTCAGTAAACTGTACTCACCGATTCTGCGGGAGTGTGGACGGGTCCTTGATACCACGGCTCTACTTCATGCTCACTACTGTGCAGACGCTGGCTCCAAGATGTCAGCGTCATATTTGGACATTCTTCACTTCTCTACAATGGAAGAGAGCGGAGATGCGTCGTCCATATTTTTTACAGTCTATGGCAATGGTCTCAAACTCAATTCCTGGAGGGCCACAGCTCTGCAGTTTAGCTCCAACCAGCTCCAGTTCACACCTGTTTGGAAGTTTCTAGCAGTGATTGTATATTATAGGGAGATGAGAGGGTCTGTATCTCTTACCATTGGAGGAAGCATAACTGCTAACTTAATCACGTGCGGCACCTCTCAGCCTATTGTGTAATGTCAGTGACATCAGTGCCCGCCGTTCAAAACTCCTTCCCTGTGTACCGCCTATGCGTACCGCCAGAGCCGGAGCATTAGCCGTTACGCTTTTTTGGCTAAAGGTTGCAGGCTTGCCTTCCAGTGGCTTTGGTTTCTAGTAATCCTGAAGACCTTGATTAGCTGGATCAGGTGTGTTTGATTAGGGTTGGAGCAAAACTGTGCAGAGCGGTGGCCCTCCAGGAATTGAGTTCGAGACCACTGGTCTATGGTCAATACCAAGACGCAACATCGAAGTTCCCCTTCGAAAGGGAACTGGACATATCAAAATAAAAGACAATTCAAAATTTTAATAAATACTATTATAGTATAGAAATACTAAAATAACACTGGTAAAAACAGCCTGTCATCAAAAACCAAATTGTAGACCAAGAAACCTTGATAAATCTTTATAAGTGGACCTTTCAGAAGAAGAAGGGAAAAAAAGCTTCAAAAGCTTAAAATATGCTGTTTTTAATTAATCCAGAGTAGGTTTAAGAAAAAAACGGAGTGGCATACGGGTTTGTAGTTACGCTTAATGTGGCAAGACTGATCATAGATCATTTGACATCTGGTTTATTAGATTAACAAACTGTTCCAGCTGTCACACATTACAGCCCGTTTCAGTGCGCAATCACAATCATTACAGACACAACAGAATGGTGCATGTAATGTAGTGCAGTACAGCACAAACCATATAACACAACACAACAGAGAATCTCCAAAAAGCCAGCACAAATGTATCTCAGCACCCTACGGAGTAACCCTGAAGCCAGAGCCCAGGAGGACACCTGAGGCTCATCAGCATTACAGCACCTGCAGCCATTCACAATCTACTGAATATAAAGGAGCGGGTGAGTTACTCAAGTTTTCAAGCACTTTATTTCTGGCCTTACTGTGCTAATAAATGGAGTTGAATTTCGCTTGTTCGTAGTCAGTTAGGTGTATACCTGGAGAGAGCTGTCTGTTAGTATTCTTATTCATCTCTATGGTAGATGCTTTGTTGAAATGTTTATGGTTACATTGTACTGCATTGACTACTGTTCAAAAGTTTGGGGTTGGTAAGATTTTTTCATGTCTAAAGTCTGTTCTGCTCCCCAATGCTGCATTTATTTGACCAAAAATACAGTAAAAACAGCAATATTGTGAAATATTATTATAAATTAAAATAACTTGGTTTCTATTGTAATATATTTTAAAATGTCATTTATTTCTGTGATCAAAGCTGAATTTTCAGCATTACTCCAGTCTACCTCCATAACGGTGACTTCAAAGTTTATTATTTTCAATAAAGTAACCATTAGAACTGCTGTAGGTTTAATACAAATTTGCATACTTCTACACATTCAAAGTACATATTATATGCCAGTATTGGCATACATCATAAAATGTCTTGCATATGTTAATATACATTTGCATAAGTGCATAGCAATTCATTAACTTAAAATGTATTATTGTTACTTAACATTTAGCCTCACATTTCTCAATTGCAATGGGATGATTCATTAATTCATTAATTACTTCAAAACTAAAAATACTACACTAAGCTGGCGTATTGTGATTTGGGACTCACTAATCCTAATCTCAAATACACATTATAAGATAGAGAGTGATCAATTGAGCTGTGTTGTTTAATTCGTTTATGTTTTTACTTTAATAAATAGCTCTGCAATAGCTGCAAACTCTTGCATGCAGTAACTCTTGCCTGCAGTTTATAAAACTGAACAGCATCAAACACATAAAAAATGAAATAAAAAGTTAATAATGTGCACCATAAATCTCCTGTTTAGAAAACCTTCTCCCTTCATTAGGTTTTAGTGTTTAGAGTTTGTGTCATCTGTCAGCAATTAACATGACAAACCCTAGAAAATAGTGTTCACTCCTCACCCAGATACTCTACAATGAGAACAGTATAAAAACAGAGACATTTTCACATAAAACCAGTAAAACAACCGTTAAAGAGATGGTTATCCAAAAAATGAACATTACATCATCATTTAGGGCCTGTTCACACCAAGGATGCTAACTAGAACTATTTACTAGCCACTGAGCATTTTCACTGGCCACAATTTTGACATCGATACCATGGGGGAAAACTGCCATAATAGATATTTTTAATATCTCATAATTTGAGATATATTAGTCACGTTAAGCCCTGACATATGGATCCATTATATTGTTACACATGCGGTTTCTTTCTCAACTGTTCTTCACTTCAAACATAACTGACTGTGTTTATGTGAATACTCACCAAGACTGGCATTTATTTTGTCTGTATTTGACTGTTATGCTCAATTTTTATGCGCAATCCCATATTCATCTGGAGCAAATGAAACCAGTGAGTGAGGGGAGGCGGCTTGTGTGTCAACTCGCTGTCAGAGAGATGAGAGAGTGAGAAAGCGCAGCTGGTATCGTGTATCTATTCTGAGGAAAATGAGTATTGGAAGTGTTTCAGATACAGTATTTCTTTATCGATATGTATAAAATTCAACCCACCAAAATGGCTAGTAGGAGTGACTGCGTTACACGCCACTGCTGAAATCCACCTGTATTTGGCGAGTTTAATGTCAAGCCCTGAATAGTCCACACCAGAACTATAACGATCAGTGTTGGGGGTAAGGCATTACAAGTAACACAAGTTACATAATCGGATTACTTTCCTCAAGTAACTAGTAAATAACTAATTACTTTTAAATTTACAAACATATATCTAAGTTACTTTTTCAAATTAGTAACATAAGTTACTTTGTTTTCCCATTTATTGACTGACAGCTCTCCTGTCCCCATTTTGAGAGAAATAACTAAAACTTATTTTGCTTCAGCTAGTTGCCAAGGCAACATTTCTCATTTTAATTTAGTTTTAAGTTGAAAATAACAAAAACTAAATAATCTAAAACTTAATAACAACTTTAGACATTAAAAAAAAAAAAAAGTATAAAAATGACAAAATTATTCAAACTAAAAAAAAAAAAAAACTAATTCAAAATATTAACAAAACTTAGTATATCAATGCTACAAAATAACACCCAGTTCTTGGTCCCCTGAACAACATCATAAAACAACGGCAGAACACTCTGGCTATTGACTTGTGGAAATAAATATATTTGGATTCAGCTCCTGTAGTTAAAGGGGTCATGAATTGAGAAATCAGCTTTTCCTTGAGCTTTTGATATATAAGAGGTCATTGTACTATTAGAATATCCTGTAAATTTCAGAACTGAAAACTTCCTTGTTAGTTCAATAAAAGCTTTTATTGACACCAGGCCCAGCGAACGACTCGTCCCGGAATGTGCATATGATATTGACGCTGTGAAACTCCGCCTCCGCAGAAGAAATCAACGCCTACTTCATCATTGCAACGTTAGCCCCGCCCACTGGTGTGTTAGTGAGATGAGGAGGAGAGAAGAGCGATACAGGACTAAAAATAACATTACCTTTCAAAGGATCCTAATGCTAGGAATATGGTTATTTATTTTCAACAATGTGAATGTCTCAGTTGAGCTTTATTTATTTGTATTCGGTACATTTCACTGTGGATTCTTTGGTAAATCAATCACATTTTGGCGCAGGCTTTGCAAACAGACTTTTACGATATGGACTCGACAGTAATGCAACAACATGTAAGTAACTGTGATGATTCTGATGCCTGATCTGATATGTAATAATTCATGTACAGTCAGATGTTCTTTGTCTGTGTGTCAGTAAATCAAACCAGTGACTAAACGCTCAACTTCACATTGTTTCTCTTAGTAGGATGAAAATAATCTGTTATTTAAACAGTGATTAAATTATATCTATTAAGTGATCAAAGAACACTCCCTTTACAATCGCTGGAGCTGTCAATCAAACAGTGCGAGTTTATCAGTTCTGGAACCGCACCAAAATTTTTGTTTTATTGAACAAATCTCTTCATTACATTGCGTTTGCACTGTTAGTTACTATAAAAAAAAACATTTGTTAGTGTGCAGAAATTGTGTTGGATTGACGAGATCACTGCTTTCATGTGCTCAACAACATGTCTGTGATCGGCTACAATGTTCATCACTGCAACCTTTCATGCCACGATCTAAATATAATGCCATAGATCTAAATATAATGCTATAATCAACACTTTTCACGATAGGTTAACTTTGAGAGCTGTAATAGTAAAAACGTGCTAAAAGTTTTCGAGAAAGTAATACTGAGCTATTTCATATGCAAAGATGTTAACCAATCACAGCAGTGGGCATTTACACTGAAGTCTCACAGCAGACACGCCCCTTAAAACAGAGCATTCAAATAAGAGGGCTAAAATCAGGGTAGGAAAAATGCCTTTTATTTCTAAATTATGACAATTTTGATGTAAAAAACATACTAACATTATAAGTGCACCCCAGGAAACATTTTAAAATAAAACAACGCAGTTCATGACCCCTTTAAAATAAGCATAAATCTGCAGTGAGGGGTTACAGACTGAGGAACAAGAATACACAGTCAGGAAGAACGACAAAAACACTGTGCAAAAATATCAGTAGGAGTCAGAGAGAGAAGGTGGCTGTGGCCTGCTGGAATAAACAAGTCAAGTGTTTCTGTTTGTCAACTAAATTGAATTACTTAGTGATCATTTTTTAAAGGGGACAAATTATGCAAAACTGGATTTTCACGGCTCTTTGAAAAAAGAAACCTGATATAAACAAACATTCACAATCACTTGCCCAGTTCAACCACATCATTTAATGAAACTAAACTGCAAAAAGGGTCAATAAGACATCACATCACTGTTATGGTATAATAAGCATGAGGACATGAGCATTTTTTGAACATGTGGATCATGTAACACATAAAGTCAATTGCATATGGTCAGAGAGAGAGAGAGTAGCAATGAAATGCAATGAAAAACTAAATTATGAAAGATTTTTTGTTTTTGATGCAGGAAACACTGACTAACATTATGAACTGAATTCAAAGGGGAAAGGCTACAAAAGTGAAGAATAACCCTCTTAAAGGTGCAATTTCTTATTGCTTAAACACTGCAAACAAACATCAGTTGGTGCATTATCACACAATATTTTTCATATAAGAGATAAATGCTAAATAACCACCCATGATATCTTACATATGGATTTATGTATGGCAATAAGCCAGAACACAGATAAATAACTGGAGACATTAAGACAAGCAGAAACTGCAGCATCATGCATAAACATCAGACAAACACAAGCAATAAATCGCATGACTAGTAATGAAGTGCAGTTATGTTGGATCACAGATTGTGAACTTATATTAAACATCATTCATATTGGCCTCATAAATCCACCATAACACATTGTCGTACAGACATCAGAGGCTCCGTTGAGTGTCTGTGTGTGTGTTTGCTCTGTTTGTCCATGTAATTTTCCAGTGTCTAATTGTGAATAATCTCTGATTGTTCCGCAAGGTCTCTGCTTGAATTGAGTGAATCAAGTACCTGTATTTCAGATCCACAATCCCCGAGTGTCATTTACAAGTAATTTAGCTGGTATTATTTATGCAGTGGTCATTTCAGAAAGCAATCATCTGAGCGCAGAAACGATTAAAGACAGAAACAGAGGACGGTGGGGGAAGGAGGATTTGTGTTTGCTGTTATTATAGCTTATATTAAAACTCACTTATGTTCATTATTCAGTTCAGCAGATTTAAATATTGCAAAATGAATCTAATATGCAATTACATCACAAATGGGTTCAGTGAAGGCAGCACACACACAAGATACACACACACACAACCTTTGTTACACTAAGGCTCTGTCCCAAAACCTTGTGAGAGGCATGGAATTGTTATATTTGACTCAAAATGACTTTCAACAGAGATACCATGCTGCTAAAAAGGGTTATTATAGTAAACTAAAACTAAATAATAATAAAAAACTTAATAAAAACTTTTGTTACTTGAAACAAAATTAACTTTAACTTGAACATTTTATTTTATTTAAACATCTCATTTCCATTACATTTAAGTTGATGTACTAAAATAACTAAAACAAAAATTGAAATAAAATTAATAAAAAACTATATAGATATTTAAAAATAATGAAAACATACAACAAAATTACTAAAATTTTAAAATTAAAATGAAAACAGAAAATATTAAAAAAAAACTAATCCAAAATATTATTAAAAACTATAACAGTATCTCAATGATACTAAAATAACACTGCTAAATAAAGTGATATTACATTAAACAAAAAATACATAAGTGCACAAAAAAAAACTTTGGAAAATGTTGCATTTATAATTAGCTTGAAGTATGTTTTATGGTACTTTTCAATAATGAATGAACCATATTTATAATTCTCCCATTTTATCATCACAATAAATTATCAGATGCTTTCTTGAAGGAATTCAGCGTTGTTAAAACTGAAATGATTAAAAAAAAATAATAATAATTTAATTGGAACAAAAAATAAAATATAATTTTTATATATAAATATTTAAATTATATATATATGTGTGTGTGTGTGTGTGTGTGTGTTATTATTTAAATATTTATACATATTTAAATAATACCATTTAATATTATTTTAAAAACTTAAACTAAATGAAAATTAGAAATGTTGCCATACTAAAGTTGAAGTACTAATTCAATTAAATTTCTAACTTATATAAAATGAAATCTAAAATTTAAATATTGCCTTGGCATCTAACTGAAATAAATTTAATTTCAATTATTAAAATTACTAAGAAAAATGAAACTAAATCTGAAACTGTAATAATAATTATTTAAAAATATTTAAAACAAATTATAAAAAAAAAAAAAAATCACAAAAATAAAAGGGTAAAACGTTTCATTTGTTAACAAAATTTAACATTAGTTATGAACTAACAGTAAAAAATACTTCTAAGGCATTTATTAATTAGTTAATATTAATTTCCTGTCTGTTAATATTATTTAATGGACCTGAGATAACATGAACTGACAATGAACAGTTGTGTTTTTATTAACTATATTAACAAAGATAAATACATATTGTATCAAATGTATTGCTATTTTTAGGTAATGTTGATGCATGAACTAATGTTAACTAAAGGACCCTGTTGTAAAGTGTTGCCACTAAAAGCTAACTCAAAATATTAATAAAACCATAATAGTATAAAAATGAAAAATAACACAAAAAGAAAAGGACCAGAATCGGTTCAAAAGCAGGTATCTTAGAATGACGCTGCCTACCTTTAGGAACATCAGGAGCATGTGGGCGCTCACTAGGTTTTGGAAGGGAGCCTATAAGTGAGAAACAGGCATTAGGTTTAGAGCGCCTACACAAACAAAAGGAGAACACAAAACCTCCTGTTGTGCTCCACGCATGAAAGGAAACCGTAGAGGTTTGGAACGATACGAGGGTGAGAATGGCATTGTTTAATGCGGGGTATAGATCTCTGCAGTCTGAGGCGAGCGGAGTCACGGTTTATCCTCATGTCGGGTTTCCATTGAAAGCCCATTCAAACACCCACAACACATTATGGGATATTCGCACAGTATAATGGACTCCTGTAATTTAGCTGCGTGTCGTCAACAGTTCTTGCAGCCCATAAGCACAGAGAGAGAGAGAGATCTGTGTGTAATTAACTCAAGACATCCCACAATGCACTGGGCTGAGAGGCAGCTTACTTTCACACTGTGTTTTCTCTGGGTTCATCTAACATCTCCACCTACACACACAACGAACGCTCACACTCACTCAGATGCATCCCAAAGTGAATTATTACAGTGTTTGCAAGGCAACATATCACACTACAATGAAAAACTGAAGTTTTTAGATGACGTCATTGTAACATTTGCATTCATTGAATTACAAATGCTCTTCTGTCTTACATATATTTGCATGCTTTATATGCATTATTTTTATAATGCATATCTTTCATAGCCTATATAAAAACAAGGTACATGCGTAGTGAGCAGCATTTTTAGCAATGTTTAATATATACCTATGAGCCAAAACATCAGTTTTCTTTTGAGTTCATGAAACTGACACATTTTAAGTATCTGAATTGTTTCAGTGTTTTGAGTTTTACGAACTTGTTTCTTTTAATTTAGACAAACTTAAATTTACCTGAAACTGGGCTGGGATTTCTATTTCCCAGCATGCTTTGTCATGACACTCGAATAAATGCTAAAATTAAGTGTTATATAATGTTTTTTGAGCAAGATTACCGTTAAATGGGGGATTTAGTAGCGTTTAATGCTTCATGCTAATTACAAGAGTTTCTGTTATGTGGGTTTTTCTGGGGGGTTTCCATCATGGTGACGAGTGGAGCATGAGCTTGGTTTGAGAAAAGGTATATGTTAAATGTTATATATTGCCGTACTCTTTCAGTAATTGCTATGCTAATGTTATCAAAGCATTGTGTTACCAATTAGTATTTTTAGTAGTTTTATAGTTATATATCTTGCAGAAAAAAAAAAAACATTATATAACACTTAATTTTAGCATTTACTCTCCCTTTCGAGTGCCATGAGCAAAGCATGCTGGGAAATAAAAAAATCCCAGCCCAGTTTCAGTTAAACTTAAGTTTGTCTGAATTAAAAAAAAATGAGTTCATACAACTCAAAACAATGAAACAGTTCAGTTTACTTGAAATATATTAGTGCTGTGAACTCAAAAGAAAAAGAAAGTTCTAAAAACTCATAACAGTTAATTTAACTGAATTCATTTGTTTAATTTAAGTTTGTCCTACTTAAACCAATTAAGTATTTTGAGTGTTAGGGTTTGTAGCTAAATTTCGACAACTAAAAACACTGAAGTTGAGATCACATGATAATTTTAAATTAAATGTATGAATTAACTTACTCAAAAAATTCAAGTTGAGAGTAATTCAAATGTATGAGTACAAAATTAAAACCTGCCAGTTCTGCTAAATTTGGAATTTCTTAACTTAAAAAAATTGATGTACCTGATTACCTCAATTTTTTTGAGTTTTGCCAATTTATTTGGGTTTACAGTGGTGCAGTAAAACCTAAAACAGTGAAAAAATGTAATATGTTTTCCACACTGTTTTTAATGGTGGACCGGGCCGCTGACAGATGCCTGCTTTCAAACGCTCCTGTGTGTATCTGTGTAAGCACTCGGTGAAGAGCATCATTGATGTCTATTTACAACATGTTTTTGAAGCATTGATCATTGTAGCCAATCACAGACATATCTGATGAGTGCGTGAACACAATGGCCAATCAGAGGTGTTTACGAATCCACTCAACAGCGCTCAAAGAGTTACATTTCTTAAATGTCAGTACCGACTTGGTATCGCGGTCGGTACTTTTGACAACACTAAAATAAACAAAATTATACTTAACATTTTCATTTATACGGTCAAAAAATATTTTTTAGATTTAAGTATTTGAATGCATATACATTTTTAACAATAAACAAATAAAATTAATGTGATACATATTTGTCCATCATACATTAAAAAAGAATGCAATGTCTGTAATAATAATAAACCTCAGGTTTATATATTTATTATCAATAAATCCAATTTGTTTCAATCTCATACATTTTAGACATTTAACTAACTGAATCTTGCTTGTTTACCGATAATCGTATTTAAACCATGTTCATACTTTAACTGATTAAATGTTATTTTTTTCCACAATTAACAGATTTATTGATGATTCTAAGCAATTTGAATAAATGCTTTTTGAAAATACGGTTATTTAAATGTAATCAAACAGATGCAAATAGTAATAGTAAATTATGATTCATTTTTAAGTGTATGCACAACTACACTAATACATATTTATTTGAGGTCAAATATATTTTAAAATATTTTTTGATTTAGTAATAATTTGCGATATTTATATACATTTTTTAATTTAATTTATACAATTTATGAAAAATGCAGGGACTTCTGAGAACATCTGAATAATGACAAAACAAATCATTGGATCAGACTTTGGAATAAATTCATTGAAATGGACAGTTTGAACTGATTCATGGAAATGAATCAAACTTACCAGCTCTAAATGCTGTTTTTGTTTTAAGTTTAAATCAGATATGCAATAAAACAACTTTGTCTTAACACACCTCATACCAATGAGTCTCAAGTGTAGATTAAAAAATTAGTCCAATTACACTTTAGACAACTTAATGACCAAATAAAACATGCACAAAATCATCATGATGTTGCTTCATTTTTTATCTCAGGAAAATGACTGTGAATATGTTCGATATACGAATATTATTCAAGATCTCACCCAGCCTTATAGTGTTGAAGTGACATACAAAACTGAAGCCTAAAACCCAAAATGTACCCAAAACTCAAACATGATTCATTTGCTGCCTTGCAAACTCTGCTGTTTCCTTCAGCAAATGCACATCTAGTTTTGTAGTTTACTGATCTTAGGTAAGTCATACGGCAGGCAGGTGACGATTCACACTGAGCATGCTCGCTGCGCACCGCTGTGTCCGACAGATTGTGTCACTTCCTCTCTCAGCAGGAAGTGGAAGTGGGTGAGTAAACAGTAATAAGGAGGTAAGGCAACAGATAAGGGAGGTTTAATCAGGCACACTGGAGCAGGTTTCAGACGGCTCATCCATCTGTCCACTCAACAAACTTTTCACCTTCACTGAGCTTGTGTTTATCTGAGTGATGTAGGAGTGTTCCTGGATCAACATCCTTATCTAAACGCACTTGACTCACAACAGCACTAAATCATGGAGTTTACAAAACACTGGCTTGACATAATAAGCTCATTTGAGGAAGAGCTAATCTCTAGATTATCAAGTTAGAGGCACCAAACCTTTGAATGAAATCTAGTGTTTAGTTTGAGCTACTTACAGTAGTAGAAAATTACCTAGATATCCATGGACAGAACTGTAAATATTGTAACATAATTGTCGCTTAATATAATATCTCTTTACACATATTTCCTCCAGTTTCTTCTGTTTACAAAGTCACTTCAAGACAAGTCATTTCACTCGGCGGCCATCTTAGAAACACCTCTCGGCCATGCAAGTGCAGCTCCTATCTCTTTGAATGGAGAAACATCAAATTCTCCAAAGCTGTTCGCCAAGCTTTTGAATAAATTTCATATTTGTAATCACCAATGAAATCTGACAACAATTGCCTCATAAATTTTGTTTCTAAATGCTGGAATCATGACAAAAATACGGCATTTTTCAGGCTGGATCAAGCTAATGCGCAGTCCTAAATAAGAAGCGCTCACTGTTTCTATAGCAACGCGATGACATTACCAATCTCCAATTGGCTCTTATATAGAAGGCGGGACTCCGCCATATTGCGTGTTGCACATTCTCCCATAATAATATTAGAGCACATTCATTCTTTCTATATATAAAGTCTTTGGTTTACATTACAAAGCATGTCAATCCAGAACATATCCTCATCCTGCAATTCATGACAGCTGTTTTTATCACAAAAAGCTTATGCATTTTGACAAGTCTACATCTGAAACATGAAAACACGCATCTGTAATATCCTGGAAAAAAATCTAACACACAATTTAACACCAACATCACGACAGATATAAGAAAGTAGGAACAAATAGATTTTCAAAACACTCACATAACAGGAACCAAGTAGCTTCTCCATAATGTTTTTCATGTAGGGGTGACACATAACCAGGTTGAGACTGTTTCGGGTGAACTGCCAGGTTAGTCACTTCTCATGCGGTGTCGTCGCTGTTCTCCAGGGTTGTCGACCACAGGCCAGAAGAGACGAGCCAGCTGGCTGACACATGGACCTTGGCCTTGTGCTGTGGTAGGTCTGGCAATGTGTCCCTCCCATGTCAGGGTCATTATCACTGCTTAAGTCCCATTCACATAACTGTAGGCCTAAAAGCATCCACATCAACGCACGATAACGTACTGTTTATTATTAAAAGCGCGCGCTCTTTAAAGCAGGGTGGATTCTGATCGGATGTCAATTTTTTTATCGTTCATCGGCTGGGAATATATTCGTTCTGAAAGTGATTTCAACAATATCGCTCCTCTGTTTCATTGTCTTTATAGTTGTGGTGTGGACTTCCCTATTCTCATGAAATTAGAACGATTATTAAAAAGTTATAGTCCTTTTGTGTGAATGTCAAGTCAGACACACAGAATCTCGTCTCTTAAAAAAAAGGACAGCCAGTATGTCAGATAAAGTTGGTTTGTCTGACTAACACATAGGCTAACTCAAATAGATACCTGATATTTTTAAATTTTGTAACACAAAATTCAGTATTTCATGACAATGCAGTTTTTTACTCAGAAAGACGAACAACAAACATTGTATTTGGGTTGTAGGCCTATTCCAGTCAGGACTTCTAAACAACCCATTTCATGATTGAAATACATATTCACAGAATAAGCATTTTGTGAATGAAATGCATTGCATTGCATTTTACTTTTGCACAAAATCAATTTTAGGTTTATAATTTTGTGGACAAAAATGAAGTGCTGACTTTACATTTCTATTGAAAACATACACCAAGCTTTGTTTTGCCATGAAACTGCATTTTTTTGTCACAAAATTACTAGCCAGGTTACATTCGGCACCCTATCCAAAATATCCACGGAATACATTATATCTACCAAAATGTGAAGTATATAATCAGAACACACTGTGCTGAGTACCATATCCCAACATGCAATGCACCCAATTCCCATTTCAAGTGTGACAAATGAACTAAAGTGCCACTGCCTGCTTAGCTCTCATTATAACACTCATTATTTGATCTGCCAAAAGTATACAGTGCTACAGGAAAGAGTCCTAAAACCCAGAAATGAGTTCACATTTTTGTACTTCCAGAAGTTCCAGTTCCATCGTCTTGAAGTCCATGGACTTTTTGAATAAGTTTTTGATTAAATGCCTGAAATAATTTCACATTAAACATGATCACTCTGAACAGGAAAAGTCATCTACTCACTAGTTGCTTTCACAGTCTCATTGTGTTTATACTAGTACTCTTGCAAACTATTGTAACTTTCAAATTTTTAATAAAGATTTAAAGAGTTGTCAGAAGTTTAATGGTGGTGATGTTGAAGTCATGTGACCATGTTTATAGCCTAACTTTTAGCTTCTGGTGATTGCTTTTAGGCTTCAAAATTCATAAAAGTTGTGTTCATTTGTAAAACTTATCTTGATGAACAAAACGTGTAAGACTCATTAATGTTTGTTGGTCACAGAGCTTATTTTCTACATGGATCCAAAAGCCAATTGAAAAGTCCAATCCACTTGTGATCAGATGCAAAAGCAAACAGCAAATACTACCAAAAAATCATGATCTAACTTTTATCTCCATACCGAAATCCCAAATGGCCAGACAGTGATTCATCTTTTATAAGTTGTTAAAATATTGGTGTTCGGGACCAGTGTTGGGGTAATGCATTACAAGTAACACAAGTTATGTAATCAGATTACTTTTTTTCAAGTAACTAAGTAATGCATTACTTTTGCATTTAAAACAAAATATCTGAGATACTTTTTAAAATAAGTAACGTAAGTTGCTTAAGTTTCCCATTTACTGACTGACCACATGTTGAGAGAAATCGTGAGAAATGTGTAGAGGTTTTGTGTGCGTTGTATGTAAACATGATGGTTATTGTACTTCTAGACTAAATGTGAACAGACATTTACTCATCTCACTTGCACAAAAACAGATTTAGTATTTCTCAAAATTAATAAAAACAGCAAAATGCAAACTCAGAATATTACACAAACCTTCAATAAGATATAATGCATACAGTATACTTTATGTATTTAATCTCTTTATTAACCGTACAGATGTGAATTTGTACTTTCTTCAGCCTGACATTTATTAATTTCACTTTTGGTGTGAAATTGCCTTTACATTTGCCAAAAATAGAACTTTTGCTCTCTTTTTTTTGTTATTAAAAAACAAACAAGTGAGCCCAGCCCAGGTGAGAAAAAGTAACACAAAAGTAATGTAACACATTACTTTCCATAAAAAGTAACTAAGTAATGCAATCAGTTACTTTTTTAGAGAGTAACACAATATTGTATACTTTCCTCTACACTGTTCGGGATGCTGTGAGCACAGAGACTGTAGTGTACACCGTGACCTTAGCTTAAATGTGTAATATGAATAAATAGTGATCATAAACGGGGCTGTTGAGACAGTATTCCCAAGAGAAACGAGTAGAGGCTTGGACCCGGAAATAGTATTCCTTACATCACAATATAACAAGCAGATTGGCTTTTTGTCAAGGAAACCAGGTTGATGTTAACTTCCGGGTTGTCCTACAAAAATGCGGCACTTTATTTTTACACAAAGTTTAAGGGCCAGATTAACTAACAGCTTGCACCAGCACAAACCCTATTTTGGCATTAAAAATTACTGTCAGGATTTACTAAAGACACGCAGTGAAAAATTAGCGCTGAAAAGGCGTGGACAGGGTTATTTTTGCGGCTGATCTTATTGCATATGCATTTGTAGGAGTTTCCCTTTCAGATGCATAATTTATGGGAGGAGAGTATTTAAATGAATCACGCAAGGTGATTTACTAAGGTTTGCGCTAGTCAATTTACTGGTATTTGCACCATTATTTACCGCCCAAAAGCATGTCTTAAACCAAACGCTAATTTGTGCTGCTCTTGGTAGATTGCGTTGGTCATTATGGAAATTATCCGTCTGCGTCTGTGTTCTTTAATTTGCGAGTCGTCACTAGATCACGAGCAGAACTTTCCACTCCATCGCTGCTTTTTTGTGCTCTCACGCTAATTTGCCCTGTTTAGTAAAGCATGCAAAATAGCCAAAATGATTTCCAAATTAACAAGCAATGCAGTGCTGTTTACTTGTTGCATAGTGTTTCTCATCGCTATTTTACTAAACAGTAGGCAGTACGTAGTATATTCCCTTCCACACACAGCCAGTGTCTTATTGCATGTTTTTCGTTCTTTCATTTAAACACACCGAACAGAACAGCAAACATTAAGCACATTATTTAGAAACTGCAAGAGAAGCATAGAAAAAGGCAAAAAGAGCTTGAGCAGAAATGAGTGTGACATTCGGAGTACTTTGAGCTTTCTTCTCCGTATGAACTCTCGTTCTGCAGCCTATTTCCATATAAAGCAGCCTCCTGCCTCGAGAAAGAGAAAGAGGAAAAAAACATCTCCCTCTGAGACACAGACAGTGAGAGAAAGAAAGAGCAATACTGCAGCCCGAGTCCGATAACAACATTCAACTCAATTAAACTTCAGATTGGGGCCGTTCTCTCACAGAAACGATGAGCGTGCCGATAAAAATCTAATCACAGGACCGCTGACCCTACAGGTCTCTCTCTCTGTCTGTTCTATACCTGCTCTCTGTGATGATAGCAGAGGGTGTATTTAAGCATGCTTACTGGAGTCTCATGATTATACGTGCATGAGGATCATTATACCCCCTGCTGGAGTAGGAGGGAGTGTGAGGGACTGATAACACAAGCCCCGTCCCCTTAAACACCCCACGGCCCACCCTTCCATGTTACCACAGAGGTGCTCGCTTACGAGTCTTTGAGTGTGGATTTAATGCTGTTTGCTAGTAATATTTCTCAGAGTTAGTGATTTGTATGGAAGCTTGTTTCCGCCACATTATATAAAAAAAGCAATTGTGACTTTTAATCTCACAATTAAGACCTTTTTCTCACCAAGTTATTTTCTCAAAATTGCGAGAAAAAAGTCTAAATTGTGAGATATAATCTCACATTCATTTTATAGATCTACATTAACGTTCAAAGGTTTGGGGTCGGTATGATTTTATAATGTTTCTTCTGCTCACCAAGGCTGCATTTATTTGATCAAAAATACAGTAAAAATGGTAATATTGTGAAATATTATTAGAATTTAAAATAACCAAATAGTGATCGGGCAGACCAAACTGTAAGTCGTAGAGACTTGAAACATTGAGGGCTGGTAGTACTCACACCGTCTACAACGTCACCAACGCTCACCCCGATCGGCCTGACGGAGGCGCTACAGTGGTCAAAAGTACGAAATGGCTCATAACTCTTGAACCGTTAGGCCTAGGCTCAAGTGTCTTATATTGTTGGAATCCTTGACTCAAGGCGGCATGCCTTGTCGCCCTGGCTAACTTTTCGGTTATTTTGATTTTTTTGAAAAACCTAATTTTGTGAACTAGTCCTTGGTTTTTGACCCAATCAGAACCAAACCAGTGCAGCGAGATTCTCTGGAGTCTGATTGTCAAAAATTATCAAATAAAAGTTGAAATTCTGATTCACGGTCCCTAAGGGCTGTATACTGTACACTATAACAGTAAAAAAACATGAAAACGGCTATAAATACTTCACCGTGAGTCCGATCGACTTGAAAATTGGTGTGCAGTGTCTTTGTCCAAGGGCCACGTGTATGTTGACGCATCTCGAAAAACATGTCCGCCATTGGCCACTGAAGTTTGACCAGCTATCAGACAAGGTTAATGGAGGCCGATCGGAACGAAACTCACTGGGCCTGTTTGACTCATGGCCCTAGAAGCATGTGAGAAATTCAAAAGAAATCGGCCACCGGGGGAGCACGTTCACATTTTTCATGTGCGTAAAGGATCGTGTATAGAGTGATTTTTTGCACACATCCACAACATTCATGCCACATGGTAGAACTTCTCATTCTGAGCAACTTTGCCTCTAGGACCGCCACTGTCCATTGGATCATTTGTTAAATATTGGAGATTTTTTCAAAAAGCAACTTTGGTGAACTAGTCCTAGGTTTTTGGCTCAACCTCGATAATTGTTAAAAAGCTTTAAAAACTACATATTTCCTGTGGAAAATTGGCTGTATTTGCTGTAAATGGTCATGAAATAAAATGAAGTATAAATATTAGATGGAAAAACCTAAAATTAAAAATGTTGCCCTGGCAACTAACTTAAAGTAAAAATAATAATAATAATAAAAAAAACCTACAAAAAACAAACAAACAAATGAAAATGACTAAAAACACAGAACAAAATTACTCAAACAAGCAAAAAAGAAAATATAAAAATAAAAGCTACACTTCAAAATATTAATAAATACTAATATTATATAATACGAAAACAACAGGTCTCTCTATTTTGTCTCTTAATAAATATTAGTTAAGTCAAATTGGTCCTTAAATGAGATCTTGCTGCATCTCATATTTTCAGCAGTGTTGTTGTGTTTTCTTAAACATTTTGAAATATTTACAATAAAATGGCATCACTTTACAGCAATTAAATGAAATGTGTGTGTAATGCAACATAATTATATGCTAGTATCAACAATTTAATTAATACTTTTAGAATTATTATATAAAAGAAAGACATCTGAGCCATCAAATATTCCTCAGGCTGTGTTTGAGAGAGATGGAAGTTCTTCAACATTAAGACAATAATGGAGAAGCAGAAGTTCTCGTCCTCCGTGGGAGAGTTGTGGGCACGGGGCCAACCAGACCTCAGCAGGAGGAACAGCTTGGCTTAATGACTAATTAAGACATCTTAACGACAATTAACTCCCCAATTAACACATCTCGCAATATGGTGTTTACCTTTCAAAGTCTTCAGCTCCGTTTCTATAAGTCCACCGAGAACAAACTATCACACATCCTCCCACTCATAATCATTAACATATGCTTACAGAGAGCTGGAATTGAGTTCACTGCAGTAAAAGTACTGTCGCACATTCAACCAAACTGACTATTTTTGGGTTGCCATGGTTAAACGTCAGGGTTCGGGGGGTTATGTAAAATATATAGTTAAGGTGGGTGTTTCAGGTAATTGTGGGAGATCTATCTTAATTATACACTATTTTTAGATTATAAAATGACTGTGTTAATGATTGGCATCGCCTACAACAGTAAAAAAAAAAAAAAAAACAATTACTAAATAGCTATATTTATCCTTACAGTGCAACAGTGCCCTCCCACTTTTTTTCTGTGGTGTTGGTACTTTTCTATTCATTTTCCCCATAGGGATTTAAAAAAACAAACAAACAAACCAAACCAACCAGCTACGTGAATCACAACATTATAAACTTTGAATTGAAGCAAAAAATATTTGAAAATCAGACAAAGAAATGTACAAGACGGTGTACTTAAAGACTTTAATGAGAGAAAAAAAATGTGAATTAAAAACTATAGATAAATATAAAACTATTGGTTTAACCCTCTGGCGCTCTTCAGTTGTTTTTTTTTTTTTTTTTACTTCATCAGAATGTTACAAAACTTGGTAAAGGTTTTGGCACTTGCAACTATGTGAACACACACACACAAAAATCATGGACATGATTCGAAAAGGTTAAATGGTCCTGGGAAAAAAAAAAAAAAACAACACACACTTGTACTCCTCAAGGTAAAAAATGATCGCATTGGAAATGAATAGGAGACAAATTTTCATCTAGTGGAAAGTTTTGGTACTGCACCCAAACAAAATCTTACTGAAAGCTCATTTTTTGAGATATCAACCTCAAATTTGGAACACAACTTGTTTCAATTTATGGCATTAATTTTCTTGCAGATTTAGAGTAAAACATTTTGGAAAATATATATTTTATATAACGAATATAGTATTATTGTGCATTTTCCATAACAATAAACGGTAAATTCTATAACTTTTTTCACATTCACTTATTTAACTTTTTTCAGCAATAGTCTGCCAAGTGTCTTCTTTAAAAAAGACCAAACTTAAGTCTGTGCTCCAAAGCATTAATTGGAAATTTCATTTTCAGTTCTCAAAAAGTGAATAAATGCTCAATGCTCAAAAGGTGAATAAATAGATTATAACTACTGCATAAATATAAATTAGTTCTATTAAATCCCCTAAAAATACAAAATATTAAATAAAAAAAACATTATAAAAACTAAAATATAGTACATTCATTTCATTGAAATAATGATAATAAAAAATGGTCATGTTTTGTCTGCCACGTGAGCAGCACCAGAGGGTTAAAGATGTTGATTATACAGAAACAATATATTTTAAGTTTATTGCAAAATATGCATATATAAATACAAATATTTAAGTATTATGAGAGCGTAGGGAAACTGACTCGGTTTCATCAGTGCTTCATCAGAGTGGGCGGAGCTAAAGAGTTCTGGTGTAATTTACTCATTTCAATTCTCTGATTGGTGGAGATTTCTTTACAGAATCATGGGTAATGTAGTTTTTCACCAGTTAATCACAATTATTAATGCAAATGGATGGCTTCAACTAAAGCATTGCTGTACCATAGATTAATGACCTCATAATTTATCATTAAAATCACTTCTCCTATGGAGAAAATGAATGGGATTTTTACTTCTGGAACCCGACTGCTGGTTAACACTATCCAATAGCCTGCACAGCCTAGGTGATGTTAACCTAAAAGTTTTGATTAAAGATTACACCAAAATGTAATTCTCTGGAGTAACCTGCACAGATGAATCGTTCACAATAAGTCCAGGAATGTGCATTAAGAAAGTAAATGGGTTCAATTTTGATTTCACATTGACTTTAAAACACTCTAACATCCGTAAACTCCACGAGACAAAAACACACGCGAGAGAGCCGCCACAGTGATTTATCTGATTCAATTAGCTTGCAAATGTAAAACAAGTCAGTTCAATAAAGAGCTAAAACCTCTCTTTCTTCCGTTCGTTCTCTTCTTCGACGTCTCTCGGCCTTCCTCCCTCGACCTCCCCCTCTCTGCTGAATAATGAGAGTGTGTAAATGCTTAATTAGATTAAAAGGGTGTGTATAACGATATCAAGATGTTGTGTGTGTGTGTACGTCAGATCTCTCTACATTAGCGCTGTTATTGTGGGCAGGGCTGAGAATTTATGATGCACAAAAACCCTGAAACATCAAACCCATTAAAGAATCCTGATTTATTCTCTGTGAGCATTGGGGAAATATATCACCCATAAAGAGGTGTGTGTGTGTGTGTGTGTGTGACAGGAACTCCTGGGAAGCATGTGTTTAATAGGAGAGGCTTAGCCGAGGTCTTTTTGAAAGTGTGTGACCTGAAAAACAAATTAGAATACAGAAGGAAACCGTAAGACATGATATAGAAGAAAATATTAAAATTACATGCAAGGAAGACTGACTAAATTTCCTAAAAATATTTAACAACATGCCACTAAAAATGGTCATAAATTTCACATTAGAATACTTTTAGTATTCTTGTTTTAGTTTAGCATTACTGATATTTCACATTTTTCTTATTAATATTACTTTGTTATACTTTTAATTTATTTTACTGTGTACAATGAGACACTTTTTCACTAGATTTAGAGATTATTTATATAATACAGTCTTCAATTTAATAATTACAAGACTTCTTTAATTTTTAATTGGTTCAAATCATAGATTGTTACTTTTAGTTTTATGTTAATTATATTAGTTTATTTTGTGCTAAAATGTAATAACTTCATTATGACTTACTTTGAAACAATTTTCACTCAGAAATTGCTAGTAAAGTAATTGCAAGTAACACATTTTAATTAAATGTGACATTTAGAAAGACTGAAATAGTATTTTCTTGTAAAACACAAATTGGATTTCTTTAATTTCTCTATATAGCAATAAGATCAAATGGAGAGCAAAAGGAGAATTTTGCCCAAATAAGCTCATGTGTTTTAATTGCTAGACTTTCTCAACACCATCTCAAATTATGCCTGTGATATCAAAGTCTGCAATCAACATTTGTCATCAAATTCTCCCAAAAGCAAAGGATTTGTGCTTCCAACCACTTGCCGTTTACGGAGTGTCTATTTACACTAATTGCAAATAGTGTCCCTTATTGGCAAACACCATTTACACTAGCTCCGCCCACCAATTTCTGTCTGGGCCACTCAAGTTTTAAAAAAGATGCACAAATTTCAACATCTTCAGTGGTGCAGCAGTAGCAAGAAAGGCTTGCAGATGTGGCTTTTAACGCGATCGACGCGGGTTCAAATCCGCCCTTTGCCGAGCTCACATTTATTTTCAATAAAAAAGAAAATAATGTTCTAAAAGTGGAAATAAACTGCAAACGAGTGTTTATTAAAAGTGTTTATTGGATAGGGTTAGAGGTGCAAACAGGATCTGCCAATATAAAGTATAGATAGCATTTAATTACTATTTACTCTTATTGCAAAGAACTGATATTTTTACATGGTGTAAATAGAATCTATCACTATTTTCACCTAATGTAAATAGCATATCGCTAAGAAAATGCTGCTATTGTCACTTAGTGTAAATAGAATATATTGCTATTTTCACTTAGTGTAAATAGCATCTTATGGCTTTACTCTGAGCAACAAACATATTTTCAGATGAGCTAATGCTTTTACATTACAAAAAAGTAAAATTTATGTAGAAATGAAAATGTATCACACCAATAAAGCCTGCTAAAATTAAAAGCCAGATCTCCTGTTACTTGTCATGCAGTGAGCAGACTCACATACCATTAATGAGTCATCTAATTAGTGTATGTAAATCAGAAAATACATTGAATGTTTTATTTGGTTTTAGGAAATGAATTAGCCATTCAGAGGGAATATAATATCAGAGCTCATGCTGCTCTTATGGAATATCTGTGTGTGTGTAACAGAGCGATTAGTTTTAATAAGACAGACTGGAGAGAGCTGTCTTTTCTCTTTACTAAGTGGAGTAGACCTCAAGAAAGCCTCTATTACTGAAACTAAACCTCCATAATAAGTGTCAAATATAATGTGAGGAGTCACTGACCTTTGACCTGAGTTAGGCACTGCTGTGGGCAGGGGGTTTTCTCAAAGACTTGCGTGAAGATAAAGATCTCGTGCTGGACATCAAAGGATCGTGGAGCGTCACATTAAAGGTGCCTTTCAGAACGGTGTCCATGATGACCGGGCTCAACTACAACACAAACAGAACATGGAAACATTCCTCAGAGATTTTGGTCCATATTGTCATGACAGCATCACACAGCTGCTGCAGATTTGTCGGCTGCACATCCATGATGTGAATCTCCTGTTCCTCCACATCCCAAAGCTGCTCTATTGGATTGAGATTTGGTGACTGTGGAGGACATTTGAGTCTAGTGAACTCACTGTCATGTTCAAGAAACCAAGAGGCCCAAAGTGTGGCAAGAAAATCCAGCAGCAGCCTGAACCGCTGATACAAGGCAGGATGGATCCATGCTTTCATGTAGTTTACACCAAATTCTGACCCTAACATCTGAATGTAGCATCAGAAATCGAGACCAGACAATGTTTTTCCAATCTTCTATTGTCCAGTTTTGGTGAGCCCGTGTGAATTGTATCCTCAGTTTGCTGTTCTCAGCTGTCAGGAGTATCTCCGGTGTGTCTTCTGCTGCTGTAGATCATCTGCTTCAAAGGTTGGATGTGTCGTGTGTTCAGAGATGCTCTTCTGCAGATCTTGGTTGTAACAAGTTTATTTGAGTTACTGTTGCCTTTCTATCAGCGTGAACCAATCTGGTTAGTCATCTTCATCCACAGAACTGCTGCTCACTGGATATTTTCTCTTTTTCAAACCATTCTCTGTAAACCCTAGAGATGGTTGAGTGTGAAAATCCCAGTAGATCAGCAGTTTCTGAAATACTCAGACCAGCCCGTCTGGCACCAACAACCATGCAACATGACACAAAGTCACTTAAATCAGCTTTTTTCCCCATTCTGATGCTCAGTTTGAACTTCAGCAGATCATCTTGACTGTGTCTACATGCTTACATGCATTGAGTTACTGTTATGTGATTGGCTGGTTAGATATTTGATTAACAAGCAGTGGAACAGGTGTACCTAATAAAGTGGCCGATATATATAAATAATAATAGTAATAGAAATGTTTAACATATATATTTCTTAAATTATTTTTTAAATATATTTGTAACAATTAAATAAGTAAAAATCTTTAATACTGCACAACCGCACATATACACGTTTTATAAATTAATGAGGTATATACCTCGTATGCTGTGGGTCCAGGGGTTGTGTCTTTAGGGCTTTTGAAACGATCTTCCTTTGAGACAATCAGGGCAAGTTTAGAGCCAGACTTAACATCTGGACTATAATGAGTCGGACCTGCAAAACCACAAATAAGAAACAACTAGTTTAGCTGGAATACTTGAACATAACTCCCTAAAAACACTGTTTTTCATAGAGCAAATTCCACCATTATGTTGGTAAAGCAAGTTCCTAGGCCTACAATATTAGTCCCAACTTAATGATTTAAACAACTTTTAAAGCAATGCTAAATTATAGTACAACAACAAATATACAAGCTTCACATTTCTACTCTTAATTAAATTAAAAAGTCTCTAAAAAGTCAAGATATATATATATATAATAATAATAATACTTCATATTAATTATTAATTGATAATTAAGAGAGTAAGAAATTACTAATGTTGCTTCCTACTTTTAAATGTTTAGCTCCATAGACTTCCAATGTAAATTGTCTTATTTATTTTTACAAACTGGACAGATAATCGACAGCAGGCCGCAAATGCCGCCCATAGAGATCAAGTAAGCATGAGTCACCTGGAATTTCAGGGTCGTACTGAAGGAAGGCGGGGTCTCTGGGGGCGGCAGACAGGAAGCAGCTCTGTCGCTTGCGTGCTTTCTCGTTCCGTGGCTCGCTGTAGCGATGGAGACCGTGTGTCTTCTCGAAAGATTCACTCACGTTATATGAGCCTGGCGGAGGAGTATCCTGCCAAGAGCAATCTAATATCTAACCACAGCATCATAAACATCATCTGCACAATGGATTTACAGCAGGTACAAATGAGCCAGGGGGTCGTATATGCGTGTGAGCTGTAGGAGTGTTATTGCAAACACAATTTTTGCTTGTTTTCACAAAATGAATGATGAGTCAAAATTATTTTAGTTGTGTTAACCGCCAGGATGCTGCAGATGCTGTACATTGAAATTAAACTGTATAGGATCAACCTAATTTTTTAGACGTATTTATATAACACTTGTATTTTGCAATACTAACCAGCTATATGTGTAATTGTATTTTTAAATAGACATCAGAAAGAGAAACAGAAACATCTAGATGGGTAAATCTCACCAAACCTATCAGGAAGAAGACTATTTTTAGGAAGATGTTTTTGTATTGTGACATTATTGTCATGACAATTAAACAAAAAATTTCAAATTCCCATTACTCCCTTGTGACCAAAATGGATTTAAAATACATTTATTTCATACTATGTATAGTACAAATCCATTTATATATTTACTGGCATTTCGCTTGAGATTTACTGGAATAAATATTGTAATTAAACTTTATTTGGTATACTTCTTTATTGCACAATGCACATTTCTTAATATTATACCTAAAATGTGTTTTAATATTGTATGATCAGATAATATCAGTCTTTAAATACAAGATATTTAAAGTGTATCTAAAGTATACTTGCAATAGCTCCACTTTAACACAATTAAATATACTTAATCTTTATTGGTTAAATTTAATTTAAGAAATAACAATAAATTGAAATGTATTAATAAAAAAAAAAATAATAACACATTTTATTTGTATAGATTCTTTCATACATACAGTAAAATGTAGCCCAAAGTTCTTCACATGTCAGAACATGTCATAATTCAATACAGTGAAAAAACAGTCCATTACCCTGTTGCAAATCTTTTCAGTTTAAGTTTACTTTTTAAAGTCCTTCCTTCAACTATTATAAAACAAATTATTATATATAAAATAAAACAATGTTTAAATCATCAGTAATAATGACAATAACAAAAAAAACAGATGCATCATGGTAATTTAGTGAAAATGTCATGAAAATAATGTCACAATGCAAAACATGATAATGGTGCTAAAATTAAGTTTCATTTTCGTCATTTGACAGAAAATGTTTTATTTATTTCTTTTAATTTTGGGTTGAAATGTGATTTGGTGAGATTCCTGCAGACGGCTGTGTGTATTGTATGTTATTTGTGAAGGAGCAGACGTGTCTAATAAAGGAGCGGAGCAGACGTGAGGCGAGGTGCTGAGCTCATAATAAAATATTTGCAGCATCTGCATCAGAGCGTCTGACTCAAACACTCTCTATGATACACAATCTCCACATGCGGACACTTCTGAATTCTCATATCTTGCAAAGTATAATTACTGATTTTAGATATGGACAGGATTTAATCTAAACTCTCCATGGAGTGAAACAAATATCAGGGCTTTCCCATTGAATTCAAGCTTATACAAATACACACTAAAAACCTGAATTTCTAGAACAGGCTGTGTTTGACTCTGAATACTGAGCTGATAATTCCTGTCATTACACATCTTGGAGCTGAAAACACCTGAGACTGAGCTGAGACTCTCAGACTTTGCTCTTTCACAGCTCAAAACAAGTTTAATTTTTAAAGACTACAACAAACGGCTGGTAGGGACTACAACGAGCTTCTTCCCAGGTTGGTGACATCACTAACCCTAAAATTTACATAAACCCCACCCCGAGAACACGCAACAAAGAGGGTGAGGCCATGTTGGGCTGCTTTGTTGTTGCGTTGTTGTAGTAGAGTGTTGTTACCATGCCGTCATTTTACGCCGGACTGCTTTACAAACGAGGGTCAATTCAATGCTGGATTTGCGCAAAAGATTAACATGACGACACATGCTAGTCGATGAGTTGAATCAACTCCACAGAAACTTCATAAATTTATCCAGTAACCATTCAGAAACGTCCAGTTTCATTCTAAAAGTTGTAACTTCTTCCTGAGTCTCTCCATCAGTGTCGACTCCTGTTTGAACAATGTAAGGCTGAACACCGTTACTGACAATCGTCATTTTGGCTGCGTGAGATTCTCCAGTTTTGTTGTTGTTGAGCAACCGAAGCACAAGCTGTTCTGGAAAGGGGTCCAGGAGCAGCAGCTCATTTGCATTTAAAGGGACGCACACAAAAACAGCATGTTTTTGCTCACACCCAAATAGGGGCAAATTTGACAAGCTATAATAAATGATCTGTGGGGTATTTTGAGCTGAAACTTCACAGACACATTCTGGGGACACCAGAGACTTATACAGTATTACATCTTGTGAAAAGGGGCATAATAGGTCCCCTTTAAAGTATCAAGATAATTTTTCCTATATATAAGTCAATATATGAGTCATTTGTGATTTTTCTTCCCAGTGACAGTCTAAAGATGAAATTTGAGTGTTGTGCGTATCTTACTTTGGCGAACAGTGAACCGACAAGTCTGTCAGAGGCAGATTTAAAAGCAGCTGTACTCTGTTTCTTATATGATGCTTCATTTGTCTTCTCCACCTGCAGCAAATACAAAAGATAGACAATATACAAGATTAATATTACCTCATGGTACACTTCATTCTAACTGGTCAATCACAGCATTCTGCAGTCAAATATTGATGTGTAATGAATGACTGATTCATATTAATGAGATTCAAATAATTACTTAAATTTTGAGCCTGTTCTTCTTGTAATTAGAATATAGTACACAAGAACACACTAGATGCATGAAAGCCACTGATCACCTTCTACTTTCATTGTATGAAAAAAAAAAAACAGGTTAGAAATTCTCCAAAACATCTCTTCTACAGAAGAAAATGAATTATATTAGTTTAGAACAACATGAAGTCTATGTTAAATGATTTTTGTGTGAACTATTTCTTTTAATTATGTGCTGGTGTAGTTTTAGCAGCTCTGAGGTGCCTGTGTGGTCTCTGTTGACAGAAAAAAACTCCTCTCTGGTTCTACTTATAATGAAAAATCATAATCTCTACTATCGCGACGCTAGAGATAAGATGCACCAGGTCCTCATCTCAGACTGCAGGTTATGTTCAGAATGAAATACTAGCCTTTTACACAATATGTACTGTATACTATTTTTTATAAAACTTCACTGAATTGAAATGAAACTGAAGTGGTTATTTTGCCGGTGTAGTCCAATGTTATGTAAAAATGGCATATGATATCATATACAATGAATCAAGGAGGACATTTGTGGTTGCTATTACATTTGTCGATTGTAATCAAGTGCATTGCATTGTTTGCATAGTGCAAATTTTGGCAAATGCAGTAGGTCATCTGCGTGCACATATTGCACTTAATGTACACTACTGTTCAGTAAGATATTTTTAAAGAAATTAATACTTATTAATATTATTCAGCATGGATGCATCCAGTTGATCAAAAGTGACAGTAAAGACATTTATAATGTTACAAAAGATTTCCATTTCAAATAAATGCTGTTCTTTTGAACTTTCTATTTATTAAAGTATCAAAGAAAATGCATCACGGTTTCCACAAAAATATGAAGCAGCACAACTGTTTTCAATATAGATAATAATCAGAAATGTTTCTTGAGCAGCAACTCATATTAGAATGATTTCTGAAGGATCATGTGACACTGAAGACTGGAGGAATGATGCTGAAAATTCAGCTTTGATCACAAGAACAAATTACATTTTATAATTTATTCACATAGAAAACAGTTATTTTAAATTGTAATGATATTTCACAATATTAGTTTTAACTGTATTTTTGATCAAATAAATGCAGCCTTAGTAAGAGACTTCTTTCAAAAACATTAAAAAGTGAGCAGCGAAAGTCTCAGTGAATCTCGAGGTCCAGTAGGACACATTTACTGCTCATATCTATGCAGGCAGGGACCATGTACAAGAAACAGAAGGAGAGGAGCTTCCATAAAAGATCTCCACTGTGGACAGTTTGGTTCAGGAAGCAGGCCAGCTGGACACTCACACTGGAAATAATGGACGTTTCAATAAAAAATAAAAAATAAAAAAAACAGCAGATCCCAATGTCCTAAGTTTTCTGTGAAATACTTCACAGGGAGGGAGGGATTTGCCAGCTACATACTGTTATAAATTTGAATCTGTTATTCTGACAAATATGTACCATGGTAACCACAGTGTTTGCCAAAAGACCAGTGTAAGTGTGTATGCTTTTGCCTGTTCTAACATCCACCAGGCAAATGTCTGACCACTTAAAAGCACACTTCTCCTCAACAAGCAATTCAAGGTTGCATTTATATCTGTAACATGAATGATTGATACTTCATTCAAATACCTCATCCTGAGTAACAGTAATTAATGGTGTTTGCCATGAAATGTGGAAACTGCAGCATTTAGGCTGAAACCATGGTTTCCATTGTAAATTTTGAAAAAATAGGCTCTAGGTTGTAAACTCCAGGCAAAACTGACATTTAGTGAATGCTGAGAAATGTTTAGTTCAAGGGGATTTATGGAAGATTTATTCGATTCATTGGATGAAGCCCTCTGAAAAGTCTGAATAAGCTCCCAAGGGCGCTGGCAGATTAGTGTACAATAGACAATAGACAATGAGGGCACACTTTCTGGGTTGAAGAACTGCTCACCTTGTACTGAGCCGGCCCCGGGGTGCTCATTTCCTCTTTGCTGGGGAGAAAAAGCCGGCGTGGTGCAACAGAGCCAAAGGCGCCCTTCCTTGCGCTCTTCTGAGAGGCTTTCTTCAAACTCTCCTGAGCCAGGCCATAGTCAAACACGTTATAGGCACCAGGACCTAGCAAATACAGCACATCCTGATTTTGCTGAGTTCCTGGATCAAAATATTTTGTTGATCCTGGAACAACATTCCTTGTAATGTAATGCTAACCATATCCCCACCCCTAAACCTAACCCTACCCATAACTTATCCCTAAAATCAGAGTGAAATGATAGGTGAATAGCACTGATGTAGAAGCACCTAACCCTGGTTTTTAGCCTAAACTTGACAGAAACTGTAAACTTGTCCCTCAAATCTGATTGGTTGATTGGAATGTTGTTCCAGGATCAACAAAGATGTTGATCCAGGAACATATTGCACTTGGTGAAATCAGGTTCTGCAGCAAATACATGCATGAGAAAGACATTTAGTTACTATTGTTGTACTACTAACTAGGTCCGTTTGGTATTGATAATTGTGGCTTTGCCTAATTTACATACACTACCGTTCAAAAGTTTTGGATCGGTAAAATGTTTTTTGAAAGAAGTCTCTTCTGCTCACCAAGGCTGCATTTATTTGATCAGAAATACAGTAAAAAACTGTAATATTGTGAAATACTTTTGCAATTTAAAATAATGGTTTTCTATTTGAATAAATATTAAAATATAATTTATTTCTATGATGTTGAAGTTGAATTTTCAGCATCATTACTCCAGTCTTCAGTGTCACATGATCCTTCAGAAATCATTCTAATTTAGAGGAAACGTAAACATTTTTTTAAAGCTCTTACATGAATAGAAAGTTCAAAAGAAAATAATTTATTTGAAATAGAAATCTTTTGTTACATTATAAATATCTACACTGTCACTTTTGATCAATTTAATGCATCCTTGCTGAATAAAAGTATTAATTTCTTTAAAAAAAATCTTACTGATTGAATGGTAGTGTACTTATGCAGTCCATGTGGTTTGCTACAGTAATAATAGAAATATGCCAGGAGTGGGAAGTACTACACTGAAATATTTATTTTTTATGTAATATTTATATGTTAGTATCAATATACTAAAATATTTCAACCTGCTAAAATTTAAGTTCAATTGCTGCCTTAAAAATAGTTCATTGCACTTCGACCACTTTGCATGTTAAGACTGATAAAGAAAACTGATTTGACACTCTGTGGACACATCAAATTGATAACAAAAAAATGAAAATGTAAATTAACTGGTTTTAGTCAAGTCAAATATTATTTAATATTGCAGTTTACCACTTTTTACAGTGTAGTTCATTGACGTAAAATAGTACACCATCTGGGCACCCTTGGCATACTATTTTCAACGTGCGATGATTCGGCATGCACTAATTATACTCTTGCACACTATTTAGGACAGACAGTATGCAAATTAAAATGCATCTTGAGAGTCTTAAAGTGGCATAGAATCTGATTGATTGGTTGTTTTGAGAGTGGTTTGAAATCTGATTGGCTGCTGTTGTAAAGCATTTGTGTAGTAGTATGAAATCTATCTTTGCCAACCTCATGTTTGTCCCTCTAGCAAGCACAGTCCAAATCTGACCTCAGACTGCACTCCACAGATTCATGATATTTTGTATTCAGAATGTGGCCCAGATTCACATTCACACAGAAAAACACACCTGGCGTAGCTTTCGATTTGTTTTCTGGCAGGAAGCGTACAGCTGTCAAGCCAAACGGATTCTTCTTCACCCCTCTTCCTTTCTTCAGGATCTCCAGAGCACAGCGCGGGTCATCGTACGCACCTACAGGGGGCGTTTCGTCCTTGACCGGACTGAACCGCTGCAAGAACCAGCACAATACTGAGATCGGGCATCATTTACAACCTGTTTTACTTATTTGACTCATTTACATTTTACTAAAAGATTATATATAAGACTATAATATGCCCTGATGAATTGTACACAAGACCAGAAACCTGTATTAGGCAAGTAAATAAAGTCCATTTTGATTTCATGTGACTACTCCTGAGCAGCTGTTATTAGCACTTATTACACGGCTCTCTGAAATGCTTGATTCTGATTGGTCAGTAACAACATCCCGAAATCAGTTATTCCCGCGGACATGCTGGTGGCATCTTGTGCCACAGTTATCAATTGTATTTACTGTAAAAGGAAGAGGACTTCAGTGTTAACAGTTGGTCTATGGTAATATTGTTGAAGTGTTTGTTTTGTTGCTAGAATGAAATGCAATGGATTATAAAATAATAAAGAAGTATAGCTTTTAAAACGGCTTCTTCTCAAATCAATATTTCATGTCCCTGTCTTTATTTATCTGGTGAAAAGCTGTGAAATAAGTGATATCACACGGTACATTTTCCCTTAAATGTCCATCTTGTTTGAGCTTGTTCATTCATCTAGACTCAAAGTTGCTTACTTTGTGGAAGCTTTGCGTTTAGTAAGCTAATAAAATATTTCAACTCAAATCCATATTTTTTGTCTAATTATTTATTTATGTGACAAGTAGCCGTGTAATAAGCTGGATAATGTAAATCCGGCCGGATGTTATCACAAAAAAACCTTCAATACAAGATCCCTTCACTTCACGTCGGGGTCCTGATCACCCTGTCTGAGTTTATTCTGCGATAACATCAGGCTAGAGGTACGTTATCCCTTACGTATGAATGTCCAAAAATAAAGCAGAGTGTTGTTGCCTGAGCTTGAGACAGGAAGGGTGGGCTCAACACAGGACCATGTGGGTTACTGGGCGTCGCAAACTGACTCTTTATGTGGTATTGCCCTGGACCCGGGACACCCTATAAATACACATACACAAAGATGCACACATAAGAAAACAGAAAACAGAAAACAAAAGCATTCATGCAGAAATGCATCTAACCTTGAGCTCAAGTCTTGTTGCAATAGTGCCCTCTACAGGCTAAACACAGCTTCTACATGTCAAATTTACACACGTCAGTGTGTTAGGACAGGGTTTTTCAATCTTTAGATGCCACAGACCCCCAAATACGATCATCCTCATGTGAGGGACTCAATCCTAAATTTTAAAAGGCATCTATCTTTTATAAACACCCAATTTATACACTAAAAATTAATATTATAAACTCTAAAAGTTCTAAAAATTAGTTTCTATTAAGTTACATTATATATTTTTTCTACTCACTATATTAATGTACTTTTACATGTTATTTATTTATTTAGTTCATTTTAATTTATTTTTTATTTATATTAATCAAAATGTTATTTATTTTAATCTAATTTAATCTATTTAATAGAATAATAACTAATATTATTTTTTATTTTAATTTTATTTATTTATTTTAAGCCAATGTATTTGTTTACTTATTTATTTTAATCTCATTATTTATTTATATATATATATATATATATATTTTTTTTTTTTACAATAGCTTTAATTTACATTTAGCTTTAATTTGCAGCTTTAGTGTTGTCAAATGTCTTAAAAAATTGTCCAGAACAAGTGATCCAAAAATGGCTTCGTGTATAGAACAGAGACTAAACCGAGACTAAAGACAAAATTATATTATGAGGTTTTAACCTTCTTCTCCTCCTGCAGAGCCACCAGCTCATGGTATCGAGGGATGACCAGCTCTGAACGGCCTCTCTGCTCTCGCATGAGATTCACATTCTCATATTGGACCGTGTTATCCCTGGTACACACACAAACACACACAGGGATGCACAAAATCAAAAACACCATAGTGCTGCAGGGATGAGACATTCTGTAGACCAAAACCCAGAAACGAGTTAGCATTTTAGCACTTCCAATTCCAACGGCCTGAAGTCAATGGGTTTTTGGTTAAATGCCTGGAAAAAAGGTCTGTGGTGAACACAAGCTCAAGATATTTTCACTTTTTATTCTATGACATAAAATACATCAGTAATTATTTTTTTTAAAAAAAAAAAAAGTTTTTACTTGTGTTGAAAAAGGTGGTTTCTAACAAATGTCTAAATGGGACTACAGAGGTTGACGGGAACATTAAACATCGCTTCACAACCTCATAAATGCTATAATCATACTCGTCCAAACTATTATAATATTATATTATTATATTTTTTAAATAAAGAGTTAGAGAAGCTTAGAGAAGTTATGTGACCGTGGTGTAGTTTGTTTATAGCCTATGTTTAGCTTTTTACTTCTGGCAATTGTATTTAGGCTTCAAAATTCATAAAAAGTGTATTTGTGAAAATTATCATGATGGACAATATGTGTATGAATCATAAGCTTTTGTTGGTCACAGAGCTTTTTTTCTGCAATAATCCAAAAGCCAGTGGAACAATCCTATTGGGTTTTTGTTGAGGGAACCAGGGTGACTTCCAGGTTGGCCTACAAAAAAATGTCATCACTGCCTCAAACAAAACAATCTAACTCTCAACAATTGGCAAATCCAGTGATTAGTTCTTCCTCAGAAAGCTTATTATATCAAACCAGTGCCATTTAAGTGTGACTTACACCTATAATTTGCAGAAAAGTCAGTCAAGCAGATTACATTTTAATAGATCAAGGAACTGCTTTTGAGTTTTGTGTGCAGTATGCATCAGACGGTCAGTGAACAGACTGTGTGTGTGTCTGAGGCGGAGACCATGTGAAATTTATTCTGAAGCATCTACTTATGACAAACAAGGTCCAGATGCTTCAGAATAAATTTTGCAAGACAATGCAAATGATGTTGTGTTGCAGCTGAGAACATGTGCATCAATCAAACTCACTCCTGTAGTTCATACTGTCCTGGTCCAGGACCGTCTCCACCCTTTACCTGCTCCCTCCGGCCTGACATCTTCCCGAACTGTACACCTTTATACTTCTGAGAGGACGACAGCTCCTCCTGCAAAACATCAAAGACAGATATATATATAAAATTTTCATTTCAATCCTTTCACATTGACTATTTTGTACTGTATTGTGCCTGAGGTCAAATATTAGTTCAAAATTACCAGCATTTTCACTGGACATAATAATACAGATTTATGTTTTGATGGTCAAATGTCATAGAGCATACTTTAACATTCAAAGTCCATTTGTTGAAACTAAACTATATATATATATAAATCAGCCATAATATTGGCTATTAGTCATACTAAATTTATAATATGTATCAGCCAAATTTTCAATATGATTGATATGCACTGATAATAAAACCTTGTTAAAAATGGTTGATGAACATCATTGAGCTGCATGTGTCACGTACATCATGGCTCACTAGGTTTTGAAACAGAGCTGATAAGTGAACTTCAGTGAAACAACATAAAATGCTATAAAAATGTAGAATATGACCATTTTAATTTAGAAAAACACATAAAAATGAGCAGGATATGTGTAATCAACAAGTAAACCCTGAGGCAAGAGAGAAACAGAGATGCACCATGACGGATGGCCCTGCGCTTTGATAAAGAGTTCTTCCCCCTCTAGAGGTAGTTGGCAGCTCAATGGCCAATGAAAGATGATTTGATTAAAGCTGAGTCCAGCATCTGCTGCATTATTGTAAGTGAATATTGAAATATAACGTAAAGAATAATTACCCAGGGTTTTCGGTCCTGACAGTAAAATGGATGAGTGCTGCACTTTGTGACTTTTTAAAATAATGCAGCGATCATTAGTAATGGAAACAGCCTCGGCACTAATGATGCAGAGCGGAGGGGCATTAGCCGGTCTTCTGTTAATGGACACATCTGACCTCACACACACACACACACACACACACACACACACACACTCACTCAAGCATGCACACTCAAACCGCTCCATTAGACCTGTATCTTTTTAACTGAGTGCACATCCATTTACACATACTGCTCGAAAACTGTCTGACCGGTACGGGGTTGTAGAAGGCCGGGCCGAGGGTCTGGTCTCTGGTGGGGGGCTTGTGTCTGTGTAGGACGCCTTGAGCATCCTCTTCATATCCGAACGCCTGTCCGGGAGACGGGATGGATGGAGCATCAGGATTCAGCAGCATCTTAACCACTTTAAAGATGGCCTGTAGGATTCATAAAGACATTTACTCAAATAACAAATCAGAGCATTAACAGAGAGAGATTCATTACAGCTGCAGGGGGAAAGTATGGTAACGCTGTGGATTTAACTAGATATCTGCAATAGTTGTCTATAAAATCTCATCTGATCTTTAGATATATTTTGTGTTTTTATTGAACACACTGTCCAAATGTTGTTGATAAATGTACATAATTGGTGTGAAAATGTCACAATTCAAAAAGATGCAATGATCCCACAGTACAGCACCGGTCAAAAGTTTGGAAACATTACTATTTTTAATGTTTTTAAAGGATGCTCATCAAGCCTGCATTTATTTGACCAAAAATACAGAAAAAAAAATACAGTAAAATTATGAAATATTATTACAATTTAAAATAATGGTTTTCTATTTAAATATACTTTACAATATAATTTATTCTTGTGATCAAAGCTGAATTTTCAGCATCATTACTCCAGTGTCACATGATCCTTCAGAAATCATTCTAATATGCTGATTTATTATCAATGTTTGAAACAGTTGCTTACAATTTTCTTTTTATAACCTGTGATACTTTTTTCAGAATTCTTTGATGACTAAAAAGTTAAAAAGAACAGCATTTATTCAAAATAGAAATCTTTTGTAACAATATATACACTACTGTTCAAAAGTTTGGGGTCGGTATTTTTTTTCTTTCTTTTTTTGAAAGAAATTAATACTTTTTATTCAGCAAGGATGTATTAAATTGATAAAAATTGATAGTAAAGATTTATATTGTTAGAAAAGATTTCTATTTTGAATAAATGCTGTTCTTTTTAACTTTTTATTCATCAATGAATCCTGAAAAAAGTATCACAGGTTCAAAAAAGCAGCATTTACATTTTATAACTGAGTATCAAATCATCATATTAGAATGATTTCTGAAGGATCATGTGACACTGAAGACTGGAGTAATGATGCTGAAAATTCAGCTTTGATCACAGAGATAAATTATATTTTAAAGTATATTAAAATAGAAAACCATTATTTTAAATTCTAATAATATTTACTGTTTTTTCTGTATTTTTTAACAAATCAGTGCAGGTTTGATGAGCAGAAGAGACGTCTTTCAAAAACATTAAAAAGATGCAATGATCCTACAAACAAGCTTTATTATCTTTATGCAAAATATTATTTGTTATATTTTTCTTTTGATTTTGGGTTGAAATATTACCCGGACATTTCTTTGTGAGATTCACCTTTTTCAAATTTGTCTTGACCTAATAACAACACTTTATATGATCTTCATAACGCATAACAATACAACGAAATTATAATCCATATGATAATCCAAACTAACGTCTCACCTTCACACTCTTCTCTGGATTGGTTGTTCTTTTCTCTGAAGGTGAAACATTGTTCGTAACATTGTACGCTCCTGGCCCTGGAACATCTGACACCACGTCATCAAACCGCCTGGATCGATTCTGCAGACTGTTTCCTCCCAGAATATGATTCTGCAATATTTCAGTAATTTTGCACTCATCACTGACATGTTTACTGAGTGCACAGTGATGTTAAAACCATAACGTACCCTGGTAATGTCACTGTTATACTGTCCTGGTCCAGGAGAGAGGAGACCACTGCCCAACCCCAGGAACCCAGACTCTCTACTGGACAGCGAGAGGAACGGGGCATACGAATCTGCAGAAATACATCAATTACTCTTTCAAATAATAATAACTATTATTATTATATTAGGATTAATACAAATACAATAGCCAAGTAGATTGATCACAGGTGCCTAAACTATTAAAATAGAGGTTCAAATAATAACTAAAAAGGGTTGCACAGCCCTAATGCCATATGAGAAACTTTTTATTCTCTAGTCTAGTTCTTTAGAAAACTCTAACTCTATATTCTGGCACTTTAAATTAAGCAATATACTGGTCTGAAGAACCTGTAATTTAACATTAAGAACTATAGCAACCCAAGAAAACTATGCAGAGAAATGGTTGTTGGTAAGAAGAGATGTCTGAAAAGAACCATTTAATATGTAATATGCTTCTTGGTAAGGTTTAGAACTTCCTTATGAAAATTTACCATAGTTTTATTATAGTAAAAGTGTAGTAACCATGTTTTTTTTTCTTATTATCATTTGTATAAACAGAGTTTAACTACAAATACCATGTTAAACTATGGTTAGTGTAGCAAAGCTATGGTTAATTTGTGGTTACCATGGTTTAACTACAATAACAATAGTTTTTTGGGTTTTATTTGTAGTAAAACCATGGTCAGTTTTGGGACCAGTTGCCTAAACTTAGCCACTATGTTAAGACTGCGTTTGACCAAGTTTTACCGATCTAACTTTTTATGTAACTGCCCTTAAAAAGTTATGACCAAAATTTAGATGACTAACTTTCAAGACTAGACGGCCACTGGTCTTAGGCTTTAAAAAAATGACTTTATTTCATGTCAAAATGAAACTTACTGTATTTGCCGCTCAGAGACCTGTTGATATTATAAGATCCTGGTCCAATTTCAGTCGTGGTGCCGCTTAATGTCAAATGTGTGAACCTGGGAGCTCGATCATACATGTTGATTAATTATTTATATTGTACATTGATGAAACTTGTTTAATTAACTAATGAAACATTGTGAGAGCAATGAAGCGTCTTTCAGTCACTTCACAAACTCCAGTCACTGGAGCGCGTCGCCGCGTTGCCTGGACGCCAATTACGAAGACGTTGATGTTCATGAATATTAATTAGTTAAAGGAGACGTGCTTCGTAAACTTCCTGAAGCTGCCAGTCACTTTCTTAACCTAACTAATATTCATGAGTTAATCCGTCGCCTGGACACTGAAACGCTGAAAAACACAAAACTAGGCCAATGTAGAGAGTTGACTCCATTTTAAAAATAATAATAACAATAATATATTATATACATATATATATTTACATGTATTCATTTAGCAGTCGTTTTTATCAAAAGCGACCTACAAACAAATGAGGAAAAACAGAAGCAATTTATAAGGAGCCAACAATATAATCAGCGTCACGATATTTAATTTCAATAAAAAAAAACAATCCTAGAAAAAGCTTAAAGCAAAAGTGAAATTACAAAACATACATATATATATATATATATATATATATATATATATATATATATGTGGGGAAGATGTATATGTTCTTCCAGCAGGGAGCTGTGTTTAATTGTTGATTGTGCCCTCTCTTTACATGGGTGGAGCTGTTGTTGGTCACAATGCTCTTCCTTTGTGACAAGGTAAGGAGGGTCTTCCTGCTCTTATAAATTTATATCATTATTTTGACCATCCGTGTTATATAAAGAGATATACTGTTGTTAAAGAGGTTTACTAACGTATATGTGTAGTGATTTTCAATGGATGGTTTTGCATTTCTGATATTATTTCATATGTTGTAAACTCCATGTGGTGGAGTATATTTTTTCCTTATATTGTATTGTGTTCAAGGTTTATTTGTATTTTGTGGTTTTATCATTTGTATTTTGCATATATCTTACATCTATCTTTAGTTTTTTCTATGTTGCAGTTTATTTCACTTAGTTTGCAAATCATGTGATTGGCTGCAGCTACAGCTATCTTGTGGCCTGTTGTAATTTGATATATAATGTTTCGATGTTAATTTGGAATTAACACAATGCTCTTCCTTGTGACAAGTGGCTGTGTACGAGAAAATAAAAGAAAGCTTCACTGCTGTGACACAACGACTGTCCTGGTGTCCTCCTCTACACCCAGTGCATCACACACTGAGAGACATTTGGGGGAGCACACCAACGAAGAGGGCTACATCTTTGGTGCCGTGACCCGGATCGTTGGTTTCACGCCAACGGAAGTAAGCTTTTCTGATAAATAAATAGTGTGAGAAGAGTGAACAAAAAAAAAAAAAAAAAAAGAGAAAAATAGAAAAAGGAAAAAAAAAAAAAGTTAAAGAAAGAAAAAATATATATATATTCCACCTCCTTCTTTTTGTCTTGGGGCAGGTGTTGAATATATTGCTGGACTGAACTGAGTTTTTGGCTTAAGTTTTTTTTTTTTTTTTTCCTCTGTCCCTGAACTCTGATATTGTTCTATAACAGTGTTAATTTGTTGATTTGAGTTACAAATTTGTAAACTGCTGTGTTTTTGTTTTTGTTTTAAACTATATCCTTTTTTGTGCATCTGATTATTTTTTTTGGTGGATTTAAAACACTGATGTGGGCTATTTTTTTTTATTTGCCTTCATTCTTGATAAAGTGCTTTGCAAATATAGAAAATAAGAATTACACAACACATTCACTTCATTAATTTGCATTTCACTACATTTTTCATATTTACATTTGCAAACACTACATACACATTGTGTGCTGCAAGGCAAGAAAAGTTAAGAATTGGAAGAAAATGCAGAGGCTCCCTGAAACCACCCCTCATCGACCACTTTCCCCGTCCCCAAGTACTCACGGCAGCTCTCTTCCAGGCCACCCCATGGTTATCAGTAAAGCAGGACAAAATCCAACAGTATGAAATAAGCATGCCTGTTGATGTGAGTATTGAAACTGCATCCCAGCCAGATGATAACCCCAACAGTCTGTCAGGCCAAAGACGGCACAGACAGCGACACACACAGAGAATGTGCCTCCTCAGCAGTGAGCTGGCACCAGTCGGGCACCTGCTCCAGCGCTTCTGCACAACATCAGCCCTCAGCTCATGCCCCAAGCCCCAGATAAACCCCTTCAATGGACTTCCAACCACTTTGCACCTGTCTTCAGTTAACCCACACCCATCTAATGTGCCGACTGTTTCATCCCGAACTAACATGCATGACAATGTAACTATCATTCAGGCTTCATCAAACATGGCCAACAGAATGCCAACTGACATGTCTCCTTCTCCATATGACCCATACTCTGCCACCAGCAGTGACTGTGCCACCTAAAGCCTCATTTCTGCTTATCCAGGTATGATCCAGGCATCCAGTATGTACACTTCCATGTGGCTTGCACTCTCCCTGCAATGGCTGTTTTACCCAAGCCAACTTGCCTGGTCATCCAACGGCCGCTCAAGTTCCTCCATCCTTCTGCTATGATGTGCCAAATGTCATGTACTCAAAGCCACCTGACTCACTCCTGCCCCAGCACCTCCTGTCCTGTCTGGAACCAGCTATCCTCACAAAACAGACCCCATTCAAGTGCAACAAACTTCCAATGGTCGACAGCACACCTTACATGCGAACTGTGCCTGTGTCATCTTCCTCTACTCCTGTGTATGCTATCTAAGACAATGCCAATGCATCCTGGTTCACATATGTATGCACAACAACCCAGTTCAGTGCAGCAGCCCCAGACAGCATCTCCGTATGTTGCTTTTCAGCAAGATGCAAACATTCATGCCTCTGCGATGACCACGCCACAACTCCAGCTTTACGCAGACACACCAAGTTCGTAAATGTCCAAGTGTTCAGTGGTGGTCCTGATTGCAGAATACTTATCAAGACTGGATACGGGACATGCAGTATCTCCTTGATGCTGGAGGAATGCCTGCAAATCTGTCATTCTGCTAGAAAAGTGACATTTGAGTGGTGAAGCCAGGAGGCTAGTTCTGAATCTCCCTCCTAATGAGCAGACTACTGGCAGAGCATTTGAGGAACTACGAGCTGAATATAGTGATATGCAAACATCTCTGGACCCATTAGCTGATTTCTATGAGAGATACCAGCGCCCTGGCGAATCAGCATGTTCATATGCCATTGCTCTGGAGGCCAGTTTACGCTTCAGTGGAAGAGGCGAGTATGGAGGCCAACTCTTTCCAGACAGAGACAGCAAACTGACTCCAGTTCATTAGAGGTTTGAGTGACGAAGAGGTTTATCACAGGATAGCACCGATGAAGCCTAGACTTTTAAGTTTTCGTGGAACTTCAAGCAGAGCCAGAACCTTGCAAGGGAGACAAGGAAGTTTCTAGACACAGCCAAGGGCCAAAAAGACGCACGCCCAGGCTCAGCTTTACAACAACTAGTGGCAACCAGACTGACGGTAAAAGCCGAGAACAGAGAAAGGAAATAGACAGAACACAGATCTTACTGAACTCACAGCCATGGTAAAGAAACTGGTGAGCAGCCAAGAGGATCAGATAATAGAGTTGACACAGCTGGAGGCTAGAGTTGGAGCATCACCACGGACTGTGCTTCCTCAGACCCAGAGATCTCAAGGAGCAGTGACACTGCAGTAAGGGGCGCGAGGTGTGCTATCGCTGTGGAAAACCGGGACACATTGCACGCCTGTAGGGACAATGATGACCGATGGCGCAGCCCAAGCTGAAAATGGAACAGAGGCCAGGCAGGATTTAAATGCGAGGGCCTGTGGTTACCGGGCAACCACAGGCATGCAACAGTGTCCTCAGCAACATGAAACAGGAGAAAAGTCTAAACCAGCTGATACCTTCCGCTGGTAGGTCCCTGTAATGAAGGGTGTGGTTGAAGTGAATGGAGAGATGTGTAAGGCTCTCATTGACTCTGGCCTCAAGTAACCAGACAATTACTGATGAGTTCTGGCGACAACATCCTGTCCTATACTCAGGAATTGCAGCCATCAGACATCCCCATTGAAGGTGCCACAACCTGTATCTCATGTTGGTGTGCTTTGTATCAACCTCAAGCTTTTTGGGAAGGGTCTATTCAAATGTTCCTGCTTTTGTTGTCCCTGTAACAGATACCGATCCTGTGTTCCATTGCTCATTGGGACTAATGTAATAAGGGTTTCCAGAAATGACCTCCAAGGCCATATATGGCAGAAAATATCTGGCCAAAGTAAAGTTGAGTAATCCTGAGTGGCATTCTGCACTGGTGGCTGGTAAAAGGGAACCAGATGGGTCTAGGGTAAAGTGGGTCAAGTACAGTATGCTACAGAATAAGAATACCAGCTGGTAAGGAGCAGGATGTTATCGGCAGAGTTATGCAGGCCAAAGAGAACACAGTACACAGTTCTGGTGGAGAGCAAGTCCTCCAAAAGGGTACCAGAAGGCCTTATGGTTGCCAGGCTGCTTTGCTAATGTGGTCAAAGCTGTGTTCCTGTCCGCTCCTTGAACCTGTCTGAGAAAGATGTGGTTGTCCATCCAAGGGTCCTGCTTGCAGATGCTTTCCTGATCCAGAATGTTGTTGAAGAGGGAGAAAGGTGCCAAAATGCCATGCCAGAACCAGTTTATGCATCCGAATTCCAGTGATACCATCTTGTCAAAGTCAACAGCAGACTACCAGTGTTGAGTCTGTTAATGGTATGACATGTGAGTTGACCTTAGTGCTGCAGCAGTGGGAAGGTGAGAGCAGTTGGTGTTGCTCCGGGGATTTATTAAGGAGAAATGCTGATGTCTTCTCCAAACACTCCATGACTATGGCCATACCACCACTGTGCAACATGAGATACCTCTGGTAGACCCAAAACCTTTTCGCCCCTTATCGGAAAATACCCCGTCTCCCAGTACCAGGATGTACGGAAGGCCATATCACAGATGGAAGAAGCTGGAGTTATTCGTCTGCAAAGTTTTATGCATCCCCATCGCTGTGGTATCTAAAAAGATGGCTCCTTGAGGATCTGCGTGGACTACAGGAAACTGAATTCCTGCAGCACCAGAGATTTTTCCGCTACCAAGAATGGAGGATGCATTAGAGGCTTTGGGACAGGCAAGGTTCTTCTCGACTCTCGATCTTACATCTGGTTATTGGCAAGTTGAGGTGGTCGAACACGACAAGCCCAAAACTGCTTTCAGCACCCCTATGGGGTTATATGAGGCCAGCAGGATGCCGCTTTGGTCTGCAGAGAATGCCCCATCAACCTTCCAAAGATTGATGACCTGTTGCTTTGGTGATCTGAACTTGAGAGCCTCCTTATCTACTCCGACATAATTATCTTCTCTCTAGGACTTTGAAAGAGCACCTTGAGCGGTTGGAAGTAGTGTTCAGCCGGGTTCGCAAACATGGTTTGGCTGAAGCTCAAAAGTGCAGGCTACTGAGGAAAGAAGTTCAATACCTGGGCCATGTGGTGTCCGTGGAGGGTATTCATACAGATCCTGAGAAGATAAGCCTAGTCAGAGATTGGAAGCGCCGTCGAAAGTGCAGTGAAGGAAGTGTTGAGGTTTCTTGGCTTCACGGGGTACTATAGGCGCATTCATTGAGGGCTATGCATCACTGGCAGCACCTCTGTATCAGCTACTCTGGAGATCCTAAGAAAAGAAAAGAGGTGTAAAAGGAACATCTGACCTGCAAAGCCTTTTGAATGGTCAGATGAATGTGAGAAGGCGCTTGAAGCACTGAAGGAGAAATTGACTACAGCGCCAATCCTGGCTACCCTAACTTCAACTTACCATTTGTACTGCAAACGGATGCTTCCGTGAGGGCCTCGGAGCGGTCCTTGCGCAAGTTCAAGATGGTGTGGAAAAGTAATTGCTTTTCACGCAAGCCGAGGTTTGAGACCACCTGAAACCCAAGCTACCCCGCACACAAGTTAGAGTTTTTGGCTCTAAAGTGGGCTGTTACGGATAAATTCTATGACCACCTCTTATGGGCATAGTTTTCTGTGCTGACTGACAACAACCCACTTAAATATGTGATGAGTACCGCAAAGTTGGATGCCACAGGTCAGCGCTTGTTTCACAGCTTGCCATGTTTGACTTCGACATTGAGTATAGGCAAGTGGAAATCCAACTCTAATGCCGTTTTACTCAAGGATGTCGAGTCAAGAGGTCACAAACTCTTCAGTCTTGCCCACAGTGGATTTCTCCACAAAGCAAGACCAGTACTGTGAAGTTGAGTCAGGAAGGAAAGAAGTAGATGTTAGTGATCAAGCGAAGAGAACTGCTGAATGCAGGGAGGAGAGTTTCTGGACCGGGTTGAGAAGTCAGCTGATCCATTTGATGGAGCAGGTACTGATGCACTGCCTGCAATGACAAAGCTGGAGATCAGAGGATGCCAAAAGGAGGACCCTGTCATTGGGCCAGTTATGCACTACAAGACACTAAACAGAAAGCCAAGATGTGGAGAAAGGTTGGAGAAAGGAAAAGATGCTCTGCTTCTTAAAAGAGTGGAGGAGGCTGGTGGTTAAAGATGGAATTCTTTACAGGCATGTTAAGGATGTTTTGGGACGGTCCATTTCTCAGCTGGTCTTACAGAGAAAATGCGATTTCTGGCTAAAACAAGTCTTCATGACAACTCTGGTCATTTGGGATTTGAGCGCACTTTGAATCTGTTCCGGGAACGATTCTATTGGCCAAGAATGCATTCTGAAATAAAGTCCTGGTGCGAGCAGTGTGAAAGATGTTGTCTGAGAAAACTCCAACAGCTGGAAATAGAGCTCCGCTTGGTGAGCATTCACACTAATGCCCCTATGGAACTCATCTGCATGGATTTCCTTGTCCTGGAGAAGTCTAAGGAGGAATAGAGAATGTCTTGGTGGTCACTGGATCATTTCTCGAGATTCGCCCAGGCTTACCCCCACAAAAGACCAGAAGGCTGTTACTGTGGCAAGGGTGCTGTGGAAGAATTTCTCTGTCGATTTGGGTTCCCAGCAAGACTCCATGCAGATCAGGGCAGAAATTTTGAGAGTACAGTGGTGAAGGAGTTGTGTAAGCTAACGGGGAATCACAAGGACTCATACCAGCCCCTACCACCCACAGGGCAATGGGACCACAGAGAGATTTAACAGGACTCTAATGAATATGTTGGGCACTCTGATCCTGATCAGAAGCCCAGGTGGCATGAATACATTGACGCACTGACACATGCTTACAACTGCACTCAACACGATTCGACTGGTTTCTCCCATACTTCTTGATGTATGGCAGACATCCACGACTGCCTGTTGATCTCCTTTTTGGCCTGTCAACAGCAAAGGAGCCATGTGAGTACAGTGAATATGTGCAGATCATGTGAATGCTTGACCTTTGCTTATGATGAAGCAGACAGAATGTCGAGGCATGCTAAAGATCTTCAGAAAAGCACTATGACAAGAAAGCCAAAAGCCACATGTTCCAACCTGGTGACAGAGTGATGGTGAAAGTTTGTTATGTGTCGAGGGGAAACAGAAGCTGGCTGATAGGTGGGAAACCATGTCCATATGTGGTGGTAAAGAAACAGGCAGGAATTCCAGTGCACGTGGTCTGTCCGGGAAGATGGTGGCAGGGAAAGAGTCATCCACCGCAATCTTCTGTCCCAGTGTATGTTTTCCCGTGTGGGTTCCAGCAGGTACCTAGGCCAGAAGAGTCTGACATGGAGGAAGTGTCTGAAATGGACTCAAGTGTTTCCGAGGAAGAAGAGGAAGTAGTGGATACAAATATGAGTGGAGACAGTGGCACTATCACACAGTGTACAAGTGTGAATTGCCAGAAGTTGTGGAGGAAGAGTGTGAACAGTATGAGAGTCTGTTGAAAGAGACTATGAGTGAAAAGGAAAACATGGGGAGCAGACACCATTGAAGTCTCTAATCCTGAGCAGCCAGGAAGAGATATCCGGAGCGTAAAAAGGCGCCCACCAAATAGACTCTCCTGAGACATGTCACCCACAGTGAAAGTGACAAGGAGAAGGTAGAGAGAGTGAAGGGAAGTGTGGGAAAAGGCTAAAGCAAAGAAGAAGCTCTGTCTGAGCAATACATTTAAACACACATACCCCACACAAACACTTCAAAGAGAATCTTAAGATTTAAATTGATTTAATGTTGTTGTTTTTTTTAAGTGATGACTGGGACGGCATCATTTAAAGAGGGGTGGATGTGGGGAAGATGTAATATGTTCTTCCAGCAGTAGGGGGAGCTGTGTTTAATTGTTGATTGTGCCTCTTTACATGGGTGGAGGCTGTTGTTGGTCACAATGCTCTTCCTTTGTGACAAGGTAAGGAGGGTCTTCCTGCTTTTATAAATTTATATCATTATTTTGACCATCCGTGTTATATAAAGAGATATACTGTTAAAGAGGTTTTACTAACGTATATGTGTAGTGATTTTCAATGGATGGTTTTGCATTTCTGATATTATTTCATATGTTGTAAACTCCATGTGGTGGAGTATATTTTTCCTTATATTGTATTGTGTTCAAGGTTTATTTGTGTATTTTGTGGTTTTATCATTTGTATTTTGTATATATCTTACATCTATCTTTAGTTTTTTCTATGTTGCAGTTTATTTCTACTTAGTTTGCAACCATGTGATTGGCTGCAGCTACAGCTATCTTGTGGCCTGTTGTAATTTGATATATAATGCTTCGATGTTAATTTGGAATTAACACAATGCTCTTCCTTTGTGACAAGTGGCTGTGTACGAGAAAAATAAAAGAAAGCTTCACTGCTGTGACACAACGACGGGTCTTGGTGTCCTCCTCTTACACCCAGTGCATCACACAACGAGAGACATTTGGGGAGCACACTAACGAAGAGGGTTACATATATATATATATATAAAGTGCTGTTCTGATAATTTATGGTTATAGTTGCTATAAGGTGTTTTACGGCCCCTAAAAATAGAAATGTTTAAATGTTTTGGCTGCGGAAATTTTAAAAGTTCATCCGCACCGGCGTGTGGCGCTGTGCGAGCAGATCATCTGATCACTTATCCTGCGCGAGGATCCCTGAAGAACCGTAGACAAGAGATCCAGGCTGCGTCCGAAATAGCATACTTTCTGAGTAGGTAGGGTACTTAATTTCAACAAGTGCGTTAGTTACTTAACGAGCACTAAAATAGTAGGTATACTATATAGCCTGAAAGCGTGATTTTGACGTTATCACAAGCGCAACAACTGAGCGACAGGGTTAATTCATCTACCTGTAAATACCTTGATATTGATGAAACATTTCGTGGTCTTGCTAACCATTTATTTTGTGACTGTAGTATAACCAATAAATTTGGTTAATGTGACCCACAGTTTTATCCTATATTATTTTTTATTACGAAAACTTGTTAAAAAATCGTTCTCTCTTAAATGTGTCGTTAATTACTTTATTTTATATTCAAAATTTTTCATTCACAAGCAAAAGTGGCTTAAATCTCCTCTATGTTTTCCTCCTTTTCTTTAATTTAACTCTCGTTTTATCCCTCAGGCTTATAAATAACAACAAATGCATTTTTATGCATTATGATGAATTATTCAAAGCTATTTTACCTTGTCATTGTGATATATATATATATATATATATATATATATATAAAATCTCATACTATGAGTGAAATCTTTAGCAGATTTTAGTTTGCACCTACATGCCACTAGAGTGCAGTAACCACCAATATATCCAACAACCACAGACCCTTCCAATCCCATTCCCATCCTCTCAAACCACAAATGGTCAAGGTTAACTTCCTCCAGAAATCAAGTGAAAAATGACCAAGACCAAGACAAAGCTGTGTTCACTGCATTTAATGGTTGTACAGAAGAATCAGCCTTTTAGCTGATAAACCGCAATGTACCACGATGGCAAACAAGAAATAATTTAGCAACATATTATTTACATGGCAACACAACAAGAGTTAATTCACAGTCATAACGTACATGCTGTACATGTGTATCTGTGTGTTTATGAATGCGGTCGCTTCTCGGACAATACAGAAATAAAAATGTCTCTTCAACAAAAACAGTTTAATTCATACACAGAAAGGCAAAACTGATGCTAGATAAATAATACTCGCAACAAATAACTAGTAATCACCATCAAGAGTCAGTTTGCTGTGTGCAGCGATATTATTAGACTCGGAAGAATGTTTTCAATAAATCTGACAATTCACTGTAAAAAAAAAAAAAAAAAAAAAAAAAAAAGGAATAAGTGTACCAAAAGGAAAATTTTGTCATTATTTACTCACCCTCATGGTGTTCCAAACCAAAGGTTTTTTTCCTTTACGTAGAACACAAAATGAGACATTTTTGATGAGCTCTTTCCATGTTACAGATCATTGTGATTCACTATCAAGCTCCAAAAAAGTACAGTAGTCTCATAGAATCGTACACTATATTCCAAGTACAAGTATACAAAATCCTTATTTATGCAACTTATTCCATACACTGACTATTAAACCCCCCAAAATGATTAGAAAAACACATTAAAAGTACTCTATGTGCATCAAGCTCTCTATTCTAAATCTTATGACTCCAGAATACAGAGCATGATGCACATTGAGCACTTTTATGGTATTTTTTAATGTTCTTTTCTTTTGTCCCACAGACAATAAATCAGCATACTGGAGCGAACAACATGAGGAGTAAATAATGACAGAATTTTCCTTCTGAAGAGAATTATTCCTCTGATTCTGCTTCGTGTCAGATTTCTGAAGCTGATATGAAGATACTCAGAGATGTTGTATTGTGGATTGTATGTCCAGTGTTTCTCCTTCAGCTTCATTCAAACATGCTTATAAAACACACACACACACACACTTCATTACAATCATCAGTCCTGCACAGATGAGAAATAAACGTACAGACAACTACATTATTAACCAGTGCTGTTCTTTCACTTGATCTGAATTGATCTCAAATCAATACTAAACGCTAAAACAGCATCTCCTGACGTCGTTGGCTGCCGTCAGGTGGATCACATTCTTAATTAAACTGATATAATCAGGCATAAAAGAATAGATATCTGTTCAAAATCAAAACTCTTTTCAGTTAATTACAGCTGTCGTATCTGCACGTCATTGCATGTATTCGAGCATTTGGCTGCTCCGTTGATAAATCCCACCAAAACATGTCCAGGTCACATTTCACACCCAAACTCAAAATGAATTATGTTTTGCATAAAGAAAATTGAGTCTATATTTCATCTTTTTTTTTAATCCTTGTGACATTTTCATGACAATTAAGTATATTTTGAGCACAGCTTAATCACAGTATAAAAAGCATTTAATAATTAAAAAAAAAAAAATCAATAAGCATAAATTAAAGGCAGTATAATAAATATGACCATATTGTATAAATACTTACAATTTAAATAATATAAGTGTTTTCCCCCCTAAAAGTAACGAGAATTTGGTGGATAAAACTGTCATGAAAATAATGTCACAATGCAACAAATCTTTAAGGAAAATATCACAACCTATTTATTTCTATTCATTTGGGGGTAAGATATGACGTGGACATGTTTTTGAAGGGTTTTGTGAGGTTCACCCGGTAAGTGAACGTAAGCGCTTAGGATTTCAATGATAATGTACATGATCTCACAATTCAAAAGAAGCAATTCTTGTACTTGTGAGATGAGCTAAATGGAAAATAAGTGTTATCCTGTTGTGTTTTTGAGTGATCATGATATAAAACTGTTTTGTCCTGTTATAAGGAACCCTTTCAAAGAAAAATAAATGTGACAAACACAAACTTTGCCGGTTTAAGTTGTGAGCAAAACCTACTTAAAATCAGGCAAAACCTTCATTTGACAGAAAAGTCACTAGACTTTGTTAATACTTAAAGCCCAAAACTAGCTTTTATGAGTATAAAATGGCTAAAACTGAAACTGGATTCAGAATCCCTGATGTAAACAAGTCACACTCACAAATATCCTTCAACCAGATCACTTTCACATCATAACGTTAACCAAAAATAAAAATCACTGTGCTAAAAAGAGATCTTGGCAACCATTATGTGTCTGTAACTAAACCATGAACCAGTGCGAGTCATTATCTGGTTTAAACAGCATTATCAGCTTGAGGAATTGTGCTGATCCACTTGTGTTTTGTTTGTTATGGCTCTTTGTGGGAGCAAACGCCTGTTAGTTTGGCTTTTTCCAACGGGGACACTTCAAGACTGGTGGCACGGTTTTCTCTTTCCCCCTAAAACCCATTTACATCAGCAAACAATGCTCATCTCAAGCTTCTGTGTTTAATTTAATTTCCAAAATGTCTCAGCAACACCTCGAGATCCAAAAGTCTCCATATAGAAGACATGATGGAGCTGAAACGGGGGGGAATTTACCTTCTTTCCGACCACATCCTTTACCAGAACTAGTGCACAATCCTCTACATCCAGGTCTGTAACGAACATCTTGATCTTAGATGTGGACGTCGGGGCTCACGGAGGGCCGGTGGAACAGAACAAGTCTTTTGGCTCATGACTCTTTTTTTGCTCTTTCTTCATCCTTTTGTTGAACCAAACACGTTCTTCTCTATCTCTGTGGGCCTTTGGCACATTATAAACATCTTCAGGCGAGTCCGTTTACTCAAAGGACATGAGATTTGCTGGTATCTAAAAGAGTGGAAAGAGCAATTATGGCATTATACAATTATAATGCTGAGATAATAGATTAGGGTTGGACAGTGTGATGCTGGACTTAAGATGATCACAGTTGCTGTGCTATTATATTTTAATGTATTTTATATTAATTAAAATTAATATAATATAATATAATATTTAAATTAATATTCAATATTATGCATTTTATTTATATAATACATATTAAACATAATATTATTATATTAATTAATTATATTGCATTTTTAAAACATTAAAATAAAAAATATGAAAAATTAATATGAATCAATGTTTTTGCATTGATGTTAGACTTTCTTTTGTTATTAATCACTTGAATTTCCATTTTTTTCATTTGAACTTCCATCAAAAATAACTATATTGTAATATATATATATATATATATGTGTGTGTGTGTGTGTGTGTATAAAATTTCTCAATATTATTCAATATTATATATTATAATTTATATATATATAAACATATAAAATTACACAATTTTATTCAATATTATATATTTTATCATTTATATATTTTTATTATATATAATAAAAATATATAAAATTACTCAATATTATTTTATATTTTATAATTTATATTATATATTTATAGAGAGAGAGAGAGAGAGAGAGAGAGACACTCACACATATTACTCAATATTATTCAATATTATATATTATAATTTATATATATATAACAAAATTACACAATTTTATACAATATTATATATTTTATAATTTATATATTTTTATTATATATATAATAAAAATATATAAAATTACTCAATATTATTTTATATTTTATAATTTAGATTATATATATATATATATATAGAGAGAGAGAGAGAGAGACACACACATATACACACACACTATTAAAAAATTAATATTTAACATTAGTTATATTATAATATTATTAAATAATATAGATTACAATTTAAAAACACAATATAAAAAATAATATTACAACTTTTTATTTGAACTTTTTGGATTAATACCAGACTTTCTTTTTTTGTTTTGTTTGAACTTCCATCAAAAATAACTATAGTGCAATATTATTGTGATATAAAATTACTATACCACGACAATTTAGGTCATACCATCCAGTGCTATCGCAAAAGGATTTTATTGCTAGCGACGTAAATAAATTTGTGAATCAATACACATTTCTGGATACCTGAGGTCGTCTTCTCCGACACGCCTCCTCCAGGTGTTTGTGCCATATGATCGCAGAGAACCGATCTCCAGTCTGAAACTTGTAAACATTCCCTAAGAAACAGAGATTTTGCTCAAGTTATGTATATAAAAAATGTAAACAAATACAGTCAAAGCAAAAATTATTCAGACATTTTTGATATATTTTTACTAGTGGGTGCAGGACACTATAGTTCATTTATGTAAGTGAGGATAGCAAAATAAAGTAAACTGTGACATATTATACCCAAAAATTCTTCATACAGTGGACTACCAGTGAAATTGATACAAATTTGGAACCAAAAATTATTCAGACACTTTGACCTGACCATGTTTTGCTTGAGTGTTATCTGACATAATTAAGATTATTTTTTTTCTGACACAGTTTAACTCTGAGATCTTGTCATATTTTATTACCATTTTTTTAAACTATAGTGAATAAACTGAATTAATGAATGAAATGTTCAAGATGTCTGAATAAATTTTGGTTTGACTGTTCACTGTCATTCATTTAACACTCACCAAGTCTGTCATTTGTCACGAGTGACACATAAAACTACTGTGGAAGAGATGTACCTTTGTCAGGATCGTTGAGCTGAAAGATGTTGGGTTGGGCCGGATCATCCGGAAAAACCACCATCCAGCCCAGAACCGACACTTTCTTACACGGAGCCGACTTGTACTGTTTTGTGGAGTAAGATTTCACCAAATGTTATTTTCATCTTGAATGCGGTTTTTCCATTTCAAATGATTATTTTTGTCTTCTTAAAAGAATTGCATAAACCTACATCAATGTTTTGACAATTTATTTATTTTTGAAATGTGGAATTGTGACATTCTTTTAAGCACGTATCATGGAACAAGCCATATGCGAAAGTACTCACATGTTTCCTTTCAGTGGCTCGCAGGGCTTTGGATCTGTAGAATAACAGTGTAGAACCAGACAGTGAGATCCAATACCGCGTCCATGAGGCAAGCTAAAAAATAAAAATAAAACTTCACACATAATCCACATACACTCTTAAAAATAAAAGTTCCAAAAGGGTTTTTTTTAAAGCAATGCCATAGAAGAAAACTTTTGGTTCCCCAACGAACCTTTCAGTGACCAGTTCTTAGAAGAACCATTTTTTCTTACTGTGAAGAACATTTTAATAATCTAAAGAACCTTTTTCCACTATAAAGATCATTTTGTAGAATGGAAAGGTTCCATGAATGTTAAAGTTTCTTCGTGGAACCATCAATGCCAATAAAGAACCTTTATTTTTTGTGTGTACACTACTGTTTGGGATCACTATGACTTTTTAAAAAAAATAAATGAATACTTATTTTCAGCAAGAACGCATTAATTTGTTCAAATGCTGTTCTTTTGATCTTTCTATTCATCAAAAAAAAAAAAATCCTGAAAAAATGTATCACGGTTTCCACAAAAAATTCAGCAGCAAAAACTCTTTTCAACATAATAATAATCAGAAATGTTTCTTGAGCAGCAAATCAGCATATCAGAATGATTTCTGAAGGATCATGTGACACTAAAGACTGGAGTAATGATGCTGAAAATTCAGTTTTGATCACAGGAATGAATTACTTTATAAAATATATTCAATCAGAAAACAGTTATTTTAAATTGTAATAATATTACTGCATTGAAGAGACTTCTTTCAAAAACATTAAAAATATTACAGACCCTAATGATGCAAACTGAACAGTACATCACTATACAACTGCACAGAGCTGAGCAATACTGTCTATGACTTTTTGGCGATATTAATATTTTAAATTAGTACAAAGCTGTCATTGGAAAACATGCCTTGATTATTTTTATATCAAGTGAAACCTTTTGGATATTCTTTTTAGATATTGTTTCCAAGAAAACTTAATGCAGAAATAGATTATGATGTTTTTTTTCTTTTCTCAAAGTTTTATTTTTGTAGATGTTGGTCACTAGATGGAGTGGTTGAGTCATCTATTCAGCCCATTCAAAGCCACAGACACACACCTGTTGGTAATTGTGAATGTTTTCTTAGACAGTTCGTTCAAGATGTTCTTGATGTCTGCTGAAGGCCTTGAAACGTCATGCAACCTTTAACCAAATAAAGCTGAAGCTAAAAACTTGCCCCGTTACATCCATTTTCTTTGAAAGTATGTTGTCAAATCAGCAAATCAACATAGCTATCCATCTGTATTTCCATCCCTTATAGAAGTATGTGATCTGCATGCATATAGCCTGCCTTTCTTTCCTTTATTTATGGATATTACGTAAACATGCTTGGACAAATGATGAAAGTATGCAGTTTCCCAGGAAATACGTCCCAACAACTCTAAAATATAATTAATTATTATAGGCTTTTATGAAGTACTCGCTCATTATTTAAAGGGGACCTATAATGCGTCTTAATAATAAGTCTCTGGTGTCCCCAGAATGTGTCTGTGAAGTTTCAGCTCAAAATACCCCACAGATCATTTATTATAGCTTGTCAAATTTGCCCCTATTTGGGTGTGAGCAAAAACACACTGTTTTTGTGTGTGTCCCTTTAAATGCAAATGAGCTGCTGCTCCCGGCCCCCTTTCCAGAAGAGGGCGGAGCTTTAACAGCTCACGCTTCGGTTGCTCAACAACAACAAAGCTGGAGAATCTCACGCAGCCAAAATGAGGATTGTCAGTAAAGGCAGGAACACACCAAGCCGACGAACTAGTGGCGATGAAAGCAGACTGCGGGGTTGGCTCACGTCGGCAGCGTCTGTGTCCAAAGTTGGCCTGACACACCAAACCGACGCTCGACGGCCAAGTAGCACGTCAGTTCTGCACCTGCGTAAGATGAAATGCCTTTCCGTATCAGCAGGTGGCAGTAGCTGAATAGCCAATCAGAATGATCAGATGGCCCGACGGACCGGATTCAACATGTCGAATCGGCTGAAAAAAAGCCAAAGGACCAACTTCAGCCGATGGTGTGGAACACACTGAGAAAACTTAGTCGGCCGACGAACAAAAACTGCCCGACAGCCGACCGTCGGCTTGGTGTGTTCCTGCCTTAACGGTGTTCAGCCTTACATTGTTCAAACCGGAGTCGGACACTGATGGAGAGACTCAGGAAGAAGTTACAACTTTTAGAATGAATCTGGACGTTTCTGAATGGTTAGTGGATAAATTGATGTAGTTGCTGTGGAGTTGATTCAACTCATCGACTAGCATGTGCCGTCATGTTAATCTTTGGCCAGGGCTCTGAAAATCTGAAATCTGGAACCGCGTGTTTGAAGAGACTGTTTATGATTTATGGAGATTATAAAAAAAGGAGTGGGTGGATTTTTTTTTTTTTTTACTATTATAGGCTTGTTGTTTACAAACACTGTGGACCCTCATCTGTGTTCAAACATTGTATAAAAGTGAATTTTGCATAATAGGTCCCATTTAAATTTTGTTACTTTTTTTGTTAAGGAGTAGAGTTTTTAACTATCATCCCACTCTAAGTTTTGTTCACCTTAGGCTTCCTGCCCTCCTTCAGCAGGGTTTTCCTCTTCAACGGCCCCTCCATTGTGACGCCACCCGCCTCTCCGTGACTCAGACTGGGTTCTGCTACTGACGGACTGCACAGTGGGAAATCACATTAGCTGAACACCTTTAAAACAACCAACCTGTGTGTCTGTGTGTGTGTGTGGCTGTAGAGCCTGGAGCGTTCGGTGGACATATGGTGATTGTTGCTTCTCTAACCATGTAATGTGCCCTAAGAGAGCAGAAGTTACAGTTCACATCTGATCTGAGGATGTGATGGAGTAAAGATGAGCCACGTGAGAGTGTAAAAAGGACAGAAAGGTTCCCCTCCACCCGGCAAAACCCTACTCAAAAGATATGGGCTCTGTTTCAAAACCTACTGAGCTGCCTACAGAGGAAGCCTTTGAACTTCAGGAATCATATGCAGATTAAACACTGTTCCAAAAGGTAAACAGCATACATATGCAGCCTCCTAAGGACTCCATTCTGGATGAATACTTCAAGTTTTAATTAATTTAATGCAAAAATGGAAAACTGGGCTATTTTATCCAATATTTAACTTTATATATTAAAAAATACCATTTCATATCTTAATTTCCAGTGAAGATAGCCATTTCTTTACTCTCTCAAACTACTGATATATTTACTTTGCATAGTAGCGGCCAAAAGTGATGTCCAACTTAGGAAAATGGACATCTTGACCCTTTATTTAAATATTATTAAAAATGTAAATATAAAAAAGGATATTGCGTAGTCAATTCTCAATTGGAGTTGATTGTTGTATTTGTGATAATGCAGTGAAACATGCCAAACTGTGCCGATAACTGTTGGCCAGGCTGTCATGCAAAGAAATTAGGAACACATGCAAAAACAAGAGAGAACCAAAGAAATATTAATAACTGATTATGTTGTAGTAAATGCTTTTTCCTGTGAGGTTTTTGTTTTTCTATGCATTTTTTGCATATAGTAAAAAAAACTGTAGTTTGCCTTTTTTTTTTTTTTTTTGCCAAATCATTTTGTCAGATAAATACCTTAACCAAGTTTAGTGTTTTGTTCTTCCCTCATATTTGGAATATTTAAAAATGATGAAATATTTTTCTCATATTTTGATCGTTTAATTTAACTTGTATGGTCATAAAAACAATCATCTCTTTTCTGCCACTACTGTATCTGGATATATTTTACAATGAACTTAAATAGATTGTTTTTGTACATTATGAACAACTAGAAATCAGTCATTTTATATTATGCCATCATTGAACAGTCAGTGTCCAGTCGAGTCTCCTGTGTAACTGTATCACACTTGCATTGCTTCTAGAATCTTCATTTAAATAAACCACAATCCAAGGCACTTCAACTTAGCATTGCTTTGGATAAAAGTATCTGCTAAATCAGGGGTTTTCAATCTTTTAGATGCCCAGATATGAGGGGCCCCATCCTAAAATTTAAAAGACAGCTATATATTTTCATGTACAAAGGCCCAATATATAGTTTAAAATTAATAGAATAAATATGTGTAAAATATTATTTAGAAAATATTTAGTTTCTATTATGTATTTTTCTACTCACTATAGTAATGTACTGTTAGATGTATTACATATTTAAATTATTATTTATTTTAAATATTATGTAATCTAATTAATCTTATTTAATCTTTTTATTTATTTTATGATTTATTTATTTTAACATACTTGTTATTGTTTATTTATTTTAATCATGTTAGTTATTTATTTCAATATTGGTTTTTATTTGTTTATTTATGTAAACCTAATTGTTATCGTTTATTTATTTTACTCAGTTTATTTATTTAGTTAGTTTAATCATATTTTTATGATTTATTTATTTAAACCTACTTGTTGTACCTAGGATATCGAAGTCCACTAAAGTAGGGAGAGCTTTTTCACATCTGGCTCCTAAACTCTGGAATAGCCTTCCTGATATTGTCCGGGGCTCAGACTCAATCTCTTTTAGTTTAAATCTAGATTAAAGACGCATCTCTTTAGTCAAGCATTCACATAATGCATCTCATATCAGATCAATTGCACATGACTATCTTTGCTTAATGTTATGAACAGCAGCTACACTAATTATTCTCCATTTGCTTTTCTGTGACTTGAGAGTACATCAGCTTCAGTTTGGATCCAGCCTCTTATGAAGACTTCAGATGACCAACACCTGTGAAGAGACGGCGCCAACTCCTGCAAGGACTTCAGATGACGCAAACTCTGGATCAACATGCACCATTCCAAATACTGCTATATATCCTAATCATTGTTAACATGTATTCATTACTTCCATGAGCTCATTGTTTCTACCTTAAATTAATTTGCTAACAGTGACAGTAAATTAAATTGCCTAAATTACTACATTGTTAGCTAACTGCATGATTATATTTGTATATTTCTGAAATGACATAATTTGGACACAGTCACCTCAGACAACAGATTACCCTAAATTGTAATGTTGACATGCATTCTCTGTAAAGCTGCTTTGAAACGATATGTATTGTGAAAAGCGCTATACAAATAAATGTGAATTGAATTGAATAATTATTGTTTATCTATTTATTTAGTTTAATTGTATTTTTTATTATTTATTTATTTTTACCCCCAGCACTGCCTTGCCTCCCCTGTGTTAAATGACTGAATGTACAGTAACTGTAAATGTGAGAAACTGCATCAAAAGGAAGCCATCTAGGTCGACAGAGAGGACAGTGAACCGCAGGCCAGCTCATTAGGTTGCGGAACAGAGCTTTTCTCTTCTATAAATATAGTAATTCTGGTCAATAAACATCCTGAGATGATGACAATCTGATTCTCTGGAAAAAGAGAAAACAGATGACAGATGTGACAGTCTTTGGTCTAAACCAGAAAGAGAGGGAAAACTGGGATGTTAAAGAAGAGACGCTGCATGCCAAGACAGGTGAACCCGATGCCCCAGAGGAATGGAGAAGGTGACCTTTGACCCAGGTGGACGTTGGTACCTGTGGGCATGGCTGCGGCCTCTGGGGGAGTTGCGAAGAGGGACCCTCCAGTTAGGGCCCAGAGTCGAGTACATGCGGCCCCTGTTTGCACATTCGGCACAATGAGTTTAACGTCAAATTTGAGCCGATACACGGAGTCTCACTGACTAATGAAAACTGAATAAAATGATTGAATCTGTGCAAATGTTAAAAGGATAGTACACCCAACAATTATATTTTCCTTATCATTTACTCACTTTCTCTTTTCCATGCAATTAAAACATGCAGTACAGTGATTACTATCAACTTCCAAACAGCATAATTTCACAGTTCATTCGACGTGTGCACTATATATCAAAGATCAACTATATCAAGTCTTCTGAATTCATATGTTCCTGTGCAAACTTAAGACAAGTTGCACAAACTACTGTTATGTTGCTTTCATGGTGTTTTCTGGAGTTTAACAGCCCTTCGGTCACTGCTGTATTGCATGGAAAAGAGCTGCGTGAACATCTGCTAAACACTTCCTTTTGTGTTTCACAGAAGAAAGAAAGTCATACGGGTTTGGAACGATGTGAGGGTGAACAAATGACTTCTTTTTCAGGTGAACTATCCCTTTAAACCTTAATAACTGTTCTGAGACCAGTTTTTGTTTCGATTTTAGTTGTGTTTTGCTGTATGTATACAGTATCTACGCATTTTCCTGTGGAATGGACATAAATGGATGTTAAACATTCATAACGGGAAACAACAAATAAACAACAACAAAAACAGTATTGTTGAAATCTGAATGAAAAATGAAATAAAAGTCATTCTTTCTAGAACTTTCATTTTTAAACTACAGTATGAAAAAGTTACATGGCAGTTGATCATATGAAGGTTTTATGGTACCACTTTACAATGAGGATAATAAACACTGTGATTAATGTATTGCTCATTATTAGTTCATCTTAGTTAATGGGACCTACAGTTAGATTACTTCTCATTAGTAATCAGACTGCTGGGCCAAAAAACCTTTTCTTTTCCATTATAGTTCAGTTTTACTCTAGAATGATCTGAGTAAGCCATAATAAAGCTGCGATGTGAGCAGATGATATCGACAGATTCTCACCTCTCGAGTCCCGGGGAAAGATCATCACAGAACGAACTCTGACTGCTGCCTGATAAACAGAAAGCAAACAAACCTCACTACCGTTTCCATTTGAGTACAAATCAGACATTCTTTCATCTCTGACAGTGATAATGAAGCAATAGGGTTCAAAAGCAGTACATCATGACCTTATTGAATTTTTTTTTTTAAGTTGTGGAATAATGTTGATACTATTAACTATTGAGGTTAATAGTTGGTCTCTACAGTGATGTATACTTAATTGACCAATCAGCATGTAGAATAAAAGACCTTACAATGCAAGTAAATGGGTTCAGACATTAAAAACACAAGACTTTACTGTACGTTGCATGTGATTTGTGTGGTAGAATCACTTACTTATTTTCTCTTTGTTAAGTTATATTTAGTCTTTCAATTGTGACAGTACCTTTTGCACAATACATGCAATTATACCTGAAATCTGCCCTCAGGAATTACATTGGAAACACACAACCAGAAGGTCATCCACCAAGTAAAGCAGTCCCACCTCAAAAATGAGTATTTAGATACTTTACAGATCAAATTATAAAGAGTTTTACAGAATAATTCATGCAAGTACTTTAACTCAGGGCTGTAACCACCATTGACATTGAGGGGGACAAGTCCCCCCACCTTCCAATAAACAGAAATGGCCAAACTGTCCCACCCGATATTTGATATTATTGATGCTGCTCTGCTGTACTCCATTATGCACCACTCTGTTTGTTGTTAGGATAACAAAAAAAAAAGTTTTAAAAGTTAAATTTTTAGGCTGGTCTGCCTCAGCGGTCTAACAGCGCTCGTCACTGTCAGAATGAGTGAGCTGGCCAATCAAATCAAAGGAGGCGGGGCTTACTGTTCACAGAAGAGGAGTGCGAATTCCAATGCGATGCTTTAGTGTTAGCAGTGAAAGAGTATGTGGCGAGTAAGTAGCTAAACAATTCATATTTGACGATGGTTTTATGACTTAAATATATTCAGTGACTGAAAGTCATATCCAGTGATGCAAACTACTCAACATTTTTATGAAATTTCACCGTTTTGAATGGAAAACATGCTATTATTTGATTAATATAATTAATGTAATTTATAACATTAATGTGACGAGGCAAGAAAAGTTTTGTGTTTTTGACATATTAGACATACAAATAAGAGTGAATATATATATATATATATATATATATATATATAAAAATTTGCAAATAGTTTAAATTGATTACTTATTAACTACAACAGACCTGGAACTTTTACAGTTTTTCTTTTTTGTCATTCCCTTTAATCCCTTTTATTCTCTTAAATCCCTTTTATTCTCTTAAATCCCTTTTAATAATGTAATTAATGCCTTTAATTAAAAAAAAACAGATAAACAAACAAAAAAACAATACGCAATAACTATACCCAGGAAAAAAATGGTCCCCCCAATGTTCAAGACACGATTACTGATTATGGTTTATGCTGTATGTTTGTTCAAATTTATTTATTTATTTGAAAATGGAGGGATAATTCAAATTATTTTTCTTCCATAATCAACATTATTCCACAAATGCTTAAGGTGCATCAAACCCAGCAAATTATTTTTTTTTTTTTAAGTAAGATGTGTAGTGCTTTGGTAAAGTGCAACTGGTTGTTGTGATACCTATAGAGATGCCGTTGGACACGGATGAGCTGTGTGGATTGATCCGGGCCGGACTCTGGGCCTCTAAGAAGCTGTCATCCAGCAGGTGACGTGGTTTCTCTGTGGGGAACGTTGCACTTTTACTCTCCACCACACCGAAATGCCACATCATACTGCAAGAGAGAGAGTCAGAAAACCATCGTGAGGCATGAGGTTCAGCAACACTGTCTTGACCAGGCGCAAGTTTTCAGTGTGAGGTAAACTTGGCAGATTGAAAGCAAAAGTGCTGCATATTTGATGTTTACACTAGCATTCAAGTTTGAGGTTTTGAAAGAAGTCTCTTCTGCTCACCAAGGCTGCATTTATTTGATCAAAAATACAGTAAATACAGTAATATTGTGAAATATTATTACAAATTTAAAAGAACTGTTTTCTATTGTAATACATTGTAAAATGTAATTTATTCCTGTGATCAAAGCTGAATTTTCAGCATCATTACTCCAGTCTTCAGTGTCACATGATCCTTCAGAAATCATTCTAATATGATGATTTACTGCTCTTCTTCTTTATTATCAATGTTCATATTCATATTTGCAATGTGCAGCTTCATATTTTTGTAGAAACCATGATAGTTTTTTTCAGGATTCTTTGATGAATAGAAATTTCAAAAGAACAGCATTGATTAGAAATAGAATTTTTGTTACATTATAAATATCTTTACTGTAACTTTTGATCAATGTAATGTGTAGTTGCTGAAAAGTATTCATTTCATGCAAATCTAAATACAGTATGTAAGTAGTGTGTGTATACGTAAGAAGAGACAAAACACACGCGTTGCCGAGGCTGTGGCTCTTTCTGTGTCGTGAGGGCGGTGGGGTGGGAATATGGACCCCCACAGTGGCATCAGGGCAAGTGGGCCGTCGATTATACCTCACCAAGAGAGACACCTCAGACGGACCTGGAGAAGGAGAGAAAGAGAAAAGAAGAATGAGTTTTGCTCTTCACATGCCTGATTGCTGTTAGCATCACACTCAGTGAAACATAATGAAAGAAAACACCTGGAGACTCCGTCAGCGGAGCTCTGCTTTAGCAATCAAAGCCACAACATAAACGTTAACATTCTCTGGGCCTCTTGAGGGAGACAGATTCAATGTTGCGATGATTATTCAGTCCTGAGAGAGGAAAACAGAGAGGATCTCCAGAGTAACACCACAGCACAGTCCCGTCTCATGTTTTTCTTCTACTAGCTCTATAACTTTAGAGGCATTACTGAACCAGTGTTGTTTTATATACTAGTATAGTATTTTTTTAATATTTTGAATTAGCTTTTAGGTAACACTTTACAATAAGGTCTCATCTGTATTCACTAACATGAACTAACAATGAGCAATATATTTTTACAGCATTTATTAACCTTTGTTGTTGTTAGTTAGTTAAAAAATGTTCATATTCAAGTTAGTTCACAGTGCACTAACTAATGTTAACAGATACAACTTTTGATTCTAGTATGTATTAGTAAATGTTGATAAATAAAGATTAATAAATGATGTAGTAGTATTGTTTATTCTAAGTTTATATTTTCTAATGTAGTTAACTAATGAAATCTTATTGTAAAGTATTACTAGCTTTTATTTTTATATTTTTAGTTTTCATTTTAATCTTAGTTTTATTCATTTTGTTATGTAATTTTGTCATTTGTATTAGTTTTCTAAAATAGAGAAATAGAGCATGTCTGAATGGTTTACATGTTCACAAATGTTTTTTAAAGGGATAGCTCATCCAAAAATGAAAATTCTCGCCCCCATGTTGTTACGAACCTGAACTTTCTTTCAAAATATTTTGTGTTTCACAGAAGAAAGAAAGTCATAGTTTGGAACCGCATTATGAGTGAGCACATGTTTGGGTGAACTACTCCTTTAAACTTCATTATCTCATGAAACAATCAAAACAGGCGGTCAGAGTCTCTCACCCTCGAGGGCTCGTAACCAAGTTTTCCACAGTGGACAAAAAATGGAAAGTGGAAACAATGTAAGACAGCATGCTGAGACACTTACACACCATAAGATGCATTTAATGGACAGAATTAATTGAGCGACTGGAGCCTTAAACAGTGATCAGCCTCTTCCAGTCCGGGTCAGACGAATACTTCACACCATGTTTCTAACAGCAAATGCCTAAACCCCACAGTGGGAAGTTCAGGAAATGATCTTCACCTGGTTCTTGTTAAAAACTTCATTAATGAGTCTGACTACCAGCTCATAAATGCTGGGTTAAAAATAACCCAAGTTGGGTTAAAAATGGACAAACCCAGCAACTGGGTTGTTTTAACCCAGCAAATGGATTAAATGTTTGACCCAACCTTCTGGGTAGTTTTATTTAACCCAACTATTGTTTAAAAATGACTGTATTGCTCACTTAAAATGCACCCAAAATAGGTTGGAAATAACATTTATGTTTATTAAATTAACATTTATTAACAAGTTTAATAAATGATAATTAAATAATAAACATTTATTAAATTGCTTATTAATAAATGTTCACCTTTTGATTATTATTGTTGCCTCTAGTAATTACGTGTCTGATTTTTAATTTCCAACCTATTTTGGGTTCATTTTAAGCCAGACATATAGTCATTTTTAAACAATAGTTGAGTTAAATAAAACTACCCAGCAGATTGGTCAAATATTTAACACAACCGCTGGGTCAAAACAACCCAAACGCTGTCCATATTTAACCCAACTTAAGTTGTTTTTAACCCAGTATTTTTTAGAGTGTAGGCCTTGTCCACACGAATACATTTTTGTTTGAAAACACATCTTTTTGTCCTCATTTTGGCCTTCCGTCTACACCGAGACGGAGCATTTTGAAGACGCTCTCCGAAGGGGATAAATTTGAAAATGCAGTCTTTGCGTTGGAGTGTGGACTGTGAAAATGGAGGTATTCGAAAACGATGTTCCATGTTTAGTCATGTGACGCATATTATACCCTTAGATATCAATGGTTGTACCGGCATTGTTGTCCCTGCTCTTTACTTTTATAGTGTTGCTAAAGAGAAATGTTCCTTTGTAGAATCTTCATATTACATTTCTGCAATGACATTTCTGCCGTCCTGTGGCAAAACATGACAATTGCGTTTTGGAGTGCGACCTGGACACAACAGTGAGTGGTGGGATATTTTGCAAATGAAATGATTGTGCTAGAAGAATAGAGAGGGAACTGTATTGTCTCGGTATCATCTTGTTGGTTTTTATTACGTTTTACGCAAGCACACAAAAAGTATTCTTGTCGCTTCATGATATTAAGGTTGAAACACTGCAGTTTAGTAAAACTTAACCACCTTGAAAGTGGTGGTTAAATTGCTGTCTATGGAGGAATCATATACCTCTCGGATTTCATCAAAAATATCTTAATTTGTGTTCTGAAGATGAACAAAGGTCTTACGGGTGTGGAACGACATGAGGGTGAGTAATTAACGACAGAATTTTTGGGTGAACTAACCCTTTAATACTATATCTAGGAACAAGATGTATTAAATGAAAAAAAAAAAAAAAACATATTATTTATTAAATATACAACATTTTGTATATTAAATCAAATTAAATAAATAAATTACTAAGAGTTTTGACATGCCCAGTATCTTTTTAGAGGTTAATTCAATTTCATACAAGATATAATACAACTGAGAAGCTGATTGATGCATTGATAATGAAATGAGTATTCAGAATATTTCATAGGAGATCGAATTCAATTAATGACCTTTAGATTTCCACATATGAATAGAATTAATAAACTTTTACTAAAAATACCACCGTGAAGACTTCATTCATTTAAAAATTATAATCTGTATAAAATAATATATCTGTACCTGCTGACTCCAAATCTCTCTTCATCTCCTATTAAAAGTAAATTAGATGGTAGACACATGCTTTGAGTTTAGTCTAACATGTTAGCGATCAATCTCGCCCTGTCTGTACAAGCCGATTCCTGTGTTTTGCCTCATACAGTGCACAGCATAAATGAGTACACCCCCTCTGAAACTTCTGAAAGTCAGCAATTACTTAATTACTTAGAAGACATGTTAGGGTTCTTTAGAGATATAATGTTCCAGCAAGTCTGCTTAATCAATTACCAAAGAAGCATGTCAAAAATTATTCAGGAAAATAATATTTTCTTATCCAGGTGATAAAATGTTGTGTAGCAAAAATGAGTACACCCTCCTAAAAGTTACTAAATAAAATGAAATAAAAATGTTCTGGTGTAAGTTTAAGGCAATGTTTGATCAACAGGTACGTATGGTTGAACCAAAACATTTAAAGAGAAGAAATTTCTTGACAATTAAAAGTGTTATATAGCCCACTGAATCATTCTCAGGCTTAATGCTGACAACAATGGAAGCACGTGGGAGAGAACTGTCAGGAGACTTATTTCTTAGTACAAAACAGGACAGTGCTACAAGAGGATTACCAAATCATTGTTTTAAGTGTGAAAATATAGCAAAAGTAACACAGAAATTCAAAAACAATGGACTTGTGACAAGGCCCCTGAAATAATCAGGCCTTCATTTTAAGCTTTCATTTAGTGATGAAGGATTTTTTTTGCTAGACAAAGAGCAGGAGAAATACCAAGCGAGTGTGTCAGAGCCAGCAAAAGCTATGAAAAGAGTGACTGTTTATCTCACAGAGTAAGATGCAGCCTGCAGAAATGACATGCATGGTTGTTGCTCTCACTGGAACTACCTACTGTAGCCAAAGTTAGCCATTTCCAAAGCCCATATTTATAAAATATAGATTCTGGGAATCAATACTCTGGTCTCATGAGACCAAATCAATCATTTTGGATCTAACAGCATCCAAAATGTTATGGTGTTGCTAGAGGAGGAGTACAGTGAGAAGTGCCTGGTTCCCACAGTAAAGTTCAGTGGCAGTAAAGCTCTTATATAGGGATGTATGAGTGCTGAAGGTGTGAGGGAGTTGTGCTTTATCAATGCTGTCATGAATTCCCACACCACTGTGTGATTTAATACACAAACTTAAAACAGAAGATGTTACCCTTTCCTCATTTGCTGCATTGTTGGGCATTTTTTTCAACATGACAATGAGGATATGCATTCTCCCAAGGTGAAAAACCTTGTGTGGACATGTATTGCACTCAGTCTTAACACTCTTGAGCGCCTGTGGGGGATTCTGTAGAGACGAGTTGAGCAACACTCCCCATTAAAGATCAGGGCATTTAAAGGAGCTCATCATCCAGGAGTTAAATGGGACAGATGTGACAATTTGTCATGAACTTGTACACAAGAAGGGTCAGAGCAGTATATTCAAAATTATGGAGGGTATACTAAGTGCTAGAATATTATACATTTGTTGAATTAAATCTATGGTGTACTCATTTCTGCAATCCTTCATTTAAACAAAATTGGCTAATTTACTTATTTTATGGCTATTAATGACATATATTTCTCAGTTTTTATTATGTATATGTTTAATACATTTTAGTTTTGCCATCTTTCCATGAATTGTATTAGTGATCATAAAGAAAATACATCTTTTGTTTTTGTTCAGAGGGGGTGTACTCATTAATGCTGTGCACTGTATGTTCCAGTGTGGGTGTCAAATTGTACAGAAAACGTAACTCATGTAGCAGCATGTGTTTCTTTTATTTTTGTTAATTTTAGGTGACTTTAGAGCCTTATATAACTCTGCACTTCTAATTATGTTGTGGATGTCCACAGGATAGATGAACATCTCCTAGCTTGATTTAAAGAAATAGTTCAATTAGATTTCTAACTTTCAAACTAAGCTACTTTTTGAAGTCTTTTGGGTAACTATTCCTTCAAGGGTTGCCCTTTACACAACTATACATTCAAAAGTTTGGGGTAGGTAAGATTTTTTCATGTTATAAACCAAATTTGATTACAATTCAAAAATAACTGAATACATGTTAAAATGTAATTTATTCCTGTGATCAAAGCTGAATTTTCAGCATCATTACTCCAGTCTTCAGGGTCACATGATCCTTCATAAATCATTCTAATATGATGATTTGCTGCTCGAGAAACATTTCTGGTTATTATCAATGTTGAAAACAGTTGTGCCGCTTCATATATGCATCCTTACTGAATAAAAGTATTAATTTCTTTAAAAAAACCCTAAACAAACAGTTGAATGGTATAGTGCACACACAAAAAAACTAGATTATGACAGGGAAAGCACAATGTGCAAAGCTAAGAATAACATCCCAAGCATTGAGATGTTTCTGCCTTCCATCTGTCTGTGATTAAGACCTGCCGTTATGAACATGAATGTAACCGGCTGCTTCCAGCTATTAGCAGTTTGGCAGTCATTTATTTGAGAAATATTGTGCATCTGTGTCCTGTGAGTGACACAGAGCGATAGGTATGTTCATACACACCCTGTACTTTCCCACGTAAACACATTTATAACACAATCAAATGTTTCTCTCTGCATGTTTACAGTACAGACAGTGGATGAAAATCAATCATCAAGTGCTTATCATACATGTGAGCTCATTCAACAGCATCCCAGGAATAAGTACATTAAAAATATTTCTACTTAAAAAATTCATGTTTCATTCAATGCCATTTCTTTGTAACTGTTTGTGAAATCTACTAGCAATTTCAGAGTGAAAACTGTTTCAACAACAATTTATATTTATAGGCTAGATCTTATTTTGATCATACTTCCAAGACTGCAATCTGTGATTCCAAAGCACAGTATCCATCGGTACGGTGACTGACTGCCAAACATTCTCCTCAAAACATTAGATTCATCCACGCTGAGGAGCCGTGCCGATGCACAACCCACGTAGAGATGATAATTACGCAAATAACTGCAATTGCAGGTTTCAAACAAAGATGGCGACAAAGAGGCAAAACTTATGGGCTTCAACTTTAAAGGGGTCATATTATGCTCCTTTTCAAAGTCTTGATTTTGTTTTTGGGCTCTACTAGAATTGGTTTTCATGCTTGCATATTCAAAAAACACATTATTTTTCCCATATTTGACATTGTTGCAGCTTTTCTCTTCTCAGTCTGTCAGTAACGGCCTGTCTCTATGAAGCCCCTCCTTCTGAAAAGCACAATGTGCTCTGATTGGTCAGCTGGACCAGTGTGTTGTGATTGATCTACTGCTTTGAGCATGCTTGGGAAATGTCCCGCCCCTTACCATAACCGCGAGTGTCAACAAACTACTAACTCAACCAGGCCCCGCCCCTTTATATTGCAATGGGCAGGAATTATTTAAATTAGGAATTTTGCGACGTGTTCATTCCCAGAAGAAAACTCAAAACTACAATGGAGGCGTTTCAGGGAGTTCAGAAAAAGTGTGCCCTGATATAGAGAATAACTCCTGCTGGAGGGATTTTGGAGACTTTTTTCATGCTCAAACAGCAACATTACACAAAGAAAGTTGAAAATGTTAAAAAAAAAAGCCCTCTGTAACGTTCTAGGCACTACATCATATTTCAATTTCTGTTATTTCACAGTTTTGATGACTTTACTGTTATTCTCAAATGTGGAAAATAGTCATAATAAAGAAAGAGGTGTGTCTATGTTTTTATGTGTTTTCTGGCCTGAGTTTTGTGGACAGATCTCATTTCCTCGGCTGGACGTCTTGACAAACACATCTACTGGGTTACGTAACAGCCAGTCACCCTGAGACTCTAGGAAAGACCTTGTTCGCCCAGTACTTGATGTGATGTAACCATGTGGCTGAGACGTGGCCACAGGCATCTCATTCAATAAATGAACATTTAAACATTGCTTTATGTCGCACATAGGCATTTGAGAATAAAATGAAGGGGACTCTGTGGAAACAATGACAAATGAAAAGCCAAATGGTACTAATATCCCAAGACCGCTGTGTTATATCACTCTCAGTCAGATCATCTGGTGGTGATATTCAGATGGGCATGATGCTTCATGGGGGAAATATGTCGTCTTTTTTAACAATCAAAAACTTTAGGACTGCAATCACTACAAATGTTGTAGAAGTTAACCTCTGGCCTTGGATTGAGAATAAACGTGTTATTAAATTGCAAGAGAGGCTAAACGGTTACAGATTGTCTTGGAAACCCCACAAACAACATCCAGACTAAGTTTTACGAACATGGAAACCTATAGATTTGGTTACGCGGCTCAGGAGTAAATGCTTTAGAAATGATACAGCCAGCTACCATTATTACTGGAAAACCTCAGTTGGCCCGCCGTGTCGCGTGACTAGATCTCACAGGGCAACAGCCAGGCAGCGTTTTACAATGTGAGCATGTAGTTCAACATGCAGCATTTACAATGAGCAGTTCAAACAAGATGAGAAATTCACACCCATATGTTCATTATGTGGCTAATATTCACAACAGACCATGAAAGTGCTCTTAGACTGTTTGAACCTTTGTTATAAGTATCGTAAAATAATTTCACAACTGTTTATGGCAGTGAATAAACCAAATCATACCTTAATTAGAGTTAATAATTATGTAGCGATTTAATCCATTAAACTAATCTACAATTGTTTGTTCAATTTCAGCACAAATGTGCTCATATGAGCAGTGGGCCAAAACACACACTTTAGTTTAATCAAGTTCAAATTAAGCGTAAAGTTGTGATTAAGCAAATTAAATTAATGGTAAATTAAACCCCCAAGCATAACATCATATGATCCGAAATTTTATTATCTCAGATGGAATATTTCCCACAATGCCCATCAGGATAAATTCAAGGCATTTCAACCCCAAAAATGACTGATAAAAAGAAATTAATATAGTGTAGCACTGGGCAATTCTGAATATTTTTAAAGCTGAAATTTAAATTATTTAAAGGCTTATTTTTTCAGAGGAAACACCAATCCAAACAGCCACTGATGACGAGAGGATTCAAAGTTATAAGATGTGTATGATGTGTGACGTGTATTATAAATATATATATTTTAAATTAGTATTTATTTTTATCAAGCTCCTATGTTTAGGTTCAGTAATTTCACTTTAATTGCAATGAAAAGGTTATTGAAATGCCTTATTTTCAAAAATGTCACTTTAGTCAATTAAGCCCTTAAAGCTGCAGTCCGTAAGTTTTGCGTCTTTGTCGCCATCTCTGTTTGAAACCTGCAATTGCAGTTATTTGCGGAATTATCATCTTTATGTGGGTTGGGTCGCTGATCGGCACGACGACTCAGCGTGGATGAATCTAATGTTTTCTGTCAGTCACTGCATCGGTGTGGATACTGTACTTCAGAATCACAGATTCTACGTCTTGAAGTATGACCAAAACAAGAATTTGTCATCTGAACAAACAAGTAACAAATCTGCCACTTTGGTTCTGACCAACTGAGGGAAAAAAAGCATTACAATAAATTGTGCTGCCAATGGTGATTAAATCTAATGATCGCTTAGATCACATCAAACTGTGCAAATTATTATTATTGTTATACTTTGTTCTCAAATTGTTAATGTTAACAACATCAGCATTGCGTGACTACGTGTATTTAGTGTGTATTTAAGTTACCTGTAGATTTCAATTTCTGTACAGTCTAATCTCTAACGTTAATTTGTCATACCATACAATCCGCCATCAAAATGATAAATTTAATTATTGCGGCCGCTGTGAGAGAAGGCTATAAATAATCCGCCTCACATGAGATATAGCCTAGTTAGCTGGGACTCCTTTCTTTCTGTTTACAGGCGTGACGTAAAGACACAAAGACAAACGGTGACATGCTTGAATTTTCTGCGAAAACCCACCAGTACCATCCGAATTATAAAACATTATTACAAGCTTACCGTTGTGAATCAGGCTAAGACAAGGAGATAGTTTTGATCACTGGCTGGTTATGTACTTGCTCAATAATTGATTTTGGATAATTTTTAACCAAAAAAAGTTAGACTGCAGCTTTAAATGTCACTTTAGTCAATTTCTCTCTCTCTCTCTCTCTCTCTCTCTCTCTCTCTCTATATATATATATAAATATATATATATATCTGTGGCGTGTGGTCCATATTAGCTGCGAATGCTCTGCATACCCAAGCCATACGTGGACTTGCTGATTAACATTAACATTATAAATTACTATAAATCCCTTGTTTGAGGTGTACCATAAAGCCTACATTATAAAATGTTGGTAATGCGTATGTAGCTGTCCGTAATTTATTTATTTGCCAAACGACGGTGATTTTCTTTAAATCTGCCAGTTACGCAGGCATCTACAGCAGCTTTTGCGCCTTCGCTCTGTTATTATGTATCGTTATCATTGTCCCGCGTTCTCATTGGTTTGCTGGCCTATGGAGGATTTAATGCGCAGGGAAAGATGTGAGTGGATCGCTTGCCCAAGAGGAAAAATGTGCTGCTGCCAGATCTCGATCAATGAAAATTGCATTGTATTTGATACAAAATTAACTAGACTATAAATCCCACATGTGCGTAAATACCATGCTCGTTCACGTTCATGGTCATTAGCATTCGGAAACGCCTCCAATGAACCATTTATGGTGGCAACACTTCCCTTTAAAAATCATGTGATTGTGTTTTTTCCTTACTGCAATAATGGCAAAGAGAGCACTCTGTGCTCTCGCCAAGCAGATCAGCACGATCTTGGAAAACGCGCTCTCTCTGCGGAGCGCATTGTTTGCCAAGTCTTCCAATAACGCAAGATAAGCCATTGCACTGAGACAAACATTTTTCACAGCTGTCTTTTATAGGGTTTGACACCAATTACACATCATGTTTAAAACTAGACAAATGATAAATTGAGTATTTTATAATTAAAAGAAACACAGGACATACAGTATGTGGATTGCTTAATGCATACTGTGACACTCTTAAATGCTTTTTATGTGTAGTATCGCTTTTCTACCACTAGATTCTCTGCGTAAGCATTCTCAGAGATGTGCTTATATTTACACACATTTCTACGTACAAGTACAAGTTGGTGAATCCCACACTTTGCGTGAAACTGTTCTTACGCACAAATCTGTCCATACACACCATTGATAAATGAGGGCCCTGACGTCTCTCCTTTGTGCTGAACCAGCAAACGTGACACTTACAACATAGAATATTTTTATTAAACTTACATTTATTCTAATTATATTTGACTTATGTTTTATTTATAATAGGCTACTAATATTTATTATATGCCTACTTACTTTTTAATTCTTAAAAAAAAAAAAAAAAAAAAACTTGAACCGATTCACAGAAATGAATCAAACTTCCCAACTCCATCAGCATTTTATTTTAAATCAGATATGCTATTAAAAATATCTCATTCTCAGAGCTCTAATACAAGAGTGGGATCAAAACACCTATCGGCACAGTTTGTAGGAAATGTTATAAAGTAAAAAGCTAAAAAATAAAATTTAAAAACATAAGCAGTATTCAAGATATTGGTTGATTTTATAACAGTAACAAAATGATACTGAATACTAAAACTCTGGCGATGGAGCTTGAGAAGGTTGTTGAACCAGCTGTTCAAAGTCTTGCTCAAAGACTAGAGTTCATCTCTGTGTTTTCTGGGCTCAGTGACCGATGCCTCCATGTGGTGGTGTGATGTTGATTTGCTATGTTGAAATTACGAGGGATCCGTTGAGAGCCATTATGTGCTGTTTGTTTTCTCAGCCCACATTAGAGGCCATTCCAGTTCCCTTTGCCCTTTCAATGTGTCAAAGAGGACGGGCCCCCCTCGGCCCCTCAAAGCCCTTCATTAACTCTAACATCAGGGGGCCAGTGACCTCATTCAGCTAGTCTAGAGCATTCAGATGGGACAACATAAGGGATGTCTTCTGTTACATAGGCTACCATTCAAAAGTTTGGGGTAAGTAAAGGCCCACACTGTGCATGTAAGTTGGGCCTCATGAAAAAATAAAAATATATATAAACTGTAGAAATGATCACATTTAGACACCACCATCTGTCTTACCTGCAAGATCTTCTTTGGATGTGGCCATGCGTGGGGAGCTGTTCCCTGGTTCAATTTTCAGAGACAGTCTGTAATGGAAAGAACAAGCAAAAGTCTCACAATATGGTCCACAAGTTCCATGAAGCTTCAGGGTGGTGCTTTTAATATTTCAAAACCAACTTATGTCTGGCTGAAGGTAGAGGCTTTGAGCATGAATTTAGTTGAATAGGATCTGCTATAAACCCAAAATAAGACGTACGTGAAATCATAGCATTATTTTACCCTCAAAAAACAGCGCAACCTTAAGCACTCAGATTTATTTAACTGTAAAAGATGTCACTTTGAATTTAAAGAAAGCATATCATGGAAAACAGGATTTTTCTTGCTCTTTTATATTAAAGAGTTTAAAGGGGTCATGAATTAAGAAATCAACTGTTCCTTGAGCTTTTGATATATAAGAGTACTATAAGAATATCCCAAGTTTCAGAACTGAAAACTTCCTTGTTAGTCTAATAAAAGCTTTAATTGACACCAGGCCCAGCGAACGACTGATCCTGGAATGTGCCTATTGATGACATAGACAGGTGAAATGCCGCCTCCACAGAAGAAAACAACGCCTACTTCATCATTGCAACATTAGCCCCGCCCACTGGTGTGTTAGTGAGATGAGGAGGAGAGTAGGAGCAATACAGGACTAAAAATAACATTACCTTTCAAAGGATCCTAATGCTAGGAATATGGTTATTTATTTTCAACAATGTGAATGTCTCAGTTGAGCTTTATTTATTTGTAATCGGTACATTTCACTGTGGATTCTTTGGTAAATCAATCGCATTTCGACACAGGCTTCGCAAACAGACTTTTACAATATGGACTCAACAGTAATGCAACAACATGTAAGTAACTGTGATGATTCTAATGCCTGATCTGATATGTAATAATTCATGTACAGTCAGATGTTCTTTGTCTATGTGTCAGTAAATCAAACCAGTGACTAAACGCTCAACTTCACTTTATTTCTCTTTGTAGGATGAAAATAATGTTATTTAAACAGTGATTTAAACGGTTCAACCATTCTCTTAGTTACGTTGGGTTTGCACTGTTAGTTATGATGAAAGCATTCGTTAGTGTGCAGAAATTAAGTTGCAATGACGAGATCACTGTTTTCATGCGCTCAACAACATGTTTGTGATCGGCTACAATGTTCATCACTGCAACCTTTCATGCCACAATCTAAATATAATGCCATAGATCTAAATATAATGCTATAATCAACACTTTTCATGATTAGTTAACCTTGAGAGCTGTAATAGTAAAAATGTGCTAAAAGTTTTTGAGAGTAATTTTATAGGCAAAGATTTCAGGCAATCACAGCAGTGGGCAGACACGTCCCTTAAAACAGAGCGTTCAAATAAGAGGGTTAAAATCAGGGTAGGAAAAATGCCTTTTATTTCTAAATTATGACAATTTTTGATGTAAAAATCATACTAACATTATAAGTGCACCCCAGAAAACATTATAAAACAATAAAACAATGCAGTTCATGACCCCTTTAATATAGTATGTAGACCAATGCACTAAGAAAATTTCTTTGAAAAGAAACGGAAAAAAGGCTCAGAAATCATCATGATTGTGACATCAAAACAACAAGCTCATTAACATATGACCACTCACATTTACATATTAACACCTAGTCAGTGTTCAGCTACTTGACCCGTCCTAATGAGTGGCAATGCATGTCCGATTTCAAATCTACGAACAAATCTAACACCACTTCACCTTTCAAAAGCACTTTCCTATATAAACGGCTCTAACAGGCCTCTGAGGTGAAGTAACTTCCCACACGGTACAAGATCACATTTGACTTTACAAGTCATGACATTGAGACATTGAGAAACTCAAATGGGATCTGCTGGGCCGATAATATTTCACGTTTTTATAGGGGAACAGAAGGTACTCATTGTTAACAATCCAATAAACTGAACTGTAATCTCTTATTACCACACCATCAACTATGAATCACAGAATATGCAAAAGTAGTCTTTTTAATAGTGATTTGGCATAATGTAAAGTCAGCTTTTGAAAGGAATGTTCAATATAAACACACCATGCAGCCAATAAGTTTCTGTAGCTCAAACAGAAACTATAGCAACGCTAAGGTCATGGGTTCGATTCCCAGTGAATGCATGAACTGAAAAGAAAAAAAAAAGTGTTGCTCTGTATACTGTATCCAGTAGGGGTGTGATAAGATCTCGTGCCACAATCTCGCAATATTAAAATGTGACGAGATTTCTGTCTTGCGATATCGCCATGTCGGAGCGTGAGGGTGAAATTAGCATAGAATATGCCACAGCTACATTTACATTACATTTCGGTGCCCACCACGTCATTTTGCTTTTTTTTATAGAAATAAAAACCATTTAATTCAGTTGGATAACAGTCGCTTCAATTGTAAACTATTGTAAACGTCTGCTCTGCTCATCCAGCACGAGCTGCAGAGTCGCACACAGTGTGGCAGGAATCACAGTTCACTGATCATGTGACAAGAGCATAAGGTGAGATGACTGACAAAACCATAGTGGAGGATTCATTGCGCAACAGAGCCTAAGCGTCTGATAAATGTCTTATCTTGTAGAATCCGTGATCAGCACTATACCAATCCCTATACACAGAATATGTGTGATCACCAATTCGAAAGCGAAAGTAAAACGCGAGCTCCCTGATGTGCACAAATTAGGCTACATACAATAGCCTGTCTCCCAATATCAAACCTATCTTAGGCTGGGCTGTGTAGTTGTAACCACCTCTTACTCTGGTCTCTGTTTGCACTTTGAATATTGAGTGCGCTTTGATTATGGTTGCACTTATTGTTTGCACTCAATGAGGATTTCTTAAAAATACTGTGCAAAAATCTAGTCTTGTCTCATTCTCGTGAACCCAATGAGTGAATGAATGCCAGTGGGCGGGGCCTATGGTGTGATGACGTCAATGTCTTGCACTGGAGGCTTGGAGCTTGATTAAATAAATGTTTTGTTTATAATGAGAAGGATGTTTGCTATGAAATTTGCAGGATGTTTTAATGGTACAAAGACCTCTTATATGTCAAAAGATCAAGGCAAGTTTGATTTCTCATGTCATGACCCCTTTTATTATCAACTTGTTAACCAACAAAAGGTGTGGCATGATCAATTTACTCGTCTCTAATGCAGCTATTGGACATTTTTTGACGTTTATGACCAAACAAGAGATCAATTACTGCAGGTCTGTAATAATCAAATCATTGAATATTTTCAGATGGCTTTGATCACCCTAACACATCTGCAGAAATGACATCCATAACCTCCATCCAGGAAAATGAAACTGAATTAACACAATGGGCACACTAAAAATAAATAACACAAAACAGATTGCATCTATTGATAGCCAAAGAACAAAATGAAACTGCCAAAAACAGCAACTCAACAACCTGGAACAATGACCTGAGGATTTGTAAAAAGAAAAGATCAGATTCTTTTAGAATAACACACTGTTTTTAGGGAAGTTGAAATATATTTAGAGTCAGATAACCGTTGAGTGTGGAGAATTCCCTGGAAAAGCACTAATGACAGCAATCAATCATTCTGTTGTAATTTGCACATAACAGCATTTCTCAGTAACAAAAACAATCTTTACCGATGAGATTGGAATGACTTAACTGAGGTTGAGAGTTCAGAAACCAGATAACGTACAGTAAAACTATTCGAAACCTTAAATGACTAAATTGTTAGGCCTCAAAGACGAGCTTCAGATGTAATGGTTGTTTCCAAACGGTAGGCAAAATGACGCTGCCACGACAAGTTCTAAAGCAGCACCACATGAATCCGCTGCAGATAAGCCAATCACAGAGTGCACTGCGACAAGCTCAGCTGGAAATTCAACACTAAAATGAGCTAATGCCCACTAAACATGTCTAATTTTAAAAAGGGATTATTTCAACCAATTTTTGTGTGCAATGTATTTTTGGGCTTATTGTTAACTTAGTTTAGCAACATGTTAACATCAACAGTAAGTGCACCTGAGAAGCTCCTCGATTATGATTTGCCATGCATTCACGTCAGAAACAAAATATGGAAGAAGCCAAAACAAAACACTGCTGCACCAGTGGATATTCATTAAAAAAAATGCACACTTGCATCACCTTTACACAGCCTAATAATTATTTATGCATAGTATTAAGCAAACAATTAATGTTCATAAAGCTCTGCTTTAAAACATACAGCACTAAAAATGAAAATTTACTTCATTACACTTTTTTAAATTCTATTTTTCAATTCTAATTTTGTTATACTGATGTTATATATATATATATATATATATATATATATATATATATATATATATATATATATATATATATATACAGGAACAATTACACTTATATTTGTATACTTTTATACTTTCTCACCACAACATACATAATTAATTTAAAATAATAATAATAATAATAATTATTATTATTAAATGTTTTAAGTGAATGATTTAACATAAGAAAATTACTTAAATTTACAGTTATCAGTACATTATCTGTTATTGTTTATAAACAAAATAAATAAACTTCACATAAGTGATTTGTTCACAGTCATCCTTATTTAACTTCCCACAGTATCTACTTATCTACAAATTGCATAAATAGGGATCTTATTGATTCCTTTAATTAAATGTCATTTTTTTCCATGGCGAGAATACAAGACATTTCTTTAAACCATTCTAAAGCAATCCCACATTTAGCCTGTATTCAGGGCTTGACATTAACTTTTTTGCTCACCAGCCACTGTGGCTAGTGGTTTTCCGAAGTTACTAGACACTCAGCATTTTCACTGGACACAATTTTGACATAGATACAATGGGAGAAACTTCTATATAGATATTTTTAATATTATCTCATAAGTTGGCAGCAAGTATATTAGGCTGCTGTCACTTTAAGACCTAACGCACTTTCTCAACTGTTTACATTCACTTAAAACATAACTGACTGTGTTTACATGAATACTCACCAAGACCGGCATTTTGACATTGTTTTGTGGGTATTTGACTGTTTAAGTGCAAAAAGCAGAAAAAAAAAAACTCAATTTAGTACTGAGGCGGCTTTATGTGCACACACTTTTGGCATGAACACATAATCTGCGGGAATGAGTAAAATTATCGGCAATACACGCAATCCTACGCCAAAATTCAAGCCCTGTAACTCCAACATTATTCATCCAGAGCAAATGAAACAAGTGAGTGAGGGAAGGAGGCTTTGTGTGTCAACTCACTGTCAAAGAGATGAGAGAGAGAGAAAGCGCAGCTGGTATCGTGTATCCATTCTGTGGAAAATGAGTATTGGAAGCATTTCAGATATATCAGTATCGATATGTATAGAAAAATCGTTATTTTTGACAACACTACATTGCACTTAGTTTACTATTTCAGATGCCTTTTTAAAAGACAACAATTGATATATATATATATATATATATATATAATATTCAACCAGTCAAAGTGGCTAGTAGGAGTGACTGCGTTACACGCCACTGCTGAAATCCACCCACATTTGGAGGGTGTTAACGTCAAGGGAAATCTATAAGCATTTACAAATACTCTTTTAAAGTTATTTTATTGGAATTGATGGTTCCATGAAGAATCTTTAACATCCATTGAATCTTTCCATTGCACCAAAGGTTCTTTATAGTGGAAAAGGGTTCTTCACACTAAGAAAAATGGTTCTTTTAAGAATATTGACTAAAAACGCTTCTTCTATGGCATCGCTGCGAAAACCCCATTTTGGAAGCTTTATATTTAAGAGAGTACGTTTACATGGTAAATACAACATTTGAAATAATTTAGAACTGCTCATTCAGCAGCCTCTGTCTGGTGGGTGAAGTTCATTTTCCACCCTGGTGCATGTGTAGTGTTTCCAGACTGCTGGAAAAGACCTGCAGTGCAAAAGACCTAGAGCCTTTCATGTTCACAACCCATCCAGAATACTGGCAATGGAACAGAAAGTGAGATGGCCAGTGGTGATGAGGGAGGCTGGGGTTTGTCGGGCCAGGATACAGCCAGCAGGATGATGTCAATTCTGGATGAACTTCAATAGCCCGCCCTAAAGTTTCCATGCATTTGCGGCCATGAGAGGTCATAACGGGGTCACAGACGAAACGTCACCATGGAGACCACATGACAACTGCCGACTGTCATCATGATCCACTAGCTCTTTTTTATCTCTTTCTAGAGATTTGGACTTCAGCCCATCTCACCCGCAATAAAACAGCCTTTCAGATACGGCAAACCACAAATAACACTCATGACAGATGCTCAGTGTTCCTTCGCCGTATAAACAATGATGGATCAGCTAAAAAACGACAAATGACACAAACTCCTGACTGAAAACTCGATTCACAACAAAATCTCTGTTATTCTTTACAAAGAGTATTATTATATGTATTTTTAAATGTGACTTTAATAGAATACAAATACAGGGCTCAACAATAAGGAAGACCTGATGGCTTAAAGGATTAGTTCACTTTCAAATAAAATTTTCCTGATAATTTACTCATGAACTCAAGATGTTCATGTCTTTCTTTCTTCGATCTGTCATTTTCGCTAATGGAACTGGCGCTGCGTTCGTTCCGTAAGTTGAATAGGGAAGGCGTAGGACATACAGCGTAAGCTTTTTAAAGAATACAAAAGTGCGGTTTTGGCAGAACCACTTGGAAGGCGATCGTTTGTGTATATAAAGCACATACATTTTTTTTCAAAAATGACCGATCGTTTCGCTAGATAAGACCCTTATTCCTCGTCTGGTATCGTTTAAAGCCCTTTGAAGCTGCACTGAAATTGTAATTTTCAACCGTTTGGAGGCCATTGAAGTCCACCATAAGGAGAATAATCCTGTAATGTTTTCATCAAAAACCTTAATTTTTTTCCACTGAAGAAAGAAAGACGTGAACATCTTGGATGACATGGGGGTGAGTAAATTAACAGGGAAATTTTATTTGAAAGTGAACTAATCCTTTAAATCGGGTCAGATGACAGAAGGGTCATAGTTGTTGAATATGTATGTTTTTTGATGCCTAAACTACAAGAACGATAGTTTGGAAGTTAAAATAGGTTGAAAATTACAGAAAAATCAGTATTGTTTCCCACTTGTATAAAATATAAAAATACATACACCCACCAACCACTTTATTAGGTACACCTGTTCAGCTCGTTAACGCAAAAATCTAATCATCATCACACGCAACTCAATGCATTTAGGCATGTAGACACGGTCAAGACGATCTGCTGAAGTTCAAACTGAGCATCAGAATGGGGAAAAGAAAGGTGATATAATGACTTTGAACGTGGCATGGTTGTTGGTGCCAGACGGGCTGGTCTTTAGTATTTCAGAAACTCCTGATCTACTGGGATTTTCACACTCAACCATCTCTAGGATTTACAGGGAATGAGCCGAAAAAGTGAAAATATCCAGTGAGAGGCAGTTCTGTGGGTGAAGATGCCTTGTTGATGCCAGAGTTGATGTCAGAATGACCAGACTGGTTCCAGCTGACAGAAAGACAACAGTAACTCCAATAAACACTCTTTACAACTTAGATCTGCAGAAGAGCATCTCTGAACACACAACACATCTAACCTTGAAACTTCCAGCAGGATAACACACCATGTCACAAAGCTCAAATCATCTTAAACTGGTTTCTTGAACATGACAGTGAGTTCACTAGACTCAAATGTCCTCCACAGTCACCAGATCTCAATCCAATAGAGCAGCTTTGGGATGTGGAGGAACGAGAGATTCACATCATGGATGTACAGCCAACAAATCTGCAGCAACTGTGTGATGCTGTCATGACAATATGGACCAAAATCTCTGAGGAATGTTTCCAGTGGCTTGTTGAATCTGTGACACGAGGAATTAAGGCAGTTCTGAAGGCAAAAGGGGTCCAACCAGGTACTAGCATGGTGTACCTAATAAAGTGGCCAGTGAGTGTATATTTTCAAAAATACGACATTTATCATATTTGCTGTGTGGCCAGAGAAAATGTTGGTAGGGCAAGTAAAAATGAGCAGGTCAGAGGAAAAAAATCCTTATTGTTGAGGCTTTAGTTTCATTTTTTGCTTCCTGGTTGCATAACACCATTTTAAGTCTGTTTCTCCTCAAACCAGTGTTTAAGGCATGTGATGTGTGATGGATGTATTCCCTGATACTGCATACTTAAAACTGAAGAACTCTGATTAACTCTGACATTTACTGATTGTCCGTCGTCAGCACAGGATTCGGTCCAAGCTAAGAAAGCAATCATTTCAAATGAGCTAAATGAAAGAGTAATATTGGGATTTGTTTATGTCTGAGCCTTTCACGGATGACTGTCCACATGAGATGGAGAAAAAAGACATTTGCTTCTCAGACAGGTACAAAAGATGCTGAGAAACATGATGATTTTGTTTTACATCTGCTAAAGATGACTGTTAAAAGATATTTGAATTTTATAAACACAACACAAGATGATATTCCATAAATTTGTGCTAATATGATTGCTTCAACGGACAAATGCTTTTCAGCATGGGTGATATTAGGATATTGGACTCAGTATCTCATTTCCCCTCCCATGTACTTACGATACAGTGCGTGCCAATGATAACAGATGAGACAAGCGGCCCAAAGACAATCACTTATCCCGCAGGATAAACATTCAAATTCAGCATAATCAGAGGCTCTTTAACTCTCTCTGATGAATTGCTAATTTACAAATTTACTTCGCAGCTGTTCATGCTGGAATGAGGTCGAAAGGAGAACTTCAAAAGTTCACACTAAAACAAAGACAGAATTACTGCACTCTTTTTAAAACGACATTAAAGGATTAGTTCACCCAAACATGAAATTTCTGTCATTAATTACTTACCCTCATGTCGTTCCACACCCGTAAGACCTTCGATCATCTTCAGAACACAAATTAAGATATTTCGAGGTTTCTTTATCCTCCATTGAAAGCAATGAAATTACCACATTCAAGGTCCAGAAAAGTAGTAAAAACATTGTTAAAATAGTCAACGTGATTACAGTGGTTCAACCTTAATATTATGACGTGACTGGAATACTTTTTGTACTTTTTGAGTGACCTTTACAACATGATTACATAATGGGTGGCGCATCGCAGAGCAGTGCAAGACTAGCATTTGTGGTTAAAAAGTATATACATTTTTATTTTTTTTTAGAAAATGACTGATCATTTTACTTGATAAGACCCTTATTCCTCGTCTGGGATCATGTAGAGCTCTTTGAAGCTGCACTGAAACTGACATTTGGACCTTCAACCTGTTGAACCCCAGTGAAGTTCACTATATGGAGAAAAATCCTGGAATGTTTTCCTCAAAAACCTTAATTTCTTTTCGACTGAAGAAAGAAAGATATAAACATCTTGGATAACATGGGGGTGAGTAAATTTTCAGGAAATTTTAATTCTGAAGTGAACTAATCCTTTAAACACAACTCTGGCATTGAATTGCTGGAAGCTCTTGTGCAAAAAAATACGCTTTACCTTTAACCAAATTATATGATTTGGAAAAATTGCATATGAGGATTTATATCTCATTGTTGGTTCCACCATGTGTTTGGACTCACTCGGCCTAAACCCTGCTGAGCTTAAGCAATGCAATTTCATGTTGCTCAATCTCACAGAACACTCAGTGTTTTAATAAAAACACACTGCATTTGTGTAAAACACTATTTACTGGTACAATGAAAATGTCTAAAGGCGGTTACAGTTTCACCACATTTATGTGATGACTTTGCTTCTTACTGTGCCAACCACCCAAAAATCTAATCACCGTGTTGTTTGCCTATAAAAGCACTGACCCGTGAATTCCCAGTGTCAAATGCCTTGGGATGCCCGCCTAGAAAAAAAAACAAATGCAATCATCCACTATTTCCTGTTTGCTCTGCCTTAAATCATGGATCTGGCCGACGGGTCGCCCTCGCTCTGGGCTGCTGCCAGTGCCACACGTCCTGCTAAAGTCATCATACCTTTTGAAGTAGCGCCGCTGCATGTAAAATCCCTTGCATTTTACCTTTGAGACTGCCAGCTCCTCACTTACTTGAAATTGTCATCTTCCACGAACTTTTGAAGCTCCTCGATATAGCGAACAGACATCAAGTACTTCTGCACATGCGGGAGGGTCACGAGGTGGTCTGTGAGGAGGTTGAGGGTCAGACGTGTGCATGTATATAAACACACAAATATATCAATCTGAAATTCCCCCCACAGATTTCATGACTAAATATTCAGCGAAACTAACTGAAAGTAAATGAACTGACCGTATGTACAGGACATCTGGAGGTCAGAGATCACCCGGAGGATGTTGTTCATCTGATTGGTTCTTTGCTGAGTCTCAATGATGCTGTCAGAGGCTGGATAAGCCGAGTCGATGTAAATCATGTCCAGCAGGTAGATCCCTGTATGTGAGAAATGGAAGAGACACAGACTGTAAGTATTAATGTTATTTATGGATTCAACAATATAAACATTTGATGCTAATAATATAATAATGCCAGGATGATGTATCACCATGAAAAGACTTATTTTGTCATTATCAACAGCTGTACGTTATCTGGCTTATTTAATGGCTGCTAAAAATAAAAAAAAAGGGTATAAAGATAGATAGATAGATAAATAAATAGATAGATAGATAGATAGATAAAATAGATAAATAAATAAATAAATAAATAAAATGTATTTCCATACATTTATTTAAATAATTTCAAATAAAAAATATATTTTATTTAAACAATGTTTTTGGAAAAACACTATTTAAATACATTTATTTTAATAAAAAAATAAATAAATACATTTACAGTATTTAGTAATAATTTAAAATGTATTTTAAATTATGTAAAAATAAATTTGTCATATGTATATATGTACAGATAAATGTAGTTAATAAAAATGTGATTGGAAAAATGTTTATTTTAATTTAGTTAATTTATTTTAATAAATTTAAGCTATTTATTTTAAATTATTTAAGCAAATGTATTTAAATTAATAAATAAGTACATTATTTAAATAATGTATTCAAAAATGTATTGGGAATTATTTAAATAAATGTATTTATTTAAATATTATATATTTATATCACCATAAATAAATGTTTTGGGGAAAAAGATTTCATTTATTTCATTTGAAGGAAGGAAGGAAAGAAGGAAGGAAGAACTGAAAAAAAAATACATTTATTTAAATAATGTATTAAAAAATGTATTTTAAATTATGTAAAAAAAATAAATGATGATATGTATATATTATACATAAATGTAGTTTATAAATAAATTTAATGTGTTTGGAAAAATGTTTAATTTATTTTAATGTTAATTTGAAATTATTTAAGCAAATTTAAATTAATAAATACATTTATTAATGTATTTATTTAAATATTATATATGTATATTTATATCATCATAAATAAATGTAGTTTATCAAGATTTTATATTTGTGATATATATGTTTATAAATGTGTCTGGGAAAAGTATTTTATTTATTTTAATAAAAAAATAAACAAATAATTTATTTGAAATTATTTAAATAATTATAATTACTTAAACATTTTCTTTATTTAAACTTAACGTTATGAAAACTATTTAAATACATTTTTTACATGTATTTCTATTTAAATACATAATTTATTTGAAAGAAAGAAAGAAAGCCACAGATATACAACAGTTTTTTGTCAGAGCACTACATGCTGATGTCTGTACAGAAATACTGTTTACTCACGTAAAACTTTAAGAATGATTGTTTTAAGTGTATTAAAGATACTGAGATATAGCACTGTCATGCACGGTTATGCTGTATTACCTCAGTCAAGCTGTGATACACATGATAAGTACTGACTAACAAGAACCAGACATATACGGCAGGAACAACTGGACACTACTGGCATTAATTTATCCCAGAATGCATCTTTATTTAGAGTGGAGGTAGAAATTACACAACTGCACGGCATTCACAATTAGATCTTTTCTATTCTTCTATTAGATTTCTGCAAGTTGGTCAAAGAGTAAAACATTTGATGAGATGAAAAATGATCATGTGAAGATCTGAGGCAGTCATGCTTGGGTTGTAAACATGTCCCATTGTGTATCTTCAATATCAGGCTGTGTTTGTGATGACGGCACACTACTACAGTATACTACTATAATTATGATATCATTTGACTTATGTCATCATTTCAATTTAAACAACATCTGCAAAGTTACAACGCTCAAAGTTCAATGCAAAGGGAGATATTTTCTTTTACAGAAATCGCTGTTTAAGGACTACAACAAATCACTGGTAGGGACTACAACAAGCTTCTTCACGGGCTGGTGACATCACTATCCCTAAAATTTACATAAACCCTGCCCCCATGAACACTCAACAGAGGGGGTGAGGCCATGTTGGGCTGCTTTAGAGAAGAGGAAGAGTTGTTGTAGTAGAGTGTTGTTACTATGCCGTCATTTTACGCCGGACTGCTTCACAAACGAGGGTCAATTCAACACTGGATTTGCACAAAAGATTAACATGACGGCACATGCTAGTCGATGAGTTGAATCAACTCCACAGCAACTACATCAATTTATCCAGTAACCATTCAGAAACGTCCAGTTTCATTCTAAAAGTTGTAACTTCTTCCTGAGTCTCTCCATCAGTGTCGACTCCGGTTTGAACAATGTAAGGCTGAACACCGTTACTGACAATCATCATTATGGCAGCGTGAGATTGTCCAGCTTTGTTGTTGTTGAGCAACCGAAGCGTGAGCTGTTAAAGCTCCACCCTCTTCTGGAAAGGGGGCCGGGAGCAGCAGCTCATTTGCATTTAAAGGGACACACAAAAATGGTGTGTTTTTGCTCAAATAGAAGCAAATTTGACAAGCTATAATAAATGATCTGTGGGGTATTTTGAGCTGAAACTTTACAGACACATTCTGGGGACACCAGAGACTTGTATTATATCTTGTAAAAGGAGCATTATTGGTCCCTTTTAAATTTGGGGTGAACTACTTCTTTAATTAGATTATGAACAAAAACACATGCTGCCAAATATGATCCATAGTCTGAATTAAACTCAAGAGAGATGCTGAGACAAACTACTGAGAGTTAAAGGCCTTCAGATGTGTTCAATGATCCTCAGTAAGAACCACTGGAGTGACAGCAGCAGTTCGGATGTGGAAAGAATGAAAAAATCACTGAGGTCTGCGGAGAGTAAAAGCAGATGCATGTGGCATTGCTATGGAGGAGATGGCATGGCTTCCTGAAAACCATTAGATGGGTTTCTCTAATGCACTCCATACAGGGTCACTTATGCCAGTGTACACAGCAAAAAACACTTTATTTTCTCATTATAATCATTGTAGCATACCTCTTTTCTCACGGTCTCTGAAAAGGCTCGATAAAGGATTCAGTCTCTCTAAACCCCTCCTTTCCGAGAGCCTATTCTGCTCTGATTGGTCAGATGGCTCAGGGTGCTGAACGGTTTCTGAACCGTCGAACAAAACTCTTCCAGTCTCAGCTATAAATACAGTGTTTGAGGGCGGAACAAAGTAGATGTTGTTCTCAGGCAGCCAATGAAGACCATAGATGGGCATTATGCAAATTAGTTACAAACCTACATAGATATGTTACGAAAGTTTTGGCAGATCAGAATCGATTCTTTCTTTTAGGAGACATAACTATTTATCTGCACTTTGATCTTTACAACATTGCAGACCTTTTACATTCACTAACAGCTATATTGCATACTGCATGAAAGGTATAGCTGATCAGTTATCTCAGGTGGACCTGCATATGTGAATAACCTTTGTGCAAATATAATGTCGGTAACACTTTAATTTAGGGTCTTTTAACTAGTTGCTTATTAGCATGCATATTACTAGAATATTGGCTGTTTATTAGTAATTATTAAGTACATATTAATGCCTTATTCTGCATGACCTTATTCTACATTCCTAATCCTACCCAATACCTAAACTTAACAACTAACTTACTAACTATTAATAAGCGGTAAATTAGGCGTTTATTGAGGGAAAAGTCGTAATTAATAGTGAATACATGTTCCCTATACTATAGTGTTACCATAATGTCTAGCAGCAGTACTGTAGTTTTCATAGATGAGCTTAAACACACCGAATCTTTCAATAAAAAACAAGTTTATCTTATACAGGGGAAAGTGGCTGGTACTCTAGCAAATAAATGTTTCAATGGAAACCACATGGCTGGATTCAAACTGAGAGAGGAAGTTCTCACAATCTAATAAAAGCATAAATCAAACTAATATATAAAACAAGGCACATGCCAAAATCTGCAGTCAAACAGTGGTGCCCTGGTAGTGATTACTTGAGCAAATGACCTGGAGGGGTTGTGTAATGCGTATGGTTATTTATGGAACTCAAGATAAACTGCTCCAGGGTGCTTGTCCTCACCAAAACACATGGAGAAGTTCATCTACAGAATCATGTTTTTTTCTGTGCTGTTTAACAAACAGATATTTAAATAAATGACCTGTATCAGTGACACAGCATGAGATTCTATTAAAAACCTGAACTCATGTGAGCAAGAGACTGTGAGAGGTAATGTCATCTGTTTCATAAATAAAATTATAATCATATCCATCCATCCATCCCTCCATCCATCCATCTTTCTATCTATCGTTCCATTCATCCATCATTCATCTTTCTATCTATCGTTCCGTCCATCCATCTTTCTATCTATTGTTACATCCATCCATCCATCCATCCATCTTTCTACCTATCATTCCATCCATCCATCCATCAATCCATCCATCGTTCTATACATCCATCCATCTTTCTATTTATTGTTACATCTATCCATCCATCCATCCATCCATCTTTCTATCTATCGTTCCATCCATCCATCCATCCATTCATCGTTCTATACATCCATCCATCTTTCTATTTATTGTTACATCTATCATCCATCCATCCATCTTTCTATCTATCGTTCCATCTATCGTTCTATACATCCATCCATCTTTCTATTTATTGTTACATCTATCATCCATCCATCCATCCATCCATCTTTCTATCTATCGTTCCATCCATCCATCGTTCTATACATCCATCCATCTTTCTATTTATTGTTACATCTATCATCCATCCATCCATCCATCCATCCATCTTTCTATCTATCGTTCCATCCATCGTTCTATACATCCATCCATCTTTCTATTTATTGTTACATCTATCATCCATCCATCCATCCATCCATCTTTCTATCTATCGTTCCATCCATCCATCCATCGTTCCATCATCCATCCATCCATCTTTCTACCTATCGTTCCATCCATCCATCGTTCCATCCATCCATCCATCTTTCTATTTATTGTTACATCTATCATCCATCCATCCATCCATCCATCTTTCTATCTATCGTTCCATCCATCCATCCATCGTTCCATCCATCCATCAATCCATCCATCGTTCTATCCATCCATCCATCCATCCATCCATCGTTCTATCCATCCATCCATCCATCCATCCATCCATCCATCCATCCTTCCATCCATCCATCCATCCATCCATCCATCTTTCTATCTATAGTTCCATCCATCATCCATCCATCCATCCATCCATCCATCCATCTTTCTATCTATTATTCCATCCATCAATCCATCGTACTATCCATCCATCGTACCTTCCATCGTACTATCCATCCATCCATCCATGTTTTCTTTAGGGTCAGTAAGATTTTTTAATGTATTTGTGTTTTTTAAATGTTTTTTATGCTCACTGCTTTTAGTTGGTCAAAACAGTAAAAACATTAATGTTGTTAAATATTATTCAAACTTAACATTATAGAAAGTTCAAAAGATAAACATTTATTAAAATGGATTTTTTTGTATCATTATAAATGTCTACTGATTAATTTGATCAATAAAAGTATGAATCTAGATATCAAAATCAGCTTCACTTAAAGGAAAGCAAGTGAAGTAAGTAAGTGAAGCATATTGTCCAAATAAAGCAATAAACCATCAGAAATGTAATTCAAGTCGATGAGTTGAGAATAGAACATCTCCACACATCCAGTTCAATCACACACTGCAGTACGACCGACCTCGACAGATTCTGAGTCACACTATGGCTGCATCCACACGATGACATCACCACCTAACATGACAGCAACGCCAAGCAACATAATCAACATCAATTCTCTGCCATTGCATTACCAAAGCCAGTCTGTTTCAAAGCACAAAGTCATGAAGCTCTGAATAGTTGAGTTTCTTTATGCAAAACATCATTTCTTGTTTCCTTTTTATTTTGGGGTGTTCTTATCAGCAGAAACTCTGTTTGACAGCACTGGTTGAAGGTGGTGGGAAACAGTTGCACAAGCAGTTTGTGTGTGTTTTGTTTAAGGTCATCTTTTGTTTTTCCAGGAAAAGCTGATGAAGGACTCACTGATGAGATGTTCAGACTAAACAGGATCAGGGTAAAGCTCTCTGGTTCCCTTAAAAGGCAGCAGTGTGGCATCTTACATAACCCTCCTCTTCAGAGTCTTAAAGCACATGGTGAAAACCGGATCGAACAGTACATCATAGTTCCTTACTTCTATTGCAACATTCACCTTGGACAGCACAGCTCCACATCATGTGTTGTTCTTATTACACAATCACAGCCATTTGCCCAAAGAGACCGTGAAAACGTGCTGAAGCAAAGCTCACAAAGATACGATTCGCTTCCAAGTCTGATCTTCCAACACAAACCAGGTCTTTACACATGCAACGGGCTCTGGGTTTGATCATCCCAATGCTCTTTGTCTGGTGTGTTTTATAGCTACACGTCTGCACAAGTTACTATCTTGGCTAAAAAGTTATGTTCTTGCAATCCAGACTCTGTGGATTGTTGCTCTTTCTTCTGTATCATGAGCGACAATTTGTTATGCATAATCATACATGCATGTGACAAACAAATAAAATGATCAAACTGTTGATTTCAAGTATTTGTATGACCATTACTCATCAGCAAAATGACGGTCCTAACCACATCCATGAAGCAAACCAGCACTGAACAACACTGATGGAAAAGGAAGTCTTGATGATTTGTAAGCACTGAAGCATCTTTAAACATGTTGGACAAAACTGCTGCCAGGCAATGAGCTAATCCAACAGTTTCCATACACATAAACCAGTGTCACTAATTAAAAACAAATACTACACTACTAAATTAACTGTAAGGGAAAAACATATTTTTAAAAAATCATATTATAATAAATACACTGAACAAAATTATAAACGCAACACTTGCCCCCATTTTTCATGAGCTGAACTCAAAGATCTAAGACTTTTTCTATGTACACAAAAGGCCTATTTCTCTCAAATATTGTTCACAAATCTGTCTAAATCTGTGTTAGTGAGCACTTCACCTTTGCCGAGATAATCCATCTACCTCACAGGTGTGGCATATCAAGATGATGATTAGACAGCATGATTATTGCACAGGTGTGCCTTAGGTTGGCCACAATAAAAGGCCACTCTAAAATGTGCAGTTTTACTGTATTGGGGGTATCTGGTGTGTGTCCGAAACCAGTCAGTATCTGGTGTGACCACCATTTGCCTCACGCAGTGCAACACATCTCCTTCGCATAGAATTGCTCAGGTTGTTGATTGTGGTCTGTGGAATGTTAGTCCACTCCTCTTCAATGGCTGTGCAAAGTTGCTGGATATTGACAGGAACTGGAACACGCTGTCGTATACGCCGATCCAGAGCATCCCAAACATGCTCAGTGGATGACATGTCCGGTGAGTATGCTGGCCATGCAAGAACTGGGATGTTTTCAGCTTCCAGGAATTGTGTACAGATCCTTGAGGTGATGGTCGTGGATGAACATGCTGCAATTGTGTACAGATCCTTGAGGTGATGGTCGTGGATGAACGGCACAACAATGGGCCTCAAGGATCTCGTCACGGTATTTCTGTGCATTCAAAATGCCATCAATAAAATGTACCTGTGTTTGTTGTCCATAACATACGCCTGCCCATACCATAACCCCACCGCCACCATGGGCCACTCGATCCACAACGTTGACATCAGCAAACCGCTCACCCACACGACGCCATACGTGCTGCCTGCCATCTGCCCTGTACAGTGAAAACCGGGATTCATTCATGAAGAGAACACCTCTCCAAAGTGCCAGACACCATCGAATGTGAGCATTTGCCCACTCAAGTCGATTACAACAATGAGCTGCAGTCAGGCCGAGACCCCGATGAGGACAACGAGCATGCAGAAATTCTTTGGTTATGCAAACCGACTGTTGCAGCAGCTGTCCGGGTGGCTGGTTTCAAACGATCTTGGAGGTGAAGATGCTGGATGGGCAGATCCTGGGCTGGTGTGGTTACACGTGGTCTGCGGTTGTGAGGCCGGTTGGATGTACTGCCAAATTCTCTGAAACGCCTTTTGAGATGGCTTATGGTAGAGAAATGAACATTCAATTCACGGGCAACAGCTCTAGTAGACATTCTTGCAGTCAGCATGCTAAGTGCACGCTCCCTCAAAACTTGCGACATCTGTGGCATTGTGCTGTGTGATAAAACTGCACATTTTAGAGTGGCCAGCCTAAGGCACACCTGTGCAATAATCATGCTGTCTAATCAGCATCTTGATATGCCACACCTGTGAGGTAGATGGATTATCTCGGCAAAGGAGAAGTGCTCACTAACACAGATTTAGACAGATTTGTGAACAATATTTGAGAGAAATAGGCCTTTGTGTACATAGAAAAAGTCTTAGATCTTTGAGTTCAGCTCATGAAAAATGGGGGCAAAAACAAAAGTGTTGCATTTATAATTTTGTTCAGTGTATATATTATTCATATGAATGCTTTCATTGATATCCTCATTGTATTGTACCAGATAAGTACTACTCTGATTGTAAACATGTGAAAGATATACCTTTAGGGCAGGGTTTCCCAAACTAAACCCTGTGTTTCCCATTAATTACCTAGACTCTGGCGACCCGCCATAGTCTAATTTGTGCCGCCACAGTTTTATAATGAACCGAAAATATTCCAAAACTTCTCATAATAACATAAAATGTCTCTAATGTTGTTTGTTTGCTTTGCTTTGTAAACCTGTTTTCACAGAAATGGCAGTTTCCTGCCAAAATAACAGCTCAACTGCAGTTTCCGTCAAAATAAAATCTCAAGTGTTTATCTCTTGCAAGAGTAGAAATTAAGACAAAATTACTGTAATTTCCCTACTGTAGCGTAAAGTTTAAATTGTGCTGTTATAAAATATACTTTACTGAAATATTATGTTTTACATTAACTGAAATATTACATTTTAAACATGATTTAAGGGGGGCTTCAAGTAAATGTTTAATGTCAAGTTTAGCTGACAAAAAAGATCCTGCTTTAGGTCACTTTCGTACACTGTAAAAAAAAATATTGTAAATAAAACATTATTGGAGTGGGTTTTACAAGAAAATACTATTTCAGTCTTTCACATTTAATTCAATGAATTACTTCCCATTTCTTTGTAATTGTTTGTGAAATTTACCAGAAAAAATTGTTTCACAGTAAATCCTACACCAATTTTTTTTAGCGTAGTGCCCTCAAAGGTACATCTGTGTACCTTGTCTACCAATAAAGGGCACATATTAGTTCATATGGTAATAAAGAGGACCTATCATGCCCCTTTACATAAGATGCAATAAGACTCTGGTGTCCCCAGAATGAGTCTGTGAAGTTTCAGCTCAAAATACCCCACAGATCATTTATTATAGCTTGTCAAATTTGCCCCTATTTGTGTGAGCAAAAACACACTGTTTTTGTGTGTGTCCCTTTAAATGCAAATGAGCTGTTGCTCCCGGTCCCCTTTACAGGAGAGGGTGGAGCTTTAACAGCCAAAATGAGGATTGTCAGTAACGGTGTTCAGCCTTACATTGTGGATAAACTGATGTAGTTGCTGTGGAGTTGATTCAACTCATCGACTAGCATGTGTCGTCATGTTAATCTTTTGTGTAAATCCAGGGTTGAATTGACCCTCGTTTGTGAAGCAGTCCGGCGTAAAATGACTGCATGTCAACAACACTCTACTACAACAACTCTTCCTCTTCTCTAAAGCAGGCCAACATGGCCTCACCCCCTTTGTTGCATGTTCTCGGGGGCAGGGTTTATGTAAATTTTAGGGTTAGTGATGTCACCAACCCAGCCATTTATTGTAGTCCTTAAAAAGTGGTTTCTGTAAAAGAAAATATCTCATTTTGCATTGAACTTTACAGATGTTGTTTATGCTCAAACAGCAACATTACACACTATCTAAAGTTAAAAAAGTGAAATCATAATCAAGGACCCCTTTAATATGTACCCTTTGGAAGTAAATAAGATACATAGATTTACTTTTGAGGATACTGCCGTCCAAAAAAGCACAATTTGTTGATTTTGATCCCTGTTTTGGATGTGACAGTACTTTCCACAACACTGAAACACTCACACAGCTGTAGGGGCAAGTACATAAGATGTCCTGTATTCAATAACAATAATAAAAAAATCCTTCAGAAATGCACATACACACCAACTGTGCCTGTGGCTTTTGGGAAAGACCTGTGCTGAATCACACAAACGCTCTGCTGCAATCGAAGCAAAACCGGACAGAAGGGACGCCATGTTATTCTTTGTCCAATTATGTATAAGTGAACCAATTTTATAGCTAATTTTAAAGCGTGAGCTCCTTTCAGAACTCTTTATCATCTTCAAGTGCAATTATCAGCTCTGTGTCACGTCACATGCCAAGACAGCGTGCCTGTGAACATCCCAACGAGGACAGAGCGAGTGATCAGGAGACATGTTTGGAGTGCAGAGGACAGGATGTAGTGGTTTGTTTTGAGGCTCTACCATCTCCATGTAAACACTCCAAATCTTATCAAATGAGTCATAAAACAGATTTCTTGGACCAAAATAGATGGAGAGGAACCATCCTGTTCTAGTTAGAGTGACTTTTCACATGGACTTAAATAAACACTCTAAAGATTCTCAGAAAGTCTCAGATGACATAAGCGTTTGCCGTAAATCATGTTTGCTTTTAACTCAAGCCATTTTTATCTGTGCTAAAACAAAAACAGCAGATATCAATATATACACTAACTTTCAACGGTTTGGGGTTAGTAAGATTTTATTATAAATAAATTAATACTTTCTTTCAAAAGGATGCATTAAATTGATCAACAGCAACAGTAAAGTCATTTATAATGTTACATATGATTCCTATTTCAAATAAATGCTGTTCTTTAGAACTTTGTTCATCAAAGAATCCTAAAAAATATGAAGCAGCACAACATTTTTTCAAAATTGAAAATAATAAGAAATGTTTAATGAGCAGCAAATCAGCATATTAGAATTATTTCTGAAGGATCATGTGACACTGAAGACTGGAGTAATGATGCTGAAAATTTATTTATGCTGAATAAATTTCATTTGAACAAATATTCAAACAGAAAACTGTTATTTTGAATTGTAATAATATTTCATAATATTGCTAATTTTACTGTATTTTTGATCAAATAAATACAGCCTTGGTGAGCAGAAGAGACTTCTTTCATAAAACATTCTTATAGAACCCTTTTATGGTGGCAAATTGTAAGCAAAGTACTACGTAAACTGCCATTAAATAATTACAAAAAGCATTTAAAGATTTTTTTGTGAAATATTCTACACTGCAATGCCATAGTTTTGACCGATCCAGGCGTTATCTATATGCATGTTTACCTCAATTATGTTAAGAACGACTCAATTGCTTCACTTTGACCTCAGTCACTTTAAGACACCGCGACACCACCAGTTATTTTACCCACAGGTAATGACCTTCTCATGTGGCTACATCAAGACTCATGCTCGAAACAGCCACTGGATCAAGACTGAGGCAATTTCTCACTGTGTCTCCACACTGAGCAGCTGAATACCCTCTGAAGTGGCTCATTATGCTGCTGCTGGTTTTCACATCACCACTAAAACATAATAAATAAACAAACTTTCCAAGCAGGGGTAGCGTGGCTTGGCAACCCCCTGTCCTATAACCATAAATCAATCCAATAAATGTGCCGGCCTATACTGGACACGGCTCCCCTGCTGCAGATAAATGGACACAGGTTTGTGTCCAGGACTGAAGGAATTAGCCAAGTAAACTGAGCTCTGCCAAACTGTGTAGGAGCTGACGTCCATTCCAGACCCCAACATTTACCTGACACAATGGTCAACAGTCAGAGGAATTCTGATTGACTTGAATGAGAAAATGAAAAACAGCGAGAGTGAACAGAAGGTGATGAGTAAAACAGACAATGGACAGAGTCAAGTGTGTGTGTGTGTGTGTGTGTGTATTGTCCAGCACACCATTTAACATCTTTAAAGGGGGCATTCACCCAAAAACATTATTTATTCACCCTCATGTCTACATCGGTTCTCTCAGAAGTCATACATGCATATATGCAGAATAGAGAATGAAATTTGAAAGCTGCAGCAGAGAGGAAGATTTTCAGTGAATAGCAACTTAAGATTTAAGATAAGCAACTAGAATATAGAATATAAGTGTATTTTTCCTTAAAGCACAACATTTTTTTAAACTTATTTTTAGGTGTTTATACTTAAAACAAGTCGGAAAAAAGTGCAGTGAGACAAAATACATTTGTACTAGGGGTGTGATGCAACAGTTAGCTCACAAGACGAGACACGAGATTGGGTTCACAAGACTTTTTGCACAGTATTTTTAAAAAATCCTTCCAGAACTTCTGATTGAGGCTGTGCATGACCTCCTAATTGAACTCCTTTCCACAAATTGAACACAGAAATAAAAACAGTATAAATACAAGAAATGAATAGCGGCTTTTTTCTTAGTCATTAAGTGCAAACAATAAGTACAACCATAATCAAAATGCTCTCTCAATATTCAAAGTGCAAACAGAGACCAAAACAGAGGCCAGAGCTAAGAGGTGGTTACAACTACACAATCCAACCTTTAATATTGGGAGACAGGCTATTGTATGTAGCCTAGTTTGTGAGCATCAGGGAGCTCGCGTTTTACTTTCGCTTTTGAATTCACAATCGCACATACTCTGTGTATAGGGAGCAGCGGTGTTCTAGGAGACAACAACAAAATCCTCTGAGCAACAAATCCTCCGCCATGGTCTTGTCAGTCATCTCGCCTTACTCTCGTCATGTGATCAGTGAATTTGGATTCCTGCTGCACTGTGTGCGACTCTGCAGCTTGTGCTGGATGAGCAGAGCAAACGCTTACAATAGTTTGCAATTCATCGGCCGTTATCCAACTGATTTAAATGGTTTTTATTTCTATAAAAAAAGCAAAACGACAGTGGAGGCGGTGCCACAGTAAGCACCGTAATGTAAACGTAGCGGTGGCATATTATATTCTAATTTCACCCTCTAGCTCATGGCGATATCGCAAGACAGTTTTTCACTCTACAAGAAATCTCATCACATTTTAATATCGCGAGATCTCACTTACCCAGCTGTCTAATCATAATGGAGAAGGGGTGGGACAAATATAACACAGACCAACCGCCACTTTCTGCTTGTACAACGACAACAGATGACAACAACAAGCGTAACAGAACAAAATCATTTAAAACAAGAGCCAGAGCAAATACTTTACAATGTTTCAGCATTTTTTTATATAGAAACAGTACAGAAAAAAAGCTATCTGTGAAGTTAGATACTAGTAACACTTCTGCAGGTATTCTGTATCATAGCAAGCAAAGCGTCTCAACTGAAAAAAAATGCTGTGCTGCCGAAGCGCTCTCAAGCGCCCACAGATAGGCATTTTCAGCTGGCTAAAAACGCTTTGGTGGACACACAGCCTAAATGTTTAAAAAACACATTATTGTTCATATATTTGACATTGTTGCAGCTGCTCTCTTCCCAGGCTGTCAGTAACTCTTTGTTTAGTTCCTGTCTCTATGAAGCCCCTCCTTCCAATAAGCAAAATGTGCTCTGATTGGTCGGCTGGACCAATGTGTTGTGATTGGTCAACTGCTTCCAGCGTGTTTGAGAAATGTCACAATTAATAATTAAATGTTAACACACTAACTCAACCAGGCCTCACCCATTTATTTTCCGTATGCCTTGGGTGGGAATTTTTAAATGAGGAATATTGTGACGTGAAGAAAACTCAAGACTACAATGGAGGCGTTTCAGGGAGTTCAGAAAAAGTGTGCACTGATATAGAGAATAACACCTTTTGGAGTGAATTTCTAACTTTGCAGACCTTTTTCATGCTCAAAAAGCAACATTAAAGAAAGTTAAACATGTAAAACAACATCTGTACTGTAATTGCTCTTAATATTAAATTATTGGGACAATAAAAGGAGGTTGATTATAATGGTCATCAATACTGTAACTATATTTTTTATAAAAAAAAAAAAAAAACCTAAAAACACCACAACTAAATCTCAATAATTTTACAGTTTAGCCACACATCTGCGAGCACTATATCATCCCAAAGCCATTTAGTCTAAAATACAATTGCTACACTGCAATGAAACATCATCATGTTTATAACATACAAAATTCATTAACGGTAATCCGTATAATGTTCCATGCAGTCATTCCCCCGCAGGGAAAAAGTGTGTTAATGACAGACCGTTCCAAAAGATCAGCTTCTGATTGTTGTACATTTGTGCTTGATTTGTAACCGTACACAGATTGGTCCTCAGTGCTTCCAGCTGGACGTCCCACACACGGCTAAGGTAAAAGTGACCCTGCGTTTACAGCAGTTAGTCTGGAGGGAAGGAATACAGCCCGTACACGACTCATGGGACTGTAGTGGGAATTGTGTAACATCAGCTGACAGCTGTTGGGATTTGTGGCCGGGAGCTTTGGGCCTGCAAGAATGCAGCCCATCATAGTGAATTCATCATGACAATCACAGTATACAACATTCATCCAGTGCAACAGCAAGCATGAACTAACCTACATGGACACATACATTTATACTGTCGGTTAGCTGGTGTGCCGAACAACAGTGTCAGAAAACAAGCTTTAAATAAATGTAGGTTTTTTTTGTTGTCTGAACAACTGAAAAAGTATCCCATAAAATCTTTACAAACTTTACGTATGTGGCTTGAAATCGGTGTTGTTTAAAATTAGATTTTCATTAGCTTCGTACAACTAAAGATTTATACACCCTCAGTTTCTCTTTACTATACATTTGGTTTCTCTGTCAGGTAGGTGTAGATGTCAGGCCACTCAACCGGAGGTAATCCTGTCAGATCGTCCATCCAGTTGAGTAAGCATGTACGGGTCGGGCAATCTGGCAATCTAAGCTCTGTCCAAGTAAAAAGGGGTCTATAATAGCATAACAGCAGTCATTCCTAAGGTTTTCACATACAAATCTAATCTAATCAAAGCTTTATTCCTCAACAAAACTGTCAAATTGTTAGCACATCCATCCACACAGGTGTGCGCATCTGAGCGACTCAAGGATCAGTGCTGCGTAACGCTGCCGATTAGCATGCTGACAAGTTAAAGCAGACGGACAGATTGTTAGGACTCTAGAGGGGGAGGGAAGGAGTGTGAGATGTTTGAGGCAATAAGTCTGAGCTGTCAGGTGATTTTTCAAGTGTGTGTTACGAGGGTCAAGGGAGCCGAACTGCTCTAAAAAGGCCAACGGCACAAACGTTGACTCTACAGAGCCATTTGTGCCCAAGTGCCTGTGATCAGTCACACGTTTCCCCTCCATCAGCAGCATCGCTCAAGATACGAAAACAAACAAATTAACCCAGAAAACCCACATGCAATGAATTAGCTTGGCATGTGGCCCCAAATGAGCCGAGGGGCAATTTTATTCCCGTTTGAAGGCGTAATGGACACGGTTTGATCTCTCGAGTGTTTCCAGCATGAAGGACAGCAGTGTTCGGAGCGGCCGATGAAGATGGATATAATAACAGGTTTGTTTGGGCTCATGCTCGGCTAATGAGCTGACATCATGCCTGGATGGTTTTCTCACCATTTTAAAACAGTAGCGCTTGCTAAGTAGAGAGCCAGGGTAATTTTAGGTGATTAACCTTTGATTTTCACACTGGATAAAAGACGGAGATCTGATTGTTGGTGCAAACCAGCCAGTCTAGAGGTCTACTCGCTAGGGGTTTTACTGCACTTTTCGCACCACATGCACCATTAGAGCTTTAGGAGATGGGAGTCTGGGACTCCAGTCAAGGGGCAATAAAAATAAAACAAGTATGATGGACTCGCCACATGGAGGGGATTTAGGGAAGACGGTCCTCAGAACGAGAGGAGAGACCCTACTCATAAAACAATCCTCAGCATGCTTGAGTGTTCACTATAAAAAAAAGTACAATAATTGGGTAAAATCGTAGCCAAGCTCACAGTCAAAACATAAACACAGTGCTGAGCGTGTAATTGCTGAGAGAAGAATATATATGCCGTGTCTTATGTGCAGTGTGTTTATGTAGGTTTCTTTATGTTCTCCAGATGTTCTTGGAACACACTGGAAGTTATTGTACATTAAACATATTTATTAAAGGGATAAAAGGGATTCTGTCATCATTTACTCACCCTCATGCAGTGTTGGGTGTAACAGCGTTACTGTAATTAATTTACTTATCCACTGAAAAATTAAAGTAAGGGATTACTGTTCATTTTTAGGTAATTTAATTACAGTTACTTATAATGTATTTGCATTACATACTGTAAATTAGTTCAACAGTTCTGTATAAATCAATATTGAATTTAAAATCTAAATTTGTCATCTAAAGGTAAACGTGAACACTGCCTCTTTAAAATCGTGAGTTCGCAACTTTGCACCAGTTGGCTGTGTAGTCGCTGTCTGAAGATGTCGGCAGAAGCGAGTGGCTGTTTTGCAGAACTGAAATATTCCAATTTACTTCACTTTTTTGACACAGGTAGGCAAGAACATTATGGTAAAATGTAAGCTATGTCCTAGAGAGAAAAAACTGCTCTCTGAGAGACGGTCTTCAGTCAGTGCGCTCTCAATCAAAGCGCACACACATAGCCACCTCTCGCAGGTGTCAGATTTTCACGGTTTATTACACATAAACGTTCAAATACACACACAGTTATGTCAAAATGCCGTATATTCGTGTTGCTTATGTGAATGTGAATAGCATGTGTAACAGCATGTCTCCGTCCATTAGTGACAGCAGTCTTTAAAACATGCTACTGTATACTTTTGGCTGTCTGTATTATAAATGATAATCAAACAACAAAAGAAAAGCTTTAATAAGGATCTATATTTAATTTATACAGTTATGACTATGCAGAGTTATTTTATATTTGATTATTCAATTTCTGTGGTATTTTTACTTATTACTATTAGACCTACCTGGAAAAAAATATATAGCATTGTTTTATTTGTATTTTTATATATTTTTACCGTGGTATCGACTTTGGTATCGAGTATTGTGCACTTTTTGTGGTATCGGTACCGACTACTAGATTTTTGGTATAGTGACATCCCTATTTGTTACTAAAAATTTTTAAGTATTATAAAGTAAATAAAAGTATTATAGTATATGTTTTAATAAAGTTAAAATGTTTTAAAATGCTATAAAAAGCTAAACTATTCCATGTTTGACTAAATTATTGAAAGAGTTTCCTTTCTATTGTCTATCCGGTCAAGGTTTACAGGGATTTTAAGAAGTAATTAGTAAGTTACTTATTGAGTAATTAAATTACTTTTCAGACAGAGTAATTAGAAAAGTATTTTAAATACAAGATTGATGATGTAATTAGTAATTAGTAATTAATTACTTTTTTGAAGTAACTTACCCGACACTGCCCTCATGTCATTCCAAACCCATTAGACCTTTGGTTAATCTTCAAAACACAAATTAAGATTTTTTTTTTTTTACAGAAACCTGAATGGTTTCTGTCCATTCATTGAAAGTCCAGGTAACCAAAACTTATGAGATCACATGGAGTGAAAAAAGAATCTATTTTAATCGAGCTGTTTAATTCAAGTCTCGTGAAGAGATGCAATCTCTTTTTTCACGTATAAATACTCATACATATGGCGAATCACATATGGTAAACATGGAAGATCAAGCATGCATCATGTTCGTACCTCAAACACTAAAACCTCAGTGAAAATGGAACCCATTCAAGTGCACAAACACACTGTGAACACACACCCGGAGCAATGGGCAGTGTTGGTAATCAAACAGTTGGCGGTAGCCATTGACTTCCATAGTAATTTTTTTCCTACTATGGAAGTCAATAGGGCCCGTCAACAGTCTGGTTACCAACATTCTTCAAAATATCTTCTTTTGTGTTCAGCAGAAGAAAGCTATTCATACAGGTTTGGAACAACTTGAGGGTAAGTAAATGATGACAGAATTTTCATTTTTGGGTGAACTATCCCTTTGAGAGTGATTGAATCCGCTCTGAAGAAAGCCGGACTGCACCGAATCCAAACTGTAAATATCCAACAGGTTGAATATTTCCCATAAGTAATCCTGTTGTGTGGGGGGGGGGACCCCAAGGACAATAGCAAATGCACTCTGTAGATTGTCACGTGGAAGGAAACGATACTCAATCAGAAAGCCAGCTAATGGAAGATTGAAGCATAACACAACTTCATCCAATCCAAAGATTTTTCGGTAAAAAGCAGTTCAAACACTATTATCGCCATTTCTTCTTGCCAGTCATCCGCCATGTTTGTTTACTCTAAAGTCACATTTGACCGTGAGAGATTTCTTTTGTTCACAGTTGGGACTCAACAAAACCAATAAATCTATGATTTTTATATCATCATGTTTGATAAGATCTTACAAATCTTTTATTGTGGGCCAGCCTCACTGGCCTGAGCATTTTGAGAGTCTGAACTTCAACATGAAAAGAGCGCGAGGAAGAGAAGAGTGACACAGAAAAGCAGCTCATTATGATGCGTGTACACACTGTTGTTTTACAAGCGTCTTTGATCAGAGGTCACAGGGAAGGGGTTGTCCTATAAAAATAAAGGTCCTGGGGAGTCTCCTTTCAGGTCTGACATTCCTCTAGAGCGTCTTGATGACAGACGTCTTCCCCTTTCTGTAAAGCGAACGGCATTGCAAATGGGGTCACTAAGCACATTATAAACTTGTGCAAATTCTAACAAATATAAAATGTGTTTTGTACACTACCTTGATGGTGAGTAAACTGTTTGTGCACTGTTTATTTAAGAGTGGCCTTGACTCAACAGGATGTAACACTTATATTCATAATCTGAAATATTTCTGAATAAAACAGGATATACAGTAAATAAACTGGACAGGACTTAATTTGATCCACTGTGGATTAATTGGATCATGTCACATCAGCTAAAAAATTATGAATGATTATGAAGACATTTTTTTATATGGAACACATTGATGAATCTTTCACAATAAGAACAAGACCATTTACTTACTCATGTATTGAGTAAGTAAACAGACAATTTTGATTTCATATCAAACAAAATGTTTTATCACCCTGCAAAGGAGCAGCCAGTGTTGTCTTTGCCAAAGCACTGCGTTTGTCCATCTGCTTTCCTGTTTTTTTTATTCCTTTCAAAAATAAATAAAGTTAAGATTAAAGGCAGAAGCTCAGGACGTGCTTGCAGCACAAGTCATGATGTGAAGCTTAGACATCACTCGAAGTGTTGGATTGCACAGCTTTTCCTTCGATGTTCTGTGGATGCGATCATAATTTGGCAGCAGATGCTGTTTTTAGCCTCCGCTGTAAAATGGGATGAGGTCAGAGCTCAGAATTACAGTAAATCTAAAAACATTTAGGAAATCACACTGAGACATGGACATTGTTGTAAAGCAGTGTTATTTTCTTTTTCCTTTTAGCTTTGTGGGCCAGTGTTGAGTGGTCTGTTACAGGGATGTGTAGCGCAGCCCCTCACCTAACGGGACGTGGTTAGTGTTGGTGGTCCATCCGGGACCGCAGGGGAGAATGGAGAGCTGGTTAATCTCCTCTGGAAGTCTCACATCATCCCTCCCATTTTTGCAAATTATCCAGCATGTGTGCCTGTATCATCCAGTGTTATTTTAGTATTATTTCTATACTATTTTATTTTTTTATTAGCTTTTTTTTATTGTAGTTTAGTTTTAGTGAAACACACTTAAAGTGCCTTAAAGTACTAAAAGTGTGTTGTTAAAAGATCAAATTCAGTATGAACCTTATTGATTATGCATACTACACAGGCAACCAGATGAACCCAGAATATGAACGCAACACGCTAAATGGCTAAACGTTTAAAGTGGTTTTCTATGGAAAAACGCTCAAGGAGAAACTGTGTTGCATTTATATTCTGGGTTCATCTGCTCGCCTGTATATAGTATGCATCATCAATAAGATGTTATTGATACTAAATTTAAAAATGACTGATGGTCAATGGAGAAAAGCACTGTTTTGCCCTCCAGGTGGGCGTTCCTAAAGGAGTGTGATGTCACGTGAAAACTATGAAAAGTGTCAATGTTGCAATGTTCATCAATTATGAAACAAGTTCAACTATAAGCAGCTCTACAGAAGAAACTAGTGTCATTATACAGCTCAATTCAGTTTTGCATTTAAAAAAATATTACAGTGTATTTGGTCACACTTTAGATTAGGGTCCAATTCTCACTATTAACTAACTGTTGACTACGACTTTTGCCTTAATAATCTCCTAATTACAGCTTATTAATAATTAGTAAGGCAGTTGTTAAGTTTAGGTATTGGGTAGGATTATGGGATGTAGAATATGGTCATGCAGAATAAGGCATTCATATGTGCTTTATAAGTACTAATAAACAGCCAATATCCTAGTAATGTGCATGCTAATAAGCAACTAGTTAATAGTGAGAATTGGACCCTACACTAAAGTGTTGCCTAATTGTCTTTTAAACCACAATACAAAAGAAAGTTCTATACAAAAAAAGTAACTGATAGCTAGGGCTGTTGAGCTCTGAAAAAGCACCATAAAAGGGGGTCTAATTGTAATTGTTTTGGAGCTCAGTTTGTCCCCATTCACTTTCACTGAAATACGAAACTCAACACACTGTTATATAAAACTATATCTGATTTTGTGTCCCATGGAAGAATGAAAATCATACCAATTTGGGTTTGAAATGACGTGAGTAAATTATGATTGAGCATTTTTATATTTAAGTGAACTATTCCCTTAAGAAGTTGGGAGTACTAAAAGAGCCGATATCTTTTCCTATTTAACCTTTAAAGTCAGCATAAACGGAAGCTGTGATAGTCTTTTCTTCCCTATTGTAATGTATATCTGAGTGAAACAGCTTCTCAAACAAGAACAAATCTAGGGCGGGACTTGAATTTGTCCATGGGGAATTGACAGGATGGCTATGGTTTGCTATTGGTGGAGCTCATGTGAGTGACAGGTCGTCCCGCCCTCACGCCAGTAAACACAACATCAGAGAAGAGATGTCGCTGCAAGAGGGAGGGGAAGATATTTTGATTCAGGATTATGAGTCACATGAATTAATAAAAAGTGATGTGCATGGATAAATCATTTATAATGAACAGCAATATTCCATAAAAAATGAGTTTTGAATTCATGATGACTTTAAAGTGAGCTCAATACATAAACTCACTACCACAAAATCTAAAACGTGTTGCTGAATCTTTCCCATTGGATTTGCCTAATAGATTTTCAAAGGATTCCTGAAATTAATTGTGTGGCCCATAACAGCATGAGGCAGATTTACAGTAGACATGCAGAGCGCTGCCGTTTTCACCCATAGATTTACACCGAACAAAGCGAGGACATGCTGCAAAGCCGGTTCAAATTGCAAGTGACTCCCAGGAGTCTAGCTCAGCCATGGAATTTCAACATAAATCATTTCATGCTGAAAAATACCATGTACTGTCTCCTTCGTAGCAGACTCTTGTGTAGAGTTTTCCCTGAGCACCGGGCGGATTGCGAGTTCTCTTATTGAGGCTTAAGATGCTATTGTTAGAGTGATTGGCACATGAACGTGTGCGAGAGACCACACAGCAGGACAAATGAGGTGAGTCAGCGGGAACAGAAAACACCCATCAGCCTTTTCTTCAGTAATCTTGTTACGGACAGAGCCAGACACAGTGTGACGAGCAATTCTAGTAAAATAAAACTATTTTTTTTACCTTCTCAGTTTGAGTGATTGCTAGGTAGATATTTTACTTGCTGGTACATGTGCAAAAAGTATGTAATGCAATGTGGGATTCAACCCAGTGATGAGCAAAAGTAATAAAATATAATAAAGATACAGTCAAAATTCAGATCCTTAGCTGAAGAGTCTCTTTAGGAAAAAAAGAGCTGACAGGTGAAGGAGTGTGTGAATGTGTGTGGGCATGTAGCTGTATTAGCAGTCTCCTTTTTTGTCCGCAGGAGTCGTTGAAACAGTTGGACACACTTGCAGAACTCCTGATTCTGACCCTTCATCCAAAAACTCAGACCACCAGCTCTAACTATCAATCAAATCCCTCTTCTTTCTACTTTGAATCAGCTCATTAAGTCATTGCAAACAACTGTAAACTTGCCATTTATAGAGCATTTCCAAAGAGTTTTCGGTAATACTTTCTATGATGACTGTATAAGATAAAGCAATAAAGAACATGAAGCGGTCTGTGATTTTGTGAAGATGAGGAGTGTTTTTAGGCACTGGCTATGAAAAACGATATTAAAAATAATAAAAATAACTATTATTAATAATACTTGTGGTAATTAAATTACTAATTTAAATTAATTATTAAATTAATAATCATCACTTTAAATAATTTACTATAAGTTACAGTTGACAATAACATACCAATTTTAAGTTGAATTATAAAGCATTATAAATACATTAAAAATTGCTTTATGATGTATTTTAAAAAGTGGATTGTTCTGACAAAATTATTATTAATCTATTATTTTTTTTAAACTATTTTAATACTTTTAATTATATGATAGTTATCATTATTATTGATAATAATAATTTATAATGTGTTATAATAGTATGTTATTGTGAATTGAGTTATAGAGCTATAAGAGTTATATTTAACAATCAAATATATTAATAATTAAAATAATGACACCTATTTTTGGTTATATAAGAGTATAATGCATCAGAAATAATTGTTAAATGATCCATTATCATGCATTATACTCTTTAAAGTAAAGAAAAAATTAGATAAAGCATAGATACATATATACAAGCTTCACAGGAAGGCTTATAGAAATGATGTTGAATTGTCGAATGACGATAGCAGCTGCTTTTTTGTACAGTTGTAATGCGACTGCAGCCACATGAACATCTGAGTAAAGCAGTCATTCCTGCTACTCACTTCCCAGCAATCCCAAACAGGGAGGAACAATGTGCTGATGCAGACACAGCCGGTCACAAGGTTTGGCATTAAGACGGACATAATGGAAAATGCATCGCAAGCGGCCACGGGCAACAATACATAATACAGTTCATTCAGTACCTCTCTTAATCTTTCTTTCTGCACCTACTTTAATTGGCTCACATGTGTGTCCCATCAACCATCTGGAAAAGACAACAGGAGGAAGTGAGATCATGCATGAACCATTAAACTTCATGTTTTTAATGGACTCTAGATTAGCTAAACGTGCATGATACAAAATATGCATCCAAAAAGTGATGATAAAAAATCTTGTATTCATGAACAAAACATTGGGTGATCAGAAGCTAAATGCCAGATAATTAACAACCACCTGCACCAAACAGAAATTCAACAAAAACCTTTAGTCGGTTGCAGTAATGATACTTTGTGTACTAACCAGGTGAATGTGACAAGTTTACATCAAGTGATGTCTGTCCACAATGAACATGAAAGTACAAATGAACACACTATTTGGTCAAATCAATCCACAACAGTCTCATCTAGATCATGAATGCATTTTTGATGCATGCAAATGTCATAACTATAATAATACAACAAAACATTAAAAGTCACTGTTTTTACAGACGTGATGGTCAATGCCACCGAGGTGACTTTAATTCAACCAAGGTAAGTGTTCGCTAAAAAGCTCACCCACAAACCATTTCATGTTTAAAGTCATTTCAAGTTCATTTTGTTTTAAATGTACAAAGTGATAAAATCTGAGTGGGTGAGTTGTAATTAGCATTTCCATTTCCACCAGTTTGACCCATTCAGGTCTAATAATTGGAGGTTATCATGACAATTAAAAGCATAATCAGCCAGTCCCAGTCACATGGAGGCACTGCATCTCTCTAACGTGACTTTTCACGTCATGTTTTAGGATCTCAGTGTGAACACAATGAGCTAAAGATGGCCCCAGGGCCATTTTCGTAGTTGCATTCGCGCCGGCAGTAGGAACTCTGAAGCGCCCGACAGAGGCGTCTTTAAGCACGGCATTTACAAACGTCAGAAAACTGTGGATGGAGGATGCCGTGATCAAAGCTGCGTTTATTGTGTGTCATGGGTTTCGTGACAAGAGACATGGAATGTAAACGCATATATTTTATGCGATTGAAAGAGCAAAAAGTGGGCTAAGAGACTAAATCTCCTATGACAATTTGCAGTCCAACCCAGCAGACAACAGGTAAATGCCGTTATCGCTGTTTTCCATGTTCGTGGAGTAAGTATGTTTACACGGCTTTTTAAAAATGCCGGGTGCCGATGTTTGACATGCGTTTGGCCAATCAACGTACACTTACGTCACTGATAGTTCCTATAGTGCTGGTTTAGACCCTACTCTGAAGTAGGAGCTAATTTAGTTCCCCCAAAAGGAGTTCCTAGTTCCTGTGGTGCGAACATAGCAAAATCCAGGTACTTCAGCTAATAGTTCTAGGAACTATGACAAGGTTCCTCTGGTGCGAAAGCCCCTATTCCAAAAAGTTTCTTTTAAGGTTCTTTTAATAACTGCACTCTTAAAAATAAAGATTCCAAAAGGGGGTTTTCACAGTTTTGGCATAGAAGAATCATTCGATTCCACAAAAAAACTTTCAGTAATCCGTCTTTAAAAGGGTCATGTTTTTCTTAGTGTGAAGAACATTTTAAAAATCTAAAGAACCCTTTTCCACTACAAAAAACCTTTTGTGGAATTGAGTTTTAAGTTTCTTCATGGAACCATCTATTAAAAATACAGAACTTTTATTTTTAAGAGTGTGTTCAGTAGCTGCGTTTCCATTACCCTACAATTACGCTTTCCTTGCCATTAATACTTGGATAACTCACCTACGTTTCCTTTGATTAAAAATAATGGCTAGTGCAGTGGCTGCGATATACTTAAACCTGCTAACATCCATTGGCATTTTTGGAATGACTTATCATGAGGGGAAAAAATTACGTTTTAGTTGCATAACATTGATTAATAGAAACGCTGTCATTTCGCAATAGTTTAGAAAATATTGCGAAGGTTTTGCACAAATTTCAGTACAACTGAAAGGTTCTTCGGGGAAATAAAAATGGTTCTTCTACTGCAACACTGTGAAAACCCCCTTTTTGGAAACTTTTTTTAAGAGTGTATTTCATAATATTGGTTTTGTTTTATATTTGTACAGTCTCATCCAAGTATGAACGATATGCCTTAACAAACACCACAAAACATGATTTATGTTTTAAAGTTGCCTCTTTCCAGATTCAAGCAGGTGAAATCACATATGAATAGATGAACAGAGGTGAAGAGACATTTAACTGTTTACTTTTACTATATCAATAGCTCATCTTAGTAATGACCATTCTGTGCAAAGCTGCAGGGAAAGGGGCGGAGCCATCTAACAACAACACCATTACCACAAACTAAAGAGAGAGAGAGAGAGAGAGAGAGAGAAAGGGAAAGAGAGACAGCAGTGTGTTCCTTGTGTTCTGTGCAGATGAGTGGAAGTTAAGGACTTCTCCCTCTAAATCAAAGTGTCACTCTGATTGAGCATTTAACAGCAAGCAGCTGGAGGATCATTTGGACAGAGACACTTGCAGGAGATGCAGACACATGCTGGGACACACGGACCAAACTTAAACTGCACTTAAACTACAATTTTAACCACACCGGGACACAAAATGAGACTGTCACTCATCATCATATGACAGCAACAGGAGACACACTTGAGAACGGACACCAAGAAAGCAGGACAGAATAGGACAGTATAGAGGATTGGTGATGACTTTCATTTCAGGGACGACAGCATCCAACCTGCCAGGAGAGAGATTTAAAGGATAGAGAAGAGAGAAAGAGAGAAAAAGCCCGGCAACTTCTGCACACTATCCTGGTAAGAGCTGCTTGTTTGATTATAAACCAGCATCAAACTGAAGTCAAGTGAATCATGTTCTCTGGTTTTCACCTTTATACTGTGATTCAACTTACATAGACCCAGAAAATTGCAGTATAGCTTATGTATATCCATTGTAGAAATGTGCATGACTTTGCGTGAGATTTTATTCATTTCCATTTCTTTGCCAGACCTGGAAATTTAGAAGATCCTTGATCGCACTCAAAGAGCAATTTACATTTATTCATTTATTCAACAGATGCTCAAATCACAAGCAAATTAATTTTTAAATTTAATTTTGATTAAATCATTTTAGAGACAAACATAATTACGCCAAAATTATTTTCACTACACTATAAAAAAAGAATTGTTGGTTTAACTTAAAGTAAGTTTCCTGGTTGCCTTAAAATTTTGAGTTCATTGAAATTAAAAATTTGAGTTAATACAATGAAGGCGATTGATTTAATCAACAGAAACTCAAAATATTATGTAATCTGAACCACATTAATTATCCAAGTTGATTTGACAAAAGAAAAAATGTTGTGATAACAAATCATGAAAATAATTGCTTACAGTGTAGCTATTTCCATGACTTTCCATGCCATACTGTGGCATGGTGCTCCCAACATCGGTCATGGGTTTGATTCTCAGAAAATGCATGAACTGATTAAATGCAATTCAAGATTAAAAACATCTGCCAAACTCATAAATGTAAATATGGTAAACATGGTGATGCTGCGTGTTTCTAGCTAATGATCCTCTACAATCACACTTTCCACAGAAACAATTACTGCCTGAACTTCACATTACACATTCGGGCACTGGAGGAGTAGAGTTAGCATGTTACATCAAGTTTCAACAAGTGTTTTATTATTAGTTACATAATCACCTATACATTTAAAGGGAAGTTTTTCCTCATAGAACACACAGCTATATTTGAGAACAATCAATACAAATGACTCAAAAATCTTTAGTCTTTTTTGAATTAATCTGTACATACAGCCATCAAACTGACATAAAAATCCTATACAAATTCATGCCACTACATCCACACACAGGAATCCCTTGAGCTGGATTTGTGCCCAAAACACATGCTCTTGAGTCTCAAAGTAAAGACTATATTTGCACTTCCTAAGAGAATACCAGCGCTTGCAAGCCTGCAGAAAAAGAATAGAAGGTTATTGTTAATGCATACTGAAAATGATCCAGAAAAAGAGAAGAAAGTCAGAGAAATCAGAGACGGAGAGAAGCGGAGACTCCGCTGACATTAGCAGCTCAAGCAGGCAGCCCACTATGACATCATCACAGTCGGCTTTGAATGCGAGTCAGATTTGAAATCTGTGATATTGAATTCTTAACAATGATGTAATGCTACATTCACATACTTTTGACTCTATGAAACTGATTTTGGTAAGGCTCATAACAGCAAAACAGATCCATGTGCAGCTTTATTGGTCATGACACCAAAATACAGCATCTCACGCATACTGAAGAAAAAAAATGCATCAAACAGTAAAATGTGAAAGAAGCAAGTTACCCAATACCTCTAACTGGTCATTTTGATATGACATGACATCACAATTGGCAAGTGCAGATTTATAAAATTCTGAATTCATTTTTTTTCTATTTGGAGAATCATAAATATGGTAATACTGACATGACGTAAAGAGTTATCCATAATGCGCAGGGAAATGTTTACACTTTAATGTTAAATGTGTTAAAAAGCTTATAAAACAACAACAACAAATGTGAATGCAGTGCAGAAATGAAATACAGGATTGGAAAAGTCTTAATACCCAACAGACAGCGGGTATGTTTCCTGAATCAATGCCAAGACAAATGCACAATAACAACAACAAAGCTAAATTCAGTTATGTATTTTTTGTTTTAAATATATGATTCATCATGCATGCTTGTAGCATGAGGTCACAGATCTTTGTTGAGCATCTTGAGCAATCTTGTTTATATTCTGGTTGATTGGAATATATTTTCCATTGATGACTCAAGGCTATAAATGTTTGTTTGTACATTCAGTCCAAACCAGAAGATGCAGTGATTCAGATATTAAAAATAAAGAAATAATAATAATAAAAAAAAAAACACATTTTTTTTTGCATTAGATCAAGTGGTAAACTACTGACCTAGCTATATCACCTCCCTGTGGCAGTACTAATATTTTAGGGCCCTACGTACAATATTGGTCTCTGAAACAATCCATGAAACAAGTGGGAAGGAGCACTTACTTACTAATGAGCACAATGAAAAACATGGACCGCTGAGTCCGTTGCTATGGGAGACTCTCTGTACACACAACACACCACACCAAGAACTGCATGTGATCGATTTTCCCATCCGTGAATTAGCGCATTCCAGTCCTAGGGTGTAAATCTATGACTCAGAGATTACTGAAAAAGACAAAATCTGACCAAAAAAAAACCATCCACAAACAATTACCTTGATAGGAAAACTTAAAACTGATAGCATGTGCACATCTGTATGCATGTGTATATATTACTCATCAATGCTTTGGCAACGTAAAGCCTTCACAGGATTTGATCTGATGTTCAAGCTGTATTTTCTGACTTTGTAGAGACCTAAGTGCACCTCAGATTTTAGATACTATGTGTTGTTTTGTGCATCATAAGGTTTGCAGCATATATATATATGTATATGAATGTGTGTGTGTGTGTGTGTGTGTGTGTGTGTATGTGTTTGTCGGATTGCATGTAACAAGTTGCGTCTGTGTCGACCCGCACCTGATGAGAGCATCAGCTCTGCTTATTTGCGTCCCAACACTAATTTGCACTGCTCTTGTTAGAATGCGTTGGTCATTATGTAAATGATTTGACTGCGTCTATGTTCTTTAATTTGCGCATCAGCAGTAGATCACGCGCAAACTTGCCACTCCCATCGGCACATTTGTGGAATTGCACTCTCACGCTAATTTGCCTCGTTTAGTAAATCTGGCCACTAGACTGGTGACAAAAAAGGGTTTAACTTTAAATCCTGCCAGCCACAATCCATAAGCTATTAAAATTGGGTTATTCTAATGGTGCAGAGTAATTCACTTTGGATAAAAGCATCTGCTAAATCACTACTTACAGATGCTTTACGAAGGTACAAATGACCGGTTCTTTGGAAAACCACCAAAGACCTTCCAAGGTGCTGTGTTTTTAACACAATACATGTTTCATTAGCTAATGGCTTTCAGATCAATTTACAGTAATTCAACAAAAGGAGTCACATGACATGGAACTTTTAGGGTCGTAACTTTACATTCTGTCTGTGCTGTTTTTTTTATATTTAGAACTATTTTTAGAACTATATTTTTATTGTTATTGTTGACTTTATAGTTATCATCCTTGGTGTGAACGGGCCTTTATTCTGCAAGGACACATTATATTGCTTAAAAATGACAGTAAAAGACATAGGGCCAGATTTAATAAACAGATTTAATAATTAGCATGCGAGCGCAATCGCATAAAAGCACCGATGGGAGTGGAAGAACGCGAAGGTTACAGTGACATTGCTATGAATAATGGCACCGAATAATATCCAATACGTCCAACACGTACGCAATATGTAATCGCATTATTGGGGCACATGTAAACAGTCATTGGCTGCATTTACATGGACTCTGATAATCAGATTGTAATCAGACTACTAGCACAGTCGGAATAAAAAAAGTCACATGTAACCACGTCAATCTAAATGAATTGGCCAAATCTAAATGAATTGGCCAAATCGGATCAATTTCCGAAACTGGAAAGTTCTGTGCATGTGCAATGATGTAGAAATGGTGTACTGACACAAGGAACGAGCTGTTGTTGTTGAATGAAGTGTCATAAATGACTTTCGTGTCATTCTAAAATTCTCCTTCCACTCATTGTTTGTGTAGTGGAGCAGGTCACGTCCCACTAGTCCTTGTTTTGAACTCTCATCCACAGACACCTTGTTTTGGGCACGGGAAAGGGGGGTTTTTACTGCTTGATAAATGTAAGTGGCACAGCACAATGGTTCATGTGCTCGCCATTTCCTAATTAGGACCCGAAACAGATAATAAATATTAAGTCTGCTCTTTAAAACTAAGAAAATAAGCAATTTAGGAGAACAGTATGTGCAAACAGCGGGAAACTCTAGATATTTGTGCAGTGTGGGCACGTCAAATGATCAATTACGATTTGAAGCTTGTGACATATAAACGCTCACATCAACATGATCACTTTATTTGGCGTTGATGTAAACACTACGTTCGGATTCAATCAATCATAATTAATTTATTCCGATTGAAACAAAAGGTGTCCATGTAAACGTCGCTATTGATAATAAGAAAAAATATTTCTTGAGCACCAAAACATCACAATGAAATGATTTCTGAAGAATCATGTGACACTGAAGACTGGAGTAATGATGCTGAAAATTCAGCTTTGATCACATGAATAAATTACAGTTTAATAAATATTCAAATAGAAAACAGTTCTTTTAAATATTAATAATATTTCACTTTTTTAATGTATTTTTGATCAAATAAATAAGTCCTTGGTAAGCAATAAATGAATGACTTTTCATGGGTATAAATAAATATTCCTACTGAGTACAAAAAATTCTCTTATCTGATTATGTTCCAGCACAGGGACACATCTCAGAGAGTCATGACTGTCGTCACTTTGAAGCACTTTCTTCTGGCCCTGCTGACCATCACCCTATCCAGACCCGACTCTGCTTCGCTTGGGTTCGCTGAGGAGTTCGAAAGCCGAGATGATGTACTTGAAAGCGAGTTCATGTATGCTGGACGGTCCAAACGCTCCCCTGACCCTCCCAGCGCCTCTGATGTGGACAAATGTTCCTACACCTTCATCGTGCCTCAGCGGAAGACCACGGGCGCCATCTGTGTGAACTCGAAAGAGCCGGAAGACCTGCTGGAGAACCGCGTGAACAAGCAGGAGCTGGAGCTGCTGAACGGAGAGCTGCACAAGCAGCGGCGTCAGATCGAGACGCTGCAGCAGCTGGTGGAGGTGGACGGCGGAGTGGTGAACGAAGTCAAGCTCCTCCGCAAGGAGTCGCGCAACATGAACGCCCGAGTTACACAGCTCTACATGCAGCTGCTGCATGAGATCATACGCAAGAGAGACAATGCGCTTGAGGTTTCTCAGCTGGAGAACCGCGTGCTGAATCACACGTCAGAGATGCAGCAGCTAACTGCACGCTATCGAGATCTGGAGCACAAATACCAGCACTTGGCATCGCTCGCCAGCAATCAGAGCGCGCTCATAGTGCAGCTAGAAGAGCAGTGCAGAAGAGGAGGTTTGTGTTGGTGGTGGTGGTGGTGGTGGAGCTGGTGTTGTAAGACAAGCACGACCTTACCAGCCTCCTGCAATCCTACCACAGCCACCACAGACGCCTCAACATCGCCAACCACCTCCACCTCCGGTCCAGCACTCCCCTGTCAGGCCTTTCCACCCGCCGACCTACAGCCGCCACAACAACCAGATCACCAATGAGATCCAGAGTGACCAAAACTCTAAAGCAATGCCACCAACTTTACCGACCATGGCTTCTGAAACGCACAGTTTCTCAACAGATAAACCCTCAGGTGAGTGTCTCTTCCACAAAAAATCTGTGAAATTTACAGTATGAAAACAGATGTGGCTGCCAAAGCTTTACCACGAAAAAAGCAACATTTTTGGTTTTACGGTTTGAACTTAAATTTACAGTATATTTCATGAACTGATAATGTTTATAAACCAAAGTACTAAACTTCTATACTTTTATAATACACTGACAACAACCGTTATGGCTTAGTTTACCCAAAAACAACTCGCCCTCATGTCATTCCAAACCCGTAAGACATTCGTTCATCTTTGGAACACAAATTTAGATATTTAGGATGAAATCCGAGAGCTTCTGACCTCCCTAAACACAGCAATGTCATAACCAATTTCAAGGTCAATAATTTCTTCACTTCCCTGTCAGTCTCTGACACTGCTGACGTTGTAGACGCAGTGCAGTGCTTCCATATCTTACGTCGTATTATACAAATTATGTCAAAACGCCTGTTTTGTCGAGTAACCTCATTAAAGCAGTCTTAAATAATGTCTTAAATGAACTTAAAGTGTTGTGAGAAAATGAGATGTGTGTCAGATCCGCGTCATGTTCAGCAGTGGCAGCTCTTAAAGTGACAGCAGCATAAATAAACCAGTTGCTGTGATGTCAATAATGTTAATCAAAGAACAAAGGTGACAGAGAACATTGTAGCTTTCCTAAGGATTCATTTATATTTAATTTATAATTTATGCAGTAATTACGCAGCGATTAATTACAGAAAAAAACTGATTAGTTAATTTTTTTAGTCGACTGACAGTGCTACAAAAAACTAAGAAAAAACAATTATTAAAATGAAAAAACATTAAATGCGAATCTCTGTTTTTTACGGTAAATTACAAGATGACTTGTTCTTTTTCACTTACTGTAAATTTAACAGGATTTGGTACTATGGTATTGCTTGTTTGATACAGTGCTCTGTAAAAGTTTGGAAATGTCACAGGCAAAGGAACAATATCAGCAAAAATCCTTATTATTTTGTGATGATTTTGCATTGATAAGGAGGACAGTACAATACACACACACATATATATATATATATATATATATATATATATATATATATATATATATATATATATATATATATACACACATACACACACACACACACACATATATATATATATATATATATATATATATATATATACATACACACACACATACGTATACATACATACATACATACATACATACATACACACACACTACCGGTCAAAAGTTTAGAATCTGCAAGATTTTTTATGTTTTTAAAAGACGTTTCGTCTGCTCACCAAGGCTGCATTTATTTAATTAAAAATACAGTAAAAACAGTAATATTGTGAAATATTATTACAATTTAAAATAACTGTTTTCTGTTTGAATATATTTTATTAAGTAATTTATTCCTGTGATCAAAGCTGAATTTTCAGCATCATTACTCCAGTCTTCAGTGTCACATGATCCTTCAGAAATCATTCTAAAATGATTCAAACAGAAAACAGTTATTTTAAATTGTAAAATAACTGTTATTTTACAATTTACAAATTAGTTTAAAAAACCATATTAAACCATCTTAAGAACAATAAATCATCTGCAGTAAGTACTGGTTTAAACAGGTTATTTTCAGTCGAGAAATAGACTGAACCTTTAAACGGTGTTCTAATTGGTCTGTTGTGTACTAACCTTAATTGTCAATCAATCAGTGAATCCAAAGAGGTGTCAGATTGTAATGCACAATTTGTAATGTACTGTCATTAGTGTGCAATTAAAAAGATATTATTGCTGCAATGATAATTGCAAGTTACTTTAATGCATTTAAGGATTAAGATTAATGGTGATACTGTCCAAAACCCCACTTTGAAACCTAGTCCAAGGTACTCTGTGTTAAGTACTGTATACAGTTAAGTACTTAAAGAATCATTAAGGCAATCAATAAGTAACTAGAAATCTGAATATCAAAATCCCTACTAGCACTAGCAATGCCAAGGTCATGGGTTCAATCCCAGGGATTGCACATACTCAGATACAAATGTATAGTATAATGCAATATAAGTCGCTTTGGATAAAAAGCGTCTGCCAAATGCATAAATGTAAATGTAAAGAACAGAAAATGTTAAAGAAAAACATTCCCTTACAAAAAGCATGACGACTTTGTTACTAATGAGAAACATCTAAACATTACACAGCCAGCAATCTTCTTTTTCTTGCAGCGTTTCAGCAGATTTACAAGGTTAATTATCTTTTGCACACTGAGTATGATAAATAAGTATGGATACGCCTAAGTGGTTTTTACATCAGCGGTTCCAAAGAAAACATCCCAAAGGTTCACCAACACAAGCAACATGGAGACACGTGGATTTCCCTGCCGCTGATCACGCCAGAGAGCTTGGCCTCCGTCCCATTACAACACAATAATTTGGCAACATATCTTCTGAACTAAGAGTGCACGTTAATCTTTGGAGGAAAACCCTCCAAGACACAAACCACTTTAAAGTCCTTAAATGGGGTATTCCAGACACAATTCAGCAAACTTCTACAGTGAGATCTGTGGTTTGATATAAGGGGTTTATTTAAGTGTTGTTTACTATTCTGCTATGTGGGTATTTCTATGTGGTAACTGAGGACATGGGAGTATAAATGAAATGCAGTGAAGGAATGAAAATGACAGGGTGACATGGTTGTGATTATAAACCTGTACACACTTTCCTGAAATCTCCCTCACAATATCACCAAAACACACATGCATACAATATCCACAGCAGTCGTCTGTAAATTCATCTTGTTGCCCAGTTTTCTTTTTAACATGCCATTATCACGCCTCTGGAAGTTATTAGCAAGATTTTCGCCCACAAACAAACAACTGCAGAGTGCTAATGTGCTTTGTTTCAACAGATTCACGCACGCTTAACAACATTTAATGCATCAGTTGACCGCAAGATTCTAATAAATACCCTACACTGCATCAGTAATACAGCTTTTAAAACACTTACTTGCTACTTTATCATATGCATGGCACATTTTGTCTTAGTTTCCACAGGCAACAGATGATTCGGCAACATCTTATGCAGGGAAACCCACCAAAACCTACACATAAATGCCATGTGCAAAATATACATTATGGATTGCTCCTCTTTTGTAAGTGGCTTTGGATAAAGCGTCTGCTAAATTAATAAATGTAAATGTAAAACAACAGTCATTTAGCAGATGCTTTTATCCAATATAGCATTGTGGCACAAAATTAAAAAGCAATTAAAAAGCTTGTTTTATTATAGGATTTTGGGGGGAAACTATGAGAGTTTATATGTGCTATTTATGCAATGTATTTAACATTTGACCATCACTGAAACCAGCTGTAAACAATTGCATAGAATTCGTCCAAAAATGGCTGATGAACAATCGTCTAAAAACGTCAAAGTAAATGAAAGAAATACAGAAGGTCCTTTCAAAAAGAGATGACTGTGATTTCAGAGCAGACGGTGAGTAGATCTTACTCACAAGATGAGAAGCTTCTTGCTCATCAATAGTCTGGAAAATGATCCGGTCACAAGCAGATTGATTCCAATCTTACCCTTTTGAAATCCTAACGCTTGATTTTCAAACAGCAGACAGCAGTAAAACTCCTACGCCGAAATGAAATGTCAAAACAGCCGTCACAGAAAGTAAAAAAGCAGAGATAGTCAGAGACAAATCAGATCACATACTGTGACAAATCGGATTCCTCTGAAGAGATTCCATTGTATTTTCTATTATATTTTGGAGAAAATCAACAAGCGTGACAAAAGGTGAAGGGTAATTTGAGAATGAAACTTTAACGAGACCCACAGATGAACGCCTCACTATCTGGTACATTTATTAGAGTACGGTACAGTTCACAATTGGTATGATATCAATCCGGCCTGACTCATAGAAGAGAATCTCAACTGATGACTTATAATTTGCATACTCAAGCTTAATATAGTTTAATACAGCAGACCAAGAAATGAAAAAAAGAAAAAAAAAACCTACAACATTTAAGACACGTCGCATCTCTAGTCACTGTGATGCCACTGCACTGGTACTCGCTGGGATCAGAAAGCTAAAAAAACCAAGCCTTTTCGTGGAAATCTGAATGCAATCTGTGTCCGTTTCTAAAAGGTACCAAATGGTGTGATCTTACTTCAACAGAAGCCCTCATCCAGGCATCTTTCACCAAATTTATTAGCTTCCAAATGGAAAAAACAGTCGTTAACATTCAGACCTTTGGCAGAAACACCCCCAAGAGGCCAGAAGATATGGAAACAATAACCTGAAGTATCCCGTCTGAGAACAGAGGCACTGGCGAAAGTATGATTTGGCTCTTGGACTAAAGCTTGTTAGCAAACTCGTTAGACACCTTTACAGGGATGCTCGAGGTTCTGTAACCACAGCAGTCAGAAGCAGAGAGTGCATGTTAATTTTCTAGATGATTTTCCATCTCCTTAGGGCATTTTTTACGATGCACAAAAAGGTGTGGAGAGCATGCAAACATAATGAAAACCGCATTGCCTCAAATGTGCTGCTGGAAACTTGTGAGTCCAGATGAGAAAATAACATCTCAGCTACAATGGTTGCATAAGTGCTGTCAAATAAGATATGTCTATATCCACACGACTGGTCTGGTAACATTTAGAAGAAGCACTCAAATGACTATAAACGAAAAACTTTAGCAACTTGTTACTGTTACTTAAAGCCTTTATATATAATGCATTATAAAATTATTTTTAATGCATTAATTATGCCTTGTAATGCACCTTATTGTATGGTCTCATGAATAATTGTAACTAGAGTTATAATATAATACAACATTATAATACTTATCTATTCATTATAGAAAGTATAAAACATGACAAACCAATTTCAGATGTAAAAAGGACTGCATATATTATAATGCATTATAATGTACAATATGAATCCTGGTAACACTTTATTTTAGTGTCATTGTTACACATGCTACATGTAGTTACTATAGTATTAACTATAATGCATATGCATATGCATAATTACATGCAACTAACCCTAAACCAAACCAAATCTTAATCCTAATGTAGTTACTTAATATTACTCAGTACTTAAATGTATAATTACAGTGAAACAAAGATCCTTAAAATAAAGTGTAAGCTGAATCCCTTTAAAATGCATTATAAAGGCCTTAAGTAAAGTTTTACAGATTTTGTTTTTATGCAAACCTTTTAAACCCTACAGGATTGTGGGTAGTCGGTCACAAATAGTAAATAAAAATAATGCTTAAGAATATTGCTGATCAAAAAGTTTCTAAAACCACTAATGAGTGAAGATGCATTCATGCAACTAATGGAACAAAAATGATATATTTTGAGAAATCTTTTCTATACAGTTCATAGTGAACACATTTTTCAAGCTATAAAAAGGATAAAATGTGGTCCATCAATGTGCCACTTTTAATTTTAAATGCAAATGTAAATGTTGTGTAAAGATTCTTTTAAATTGCTCTTGTTTTCCATGAAAAAAAAACTAACAGCATTCACAACAATGGTTGTAAAAGTGCTGTCAATGAGAAGATGGCTTAAGGTAATGGTATAAGGTCAATGAGGACAAAAATGGCATACAATATGTTTAGTAAATATGCCATGTTCACACATAAGATATGCTACAATCCAATAGCCACAGCAAAGTTGGAGCATATCAAACTCAATGGAGATCATTATTTTCACAAAAGAAAACAAGCTCCTGGAGGTCCTGGCCAGGCATTGCTCATCAATAAGTGACTCTCTTTCACAATTCTGTTCTTTTAGAAAGGCAAACTTAATCTGCTGTCCCAGAAACAGCTGGATTCATGGCTAGTGATGTACACATCTAATATACAGCAGCTTTGAACTACGTCTGAATTGATTTCAACATAAAATTCAGAGAACCATGCATTCAATAATGCATGTGTTTGCTTTCTATACAGGACCGTTCAAAGACTGCTTACAGGCTCTAGAGGAAGGACATACCAACAGCAACATGTATCTACTGAAGCCGGAAAATACCAACAAACTGATGCAAGTCTGGTGTGACCAGAGACACGACCCCGGCGGCTGGACCGTCATACAAAGACGCATGGATGGATCGGTTAACTTCTTTCGCAACTGGGAGACGTATAAGGTCAGAGATTTACTTATGTAGAAACATTTTCTGTCAATGTCGAACACCAACAAATAGATCATGCAAACAAAGACAATGAGGTCATGCATGCTCGGCACCAATAAAACTGAATATAACGCTTCAGATCTGTACCATTGGATAACAGCAGGAACTCTCCAAGTACTTCCCGTAGTCATGGTTAGTTAAAATAATGAATCACACATTGCTCTGAAACCCTTCCCTTCGTGCATGGAGAAAGTTCCATGACAAAATGTCTTAACCGGTCAGTTTCTCAGCAAACTGCAGCTTTTTGTGATTTCTGAATTCACCCAGAACATCACTTTCAAACGTCAATGGAATTCGGTTATGCAAGATGGGCAAGATTTCCTAACAAGGGCCAGGGCTTTTCCAGGGCTTTGTCCACAAAAACACTGTCTGACGAAAACACTCTGTCGATGTCATTAGAACTAAAATCAAGACCAGACGCAAAAAGCCAATGTCAAGGGAAATGTCTTCGTGACTATATCCTGAAAACATTTTAAAAAAGCGCTAAAATGACTTAGAATGAAAAACATTTATTATATAATAAATTAGTTTTATGCAAACCACTTATGCCCCACAGGTTAATGGGTAAGCCAGTCAGAAATAGTAAATAAGAATAATGCTAAAAATGATGCTGATCAAAACATTACTTTTGAAGATGCATCTATTTTATGTTTTTTTCCCCCATGGAACAGCGATTCATTGTTCATTGTGAACACATCTGTCAAGATATAAAATGGATAAAATGGCATTTGGCATCAATAATCTCAAACCTTGCATGGTGCATCAATGTGCCAATTTTGAATTTGAATGCAAATGTGAATGTTGCGTAAAGATTCTGTAAAATTTCTCTATTGTGTTCCATGGAAAAACTAACAGCATTCAGGTTTGGAATGACTTGCGGGTGAGGAAATAATGATAGAATTATTTTCTGGTTGAACAATTTCTTTAAACAATGAGTAACACAACAGCAGTCTGGAGCGAACAGACCTAGCTGGTGATTTATTACATGCATCAATAAGTTCTGTTCCCGTTTCCTGACGCTATATAAGGTGTTGAGCTGGCTTGTCTCTGATAAATGTGTAATTTCTGTCCACTGACAGCTGGTTACATACGTTCTCAGGTGTTTTAGATACTGTGGTCAGGCCTGCTTCCTCTGAATGAATGATTAACTATTAAATGTTGAGACCGCTAAATACAAACACGTGTACGATGTTGGTGGAGTTCTTTTAAATTTCATCGTCTGGCAGGATTCAGGATCTGGCAGTGTTTTTAAGACAAGAATGAGCATTGTAGAAATTTAAGAGTTACTGTTTCCTATATGCATAGTTTATTTTATAATCAAGAAGTTTCCGACAGCTCCTGTTCTCTTTATTTTAAGCCAAATTAGTATAAAGAATCGTGCTGAAGAGTCTCCTGAGTTTTCTACAGCACGACCAGTTCTGAAAAACTCTATATGCAACAACAGACTTCACATTTTGCTGATTTTACATGGTTAAGGGTTGTTGTTAAACAGTTTAAATATAAATATAAAGTATAAGCTTTCTCTCTCTCTCTTATCTCTCCGACAGCGAGTTGACACACAAACCCGCCTCGTTTCATTTGCTCCAGATGAATATTGTTGGTGTTACAGGGCTTGAATTTCGCTAATATACCTGCTGCCAAATTATGAGTTAATATTAAAAATATCTATCTCTGAGTTTTCCCCCATGGTATCGATGTCAAAATTATGGCCAGTGAAAATGCTGATTGGCTAGTAATTTGGAATATATATATATATATATATAAATAAGAAAATATAAAACAGTGATAACAGCAATATGATGAAAGACACAACAATACATAATCAACTACTACTTTGAATCATCAAATTTCATTTTTTATATTTTTATATCTTTTTGTTACAAAACAATAATCTCTCCCTTTTCTAATTTAGCAAGGATTTGGGAACATCGATGGTGAATACTGGCTTGGCTTGGAGAACATTTACTGGCTGACCAACCAAGGCAACTATAAGCTGCTGGTGACACTCGAGGACTGGTCAGGCAGAAAGACGTTTGCAGAATACGCCAGTTTCCGTTTGGAGCCAGAGGCGGACTTCTACAAGCTGAGGGTGGGCCGCTACCATGGCAACGCCGGAGATTCGCTCACCTGGCACAACGGGAAACAGTTTACCACCTTAGACAGAGATCACGACGCGTACACAGGTACTGTATCACAACCAGCACTGATCAAACACTATTCTGAATATTGTAGGGGATCACAACCAACTTCTTTAAAGAGATCTTTGCATAGACTCACTGTCCAATCAGGGATATAAAACAGAAATGAGTCTTAAAACCCAAAAATGAGTTTGCATTTTTGAACTTCAGGTTCAATCATTCTGAAATCAATGTATTTAAATACCTGAAATTAGGTCTGTGTTTAACACAAGCTCACGTTTAATTGTACGACATAAAATCCATTAGTAATACCCCACTGCCGGTTGCAAACAAGGGGCTAAATGGGACTACAGAGGTTGTTGAGGACATTAAACATCAGAAAAACTCGCTTTTACAGCCTTGTTGTGTTTATAACTGCACTCTTGCAAACTATTCTAGCTCAAAACTTCCAAAATAAGAGTTATTGGAAGCTTAGTGATGGTGATGTTGAAGTCATGCAACTGTCATGTAGTTCTTTACAGCCTAACTTTATCTTTTTAATTCTGATGATTGTATTTGTGAAGATTAACTTGGTGAACAAAACGTGTAAGAACCATAAACTTTTGTTGGTCTCAGAGCTTATTTACTGCAATAATCCAAAAGCCAACTGGCTTTTTGTAAAGGGAACCAGAATGATTCTAAATTCCGGTTTGCAAACAAAATGACTTCATCACTGCAGCATTCTAAAAAGAATCAATGTGTAACAGTGTGTAATTCTATATCAAAATACAAAATTACAGTGTTCACTTACTCAAACCTAATTTCCTCTCATACAGGAAATTGTGCCCACTATCAGAAGGGTGGTTGGTGGTACAATGCCTGCGCCCACTCGAACCTGAATGGCGTATGGTACCGCGGTGGGCATTACCGCAGCCGTTACCAGGATGGAGTTTACTGGGCTGAGTTCCGCGGTGGGTCATATTCCTTGAAGAAGGTCACTATGATGATCCGGCCAAATCCCAACACTTTCCATTAGAAACATCATTTGAAGGAAAACGCAAATCAACATGGCATAACTCAAAAGACACTGTAAATAGTGCAATGTTTTTTTTTTTTTTTTTTTTTTTTTTTGTAATTATTGATCGTTTACTTCGTTTATGAGTCTTAATATGCAATCATACATATCCAAAATCCAAAAACATGACTTCATGAAGGAGGCACGACTTTTTGGGTTTCCTGGAGCGACAGGTCCCAATGGTGTCCAGGCTTTGTGGACACCGAAGAGCAAGTGAAAAACTTTACAATCTTCAGTCAGACAACCCTGTCAACATGACCTGAAGCTGGACAGCATTGTGTGCGTCATTACAAGTGCACTTAAAATGGGGATATAGTCAGTACGTTTACGTGACCTGATCTTAACAGGCATCTGTAACCTCATTCTCACTGTAAGAAGTCTAACCTTGAAGAAAATAACTGTTATTTTGAGTTTACATTAGTGCTATAAAACACAATCTGTTATGTACTAACGGAGGCACCTGAAGAGCTCAAATCAGTCAGTTCTCATACCATTTGATCTGTTTTGACATCCAATAAAGGGTACGTTGCAATTATGCCCTGTGAAGTGGACTACACAGGATTTTTATATACCTAAAAGGGATTTTTCATGCAAAACTTTTAGAAGTAAATTTAGCCTAGTTATTGTGTATGCACCTACTTACTATCTAAATTAAGAGATGTGAATTGGTTAAATTCTGAAATCTCTGAAAACTTCAATGTCTCAGCTATATTTAGTAGCACAGATGCAAAGTCTCTTCATCATTTGATCTGTTTATAGCATTGACTTCCAATAAAGGGTACATTGCAATTGTGCCCTGCGAAGTGGACTACACAGGGACATCTTTTAGACATCTTACAGGGATTTTTCATGTTAAAAGCTCAACATTTAGAGGTAAATTTAGCCTAGTCATTGTGTATGCACCTATTTACTAGCTAAATTGTAAATAAAGAGACGTGAATTGGCTAAACTAGCATTTAAATCCTAAAAGCGAAGCATCTGAATACTTCAATGACTTCATTTTAGTAGCACAAATGCAAAGCCTCTTCATCATTTGATCTGTTTATAGCATTGACTTTTAATGATGGGTACCGTTGCAATTGTGCCCTGTAAAGTCAACTACACAGGATTTTTGGACATCTTAAAGGGATTTTTCAGGTAGCAATAAAAATTCTGTCAACATTTAGAGGTAAATTTAGCCTAGTCATTGTGTGTGCACCTATTTACTAGCTAAATTGTAAATAAAGAGACGTGAATTTGTTTAATTAAGACACCTAAACCATAAACACAAAGCCTCTGCAAACATCACAAAACATATCTGTCTTGTATATTACTGAGTATTTTAGTGTATCAGCATCCATATGTTCATGAATGATTTCCCACATTTCTGTTTGGAAACCATCTGTATATAGAAAATACGGTTTTGGTCGATCAGATCACAAGGGAGACACATTCCCGTTTACACCTGGTGTTTTAATCCGGGTCTAGGGGTGGGTATATGTGCTTTTTCAGGTCTTTCAATCTAATGGACAAAATAAGCTCACACAATTTACATATAAACACGACTGGAGATGATGGAAAAACATACGGAGGGCATCAGCTTTCGTTTCTGCTCTGACAGCCGCAAGACCACGCCGAACGCGGTGAGTGCGTGTTAGAAATCAGGAATGGGGAGAAAACATTGTGCTTGATACGTTTTTTGTCAAAGTTTAAATCCCGTCTGGCTTCCCATAATGTTTACACATTAGGTCAGTAGGTTTGAACACATTCAACCACATAAGCATCTACACTACAAAAGCAATCCAGTCAAATACGTTTTCGACTACCTCTGGAAGTGGTCTAAAGTGGACAAGCTTAAAATGTTTTAGACCCTATTTACACCTCTATTTAGTGTCACCCACTTGTGATCCGATCGACCAAAACGCATCTTAATTCCAGGTGTAATCAGGGCTTATGAGTGAGTGTGTTTTTGTAACGTGTTTTGTACTTACATAATGTTCCAATAAATTATGTACAGCTACTGTGGTTTAGAGACAAGCTATTTTGTGATAAACTGTAAAAGACATAAAGCAAGTCTTGCCTTATAGACTACATTACAGTAAACATTGAAGACGAGTTGAGAATGACCGACAGATGGACAGAGTTCAAAGCTCAATGTGTTCGTTTGTTCAAGCCTCTAGAGGCCAAAGGCTCCAAGGGCAATACAGGAGACTCAGGGTTTGTCCTGTAACAGAACAATCCCAATCCTTTGCTGGTCAAACATCTCGGTAGTTATGAATGAAAAAGGGTGCCATGAACATTAGTTTCCAAATGAGGAAAACCTTGTAAATGGCTGGAAAATACATTAAAGTCAGTATGAATCTCATCTACTCACTAGTCGCTTTTGCAGCCACGTTGTGTTTACATTTGCGCTCTTGCAAACTAATCCAATTCAAACATTCCAACTTGTAGATTTTAAATAAAGATTGAAAGAGTTGTCAGCAGCGTGACGTTGAAGTCATGCGATTGTGGGGGTAGTTAATTTATAGCCGATTGTGTAAGAATTCATAACAGTTGCATTAATTTGCAAAGATTATCATGATGAACAAAACGTGTAAAAATCAAACTTTTGCTGGTCACAACAAGAGTTATAATAAAAGCTGAAATAAAATGGCATTTGCAACACAAGTGTTTCCAATTGAAACGGGACTTTATTGAGGAAAAAAATAAGGGTGGAATTAATTTTATTATTCAGAACAGTAAAAAGTGTCTCGGAAGTCTTTATAACAATCATCAGTGCATCATGATGGAAACCTGGATTAAGAAAGTAAAAATAGGATTGAATTTCAATTCATGCTGACTTTAAAATTAATGTAAAACAGTTGTAGAGGGGTTGAAAAGTGAGCGCACAACAAAACTTTTTTTTGAGATACTATAAAACTATGGAACAGACAATAAAGGCTTCTGTAGCAGCAGTGCACACAAGCTGTCATTTTGTCCATGTTTACCGTAAGCAGATGCCCACCCACAATAACATTAAAGAGTAGACGCAAAAGAGAGAACAACACACTGATTGTTCAGCATGACAGGGAATTTTAAGGACACTAGGACAAGTACATACTCTGAATACCATGTTCTGGGTCACATCAACACATGAAGGTATTAGTAAGTTTATGCACAAAACATAACATTGCCCTGAATGGGTTAGTCAGTTCTCATACTAATCGTCCCTTGTTTTCTGGTTCAATCTTTTAAGCTTTTTTGTAGGGCTGCCTATTGATTAAAAATTTTCAGCAAAGTAATTACATGATATGCTGATTATTTGCTTCCTAATCTAGTTGTCTAATAAACCTGGCACTGTATATTACAAATATCATTGGCTCTTTGATGAATTGCTTGTGTTTCTCTTTTGCAAGTCACTTTGGATAAAAGTGTCTGCTAATATAAATGTAGTTAATTAAGCAAATTAATTAAAAATGAGAAAAAAAGCCACCAAAAGATAATGATTACATATTATTGCATCAGAAGAGTAAATCAGGACAGAAAGTGGCTAGAAAGACAATATACCCGTTTAGTTTGTTTTGTTCGGCATCACTGAACGTCAGTCTGACTTACAGTAAATTATTTAATAATCAAACTGGTCAATCTGCCAAAGGTTAAAGAGCTGTTAATACAAATTGTGTTCTTGCTATATTTTCCATCTTCACTAAACAAACATGTTAAAAGCACCACTTTTAGTCCAATAACAACAACATTAAAGTCTCAAACAACACTCCCACAGACTTATTGCACACAAGGAAGAAATGTTGTTTCAGTGTTTTTCCATGCAAGCCAATTACTACTGTATTTCAGAATATCCCTCATTTAAACTGCACAGATAAACTTCAACGGTGGTTGCTTACGTTACATTTCAGACAAACTTAGGGAACTTCATTTTGACCCTGGTTCCTGCGGTCGAAACACACCGAGTGCCACCCCAAAGTCCCTAATTCCTGGGGAAAGTTCCACCGGTGGAAACGCGGCTAAACAATCTCTTATACTGTCTAAGTGGACAGTTCTTGGCCAGAATGAGCTGCTAAGGATGTTTTTATGATATTTAGTCAAAGGTTTGGGTATGTAAAACCACCAACTGCAACATGTGATGCCAACAGCAAACTGCAAAAACACCAGCATATTCTGTCCAAGAAATGTTGTCAAAATGTCAAGTTATCAAAATATAATCTCTGAAGATATACATTTCTACAAATTAAACCCAGACTATCTAATATGTGCTATCCCTCCATCTTCTCCCAATTTAAGTTAAATCAAGTGTGCTGAAGAATAGGAGACAGTTTCCAACAATCTCTGATTATTGATACTGCAGTAACATGAGAGAGGGTTTGGAATCGATATATTGTTGAGTCTCCAGACTTACTGAGAATCTGTGAGATAATGAGAACCGTACGTCTGATCTCTCTGTTAGAGTTTAGAGCACAAACACTGGGGTTCGTCATGCATTTGTGAACATGGGAACACACTGAGAAATGCCTAAAATAATAAGACACGTCTCATATGAGAATACTTATTCCAAGGATGATCTGTCTCTCATGATCTGGGCTGCGCTAACCAGCCAAACCCTGATCCCTTGGTCAAGAAGGAGATGTTAAAAATATATCTTCTGGTTCATTCGTCCCAATGGAATGGAAAGTGAAGTAAAGCACATTGGAGATGAGAGGGTGCTTTCACACTTCTGTTGTATGCTCTTGATTGCTGATCATTCACTCAGCACACATGCGTCATTTGGATTAAAACAAATATATATTGGAGTTTGCAACACTTACCCAGCTCCAGATGTTCAGTTTTAGTGACGTAACAAGCTTGCCCGGTAGCTTAGCTGGTCACGACAATGCAGTGTTATTTTACATTTGATTAATGTATTAAATTTCTGTAGCTGAAAATTGTTGAGCCCTGCTGGAGAAGCTCTAAATATTCACTGTGCTATTAAATTAAATATAAAATATGATAGAGCAATAATATGAACAGTAAAAGTAACAGTAGCTCCTACAATGCATTTTAACAGGCATAATTAGACATGAAAATAACTGAAGGAAATATCTATTTGCTAAGCCAGTTGATTTGATTCATATTCTTTGGGTTTCTCTGCCCAATATTTTTACAAATTAAAAATGCAATTAAAATACAGGTTTTGGTACCCGATATTGGCAAGTACTAAAATTAAAAAGGTATCGGACTCGTTCTGGAAAAAGTGGTATTGGTGTATCCCTAATATTTTTCATGTCTGCGTGACAAGTAGGCAGTAATCTCTACTGAGTTTTGGTTCATTTTTGTTATGTGCTTCAAGAAGAAGTTCACAGAGACCAAGACGGCAAGCGTATATTGTTTGTTTTCTTTATTTTACAAAAGTATGATGTTCTGCTGTTATTTTGAAGGTACACAAATAAAAAAATAGACCCTTTACCCTTTTGAATGATGCCTTACTTTTATCTGGTGGAGTATTTTAAGTTGTTTCCGCTGATATAATCCAAGTGATCGCACCGGTGCCTCACACGCACACACAACATATCAGGTTTTCTCATATTGCTAACTTGACATCGCAACCTCTTATGAGACAACTTAAAATAGAAAATTTATTCGGTTACTCAATTTAATTTGGCTGTTGTACAGTATGTAGGCTGTCTTGGTCAGCGTGAGCATGCCGTGCATCTCCAGCGACGTTGTTACGAAGCATCATCTTTGATGATGCAAACGCACCCCGGTTCGGACACAAATATTATAATGTGAACACAATACAGTGGGGCAGATGGAGGGGGGAGTAATCGAACTCTGGTTTGGACCAGGCGATCAAACCAAATGTGAAAGCACCCTGAGAGTTGAGGACTCACCCAGGTAGGGGATACAGGGAACCATCTTTAGGGAGCGGATGTACCCTCTCATCCTGGCGTAGTTATGCTCTTTAGAGGTCAAGTAGTCCAGCTTGTCAAACGTGGCCTTGTCCTTCCTATTGATCAGCTAAAGAAAAACAGGAAAGTTGTGGTACTCTGTTAGTTTTTCATCTGAAACTCTGTATCAAAACAGACCTTATTGGGAAGCTACTTAACGAGATACAATCACCAATAATCAAAAAAATCACAATCATAATCACCAACACCAGTAATGAGTTCCGCAGAACATTTTACCCAAAGATCAGCACAGCAAATATGAAGTCTACAGACTCCATTCCATGCATTATTTTAATTTTGTTACTGTTGTAAATTAAACAATTATTAAAGTAAGATTTTACAAGAAAATACTATTTCAGTCTTTCTATACTTCAAAATTTCATGTTTAATTCAATGTGTTATTTGCGTTTCTTTGTAATTCTTCGTGAAATTTACTAGCAATTTCTGGGTAAAAAAAACTGTTTCAGAGTAAATTCTACAACCTTTTTTTTTTTTTTCTCCAGTATAGTTCAACTTTAGTAAATTTTCATTGAACAATGACTTTGAGTATCTTAATGACTTATTAGTATTTAAGTGGCTGACAACTGGCTACCAAACACAGATTTAACACTCTTTTGCATTAATTGTGTTAAAAATCTGGTTGCCCCATTTTGTGTGGGGGTCAAACTGACCCCCCATTGGTTTCCATGCAATTTGCCAAAAAAAAAACAAAAAAAAACAAAAAACAAACAAAAGCGCACACACACTATATAAAAAAAAGAATCATGTCAGAGACAAAAATATAAAATATGTGAGAAATTTCATAATTTCTATGTTTTTTATTGTGTTATTTCAGTTGTGTTGGGATAAATTTGACCTATGTATTTTTTTTTTTTTCAAAATTAGCTGCAAAGGCACAAAATAAATAAAGTTGATGTATTTATTTTGTTATGACTAATGATGACTATTTGCATACTGAGGTGCAATTAACTACAATTGAGTATATATAGTATCTAACATTATTTGCACTTCGTTTAAGTAGTATTTATTGCTGTTTGTGCTTGTTTTAAGCCTCTGCCTTTTTATGTCTGGTTCTGAAAACCTTGTGTGGGTAAAATCTTTACAGTGCTGCAGCAGACTAGTAACTGAGATCCCAAAAACTATCAACCAAAAATATCATTTTACTTTTTTTTTAATGTTAAACTCAAATAGATTCTCCTTGGATGAGTCTTCAATTTAGAGAAAACTTTGAGTCGTAAATTTCATAAGATTTTATGTATTTCAGATTTTAATGTTTGACAAGCTATAGTACAATAAAGGTTTTCTGGTATTTACCTGACTCTCGCTGTTTTTCAAAGTGTTGATTCTTGGCAAATTGCATGGAAACCAATGGGGGTCAGTTTGACCACAAACACAACATAGGATGTATAAATTTTGGTTGCATTTCCAAAACAAATCTATGCATTGAAACTTTGCATGCACATTCATGATCCTAAATGAGAAAGTTACAAAATTCAAGAAGAATGAAATAATTTAACTAGTGCTTCAAACAATCAAAGGTGGGTTAAATTGACCATAACACAATTTAAAATCTATTTCCACTTGCATGGAGTGAATAAGCACAGCTGGTGGATCATAAAGAGATCTTCTCAACATGCCGAGCAAATGCAAACAAATGGCTTTTAGCAACTCGTCCAGAAAGGATGAACAACCTGGTGAGAGAATCTATCAGACCAACTGTTTTCTGATGCTTCTTTTAGACTTCACAGCTGTCATGCCCAAGGTTTGACCTGCACTACACACTCTGAAAACACACACATCATTTTCTGGAGGTTGAAATCATACGATCTGTAGTAATGTATATAGAGTTGAGTTCCTCAATCATTTGTGTGGTAAATCTGGGTCAAACTGAAGAGAAGATAAAGCCACTATTAAGAATCTATTGATTTCAAAACTAAACTCTATACAACACTCTTAAAAATGAAGGTTCTTTATTGGCATTGATGGTTCCATGAAGAACCTTTAATATCCATGGAACCTTTCCATTCCACAAAAGTTTCTTTATAGTGAAAAAATGTTCTTTAGATTTTTTACTAAGAAAAAAATGGTTCTTTTAAGGTTCATTGGGGAACCAAAAATGGTTCTTCTATGGCATCACATCAAAACCCCCGTTTGAAGTATGTGGACATAAACTTTTGACTTTAAGGTGGTTTAATTTGGAAATAATACTTCACAATAAGGTTTCATTTGTTAAAATCTGTTAACTGCAGTAGTAAACATGAACCAACAATGAACAATACTTCTACAGATTTTCTTCAATGTTAATTTCAACATTGACTAAAACATTTTTAAAATTAAAAGTTGTTTGTTAATATTATTTAATGCACTTTCAACTAACATGTACAAAAAATAAACAATTATACTGTATTTTTACTAAGATAATAAGTGCCGGAAAAACATATTGTTCATTGTTAGTTTATGTTAGCTAATGCATTAATGTTTACAGACGAGACCTTATTGTAAAGTGTTATTAGTTGTTTTGTGATGATAAATTAAATGACAGTGAAAAACATGTCATTTCTCCACTCTGCAAGTGCAACAACATTTAAAGGATCAGTGAAAAAAATATACTGAAAACCAAATCTAATGATGGCAAAACATCCTAAACATTCTGGCCTGTTTTCCCCAGAAGGGTTTAATAGTTTATACAGTACCTTTGCCCACCCAGCTTGTTCCAAAATACAACCAACAACTCCAAAGCTAGAGCGGGCATATGGTGCAAAACTCAGGAGACAGAGAGGCTGCGTCTCCATACATGTGCCTCATTAATAATGACTCCGGCTAGTCACGCCATGAGCTCATGGAAGCTGCGATCTCATTGGTTTACGAGGCTCTAGGGGACAATGCTAATAACTTGTACATTTGCAGTGGTAAATACCTCAAGATGGGAAGAAATAGACACATTTGAAATTCCACTGACTATTGCAGAAAACTGTGGGCTATACAGAGTCAAAACTCTGAGAAGGAAACATCAAGGTGCTACTGTAGTTTACAACACCTGTAAAAATGCATATATTATAACAATGCTGGTATATACTAATGGTGGAAGCTCTCATTTGACATAATTAATAATGTTAAAGGGGTAATGAATTGAGAAGTTTCAGAACTCTAAGGCCACATGTCCACCAAAGCCCTCTCGGCGACCGGTCAAAAAACGGCGAACGCTCATCGCTTCAGAGTGAAATAGATGCTCAGCGCCTCATTGCAATCATGGTGTTTTAAAAACGCGGTGCTCCCACTGAAAACAATTGGAAAAATATGCTAACCTCGGGAAAAAAAAAAACGTTTTGGTGGACACACGGCCTAAACTTCCTTGTCAGTCCAAAAACAGCTTCTGTTTAAACCAAGCACCCAAAATGACTCGTTTCAGATTTTGTCTCAGTATGACATCATAGTGCAACGAAAGACTGCCTCTGCAGAAGATGGTCAACGCCTACTTCTACATTGTTGCCTCTTTAGCCCTGCCCACTGATTCACGCATGTCATGTAGTAGTAAATATGAGCCAGCAACAAAACCACAGAGATGCCTCTGAGGATTACAAGATGTTTTGCAAGTCTTTGCATTGCCTTCCTTGTGATCCTAACATTAAGAAAGCGTAGATGAACTTTATTTTTAACAAAGTTCCAGTTCCGAAGTTTGCTCTTCTGCTCACCAAGGCTGCATTTATTTGAAAATTTGAAATATTATTACAATTTAAAATATCTGTTTTCTATTTGAATATATTTTAACATGTAATTTATTCCTGTGATCAAAGCTGAATTTTCAGCATCATTACTCCAGTCTTCAGTGTCACATGATCCTTCAGAAATCATTCTAATATGATGATTTGCTGCTCAAGAAACATTTATGATTATTATCAATGCTGAAATCAGTTGTGCTGCTTCATATTTTTGTGGAAACTGTGATGCATCTTTTTCTGGATGCTTTGGTAAATATAAAGTTTAACAGCATAAATAAATAAATCAATCAATCTTGCTGACCCTAAACTTTCGAAGGGTAGTGTACATGCATTACAAAAGCTATTAAAAAAAAAAAAAGGCATGCCACATTAAATCGAAATATAGTCACTGAACATGTGGTCCATTTCATTGCAAGCCAATTGAAGGGAGCGTGACATCTGCATTAATTTTGATATTTACAGATTAAATGTTTTTCTAGACTATTATATTTAGATGTATGCATTTGGCAGATGCATTTATCCAATGCGGCTTATCAGTTCATGCATTCCCTGGGAATCGAACCCATGACCTTGGAATTGCTACTGTCATGACTGAGCAACAGAAGTGCATGTTTAGAAGAAAGTGTAAGCATTAGTAATAGGGATGCTTGAACAAATGCCATTAAGTGTAAGTACTGTAAGTTAAAGTCTTCACCTGTGAGCTGGACATGTCAGTTATATGAGCATACTGTAAAAGGCTAAAGCAGTGGGATTGATGGAAAAAGATATTACACAAGAGGAAATTTCCTTTAGTTGATGTTCAGACAGTGCAGACAGCCTGCTTATATATCACTCCACACTGACACAACCTTTTCCCTACATGAAAGCAGGCAAATATTCTTTTAGTGGCTCTGTAGGAACATTTTTATAGTGGGATTTCAGACTAAGCTAGCTGGACGTCAGATACTAAATCTAAAGCAAGCTCAGTCAGGACTATAAAGACACGAGAACTCAACTCCACCAGTATGCAAACTTAAGAATGACCCGATAAAATGGAATATGGAATGGGATATGAGGTATGGGACATGAAATTAGGAGAGTCAGCAACTTTGTGTTATAGTTGGCAGCGGGATAAGAAGTTTAGGAAGACACTGTGTCATGTTTCACGTTTGTGGTGAGCAACAGATTTCAATGAGATGGAAAATGTGATGGATGACTCTGCGTGAGCCGGGGAAAGGGATGGATTTTGATCCCCTTTGTGAATACGGATGGATTGCAATGGAAGAGGAAGTGGTCGAGACCTATAGGAAACATGGGCATGTACACAAGCAAACACACACACACACACACACACACACACACTAGGACTCACTGCTTGGAGTCCTCAGATATGCTTACATGAACTACGAACATACTGGGAAAAAAAAAAAAACTAATTATTTAAACACATGCAACCACAAACTAAAAGAACAGAAACTATGAAAAATTAATTTCTGATTTGGAATTTGGAACAGTGTGATTGGCTGCAAGGGCTGCAAGTACAGCAACGACTTTGTTACAAAGAACGTGATCTAAAATATTTTCATATATTGAGCTATTATATTTATAACATATTTCAATATCAGATTACGTCACTATTTGGGCATTTTAAAATCAGCTAAAAATAATAAAAACTAAATTTTCACTATGACTTCATCTCAAGAAACCTGTCAATAATAAAAATAATAATAATAATAATAATAATTATTATTATTATTAATAAAATGTCCAAATAATATTTCACTTCAAAATTAAAAGGAAAAAAACAAAACAAATAAATGAATAATATACTGGATGTGTCTCATTACTGTAATGCAGGGGTTCCTAAACTTTTTTTTTTTTAAAACATAAAATATTTACTTGAAGTACCCCCTGAGATTTTAAATTAATATTTCAATATTTAATGACACATTTGCATCTTCACAGTTCTTTGTCGATTAATGCTCACATGATATGCAAGTAAATTACATATTTTATATATATATATTTATTTATTTATTTATTTATATTATATGACTTGGCCAACTTGGCCAAAAAGTTATATTGTAATTATTTTGTCATATATTATGATTTGAACTGTGATATGAGTAGCTGGACTTTAAAGTGGACTCAAACCTCTTTTTAGTTGTGACAGTGTTTCAGTCCACATTACGTTGACACTGGTGTTTTTAGAAACCTAATCAAATTTAATAGATTTTAATAACTAACTAATTATAAAAAAAAGACACAAATACATTTCTGTTGTAAATTACAATTGTACAGTAAATATAGTAAAAAAGAATATGGTATTACAATATTTTCTTTTTATGTTAAACTACAAAGTTATAATACTAATATTTATGTCTTAAATTATTCCATTTCAAATGTTCAAACCCCCAAAAGCTGTAAACTTCTGCTCACAAAACAAATTATGCAAATGTGTAAATAAAGTGAACCTTGCACATGTTGCAGTCTCAAATGCATGTTAAACTCACAGCACAAGCAGAGATGTGTGTAATATTGGCATGATTATCCTTAAAAAAAAGTTTTCATCTTTCTTCTGCAAAATATCATTTTTTTTTTTTTGTGCCTTTGGCCTGAAATATGACTGGAACGTTTCATGACAGGCTTCGTGAGATCTACCCACATTCTTTCATTCTGTGCAAATATCACAATATTAAAAGCAATTGAGAGTGACTTAAATATTTGCAAGTGTTTTTACTTAACCGTCTAGATCAGAGCTCTTCAAGTAGTTTCATTCGAGGGCCAGAATATTAAATCAAAAAGTTGAGGTGGGCCGGAAGGGGGAGGGGGGGGGGGGTGTCTTATTGGTAAAAATTATTTGATTAATTATTAAGCTTAAATGAAAATATTCTGACAGTGAGACTTGGCAACCACAGGTAAAACCATACATGGCTACTCACTACCACTCTCAAATGATATTATATTATGATATATCTCCTATATGTTATATAGGGCTATAAAAAACACCTAAACACACCTTCACAAAGAAATGAATTATATATTCCCCTACCCACCTAATAAATATATTGCAATATAAATGGCTATAACATAAATATAAATATTCCACATTTCCACAAACCATGGAAATTTACTACAGCTCATTCATGGTAAATGTTTGTAAGGATGGTGATTTTGGGATTTAAAAGTCTTCTAACTTCATTCATGGCACATTTCTCCTGTTTTTCTCATCAGTCTTGTTGGGAATGTTGTTTCATCCGATTTAAAACTAGTTTAATCATCGAGTGATTTGTAGTTTGTAAACGAGAGATGTGTGTCGAATTGAAACGCTTCTCTCACTGGATGTCGCAACGCTGTTTAATAATGGTGACCAGGAATAAACGCAGCTCCTTTAGGCTTTCGTTCCGTTATTCACTGGGCCGTGCTGCGTAGCTCAAAGTAAACTAGTGAAACACATGAAAACAGCGCTATTTGTTCTGTATTTGTTGTTATTAACCGAGAAACAACTTCAGATGATTCAGTGACAGAGCAGTCCGAACGAATCAAAATCGTTTCAGAGCGTTATGCAAGTGCGTTTAGCCAATTCACGGAAAAGAAAGAATCGAGACAAAAGAATGATTAATTCAAGAATGACTGGTATCGCTGGTTCTGTCGACAGAAATACGGGATACACATGATAACTGCTGAAATATTTGCACAGAAAACGTTTCTCATGCATGGTAGTATGAACAGTGCGTATACAGCCGTACAGCTGCAGGCGCCACTGCGGCCACGTATCTAACCAAATTTAGCCGCACCACCAGGAAAAGAGGAGGAGGGAGATTGGGGTGCAAGGGGCCGGATGAAGATGATTGGCGGGCCGGATTTGGCCCGCGGGCCTCCAGTTGACAAGCCCTGGTCTAGAACAAATGCTTTATGTCATTACATGCCTCACAGATGCCTGTTCCCTCCGTAATCATTAAAGTTTAACGTAGGGAAGAACTGACACGAGGAATCCTGGCAGAAAAGAATTTTATGCACCGTCACACACGAAAGACGATCAATGGAAACACTGTCAGATGAATTAACAGTCAGTGCAATGTCTCAATCTAGCTTTGTTAGTCTCTTGATTAAAAAGCCAAAGCGCTTTCAGGTCCAAGAAAGCATTGCTCCAATTATAAGACAGCTTGGAGCTTGGAAACCAGGGTTCTGTTAAATTGAAGTGTGTGAATTTGAAGTGAATTACAGTGGGGATAATAATTATTTGATCCCCTGCTAATTTTGTTAGTTTACCCAGTTATAAAGAAATGAGCGGTCTATCATTTTTATGGTAGGTTTATTTTAATGGATAGAGACAGAATATCAAACAAAAAATCCAGAAAAAACCATTTTATAAACATGAAATAAGTATTTGATCCCCAAGCAAAACATGACTTAGTACTTGGTGGAGAAACCCTTGTTGGCAAGCACAGACATAAGACATTTCTTGTAGTTTGTCACCAGGTTCACACACATCTCAGGAGGGATTTTGGTTCGCTCCTCTTTACAGATCCTCTCTAAATCCTTATGGTTTCTTGGCTGTCGCTTGGCAACTCGAAGTTTCAGCTCCCTCCACAGATTTTCTATAGGATTAAGGGCTGGAGACTGGCTAGGCCACTCCATGACCTTAATGTGCTGCTTCTTGAGCCACTTCTTTGTTCCCTTGGTGGAATGTTTTGGGTCAGTGTCATGCTAGAAAACCCATCCACGACCCATCTTCAGTGTTCTGTCTGAGGGAAGGAGTTTCTCGTCCAAGATTTTATGGAACATAACACAATGCGGTGAAGTCCTGTACCCTTAGCAGAGAAACCGCCCCAAAGCATAATGTTTCCACCTCCATGGTTGACTGTAGGGATGGTGTTCTTAGGGTCACAGTCAGCATTTCTCTCCCTCCAAACACAGCAAGTTGAGTTGATGCCAAAGAGCTCAATTTTGGTCTCAACAGACCATAGCACTTTCTCCCAAGCCTTCTCTGAATCATTTAGATGTTCATTGGCAAACTTCAGACGGGCCTGTACATGTGCCTTTCTGAGCAGGGGAACCTTGCGGGCACTGCAGGATTTCAATCCATTGTGGCATAGTGGGTTACCAATGGTTTTCTTGGTGAATGTGGTCCCAACTGCCTTGAGATCATTTACAAGCTCCTCCCCTGTAGTTCTGGGCTGATCCCTCACCTTTCTGATCATCATCTTTACCCCATGAGGCGAGATCTTGCATGGAGCTCCAGACAGAGGGCGATTGATGGTTATTTTGTATTTCTTCCATTTATGAATAATAGCACCCACAGTTATCTCCTTCTCACCAAGCTTCTTACTGATGGTCTTGTAGCCCATTCCAGCCTTGTGCACGTCTACAATCTTGTCTCTGACATCCTTTGACAGCTCTTTGGTCTTGCCCATGGTGGTGGAGAGGTTTGAATGGAAGATACAGATTCTTTAGACAGGTGTCTTTTATACACATAATGAGCTGACATTAGGAATACTTTCTTAAAGTGACGGGACTAATCTGTGTATGACATGGGCACATAAACAATCTGTAGGACGCAGAATTCTTGCTGGTCAGTAGGGGATCAAATACTTATTTCACTTCATTGAATGCTAATCAATTTATAACCTTTATATAATGTATTTTTTCTGGATTTTTTGGTTGATATTCTGTCTCTATCCATTAAAATAAACCTACCATAAAAAATGATAGACTCCTTGTTTCTTTGTAAGTGGGCAAACTTGCAAAATCAGCAGTGGATCAAATAATTATTTTCCCCACTGTAGTTACAAAACAGAAGATTGGAATTGGAACTGTAAGGGGAACTGGACAGGTAATACATAAGGGAATACTTAAGTGTTCGGTAACACTTTAATTGATGCCTTTATATATAATGCATTATTAATACACTGCTCAAAAAAATTAACACTTTGAAAACACATCAGATCTCAATAGAGAAAAATATCATGCTGGATATCTATACTGATATGGACTGGATAATGTGTTAGGAACGAAAGGATGCCACATCGTTTGATGGAAATGAAAATTATCAACCTACAGAGGACTGAATTCAAAGATACCCCGAAAATCAAAGTGAAAAAATGATGCAGCAGGCTAGTCCATTTTGCTGAAATTTCATTGCAGCAACTCAAAATGGTACTCAGTAGTTTGTATGGCCCCCACGTGCTTGTATGCGTGCCTGACAATGTCAGGGTCTGCTCCTAATGAGATGACGGATGGTGTCCTGGGGTATTTCCTTCCAGATCTGGATCAGGGCATCACTGAGCTCCTGGACAGTCTGAGGTGCAACCTAGCGGCGTCGGATGGACCGAAACATAATGTCCCAGAGGTGTTCTATTGGATTTAGGTCAGGTGAGATGGGGGCCATTCAATGGTATCAATTCCTTCATCCTCCAGGAACTGCCTGCATCCTCTCGCCACATGAGGCCAGGCATTGTCGTGCACTAGGAGGAACCCAGGACCCACTGCACCAGCGTAGGGTCTGACAATGGGTCCAAGGATTTCATCCCGATACCTAATGGCAGTCAGGGTGCCATTGTCTAGCCTGTAGAGGTCTGTGCGTCCCTCCATGGACATGCCTCCCCAGACCATCATTGACCCACCACCAAACCGGTCATGCTGAACGATGTTACAGGCAGCATAACGTTCTCCACGGCTTCTCCAGACACTTTCACGTCTGCTCAAAGGTCCTGGGACATTGGGCCCTCAGGCCACCCTCATGAAGTCATTTTGTAGGGCTCTGGCAGTGCTCATCCTGTTCCTCCTTGCACAAAGGAGCAGATACCGGTTCTGCTGATGGGTTAAGGACCTTCTATGGCCCTGTCCAGCTCCCCTAGAGTAACTGCCTGTCTCCTGGAATCTCATCCATGCTCTTGAGACTGTGCTGGGAGACACAGCAAATCTTCTGGCAATGGCACATATTGATGTGCCATCCTGGAGGAGCTGGACTGCCTGTGCAACCTCTGTAGGGTCCAGGTATCGCCTCATGCTACCAGTAGTGACACTGACCCTAGCCAAATGCAAAAATAGTGAAAAACAGTCAGAAAAGATGAGTAGGGAAACAAATGTCAGTGGCCTCCACCTGTAAAACCATTCCTGTTTTGGGGGTCGTCTCATTGTTGCCCATCTAGTGCACTTGTTAATTTCATTAACACCAAAGCAGCTGAAACTGATTAACAACCCCCTCTGCTACTTAACTGACCAGATCAATATCCCAGGAGTTTAACTGACTTGATGCTATTCTCTGATTAAAAAGTGTTCCTTTAATTTTTTTGAGCAGTGTACATAAGCATTTTGAATGCACTGATTATGCCTTGTAATGAGCATTATAATGCATTGTATGGTCTCGTGAATCATTGTAACCACAAATTTTATAATGCATTTTAAATTTGGTTACAATTATTTATGAAAATATATAATGCATTACAATGTACATTATGAATACCTTTTTAACAAATTACAGGCCTACATAAGGGCTTCGAGTGAAGCATTACCAAGTTTTTTTTTTTACCTTTGGCCAAAAAAAAGAAAATCTATTAAATATGATGAAATATAAAAATCTGTAATTTTTCAAAAGCCTAAAAGCTTTCAAACTTCAAGGCTTTTTCGAACATTTTCCAAAACTCCAGAACTCAAATTCAGGTTCCAAGAACTGCAAATTAAATGTTCAATTCTGAGTGGTGCACAACCCTGTTGAAAACATATGCAAAGAGTAACAAACATTATTTTAAGGCCAGCAACACAGTGTGCTGATTGATGTCATAGCCTTCATCCTGTACTGCTCTTTCTCATCTGGACAAAATCTGGACCCATCTGTGAGAATGTGGTTTGTTTGTGGACAACAGAATTTAGCACCCTAGTTTGACACATAACTCCAGGCTGTTGTCCTGAATTGCTCCCTGAGCAGCTGGATTCTGCACTTCCTGTCAGGCAGATGTCAGGTGGTCAGACTGGGCAGTAAGACCTTCTACTCATTGATTTTTGACATTTAAAAGTGTAAAAGCATTAAAGTGGATCTATTATGCAAAATTCACTTTTACATGGTGTTTGAACATGAATGTGTGTCGGCAGTGTGTGTACACAACCACCCTATAATGATAAAAATCCACCCATTCCTCCTTTTTAATCCCCATAAATCATAGGCAGTGTCTCAGAACAAGCCGTTTGCAGACTGTAGCTTTTGTGACGTCACAAAATGCCTAGGCCCTGCCCACGACCGCTGACAGACTGTGCTGTTTTTGCATAGACCCCACCCTGAGCGAGTTGTACACTAATGTCACCATTTTATCCAGGCCGGAGCAGCTGTAGCAACAAGAATGTCTTGTAAGCAACTCAGGTGTTTTGTTGTTGGATGTAAGAGTGAACATAATCTTCATGTACTCATGACATCAGAGCCGCTGAAGACGCAGTGTATTAGTTTTATTTTTGAAGGAAATGCGTCCCCATATACCTAAATTAATTTATGTCTGCATGCATGATTTTACACCAGACTGCTTTGTGAATGAGGGTCAATACAAAGGGACAATAGAAAACAGGTTTTGCTAAAAAGTTGTTACTCAAGGATGGATCAGTAAAGTTTTTTCAGGAGTGAAAAAGGACACTTCATCTTTTGTGTAATGTACAATAAACTTCATAAAACTCATCAGTAAAGTTTTGGCCATCATTCAGAAGGGGTCCACTACAACAGGCTTGTACTAATAGTGGGAAAAAGCAAGATGACAACATAAGTTATAACCGTAATTAAACTAAACTATGCCTGTTCTATCTCCATGCAGCATATATTCTCTGGTTCTGTAGGCATAATTGTCCGACTCTGGTTCGAACAGAGCACCGCTACTGACAGTTTCTGACATTTTCAGTGCATCAGATTGTTCTGTTTTGTTGTTGTTGGTATGTCAGAGAATGAGCACTTGAAGCTCTGCCCTCTTCTTGAAAGGGGTCTGGGAGCAGCAGCTCATTTGCATTTAAAGGGACAGACACAAAAACGGCACATTTTTGCTCACCCCCAAAAAGTGACAATATTAACATGCTATAAAAAATGATCTGTGGGGTATTTTGAGCTAAAACTTTACATAGACACTCTGAGGGCAGTTATCCAAACATATCCTCTGTTGAGGCAAAGGGTATTGGGTAAATGTGTTTCCATCGTAGTTTATGCATCTTCTTATGGAATAAAACAAATTATCCGCCACAATTCAGTGCATACGTTTTCTTAGGAACATTTTTAGAACATATGCACATCTTGGCATTTCCATCCAGCGTTTTTTTATGAGAATATCACAAAATGAGTATAAAAATATATGGACGGAAACATAGCTATTGATACATTCACTATATTTATGTTCCTGCATTCAAATTGTTATACGTTTAGAAAACAATAATAGGCAGGATGTGCAACAATTAATAAAAAAAATAATCTACAGACTAGTTGATTATCAAAACATCAACATTTTTCACTTAGAAATTGCTAGTAGATTTCACAAATAATAAGTAACTCACCAAATAAAAAGCAAAATTTAAAAGATGTAGAAAAACTGAAAATGCATTTTCTTGTAAATGTACTCTACTAATCTTTCTTTTATTTACAACTTGTGTCCACCAGGAAATCATTGGACTGTATGGGTTGAAGCATTCACTGATCAAAGCCCAAGATGAATCAACCACAACCGTGGGACATCTGTATATCCAAGTAAGATTTTCTTGCTTAAGTAAAAATAATGTCCACATAGTACTCTGACCTTCCCCATCAATGAAACCTGTAATGCAGTTAACAGAGTTTCTTCTGGTAAAAGTCGTAGCTCATCTAAATCATGGTTTTGGAAAATGGTCTACCTAGCGGTAGTTTACAGTGTTGAAAGCGGATACACCATGTTTCAGGTGGTTTTACATTAGCATGCATAACATCAAATATTAGCCAATATTTTCTCAATCTGTGATTCAAATCAATTTTCTCAGTGCCAGCTGTTGATGTCTGCTGAAAAAGCTCTGAAACATCAGGCTAATCCTACCGGAGAACACTATAATCTTCCTTCTGTGTTTGCCATTACTTTTTTCAATTTCAACAGGGATTGAAATGAGCCTTTTGCGAACAAAGCCACTAAAAAAGCTCCTGTTCTGCTCTATATGGTACCATAATGGGGTGACAGAGCAGGAAAATGTGTACAGGACCTGGCAAAACCATGTGCAGGTCTGGCTGAGAGAGCAGGTGTGAGGAAAGACGTTTCTGCCGCTGGTAACTAGAGGATAAAACAAGCGCTACTGGTCTCTCAAGGCTAATTAGACCTGGGCTGCTTTCAATACAGTACTGTCAAATCACATCCAGCTCATACCTGCAGATGGGCCATAAAGTTTGTTAGCTAACCATGTAATGCTTTCCTGTTTTCTCCAGTAATGCTTGCCCAAAATTCACCATTGTGGATTGTAGAGGTGACATTCATGTAGCACAAATAGTGTGTGATGAGTTACAAGCCAGTTTAATGTGTTATGGTAGTTATGGTGTGTTCAAATCACTTATCCTAATGCTGAGTCCAAACCAGGCATGGTATGAGCCAAAAAACTAAACAAGTAGGGCTGTCAATCAGGGTTATCATTGTTAACTAGAACTATTAAAAACATTATTGTTAACTGAAATAAAGCAGAAATAAACCATAAATGGGGATTCACATGACGCTTTCTAGATGCACATTAGCCAATCTCTGCATATGTAGCTCTTCTTTTATTGTTTTTTGACTTTCAATTTGACATCTGGGGTAGTTTTTTCAATTGCCGTTTTGTAAATGTCACACAGTCGGACACTTGCTTATCTTTCACCATCATCCTCTCCCAGTGGCGGAGCCAGGATTTTTTCATAGGGATGGCCAGACAGGGGCCAGCAACCAGTCTGGGGTGGCACAGAAATCTTCATTATTTTAACATAAAAATGAGTCTGACTATAATGTACTGGACTCTGCCTACAACACAACTGAATACAGTTAGTTTGTACCCTACATAATTGTAATTGAGTGAATTAGATCATGGAATGCTGAGTGAATTTGACCATTTTTTTTTTTTTTTAATCATTCCTCACCTGCAGGCATATAACTTGTTCAGTCAGTTCTGGTTCTCAAAACCCCCAATAGCTTGTTCTCCATTGTTGCATCTCCATGGATGAGACATGCAAAGATTATTCAACCTTCATGGAATTTTATGTATATTTTATCTGAGTGGGATTCTCCGGCGTGGAAGGCGGGCGTGCTAACAAGGAGGCTAAAGACCACAGCCTCTAGCCTCCTTGTTTGCGCGCCCGCCTCCCACGCCGGAGACCCCGGTTCGAATCCCACTCAGAGTGTGTTGAGTAGGACCAGTTACACATGGTGCCGTAACCCGGATGAGAGTGAGGTTTAGGGGTGTGAGTATAAATGTCGTAGGTCAGTAAGAGCTGTGTGTAAACCTCACTCCCCTGATCTCAAGAGGCGCTCTAGCAACTAACGCTGGAGGCTGCGGCCTTTAGCCTCCTTGTTAGCGCACCCGCCTTCCAGGCTGGAGATCCCGGTTCGAATCTCACTCAGAGCAGGTTAAGTAAGACCGGTTACACTCTACAGTTGACTTTTTAACCGGGGAACAGAGAGAGCAGAACAGAGTGATCAACGAACACGCTAAGCACCTGGATATCTTTGAGCAACAAGTGACAGATCTGCAAGACCGCAGCAGACGCAGTAATCTCCGACTGCAAAGGGTTACAATCGATTAAAGTTTAATTGCTATGAATTGCCCAAATGGCAACATTAAAAGACTTTTGGGATAAATAAGCATAAATAAATATGTAAAGAATAATTTACTGATAAAATAAAATATAAATATTGGATGAAAAACTACCTAACTTCATTGAAAATTAGAAACTGAAATAAAAAATAAATTAAACCTAAATAGTAATTAAAAAAAACTAATATAATAAAGTGATAAATAATAAACATTAAACTAATATTAAAATGTAAAAATGTTTTTTTATCTTTAAAGGAACACTCCACTTTTTTTTGAAAATAGGCTCATTTTCCAACTCCCCTAGAGTTAAACAGTTGAGTTTTACCGTTTTTGAATCCATTCAGCCGATCAGGCCATATCGGCCTAGAAAATCGCAACTTTTCATTTTCCATCGGTCTTAGTACACGATGTAACTACAGAAGAGTCAAGTTTTAAATAGGAAAAATATCAAAACTCTTTGGTCATTTTTTTGAGCGAGATGCTAACGGTCTAATCAGATTCAATGAACTATGCTAAGCTATGCTAAAAGTGGTACCGCCAGACCCGGAGATCAGCTGAATGGATTCGAAAACGGTAAAACTAAACTGTTTAACTCTAGGGGAGTTGGAAAATGAGCCTATTTTCAAAAAAAGTGGAGTGTTCCTTTAATTAAAAAAAAAATAAAATAAAATAATCACAAAAATCTAACTTTTCATTGAAGTAAAATAATTGAAAGTGTGAGGAAAATCTCTTTATGGAATAAATGTTTTTTCTAATATACATTGCGAAGATGCTGCAAGATCAAAAAGATAAACAATGCAGATTTATTTTTATAGCCACCTTTGATCTTATTTACCAAGGGTGCCAATAATTCTGACCAGGACTGTACGTTCGTAGTTCAGTGCTGTACATGAATGAAAACCTCTCATCCACGTCACCTTGACTTACGCCAAACCTCCGGCGCCACGGACACTCTCTACGGCTGTGGAATTGCTTTTAAAGAGCAAAGAGTCCCTGGTGTTCCTCTGAGGGTGGATGGACAGAGCCATAAACATGCCTGCAGAGTTGATCTTGGCATCGTCCATAGCCAGTGCAGAGGTGAGTATCACTGAACTAAACCTGGAGCTAAAAAAAATTAACGGAATAGGAAAAGCATTGCATTTTGAAGAGCCATTGAGTTTAAGCGACACTATGGATCAAACTCTGACATCAGCACTGTTACAAAACCTAGTGAGCTGAAGGTTTCAGTACAAGACATCTTTTTTGGCTAATTCTTAAGGTAATCACACGATCTACTGGACAACTTCAGTAAAATATCATATAAGTAATCCAACAACATCAAAAGTAAAAGATGGCAGATTGAAGTGACAGAAATTAAATTTTGCCTTCACAAGAAAATGTATTTAAAATGTATTACAATAGAAAACAGTTATTTTAAATTGTAAAAATATAATATTTCACAATATTACGGTTTTACTGCATTTATTATCAAATAAATGCAGCCTTGGGGAGCAGAAGAGACTTCTTTCAAAAACACCAACCCAAAACTTTTGACTGGTAGTGTACATACACCCACTACATCAATCTCTGCTCATTAAGCCAAAAAAGGTTTTAAACTACTTTTCAAACACTGGCAAAACAATGACAAAATTCATATTTAGAAGATATAAGCGTTCAAAACTTACAATCTCTCACTTCCACCAATATGGATGAATGATTTTGATGACATCACGCTGCACTTCAGCTAAGCGATATGGAGGAGATTAGGAGGAAATTGCAGCTTTACAGAGCTCAACGGCTCTGGCCGAGCTGTGATATAAATGAAACGCTATTGGCCGTTTTAAAAAAGGGGAGGGGCTATTCAATATGTCCCGCCCTGTTTTCCTGTTTCAGTGGAAATCACATCAACACATTGAATAATGCTGCATGTTCCAAGTCACTTCAGCGGGTCTTTACGACTGGAACACACTACATGACTTAAAATCTAAACAGATTTTAAAACAGTAGGCATCATACACTTGCTGAATTTGTAAATGGTTACAGAGAAAAACTGGGCATCATACACTAAACAAATCTTGTTGCTAGGAGATGCATAACAGATTAAACAAACATGGATGTGCAGGAGATAACCGCAGTTGTTGCAGTGACTCAGTCGCAAAAGAAAAAAAATGAGCCAAGCGCATTTGGATGTGGTAGACGCGGCCGGTATGGACCTCACAGATTACAACACGGCAGAATCAGTTGTTTTATCTATGCTGCTGAGTCAAATATTGAGGCTTTTGCTATGTATGAAATGACACTTCGATATGTGTCTAAAATCGACTCAAAAACATGTTGGAATCATAGTCTGAAGCTAAAAAAAAAAAAAAATATGTTTCCATGTTTCCATCATATACTCTACTCTAAGTGATTTTCTGTGAAATCTGTCAACTCCGACTGCCCAAAACCTGCAGGCTGGCGCAAACTTTCAGCAACTATTGTCGACTCGTGGCAAAAATCTGAGTAAAAGTCGTGGCATTAGGCAGCAGACCTCAAGGCCAATTAACCGGTTTTGAATACCACTGAGCGGTGGCCAAAATCAAGTGGAAAATAAGTTTCAAGTTCTTTGAAGCTCATTGTTCATTGAAAGAAAGTGCAGGAAATTATTCATCTGCTATTTTAATGATGAACACTTCCTAAGAGCATCATTTCTCTCCATATTTCAAACATCTGTTAATTTATGGGAAGTGATCATCTGGCCACAGACATGAAGAATAAGAGGATCCAACTGCAAGGGCCAAAAGACACGCATCCACATATTCTGTTTTTAACCAGTAAAACACTCTAAAGCTCCTGTATGTTGCCGGATTAAAAGAAAAGCACTGGATATCGGAGCTGTGACCCAGTGGTGACACACTGAGCTGATCTGGCTTTAAACATTCCCTGATGCCATTTCTTGTTGTCTACTACAAATGGTGGCAAAAAAACAAAAATATATTGGATTAAAAAAGCCCTGGAAAATCAAGACCATGCGAGGGGAAAAAGTGTGGTTTTTTTCAGTGTTTTCGGGTTCTATGCTGACAGTAAAAAAGTTCAAGTGTGAAGCCCTGCTGTTGTCACGATCATCTTAATCAATAGTGCCAGAAAGAACAGCATGATCAGTCATCCATCACTAAACTACTCATCATGAAGTGTTCAAAGGGTCCAAAATGGAGACTCGCCATTGCAAATGTGGGTATAAACTGGTTTTGGCAAGTAAATAACACTTACTGACCAAATGGCATGACTTTTTTAGGAATTGCACCATAATGCATGATTTAATATTCAATACAAACATGATTTAATTTAATACTGCATAAGAACGACAGTCTGACCCTCCCAGTTAAGTTTTCATCTGATGCAATGCAGACAAATAAAATCCAAGAAATACAAATGGTCTAACAAAACAAAAACAGATTTTTGTATGTCTATGGGGTGTTTTTAAAATGCTTTAAGACAAATCATGTGCTAATTTATCAGTTTGCCAACACCATTGCTGAGTATTTTCTCCTTAAAACTGCAGTGAAATAAAGAGAGTCTCAAAAACCGACCTGGTTCTCCATGTCAAATATGTTGCAACCAATCCTGTGTGGGTGGGCTTTAGCATATCATTAACTATGCTGTGAAGCATGGGGGTCTCAAGAGAAACCAGGTTATCCCGGTATATTTTTCTGTTGATATGAAAAATCAGGTCCCCGATTAGCAATATAACGGGTGAATTATGTATATGATATATATTACGATGTTATGATGAATTATATACCTTTCTCCACTGGCGTTCTAAGTTGTTCAAAGCGTTTCTAAGAATGCTAATTTTTAGAAGGCAGCTGTCTTGTTCTACTTATTGAACTTAATATTCATAAAGATATTAAGTAAATATTACTTAATTATATTTCATTTCACAAATATAATTAAGTAAAATCAGCTTAACTAGGATAAGTAAATTTAACAAAATTAACTATTTACATCTAAGTAAATAATACAATAGGAATCATGTAGACACCATATCTACATAATAGAAGTAATGCAGCACTCACCTGAACACAAAGACTTCAATGCTTGGTACCCAATACACAATGACAGTAACATTCAATAGATCGTTTTTGAGTGTTGTGTCATTTTGAGTAGAAAATTAACTTCAGATGTCACAAAATCACAAGTTACTAAACCAAACAACAAAAGCAATGATAAAACAGTGTAAATAGAGCTGGAAAACAGCGAAAAAATAAATAATAAATAAATAAGTCAACCTTATTAATTATTCATGCCCCAGTGCATGATGGGAACACCAGTATCGGAAAAGTTGAGTAGGTTTTACTTAATTTTATATTGTTGATATTTATGCTTTAATTTCTACATGTTTGATTTGAGTACTAACATAGAATTTACTTTTTTTTTTTTTTCAATTCTTGCCTGATCTAACTTTTTCATGTAGAAATTACATTTATTTTTTCTGTAGTATTTATTTCACCACAGAATCATTTTTAATCAGCAACATATTATTAGCTGTTTGATAACTTAGTCAAGCCAAAGGTTAATCATATTAGTTACTGTTATGTTATAGAGATCGATACATAAAACGCATTACCATTCTGATACATCGACTTGTAGACGAGAATATTAAGCAGCACAACTGTTTTCAACATTAATAATAATCTGAAATAATTCTTGAGCAGCAATATAGCATATTAGAATGATTTCCGAAGGATCATGTGACACTGAAGACTGGAGTAATGATGCTGAAAATTCAGCTTTGCATCACTGAAATAAATTACATTTTATAACATAATATTTTGCAATATTACTGTTTTTACTGTATTTTTGATCATAAGAGACTTCTTTCAAAAACATTAAAAAAACCTTACTGACTACAAGCTTCTGAACTGTAATGTATTTTTTTTAAACAGTGCCTACTTCAAAAGTCATGACTAATGTTTTCTGCAATCTACACTTATTGAAAATCATACAGTGTACAGTAGGATGAGAGAAGTGTTATGTTTGGAGTCCATGTCTCTTTCCACAAAGTTAAAATTCTAAAGAGTAATTTTCCATTTTAAATGACAGATGCTTTGAGTGGAACGGTTGTGTTAAAAAGCATCAGTTTCAAAGTGACCAGGGAAAAATAATTACAGAACTAAGTGGGCAATGTGCAGAAAACATAATTACCATGATATATGAGCAACACATTTTATAATTCAAATTTTATGATTAAGCAGCCAAAGGTTTGAGGTCTATGATGAGTCTGGCTTTATCTTGTGGGGACAAAACTATCCTTATAAGTGAGCCAAATCTGACCAAAGCTCCTCTTTGAGGACAGCCTCAGATTCATTAAATAAAGTAAATAAATAAATTTGTCATTCAGACAGCTTGGCAAACGTGTCTAAATGTTGAGTGTGTCTTACCGCCCATGTCTTGCTCAATCTAAAGATGGGAGCGCTTTGCAGTGCCGACACCACCGACACCATAGAATGAAGGTTATTCAGCTCTAGAAGTTTCTGTAGACATAGAAAGCGAGTGTGAATTGCTAGACAGTTCAGAAAACTCAATGCACAAAGCACAAAAAGGGTGTTTAAAGCACATGAGAGAGAGGCAAAGAGTACATTTATATACAGTAGCAACCACTTCCATTTTACTGGTTGCATTTTATTTTATCATGTTTTGCTATTAAACGTATCTAATGAAAGGTTCTCACTTCATAAAAGGTTTAGTTGCAATTTGTAAGAAAACCCACATGCACTTCTAATGAAGCAGGCATGTACTACTGTCTGTTTGTTAGGTTAGATGATGTCACAGCTACCGCCCACACTCAAAACTCCCTTTATTGCTCTCTGATTGGACGTTGTCCACTAAAAGACAGGGACCTTCAGTAAGATACAGACCTGCTTTCATCATTACTCCCACAATGAAGCCCCAACAAATGATGGAAAACTGCTTTGTGCTCACTTCAGCAAATTTGGCACAACCGAATCAACTCCATGACACATGATGACTACAATCTGGGTGTTTTTTTTGTTTTTTGTTTTTTTTCAGCTTTTGTTCTGTCAGCAAACGCTCCTCTGAGATTTAGTCATGAGTTATCTGAAGGATGGCTCACGTGTCCTGATATTCGAGCCGCTTCATTGACGTGGCTTGTTTTGATGAGTTTACTTTTTTTTAGAGCCAGATTCTCCAGATGAAAATTCAAAGGGTTGGCAAACATTTTTCAGAGTAATTATCAGACTATTGTAAGTTTAACATGAAAAACAAAACCAAACCCTTTATACTGTGTGTTTAGTTGCATTAAAAGTGAAGTGTGCAATTTCTGCAGATTTCTAAAAATAATAACATACACTTTACATATACTATATATACTGTATGTTAGTATTTACTAACACATAGTGTAGTTTTTGTACTATCTGCATATTAAACTGCAGTTGAAGAAAGTACTTAAGCATCGAGAAAATTGCACACATCATCAATAAAAATTATACTAACATATATTTTTTGTTTTTTTTTCTTCTCTCTAAGGAACATTTATAAAAGCTACTAAAATGCCCTATTTGAACTAAGGCCTAATCCTGGTTTAATCTAAGCCCTGTCTGTGAAACTGGGACTTAATAAGAACATTTAAAGTGCACCCAAATACTGCCATTTTTCAGAAACTATGGCCAGAACAAGAATGGATATGAACTGCGGATCATTGATTGTAAACCTGAGCACTGTTACACAGAAAGTGGTTCTAAAACAATCAGAGTGGCATATAAAAATGACTGCTGTTAGTTCATTAGACCTTTCTATAGTATGACTAAAGGTTTCCAGACCATATATAATGTAAATTTGAAGAATTAACAGCACTAATCAAAAAAAAAAAAAAAAAAAATGCTGTGTATATTATAAACACATTCGGCCCTATTTTAACGATCTAAGCGGATGGTCTAAAGCGCACGGCGCAAGTGCACTTACGACGTGTCCAAATCCATTTTTGCTATTTTAACAATGGTAAAAATGGTTGGCATGCCCGGCGCATGGTCTAAAAGGGTTGCCCCTATTCTCTTCATGGGATGTGCGTGTGTTTTGGGCGTAACGTGCAATAAACCAATCAGAGTCTCATCTCCCATTGCTCGCGCCATGCCGGATTCACTATTTACATGGCGAAATTTGCAAGCGGAAAAACCGAACGCTTCTCTAGCGAGGAAACGGCTTTAACCTCGCGCGTGACCAGACCACCTATGGGACAAGCTGGATTCCACCAAAGCATTTTTATCTTTATACACACAATAATAAGATTTTACATTGTTATCCTTTTATTTTCAATATTTGGCATGTTTGTGTGCTGCTGCACGTCCCTGTGTGTGTAACAAGTAGAGTGTACGTGCGTCTATAGGCGCATATTACTAACACGCCCTTTAAATAACAAAAAAATACTGTGCCATTGACTTTAGACCAGGTTTCAGTTGGTCAATGGTGCAGTCGTTTTCAGTTGCCTCAAAATAGCAACACACCAACAATGCGCCTGAACACACCTTGTTTTCAGACCAGCACACCCATGGGTGCACAAATGCATTTGCTATTTAAACAACATGGTGTGTGCCAATCGACTTTAACGACACCACATTTCAAAGTAGGAACATACTGTATGATAATCCTTCTATAGTCCACACTAATGAGGTGAGCCATCGAAGTTGGACAGACCCACACACATCTCTCAACATGCACTATTACAACATGATATAGCAATTCAACATCATTAGAGTAACATTTCTACAGTATATCTAATCCAGACTCATTGTAAATGCCCTGATTGTTCTTTAGCTGTGAATGCTGCCTTCTAAGACACCTAGTTGTGGCCAAATTTAAGGCAGCATTGCATTATGGGAAATGTAGTTGTTGTAAATAACACATACTTATATGCATATCATTGAATAAACCAATGAATTTGACATTGTGGTGTTTATTCATAGTTTTCAGTCACGTGACTGCCATGGAGGCCTGGAGGGCAAACATGCACAGAACTGCATTACCATCCAACTGCATTTCCTTCTCAAAAGAAGAAAATCAAAAACAGGTGAACAAAATGCAAGTTTTGGGCATTTGTGATCAATATACAGCACCTGCTGCAGTATTTCAACCACTAAAAACAGTGAGATGTTCTTAACACTTAACGTGAAAAAGTCTCTTAATGTACTAAAACAGTGATATTAAAAGATCAAATTCAGTAAACACCTTATTGAAGATGCATACTATAAACAGGTGAGCAGATGAACCCAGAATATGAAGGCAACACACTTTCTTTATAATGGCTTTCTTTGGAAAAACTGCACGTTGTGTTTATATTCTGCGTTCATCTGCTCGCCTGTATACATCATCAATAAGGTGTATACTGAATTTGGTATTTAATACCTCTGTCTTACTACATTAGTACTTAGTACAAACTAGGTAAAAATAACTGGCAGGCAAGAATGATGTATTGGCAATAGATTTTGGTGCATTAGTGATCTTTTCTATTCTAATAGTACTACTGTTTCTTATTGATACAATAAGAGTATTGAAAATAACCGTTCATGAACGTACCTTTGCGATCTTGACAAAGTGGCTCAGGATCTCAGCACGGATCTTCAGGGTTTGAGCGGTGAGGATTTCCCGTACCAACCAGAAGCTCACCTGCAGAGATGGGAAAAACAGTGATGCCAGGAATGTTTGATTTGCTGCCTGTTACTGATAAGTTGGGATGTCCCGCTCAAGTTTTTTGTTCCCCTGATCTGATAAGAGTCATTGAATATTGACCATATGCTGATACCAAGTCCCGATCCAATACTTGTATTTTCCTAGTGCTTAGTGCACACTTCAAGTACATTAAAGTAATTAAAATCAATCCAATGTACAGGGCCATGCAGAGTTTCTCAGGGGCTCATATGTAAAAAAGGGACATCTATGGGATTTCTATCTGGGGGGCCACTGTCCTGCAGAGTTTACCTCCAACTTGCCTCAACACACATGCCTGGAAGTTTCTGGTATGCCTAGTTAGACCGTCATTAGCTGGTTCAGGTGTTTTTAATTCGGGATTGGACACCCCTGGGATAGCAATACCGATTAATTAAAAAAAAAAAAAAAAGCCCCAATACCGATCCTTGAGATCAGCTCAGGACATCCTGACAGCCTGGTATATAATATGAACACCAGACTCAAAAAGAATGAGAGGGAGAAAAGCAGAGGTCAGCTGAGGTCATGTCATGTCAGGACAGCACTAGGTCAAGTTTTCATCTGCAGTTTTTGGAACTTTATTTTTTCCATAAAGGGAAACTAAACTGGAGTAAAACCATATCTTGTGGAAAACCCATTTCTAATAGACAAAAACAAAAGTGCTGGAATGACTGAAATGGAGATAAAGCTGTTATTATGTAATAACTGAAAAATTAAACACTGCAGTCTGATTATAATTGTACAGCAAACAGAATGTCGGCCGCACACACTTCACTTGGCAGACTTCACTTCACAAGCAGATGCCAAATAAAAAAGAGAAAATGACAAAATTAGAAAGCAGATGAAGTCTGAGTGATTCTAACTGTAGTAAAAAGTTTAAGATTTCTGCCTCAACATGACGGGAGTCAGGTAACAAACCTCAACAATGTCCTCAAAAGCAGCCTTGATTATATTTCACACAGATGGAATCAAACTCAAGAAACTATTTAATGTCTGACAAATAATTTAGGGGAAAAACATCACTGTTGAACCAAGCAGAAACACGTGTTATTGCATGTACTGAAATGGAATATCTTTATACACATAAAAATAATAATAATAATAATAATAATAATAAAAACTACATTACAACTGAATACTAAGATTTAGTCTAAAAAGCCCACCTGAGTCCAAAGTCAAAATGTGGTTGAAAACAAATCTTTGTTTGTTCCTTTTGCTGGTTTATCAGAGGAAAAAAGGCTGAATACAGCAAATTCGTTCACAACCAGCAAATGGACAAAGAACTCCCTGAGGAGCAGTAAATATATCTGTAAACTAAGAATATATGGACTGAACCGTCCGAGCAAATGATGTCTTTTCCATCGACCCTCAGGAAGTCGGCTTCCATAACATGATGGGGATAAAGGGTACATAGTATCACCATAAATTTGGCCTCTGACTTTGATTCTTTAAAAGAAGACCCTAAACAGAGTATGCATGCCACGGTTTATAATTTTCAAGCTAGAATAGAATATTCAAGTTCAGTGTTCTAAAACCTAGTAAGCTGCTTTGATGTCTACTCCCAACATAGACAGCATGAGCATCATAACTACAAGTGTGATTTGAAGATCTCTACATAGACAGGAAATGTAAAATAGCTAGACTTCACTAGACATCTTTCCAAATGTGAATGTTGCTTAAAGCCAACGCTTTGAGACAATGGAAAGAAATTGATAAAAGATGGGCGTAAATTACGTAAATATTTGTAGTGAAACTGACAGACTATGCATTTAACTAAAAAGAATTTCACTTTATAAAAAAAGCATTAAAAATACTAAAGATTAATTGTATGTAACATTTTTTAACGGTACACATTGATAAATGGAAAGATAATTACAGAATTGGCTCTAGTTTAAACTTTGTAAACTGTACTTAAACTTTTAAAAAAATGTACCCACCTTAACAATGAATTGAAAAAAATCTAGACAAAAAAAAATAACACTTTACAATGTCTTATTTGTTAACATTAGTTAATGCATTAACTAACCTAAACCAATATATTTTTACAGCATTTAACCTTTGTTAATGTTAGTTAATAAAAACGTTCATGTTAGCTCAGTCCATTAACTAATGTTAATAGATAAAACTTTTGATCTTAAAGTATTAGTAAATGCTGAAATTAGCATTAATAAATGCTGTAGAAGTTTTGCTCATTGTTACTGTAGTTCAAACGTTAAGTAATGTTAACAAATGAAACCTTACTGTAAAGTGTTACCAAAAAATCCAATATAACTGTACATTTCTGTAAAATAAAAATAAAAAGATTTTAAAATAATCACCAGGATGTAGTTTGAGCCAGAAACAAGCATTTATTGGCTTATTCAAAGTCATCACCGCATTAATTATTTAAAAAGTGACAAAATTTGATAAGTTCCCCTGAAGAAACACTGTAAATTCTGATAAAATTTCCAAACTGTTTCATAAATGTTAACAGACACTTCAGGGTCATCTTTATTCAGACAAATGTGCAATGCTCGACTCATTGTAATAGAGTTATTATAAAGAAAATGAGCTTCAAAATGCTTTAGTCAAGTTTTCCAGCAATACTGCATGAAATAGGACAGGCGTATCATAGCACAGCAGCTGTGTTAAGTTAAAATGTAAGAACCCTGCTTTACTAGATAAGCCAACTGTGCAATGATGTCATAGCCTATAGCTCATTATCAAATCATTTATACATTTTAAGAGCTCTGGTTGGTATAGAATCCCTTAGAGACACAGGGTGCAGTGCTTACATTTTTTGGCTCGGAGATGACGGTTCTTTTTCCAAAGTGGCTGTAAATTGGGTTTTACCAAAGCGTAGAGCTGCGACCCCCTTCATGAAAGAGGGTGAGCTCATCTAGTTCATTCCTACCCATAATGCCTTCAAAACAGCTCTGAAAGCTTCTGTTCCCGCTCCATAAATAATGAACTGGCAAAGAGCGCTACAATATTTTTGAGGGCCGGAGTTTCTGCTCAGCTGCCATGATGATGGACCACAATGTTTCCATGTAAAGTTTCTGCTCACCTGATTTCACTTAAAAAATACAGAGCTGATTTATTACATAGACAAATTCGGCTAGATATTTACATTTTGAAGAAAATGTGAGGGGACCTTGAGCATGCAAAACTTGTCACCATGATGCTAAGGTGTTCTGGGTGGTTATTATGTGGTTGTAAAAGTGGCTGTTTATCGGCTCAAAAAAGCTCACCTCATATCATCTAATAATATAGTCACAAAGGTCAAAATGTCCCTGTTTGTCTGATTACTTAGAAGAGTAACTTGAGTACGGGTCATTGATGAATACGTTTTAAAAGTGTAGAAAAAACACAATGGAGATAATAAAACTTCAAAATTAATTATAAGTGTTAACAATGAGATTATGTGGTTTTTTATAATCAATTAATACTCCTTTTGTCTTTTTTACAAGATGGACAAAATTTTTCACCAAAAAAGTCATTCGGTTTAACCAAAATTTCAGTTTTATCGAATGACACTTTTGGTTATACCAAATGAAGATATTTTCAAAACATGCTAACAGGCTGTTATCTAGCTAGCTAGCAAAAGGACAATCAAACATTTTGTATTTAGTACAAGTTTTTAAAATATTACAACATTTTCCATGTTTATAGCGGTTGTACCGAATGACCTGATGTTTCGGGACATGCGTACGAGCAAGTAAAAAACATAAAAGAGAGTTAGTTACTTTGCTTCATGACCATGTGGTCCTTTGCAGGTGTCTAAATGATGTCACATCCTATCACATGATATTGCCCGCATGACTTGATCCAAAATGGTCCCTTTATATTGGTTACTCCGAATGACATCAATGAAATTAATTTTTCTGGACATTCTTTCTCATAACAAAGCAACGACTTCTACACATAATTTTAATCCCATTTTGCACTATGTTGATATATGATGTTATAAAATCATGCCAGAATAAAAAAAAATATACATTTATTATAAGATATTTAAATAAAAAATGAAATGGCTGTATTGGCCTTTGGACAGTTAAACCAAATGACCTTTTGACACAAAAACTAAAAAACATTTATATGTAGCAAAATATAATTAAAACCTTTTGGATTCAATAAAAGAGATCTAATTGTACTACCTTACATACTTTGGATGTCATATTGTTGTTTTTTATTATTATTAAGGCCTCTGGACAAAAAAATGTCCCGTCACGTCACTGACCCATACACAAGTTAGTGAATTAAGGGTTAGGGTTAGGGCTAGGGGTTCACTACCTAATATGAGCAAAAGTAATAGTGATGCATGACTACTACTAATCACTACTAATATATACTAATATGTGGTTTGATGTACAGTAAATTGAGCACTATAGGTCTATATACACTACCAGTCAAAAGTTTGGAATCAGTAAGATTTTTAATGTTTTTAAAAGAAGATTTGTCTGCTTACCAAGGCTGCATTTATTTAATTAAAAATAGAGTAAAAACAGTAATATTATGAAATATTATTACAATTTAAAAAAACTATTTTCTGTTTGAATATATTTTATAATGTAATTTATTCCTGTGATCAAAGCTGAATTTTCAGCATCATTACTCCAGTCTTCAGTGTCACATGATCCTTCAGAAATCATTCTAATATGCTGATTTGCTGCTCAAGAAACATTTATGATTATTATCCATGTTGAAAACAGTTGTGTACTTTTTTTTTTTTCTCCAGGATTCCTTGATGAATAGAAAGTTCAAAAGAACAGCATTTATCTGAAATACAAAGCTTGAAAAGAAATTAAAGAAATTAATACTTTTATTCAGCAAGGATGCATTAAATCGATCAAAAGTGACAGTAAAGACATTTATAATGTTACAAAAGATTATATTTCAAATAAATGCTGTTCTTTTGAACTTTCTATTCATCAAAGAATCCTGAAAAAAAATATATATATTGTACACGAATATTTTGTATAATTGTACACAATAAATGTTTCTTGAGCAGCAGATCATCATATTAGAATGATTTCTGAAGGATCATGTGACACTGAAGACTGGAGTAATGATGCTGAAAATTCAGCTTTGATCACAGGAATAAATTACTTTATAAAATATATTCAAACAGAAAACAGTTATTTTAAATTGTAATAATATTTCACAATATTACTGTTTTTACTGTATTTTTAATTAAATAAATGCAGCCTTGGTGAGCAGATGAAACTTCTTTTAAAAACATTAAAAATCTTACAGATTCCAAACTTTTGACTGGTAGTGTGTGTGTTTGTGTATATATATATATATATACATATATATATATATATATATATATATATATATATATATATATATATATATATATATATATACACATATATATGCTACACACACACACACACACACACACACACACACACATATATATATATATAAGGGGTGTAATGGTACATGTATTCGCCCCGAACCGTCACAGTACGGACGTCATAGTTCGTGCATACAGTTTGCTAATGCCACAACAGGGAAAAAGCGCAGAAGAAGAAGAGATGATCTATGCATATATATGTTTAGGTGTAATCTCTCAACCAGTGTTTCAACCGTGGTAGGACATCAACAAAACAGCTTGAGAATAACATCTCACGTAGCATTACATTTACCTCAGGCAAGACATTTTTTGTCCACAGCATGTTAGTTCAATAGAGAAATGAACTCTAGCGGGGAGCATTTCACTAAATATATGCACCATATTATCTTGTATATTAATTATATTTACTTTAATCGTTAGTAATGTCTTAATTATTTAATATATGTTTAAATAAATTTGTCATGAAATCAAGTTATGACAGTAACTGTGTAAATGATCATATTTCAGAAATGATTAGTTAATGCAAAACCTGTGTTTGATGTGTTTGCAACTGAATTTAATAGTTTGGGCTCTGTTGTTAATTGTAACCTTTAACATTATAATAATGTGCAAGAAAGGACTCCCTGTATATGCCAGTAGGTGGCGGTAAATGTCTTAATGAGTAAGTCATTGAGTCATTCGTTCAACTTCTTATTGTGATAATGCTTAACTGTATCATGATATAAATATGAGACTAAAACTCATATAGGGGCATATTTGCCCTGATATGTTGAATTTTAAAGGCATTCTAACTGCATAATATAGGACTCCTAATACAAGAACTGTGCACAATTTAGAGAATCAAACGACAGGCATTGTTTAAAGCAAGACACACTCTTGGGTGGCCAAGAAATGCGTTTCAAAACCACTCCATCTTTCCGAAGGTCTGGAAGCCAGCTCATCATGTTCGGCTTAATGATGTCATAAAACCAAAGATATCGGCAGCCAAGATAGAAGGAATTCTGTCAGATTGACTTTGAGGAGAACTGTGCAGGCTAAGACAGATTCAAAAGGGAAAATTTGCAGAGGGAACTTGATGCTTTTATGTAATTTCCACACACTCCTGGCTAAGAAACTAGAACAAATCCTCTCATTAAACATATGCCATAAATGTAAAATTGGGTCATCAAATGTCTGCTTTGCACTTTTATAGCACTTTCACAGAATTGTGAATATGTAAAATTGGGACACACCAGTCAATCTAATTATGTTTCAGATTTAAAATCAAATTTATTCCTGGCTGAAACTTCATAAATAAGCAGAACTGGAAGCGCCACAAATTTAGTTAAGCTTAATTTATGGCCAAAGACTTTTAAATTAGCTTGAAAACCAAACTTCCTTCTGGTTTTATAATTAATGGATCCTTCAGCTATTTAATCCAACAGCATCACCAAGTTTGAATAACAAACAACATTTAAATAATCAAAATGTATTCCATAAACAAAAATGTTCCTCCAAAGGTTGCAAGGCAAGTTTTACTACTACAGCTAAAGTACTTGGAGAACAAAACACACTGCACACAATCAAAAATTAGCTTAATGGCAAAAAATGGATTCTAAAGAAATGCACCTATTTCTTTAGAATCCATTTTTTTGCCAGATGACACAAGATGACACGTCAACACGTATTAACTTTAATAAACTTTATATTATAGTGTGTCGAAGTTACATTTACATGATACATTTCAATACAATTAATAAAAACATAATTATTACATGCAAAAACAACTTGGACAGTGGTGTGATGTGTGTTTGGAAGAAGGTTGGTTTTCACTGTTGGTTGGATTTGGTGGAGTGATAATTTGAGTGCATGTGCTCTATGTCAACAACATGTGAGATGACAAGTTGAATGTTGTCTAATATAAGAGTATGAAATGCATAGAATAAGCTTGGCAAACCATGCATCTCTATTTTTCCTTAAACATGAGCAGAATCAGCAATCTCAATTTTGAGGAGGAAAGAAACACCAGGCTGGATATTTGCCCATGTGAGAACGAGATCTGTTAACAGTATTTCCAGCACATATTTAAGTTTCGGGCCTTTATGGGCCATAATGGTTTTGTGGCACAGTTCATTGTTCGCTGGCATTATATGAACTACCGCCCAGCCAAAAATATACTTTATATCCACGGCATTCAAGCACTGTGAACTTTATCAGCACACGCTTCACATCTGGAAAACTAAATGCATATATAAATGAATAAGTGAAGCATTTGACTGGGATAAAAACTGACTGGGACTTGCTACTGCCATTACATACACGACGCGCTGCTGTGAGCAAGTAAGACATGCTGCTGCTGTACAGTACAATATAGCTACATGAATTACCCATAACAGATCTATACAGGTGGAGCTGGGGAAGGTGGAGGGTTTCTGAAAGCGCGCTGCAACTGCTACAGCCAGGGTTGCCAGGTCTGTGCAACAAAAGTAGCCCAATGGCCAGTCAAAATTAGCCCAAAAATAGCCCAATGCATTTTTCTCCATCAGTAGGGCCGAATTCTCCGCTAAATTTGTACATTCGGTAGGGCTGGGACAATACATTGAATCTCAATTCTCGATACAACGATTCTGGATTCATTATGATAATTTCTCTCTCGAATCAATTCTGAGCTTAGTTTTAACAGCAGATGGCGCTCTAGGCTAGTTTTTAACCCCACACTCAAACGCTCACGAAGAAGAGCGCTGGACAGCGATCGTGCATTCGACTGAGTCATATAAGTGGTTAAATATACTTGCAGCGGCTCAGAATGCTTTTATGACGCAAGATAAATATAAACACATTCGCTTCAACCATTTCGAACTTTATGAACGATTATTTTAGGTTTAAGTGGAACCAGAAACAAGCAGAGTACGTGTTTCTAAAGCATCTGCTGTTAAAAACTAAGCTCAGAATCGATTTGAGAGAGAATCGCGATACATCGGAAAATATCAGAATTCATCACAAATCAATGTATTGTCCAGCCCTGACGTCTGGGGGGTGTTTTGGGGGTGTTGGAGCGTCAAAATCATACGTACGGGGGTGAAAATCAACCAATTTACCCGCGGCAACAGCTTAAAAGTAACCCAATTCTGCGGGAAAACCGCAGACTTGGCAACACTGGCTACAGTAAATGCTGACCAAGTATTTGAAGGTTGAGCAGCGAGCTCATTGACTACTGATACAGCAGGAACCAATCAGCTGTGTCCTATAGAGAATGATGTGATCGCAAGCAGATTGAGTTAAGGACCTATCAACTTTGTATTTAAATGATTTGATTTAATGATTTAAAGGTACTACGCAGTTATATGTATTCAACTACACATTTTGAATTAATTTTTTATTATAATAATATTTGAACTTTGGAATCAGCCATATGTTTTTGTGCACCCCTAGTGTCAACAGTAAAATACAATTAATTTTATTCTATTTTTCCATGTTTTGTAATTTAATTAATTAATTTGATTATTTACTGAATTTATTATTTATTTAACAAAACATAAATAATAAAAAATAAATAAAAAAATAAAATAAAATAATATAAGTTATCACCAAATTCATTAAGCCAAGAAACATAGACAGCAAACATACCAATCGTTCATCTTACCTGGTTGAATCTTCGTGTAAAGGCAACAACATTGGGAGCCAAAATGTGTTTCTCCTTTTTGTTCCAACCACAGCTAGCAAGCTCCTACAACACAACAGACACAAACAGCTGTGATCATGATGTTAAGATTTGAAGATTTTAAACGTTTTTAATGACCGAGGCCTATGAGAAGCTGAAGCTCTAACATACAGTGCCTTTGACTGACAGCAGGCCTGTAAGTGGAAGCACAATTATTTCACCGTGGAGCCCCTGTATTTAAACCAAGTGTAACCGAACCCGGTTTAAGTGATGATTAATGATGTTCTTTCAGCTTTGAGTAAGATCTCAAGTTTCCTCCTTTAATCAATAATTATTGTTCTGATTGTTTTTTCAACACTCAAGCCCCCAAGTGAACTGGGTATGACAGACATTCTGTGAGTTTACTTCTTTTGCAGCTTACCCGTTAAGTTCAGCTGAACTAATGTGTTCACAATTATCCTCTATTTATACACTGTCACAATTGATTACTGACGCTGCAAAAACACAGAGCAAAAAACACAATTAGACAGAGAAAGATGATCTACCGCTTTCCAGATGTCTCTCAGAGGTCCTGTAGTCAGGGTTGACGCACATGAAAATTGACATTCATTTCATTTAAAGATGCAAGTGATACATAAATTGCAAGCATGTTTTGGAAAGATGTAACTTTTTTTTTTTTTTAAATGACAATTAAAACTTATTGAGCAGAATATAGTCTTCAAATGTGCAAAGAGTCACAGGTCTGTTTTTTATGGTTATTTTCCAATGACTTTGACCGTGGCTCATCTAATCAGATTTTAGACGTTACAGCGTTACAACACACAAAAGATATTCCACACAAGATGTGTTAGTAAAAACTTTAGTCTGCACTGAATGAAAGAAATAAACATTTGGAGCAGAATATAAGCTGCCTAACGAGAGACACATGCGTAGACTGAAATATGCAAAAGAAACTCTAATACTGAGGTTTTGCTGAAAATGTTGCATTTTTTTTAAAAAATGCTTCATTCAATTTACTAAAACTCTCATAAAACTTTTCATAAACGCTTGGGGGGATTTGGAAAGTTAAAAGACCCAGAATGCCTTTGATTAAGAGAAAATTAAACATGCACAAAAGCATTTCAGTAATAAACTGTGATGATGAAGAGAAGGATCCCTAGGCCCTCCAGGTGGGCGTAAGAGCTTGCGGTGAACACTTGGCGCGCACTCAACCAATTAAAAAGAAAACATGTGAGAGGTCGAAGGTTGCGCTTTTAACTTTCATTCCCAGAATGCCTGGAACTAAAGTGGACGCGCAGCACTGTGGGTTGTCTGAAAGACTCCAATACAATCTCTCCTGTCCCAACACCTGCTCCTCACATCACTGTGGCCGTGGACTTGCGGTTTTTTAACATTTCAGTGGCATTTACTACTCACAAGATGCTGCACATCTAGTTATACAATGAGATCATTTCTGAGATTGATCAACGCATTTTTCTTTTATGCCAAAAACCATTAGGATATTAAGTAAAGATCATGTTCCATGAAGATATTTTGTAAATTTCCTACCATAAATATATCAAAAATGTATTTTTGCGAGAGGATATGCATTGCTAAGGACTTCATTTGGACAATTTTAAAGGCGATTTTCTCAATATTTTGATTTTTCGCACCCTCAGATTGCAGATTTTCAAATAGTTATATCTCAGCCAAATATTGTCCTATCCTAACAAACCATACATCAACGGAAAGCTTATTTATCTTTCAGATGATGCATAAATCTCAATTTAAAAAAAATGGACCCTTATGACTGTTTTTTTGGTCCAGGGTGACATATATGTCTGTGTACTGTGTATATTTATTAGGTATATATAAATACACACATATGCATGTATATATTTAACAAAAAAACATATTACATTTATTTTATATATAACATATTTATATATAAATATACATGTATTTATTTAAGAAATATTTACATGTATGTGTGTATTTATATAAACTTATTTTGGACACGATTAACAGTTTGACAGCACTACACACACACACACATATATACACATACACATATATATATGTGTATGTGTGTGTGTGTGTGTGTGTGTGTGTGTGTGTATAAAAATATAAATATATATACAGTATGTATGTGTATATAAATTATGATTTTATTTATGTATATGTACATATATCAGTATGTATATATGCATGTGTATGTGTGTGTGCACGTGCATAAAATTAAATGGCCATATATGTGTAGGTAAAGATATGGTATTCCACTGATATTAGCTCTAAAGTTGAAAATAAAGTTTTGTTTAAGGCTGTTACCATCACTACTACTGCCAGGTCACAATTTTCTGCAATTACAGACTGCAATTTTTATCACTTTACTACGGTAATTTAATTATCTCACTCGCATGGAAAGTGGCGATGCTCAGAGGTTGCGAGACGGTCAGACCTTACGCCAACTTCCTTTACTGCAAGAGAATTATCACTGAAGTTTATTTCGAGTCAGGGCATGCACACCTACAGATTACTCGCTTCAGCCAAGACTTGATGGGAGTAAAAGAGGAGACAAAGATGGCAAAAGCAGACACAGCTGGAGGTGGTTACCTCTTTTCCTTTGCATCAGCGGGAAGTCTGCGTTTGGAAGGGCCAGAGGTCACGCTGCTCCAAGGGATAGTATAAAAGTGTCAGAAAAGGAATTATGGGCGAATTCAAGTAGCAAGCCCGGCGCTTTTACATCTGAATTGAGGACAATTGTCAAAACTCTAATGCATATCAAGTGTTAACATAATTAGGATGAATAATGTGATACTAACTAACAACCATAGCAGACTCAAGAAAAACAATGTCTCTAATGGCCATGGAATGACAGTGGATAACACGCATCCAATGGTTTTAGATACGACAGAAGTTTCCTCATTCTCATTCTTTCTGCCAAAACTGCTTCTCTTGTGTTTTTTCAGTGCTTTGTTAATCTATTTTCCATTAAACTGATTAATAAACTCTAATTACAGTTAAAAACCCACACAAATGCATCAGTTTAATCAAGAGTGTTTCTTGTAATTAAGAATGGAAAAAATAAGTTTTTTAGTCTCGAGACTGGGATTGGATCCACACCAAAAAACAAATCGCTCCAAGATTGCCTGAACAAGGTGTTACAAAATCTGGGGGCGGTTTGGTTTATAAGAAGGTACATATATATATATATATATATATATATATATATATATATATATATAGTAAATATAATTAAATATATATAATTTTATCAGTTAGAGCGTGAATGACAGCTACATTTGTATGTTTGCATGTGCCACGACAGCTACAGATGAAGCCACAATAAGCCTGTGGAACTTGTCAATCTTGATGGATGATGCAGAGGAAACTGTGACCAATAAGAGGACAGTTTTACTCACACGTGACTCGCATAAACACATTTTGGTATGCTTTGAAATGTTGCCTTGTGAAATAAATTTTGTTTCGGAATTTTTTTTTTCGGAACAAAGCTAATGATCTGCAGGTCTGAAAATGCCCTGAAATAAGCTCAACAGGTTCCAGAGATATTATAGACTAAAAAACTAAAACCATAAAAACATACCATTTCCTTACTTGTAATGAAATATAATAAACTTTTATTTAATTTCAACTAGTTACTAAAGCAACATCTCAGGTCTAAAACTAAAAAAAAAACAAAACAAAACTATACATATAAAAAAACAAAACAATAACTAATAAAAATGACAAAAACATACAACAAAATGACTAAAATTTAAAAAAATTAAAATGGAAAATACATAAAATCTAATTCATTTTTTGAATTCTAAATGTAGAATAATTTTTTTTTTTTTTTTTTTTTTTTTTTAAACTCGACTTGCCCATCTATGAAGATGCGTTTGGGTTTATATTATGCTAATTACTTTATTTTTAGTTTAAAGGCACAATATGTAAGATTTTTGGATTAAAATATCCAAAAACCACTAGAACAGTGTTATATATTTTGTTGACTTGTGTACTTACATTATCCCAAATGTTTCCAAAAATGTTTAAATCCAGAGAAATAAGCAATTTTAACCAGGACACGGACTGTGTCCGTGCGTCGCCTATCATTGACATCATACCTGCGTTACCCTCGGTTTCTGGTTTTATTTTGTAGAAAACATGGAAACACCAAAGACGCTTTATTATATTATGTGTTTTATTAGACAGGTGAGCAACTGTTTGGATATAATCATGTCATATAGCTCAACACAGTAAGTCTTATTGTTTAAATCTCATTTTCTTGATTTACCACGAGTACCATGTTTTACCATCTCTAATATCAATCTAGCTTACTGCAGTGTGCAACAAGTGTCTCATAGCAGCCTCCGAGCGAATGCAGAGTAGCATTATAACAACTTTCAACACACAAACGTGTCTAATATGATAAATAAGCGCTGCATTACCCCACATACGCATGACTAGAAGAAGTGGAAGCGGCGACTGTGGCATAATAAAAGCTCCACTGATGTGTCGCTCTCATCTCTCATTAGCAATCGCTCCAGCGGCCTCGTTCCACTCCATACATTAGCTCATCCATGAATATGATATCCACCCGAGTCCCATCGGATTTTTTTCCACCGGCTGTAGACGTGAAGACAACACCTCCCATGATTCCGCGAAATCAAGGCGTCATCAAGCTACGCCTTTGTTTTAAATAAGCGACCTCTAGAGGCGAAAAATTACATATTGCGCCTTTAAGTTTTAATAATTTTGTTATATGCTTTTGTCAATTTTAGTTTTTTTTTTTTTTTTTAGATTTCTTTGTATCTTTAATTTATTTTTTTATTTCAGATTTAGTCATTTTATAATTTTATCATTTATTTCAGTTAGTTGCCAAGGCAACATGTCTAATTTTCTAATCTAGTATTTTATTTCAGCTTTAATTCAGTTGACCCGATCATTTGAAAAGTGACCAATACAGTTTAAAAACCAGCCAACAGACACCAGCTAAAACCAGCAAAGTTTACTTGTACTATGTATTGTACTTGTACTCTATTGGGCGAATGATTCCCTGTAGACTTCCATTTCAGTCAACACATTTTATTGTTTTTATAAACTGAGTTATACATCAAAACCCAGAATATTCTATTCCCTTTAAAGCCTGAATGTATTAAACACAGAGACACTGCACTAGACTAATGAAAGCTTGAATCCATGGCCCGCTGACAGGCAGATTAAAGCTGGAGCAAGTCTGTTTAAAAATTCTCTGTTACGCATCATGATTCTGTTCAACAGAGAAATGACGAAACATGTTTATGTTTAGCAATAAACACAGCACTGAGGTCATCAGCTTCAGCTTCTTTGGACTCCAGATGTAGCTGACTGACCTCAGAAAACACAGCCAATCAAATCTACACAACTATTGCTCAGTCGCAGTCGCAACATGCTCTATTATAGCATGTCCTCATTAACAAATGCAAATGTCACACAGGCGATTGTGTGTATGATACTGTAAATAAGGGCAATCCTCTTGCACACTTTCAAACATCCACAAGATTGAATGTCTGACAATGTGTCTACAAACACTAACACACACAGAGAAGCAGACATTACAGCATCTTAAAGGCCTGTTCCAAAAAAAAAAAAGAAAAGAAGAAGTGATAAACAGCCGTCAGAACTTGCGCAATTTAATACCTAAATCATACACAGACTGTGTCTTAGATTGCACACTTTTTTGTGGATGAGCAACACAAAACCTCAGACTTGTTTCCATCTGAAACTTTACAGACTGAAACGAACCCCCTGTATTTATTTGCGTAACTCAAATGTTTAAGTATGTTACAGGAAGTGCTAAACATGCACGGACAGGGGTATCGGCTTCACACGAGCGTGTTTTTCTCATATAGCACATCATCCTGTGTGTTCGTGCAGTATATTGATTCATGCAGTAAAACAATATTTATACTGAAAAACGAGATTTTGCTTTTTCCAAACAAAATCAAGACACTTATTTCAAGCATGAACAATAGAAAAACTTTTGCAAGGAACACCAGTGCGTTATTTAGGTGCTGAATAAGTGGTCTCAAGAGAGAAGCGAGGTGGTATAACTAGCAAACCCATGATGGTTTGGATCACAGGTGGTCTCATCCATCAAGCGCTATAAGCCAGAGGCATGTTTTCTCACAGTTTTACATCATGTCTGAGGAAAAATTGGACCCTCTGCTCGCTGTCACTTACCATGGCAACGATAATCAACTGATACTGAACTGTTATTCTCTTTCCTAAACAGTGTATAAACATCCCTAATGAAAAACCGCCAGATTGTTAGAATATTCTGCCAAGGCGTTTAATTTGCAAAGTCTGTGCTTCCACTGTGCCGCAACTGACCGTCTAAACACATGCTTGGGTTTTACTGGCCGCTGTTCCTCAATCAAAACAATGGCTGTTTGATATTAGCACCGGCTTCAAAATAGTAGCACTTTCATTATATTATAAAGATGGAGGGAAACACAACAGTTTCAATGAAGACACGTTCTTATCATAATCCTGCTCAAAACATAAGAGTGTCCATGCAGATAAAATGTTTACGTTGTCTGCATTGCAATTTCATGTTAATAGTACAATTCAAGGAAATAGTAGAAAAATACTATGCATTTTATTGTGACTGGAAATGTAACCAGTCATCATTCAGGACTGAAATTAGACAAAACAAAACAAAACTTTTTTAAAACAAAAGTTTTAAATTAGTATGACTAGAAATGTGACCGGTCATCAGCCAGGAATGACAAAACAAAACAAAACAAAACAAAAACAAAACAAAACAAAACACAAAACAAAACAAAACAAAACAAAACAAAACAAAACAAAACAAAACAAAACAAAACAAAAACAAAACAAAATAAAATAAAAATATGACAATACATTGTATATTAGCTTGACTAGAAATGTGACCGGTCATCAGCCAGGAATGAAAAAATAAAATAAAATAAAATAAAATAAAATCTCTTACAGACAGCTATGATGCAACATAATCTAATATGTTGAAGTATGTTGAAGTGTATTCTCTTGTAGTCTACAAGGCATCATCCTCAAAACATATGACCTTGGTCTTACCTCTGGCTGTATGGCCTTAAAAACAGGGGCGTCCATCAGGGTAATTTGGCTCTGAAAAACACAGAAGACAAAAAGAAAATCACATTTTCACTCAAACTAAGAGTGAGTAACAGCACAACCATGAGCTCATTTTCCAGCACTGAGTTACGACGTACATTATGGGAAAGGACAAAATGAATGAAAACAATTCATCATAAAAATCACCACAATGAAGGTTCAACAGGGTCATTCAAACCTTTAGTTCCTTACAAGTCTAAATAAGACCTTGATGCATGTGAATTATGGGTAACAAACTCTCTCAAATCTCACAATCAGGCCAACTCTTAGGAAACTGTCCTACTGTAAATCACCAATAACATTCTGTATATTTTTCTGAGAACTTTTAAGTCATTAATCATCATAGAGCATAAGCTCTGTCACACTGTAGGTTAACTCAGGATGCAAAGGCTGTTTTGAAAAGTACACTCCTGTGCAAAAAAAAAAATGGGCCAAGCCAAAAATGGCAGCATATTTTACTATTTTAATCATAAATCACTGTTCAAGGAAATTAGCAAGAATTGCACAAATACAGCACATAACCATACACAGAATAGCCTTCCCCAACTTGAGACAGACAGCTTTTTACAGCTTTTTCCACAAAAAGGTGTCCTCCCAATGTTAACAGAGTAGTTGAAAAATTTCTCCCAGTTCGTTTGAGTTTAATGTGAGACCAAATATTCCCTATAGGGCTCAAATCTGGACTCTGGACATGAGCCAGATGGACTTGTTCTCAAGCCACTTCTTGGTTGTCTTTGCAAAAAAAAAAAAAAAAAACCATCTGATCATTCCTGTTTAGATAACAACTTTTCATTTGTACACTCTAAAAAGTGCAAGATTAAAAACAACCCAAGTTGGGTTGAAAATGGACAAACCCAGCAGTTTGGGTTGTTTTAACCCAGCGGTTGGGTTAAATATTTGCCCAACGTGCTGGATAGTTTTATTTAACTAAACTATTGTTTAAAAATTACTGTACTGCTTGCTTAAAAATGAACCCAAAGTATGTTGGAAGTGAACATTTATTAATGTGTTTAATAAATGAACATTTATTAATAAGTTTAATGAATAATAATTATTAAACATTTATTATATTGCTTATTAATAAATGTTCACCTTTTGATTATTATTGTTGCCTCTAGTAATTACAGTATGTGTTCCAACCTATTTTGGGTTCATTTTAAGCCAGCCGATGTTGTCATTTTTAAACAATAGTTGGGTTAAATAAAACTAACCAGCACGCTGGGCTTAAACATTTAACCCAAACTCTGGGTTAAAACAACCCAATCTCTGGGTTTGTCCATTTTCAACCCAACTTGGGTTGTTTTTAACCCAGCATTTTTTAGAATGTAGGAAGCAAGCCATTCTGCAATATGCTCCTGTGCTCCAAAGCATTAAAGTGCCCCTATTATGCTATTTTAAAGGTTCTTAATTTTGTTTTGGAGGTCTCCTATAACAGTTTTACATGCATCAAAGGTCAAAAAACACTTTCATTTTCTCACAATATACACTGCACATCACCACATTTTTCAATGATTCTCAAACGACTCGTTCGATGCTTCAGTCTCTCTAAATCCCTCCTTTACACGGGCCTGCTCTGCTCTGATTGGCCAGACAGTTGTGATTGGTCTACCGCTTACACCGCGTGCAGAAACAAACGCCCATTACCATAACTGATTCAGCTCCGGAGGCTTCCTACACACTTTAAAGACAGTAACGATGGCGTCGATTTTACAATATCAATCTGATTTTACCATATCCAATTCAGCCCGAACCTCCATTGCAAGAATGACTTGAGCAGGACGTTTCTCAGTGATACGCTACTCAGTTTGACGTATATTATGAAATGTTGCAACTGTAATTCATCACCATCAGCATTAACAAGTGTATGTCCATCAACAAACCGATATGTGTGTATATTTCTAATTTACATAACATGTGTGAACTGTATCATTGACTGTATCATTAACAGTGCTAACGTTAGCCAAGCACTAACATGAATGACTGATTTAACATTAAAGTTTGTAAAACAAATCTTGCTCCATCCTTTATCATTACTCAGAGTAGTAAAAACGACAGAAAATCTGCATTAATGGACACAATTTTAGGTAATAGTGGGCCCACAGCTGATTTGCAGAAGTATTTCAGTAAGACGTTAGTTAGCCGGTTAGCTGGAGACCTAGCACAATACAAAACTACACCCAGTAGAAAATATATACATCAATAATTAATCATACTTACAGGCTGTGATTCTGAGCAAGTTGGTCCAAATAAAGTGGCTATTGTCCTATAATAATGGCATTTTGTAAATCCCATTTAGACCTCACGGAGATTTGAGAAGCAATCGTGAAAATGTTATTCTGCTGTTGTATCGCTGTGGTAATTTTAACCACTGACTCTTCACACCCTCATCCTTTGGGAGTGTTTAGAGAATTTGCTTTTGCAGAGCAGAAGACAGCATCTTCTCGACATGTACACAACACAAATTAGCAAGAGCGTTTAAGGGCGGGTCAAAGCAGACGTTGTTCGCGTGCAGCCAATGAAGACCATAAGAAGGCATTAGGCAAATGTGTTACTTTGTGACATGTGTCCGTCACGGAAGTGGGATTCAAATTCCTAAATGACTCATTTAGGCTGCTCAGAGTCGATTCTTTCTTTTGAGAGACGGTAACTTTATTTATCATGCACAACTTTGCAGATCGTTAACAGCTACATTACACATTGCATGAAAGATAATATTCAATAAAGCATAATAGGGGCACTTTAAAAGACTTTTCACAGTGAAGCAGCTCAACAATACCAGCAGCTAAAAAGACACCGCTTCTTCCATGCTTTACTCTGCTAGAGATGCATTTATTATTATATTTCTCAGCAGATTTTCAAACACACTGCTCTGCAGGACCATCATTTAACTCGTGTTTCATTGAGATTTATCACTCCACACACTACTTCCCATATTCTGCCAAAAACCTCATTCTGTCTTTGATGTTTTCCTGAGACTGCAATGACTTTTTAAGTAGTTCAATTGTTTCCATTTTACTAATTTACTGACCTATAATTTGCGGTTAAGACAATTTAAAGGTTAGAGTTTAGCCATTTTGGGCTTGGCCCTTTTTTTCTTTTTTTTTGCCCAGGAGGGTAGGTAGGAGCATCATGGGATACTCAGTCAAATTCTGAGGCAGAATCATATGTGTCTTTTGTGGACAAGGCAATCCCATAAAACAGTGCAAATTGTTGATTATAAATATTATTAGTATATTTAAAATACATTTAAAGCAAGATTGGCAAGGTAATCTCCGATTGTGCTCGTCTGAAAGATCATCATATACACTAGGGGTGCAATGGTTCAGATTACGGTTCAGTATGTGCTATGTTCGGTAAAAAATAGGACAATTGTCAAATAAAATTAAAGAAAATAAAGACAAATAATCTAACTACAAGAAATAAATAAATAAATGAGAGCTAAAATACAAATAAAATAAACAATGCTTCACAGGTTTTTCAGGTGTTCTATCAATAGTTTTCAGGTACAGAAATTGAATAAAATAATTAAATATAAAATAACACTGCATATAAACTTATTTGAATAAATTAAATAAAGATTAAACATTATTAAAGTTACAAAAGCTATTCAGTCAAGACTAGAGAGTGATTTCTTCAACTTATGTCGTTGAATTAACATTAAAAACACAGAGCAGGAATATTAGACTGCTGTCCCTTTAAGACATAATTCAAAGATCCAGAACACATACTGATACACATGCGCTTTCTGTCTCGTTTTTCTCTTAAGACATAACCTACTATGTTTGTTAGAATACTCACTAAAATGGGCATGTTGACATAATTTCGTGTGAATTTTATCTGTTGAAAGAGAATTCCCTCCATGTGCGCTTCAGATGAGAACATACAAATCTCCTCACAGCGCGCGCAAGTTCTTTTTCGCGTCTTACTGATGAATGTTTAAATTGACAAGGTTTAAATGAGTTTAGTTTAAACACAGCCAGTTCGATTTTTTACAGCGAACCGTTTCACCCCTAGTGTATATTAGGTGCTTCCAAATACGTTACAACAGCGATGATCAAAAGAACATGGACAAAACAGTAACTGTGAACAAATGTTCAATGTTCTTTCAAGTCTTGCACCTAAACGGACAAAATTATGTCAACATGCCCATCTTAGCGAGTATTCTAACAAACATAGTAGGGTTATGACTTAAGAGAAAAACGAGACAGACAGCGCATGTGTATCAGTATCAGAGTACTGGATCTTTGAATTATGTCGGGATAGCAGTCTAATATTCCTGCTCTTTGTGTTTTAATGTCAATCAAACGACATAAGTTGAAGAAATCACTCACTAGTCTTGACTGAATAGCTTTTGTAACTTTAATAATGTTTAATCTTTATTTAATTTATTCAAAGAAGTTTATATGCAATGTTATTTTATATTTGATTACTTTATTCAATTTCTGTACCTGAAAACTACTGATAGAACACCTGAAAAACCTGCAAAGCATTGTTCTGTTTTATTTGTATCTTAGCTCTCATGTATTTATTTGTGCTGTTTCTTGCAGTTAGATTATTTGTCTTTATTTTCTTTAATTTTATTTGACAATTGTCCTATTTTTTACTGAACATAGCACATACCGAACAGTACTGAAACCGTGATAAAAACCGAACCGTGAGTAATCTGAACCATTGCACCCCTAATATACACCTAGGATGTCTTGAGGGTGAGTAAATCATGGGATAATTTTCATTTTTGGGTGAATATCTCTTTTAAGAAAATAAGAAGAAATTGTCAGTTAAGAAGAATTTAATTCTTAAGAATGTTTTGTGAATCCGGCTCCAGATTCTTATTGTCTCCACAAGGATTGGAGCTCATGAGGCCCCGTGTCAGTCAGGATGCTGGTTACACAAGCGCAAGGTTTTGGAACAGAGCTATTGTTTCCAAACGGAAAGGTCCCTACTGACCAGGAAAGCTACTAATGAGACTCATGGCGCTGCATCATTACAGGACAAGACAAATGATGTAGAACGAAAGGCTGTCTCAGTTTTCCACCAGAGAAAGCATCAGTTTGAACGGTGACAGTTTTACTCACTGCGAACTCCTCTGGCGTCACTTTCAGCACATCAAACACGACGGCATCGTAGCTCTTCGCGTAGTCAGCGCTCGGGCCGTCCACAGACACGGAGCTGTTACTTCCCTGAATATGAGAACAAAGCAATATGAAGATACCAAAATGTCAACCATGAAATATTACAGATGCTTCTAAATTCAAGAACAATAACAGAGAAGAAAGGGAGGGACGCAAACAATGACTATTCATAAACAAGTTAAAGACAACAACAAATCAAAACTGACCACAATTACGGTCTTCCTAAATTTTCCTGGTTTTATTGTGCTGGTTGGGGTTTATTTTTTTGATGATGACTGAACATTATCCCTTATTTTTTCTGGTGTGGCTCTCATGTATTGGCCATCAGTCGTTGCAGAACAGATCATGCCTGTCGTTAAAAAATCAGCACAGTTCTTTCCATGGAAAAGCAAAGTTGTCGGGTTAGCGTGAGGTTTTCATTGCAGACATGGTATATGTTTCTCACCGGAGGACTGCCAACGCTGGAAAAACCATGAAAAGTTCCTGGAGCTTGAATGAAACATTCTTTGATCTGATGATAACACATCTGAATGAGGACACGAGAAGTCACATGGGAAAATGTTTTTATGTACTGGATGGGTACATGTCCAAAAACATTTTATTATGTATTTTATATTAAAGGGGACCTATAATGACACTTTTACAAGATGTAATATAAGTCTATGGTGTCTCCAAAATGTGTCTGTGAAGTTTCAGCTCAAAATACCCCACAGATCATTTATTATAGCTTGTCAAATGTGCACCTATTTGGGTGTGAGCAAAAACACGCCGTTTTTGTGTGTCCCTTTAAATGCAAATGAGCTGCTTCTCCCGGCCCCCTTTCCAGAAGAGGGCGGAGCTTTAACAGCTCACGCTTCAGTTGCTCAACAACAACAAAGCTGGAGAATCTCACGCAGCCATAATGAGGATTGTCAGTAACGGTGTTCGGCCTTACATTGTTCAAACTGGAGTCGGACACTGATGGAGAATGAATCTGGATGTTTCTGAATTGGTAGTGGATAAATTTATGTAGTTTCTGTGGAGTTGATTCAACTCATTGACTAGCATGTGCCGTCATGTTAATCTTTTGTGCAAATCCAGCATTGAATTGACCCTCTTTTGTGAAGCAGTCCAGCATAAAATGACCTCATGGTAACAACACTCTACTACAACAACTCTTCCTCTTCTCTAAAGCAGCCCAACATGGCCTCACAAAAGTGATTTCTGTAAAAGAAAATATCTCCCTTTGCATTGAACTTTGAGTGTCGTAACTTTGCAGATGTTGTTTATGCTCAAACAGCAACATTACACACTAACTAAAGTTTAAAAATTTTTAAATTTTATTTTGAATTGTAATAATATTTTACAATATTCCTGTTTCTACTGTATTTTTGATCAAATAAATGCAGCCTTGGTGAGCATTTCAAAAGCATTAAAACATCTTAACAAAACCAAACTTTTGAACAGTGCATGTATGAAAATCACATCATATTTCCATCTGGTAACATTGGTACCACCACAGTACATCTGTAAGTGGAAGAACTTGTCAGTTTGTAGATATTGGAGCCTGCAGGTCGTGGGCTGGTGGTGCCGCTGCGGGTAATGAGAGGTGAACAGCGATGGCAGTGGAAATGAGGGGTCACAGATTCCAGAAGCACTACCTCATTCACACTGCCTGCCATTCAGGGTCAAACACTCATTAGAGCAATGCAATGCTCCACTGCAAACCCATAAACTGTCCATCAGAGAACAGCCACCCTGTAGAGGACCTAAGTGAGGACAGCAAGACGCAATGACATAAGCCCCAAAAAACATAACAGAGGGTGTTTTTTCCCATGTGTGTCGGATGAGTATGATTTTGAATGTTGTTGAGTCTCTTCTGCTCACCAAGACTGCATTTATTTGATTAAAATAGAAAGAAAAAAAAAACGGTAATATTATGAAATATTTTAACTGTTTTTTATTTGAATTTTCCTGTGATCAAAGCTGAATTTTCAGCATCATTACTCCAGTCGTCACATGATCCTTCAGAAATCATTCTAATATGCTGATTTGCTGCTCAAGAAACGATTATTATTATTATTATCATCAATGTTGAAAACAGTTGTGTACAATTTTGTTTCAGGACTTTTTGATGAATAGAAAGTTCAAAAGAACAGCATTTCTACTGCTATACTGCACAAATAATGTTGAGATTAATTTTTTAAAAATAAAATTTAGTTTATTTTTAGTTTCATTTTTATAAAATCAATATAAAGTTTGCAGTTGTGCTCATATTTGTGAAAACAGCTCTCTTGCTCTTGTGATATTGCTTAATTATATAATGCGTTATAATATAAAAATAATCTTTTTTGCAATCATATCTTGAATTTTGTGTGCATTTGTATTAATTTTGGTGACATTTTTGAGACAATCCCTCATTGATTTTTGACCCAGCACCACAGTAACAAAAGAAATCTAATTGAAATAAGTTATTGATTGCATCTGAAGCAGGTAGTTTTACAACCAATTACATTATTGATGTTTACAAATAAATCATACAGAGCACCGGCAATTTAGTGATATCCTCTCAGTCGTGGTCTTGAAATAGACTGCCAACGTCTGAGACCAAGACAAGCCAAGTACTTTCTTGTGCTTCATACTCGTTTCCTGTTCACTGCCATGATAAAGCTCGGATGTATCAGGATATTTATTAATATAACTCCGATTGTGTTCATCAGAAAGAAGAAAGTCATATACACCTAGGATGGCTTGAGGGAGAGTAAATCTTGGGGTAATTTTTATTTTAAAGTGAACTAATCCTTTAACAGAAGGAATGAAGGAATGGTTTACCTCAGAGGAGGCGGAGCTAATGCTGGTGCCATCCGATAGACCATTTCTACGGTACATGCTGGTGAATCAGCCAATGGGGTGCAGACGCCAGGGCAACAGCGGCCCTCAGCCAGACCCCACATATGACAAATCATCCATACCTGAAGACAGAAAGAGAGGAGAAATATAAACCAGTTATTGTCATGGACATGCTCATATTTATTTTGTGGAAAATAATGCTTATTCTGTATTGCTTTTCAAGATCATAAATATGTTCAAACCAATGTTTGAAATACCATCAAATAGTATTAACCAGACAATGATTTTAATTATATTCACATGTATCTTAGATTTATTGCAAAATATTAAGATATATGCACTGAAGTGGGTTCAATCCCTTGACTGGTGGTGTGTGTGTGTGTAAGAAAAACTCTGATCCTAAACGTCTAAGGAACTCCAAAGGGACTCAGTTTACTCTCTTTCCCAGATGGCCAGAGGAAGTCCCAGCATACCTGACTGACCAATGAACCGCTAGGGCCGGGAAAGAGTGCAACAAATAGGAAAGAATGTGACTTTTACAATGGAAATCCTCTCGGATCACTCACACAGTGATCAAAACACTTAATGGGTTTTGGGAAAGTTCTCCACACTCAGCTGGAGATCTAAAACAGCCAAAATATAAGCAATATGAACCCTCTTTGGTCTGAGAATCTGGAAATTTCATTTACAATGACAGACATGTTGCTATAAAGAAAGCGTTTTAATCTCAGCTCCAAATGTGAGATGGTTTTTATCAGGCAGATCTCATATTACGATTTGAACTACAGAGGTGATGCTTTGAACGGACAATGGAAAACAGGATATCCGTGCTCTTTCGAAATGAAGAAGTTTGATGCTCTATATAGACATTCACAGCTCAAGCTCCTATACGTTCAACCAGAGAATTTTTACCAACTAAACTGCAAAAACAGCTCATAGAAATCATCATGCTTATGTGCTCATTAACATGAGACCACCCACATTTACAGTACATATCAACATCTTCAGTTTTATGTCACATGTTTTATGGCCAAGCACTGCTAAATCTATTTCATTGTGTTTATTATGCTATTAAATTTGGTCTGTTACTGAAGCCAAAGCCCTCAAAGGAGCTGTGATGACCTCTAGTGGCCTTAAATTGAGTTTTTGTACAATCATAAGTAACTCCTCAATGTGAAATACACACCATTTTTGGCTTATTATCAATACACTGATCTGAAAGTGTTTAAAGCATTCACAAAAAATACACTACTGATCAAAAGTTTGGGGTTGGTAAGATTTTTTTTTTATGTTTTTGAAACAAATGCTTGTGCTCACCAAGGCTGCCTTTGATTGATTAAAATACAGTAAAATTGTGAAATATTATTACCATTTAAAATGCTGTGTTTTCTATTGTAATATATTTATAAATCTAATTTATTCCTGTGATGCAACAGCATCATTACTCTAGTCTTCAGTGTCACATGATAATTCAGAAATCATTCTAATATGATGATTTGCTGCTCATGAAAAATTTCTGATTATTATCAATGTTGAAAACAGGTATGCTGCTTCATATTTTTATAAATCAACAGGATTTCATAATTCTTTGATAAATAGAAAGTTCAAAAGAACAGCATTTACTTAAACTAGAAATCTTTTGTAAACATTTTAAATGTCTTTACTGCCACATTTGATCAATTTATTGCATCCTTGCTGAGTAAAAGTATTAATTTCTTAAAAAATAAAACATCTTTTGAATAGTACAGTATTTAACACATGCTCAAATCTGTTCACCAAGCAACATTATAAAAGATAATAGTAAATAGCGCTATTTAGAATATACTAAAAAGTGACAACTAACAAAACACATAAATATACAACAATGTAATTGAACTGTAACTATTTGGTCAGTCACATTTGATTACCACTTACAAAATTGTTGTAACACTCATCCATACCACTAGATGGCGGCAAACAACTACAAATTACGGCCTTTTCGAGTTTCTTTATCAGAACAGATTTGTTTCAAACCATCCATTTAATGTTTATATCACTTCAACACATCAATATCAGCTTATTCCCATATAAGTACCACATACTGTGTGCATATTAACCTAAGCTGAAAATGGTTATGTATTATATTTTAATAATATATAGGGCTACATAACAAATTTGTTGTGTTGTGAAACACTAGGGTGAGGGTCCAATAATGTCTGAGACCACTAATGTCTGCTTATATTTTTCAATTTTTTCCTCATTTAAAATAACTACATTCATTACAACTTATAGGATCAGCATAACACTGCGTGAAAACTAAACTTTCAGTATATTTGCAGTTTTAAATAAGAATCCCAGTTTTTCAATGTGTGATTCACGCTGATTGTGCACTAGAAAAAAACTGAAATAACCCATTAAACATGAAAGAATTCTGCAATAACTTAAGACATTTCTGCTTGTATAGAACCTTGTTGACCCAAAAAAAATGGTTCTTTTTAAAATGGAGTTAACCCCAATGAACCTGTTTGTCCAAAGTCCTCTTGATTCAGCTAAATTTGAGACAGCTCCTATTTGTAACTCATTCTCCATCACTCCAGAGCTGTCTGATTATAATCTGAAAGCGTTCCCTATAATATCTGCCAATGTAATCCCCCATGAGTCAGTGGTAATACTATCTCACACTACATCGGTATTATGCTGGATCATCAGCGCAGCAGTCGAGCTCTCTTTCACAGAGAAACAGCAGCAGTCTGTCTGACATCACCCGAATGAGACGCCATCTGGACTGAGAGCGGGTGTGAAAGCTATCAAGTGTTTCCAAGGAGACGCACATTAGTTTACCTCCCGCTTTCACTTAGTCCACTCCAATAGAGTGGGAGCCTAGGTTTTTTTGTTTTTCACAATACACACTTTAAGAATGAACTTCACTTGAGGGGTTTATATTGTGCATGAATGCCTGCCTGATCCTTAAGAGAACATCTTCTGCTAATACATCTAGTGCACTATAGTATAGTATAGTATAGACAGTACAGTCTATACTATATAATACTATATAATTATATTATAGTAATGTATACAGTAGCAAGTATAGTATACAGTAATATACAGTAGTATAGTATAGTATAGTATAGTATACAGTATTAGGAATTCACCGATCATGATTTCATGCAAATAGGTCGATTCTTAAATTTATTTGTTATTTTTTTTTATTTGCTCTACTACAGGCGTTTCCTTTGTTGCTGCTGTACCTAAAACAGCACTGCACTTATAGACACAACTTTAACAGGCATTATACGGAGGTAAGAGGAAAAGAACAAAACAAGGATATTTGTTTGAAACAAAAACGGCCCGGTTCCGATTTATGGGCGGTCGACCGGTACATCTCTATATACTAGTATAGTATAGTATAGTATAGTATAGTAAATTATACAGTAGTATAGTATATATTACAATAGTATAGTATGCAGTATAGTATTTTATGCAGTAGTATAGTATACAGTCGTATAGTATATAGTACTATAGTATAGTATTGTAATAATATACAGCCGTATAGTATAGTATAGTAGTATATAATAGTATAGTAGTACAGTAGTATCCAATAGTATAGTATTTTATACAGTTGTATAGTATATAGTACTATAGTATAGTATCATAATAGTATACAGTCATATAGTATAGTATAGTTTAGTATCCAATAGTATATAGTACTATAGTATAGTCTAGTCATATAGTATAGTATAGTATAGTAAATTATACAGTAGTATAGTATATATTACAATAGTATAGTATGCAGTATAGTATCCAATAGTATTTTATGCAGTAGTATAGTATACAGTTGTATAGTATATAGTACTATAGTATAGTATTGTAATAATATACAGCCGTATAGTATAGTATAGTAGTATATAATAGTATAGTAGTATCCAATAGTATAGTATCCAACAGTATAGTATCCAATAGTATGGTATTTTATACAGTTGTATAGTATATAGTATCATAATAGTATACAGTCATATAGTATAGTATAGTATAGTATAGTATGGGGTGGGCAATATGACCAAATTCTTATTTCAAGATATGAGAAATTTTATTTCATTATAACGATATTTTGTTATTTTATCTCATTTCTGTAATTAAAAATAAGAAAAAAAGAAGCAAATTACAAATAAGACAAATACAATATAACAAAAATATGAATAAAACAAATTACGTTTTTTAATTACTATAGGTTGATTTCACATGTAATTCGAAATAGTACAAAATATTTAAAATCAAATGTAAAAATAAAATGCTGCATAGTCTTCACTGTATGAATTAAATATAAATGTATTCTTATTAAAGCTAAAAAAAAAAAGTTATTCAGTCAAGAGCAGTAAGTTATTTTCTCTTTAGTTTGATTCACCATAATGATACAGAGCAGCAGGTATATTAGGCTGCTGTCACTTTGAGACCAGACGCACGGATTCATTTTTACTATCACTTGAGACATAACCGGCTGTGTTTACATGAATACTCCCCACGATGGGTATTTTGAAATAATTGTGCATGTATTTGAACATTCAAACGCAATAGGACGTGAAAGGGAACTGAATTTGCAATCGCATGCTGAGAGGCTTTCTGTTCACTTCTGTCTCAGAGGTTGATTTTTGTTAAAACAAATGGACTTCTATTCTACAAATAGACATTTACTCCTATATTTTTCTCTCTTTATGAAAAAGTCACAAAAAAACAACTACATATTTTCCAGTTCATGGGACCGATTGAGTTACAAATACTAAGAAATATATAATTCTTGAAACTACATAAAAACCCATGTTAGACCAACAGAATTACTCCAAAAATTGTCCCAATTCATCAAACCCAGATGTCTGAACAAAGAATTGAAGAACATTGCTGAAATATTAAGGGTTTGTGAGTACCCAGTATCTACTGCAGCATGAATAAATTATGCAGTTATGGTTATTGGATTATTGTTTCAGGTAAGTGATTCAGGATCCTGATCAGGTGTTACATAGTGGTGAGCAGCAACAAAGATACATTTTTCAATATAAAACACTCTGAGACACGCACCCCCATTCAATGAATATTAGTCATCCTCTTTGTCTTCCATCACACCCTGTTTTTGTCCCCCTCAATCTCTTTAATTATCCCTCATCTCTCGCATGTCCATTAAAGCAGCTGTGAGATGCTGTAATTAAACAGCTCAGTCTGCAGCGCTATTAAACTCTCTTCAGGATCTGTCCTCACAGTCACTAAAATAGAGCCGCTGAGAGAAGAAACTACAACCAGAGAAGAACTACAAGGATAGTTTGCACCAGGGATTTACCAGTGCTGTAAGGGATTTAGCATGCATAAAAAAATCCCCAAGCCATAGATAGATATGATGGCTGAAGGCAATGAAATGTTTCTTAAAGGGGACATATAATGCAAAATTCACTTTTGCATGGTGTTTGGCTATAAATGTGTGTTGGCAGTGTGTGTACACAACTACCCTATAATGATAAAAATCCAACCACTCCTTTTTTTTTTAATCCCTATAAATCATAAATCATAAGCAGCACCGTTTCCAGATCCCTGGCAATGTGACATAACATTAGCCACAGGCCCCACCCACGAATGTTGACAGACACTGCCGTTTTAACATAGAACCGCCCTGAGCGAGTTCACAGCCAGTTGTACAGTCCGCCATTACTGCACTGATGAGAACGTCTCCCAAGCGTTTTAGGTGTTCTGTAGCTGGATGGATTAATCCACATATGTCTCTCCATTTACTCCCTAAATCTGAGCCGCTGAAGACGAGGTGGATTCATTTTGTTTTCGAAGAAAATGCTCCATCAACTCTACCGAAATTCGTTTATGTCTGTGCGAATCATTTCACACCGGACTGCTTTGTGAACGAATATCAATGGAAAGGGACAATACAAAACAGAGGTTGTGCAAAAAAGTTGTTACTCAAGGATAGAGTAATCCAGCTTACAGTCTCCAGAGTGATACTGGATACGGCAGTAATGAAGGTGAGAGCACTTTATTACAGTTCATCGGAGTTGATTTATGGATTTAAGTTTACCAGTTTATTAACCACCACCCGAAGGCATAAGGTCTTTATATATTTGTTTACTGCTAGTTGTAACAAGTGTTTCTGTGTACTTCGCTGTGTATCTTAATGATAATGCAAGGGAGAGAGAGTTTATTGATAACATTTTAATGCACACTTGCACTGTGATTTATTAAGATCTTACAGTGATTTTCTAGAGTGAAAATGGACGCTTCATTTTTTGTGTGAAGTACAATAAACATCATGAAACTCATCTGTAAAGTTTTGGCCATCATTCGGACAGTACAACAGGCCTGTAGTAATATAGTGGATAAAAACAAGAGGACAATATAAGTTATAACCGTAATTGAACTAAACTATACCTGTTCTATCTCCATGCAGCATATATATTCGCAGTTTCTGACATTATAGTGCATCCTGACTGAATCCTGACACCAGAGAATCAGCTCTTGAAGCTCCGCCCTCTTAGGCCAAGCGCAGCAGCTCATTTGCATTTAAAGGGCACACACTGAAACGGCGCTCCAAAAAGTGGCAATTTTACTGACTAAATGCGCTCTGTAGAGCAGTTTGTCCATTTAGGGCTACTGTAGATACCTGTCAGCGCAAAATGGTGACTTAACCTTTAAGGGGACCCGCGGTGTATTTAGATAGAAATGGCTCCATCTAAGGCTACATCCACACGAAGCCAGAGCTTTCCCTATCCGATCTTTTTTTCCCCCCTCGTCTCAAGAAATATCTGCGTACACACAAAACCAGATCAGTATGTGGCGCTGTAATTCTGCCACAGAGATACACTAAAAACAAAGAATAACACTTGAAGCATGCGCATAACCTTGCGTGCTGTATACAAACTTTATTAGAGCTTAGAAATAAAGCTTTACTTTAATAAAGCTAATAGGCTCAGTAGCTTCTGCAGCACGAACACAAGCATGTAATCCGCTATTGTTGCCGTTTCATAATGTAGCAGTGTCTGACTAGGGTCGATACGTGGAATGATGACATCATTGTTTCACAAAATATACGGATAGGCTGTACACACGAAAACGCAAGGGTGTCGTTTTCAGATTTATCCACTCTGGGACCCGGTTTAAAAAAAAAAATAGCAGTTTCAGGCTCCAAAAACGCCAGATCTGTCTGAACGAAACGCCTATACGATACAAAATTTTTGCGTATTCACCTAAACGCGTCTCCGTGTGGACGGGCCCTAAGGTAATAAAAACATAACGGTTCATTATGTAAGGTCTTTGTACACCACTGAAAACATAGTTATGTATATTATATTGCATTTCTGTCAATAGATCCTCCTAAAATTTACACACTGCACCTTTAAGAGTCTATCTGACTCTACAAGACTATAGTTTGAATTCATCTCTTTTCTTTGCATGACACATTGACATTACAGTGCAGTACTCTTTCTGCATTATCCTGAAATTTGTATTACATTTGTTTCATATGTCATTGATGGGAAGAGAGGCTCTCAGGAGCGCACGTAAATGCACGTCCTTTTGATTTTCCCGGTAAAAACGTTCCGAGTCCTTCACATAGAAATCAATCTACAGGCTTTTATAAACAACCTAGGAAGTCAGGGAAGACTCGTTTTTTAAGTTTTGTTACAAGCTGTTCACACACTGGCAATAAAACTAGAGATTAATACATGAAAATTCTTACATATAACCCCTTTAATGTGACTGACTGATATTAAGACTCAATCAATCGCACACTAAGGAAGCAAGTATAGATAATATTCCTTTGACTTTCTTCAACTGCAGGAATTCAAATGCACATCAAAATAAAAAAAATAAATAAATAAAAAAACAACAACTAGTACGACCGACACAGGCTCAAGTAACTTGAGCACAATACAGTAACTCTACAAAAACCAATTTGTCAGGTAGAAAGACAGCACATTTCAATTTTCTTTATTATTTAGAGCTTGAACATTAATTACAGGTCACATTTCAAACAGGAAAATCAGTGTTCTGTAAGACATCTGTTTTTAGTCAAATTCAAAGCATCAAAAGTGACATTTACAGATGAAATAATCCCAGAATGCATTGTGACAAGCTCAGTGAAAAGTTTCATCCAAGATGGTGCTCAGAGTTGAAGAAAATGACCAATATATCATTTAACCAGCTCAAGTATCAATAAAAATATTACAAAAAAAAAGACTATTTCTACCTGAATAGCAAAAGATCATAATTTCCAAAATTGTTTCACACGATTGTAGTTTATAACAATCACCAGTGTTATTATTGTTCACTAAAAAAAGAAAGCTGAAAAAAAAAAAAACTACTGAAATCACTAAAACTGAAATAATAAAATAAAAAATGAAAAAAAAAAAACAAAAAAAAAAACATAAAATTACTAATACTTAAAACAAAAACTATAAAAATAAAAGCTAATTGCTTTTGTAGCTAATTGGCAGTGCAATTTTAGTGTTATTTATAGTCTGTTAATATTTTATATATATTTTTTTTTTTTTCAGGGGTGCATTTCCCTTACAACGACGCAACTTAATGCTTAACTAGCATAGTGCGATGTGTTGTTGAAGAGAACAACTAGCTAGCTAGTCATGACCATTTCCTGAAACCGTATTGTCGCAAATTTGCATTTTCAGCCATGTTGGTTAATGATGTCATGCAGATGGTGGATAATAACTTCTTTTAATTAATCCATCTGACATCAAATTTTTTTGCAATAAATCATGGACATGGCATCTGAGGACTAATTTTGCTCTATTTCCAGATTGAATCATAGGCTCTTTCTACTAGAGCACATACACACATGCGCACTCTTCAAAAACGTTGCTTTAAATCTATTGACAAACTTAAAGACGTAAAGTAAATTTATATATTTGAAATGAAAGAAATAGATTGTACTGAATATCAGCTTGCTTATTTTGCTCAAGATAAGAATTTATTTAGTCCACATGTCATCCAAACCAGAAACTAACCACAGGTCGAGAGCTGTCGTTCCAACCACACAACTTTTCGATGCAGTTTGCGAATGTCTGTTGGAACCATGGTTTCGGGAAACACCGACTTGTTGAACTATGCTGATACTGACGGAACTTGCAAACATAGTTGGCCAACGATGCTTTTGGGAAACGCACCCCAGGTCAGTCCAGCTAATATGCGTTGAACTTAACTGGTGAAGTTGACAAGAGTTCATTCTCATTGCAGATGATAGTGCAAGTTTCCTGCCCTCTGCAGTTCTCATCAGAATGAAACTGACTTTCATGACGCAGGATGTAGATGTAGAGCAGTGATATTAAAGCAGCACAATCTTCACTGCAGGCAGGCACCCAAATTTGTCTTTACACAGCAATGTGTGATAAAATAACATTAACATATGACCACCCATATTTACATATCACATTCAGTAATGTGGCCTGTTCAATCACAGTGAAGTAATGATCAATTAAAATAGATACTATATAACGCTTATATAACTGCTATATAATGCCTATATATCACCTCTCCTTTTTTACAGTATGCTACCATAATACTACCAAGGAAATGAACTCATTTCATTTGGGTAGCCGATTTAAAAACTAGTTTAAAAACTAGTATTTATATGGTATTTGCTAGTATTTAACTAGTATTTATATGTTAGTACTGTGAACTTATTTAATTTGGGTCAACCGAAAAGGAATATTTCTTAATATAACACACTTAATGTGTAGTAGTGTACTTGCCAAACACTTAACAGTATATTCCAGCATTACTTTCCCAGTAATTTCACAGTAGGACTTCTCTTGTATCTAACTGCACTCTTGGAAATTTCTTGTAAAATCTACAATATTATATTGTATTTCTACAGTGCATATGTACTATGAAGGTACCCAGCATGTAATGCAGCATGAATAGATTATGCTGTAGAGTTTATTTTATCTGTGCTGCTGAACTTATTTTTGGTTCACTTTTAGCACTTTGTGTTGTTTGTTCATTTTGTAATGTTCAGAGTTTATTTTTTTTATTATTATTATTATTTGTTGAGTGTCACCATTGTTGTCGAGTTGTCGAGTCTGTGCATCATTAGGTGACAGAAGAAAAAAAAATCTTGTTTTGCAAGATGATGTAACCTTTTTTAAAGATAAATCTCAGCAGCTGCTTCACTATTGTGAAATATTCATCTATAAACAATTATGAATTTGAAAAAAGATATTGGTAAATCATGCTGAAATAATGCCAATTATAATATAGTTTGACTAAATTAAAAACAGCCAATTAGCTTACTTCATATTCAAACTGGTCATCATTGTAACACGTTTTTTCATTTGTCACACTTCTGACCTAGCTAGATCAGAAATTTGAACATGAATATACAAGGTCCAAGATCCCAAGCAAATTTAATATTGATCACCATTATGGTGACTTAAAAACAATTACAGTGGCAAACAATATAATTTCTTACAATGGCATGGTTAAAGACAACTTAATAATGTGAATTCACAGTAAAAACAAGAGCAGTAAATTACTGTGTGATGTTAACATCATTGCTGTTGATAAATGACCCAGCATGCATTATTTTAACTGTAAATTTCTGACTACAGTAATTTATTGTAAAATAATACTGTTCAATCCTGTAAATTACTGGCAATTTGTTAGTGTACAAACCACCCTATTGAGCACTGAAGGATTAGGACAGCCATCACAATTTAACACGACGCAGGCCCCGAGACATTAGCAAAATGCATCTACCCTCAATGGTGATATTTACAGCAGTTCTTGCTAAACTGATGTTTGAAAATTTTTTATCCCAGGGATCATACTTGGCAACAGTCCTCTCGTTTCTCATCCCTCCCACAATCTTCGGCTCTAAGGGACCATCGTCATGGCAACAGCAAACCACTTGGAATGTGGGCCGGCTGGCTGCTGTTGCGAGTTTCTGAATGGGTTTTGACGGTTGCCTGTGGAAACTGAACCCTGAACACAGTAGGGTGCACTGAAAGCAGGGATACTTCAGCCTGGATGTCATACTTGGAGAAAGTTTTATTGTAGTCTCCCTGAAATTATATGTCAGGGAAAATGTGCAGTCAGGTGGTCATTATCGAAAACCTGACAGGGTGATCAGGGCTCTGACATGGAGCAGAGCTGTTTTGTATCATGCTCAAGTGGTTTATTTTGCTATAATCACTGCCTGACTGAACATTATCCCACTTATTACACAGCTACTAGAGCTGCACGATTAATCATTAAAAGATCACTATCTTGAATCAAACACCTACACGATCTTATTCCTAAATGACAATGATTCGGCTCTGTCTATTAATCCTTTGACAAGTACAATCACAGCAAACATTCAGATCTGTGTTGGTGCTGCCGCTGAGCCAGAGAGAGCAGTTGTCATGTATAGGTATGAAGCAGCTTCTCTTTTCAACCACACAGTATCATTATTCATTTCTGTGTAACAATAATTCAAATTATCACAGAAGTACTGGAGTTAATAGTTCAGGTATAAACACTGATGTCTTTTGTAGTGATCAAAATGGAGTAAATCACCTTTTGAAAGTAACTTGACGCTTCAAATAAAGATTGTATCAACATCGCTACACCAGTAGGAGGCGACAAGTGATAAAAATGTATGTCATTAGCTATGTTTCCATCCACCTGTTTTTATACGCATTTTGGGGTATTACATAAAAAAAATGCTGGCTGGAAATGCCAAGATGCGCATAAATTCTGAAAATGCGCATAAAAAAAAAAAATCGTATGCACTGAGTCAGATCAATTTTTTATGCAATACGAAAATGTGCATAAACTGCGATGGAAACACTTTTACTGAATAAATTCCTTGATGTGCATCAAAAGAGACGTGACTTTGCAATGGGATGGCATAACTGGACCAACCAACGGACCGATCTTGTTGCAGAGCAACTGAAATGCTGTTTAGGTCATTCTGTAATGCCTGAGCAAAGAGTCGTAAAGTGGTTCGGTATAATTCCCTCCCATAAGCGCCTCACATGATTGCGTTCACAAACACCATCTGAATGCAAGATAACATGACAGCGTTTATTGCGGTTCGTCTGTGCGCTCTGAGGTGCAAATAATTTATTATATAAGAAAATTATTATATACTGTGGCTTCTACTGCAGCAACTTCCATTTTTCTTAGTGTTATTTAGCACCAGTTTATCAGGAAGTGGCGATTTGGTTCTGTTCGGCTCACTGGATGGACAGTGCTTTATTTGCAAATGTTTTATGCGATATTCCAAATTTGCACACAAGTTAAATACGCAACTTTGGATGGAAACATTGCTATTGAATCGTTCATTCAATCAAGAGATTTGTTCAAAAACGCTGATTCATCCAGTAATGAAACAAATTAAGTCTTTGTGAGTGAGTCATAGAATCATTCAAACCAATTTAAAAAAAAAAAAAAAGAATTCAAATAATTTTTTTTTTTTAAATAGACTGCAGAAATTAACATTTTGTCAGAACCTCTAGGCAATTACGTGTTATTTAGTTTAGTTGTCTATTCAGAATCGTGATCTCCATTAAAAAAAAATAAATAAAAATTGTGATTCTCAGTTTATCCAAAATCATGCAGCTCTAACAGTCAGCTACTTAAGAAATAATAAAAAGTATATATAAAACTAGCAACGTGGTGTAGTACATCTGTTTAGATGTCATTATACAACATATTTAAGCACAGAATAATATTCCCAAACACTTTAACTATTAAAAATTTTTGTTAATTTAAATATATATATATATATATATATATATATATATATATATATATATATATATATATATATATATATATATACATATACACACACACACACACACACATACATACATACACACACACATACTGTATATATATATATATATATATATATATATATATATATATATATATATATATATATATATATATATATATATATGCTTTAATAAACTATTAAAAATATTTTGTCAACTAAAAAATTATATATATATATATATATATATATATGTGTGTGTGTGTGTGTGTGTGTGTTGCCTTGAGTTGGGAAACTAACCAAAATAAGTTTAAGTACTGGAATTACTAAAACTAAAAAAACTGAAATTAAAAAATTAAATCTAAAAATATTAAAAATAATAAAAATTAAACTAAAAAACAAAATAAAATGAAAATTGAAACTATATAAGCCAATTCAAAATACTAATAAATACTATAATTGCATATAAATAATACAAAAATAACATTGTCTGCTCAACATGTTTTTCTCGGTCCAAATATCCAATACGCATCATTCAGCAGGGATAAGCATTGTGGTCATTCTGACTGCTGACAAAGCAATAGGTACCAGCCAAAATTTATCGTAACTGATCACAAAATTAAGGACCAGGTGTAAAGCTTTAAAGATCTGTAGAAAAAAGAAAAAAAAAACCTCAGCTTATCAAATGTGTGGAGTAATGAGGGAGTCAGATTCCAGCGGCAGACTTGCCATCAGATGCACCGCAGAGCTTATCTGAGATTCAATCCATGACATCACTGCAGCCCGCGAGCACACTCAGCGTTTCTAATGGATCGAGTGTCATATAACACGCCAAATCAACCATCAAGGGAGTTAGTGGGGAAAAGAGGAGGACAGTGACGTGAAAAAAAAAGAGAAAGAGAGAGAGAGATCATTGTGACACTCAATTGGCAGGACTGCTTAACTTTATTCACACAAAGTGATGAAAAACCTGGAGTAATATGAAAATACAAAGCAGGACATGTTCCAAACAGGCCAATGCGAGGAAGAACTTAAGACCTGTTCTTGCAGGCAATGAAACGTTTGGTATTTTAGTTGTACAGTAACATAAAATTCAATTGATGTATCATATATCGTCTAGTTTACAAAAGCTATGAAACTGATTCAGACTTTATAGAGTCTGAACTATACACATATATATTTACAAGTACACAACTGTTCAAAAGTTTGAGGTCAGTAACTTTTTTTTCAAAGTAATCAATACTTTTATTCAGGAATAATGGATTAAATTGATCAAAAGTGACAGTAAGACATTATAATGTGACAAAAGATTTCCATTAAAAATGAATGCTGTTCTTTTGAACTTTCTATTCAATAAAGAATCCTGAAGAAAGAAAATAAAAATAACTTTTCACAAAAACATGAAGCAGCGCAACTGTTTTCAACACTAATAAGCAGCAAATCAGATATCAGAATGATTTCTGAAGGATCATGTGACACTGAAGACTGGAGTAATGATGCTGAAAATTCAGCTTTGATCACAGGAATAAATTACTGTTTACAATATATTACAATAGAAAACAGTTATTTTATATTGTAATAATATTTCACAATATTACAGTTTTTAACAGTATTTTTTGATCAAATAAATGCAGCCTTGGTGAGACTGAGATATTTTTCAAAAACCACAACTTTTGAACGGTATTGTATATACACACACACGCACACACACACACACACACACACATTTTCAAGTGTATATTTCGATTTATTAGATTTAATATTTTAAAAAAATAACTGTACACTGTTGCCATCATTTAAAATTACTCCTAGCGTAATAAAAACAGTGTCATATTCATGACGGGCAGCAACAGGGCTGCTGTTATAACCAGAATAGCAGAATTGACCAGGTGGTCGTGTCTCAAATGTCTTCACCCTAACACATGCTCACCCCTTTGCAAACACAGCCATGAAAAGAGATAACCGAGTCAGAAAATCTAATATTTCACACACTTCGATCTGCCCTTTGATAACAGATGCTGTGGATTTTTTTTAAGCTGTGTGGCACAGGGGGCGAGAACTTAATCTAAACCGGCTCCCCTTTGAGCTGACGTCTGCAACACCTAAAAATAGGCAGCCATCTAAACAGGAGCGCAGCGGTCCAAAGAGCAAAAAAATAAAACAGACAAATATCAAATGAACAGAGAGATGGCACGGTCAAACAACAAATAGCAGGACCTGTTAAACCTATTGCTCCAGCGATATCTGTTATTAAATGGCCAAACCAAGTACTGATATGTAGACATATACTCTCTAAAATATGCTGGGAGTCTCTAAAAAAATGCTTAAAAACAACCCAAAATGCTTAAAAAAAAACAGCAATTGGGTTGTTTTAACACAGAGGTTGGGTTAAATGTTTGCCAAACCTGCTAAGTAGTTTTATTTAAATCAACTATTGTTTAAAAATGACTGTATTGCTTGCTTAAAACGAACCCAAGGTATGTTGGAAATTAACATTTATTCATAAGTTTAAAGCTGCAGTCCGTAAGTTTTGCCTCTTTGTCGCCATCTCTGTTTGAAACCTGCAAATGTAGTTATTTGCGGAATTATATGTGGGTTGTGGATCGGCACATCTCCTCAGTGCAGATGAATCTAATGTTTGCTGTCAGTCGCTGCATCGGTGGATACTGTACTTAGGAATCACCGATTGTAGTCTAGGAAGTACGACCAAAATAATTCTCCCCAGAAAATGGCATCTGAAGGAGTAACATGTCTTCCACTTTTGTTCTGACCAACTGAGAAAAAAGCATTACAATAAATCGTGCTGCCAATGGTGATTAAATCTAACAATCACTTAGCTCGGATCGTGTCAAACTGTGGAAATTATTATTACTACTATACTTTGTTCTCAAATTGTTAATGTTAACAACATCAGCATTGCGTGACTACGTGTATTTAGTGTGTATTAGCGTTACCTGTAGATTCCAAATTTTCTGGATTAAAATCCACCATCAAAATGATAAGTTTCATTATTCCAGCTGCTGTGAGAAAAGGCTATAAATGATCCGTCACCTGCAGCATCCTCACATGACATAGCCTACTAGCTGGGACTCCTTCTTCATGTAAACAGACGTGACAAAGACGCAAAGATGAACGGCGCTATGCTCAAATTTCCCGCCGAAACCCACCAGTACCACCCGAATTATAAAACATTATTACAAGCTTACCGTTGTGAATCGGGCTAAGGTAAGGAGAACTCTGGCTGGTTATGTACTTGTTCAAATTGATTTTGGATAATTTTTAACCAAAAAGTTACGGACTGCAGCTTTAATAAATGAACATTTATTAATATGTTTAATGAATAATAATTAAACAATAAACACTCATTAAATTGCTTATAATAAATGTTCACCTTTTTATTATTATTGTTGCCTCTAGTAATTATGTGTCTGATTTCATTTCCAAGCTATTTTGGGTTCATTTTAAGCCAGACATACAGTAATTTTTAAACAATAGTTGAGTTAAATAAAACTACCCAGCACATTGGTCAAACATTTAACTCAACTGCTGGGTTTGTCCATTTTCAACCATGTTCATTTTCTGTGAATCTGTCAATCGGTCACAATTATAATCCCTGGCCGGTAGTTAAAACAGAACTCAGATAGAGACGTCACTGCACAGAATGTCCCAACATCCATGTCCCAATTTCTCTTCTCACTGTACACAACAACAGATCTTTGGGCAAGAGCTTCAGTACATTATCTTTAATTAATCAAGTTCTTGGAAATGAGCCTGCCCTACTGATTCGATGTCAGTACAACTTGTCGCTTTCAACAGGAAGCTGTAAGAAAACGCAGTTCTTGATCATTGATCTCTGAATCACTCGTCACATCATGCATGTCAATATGATGTTAAGCTGCTATTTTTTTTTTTTTTTTTTTAAAAGCATTAATTAGCATGTGTTAATGGTGTATACTGTAGTTATGGCCACTGAAACTGTCTGAATTTGAATGTTTAATATAATGAACAATCATGATTCTTCAACACAGTCATACTAATGTAATACATTAATTTACCCTCATCAGTGACACTGAACGACTGTTTATTCAGACAGTTTGTGGTTTACACTATAAGCAGAAGATGGTCAGACTGGATTTCAGGGACTTGAAAACTGGAGCAAAGATCAACAACACACTTACACTTCCTCTTTAAGTTCCAAGCTGTTTACAGACAAATGTTTACTACACTACTGAGCTAACTTTGTTCTGTAAAATGCATGTTTGTTATATGATACATTTTTTTAAAGTAATTTTCAATCATACACTACCATTTAAAAGTCTGTGGTCAGTAAGATTTTTTAAATGTCTCTTATGCACATTAAGGCTGCATTTTTTTTTTATCGAAAATATAGTTAAAAACAGTAATATTTTGAAATATAATACATTGTAAAATGTAATTTATTCCTGTGATCAAAGCTGAATTCAGTCTTCAGTGTCACATTTGCTGATTTGCTGCTCAAGAAACATTTCTGATTATTATCAATGTTGAAAACAGTTTTGCTGCTTCATATTTTTGTGGAAACCATGATACATTTTTTTCATTGTTTTTTGATGATTATAAAGCTCTTTTGTAACATTGTTATTTTGTCTTGAATGCATCCTTGAATAAAAGTAATGTCTTACTTAAAAACAAACCTCACTGAACACAAAAGGCTTGTGTACATATTAAAATGACACGAGGAAATGTTTGGACGGGTACAATAAGACATTACCATAATGTTTATGACATGCAACATTAAAATACCACGGAAGTGCCATTTAAATACCTTGGTACACGAATACAGTAATTATTCAGCTAAACTAAAACGCTGGTAATAGCCTTTTCCTTCATACACTTTGCATTTACAAATATAAAAAAATCATCTGAAATAAACAACAGGGAAAAAAGATGCATACAAAACAGCAATGAACAAATGAACACCAAACAGGCCTTAAAGTATATCTGTAAATGACGCTCACTGGAGTGAATGCAGATGTTAAAGTTCAGAAACGACAGTGGGTGCTACGTGACGAGTGTGTGTGGGAGATATAAATACAGTCTTCTGAACATGACCTGCTAGTGGAGAAGTTCCCTGATCAATACTTGTGTAATGTCAGATGCCCAGACAGCTGCAGGGAGCAGAGATGCCCTCATTTACCCCCTACTGCAACTCTACAGACAGAACTCTCATGTACAAATATGTGGCTCTGACATAACAGGATACATATGAGCATGTAATGAGAAACACCTGGAACTGTCAAATAATTGCCACTTGATGGTTAACCGGTATTTCATTGCATTGCGTTCATTTAATACTCTATTGATTACAAACAAGCAAGCAAATACATGTATGACACGTCATCAGTTTCACTTTCACAAGCATACGTGCATAAACAAAACAGCGGCACATATTATTGCAAGCAGTTGAACTGTCATGGCCAGCCCAATCTCCAGACCTAAACCCTTTTGAAAACCTCTGGAATGTGATCAAGAGGAAGGTAGATGGCCACAAGCATCAAAAAAAGCCAAGCTGCTTGAAATTGTTTGGCAGGAGAGGCATAAAGTCACCCAAAAGCAATGTGACAGACTGGTACAGAGCATGCCAAGACACATGAAAGCTGTGATTCATGGAAATAAGGATTATTCCTCCAAATATTGATTTCCTAAACATTAGTGTTGTGTTGGTTAAACATGAATATGAACTGGTTGTCTTCGCATTATATACACACTGATCAGGCATAACATTATGAGCACTGACAGGTGAAGTGAATAACACTGATTATCTCTTCATCACGGCACCTGTTAGTGGGTGGGATATATTAGGCAGCAAGTGAACATTTTGTCGTCAAAGTTGATGTGTTAGAAGCAGGAAAAATGGGCAAATGTAAGGATTTGAGCGAGTTTGACAAGGGCCAAATTGTGATGGCTAGACGACTGGGTCAGAGCATCTCCAAAACTGCAGCTCTTGTGGGGTGTTCCCGGTCTGCAGTGGTCAGTATCTATCAAAAGTGGTCCAAGGAAGGAACAGTGGTCATGGGCGGCCAAGGCTCATTGATGCACGTGGGGAGCGAAGGCTGGCCAGTGTGGTCCGACCCAACAGACGAGCTACTGTAGCTCAAATTGCTCAAGAAGTTAATGCTGGTTCTGATAGAAAGGTGTCAGAATACACAGTGCTTCGCAGTTTGTTGCGTATGGAGCTGCATAGCCGCAGATCAGTCAGGGTGCCCATGTTGACCCCTGTCCACTGCTGAAAGAGCCAACAGTGGACACGTGAGCATCAGAACTGGACCACGGAGCAATGGAAGAAGGTGGCCTGGTCTAATAAATCATGTTTTCTTTTACATCACATGGATGGCCGGGTGCGTGTGCGTCGCTTACCTGGGGAACACATGGCACCAGGATGCACTATGGGAAGAAGGCAAGCTAGCAGAGGCAGTGTGATGCTTTGGGCAATGTTCTGCTGGGAAACCTTGGGTTCTGCCATCCATGTGGATGTTACTTTGACACGTACCACCTACCTAAGCATTGTTGCAGACCATGTACACCCTTTCATGGAAACGGTATTCCCTGGTGGCTGTGGCCTCTTTCAGCAGGATAATGCTCCCTGCCACAAAGCAAAAATGGTTCAGGAATGGTTTGAGGAGCACAACAACGAGTTTGAGGTGTTGACTTGGCCTCCAAATTCCCCAGATCTCAATCCAATCGAGCATCTGTGCAATGTGCTGAACAAACAAGTCCGATCCATGGAGGCTCCACCTCACAACTTACAGGACTTAAAGGATCTGCTGCTAACATCTTGGTGCAGATACCACAGCACACCTTCAGGGGTCTAGTGGAGTCCATGTCTGGACGGGTCAGGACTGTTTTGGCAGCAAAAGGGGACCAAGACAATATTAGGAAGGTGGTCATAATGTTATGCCTGATCAGTTATATATATATATATATATATATATATATATATATATATATATATATATATATTATACACACACACACACACACACACACACATACACACACAACTGCTTTTTCTAGTTATGGAAAAAGGAAAAAGTACACTGACTGAACATTCTGAACAATATCTTTGTCTACATTTCATAGAAGAACAGGTTTGGACCTACATGAGGGTGAGGAAACAGTGACAGAATTTTCATTTTTAGGTGTACTACTTTGAACCTTTTCAGAAGAAACTAAAATTCATGACATCTACTCACGACAAGGTTATTCACGTTTGCCCTGGTCAACTAAACCTGCACTGATGTGTAGAGTATAAGGCCAACAGCTGAATACTACACCGGTTCCTGGGCTGAGGAATGCTCTGGCTCTCAGCCATCAGGAATAAGCTGCTGGATTCCTTCTCACTTACTCCAAGTTTCGTCCTGATCAATTACACACATCTCACATTGTCTGCAATGCAAGTGTGTGAACTTGCACTGCATAGCAAGCAGTACAAAAGACACTGCATCTCAGCATCTGGGAAAACAATGGCTTTTTCAACAACAAAAAGCTGCTTTGATACTGAAATGACATAAATTTTGTAAAAAAACAAAAAAAACAATGGAACTGTTGAACAGACCAACCAGACATATGTGGTTTATAACATTTTTTGAAAACATTTCAATTCAAAAAAGCATGAGGCATTTGCATCATCTATTAATATTACAAAGTTTACATGTAAACAAAGACTCTGTAATATCTCTGAAAACATATAACAATATCAGCAATACAACGCTATATATGAAAGCTCATTAATACGAAATCGCACAGCATTGTAGGCTATGTAAAATAATTTGTCATTGTTAATTAAAAAAAATGCATAGCCTATATTAATTACTATTAACTTCTCTTTAAGAAATAACAGAAGTTAAAGCATGCATTTATAACATGCAGATATTACAGTATCAGCAATGCCATGCAAATAGGCTACTCACTACAAATTATCCAATACAACATATTGCAAAGCAAAATATGTCCTTGTTATTACTGCTTCGGAGCTATTAACAAACAACATGAACATTATAAATGACAGAAATGAACTGCTGTATCTCAGGAGGATTTTGAGGCTCGTGCGCGCACACACCTGATCACACGCGCACCTTGCAACATGTAAGCGCCGCGGTGGCGCACACAGGGCTGTAACCTTTCACCTTTTCTAACCCGTCTTAATGAATGACGTGCACAGACTGTTCCTAATCAATACACCATCGACCCATCCATACCATCAATCAAATAAAAATTGGCTTTGCCTACCTTATATCTTTGTACTGTATGATCCCGGATCAATGAGAAGAAACAATCACGTTCTTCCTCCAGTCATCCATTAAACGGGCTCAACTGCGCATACAATCCAAAACAGTGCGTATGGTTATTATTCCAGAGCGTCAAGACGATGTTACACGTTTAAAAATGTAAATACATTTGCGACAGATGTACACAAACATGACAGAGATACACACATATCATACTGCCAAAACAAACGAAACATTCATGGGCAGGAAGTGTCAGGTAGGTTCCTTTGATCTAATGGACAGGTCAACCGCCCAATCACACGCGTTGTACGAATAAACAACCCCGCCCCCTGCGAAGCGCTAGCCAATCGCGTTGAAGCACCGGGTCTATGTGAATTTGAAGTGGACGCGCAGGTGCATCTGAACAGTAAGGATGTCTTCCACTGCCTCATGATGTCCTGTAATTTAACACTCTAACATTTAATCAATCTTATTATAATCTTAACTAAATTACATACTTAAAAATCTACATTTTCTAATAAAGAGTAGATTTTTATGATGCTTTTTAAGTGAAGTTTACAGGCAGTACATTAACACCAGGCACTCTTTAAAGATAAAAGCAAAAGATTTTCTGTATTTGTGAATTATTTATGTGATTTATTCTTTCCTATGTACTTCTTCATGATAATATAATAATATTTCATAAAATATTAATTAATAATATAATAAATACAATATTTTATAATACTACGTACAATAAATATTAAAATTTATATTAAAATTTGTTTATATATATATATATATATATATATATAGAATTAAAAAGCATTGCAACTATGTTTATACACACATATATATATATATATATACACACACATATATACACACTTAAAATAAACACTTATATATAAACACAAGGAAACTAGTTAAATGTAAATGTATAAGTTGAGACTGCCATCTACTGTCCGAAACCTAGAATTAAAAAGCATTTCAACTCAAATACAAAATGAATAATAATTGTGGACACAATTGTTCTTTGTGCAACAAAGCAGGATTTCCAGTACAAATAAAACATTTATTGCTAAACACATTTTTGTACAAATCTCACAAAGTTTCACAAAGTTCTTCTATAAGAAGAAAACACAACAGAAGCGTAAGTGGAAATGATGCCGTCCTGAAGGAAATGTTTTCTGATAAACAGATTATTATGACAGTCCTGTTGAGGTAGTGATCCGTCCAACATCATAAAGCTTTGCCTACTGATTAAGAAAAATTGGTCACTAGAGAATATATATTTTTATATAACCATTTCCAATTAATAACCCAAAAATCAACATATAATCATATGCTTTTTTTTTTTTACCAGAGTACATAATAAGCTATATCAAAAGATTGGTTAAATTTATTTTTTATATTACTCCAAGAAGTTACTGATAATTTGACTCTTCTATATGACGCCCATGTTTTCATCTGCGATGTTGTTTCTGCCTATATGATTGTCACTTGTTTGTTCTGTTTGATATAGAAATTTGCACATTCATAATAAAAAAAAATATAATTCAAACACTATTTACATACTACAAATAAACAAAATCAAATGACGATTGCCAAAAAGACACGTGTTTGTGTGTTATACTAGCTTATAACACTTTCAGGTATAATTCAATACTCTAAGAAAAGCCCTATTTATTAGATCTAAAACTATAATAAAATGAGCTTACATTTTGTTCTAATCCATGCTCCTTTGTGTCTTCTTAACACATCTTAAAAACTACTGAATACCACAGCATCTGAGGTATTGATGTAACAGTTCAAGCACAAAAAGACCAAACTACTGAAAGCCAGACATCCAGCCATCCATTCATGGCACAGTCTGTACATTAGATTATTAAAATAATACAAGTAAACACCCAACTGCTTATGTACAAGTGTTTTACAGCCCTTTCAAAAGTTGTTTGCTTTTTTATTGTTTGCTTTTTGTGCTCTTTTGTTTTTGATGTTTGCATGAAATGTCTTACAAAGATGTGTTCTCGGTTTCATTTCAATGATATCTGATATTTACAAGTGGCTATGCCTCCATATTTCTCTCTTAAATCCACTTCAATTCAGTATACAGATGAATGATATAAAACCCATCAAGATCATGTCCTGGTCATATTTCTCCCAATAAAGAAATAAATAATTAACAACAAAACAATAAAAAGTTATATTTTGCATAAAGAAAAGTAACTCTATTTCACTACCATTAAAAGATGAATATAGTGAGAATTCCGAACATCTAAATTAATTGGATGGGAAAATGTGCATAATACTGTAAGGCTTAAGTTTTTTTTTAGCAAAAGATAATTATTTCATGCAAAATATAACTTCTCTTTTTTATGAAATATGACCTGGGCATGTTTTTTAATATTTTACACTTATGGCACATTATAAAAACATCTGACAAAATAAACATCACATACAAGAATACTGTTTGCAGAAGGAGATGAAAATGTCAATGCCATTTATGCAGCATTATGTACGATTTTATTTGACTTTTTCCTTTTCAAAATCCTCCTAATAAATCTGTTGACTTTCAGTGCATAAAGTGGATTAGAATGGATTAGCAGCTGAAACAACCACTGTTCTCTGTGAAATCCTATTTGAAGCGCTCTAGCAACGAAATTATAGAGATCAGCAACAGAGTTAATGCCAAACACTGAATCCAGCTCGACCAAAGCAAATGAAATCCAGCATAATGCTGCATTGGAGAATATTTCTATTTACATTAGATAAACCTTGTTAAAATTTAGTACAAGTCCAAAGCGCTTGGTGAGGCGTATAACCTGAATATTACAACAGCATTCAAGGCTCTTGTGTCTATGTGGTAGAATATGGTCATATTTATTCCTTCTGATATAATAATCACTCCATTCTGAGATATTAGAATGACATTTAAGTCAACATGAAATGACATTTTACTTTAAGGTCTATTAAGAAAGTAAAAAGGGTTAATACTGATTTCATGGTGACTTTACATCATTCCATGAGGTTTTCTGAGATACACCGGCAGTCAAAAGTTTCAAATAATTAAATTTTTTTTCATGTTTTTAAAAGAAGTCTCTTCTGCTCACCAATGCTCTATTTATTTGATCAAAAATACAGTAAAAATGTGAAATATTATTACAATTTTAAATAACTGTTTTATATGTGAATATATTTTAAAATGTATTTATTCCTGTGATCAAAGCTGAATTTTTTTAGAATCATTACTCCAGACTTCGGTGTCACATGATCCTTCAGAATTCATTCTAATATGATGATCTGCTGCTCAATAATTATCACTTATTGGTGCTCAATTATTAATTAGGGTTCTTGTTAAAGTTTTTGCTGTTTAATACTTTTGTGAGATTCCAAAGAAGTTCAAAGTTCAAAAGAACAGCATTTATTTGAAATAGAAATCTTTTGTAACATTATAAATATATTTATTGACACTTTTGTTCAATTTAATGCTCTAAGTTGAATTAAAGCATTCATTTCAATTTTTCATTTCAACTTAAAGGGTTGGTTGATTATGATTTCACTTTTTTAACTTTAGTTAGTGTGTAATGTTGCTGTTTGAGCATAAACAACATCTGCAAAGTTACGACGCTCAAAGTTCAATGCAAAGGGAGATATTTTCTTTTACAGAAATCGCTGTTTAAGGACTGCAACAAACGGCTGGTAGGGACTACAACGAGCTTCTTCCCGGGTTAGTGATATCACTAACCCTAAAATTTACATAAACCCTGCCCCTGAGAACACACAACAAAGGGTGCGATGCCATGTTGGGCTGCTTTAGAGAAGAGGAAGAGTTGTTGTAGTAGAGTGTTGTTACCATGCCGTCATTTTACGCCGGACTGCTTCACAAATGAGGGTCAATTCAACGCTGGATTTACACAAAAGATTAACATGACGGCACATGCTAGTTGATGAGTTGAATCAACTCCACAGAAACTACATAAATTTATCCACTAACCATTCAGAAACGTCCAGATTCATTCTAAAAGTTGTAACTTCTTCCTGAGTCTCTCCATCAGTGTCGACTCCGGTTTGAACAATGTAAGGCTGAACACCGTTACTGACAATTATTTTTGCTGCGTGAGATTCTCCAGCTTTGTTGTTGTTGAGCAAATGAAGAAGTCAGAGCTGTTAAAGCTCCGCCCTCTTCTGGAAAGGGGGCTGGGAGCAGCAGCTCATTTGCATTTAAAGGGACACACACAAAATGGTGTGTTTTTGCTCACACCCAAATAGAGGCAAATTTGTCAGGCTATAATAAATGATCTGTGGGGTATTTTGAGCTGAAACTTCACAGACACATTCTGGGGACACCAGAGACTTATATTACATCTTGTAAAAGGAGCATTATAGGTCCCCTTTACTAATACAAACTTTTTAATATTAGTGCATCACGGTTTCCACAAAAATATAACGCATCACAACTGTTTTCATCATAATCAGAAATGTTTCTTGAGCAGCAAATCAGCATGTTAGAATGATTTCTGAAGGATCATGTGACACTGAAAACTGGAATAATGATGCTGAAAATTCAGCTTTGATCACAGGAATAAATTACATTTTACAGTGCTTTTAAATTGTAAAAATATTTCAGAATATTGCTGTTTTTACTGATCAACAGTCTTTAACTGATCAACTTCCTTAAAAACATTGCAAAAATGTATTTATTCCAAACCTTTGACCGGCAGTGTACACCTGAACAAATGAACAGAACAGGCCTCTGTTCAAAATTGAGGTTCTTGTTTAAAATAAAAGCCAAAAAAAAATACTCAATTTGGCATTCTGGTAAAGGATGCTGAGGTTTCTGAAATGTTCCACTAGCAGATCTGGGAGGCCCGTCGGGTCTGCTGGGCTCTTGCACAAGTGGAGGTATGGCGGTTGAAGCTGTCTCTCCACATGAAGCGTTTCGAGCACAGGCTGCACTCGTAGGGTTTAATGCCCGTGTGGATCTTCATGTGGCCCACAAGGTGATGCTTCATTTTGAAGCTTTTGCCGCAAACGGCGCAACCAAACGGCCTCAGACCCAGGTGCATGCTCATGTGGCGGTCCCTCTGGCTTTTGTGTGTAAAACTTTTGCCACACTGACACGGATAGAGCTTATAAACCACTGAGGCGAACCCTGAGTGAGAGGTTTCCTCCTTCAGGCCACTGTCAACAGGTGCCCCATCTTGAGAAACATCTGCACTTCCTTCTAGTTGCAGTTTCTCCTTGGACGGTGGGTCGGAGAGCTCGTCTCCGGCTTGTGAAAAGCCCTCCATGGAGGACCCGTAGAAGTCCGAGGGCTCTTCGTAGGAGCAATCTCCATCCAAACACTCCACCAACTTCTCATCAAAACAATCCTCAGCTATGTTTGGATTGTGGCAGTTTTCATCCGAATCGTTCACGGTGTGTTCACTGCCAAACAGGCCGCCGCAGGCTTCACGATTCTGCCTTTCTGCTTTTATATGCACTTTCTTTCGGTGTCCCATTATGCTCGGTGGCACGTAGGCAGGTCTAGAGCACTGGTGTTCCATTGCATCCGACCCATTCTCGCTGCTCGGATCATCTGGAGACGAGCAGCCGCCGCTTTCCAGCGTTCCCAAAGCAGGAATCGAAAGGCCGTCATCAACTAGATCTTCCACTTGACCTGCAGTCTGGCCGGTGTCCTCATTGTCGGTGGTGTAACCGTCACCTCTCGGAGACGATCCGTGGTCGAAATGCCCGGCGCAGCTGTTTTTCTTCTTCCCCACTTCTAAAAGCTCCGTACATTTGTCCACCACGTGCCACATTTGCAGGAAGCTTGCGGCCGTGAGGAAGGCCACCACCTCTCCAGATGGCACGGACAGCGCTCCCGTGTAGCACGATAAGAGAAGCTGCTCGAAAACGCACGGATGCATGACGTCCGGCAGCACCACGCGGGCGCTGTTCTTCAGCAGCACCTGATCGCAGAAGTACGGTGAGCTGGCGGCCAGCACCGCGCGGTGAGCGCGGAACTGATGGCCGCCAAGGGACACCATGAGGTCACACAGCTGCCCTCTCTGCCGCTGCTGGTTCAGCTTCTTCAGGAGGGAGCAGGAAAAATCCGGGAACTCCACATGGAAGGAGTTTGCATCAGTCTCCATGGTTATGTAGAAGTTAAACGCTCTAAGAAAAAGGACAGGTTAGTGTTGCTCAAAATAATCTATACTAAATAGCATGTTTGTTATAGAAGGGTCAGAAAAGCAATGCTACTTACAAATTACAAAATGCAAATGATCATATAATCGTGCACAGTCAGGAAAGAAAATAAATAAGCTTCATTGTATGGCCAGACTCTGTATTTTGGTGCCAATAACTTGGTAATATAGCAAATATCAATATAATATTTTCCCAGTGTTTGTTATCTATGTGCTAGGCAGGAAAAATCACACATCTGCTGTTGTTTATGCATTTTATGTTATGTAAATTGTGTTTTTATTCATTCAGCTAACATCATTGTTAAACTTACTCAGTTTAATCTTTTTCAGTGTTTGATTTTAAGCACATTTTGATACTTTTGTACTTTTCCCCCCTTGTTTTTGGTCACTACTTTATAACCAATATAAAATCAAGTCCTGAAACAAAACCAAACAGTACTACGGAGCTAAAAAACAACACTAAACCCATTTACATAATATACACTATTCATTTAATAAATGACAACAAATATGGCTTTCAGCATATAATCGATAATGGATACAATAATAATAATAATTTAAGTGCGACCAGATCTCTCACAAAAATGTACCATGTTTACCATACAAATACCATAATAACAGCAGTCATTATATATAGATTCTGATATCTTTTTACACTAAATGATGTAAGTCAAGTTTACTGTATAGAGATTTTACGGAGATAATAATTACAACATGTAGTAATGCTGTGGTATTTTGTCGGTAACTATGGTATCCATGGCAACATTTTATAAGGAATTGTATTATCATATAGTGAGATGTAAATGAACACTATTAAGTATAAGATTACAAAAATCACTCAATTCTCCACATGGAAGAATGAAATAAAGATAAAATAAAATCATAAATGTTGGTATTCAAAGGAAAACTATTTAATTGTCTTTTAAACTAGTCAACTGTCAAAATTCACAGTTCAGTACATTAGAGATCAGGCTAACCTGCTATACTGCTAGCTGGCACATCAAGGGACTTTATGGGTGTTAACAGGCGACAGAGACATTGTTGTTCATGAAAAAGACGCGTACATATTAGTATAGTTTTCTGCCTCACTCACGGTGTAATAAAAATTCCCGTCTTACCGTTTTCTGCATCACTTTAGTCCGGTTTTCTGAAAGCTAGTCTGTCTCCTCTCTCTCTTCCGAGAGCCACAGCGCTGCGTATCACTTACGTCATCACGCACAGTCGCGTGGCGCAGGAAGAAATGTAAACAAACACGCCTATTTTCCGCTGGGTGCCAGATTGACATTTTTACAGCTCAGGAATACGAAATAACAATATCAGTGACACAAAATAAAAAAAAGTAATAAAATAAAATAAAAACTGTTTTAAACTGTTTATAAAGATACATTGCGGTCATGATAGCAGACATAATAGGCCTATTGGCAACAATACAAATTTTATTTTATTTTAAAATAAGTTCTTAAATGGTGCAACAAGAAGAAAAGAAAGAAACATTCCATATCTTGGGCCATCGTTTGACTAAGAGTCCTATTAAAAAGGCATAAACTGATTTTAAATGTCTGGCATCTTTATAGATAGATCTGTTTGAAGCTAGTGTTTTCACTCCTGGGGAGCTTCGGTAGGATCTTCTTTTGAGATATCAACCACAGCAGGCCAATTATTTATTCAATTTAACATGCTCAGGCAGGTTGTTCGGGTTTTGTAGGCTGGTATGACCCTAATCAAAAATCAAAGTGAATTTAATGTATTTTTTAAACGTTCAGCAGGTGGCGCTATAGGATAAGCGTAGCAACCACTGATCTACGGTAGCAACAGACCAGTTTGGCCCAAACTTGATATCTTATGAAACCGTTTTTTAAAATGTTAAAGGAAAACAGTTTCTTAAATGCATCATTGATCAAGTGTTTGATCAATTTAATTAGTCTTAAAATGTAACATTAGCATGTAGAAAAAGCGTATTAACATGTTTTATAAATGCTGACCTTACACTCTCAAAAAAGATGTGTTAATTAATATCACAATTTTTGTGTTATTTTTGTGACACATTTTGTGTCATTTTGTGTACATAATTGACACAAATTGTGTAAATATAACACATTAGTGTGTAGAAAATGAGCAGGAATAACACGTTTGAGTTAAAATTAACACAAAATGTGTTGTCCTTAACTAGACACATGGGTGTGTTAAGATCTAACACAGGATGTGTTGTTTTTAACACATCTGTTTTAAGAGTGTACTGACATAATGGACCCAGGGTTCTTTTTTCTTTTCACATTATTTTTTCAGATTATGATATATGTAATTGGTTGAATTTAGCTGAATATCCAAACCGACTTGCTTTTCTGATCAAGCAACCATTAAAACAACAGGAAAATCTAATCCTACAAAATTAGACCAGTGTACAAATACCTTTTTGATAAAAATGATGGCAATTTTAAGATGATTTGAAATAGTTCCACTAAGAGACTGTAGTAGTTGTTCTGTAATGAAGCCAGTCTTTGTCGTGTTGAGCTGAATGCTTGACCAGTCATTCCTGCCCTCACAGGTGCAAAGATCAGAGGATCCAGAGCTCTTCCAGGTGGGCCAGACGCTCTGTGATGCACAAAAGGCATCTGTCCATCATTTCATCTACCAGTCCATCCATCTGTATGATATGGGAGTTTGAAGAGTGATTGAAACTGAAAAAAACTAGAAATACGGGGAAGTTTGCTAGAAAGTCTTTGTTAAACATAAATCCTCCATTAAACCGGATTGAGGTTTGAGATTAATGTAGAAAGACAGTATATTTTAAATATTTGTTTAATGGCATCTTTGTATGAATGAAGGCCAGTGTCACTGATACTAATACTGTACTGATGTCTCTATGAAATAGTTTTTTTAAAAAACATTATAGACATTCAACATTACAGTATAACTAAAAGCTATCAATTTCAACATTAAGATTTAAAAAAATAACAACTTTTAACTTAAAGGTGCAATATGTAAGCATTTTGCAGTAAAATATCCAAAAACCACTAGGCCAGTGTTATATATTTTGTTAATTTGAGTACTTACAATATCCCAAATGTTTGCAACTATTTGTAAATCGTGAGAAAATTGCAATTTTAACCAAGGCTCCGGACGTGTGAGGAGTCGCCTGTCAATTGCGTCATATCCGCGTTACCCTCGGTTTCCAGTTTTATTTTGTAGAAACCATGGAAACACCAAAGACACTTTAATATTTACATGTTTTAATAGGCAAGGGAACAACTGTTCTGATACATTTATAGACAGAAAATGAATTATTGATATAGCTCAACACATTTAGTCTTATTGTTTAAATCTAATTTTCTTGATTTTTTGCGAGTACCATGCTTTACCATGCCTCAGAGAAAAACACTATTTTGTCAAGTGGCTAACATAGCATGATCAGATGTAGCTTTATTTTTAGTAACAGTAATACAGAATTTTCTCCACCATACAATATGTTTTAAAATTAATTGCATGCCATTTATAAACACAAGCCATCCAGCATTTAATATGATATTCTAAAATCGATCTATCTTACTGCAGTGTGTAACAGTGTCTCACAGCAGCCACCGAGCGAACGCACAGAGTAACGTTATAACATCATTTTCAACACACTCAAATGTATCTAACATGATAAACAGAGCTGTGTTAGGCCCTGTCCCAAATGGCACCCTAAACCCTCACGGTCTTCCTCTGAGTCCGCACTTTCACAACATAATGCCGCTTTGACTGCCGGGTAAAGTCCTCTGCGTAGCTCACAGTCTTGCGGGCTCAGCAGAAGTGCGCATCGAGGGCGCATAGCAGCAGCAAAGGGGGCGCTCACGAGCACCCTTCTTTAAGCTTAAATGACGAATGGGACACCCTACGGTCTTGTGGACTTAACGGACACGCGCACGCAGCGGCCATTGTAAGCCCACAAAACCGAAAGTGCACATGAAGTGTGCCATTTGGGACAGGGCCTTACCTCATACTCATGATCGGAAAAGCGGAAGCGGCGCCGGCGACTGTGGCATAATAAAAGTTCCGCTGCTCGAGAGGCGTGTGTTGCGCAATCGCTCCAGCGGCCTCGTTCAGCTCCCACAACACTCAGTCCTGCTCTGCTTCATACTACAGTAACGTTAATAATCGCATCCATGAACATGATTTCTTCCCGAGTCCTATCCCAATTCTTTTCCACTGGCCGTTGAGGTGAAGACCACATGTCCCAAGATTCCGTGCTCAAACTGGCGTCATCAAGCTACACCTTCGTTTTGAATAGGCCTCTAGCGACCTCTAGCGGACAGAAAATATTACATATTGCACCTTTAAGTGAACTTCCCCTTCACAATCTTCACATAAACCCATTATAATAAGGGTCATATTTACCTGTGGCCTTCCAGTCTGACAGGTAGGAAATATACAGACATTGAATGTATGTTATCAAACACTTTACAGTCTTCAATGCATAAATTATAAATGAAATATAGATTAATCCTTATTAAAGCTACAAGTTTCTCTGTCCCCTTTGTTCTTTGATTAACATTAATGACAGACATCACAGCAGCTGGTTTATTTGGCGGATCTGACGCACATCTCATTTTCTCACAACTCTTTAAGTTCATTTAAGACGTTATTTAACTCATTTAAGACTGCTCCTATGAGGATACAGGACAAAATGGGCATTTTGGCATAATTCTGTATGTTATTGCTTGTTCAAGCGCGAAAGAGAACTCAATAGGGCGCGCGTCTTTCTGTGCGCACGAGTCGTGTGTGTGTCACATGACACGACATTCACAGACAGCGCGTTTTTGTTTGTCTTGTGGCGCTTGAATGGTTTTAGAGCATTTACGTGAATAAGAGCGTGATCATATAAGCTAATGTAAAAGCTATTCAAATTATGACGGAAAAAACGGATGCTGCGTTAAAATTGTATGTTGTTGTTGAAACAGCTTGATATATGCAGAATAATATGAACAACATCCGTTTGCTCTGTCCATGTTGACTTTCTGCATCACTGCAGATTTGATGAAATATAAGCTAGCTACATGTTGTCTTATAAAATTGGCAAGCTGTTAACTGAGCTCATTTTGCTTACAGTAGAGTCGTCACCTGATAATGCCATCATTCATACAGACACAATGAATATTATTCAGTTACCCATATTGAATCTTTCTGGAATGAAGATAAATGTGACTATTTATTAATCTGATATATGTACACCAGATATGTTCATAACTGCTCCTATTAATATAACTTTGTGGGATGGTGCTTATATCATTTGCATAGAGAGGCAAATTTTTCTCTTAGATAGCAGTGAGATTATATGAAGAATGAATGAAGAACTGCTGCTTGTCAAAATTGGAATTTTAGAAAAAAAATCTGAGACAAAGTTTTTTAGCCTCTTGAGTTACAAAAGAAAAACCACTAGCAATAAACTTTTTCTCTGGGGAAGCCAGAGTCTGTCCATAGATTGTCAGAGTTGGTTTAAAGATTAATATTATTCCAACCTTAACCTTCTCTGAAGCTCAATAGCCATAAAACAATAAAAATCCGTTCCCTCAGCTGTAAGAATGAGAGTCCAGAGGTTTGATTGGGGCGCGCAAGAAAAGAGAACAAGCTTCTGTCCATCACTCCTCACCTTCAGCAGAAAATCAATGTGCCATTACATATCGTACTGAATCAGTATTTTGATGGACACACTATCAAGGCCAGCGGTGACAGAAAACTCAATGGGGTTCCATTATAGATCTTAGGAAAGCACAATGGTGTATGATTATATTCCTACCGGCAATCTCACCGATACTGACAGACAGCAGGTGAAGCACAAAACATGGCATAACTCCGGAGAGACCTTGCCAACACTTAGCGTGCACAGTCCTCCAAACTGCTCACGCTAGATCATACTGCTTTGGTTTGCTTCACTGACCACTGAATCGCTCGAACACCATCTTATGAAGCATTAATGTGCTAAATACATCTGACTTAGCAGAAGCCAGATAGCACAAACACCTGTGGCTCAGGAAGCTGTCATCTTACTTTCTAGTGTTTGCTTTATGTTTTACATATTTGAAAAGAAGACTAAAATTTAAAAGAATTTTCTTTATTGGTTTATTTTTTAATGTTACTAAAAAGTTAGAGTGAAATAATTGTGAGAGGCCTGAAACTATCTCAGCTACACTATCAATATGGAAACAATTAAAGGCAGGGTAAGCGATTTGTTCCAGAAACATTTTTTTGTTATGCTGGTTGAAAGTCTCTTTACATCCTGATGTCAATCACTAAGTTAAGTGGTCTAAATGTATATATATATACAAAGTAAAACTTTGTCAGGGACCCCTGTCAATAAAAACCCAACACAATGGTTGCTAACTTGTGTGAATTTGTACTTTTTATCTCACAATTCTGACTACTTTTCACAGAATTGCGAGATATAAACTCGCAATTGCGTTATAATGTCAGAATTGTGAGATATAAACACAATTGCAAGAAATCAAGTCAGAATTGCGAGTTATAAGCTTTTCGAGTAAAATTGCTAGTTTATATCTCACAATTCTGACTTTATAACTCTCAATTGCAAAGTTATATCTTGCAGTTCTGACTTTATAACTCAATTCTGACTTTATATCTTGCAATTCTGACTTTATTTTTGCAATTGCGACTTTATACCACGCAATTCTGACTTTATTTTTGCAATTGACCCTTCACAAAGACCCGCCCCCCCTTAGTTACTGTTGCTTTGTCCGACAAGCCATTGCGCTGTCACGCCACACAGAGTGAAAAACACATCGCGGAGCAAAGAGGACACTGACAACACGTCGACAGACAAGACAGAGCAGGTTACTTATGATATTAAACAAAGTCCCAGCTTTCAAATTGTGTAATTTTTTAAGAAATTCGAACAATAAAAATCGGTTTGTGGCTCTTTAATGTGTCGTGACAGATTGCTGTAGCGCCTCAGCTCAAGCGGCTCGTGAACCGATCATCTCTTCCTACTAGTTCATTTATAGCATCAAATAAACATGAATGAACATGAGAAGGAATGTTGTTTCAAGTGCGGAAAGACGTCAGTACACACCATTTTTCAAGTTCAAGTCCACAGAGGTTAATCTTCTAACTCCTGACTGCTTTGTCGGACAAAATGGCAGATTCGGCGTTATGATTGGTTAGATAGCTTGTCAATCAAACTCCCGGCGAAGGGTCAATTGGCAGTTTATCTCACAATTGCGAGTTTATATCACTTAATTCTGAGAAAAAAAAGTCAGATAAAATAAAATTGTGAGATAAAAAGTCGCAATTACCTTTTTTTATTTTTTATTCAGTGGCCAAAACAAGCTTCCATACTAAAGTTATTCAGTGAAGAACAGTGAGTGATTCTCTCATTTTCTTTTGTTGTTTGATTAACATTAAATGACAGAGAAAGCAGCAGGTTTATTAGGCTGCTGTCACTTTAAGACTAAAAATGCACATACTGCACAGATCTAATATACTGACAAGCATTTAACTATACTTTCCAAACTGTTCATGTTCACTTATGACATAACTGACTGCGTCTAAATGAAAACTCACGAGACTGACATTTTGAGTGTATTTGTCTGTTTAAGCGTAGCCCGAAGCCCAAAGTAGCCTATACTTGTCTGTGTTTCTCTCCGTCTCGAATCATGTGAACAGAGAGTCACCAGTTGAACAGCATCTCTTTCACCCTGGTTGTTCGGGGGCCTTACGCAACTTGTGTACTTTGTGTATAGGGAGGACCGGCTCTGCATAGGACCATAAAATATTTGTCCAATCATTGCATTTGGTCATGTCTGTATTCACGTGTATTCAGCACGTTTCATGCTATGCCGAGTTAGACAGACGTCTGTCACGAGCACCACACTGGAAACAGCAGCCATGTTTTACAGTTCCTCCTCAACCAAAACAGCAAGCTTATGCTGCGTTCATGCCATAACTACCGTAATTCGGAAGAGATGGAAACCTGTGACGTTATACTCGGAGCGGTTCGTGACTCGAATTTATGCGTTGCAAAGGCCACACTATCAACACTGAAATGAATCTGCAGCAGTCATGTGGTACAGGTCAGTGCTGTTTAAGTTGTTTATGTTCATTATAATTGTAATGTAATGTGCTTTGAGACATGAGGTAGTTTAATGCCGTCTCTCGTGACTCTTATTTTGTTTGCTCCCTCGTGTTTTGGAGGTGTGATGAAGGGAGGGTGGGATCTTATGCTTTCAAAGCTAACTTGCTATTGCTAGCCTCGCTGAAAAATGACTACGTTAAACTGAATTCATGTTTCTTGTGATCTTTTGGTCTAAAGGCTTTTGCTTAAATGCCTGAAATTAGTTTTGTAGACAATAATAAATTGTGCCTATGTATGAATTTCCTTATAAGAAATGAAACAAATGGATGAGTTGGATAAGATAGAATTTTTTTTTTTTTTTTTTGACAACAGTCTATATTTGACTAAAGACCAATGCCATGACTGACCATTTAAGTAATTCCAAAGAGTCTTGTAATAAATATTTTTACCTGGCTCCCCCAAATAAAGTCAGCCAAGTTTATTAAAGATGCTCATATATATCCCAGTAGTACCAGTGGTTGTGGACTCTTGTCAGCCTGGATGCATGATGTTTAACTGCTGCTGCTTTATAGTTAGTTGTTTTCTTCTTCTTCTTGTTCTTCTTCTGTTCTTGACTGTCTGGCAGCTCATAGAACCGCTTGCGGGAAAATTATGAAATTTGGCCCACAGACAGAGGACAGTCTTAACATTAACCACAGCAAATTTGGAGTCTCTAACTCATTCACTCTAGCGCCACCAACTGTCCGGAGTTGCACTTAAGTTTATACTAATAACTTTTGAACCATAAGAGCTAGAAACAAAATGGTTTGTCCAAATTGCTGTCTGCCATTTTGAATTTCTTTGAAAACCTACTTTTTTTAACACTCCCTAGATCATTGGTCCGATTTTCATGAAAAATCAGCTCAGACCATGCTGGCGAAAAAAAAAAAAAGCTTTTTGATTGACCAAACCATTCTTGAATAACGCATCAGCAAATTTGATGGTATGGTGCCAAGATGATTCTGAGGCTGTAACTCTGCCACGCTTTGACATATTGACACCAAACTTGCCATTGTCACCTCACACTAACCACATGACATCAATTTGGTAACAGCGCTACCAATTGGTAAAAAAAAATATATATATATATATATATATATATATATATATATATATTACTAGTAATTGTATTTATGATTTCTCAGATGTTTTGCCTAAAACAATCTAAAAATGTCTTTAATTGTCTAAAATTGTTGCAATTGGGTGATAATCCAGCCATGCTTGTGTCCTTTTTTTGTGCTTGGCCCCTTAATTGCTGATTGCAATTGTTTTGTTTTGTTCTTTTCTTTTTATTTATTTTTAATCGCTTGAGCAAAACAAAAACATATGTTGCAAGACATCACATATATTCCATAACCATATCAAACATCCATTTTCTCCATTTATCTACGTTTCTCATACTACACATATCCATAATAGTCATTGTTTGGACATGGCTGCTTGCTTGGACATTTTTTCACTTGTACTCATTATGTTTGGACTGTCTGGTGGCCACACATTACATTAAAACCATCACAATAAATCATATTTTTTTATCAGTATTTTACTGCAGCATTTAATGTATTTTCTTGGTATATCAACAATTAATGTTCACTGTAAATACATAGAAATTCAAATTTTTCATATTAACCGTTTTTACTGTATTTTTACATCATTTTCTAATGTCAGAATTACAGAAGTTTTAGTTGCTTTTTTCTTTGTCATTTCTATTTCTCATAGTCACACACCCATATAATGGTCATTGTTTGGACTTGTACTAATGATGTTTGGGCTGTCAAAATCACACGCACATGCTTCTCAGAAGTGCTGATCTTTTTTCTTTCTTTTCTTTTTTCTTTTTTTTTTTAAATTTAGTTAGTACAAAATGACTGAGTGCACCTTTAAATACTCATATATAGAAGAATTTTATCTATTGTAGAGACACGCAGACAATCCCCAAATTTGGGTAGCGTCTCAATCAGTTGTACACTCAGGACTCATCAGCTCCAATTGAGGGCTTAAGCTCAGTCCTGGAGCTAATGGTTCGAGATGGACTCTGCATGCCACGGCGCAGGTGAGACAGAGCTGTTCTTGCCCAGCCGAGCGGAGATCAAACCCGAGCCGTGGAGGCGGGAAGTCACCTGTGTCCACCTGCGGCTCTGGAATCAATAAGTCTGTCATCCCCGCTGATATTGGCCGCAGTAATAGCGCCGGGCGATTAGGGCCACTTCCCTGGGTATTAACTGCATCTCTCATCCTCAGAGACCCGGGCCAAGCCGTGGAGAACAAAAGTCTGTTTCATAAGACCCGGGCCTTGTCTCACGTGAGCTCAAGGTGGAGATGGGCTTGGGGTCGGGAACTTGGGAAGCTCCGAAATGAAGAAACTCGGAATGACTGAGGGCTTTTGGCACGGAGCGAGCTTGGATTGAAACCTACTACTTTGGCGAAAGTTTCACAGAGTTCAGGCTGGAGCTTCACAAATGCTGTTGTAAGAGGAGACTGACCTGTGGGCAAATCTTTTCTTCTTTCTTCATTCGTGCAAAAGCTTAGAGGATGACTGTTGGAAAAAACATTTCTGCAAAATGATTTTACATTGCTATTTGCTAAAAAAAAAAAAATCGAGTATAAAACAAAGATTACTGGAATGTTTTATTATCTCAGGCATTCTTCTTAAAATATTTACATTTAACTTGTGTAGCCTACCATTTCTTTGTAGGCTAATTAACGTTTCAAAGTGCGCTGTTTTATCGGGAGTGACTGGCGTGTCACGTGACTCGTACTCGAGTGACTGTTAGCAAAGACAATCATGTTCTCAAGCAGTAAAAAATACATCGCGAAGCAAAGAAGACACTGACAAGGCGTCGACAGACAAGACAGAACAGGTTACTTTTGATATGAAACAAAGTCTCAAAGAAATTTAAACAACAAATACCATTTTGTGGCTTTTTAATGTGTCATGACAGATCGTTGTAGCACCTCAGTTCAAGCATCTCGTGAAACGATCATCTCTTCCTCTTAAGTTATAGCATCAAATAAACATGAATGAACATAAATGTTGTTTCAACCATGGAAAGACGTCAGTACACACGATTTTTCATGTTCAAGTCCACCGACGTTAATCTACTAACATCCCTGACTGCTTTGTCTGACATTACAGCGGCTTCGGCGTTATGATTGGTTAGATCACCTGTCAATCAAACTCTGTTACACATGAGGTACCGAGCAAGTTTACTACGTCAGAAAATCGATATGTATAGAGCTGGTTATGTGGTGCACTGCAAACCTCAAAATTACTTTAAAAATAATGCGCTTTGGTAAAAACGTTTTGAGGTCAGAACTTTGTGCAAGGAAAATAGTCTTAATCAGTCCATAATCTGTAATCATAATTTATGTGAAAAGGAATAGGCTAAACGTTGTTGACCTTTTACTGCCACTAGAGTTCACTTAAGCTGGAAACTGCAGTGAATTGTATGTATAGGTATGTTTTTGGAGTTTTATATGAATAGATGTTTGGACCTGCAGATCCCTGGATTGAGAAGACTAGAGACAGGAACATCTGCTGGATCTAAAGAGGCCCCACTGGATATTCGCTCACGGATATGCACTTAAAGCATCCCTTAGATGAAGATCTGAGGTCGTGGGATAGAGCGCCGGGAAAGATTTTTGCTTTTTGTCCAATCAAAAGCCCGTTAAAAGAATGTCACTTTACCTAAAAGCACCTGATAATGATTATAAAGAAGAAAGAATCCTGAAAAAAATATATCATGGTTTCCACAAAAATATGAAGCACAATTGTTTTCAACATGGCAGCAAATCAGCATATTAGAATGATTTCTGAAGGATCATGTGACACTGAGGACTGGAGTAATGATGCTGAAAATTCAGCTTTGCATCACAGGAATAAATTACATTTTACAACATTAAACAGAAAATTTTAAATAGTAATACTATTTTACAGTTTTAATGTTTTTACTGTATTTTTTTAAATCTTACCAACCCCAAACTTTTGAATGGTAGTGTAGATTGTAAAATCTTTTTTTGTTGTTTCTTAAAGTTATATTATGAAACTGGCAGCTGTAGTTTACAAAAAGGCATTTTAATGGCTGTAAATGCTTTGTTTTTTACTGTATTAATATGTACCACCAAAATACCACAGAACAGGTACAATGTACAATGACCACATATTGACTTGCATAAATTTCACCATTACAATGCATTAAAACATTCACCGTAAAACACTGCAACAGTTCATGTATTGCCTTGATATATAAAATATTAATTTTCACTGTAAATTATAAGGGAATTCATATTTTCATGAGTTTACTTTTTTGCTAAAAAACAATATTTTACTTTAAAATTACATTTTTCTTTTAATGTATGAGGTCAGGCAACTTAGAGTTAACATTTTTTACTGTAGGATTTTCAAATCCATTTAAAAAAAAATATATATAAATTACAATAATTTTGTACCGTTTATATAATACAAAGAAATCCAGATCCATGGTTCACCTGTTGAATTGGTGCCACATCTCAAAAAGTAGCAAAAAATGTCATGTCTGACCTGAAGCAGAAGACTGAAAAACAAGAGAAGTCAAACAGCAGCCAAACAAAAGCAATCATCTTTTGATTAAACCTAAGCATCCCCACCTGCTGTAGCAGACAACATCTTTGATCTGAATTCCAGAGCTCAGCGTCTGACCCCCAGTTTGTGTCTGTTATTTCCGGACAAAAGCACGCAGAATCCTGGGATTGTTGTCTGTGCCCCCAGCGCAGCGGCTGCTAAAGGTTACAGCGGGTGGGGGGGCGTGACGTGGGCCTGAAGAACTCACCTTTCATTAAACCATCAGAGCAACAGGAAATACATCACAGTCATCACAACTACATTAGTCAACATGAACTAATAATTCTACAGCATTTATTAATCTTAGTTAATGTTAATTTCAACATTTACAAATATATTTTTAAAATCAAAAGTTGTATTTGTTAACATTACTTAATGCACAGTGAACTAACATGAACAAACAGTGAACAGCTGGATTTTTATTAACTAACATTAACAAAGATTAAATATATACTGTAAATATATCACTTATTGTTAGTTTATGTTAGTCAATGCATTAACTAATGTTAACAAATGAGATCATATTGTAATGTGTTACCACAATTTCTCTAATCAAAAATGAAATTTTGCTGTATTGAAATACATGTGAAATGTTTTTTCTAGCATGACATCATTTAAACTCTAAAAAATGTAAACTTTTAACTTAAAAGAATACATTTAAACTTTTTTTTTTCAAAAAAGTCTAGCATTACCTTATTAAAATGCATAAATTTGCATAATATATTAAAACTGATATAGACTTTAAAAAAATAGCACTTTTTAATTTAATAGCTGGAAGGCTATAGAAATTGTCAAGAGGTTCTTTATTTATGACACTTAAAGGGTTAGTTCACCCAAAAATGAAAATTCTGTCATTAATAACTCACCCTAATGTCGTTCCACACCTGTAAGACCTTCGTTCATCTTCGGAAAACACAAATTAGGATCTTTTTGATGAAATCTGAGAGCTTTCTGTCCCATAGTCAGCCTACGCAATTGCAACTTTGATGCTTCAAAAACTTCATAAAGAGATTGAAAAACTAATCCATATGAATCAAGTGGTTTAATCCAAATTTTCTGAAGAGACTCGATCGCTTTTTATGATGAACAGATTTAATTCACATATAAACATGGATCAGCGAACATAAACAGAAGCTCAACCGAACATGAATGACACAGTGAGGTTCATTCTCGTGTTTCGCAGCACGTTTGAGCTTCAGCAAGAGGTTTGTTTTTGCGTGTCATTCAGGTTTGGTTGAGTTTCTGTGTATGTTCGCTTATAAATGTTTATATTAAATCTGTTCATCATATAAAGCGATCGAGTCTCTTCGGAAAATTTGGACTAAACCGCAGAATTCATATGGATTAGTTTTACGATCACTTTATGAACTTTTTGAAGTGTCAAAGTGGTAGTTGCATAGTTATCAAGGGAGGGACAGAAATCTCTCAGATTTGTGTTCTGAAGATGAATGAAAGTCTTACGAGTTTGGAACGACATGAGGGTGAGTGATTAATGACAGAATTTTCATTTTTGGGTGAACTAACCTTTTAATAAAACATCTGGTGTGTATATATATATATATATACACTACCAGTCAAAAGTTTGGACACGGTAAGATTTTTAATGTTTTAAAAAGAAGTTTGGTCTGCTCACCAAGGCTGCATTTATTTAATTAAAAATACAGTAAAAACAGTAATATTGTGAAATATTATTACAATTTAAAATAACTGTGTTCTATTTGAAAATATTTTAAAATGTAATTTATTCCTGTGATCAAAGCTGAATTTTCAGCATCATTACTCCAGTCTTCAGTGTCACATGATCCTTCAGAAATCATTTTAATATGATGATCTGCTGCTCAAGAAACATTTATTGTGTACAATTGTACAAAATATTTGTGTACAATATTTCTTTTTCAGGATTCCTTGATGAATAGAAAGTTCAAAAGAACAGCATTTATCTGAAATACAAAGCTTGAAAAGAAATTAAAGAAATTAATACTTTTATTCAGCAAGGATGCATTAAATCGATCAAAAGTGACAGTAAAGACATTTCTAATGTTACAAAAGATTATATTTCAAATAAACGCTGTTCTTTTGAACTTTCTATTCATCAAAGAATCCTGAAAAAAATATATTGTACACAAATATTTTGTACAATTGTACACAATAAATGTTTCTTGAGCAGCAGATCAGCATATTAGAATGATTTCTGAAGGATCATGTGACACTGAAGACTGGAGTAATGATGCTGAAAATTCAGCTTTGCCATCACAGGAATAAATTACTTTATAAAATATATTCAAACAGAAAACAGTTACTTTAATTGTAATAATATTTCACAATATCACTGTTTTTACTGTATTTTTACTGTATTTTTTAAATGCAGCCTTGGTGAAACTTCTTTTTAAAACATTAAAAATCTTACCGTGTCCAAACTTTTGACTGGTAGTGTATATATATATATATATATATATATATATATATATACTGTATTAAACATTCTTGTTATTTGGTGAAACATTAGCATCTCATGTGAACATGGCAATATCTGTCATTGCAGGAAGGTGGAGAAGTTTATGATAATATTTACCCAGACTTTCCATGCAGTTAGGAGTTGAATTGAATTAAGCAGAAGCTTTAGTTGAGGATGAGGAGGTCGGGAGGGCAGTGTTGTCATGTTGAATCAGGGGGTCTTGGACATCAGCCTAAAATAGAGAAAAGAGACATTAGGACATCATGATTCAGACTTCTTCCCAAACTTCTCCAATGTCTGGATATGTTTTAGTCTTTTTTAATATTCTTCTAAAATGACAAATTGATTGTTTACCATATGAAATAACACTTTAAATAGCACTTTTTTCTTTTGGACCAGGTCAAAGTAAATTTGTTTACAAAAGCAATAACCGTCCTTGACTTAGTTATCAGTCATAAATCTTTGTTGATCATTATCTTTTATCTGCATTGCTTTTGCTCAAGCAAAAGATTGTTTCTTTTTCCGAGTTTACAATAATCCCAGGAGCATATAAAGCATGTTTTAATAAGACTCAAATCCCAACCCCTGTCCCATCATGCTCTGTCCCCTGCAGTATCTTCATCTGGATTTCCGTGTTGACCTGTTCTGTTCTGAGGAGATTGTTGGTGGGATTTGGAGAAATGCAAACCATGTGGATGCTGATACCACAGGCTTTCTCTCTTTCTTTTTCTCTCAAATACAGCGTTCCCATCTCACCTGCAATCATCTGAACCTTTCATTTTGTTTTTTGAATTCCTTTTCTATGTCTCTTGTTTTTGACAAATTAGTTGTTGTTTTTTTAGTTGCATTGGCTTATATATAGAGGCCAATACAATACAATTTCATCTCAAAATACCCCCACAGATCATTTATTATAGCTTGTCAAATTTGCCCCTATTTGGGCGTGAGCAAAAACACGCCGTTTTTTTTTTTTGTATGTGTCCCTTTAAATGCAAATGAGCTTTCTAGAAGAGGGTGGAGCTTTAACAGCTCGCGCTTTGGTTGCTTAAAGCAGTGGTTCCCAATCCTGGTCCTGGAGGCATCCCAACACTGCACATTTTGCATGTCTCCTTTCTCTGACAACCTTTTCAGGTCTTGGAGTCTCTACTAATGAGCTGGTGACCTGGATCAGGTGTGTTTGATTAAAGAGACATGAAAAAATGTGCAGTGTTAGGGTGCCTCCAGGACCAGGATTGGGAACTACTGGCTTAAAGGATTAGTTCACTTCTGAATGAAAATTTCCTCATAATTTCCTCACCCCCATGTCATCCAAGATGTTCATGTCTTTCTTTCTTCAGCTGAAAAGAAATTAACGTTTTTGAGCAAAACAAAAACCAAAATAGTGGACTTCAGTGGGGTTTAACGGGTGGAAGGTCCAAATATCAGTTTCAGTGTAGCTTTAAAGGGCTCTACACGATCCCAGACAAGGAATAAGGATCTTGTCTAGCTAAACGATCAGTCAATTAAAAAAAAAAAAAAAAACGTAAATACTTTTTAACCACAAATGCTTGTCTTGCACTGCTCTGCGTTGTGCCATGCATTACGTTGAAAGGTCACGTGATGTAGATGGAAGTACTGCAGTAGGGCGAAAAACTTCATCTAAATTTCTCTTCCAACTTCAAAATTGGCCGATATCATTGATTTACCTTTTTTTTGAAAGGGCGTTTGGCTTAGTCTTTGCATGTTCGCTTTGTAGACACTGGATTGGTACTTCCACCTACATCACATGTGACCTTTCCAACGTGATTACGGCATGCGTGCGGATTGCAGAGATGAGCATTTGTGGTTAAAAAGTATATAATGTTTTTTTTTTAGAAAATGACCAATCGTTTTGCTAGATAAGACCCTTATTCCTCGTCTGGGATCGTGTAGAGCCCTTTGAAGCTGCATTGAAACTGCACTTTGCACCTTCATCCCAGTGAACCCCACTGAAGTCCACTATAGGGAGAAAAATCCTGGAATGTTTTCCTCAAAAACCTTAATTTCTTTTCGACTGAAGAAAGAAAATTATAAGTAAATTATCAGGAAATTTCCATTCAGAAGTGAACTAATCCTTTAACAACAAAGCTGGAGAATCTCACGCAGCCAAAATGAGGATTGTCAGTAACGGTGTTCAGCCTTACATTGTTCAAACCGGAGTCGACACTGATGAAAAGAGTCAGGAAGAAGTTACAACTTTTAGAATGAAACTGGACGTTTCTGAATGGTTAGTGGATAAGTTTATGTAGTTGCTGTGGAGTTGATTCAACTCATCGACTAGCATGTGTCGTCATGTTAATCTTTTGTGCAAATCCAGTGTTGAATTGACCCTCGTTTGTGAAGCAGTCCGGCGTAAAATGACGGCATGGTAATAACACTCTACTACAACAACTCTTCTGCATTAACTAAACTTAATTAATGGAACCTTAAAATGTATAAAATCATAAATAACATTAAAAAGTCCAGTTCTTGTGCAATTGTTATACATACAAACAATTGTATTAGAGGTATATGAGTGCTGTTTGCTTACCTGTGCAAAACTCCTAAAAAATGTCCTAAATGGAAAGTGTCTGGTATAGCACTGAATCATTTCCCATACCAACCTCCAAACATGGTCTAGACTCATGTGGCCATCATGATACTCTTTTCAACCTTATTCAGCTTGAGACGGCCACTAAGACAGGAGGAGACCATCTACACCTTTCAGAGAACTGAATCTGAAATAGATGATACCACAATAACAGAAATGAATGGATGACTCAGAGTACAGTAATCACACAGCCATTCTGAAAACACACTTTCATCAGCTTTGGTCTCTTTGTAGATGTCTTATATGTCTTACTAAAGGACTTCAAGCTTGAACCCTCCATGTTGAGTTTAGCATCAACAGTTGTTTTTCTACCATGGGATCCAAACCCTCCTTTTATTGCCGAATGCTCTTTAGACCTTGAGTCTTCTTCACACAACTTTTCTGCCTTGATTCTTCTCCTCTCTCCCCAACTAATAACAAACCAATCAATACATAGAGCACATTTAATGTCTTCATTCTTCTGCGCTACCTTGGGAGCCGACCTTTGGTGGGTTGACTCACGAGTGCCTTAAGTGAAAAATTAGTTCGGTATTGCGCCGTGGCCTTTGTGCGGATTTGGGAAAGGTTGGCTGATTTCATAAGAATTCACAACAGTTTTTCCTCCACAAATCGTTGTTAATAAGTTTTTTGATGATCTTTCCCCTGAAGGCCGACTGATTGAACCGTCCGCACCTCTCAGATGGCTATTGATATTCTGCTGCTAAACTCAAACGCCGTCCGAGAAAATTAATGAATTTCACACAAGGTAGACGATCTGCCTGTTTCCCTGCGTTATCATTGGTAGAACAGTTTCTTTTCGATAATGTCATCCTGTGGCCTGTGAACCCATATTGATTTCACTGTTCAATGTTTCAGTCAGTCCAACACCAACCAAACAAAGTAAATCATGAAAGTTTCCTTAGTCTGTGTAGAAGAGGAAAAAAGTTTTCCTAAAGAGGCTTTTTTATGCATTTGGTTGACTATCACTATCATCCGGGCCGTATCCACCATAGACATTGAGGGGGACAAGTCACCACCAATAATAAAAAACGTCCAAACTGTCCCCCACAATATTTGAAATTCTTGCACTGCTCTGCTGCAATCCATTATGAAGCACTCTGTATGTTTTTAGGATGATAAAAAGGTTTAAAAGTTCATTTTAGTCTGGTCTGCCTTAATGGTCCAACAGCACTCGTCAATGTCAAAATGATTGAGATGGCCAATCAAATCAAAGTAGGTGGAGTTTACTGTTCAGAGAACCAGAGCGTGAATTCCAACGCGAAGCATCAGCTTAAAGGCACAATATGTAGGATTTTGGAAAACTGTCGTCACTTAACGTCAACTCTGCATCAGGAAATGCAACTTGAATCTCTGTTACACAAGGAGAAAGCTATACATCTGTTCAATGCAGAGATGCTGCTGAGTTCTCTGGGCCAGAGCTCATCTCAGATGCAGTAGCGGCTCCTGACCGTAAATTTGGGTATGGCAGATTCTGGGACTTAGCGCTAGTTTATGATAAACATTTTATAAGCTTTATATTCCAATTGAAGGTATAACATGCAGAGGTCTAACGTCCTTGCGTTATTCAGCCTGAGGGTGGTGCTCAAATGTTGACTGACAGGCACGCATAGAATAAAATGCTATCTTAGTATTGCATATGTAAGTTGTGTAGGAATTCCGGTGCGGAAAAGTAATTTCTATTCTCATAACAAACATAAAACAAACACAACAGAACTATTGAAAGGCTATTCGCATTAGCATGTTTAAACTTAAATTCATTTGTTACGAAGAACAGACATACCAACTAGTTACTGACCTGATGCAGACTGTTTACATGTACCGTTTTCAACTAAAAACTAAAAGCTTTTTTATGCTTTTTGCTCTTCCATTTACATGATAACCGTGTTCTGTCTCCTATTGAAAATGTATGGCCCATCATGAAAAGGAGAATCAGACAAGGACGACCATGGACAGCTGTCTTGTATCAGGCGAGATTGGGCAAAAATTCCACTTGCAAAACCGCAACAGTTAGTATCCTCAATTCCTAAATGATTAAAAAGAGTAATTAAATGTGACACAGTGTAAACATGCCTCTGACCCAACTGTCAGTAACGGTGTTCAGCCTTACATTGTTCAAACCGGAGTCGGACACTGATGGAGAGACTCAGGAAGAAGTTACAACTTATAGGATGCAACTGGACGTTTCTGAATGGTTAGCGGATAAATTGATGTAGTTGCTGTGGAGTTGATTCAACTCATCGACTAGCATGTGCCGTCATGTTAATCTTTTGTGCAAATCCAGTGTTGAATTGACCCTTGATTGTAAAGCAGTAAAATGATGGCATGGTAACAACACACTACTACAACAACCCTTCAGGCTTGTTTGAGATGCATTGGCGCTGCGCAGACCGATCTGCATATGACATCAAATGACCGTGAGAGCGATTGGAGAAAACACTTACATGGGCTATTGTTAGAGAAAAACACCCAAAAAATAATATAAATAAATAAAATAAAAAAATATAATTCCTATAAAAATCATATAAATAAATAAAAATATAAAAAGCATAATATAAGTAAAAATATAAATAATTCAAAACTTCTCTCTGATGCCTATAAAAATTAATACAAAAACTTGAATACAAAACAGATCAGTTTCTTGTCAGTCATTCAAATGTTCTATCCTGAATCCTCATACTAATGGGACATTTGAGGACAATCAAAGCCAAAAGCGAGTTTTACGCCTCACCTTTGCCCCCTAAATGAACCCAAGAATGCCCTTTCGAGTTCTCAACTGATCCAGGAGCTCATGCCCAGCTCACAGGCTCATTACTGGAAAGCAGGGATTTTTGGACGCTGCCCTGGCAACCTCGGATCGGAATGTGCATGAGAGAGAGACAAAGAGCAGGAGAGCGAGACAGCGATGCTGAGAAACAGACATCCTGAGAACCAGAGGGGGTCTGCAGTGTGGAGCCCACTTAACAGCAGCGAACATGCCGCCCCGCAGACAATCCACATGCTGCTGTTGCAAGGAACTCAAGGAACGTTGCAAAAAAAATGTCTGGAATTTCTGATGGGAATCTGATCAAGCTCACAGCTAGAGAGGAAATCCTTCTTATGAGGAGCTATCTGAGCCTGTCCTGTGTCCTCTGTGTGCGCTGAAGCGTTCCCATAGGTCTGATCGCAGAAATAGCCCTCACACAAGTTACAAGCAATTTATTAATTCAAACAAAGGACATTTTAACTTTACAAAGTATTAACTCGCAAAACTAAGCATTTCCTCATCCTGATTTTGAGTGTTCATGTGTTCATATGCAATATCAAAGCAAACATACTAGGTGATTCTTTAAGAGAATTTATGGATGTTTTTAAAGAGAACTAAATTAAACTCTGAAATTAAAGAAAGATCATAAAAAGAAGAGCCAAGCCAGATCTTCCATTAAGTTATGAAGTGTAAAAATAAATTAAATAAATAATAAAAATTATTATGAATTTTTCACATTATAGAGTAATAGTAAAATCAACTCTGAAACAACACAAATGAACGTCTGAGAATTACATTGTATTTAAAAAATGCAAAACCTTATATTCTTCTTTGCATCCTGGGATACTTTTAAACATACATTCAGTAAAAGTCACTATTAATAGGGTCCAATGTACTGTTAATATGTAGGAATTTCCATTTTGCCTTTCACAGGCATTTTCCCCATATTTTGAAGTATGCATTGTATACTGTGTTTTAGGGTTAAAGAAATGTTTGTAAACTTTACGGAAAATGTCCTGGCAGAAATTGATCAGTACCTTTTCCAGTACCTTTTTTGATTTTTTTACTGATTGTTTTCAGTGTATTGGAGGAGTTCATTCACCTATGCTGCATAATTGATGATGGTTTAAAATTCATAGAAATCATTAAGAAATCATATGTAAAAATCCTATGTTGGCACAATTTCTTTTTGTCTACAAGACAACTTTTAAGCATTTCAACAGGAACTTTGGTTACATTATTTCAATAGTCCACTTTAGACATTCTACAAACCATAAGCAACTTTGCAACTACATGTCAACTAACTCTCATTACAGTATTAATAGATGGTAGTAAACTGTTACTAGACTGTTAGGTTAGGGTTAGGCATTAGGGTTCGGGTTAGTAGAATAAGTTGACATGTAGTTGCAAAGTTACTTAGGCCACTTAAGCTATAGTCAGTAAATCTGTTGGGGGTCATCAAAATAAAGAACAACTATAAAGATAACTATATCGATAACTATATTTGCGTCCACATCAATGAACAATAACGGTCTGTTTATTCTAAGCTCACACACTACAACATGCTTTTGCTGTTCTTGTTGCATTTACATGGCTTTAACCAACAGATGTCCTCAGTATGCTATGTTTTGAGTGAATAGCTAGTGTAATCAATCTAATCTAACAGTGAATTTAGCCAAAGACTATAGATAGACTATAGATATAGAAAGACGGTTCACTCCTATTAGTTATGAATGGGAGAAACTGCAAAGCGCAATATGGCGGAATACGTCCCGCCTTCTAAGTAAAAGAGCCAATCGCTGATTGATAAAGTCATTGCGTCACTGTAGCTGCCATTAGAGGCTCCAGTTGCCATGGAAACCTGAGACTCGCTCTTAGAACTGCACAAGCACATTGGCTCGCCTAGCCTAAAAAATAAGCCTTTTAAACACTATTTGAGCATAAGAAACAACATTTATGGAACAGTTCATGTCAGATTTTGTTGCCTATTTGAAATATGTTATTTAATTGTGAGTTCGGCAAGCAGTTTTTGAGATTTCAGGATTCCCCCATTAAAATATATAGGACTTGGTCTTGGATACCCAAAATAGCTGCCTGGAAACATTGCAAATATGGCCGCTGAGTTTCCTTGAAAAGGACTTCATTATAGTCATAGTGGGATAAAAACAACACCTCATCTTTTTCGCTGCAACTTCAAAGGAAGCAAGACAATAATTATTGTTGTCGAAACTAGCGCTGGATACCTGAGGTAATTTATGTTATACTGTTTGCTAGCCTGCATAATAATCTCATCGTTAATACTTCTCACCATTTATTCCGAGGGTATGACTGATTGTTTTGCATATATCCATTTTCTCTAGTATCCTTGAATAAGGGGGTTTGACTTGTCAAACAGTGATGGCTTTTTCTGGACCTCGGTGATTAACTTCTATGCAATGTAGTCTGCCATTTTAAATGCATTTTAAATCATTCTAAGAGTGATCATAATGATATATCATTATCCTTATAGCTGTGGTGTGGACAGTGCTATTCTTTTATATTTAGAATGATATTTAGAATGATACCTTTATTGTTCTTGGTGTGAACGGGTGAGGCCAAAAATTTTAAAGTGAGTGGAACTTGGTTAAATAAAACTCTCAAATTACATCATTTTACAATACATGGGATAAAAATAATTTGACAGTTAAGATTAGTTAAATGCGATTTATTGTTAGTCAACAGTTTCATGATAACAACAAAATCCATTCATAAATAAAATAACCAATGAACATAATAAGAACAATGAAAGAAAGGTAAATAATCATAGGTGGAGCATCAAAGGTTTCTATTTACAATGGGGGTTTTGCAGCGTTGAGCAATGTAGCCAATCACAGACATGTCTGTTGATTTCTTGAGTTTAATGGCCATTTAAGTTACAATCCACTTACAGGTCAAAAAAGCCTAGATTTTTTTTTTTTTTTGTCTAATTTCATTGGGTGGTCCAGCCGTCAATCTGATTGGACTAGAGCCACCCTGACCTGTAGCCTCCACTAGTCTAAAGTGGACTATCGAAATAAAGTGTTACCAAAACTTTAGGATGATGAAGGCTAGCCTACATGTAGCTACATGACAACTGAGGTATTTGAATAAGTTTTCTATAACTTCCTTAACATACAAAAGGGAAAACACCTAAAAACCAGTTTGCTTCCGAATACGTGTATACAACAAAAGCATCCTGCTGCCTACATGCTAAAAAATGTACAGTTAAAATAGGCAGCCATATCTCTCATCAAAACACCATCTGATGACAAGCTCCATCAACAAATGTCCTTTAAATGTGATGATAACACACAGGCGCTGTTGATGTGTGTCACTGTTAAAGTTGTCCACAGATTGACAGTTTCCTACAGGCGTATAATGACCCTTTATGGATCTGAGTAAGTAGATGCCATGAGAAATGAAGAGTATGTGGACAGGTTAGTCATCTAATGGTTTATTATAAAGCAATTTGAATATTCAAAATGATGTTTTACCAGATTAAGAATTCATATTCAGTTTAAATACAGTAATAAGCTACTGTTCTGTGCAGCAATGCTGCCCTTTAAAACATTTATAAGACTTCACTTTATAGCGTCCATGTTCATTTACAGAATTAGTGCTGTGTTAAATGGGAACACAAGATTGCAGGTGGCGCTATTGAACAACAAGAAGGAAACAGAGCGATGACAGAGCTGAATGAAGGCTTGGCTCATGAATATTAATTAGCTCATGTTACTTGACTGGATTTCTTACTCTTTCATCATTACATTAACTATAATGGCAATAATCATAACCTATCTGATTATAAAGTAGACAGTAAATTACAGCAATTAACATTTTATGTCTGTGAAGGCTTAATTTTTCATGAAATATGGCTATAGTAAATATAAAATATATAACAAATTGGTAAGATAATTATATTTAAATGAATAGAAATGGAATATCTGAAGTTATATCAACAAGTGTGTGTTTGTGTGTGCGCGTGTGTTTTTGTGACACATCAGGACACAAATTTGTATAATGACATGGGTATGACATAGGTATTACAAGGAGAGGGTGACTTATGAGGACATTACCCCATGTCCCCATTTTTCAAAAGGCTTATAAATCATACAGAATGAGTTTTTTGAGAAAGTAAAAATGTGCACAGTTTCCTGTGATGGGTAGGTTTAGGGGTAGGGGTAGTGTAGGGCGATAGAAAATATGGATTGTACAGTATAAAAACCATTACGCCTATGGAATGTCCCCACAATTCACAAAAACAAACCTGTGTGTGTGTGTGTGTGTGTGTGTGTTTGCACAGGCTTTTAGATAGTGTCAGCTGATCCTGCATCTTTCATGTGTTTGCAGACATTTTGCACATTGATTGTGTGTTGTCGTTGGCAGGTGTGTTATTGTGGTGTGATGTCGTGCCTGAGGCTGCAGCGTATTCACACAGTGACCCACTTATTGTGATTCAGGCGAGAAATGGAGAATAGGACAAAGATCTGACATCCCATCTAAACAGATGAGGTGCATCTGACGTCTAGTGACTCGCAGCAGCTGCTGCCGTATGCATGTGGGCCTCTAGTTACTCTGAGCTAATAATATATAGCTGTAGAGCCCCATTTTACACTATTCACCTTATCTTACCTTATCCATTGTGTGCGGGATTCAGGGAAAATCTCAATAGGGTCATTCCGTGTCAAATCAACCAAATTTTGGAAACTTCCCCGGCTCAAATTTTTGATTTTGTCAATATTTTTTCTGTAGAAAGTCAAAAATAAATAGTGATGAAAACCAAAATATTAAATGTCATGGATATTTACTGAGTAATCCAGCATTTTGTAGAGGGGGGTCAAAATGACCATTTTCACCTGAGATTTGGAGCCAGTTTACATGAGCGTAAAAATGACTTTAGAAAGATGGCTGCATCATTATTTTATTTTTACACAGACATTGGTAGGTCTATTAGTAAAATATGTTGACTTTAGCAATCTTTGTTTCATTATATGCCAATGGTGACGGTTCAAAAATGGGAAAAAGCACTTCTTGTGTTTTTTACCTCAAGTTTGCATGCCTCTGAGAGTGTGCTCAGAGATCTCAATGTGAACTCAAACACTTCTCATCAAATTCTTCCAGCAAATGATCTGATCGACTATCCATCAGTGCTATTATAGTTTATAGCATTTAAATTTTAGGTAATGTTTCAGTCATTTTTTTGTTGTGTTTCTGTCATTTTTATTAGTTTTTGTTGTTCTATCTAGTTATTCATTTTTATTTCAGTTTTAAAGTAAAACTAAATGAAAATGAGAAATGTTGCTTTGGCAGCAAGCTGAAATAAAATACATTTAATTTGTAATTTTTTTAATATTTTACTTTCAGTTAACCTTCATGGTAACACTTTACTTGGTGTTCAATATGTAAGTTATAATGCATTATATCTTTTCATAAATAATTGTAACCAAAGTTACCAAATGCATTATAATATATATATATAACCAAATGCATTATAATATTTGCAGATTCCTTGTTACATCTAAAATTGGTTGTTTGTCATGTGTTTTAATGCATTATACTTTCTAAAGGTGTAGCAATGAATAGATAAGTATTATATTATAACTGTGGTTGCAATTATTCATAAGATGATATAATGCAATATAAGGTGCATTACATAATTAATGCATTAAAAATGCTTTATATATAAAAGGCTTTAAGGAACATGTTATCAAGTTTATATTACGTTAAGTAACAAAAGTTCCTTTGGTTTTAGTTTACTAAAATAACCCTGTTAGTTAACTATAACAGTTAACTATAAAATATCTTTGTCAACAGTCGTCTCACTTGTTTCTGTTTTCATACAAGAAATATAAATTAAACTAAAAAAACTAAAAGGTGAAAACTGACTTAAGTTAAAACATCTAAAACATATACTTTTCCTTAAACACACACATACATTTTAACTTAAAATCTTTAACTCAAAAGTATACAATCTCTCCATTAGATTGCATCATGGGAACCTACAGAAAACATTTCATTCACAGTTTAGGCGGCTCACATCACGCGTCATATCGATGAAAGCACTAATAAAAAACAACAACTCTCTGAATCATGAGCTGCAAAATCTATGGCTATAAAAGTGTAAACTGTGGAGCTAATGTTGCTCTTGACCCTTTTAAAAAGTCTCTATCCGCCTCTGAGAGCCGTAACAACATCACATTCAATACTAGCGAGAGCACGGCAGTGTTAGGGTGCTGGAGGCGGCAGGTGTCTGATGCTTTTCAGCGCAGTGTTTAGTCAAAGGCTTGTGTGTTCTTTAACCGAACTGTGTGTATGCATTTCTGTCCTCGCCGGGTCCCACTGGACAGCAAAAGATTTTTACTGTAAAGCTGTAGACTGATGCACAATGATGTATGAGCAGCAGTGCACAGCGCACATCAAAAGCTGCACATTCATCAACGTCCTGCACACCAACGGAGGCTGAACTAAAATATTTTTTGGGGGGGGGGATTCATGTCCTCCACATTTGGTTTTCTGGAAATTACTCGTTCATTATTAAATGTGAAGGTTCTTCAATGGTTCTTCAGTGCAGAACCCTTCTCTTGTCAGGGTTGGTGTTGAGGGAAGAGGTGAGGATGCAGAGAGATGGGCATTATTAATCATAAAATAAAACAAAACAAACAAATAATCAGATAACAAGAACGGCGAGGTTAAGACAATAGACATGAGAGTACATGGCACATAGAAACAAACATGACAAAAACACGAGCACATGGCTAGCAAACACAATCACAAGCCATGTGCTCAAACAAGACATGAACATACAGCTAATGGGAAAACTCATAAGCCGCATGTTCACACAGAACATGACAACATGAAAGCATGCAGCCAATGAGAAAAACAAGCTGTGTGCTACACAGAACACAACACACACGCGGACAGAAGAGCATACGGCCCGTGCGCTCACAACAGAAGACAAAGGCTGCATCTGAAATCGCATACTTCCATACTATACAGTAGTAGGTGAAAAACAGTATGTGACAAAAGAGGTATGTCTGAATTCACAGTACTCATAAAAGAGTAGGCAAAAAGTCCCTGGATGACTTCCTACTTCCGGTGAGATTTCAAAGTGTGCATACGATGGATACTTTACTATGTACATCCGGATTACATTCATACTACACACACTCATACTATATAGAACGTACTTTTTTAGCAGTCATGAAGTAATTACTTATTCAAAACAAGTACCTACTCAAGAGAGTATGTGATTTCGGATGCAGTCAAACACATGGAGCATGAATGTCCGAATCCCGACACAGAACCGAAACCAAACTAGACCGAAGTGCCGGGATCCAAACACCACACTCTGCACACTCAACAACTGATGTAGACAGAAGAGCGTACGGCCCGAGCGAACTCACCAAACCAAGAATAAACAGACTGATTTCTTCTCAAAAATCAGTTGCACAGGGTTCAAGAGTTGCTATTTGCTTCTTGATGTCACATTATAGATTCTTTAGGGGGGTAAAGGGGGTAAATATATTTTGCATAAAGAAAGTAAAGCCTATATTTTCCTTAAAATCCCAGTTTATTCTCCTAGACAACAATTAATGTCTTTTAAGAGCATTTTCCTTTATCTCAGACGCAGTGTTGTTATTGTTAACTAAAACTAAACTATTAAAAAATTTTGTTAACTGAAATAAAGCTGAAATAAATTAAAATTTTAGATGGAAAAACGCTTTAAAAAATTAGACATGTTGCTATATATTGACAAAAGAACATAAAATTACTAAAACAAAATAGAATTAAAATGAAAGCAGAAAATAGCTCATTCAAAATATTAATAAATACTATAATAGCATATAAATAATACTAAAACAACACTGCTCAGATGTTTCTGCTGAGAATAAGACCCTGGTAATCTCACTAAATTAAAATCACAAACTGAAACTGAAATAAAAAGCTAAACAGAAATATTTTTTAAAAAAAATTGACCATAGCATATGAAAACAAAAAATATCAAATTAAAATATTTAAAAAAAGTTAATTCAAAATATGAATAAAAACTATAATACTATATAAATAACACTAAAATAACAATAATAAGACCCTAGCAATCTCACAGATCCCAATATGAACTCGAAAATATTTCTCATCTCTAATGATCTGAGCAGCTCCACATTCATTTTACAGCTCTATACTCTTACTGTATGACAACTACCGACTCATTTCTGTCTATACTTTTAGGAATTAAGAGAAACTTAACATAATATTTATGAAATCTCTTGAGCTATGAAAGAGCAAACTTTTCCCTCTGGATTAGCCTTATGTATCTGAGCATGAGCAGTGCCATCGCCCCTAATTCAGACTCTGGCAGACGTCTGCTTGATCTACTCACTGAATGCCTCTCTGATTAACCATGAATCGGCGCATCCAGCCCCTTGCTTTTCTTCTTTCAGGGGGTGGGAGACGGAGAGCCTCTGGTGTCGCCCCACAGCTGCCGGTGCCTCTGATGCGGCCCACCCTCTTGCTTTTCATCAATCTCCGCTCAAACACCAATCACGCTGTTTGTCGAATGACACCCCTTGTGAAAAAGAAGCACACTTTTAAATAGAGTACTTATTACGGAAATAATATTAGAAGAGCATACTTGAGTGTGAACTGAATGTAATGTTTTGCACACTGAATTACATGTTATTTGCAGTTAAAATTTAAATTTAGTTTAAATTTATATTAAATGCAATCAGTTGAACTTAAGAGTGCTTTTTGACCAACTTAAACTCCCCCTGTGGCTAAAATCAAGTTTTTAATGTTGTTTATATGTCTATGTGATGTTTTTAACACCATTGCTGAGTATTTTATCTTTAAAACGGCAGTGATCTAAAAACAAGGTTCGAAATCGCTGGTGTTTCTTATGTCATAAACTACCTTGTAACCAATCACATCAGCGTGTCGGCGGGCTTTAGCATATCATTAACTAAGAGCGCTCTGAAGCTGGAGAGTCCCAAGAGAAGCCAGATTATCCCGGTATATTTTTCTGTTGAAATGAAAAATCAGGTAAATTTAGCAATATAGTGGGTATATGATGAAATATTACGATGTTATGATGAACTTTCTCCACTGACGTTCTGAGTTGTTCAAAGCGTTTCTAGGCAGCGGTCTGACTCTGAGGTGGTGAACGGGAACATGGTTTGTAACATTAGCAACACATTATTAGCTGTTTGATAATGTAGTCAAACAAAAGGCTAATCATATTAATTACCGTTATGTGTCCGATGTTGTAAAGCGCGATACCATTGTGCAACGTTTACCTCAGTAACTTCCATGTTCTACTTCATTATTACAAAGTGCACTTTTTAAAAGTGTACTTAACATAGTCATGAAAGTGTACTCTCTTCATACTTTTTTTTAATTAATATTCAAGATTTGAAAACAATTAAGCACACTTCTTTTTTCACAAGGGACAACATGCTCTCTAACTCTATGACCTCTTAAAGAAAAGTTCAGGCTGCTAAATTCAGACTTTTTCCACGACAAATAATAAGCAGCTGTGAGGGAAGCTTGTGGTTGGGACGTACAGCGGTCTTTAATTGGATTTACACAAACACGCAAAACCTACAGGGAATACTTCCAATACTGGCAAACAAGATCAACCATCTATCCCACAAGTCTTTCGGATATGACGCTAAATATAATTGTGCTGTTGTCAGAGCAGAAACAGACAATGGGATTGTCGGATGCTGTGGGTCCAGCCGGAAAAGTGTTTAAATGTTATGAGAGAGCAAGGTGCGGTTCATCCAGGCAGACAGACATAATCCCTCGCTGAAATCAGAGCCATGCATCTGAATTAGACGCACAGGGGTTCCCAAGCACTCTGGGATAGACGTGCTTCTCACCCTGACCTCGGCGTTCCTAAGTAAGACTGGTTAGCTCAAACGGACATATGCAGACAATGCCGTGATCCAAGCTAATTTTACAAACCAGGATCATGTCTATCAGAGGAGCTGTAGAAATGTGTGCAACTCAGAGAATGAGGTCAAAACCCTGCTCACTTTCAATGGATGAGTGTGTGAATTTGAATTACATTGGCCAAAACAGACAGGAAGTTGAATTGGACTTTGAATTGACATGAGAGGAAGCGGGAATTTACTGAAAAGTTAATGAAATTTATGATACATTGCCAGAAATTTATCAAAAAAAAATACGGTAGTAACATTTTATATTTTAGAGATTTAACTTCATAGTTCACTTTCAAATGAAAATTACCCCAAGCTTTACTCACCCTTAAGCCATCCTAAGTGTATATGACTTTCTTCTTTCTGATGAACACAATCAGAGATATTTAAAAAAATATCCTGACGCATCCGACAAGTATGAAGCTGAAGAAAGTGTCTCCATCCACATCCATCCATCATAAATGTACTCCACACGGCTCCTGGGAGTTAATAAAGGCCTTCTGAAGCGAAGTGATGCGTTTGTGTAAAAAACAAGTTATAAAGTACAATATCTAGCTTCCGCCCGACCGCCTTCCGTATTCAACTTACTGGAGCCGTGTGGAGTACATTTATCATGGATGGATGCACTTTCTTGAGCTTCATACTCGTTGCCCCCGTTCACTGTTATTAAAAAGCTTGGATGCGTCAGGATATTTATTAATATAGGCTAACTCTGATTGTGTTCATCAGAAAGACGAAAGTCATATACACCTAGGATGGCTTGAGGGTGAGTAACGCTTGGGGTAATTTTCATTTTAAAGTGAACTAATCCTTTAAGATATCTTGAATACTTTTAGAGTTACAGGCATGCAAACATTGGAAAAGGAATGTTTATGGCACAGGTACGTGCAATTGTGTTGATTAAAAAACATGAGATACATTTCTAGTTTCAACATTATTTGTTTTTTAGATATTCCTCTTTAAAGGAATCTGTATGCAAAGTGACACACATTTGGTTTTTGACCACTGAATATGTGTACAATTTACCAATTTACTCATGGAGCCGCATTAAGATCTCCATATCTCTGGGACTGAACCATTGAGGGCCTTTAAAATGAAGATACCAAAAGGAAAGTTTGTTAAAAAAAAAAAAAAAAAACAGAATCTAAAAGGATATTAAGATATCTTTAATACTTCTTGAGTTACAGGCATGCAAACTTGAGGGGGAAAAAAACACAAGAAGTGCTTTTTGCCATTTTTGAACTGTCACTGTTGGCATATAATGCAATGAAGATTGCTAAAATCAACAGATTTTACTAATAGACCTACCAATCTGTGTAAAAAAATAAAATAATGATGCGGCCATCTTTCTAAAGTCATTTTTACACCGCTGTAAATTAGCTCCAAATCTCAAGTGAAAATTGTCATTTTGACCTGAGATTTGACCTGATAAATATACATTGGTGACATTTAATATTTTGTCTTTCATCACTATTTATGTTTGTCTTTCTACAGAAAAAATATTAACAAAATCAAAAATTTGAGCCAGGGACCTCTGGTTGAGTTGACACGGAATGACCCAAATTGGCTTTGAACAAAGTCAAACCTCCACCACTAAGAATTAATCATTCAGTATGAGTGTTGTTCTGCGGTGTCTGTGTTTCAGACATGAATGATTCCTCAAATCATGTGCTGTTACTTCACTGACAGATCAGATGAATGACTGGAGGATGACACTACAGGCTAAAAAAGTGCCACTGAAAATGGGCTCCACACACAGCATAAAGCATACAGGCATGTGTTTTCATGACTTCAATGATGCTTCTCCTGACGGTGTCATTTTTATCATTTTCCTTGTGGTACTTTATGGATTTTGTAATATAAGAAACACACCTGTAGGAAAGAAAGAAAGGCGAAGATGAGAGCGATAGGGAAGAGTTAATTGAAACCAGAATATAGTTACAAAATTCTTGTCATCAAAATGTTTCAAAATTTCTGTTTGACTAAAGCACCACTTGCCCTTTTGTTCTACTTGTTAATTAGTTTATTGTTTTAAAATGCAGACAGGCTTAGTGTGGACGTGAGGCTGGCTCTGAAACTCAACCCATAGCCAGACATTACACATTCATGAGGTTAAAGCAGGAATGACATCATTCCTAAGGCTGCAGAGGCGTTCATGAATGTTCAACACCTGTCCTCAACACATTAGGGAATATTCAGGACCGAATGTAGAAAGTTACACCTTGTTCAGACTGTCCTATTTTTGTGCATATCCTATTGGAATCCGAGTGTGAACGGCAAAAAAATCATATGAAATGCAATGTTTACGAATCCATTTTGAGCTACATTTATATGTGGTTTCTAATCCTATTCAAATCGCATTTCTTGAAATCCGTTTCAGTCTGACCGCTCTGATTGGATTTTGTGTGGTTTGTCACTTTCTCATGCCACGTAAAACGTAAACATCTCAGTCGATGTTACTGGAAAAATGCTGAAAGTCACTGGAGAAACAAGGTTGTGTTGTTGCAAAGTCCCGGTGTTGTGCCGAATTATGTGACCCTAGTAGGCGCTGTACTGAGCTAATCCAACCTACTCCTAATTCCAATCCTAATCCTAACCCTACCGTCACTACAGCTCCTATTAATCCGGTAGGTCACAGAATTCGGCACTACACAGGAAAACAAAAGAGCCACGGGACACACAAATCTGATCCGAACAGTTGCGATATACAGTGTGGACAGTCATTGATTTAGATCAGATTCCAGTCGGATACACAAATAGTCGGATTTGGATGGGCAGTGTGAACATAGCCTTAAAGGATTAGTTCACTTTCAAATGAAAATTACCCCAAGATTTACTCTCCCTCAAGCCATCCTAGGTGTATGTGACTTTCTTGTTTCTGATGAACACAATCCCAGAAATTTTAATAAATATCCTTTACCCTTCGCTTCGGAAGGCCTTTATTAATCCCCCCGGAGCCGTGTGGAGGACATATTTATGATGGATGGATGTGATCTTCAGGATATTTATTAATATTTCTGCGATTATGTTCATCAGAAAGAAGAAAGTCATATACACCTAGGATGGCTTGAGGGAGAGTAAAGCTTGGGCTAATTTTCATTTCAAAGTGAACTAATCCTTTAAGTTCTAGTTAACGATAATAACCCTGATCTGAAGTTGATTTTCAGTGCAAACCACAATTTCATTTGCTTTCAACTGAGAAAAACCAGAGATGCAGCAGTGAGATGTGATATCCCAACAAAACAACACATTGTAAAAACGCCCAGTGTTAATGCCTTGAGGAAATTCAAAAGATATTGCATGCAAAGTGAGTTATTGTGGGAACGTCACCAAATCAAAGGTTACTGTGACATTTCCTTTTACTGGAGGAAACAGTCATGTTGCGAGTGAAAAAGAGCCACTTCCATTACTCAAGCTGACCACATGTGAGAATATCCTTCATTGCAGACGGGCATCCAGACAGGCGGCACGCTGGTCACACCAGGCTTCTGCCAACGGACACATTAAACCGCTTTTACACAAGTGTTTAAGAGGAGGAGAGGATGGATCTAAGACAGATCTGGGTTTTCTCACACATAAAGTCTGAGTCTACTGCATAAAAGCCACAGTCCTACAAGTGCAGCACCCACTAACACTCTTATATTGACTCATTAGCTGAAACTTTTCACCTTTGAATCACAGTAGAAAGGTTAATGTGAGCATTTACAGCATATACAGTGCACAAAACTGCATAAACCTGCCCAAAAGATATATATTTAACTTGATCTATGTAAATGAAGAAATGCATCTTAAGACAAGACACTTCAGGCAAAAATATAGCTTTTTCATGCACTGGTCAATTTTGAGATTTTGGGCTCTTTGGCTTATCATAACATGTTGTTTCAGACTAGTGGTACGAAAGCATCCCAAACATAAGTGTTCATTTTGTGAGGTTCATTCTTGTGTTACGCAGCGCGTTTGAGCTTCCTCAAGAAGCAATGAGGTTCATTCTTGTGTTACGCAGCACGTTTGAGCTTCCACAAGAACCAATGAGGTTCATTCTCATGTTACGCAGCACGTTTGAGCTTCCACAAGAACCAATGAGGTTCATTCTTGTGTTATGCAGCGCGTTTGAGCTTCCTCAAGAACCAGTGAGGTTCATTCTCATGTTACGCAGCACGTTTGAGCTTCTGCAAGAACCAATGAGGTTCATTCTTGTGTTATGCAGCGCGTTTGAGCTTCCTCAAGAACCAGTGAGGTTCATTCTCATGTTACACGGCACGTTTGAGCTTCCGCAAGAACCAATGAGGTTCATTCTCGTGTGTTACGCAGCACGTTTGAGCTTCTGCAAGAACCAATGAGGTTCATTCTCGTGTTACGCAGCACGTTTGAGCTTCCGCAAAAACCAAGGAGGTTCATTTTTGTGTTACGCAGCACGTTTGAGGTTCAGCAAGAGGCATGTCAAGCAGGTTCGGTTGAGCTTCCGTTTATGTTCGCTGATCAATGTTTATATGTGAATAAAAGCCTAAATTCAATCTGTTCATCATATAAAGTGATCATGTCTCTTCAAATTTGGACTAAACTGCTCGATTCATATGGATCAGATTTCTCTTTATGAACTTTTTGAAGTGTCAAAATTTCAATTGCGTAGCTGTCAACGGAGGGACAGAAAGCTCTCGGATTTCATCAAACAGATCTTCATTTGTGTTCTGAAGATGAACGAAAGCTTTACAGGTTTGGAGCGACATGAGGGTGGGTAAATGATGACAGAATCTTCATTTTTTGGGTGAACTAACCCTTTAATGTAATCAAATATGGTGATATCTATTAGTTAAGTTTTTACTCTTTCCATGAAAGAATAAACTCATGAAAGGAAAGCAGTTAAACCAAAAATGAAATTTCGTCATTTCATCATTTACTCACCCTCATGTCGTTCCAAACGTGTATGACTTTCTTTCTTCCATGGAACACACTTTCCATTAACTTATCATCTAGCTATGTGTCTTTTTATTATCTTGAAAACCTTGAGATCCAATCATAATAAGCCACATCCAGCATTATTGTTTGTGAGGTCTGAGGCAAGAGGGACAGAAGGCATCCAAAGATTCCAGGCTGCTTCTGATTAACGTAAGAATCACTGAGCATTTGACCATTTACACTGGCCTGGAAAAAAATGACCGTTCCAGACTGGTCTTATGATTGCCTTGGAAAACATAACCACAAACATTACGTCCAAATCGTATGCTGCAGCTCTACAATCGGTGGAAAGGCCCTCACATGCAATTAAGACACATGAAAGTGACTAAGAAATGGTTTTCTATTTTAGCACAGTCATGCTACATGACACAATACGGAGGTAAACGTTTCAGAGCTAATGACAACCAGCTGTTCAGATGGCCTGAGCTGAAAAACACATTTATGTGCCAATTGTTTTTTCTATTATTGTCGTTTCAAGCACAATGGTGAGTCATTTGTGCAAAACTCAATGCAGAGATGCTGTGGTGTTCTGGGTGTTTGTTATGGTGTTGCTAGGTGGTTGCTTATGGAGTTAATATTGAAAATATTATCTAGGTGACTGTTAGGTGATAGCTGTGGTGTTCTGTATGGTTGCCAGGCATATGCATTTGCTAAGGTGTTCTGCAAGTGGTTGTAGGTTGCTAGGATGCTCTGGGTGGTGTCAAGGTACTACCATTCAGATAATTTAGAAAAGGATAAGTTACATGTTGAGTTGGTTTAGTGTATGAGCAATAGTAATAGTGATGCTTGCCTTAGTTTTTCCTCAAACTGATCAAAGTGTGGCCTTAAACCCACGGCCTAACCTCAACCTCCCAGTGCTCACTCTCGCTCTCAGCGCCCCTGAGGGAAACTCGGCCCTCACAACAACTTTCACAAGAAATGCGAAAAACGCCATTAGGGCAAGAAAAAAAAAAAAAAAAAAATCCTAATGGGCTTGAAAAGAGAGAATGGCTTTTTCATGGTTTCTGGAAAAGCTGGAAAAGTCATTCTGAGTTTTGCCAGGATTTGAGTTTTAAAAAAGTTTGTTTATCAACCAGAGACCTTCAAAAAGACATTTTTAAATTATTTATTCTCATCTAATCATGACAGCATTACATTTCACAATAAAAATATTATTTAAAAAAAAAATTAATTTACATGTATGCAATTCGCAGATGCTTTAATCCAAAGTGACTTGCATTGCATTTACACTATACCAGTAAAAAGTTGAATAATATTTCTGAAAAAAGTCTCTTATCATCATATTAGAAGGATTTCTGAAGGATCATGTGACACTGAAGACTGGAGTAATGATGCTGAAAATTCAGCTTTGATCACAGGAATAAATTACATTTTAACATATATTCACATAGAAAACAGTTTTTTAAATTGTAATAATATTTTACTATTTTTACTTTATTTTTGATCAAATAAATGCAGCCTTTGTGAGCAGAAGAGACTTCTTTTGAAAACAAAAAACTTCTTTTGGTTGGTTGGTTTGCATCGAACCCAAGACACTGGCATTGCTAGTGCAATGCTCTAGTCTTTAAGCAACAGAAATGCTGTAATCTAATAATATCAAACATCATTTCAGTTATTTCCATTTAAAAGTCTTTTTAGTGGCAAGCATCACTATTATTATTGTCTGGCAGAGACCTGATCATCACCCGAATGTCACATCAAGTACACCTTATTTTTCCTCCGGTCTAAAAATCTAGATTATGTCTAATGTCTGCACTTAATTAATTGTGTAATATAATATTTAATTTACCGCTACATACAAAAACAATCAGAGTGTCTCTCATGCTATAAGGGTAATGGCATTGTGTAAACTATTCTCTGAATATACAGCGCTCTTATACTTTGTGTGTTCTATAGATCTGGCTGATATGAGAAATTAAAAATCACATATAAAGCAGGTTGTTAAAGTTATGATAGCTCCATATTGTGCTAAAGCAAACAGCTTGCAGAGGAAAACCCAACAAGCTCTCTGCGTGTAATCTCCGATTATAGCTTTATGGACGGAGGGTCAGTCCTTCCAGCCGGAGTTTCATAACAAGTGTGGAAATAATCGGACAGATCTCTCACAACACAGTTTACAGATCTGCGCTAAAGCTATGTAAACTAGAGCGATGTGTGTTGAGCGCACTGACTTTGCTCAGTGTGATACTGAGCTGAAACACAATTACTTCACACGTGGCTGCATCTGATAGAGATGAGATACAACATCTGAACGTCTCCGTGCTGTGCTAACTGCAAAATTTATGAAATAGGGAAAATAAAGGTGTACATTAACATTTATGCATTTGGGAGACGTTTTTATCTAATGCCACTTACATTTCCCTGAGAATCGAATACGTCATGCCCTATTTGATCTAAATAACCAATATTTATAAATAAATAAATTATATATTTTGTTTTATTTATTTATTATAATTTATATATAACTTATTTATTGATACATAGCTGTTATTTAAATAAAATATGGCATGGTATGGGTTCGATATAAATAAAATATATTTATGGGTTATATATTTAATATAATTATTATATAAATATATACATCATAATTTATTATTATTATTAGGAATATATATTATTTATTTATTAACTCTGTATATTATATTTATACGAATTTATAATAATAATATTTATAATACTTATATTTATAATTTTTGTATAAAAATTATATATATATATAATTTAATTATATTTATTTATTTATTATATATTATTTCTGTACTAAATATTATTTATTATATACAAATCAATTTATTATTATTATTAATAATAATAAATTATATATATAATATTTTTTAAGAATTTATAATATGTATAGTTAAATAATATATAAATTATATATGATTTATTCATTTATATTGATTTATTCATTATATACATCATAATTGTATATATATATATATATATATATATATATATGAAAATGTTAAAATAAACATTATAAACAAACCACAAAAATGAATTATTAGAGCCATCATGTTTTCTTCAAAGACTAAACCACAGTGGGTAGAACTGAACTTGGCAGGGTAATTTGTAGTGAAATACACCAAATACTGACAAACGGTCTTAAAATATCAGTATTTATGTCAGAGGTGGTATAGCACTCATAAATCGCAGATTCACGGTTTGGAATACACATCATAAATGTTTTAAGCAAGCCAGGGAAAAATCCATGAGGAAACATGAGCATATAAGCTATCATTGAATCTGACCCTCAAGCAAAAATAATATATCTGCCTAAAGTGAGCTTCAAGAAGTGATATATAAACATGATTAACACGCAAAAGAAGGAAAGAGAGATATGTAGACGGCAGACTCACAGCAAGACATCCAACGGACTCCTTTTAGTGGTTTCTCAGGTCACCGATGGGCCGCTTCTTCTCAGCTGCATGGGAACGGTGGCTGTCGCTAGGAGCGACGGCAGGGCTCGACTCGCTGGAGGCCTGGGTTAAAGCACAGGGGTCATCGCCAAGGCGTGAGGCGCCTCGGGTCCTGACATCCAAGTCGGGCTTCAAAAACCCTTCCCAGCATTCCACAGACGTGTGCCACTGAGCTGCGATGATACCAAATATTAGCGTCCAAACACAGCAACTGAAAAGTGCCTTAGATAATGAGGGTCTTCAGTTATGATTACAGGGTAAGATTATGGATTAATAAAGACTTGTTTTCACGTCTCGTCTTCTCAATATTATGATCTCAAAACACTTTTTACCAAATAGCATGATTTGTAAACAAATACATTTTGGACTTTGCATCGCTTAACCAGCTCCATATGTCTTGCTCTTCTAATGTAATAAGCTTGCTCGGTAGCTCAGTTGGTACGGAATTGACCCTTCGCCGGGAGTTTGATTGACAAGCGATCTAACCAATCATAACACTGAATCCGCCATTTTGTCCAAAAAAGTAGTCAGGAGTTAGAAGATTAACCTCTGTGGACTTGAACTTGAAAAATGGTGTGTATTGAAGTCTTTCTGCGTTTGAAACAATATTCCTTCTCATGTTCATTCATGTTTATTTGATGCTATTAAATAACTAGTAGGAAGAGATGATCGGTTCACGAGCCGCTTGAGCTGAGGCGCTACAGCGATCTGTCATGACCATGGTCACGACACATTAAAGAGCCACAAAACGGTTTTAAAAAAATTACACAATTTGAAAGCTGGGACTTTAATATCATAAGTAACCTGCTCTGTCTTGTCTGTCAACGTGTTGTCAGTGTCCTCTTTGCTCCGCAATGTATTTTTCACGTCGACAGACAAGACACTTATGATATTAAACAAAGTCCCAGCTTTCACACTGTGTAATTTTTTAAGAAATTCGAACAATAAAAAACGTTTTGTGGCTCTTTAATGTGTCGTGACCATGGTCGTGACAGATTGCTGTAGCGCCTCAGCTCAAGCGGCTAGTGAACCAATCATCTCTTCCTACTAGTTAACATCTCTTCCTACATCAAATAAACATGAATGAACATGAGAAGAAATGTTGTTTCAAACGCGGTCAATACACACCATTTTTCAAGTTCAAGTCCACCGAAGTTAATCTTCTAAGTCCTGACTGCTTTGTCGGACAAAATGGCGGATTCGGCGTTATGATTGGTTAGATCGCTTGTCAATCAAACTCGGATGCGGACAAAATGGCGGGGTTCGGCGTTATGATTGGTTAGATCGCTTGTCAATCAAACTCGGATGCGGAAGCCTTGGGTACGAATCCCGTGAAACATGACTCACGATAAAAGAGATCAAAAAGTTAAAATGGTATGCTTACGATTGCGTTTTATGTAACATTTGCTTTTGTTAACACTATCGGGTAGGTTTAGTGTAGATGGTACGTTATTTTAAAACGTAATAGAGCATTTTTAGTGCTACTCAGTGGACATTTCACATTGAAACTGTTACGAAACGCACATGGAGCTATGTATTGTCGTTTTGCAAAAATGTTCCCATAGGTCCGTTTTTCTAATGAGCCCGGGCTGGTTTTCTGTATTCAAATATTTACTCAAGAGTGAGCGAATCTTGAGTAAATATTAATTTACTCAAAACATTTCCATTATCAGTTAGCAATTTTATTATTTGCATTTTTTATTTTATTTATCAAATTATGTTGTATTATATCATATACTAACTTTCAAAAGTTTGGGGTCAGTAAGATATTTTTTTTTTTTTTGAAAGAAATTAATTATTTTATTCAGAAAAAAAATTAATTGATCAAATGTGTCACTTGTTCCAAAGATTTCTATTTCTAATAAATTCTGTTCTTTTGAGCTTTCCATTCATCAAAAATGGTTTCCACAAAATTATTAAGCAGCACAACTGTTTTCAACATTGATAATCATAAATGTTTCTTGAGCAGCAAATCATCATATTAGAATGATTTCTGAAGGATCATGTGACACTGAAGACTGGAGTAATGATGCTGAAAATTCAGCTTTGATCACAGGAATAAATTATATTTTACAATATATTCACATAGAAAACAGTCATATAAAATTGTAATAATATTTCACATTTTTACTGTATTTTGATCAAATAAATGCAGCCTTGGTGAGCAGAAGAGACTTCTTTCAAAAACATTTTGTAAAATCTTACTGACCGCAAATGGCAGTGTATGTTGACCAACAATAAAACAAATTACATTTACATTTTTTTTAACGTCATTGTGACTAAGTGCATGTTTTGAACAAGTGTTTGGCTGCATCTGAAATCACACGAGAGAGGCTGCGGGAGAGGATTTGTGAATTTCAGTGAAGCGACTCAACTGACACTGGTTGGTCACATGATAATGACAACATGGCAAATGTAGTACATCCGGATTACATTCATACTACACTCATACTATATAGTAGGGTTGTCAAAATAATGACTTCGGTACCAACATTTGAAAGCAGGCGTTTATCAGCGGTTCGCCCCACCTTTTTTTAAACGCTCCCTTGTGTGTCTGTGTAAGCGCTCGGTGAAGAGATACTGATGTCTATTTACAACGTTTTTTAAGCGTTGATCATTGTAGCCAATCACAGACATATCTGTTGAGCGTGTGAACACAATGACCAATCAGAATCCGCTCAACAGTGCTCAAAATGATAGGGGGTAATTTTTAAATTTCAGTACCGACTTGATACCGAAGTCTAGCTTCCTTGTTAGCGCACCCACCTCCCACGTCGGAGACCCTGGTTCAAATCCCACTCGGCGTGGGTTGAGTAGGACCTGTTACACTAATATACTATAATGTGCACTCTTGTGTCACTGTGGCTGTTTCCTTCAAATGTCCCTGTCAAGTTTGTTGGTGACACAAGAGCTCACATTACAGTTTCCTTCAAATGTCTGAGCCATTAAATCAGACAAGTTATTATTTAAGAAGCTATTTAACTCACTTTAAAGGTGCAGTGTGTAAATTTTAGCTGCATCTAGCGGTGAGATTGCGAATTGCAATATTGAGAAGATACGGTGGCCAACAAAGGACAAATATGTTGTCGTCTGAGACAGCAGAGAGTAGCTAGTCAAGCAAACGCGCTCTGTAGAGCAGTTTGTCCTTTCAGGGCTACTGTAGAAACATGCAAAATGGCAACTTAACATGTAAGGGGACCCGTGGTGTATGTAGATAGAAATGGCTCAGTCTAAGGTAATAAAAACATAATGGTTCATTATGTAAGGTCTTTATACACAACTGAAAACATAGTTATGTATATTATATTGCATTTCTTTCAATAGATCCCTCTTAAAATTCACACAGTGCACCTTTAACTGCTTGATTCTCTTCAAACGTATGCTTCACCTTGACAGTAGTGGAACTGAAAGAGAAAATGGGGCCTTCAATAATAGGTGCCTATAAAATGACTCTTTAGCTGCACAAAAACACAGGAAGGGCGATCAGTTCACAATAAACATCATTTCAGGCGGTTGAGGGTGAAAGTGCAGGTAGGATACTGTAACATACTCTCTGTCCTTTCCAAATAACCAGTAATCTCACTCATACAAAGACTCTGGTGTCCATATGTTAGCATTTCCCGGGATGTGAGGTTTAACTTTTCACACTTTGGTTCTCTTTCTCATTCCAGACTTAATTAAAAGATGAACTTTTGGGGGAAGCGCGTAAAGTACCGTCAGGCCAAACAAAATCTGAAATGCTTTTATAAATTTAAATAAATGCTCACTAGACGAATCAGGTTCATTGAGGAGAGTGAGACTGACAATCATCTAAAAATAATATGCCAATATTGCATCTATACTGATACTTTTTAGTGTTTATTGTTCTAATGTTCAGAACACGTCTCAGTCATTTGTCACTCGAAAGCAAAAATTAAAATAAAAAATATAAAAATTAAATTTGACCATTTTTTAGGACTATTGGGATTTTTTTGCAACGTGACATTATTTTCATGAAAATTAAGCAAATTTACGCCACTTAATTTCTCATTATCATAAAGAAATAACTCATTCTCATTACTGTAATAAAATAATCAATCAAATAAATAAATAAATGATGCTAAACTGTTAAATACTTATATATCATACTAATATTTGATTGCTGATTTTAAATGTAAAGAAATCATTGTATTACAGACAAGTTATATCTGTACTATCATGAGAATGAAAATTAAATAATGCAAATTTAATAATATTGAGAATTTCAGTCAACTCAAGAACATCCTGACACTTAACAATTATGAGACCTCAAAAGAAAATATGCTTTATCCTCATAAAACTGCACTAATGTCACAATGCAAAACATATTCCTAAAACAGCCTTCATTTTCTGTAAGTAAAATATAATTTCTTTCTTTTACTTTGAAGTGAATATAATGACCCAGACATGTTTTCATGTGATCCATCTTCATTTTCATTTAGTCATACAAGCGAATGAAAGTGTTTAGTGTTCCATTTTCTGTCAATAACGTTAATATGCTAATAGCTGCATATGATAAATCTAATTCTTTTGCTCTCATGTCAAAATGAAAATATATGTAAACATCACGGATTTATTATAATATCAACTCTTTGTGCTCTTGCAATAAGAGCGTCTCTTGGGAACTGCAGATATGAGTGTCTTTGATTAAAGCAGCGGGTGTTGTTGGTCTGACCTGATGAAAGGGTGTTTGAGGTCAAGGGTCGAGACTCTCACCATTAGCATGTCACTTGCCCTCAGGCCTGTAAGCGTTAGTTGCTACAGTTAGTTGACTAAACACAGCTGAAACGCACAGCGTCCTTCACAATCATCTTAATAGAGAGTTATGATGGATGGACACCATTGAGGAGGAATAGTAGATCCCTATCCTAAATTATGAGTTACATTGGATTTTTAAATGTAATTTATGTTGGTCATTGATATGATATTTGCTTTAGGATGTTTTGATAATTTAGATAGATGACACTTCCACCTAAAATATACAATCGACCATCAATATGTGTATATTATATTCCACTTTGTAATTTTCTCTTTCTCAATATAATATAATATAATATAATATAATATAATATAATATAATATAATATAATATAATATATGGTGTGTGTATACTGTATATAAACCTGATATATAGGGTAGAGTTGGGGAAATCGCCCACTTAGGGTAAAATGCCCCTACTGTTTTTCCCAGAATAACCTAACCACTAGATAAAGTCAAGATATGTTTTTGTTGTTACTATGGACTAAGTTGACTAGAGCGATGTAGAAGTATTAACTGTGAAGCTTACACTGTCAAAGTACCTGAGAGAAAACGGATTTCACCATGTAATTTTCAGTCAGCAATAAGAAAAAAAGTGTTTTAAAGCTTGTCGTTTTGCAGAAAGTCACAGTTATATATGATATTTGGATAGTAAGGCCTGTAGTTAGGGAGTACATGTTATTTAAAACTAGTGTCTGTAACTTTTTTTGGTTAAAAATTATCCAAAATCAATTTTTGAGCAAGTACGTAACCAGCCAGTGTTCAAAACTATCTCCTTACCCTAGCCCGATTCACATCGGTAAGCTTGTAATAATGTTTTATAATTCAAGTGGTACTGGTGGGTTTCCGCGGGAAATGAGTATGAGCATGCCGCCGTTCGTCTTTGCGTCAAAGGATTTTGCTGTGTACAGGTAACGCTAATACACACTAAATACACATAGTCACGCAATGCTGATGTTGTTAACATTAACAATTTGAGAACAAAGTATAACAATAACGGTTTGACGTGATCTGAGCTAAGCGATCATTAGATTTAATCATCATTGGTAGCACGATTTATTGTAATGCTTTTTTTCTCAGTTGGTCAGAACAAAAGTGGCAGATTTGTTACTTACTTGTTCAGATGACGTTTTCGGTGAAAAATCTTATTTTGGTCGTACTTCCAAGACTACAATCTATGATTCTGAAGTACAGTATCCACACCGATGCAGTGACTGACAGAAAACATTAGATTCATCTGAGGAGCCATGCCAATCAACAACCCATGTAAAGATGATAATTCCGCAAATAACTGCAATTGCAGGTTGCAAACAGAGATGGCGACAAAGAGGCAAAACTTACAAACTGCAGCTTTAAGGAAATATAATTATATTTTCAGAATGACATTTTTTTTTTCAAACCTAGTCTGTGGAGTAAAACGCCCCCAGTCACTTGCATCGCTTCCCATTATCATAATTACTGTAGTTACCATGGTCTGAACATCACATCCTTTATTTTTCCATCAAATGTAATCTAACTAGATTAGAATAAAAATATTTGGACTTTATATTTAAAAAATACCTCAAGTTAGCATCAGCTAATAATATTTTTCAAATAGGCTTATTTTCAGCATGGCTCATTAATAAATATTCATATTTATCTGTTATTTGAAAACTAGGATAACAATTCTAGACACATTTAACTTTTGTTTCACAAAAAAAAAAAAAAAAAAATTACACTGTCCTTAAGAGGGGCGTTTTCCCCCACTCTACATACTCTATATACATACACACACATAGGCCTATATAATTAAAAATGTATACACTTGTGTTGTAATTTAAATAAGCATTTCTACACTAAAGAAAGGCACTGCAAATGAAATAGCTTCTCTATTTAAACAGTGAGGGTGTCAGCAAAATAAGGAGGTAAAACCATCTTTTTAAACTCGATTTGCCTAACTTTATCAAACTGGAATGAATATTTCTGAATGAATAACATCGGCACCACAAAACATCACAGTTCATCTGATCCGTTTATGATACTTACTGTTGTTTGTGCTGTTGTTTTCCCTTCAAAGTGACGTCACTTCCTGGAGGATGATGTCATGAACTGGAACTGGTTAGTTAAAGGGACCTTACAAAATTAAAAGTGACACTGATGACTCAGCAGAAAAACCTATAAATTGACTATGATAAAAACAATATTTTCAATTAAAACTTTTTTGATCAAATTGGTTTGATTAGAGAAAGAAAAAATAAACACCTGGAGTATTTCTTAATAAAGTCATGTTATTTCAAGTGCAGCATCATGACAAAGATGAACATCCACTCAAACAAGTCAAGTCATCTTAATTTCTATAGCGCTTTATACGATACAGATCTTTTCAAAGCAGCCTCATGATAAACAGGAAAAGAATGATTCAATGATTCAATTCTGCTGTAAATCAGCTCTAAAAAGATAATAGTGTCATTGTTCAGCTCAGTGTTGATTCAGTTCAGTTCAGTTCAATAACTAAAGTTCATCAATTATAAAACAAGTTAAATTCAGCTATAAGCAGCTCTAGTGAAGACAATAGTGTCATTATTCGACTCAGTGTTGATTCAGTTCAGTTCAATAACAGTGTTGATGTTGCAAAATGTGTCAAATATGAAACAAAGTTGAACAAAGCTCTGCAGAAAACAGTGAAGTTTTGTTCTCATCTGATAGTGTCACTGCAGTCAAATCGATAATATTACTGTCTTTTAAACCACAGTCAGTTTCAAAGGTCAAAAGAGTCAAACTTGTTTTCTCACTGTCCTCTGGCTGCCGTTTATTTTCTCTCCCATAGTTCAGCAGCTCAGAGGTGAGGAGAAGTATGGCAGTTATTCCTTTAGACACCTAACAGCTAAGAGGGTTAGTTGGGAAAGCTGCTGTAAGATTGACAAGCGTTGCTCAGCCAAACAGAGCCGGCCCTGTGGGAGCGACGTCAGCAGAGTTTCCCTCAGGCCTCTCATGCCTCAGCAATGGTTGCATGATAGACGGCCGCACGTCTTTGCACCTGTGATGTCAGATAACTACAGCGATAAGAGCTAAAAAATACTACAGTGCACTAGACTAAAAACCCTCCCACTTAACATCACCGGGTCACACGCTGAACTCCATGTTCTTCCCCACCTGCAGCCTGAAGTGCTGGTCTGAAAGAAAGAGAGAACATTTTCACTTTCTCACACCTACGAGTGCCGCCAAACGGCATGAATGCTGACGTGTCATAAGGCAAGACACCACAGGTAAATAGGATAAAAAAAAAATATTAACAAATAGATATCACTATACTTCCCCTGTTGCTTTATCACACTAGCCTACATTAAATTTTTTATAACATGTTTTATGAAGTGTTATGATTAATTAAAAATGCACTAATATGCGTACATTTCCAGAACAGAAATCTGAACATTGGATAAATTCATGTTTCATTTTAGTGGATATCTCTTTTTATCACTCCATAAATTGGAAAATACTGTCAACAGCCAGAAAAAAAAGAAAAAAAGAAAAATTCACCATGTTTTTAGGAATACAATGATAAAAAATCAGGTAATTGATGCATGAACAAACTGCTTTGTAAAAACTTTAAAAATAGACAGGAATAAAACCATAAAACTGTAAAGTTTGGTGCTTCTGAAGTGGAGATTTCTGGCTCATTTCTTCAAAAAAGTCATTTTAAAAAAACAGATATGTATTGTAATTGTAATATACATATTTGTAATAAAATAAACACTTAAATGTGTATTCTGGATGTTTTCTGTCCATTAGTCTAAAAAAGACATCCCAGCTAGAAATGGTTTTGTTCTAGTAATGTTTTCAGTGGCAAGTTTTATTTTTGTTCCGAGAATGTTTTCCTAAAATGTAGGATAACATTTTCTACAAATATTCTAAAAATTTTTTAGAGATAACATTGATGGAACATTATCCCCTAACTCCACAAACAGCATCACCAGCTTCACTTATTACTAACCAGTTTGACTTTATTTCTACTGAAATAAAGAGGTTTAACAGAGGTTTAGATGTTGATGTTTTATTGTAAAAAAAAAATAGTTTGATAGTCACCATTATGAAGATCAGTGTTTGTTTTAATTGGGCCCTTGACTTTTTAACAGTTTTTCTCTATCCGGAGTCTTTTTTTTCCCGCTTCACTTCCCAGCATAGCTGTTCAGCTCGCAAAGTGATCGCTGAGTAAATCCGAGCAAAAGAAATTAAAACATTACTGGTACAAAAAATTTTCTAGCTGGGATATTATGGAAGCAAAGTCTCTAAATTGACCTGTGTAGGTCTGTTGCCTTAAAGGGATAGTTTACCCTAAAATGAAAATTAAGTTATCATTTACTCACCCTGGTGTTGTTGTTATAATGCTATATATATATATATGATGACAAATCAAAAATCTGGCATTCACAAATCCCAATCTGGCCTGTGTATGACCTGAGGAGTATTGTTGTGTTCGGTGATGCGGAAAACACATTGACATCTGTCTTGTACTGTAATTTCCAGCTGAATGCATGTAAAGCTCGGTGTGAATGTGTACACTCTTTGTTTAAAGCAGTCTGTAAATGATAGTTCATTAGTCAATGACATGCTTGTTTGCCTTAAACCAAGCGTGACTAATTGGGTTATTCCCATCACGCTGGGACAGAAAAACTGAGGAAGATATTGCCTGGGTGAAGGGTAAATATTGCCTTATATAATTTACAATAATTACACAAAAAGATCAAAGTTGTGCGTCACTGTCATATTGAAATTGGGACTGGTAATATTTGCCAAATTAAACTCCATAGAAACGGCTTGTTACATCATGAGTTATGAGTGTTTGGCTCATGCAATAAAATAAAGGCAAACTTTTGTGTTTAAGGTCAAGATCAGTTGCATTTGATAAACATCTATCATTATCAAACTTTGTGCATTTCATATGATATTAATTGTATTTTGTCCTGACATTGTTTGGTTTTTTTGTCAACAACATAAAATTTTCTTCAACAGCGTGATGGAAATCAAAAACATTTTTGGACAGATTAACCTGTAAATTCTCAATTCTTTCTTAATCAAAGTTGAATGCTAGATTCATCAGTATTTATAATAAATATTTGACCTTACAGTACACATTTTTTTTTGCATCTGTCATTGTTGCCAGAAAATGAAAGGACAAAAATGAAAATTTACTTCAATATCTCTGAACATGTTTGAAATTTTAATCTAAAATAATTTGTTGGTACATAAACATTTATATTTTCAACTCTATAGTCTGTTTTGTCTCATTTACGGATGTAAATTTTGTATTTTTATGCTTATATTTATTAATATGCATTGTCCTATTAAATAAAGAAATAAAATAATCAAGAATCAGTATCAAATACTCTGAGAGAGATCACAGGTCTTCTAATTTCATATAACACTAAATTATGATAATTTGTTATTATGAAATTTGTTGATTGTGAACGCTGGAAAAAGAATGCACACTTGAGCCGAAAAATCCCGGAGGTTGAACATCCCGAATGTGCTCTGCATGAGAGCCTCGTAAAGGTTCAAAAGCGAACAGGACAACTGTGGTGCTGAAGGCCACATGGGGGCTTTCAGGGGTTAAAGTTCAGCAGTGTTGTTCATTAAAGTCTCTTTGTAACATGGATCTCTTGAGACATGTAAACCTGATGAAGTTTGATTGAACAGATGCTGGTTCACTGTTTGTACGTGAAGCATTGAATCTTTAATCAGTCATAATCAACACTGTCCGACAACAGAGAGTAAACATTCTATATAGAACCTTAAAAATGTTCAGTCAGGCGCTTCATATAGAGCTTATATAGCCCCGCCCCTTTTCAGCGCTGCGCTCGTTGTGTTCTGTCTTCCGGTTTGTATTTCCACAGCATGAAGTTAAGATCTTACAGATTTACGAATCGTTTTTAAATCTTCCCGGGATACTGACATTTGTTATGACACCCACTTCAAACATTACAATGCTCAGGATAACTTTTGTTAACTCTACAATAAGTACATCCACTTCACCAGCTAATTACTCTTTGACAGTGATGCCATAGAAACATATAGAAATATACCACAAAAACGGAAGTTCAAACACAAAATTCTAAAGATGGCTCTGTGCTTATTACTAACCAGTTTGACTTTATTTCTACAGAAGCTCTTATTGAAAATTAACAGAGGTTTAGATGTAGATGTTTTATTGAAAGTTACCATTATGGTGATCAGTGTGTGCTTTAGTTGGGCTCTTGACCCTTGACTTTTTAACAGTTTTTCTCTATCCGAAGTCCAGCTTTTTCTGCATCGCTTCTCAGCGCAGCCGTTAGCTCGCAGAGTGATCGTTGAGTAGATCCATGGAAAAAATATTAAGACATTACTAGTGCAAAAAAATTTCGAGCTGGGATGTTATGGAAACCAATCATTTTTAAATCTTTCCAGGATACTGACATTTGTTATAACATCCGCTTCAAACATTACAATGCTGTCAACTTACTGAGGTAAACGCTGCACAATGGTATTGCTTTTTACAACGTCTGACACATAACGGTAATTATTATGATTACCCTTTTGCTTGACTACTTTATCAAACAGTTTGGTAATAATGTGTTGCTAATGTTACATAAACCATGTTCCCGTTCGCCATCTCAGAGTCAGACTGCTGCCTTCTAAAAATCAGTATCCTTAGAAAGGCTTTTAAAAGCAGTGGAGAAAGGCATATAGTTCATCATAACATAGTATAATACATCATACACCCGCTATATTGCTAAATCTACCCGATTTTTCATCTCAACAGAAAAATATACCAGGATAATCTGACTTCTTCTGAGACTCTCCTGCTTCAGAGCGCTCTTAGTTTGCCGGCATGTTGAAGCGATTGGTTACAAGGTAGTTTATGACGTAAGAAACACCAGCGATTTCAAACCGCGTTTTTGAAGAAAAAATACTCAGCAATGGTGTTGACTTATTAATTTGCACATGGTTTGTCTTAAAGCATATTAGAAACACCACATAGACATATAAACAACATTAAAAATGATGATTTTCATCACAGGGGGACTTTAAGACATTTCTCCTTATTCTGTACAGAACCTTTTTGGCATAAAGTGTTCTTTAAAATTGAGTCAAGAACCCTAGACTTCTATTTAAACTTTTGTATACAAACATCTTCCCTTACTGACACTCTTTTCAATTCACATTCTCAAATGTAAAGTTAAAGTACATTTTGAGGCCCGAAATGATGTGTGAAATGTACAATATTTTAAAAGAAAAATGAAAAGAAGCTTTTTTTTATTTATCTATTTATTTTTAGTACCAACAAACTTTGGTAATTTTAGCAGGTTTGAGCAAAAAATGCATCCTCTACAATGTCCAAGAATGCAAATAACAAATAAATAGCACAGCGAAATAAACATATACATCTTTAAACATCAACAGTAATACTACATAAAGAGGTTTATGGTACTTACTCTAACACAATTTGTTTTAAATAAAGCTCTGCAGGTTTACTTGGCACATGTACGTAATAAATAGCTAGTCGTCTTTATCAGCACACAGCTGTTTCGGCTTGAGTTTCTTTCAAAACATTTGAAATCCATATTCTCTCACATCCTAATGTATGGTTTGAAAACAAAGCAACATTATTGCAATGTATGCAGTAAAGCATTTCCAACTTTTTGCATGTGTTGCATTTGTCTATTTATGGTTTAAACTTGTTTTGTTCACCCAGGGGTCCAATATACTGCTGTAAATGTCCTGTAGCTCCTCTGAAAATATTTGGTTTTTGTCTTGACTTTTTCTTTTTCAACAAAGCCTTCTTGTCTCATCTTCAGTGTCGCACATACGCTTGGCCAGCACAGCTTTGAACTTGGATAGATTCAAGACCTCCTCATCACGTCTCCAACAGCGCAAAACCAAGATCTGGTTTCATCTGTAGTGTGAGCCGTTTTGTTTCGTTTTCTTGTCCTTACTGCCTCGAGATTCTAGTTGGCGTTAAACCGAAGGTTTGTTGGCGTACGTGAGACTGGCGTTGCAGACAGGAGCATGGCTGTTAGGTAGTTTTTGTGGGTGTTTAGTCTCGGTATGCATTTGGTTTCAGGAGGCAAAGTAGGAACTCTGCATGGAATACAGGCGGTCGATGGGGTTTCCCACGCGGGTCTGAAGGGATCCGGCTTCTGATGCGGCCATGAAGCAGTCGCTCAGGCTGGTCAGAGACGTGTCACTGTCAATGTCGTGGAAAATCGAGTCGTTTCCTAATGAAAAACAAAACTAAATTACTGAAAAGGTAACATGAAATAAACCAGATCTTTGCATTTATGAAAAAAAAGTGAGTGGTGTTTCTTGTTCAAAGGTTTGGGGTTGGTAAGATGTTTTAATGTTTTTGAAAGTCTCTTCTGCTAACCAAAGTTGCATTTATTTGATCAAAAATACAGTACAAAATGTGAAATATTATTACAATATTAATAAAAAAAAATTTTTTTCTATCAGTTCAGTTCAACCAATAAATACCACAATTTGGTGGATCTTCACAGTCAACTTATTTTAAAATTATTAAAAACTATTTTATATGCTGTTTTCCAAAAAATCTTTATAGACACTAATTCTCAAGTGAGAAAAATTTATTTTTCATACTCTATATATAATGGCACTAATAATAATATTCATGATGCATTAAAAATAGAGGTGTCAAATTGATTAATCGTGATTAATTGCATCTAACAAAAGTTTGTTATATATATATATATATATATGTGTGTGTGTGTGTGTGTATGTACATACAGATGTACATACACACACACACACACATATATATATATATATATATATATATATATATGTGTGTGTGTGTGTGTGTGTGTATGTCTTTTGATATATTTTTACTAGTGGGTGCAGGATTATATAGTTCATTGATGTAAGTGAGGATAGCAAAATTAAGTAAACTGTGACATATTATACCCAAAAATTCTTCATACAGTGGACTACCAGTAAAATTGATAAAAATTTGAGACACTTTGACCTGACCATGTTTTGCTGAAGTGTTATCTGACATAATTAAGATAATTTTTTCTGACACAGTTTAACTCTGAGATCTTGTCATATTTTATTACCATTTTTTAAACTATAGTGAATAAACTGTATTAATGAATGAAATGTTCAAGGTTCAAATTTTGATTTGGTTGTATGTTGTGCTAATCAAACGATTAATCATGATTAAATCACATCCAAAATAAAAAGTTTGTGTTTACATAATATGTGTGTGTGAACGGTGTATAATTATTATGTATATATAAATACACACACATGCATGTATATATTTATGTATATATATTTAAGAATTTCTTAAAATATTTATATATAAAATATTTATATTTATATATAATATAAATTATATAAATATATACACATATATATATTTATACATACATATATCTATGTATATTCTGTATATATATATATATATATATATATAAATAATATTTACAAACTTTAATGTTAGATGCGATTAATCATAATTTATCGATTTAATCAAAAATCATTTTAATTACAAATCATATCAGTTTTCAACTATTTAACCTTAAATATAATTGGTATTGGCTATGAGAAAGCAATGTCAATCCATCTCTAATAGTTACAGTAAAAGTTTTAGCAAGTACAGCTAAAAACAAATATGGTAAAGTCATTGAACTGAAGCTTTTGGTCTTCATGGACACAGTTTACCATAAGCCAGAGAAATATGATTACCCACCAGTAGAACTGAGACTCTCAACTGCTTTTCAAAGCTGTAATTGGCTATAAAAATGTTATATAAAAGAGCATATAAACTACTCATTTGCGTCAACTCACAGCAGGACAAGGCGCACTTATCGCTGTGTAATCGTGTGCGTCTGAAGACAGCAGATTGACGCTCTCTTTCTCAGGAGTGCTGCATGTAATTTTATATTTTAATAGAGAAATTTTATAGGCTTCTCAAAAACTAATTGACACTGTTACATAAGGGTGAAGACAGTTTAATGGCACGTTTACTTTTATTGGGCCCATGCGTGGCATTAGCAGCCGCTTCTGGTCAATATCATTCCAAAGAACTGTAACGGGACGTGTGTTTTGCTTTCGTAACATCACTCCGGAGACGTGTGGAAAAAAGTGGATACGGTATTAGGTGTTTCTGTGTGTGTTTAGCGCTCACCGTATGGATTCATGTGATCTCCGGGCATCTGCGGAGGAGTGAGACCTTGTTGGAACGGGTCTGTGCTGTATCCGTTGGTCTCCATGGAGACTAACTGATGTTGTGGAGGCGGAGCCAGTGGCGTATAAGAGTTCATCAGATTCTCCATTCGGCTCGAGATCACATCTGCAGAAAACGCACCATGAGTTGAGATACTAGAAACATAAAACAGATGTAAAACCGTGCTAAACAACAGCATATGTTGGCTCTGACCCATTTGTGAAACCGTGTGTGTGTGTGTGTGTGTGTGTGTGTACCTTGTCCGAGTCTCTGAGTGTTTTGCTGCTCTTGTTGCTGCTGTTGTCGGCGTGCTAATTTCTTCATCTGACCGGAAAAAGAGGAACAGACAAATACTGAATTATTTCTAAGATCATAAATGATTTTATGACCATTGAACAATTTCAAGAGTTACTTATGCCAGGGGTTTTCAAACTGGGGTTCGTTCGGGCACACCCAGATAGTGTTATTTTAGTATTATTTATATAGCCTATAGTTTTTATTAACATTTTGAATTACCTATTATTTTTACACTTTCAGTTTTCATTTTAATTTTAGCTAAACTTTTTATTAATTTTGTCTTGTGCTTTTGTCATTTTTATTAGTTTTTTTTTTTAAATATTAATATTTATTTTTTATTTATTTTATTTTCAGTAAGTAATTTTAGTATAAATAAATAATAAAAGATAAGACAATATTATCATAAATAAGTAAATAAATAAATAATTTGATTAAAATAATAAATAAATTAATAAACTAACAAATAAATAATTCATCTTTTTTATTAATATTTTAAATTCGCTATTATTTTTATACTTTGTTTTCATTTTAATTTTTAGTTACTTTTTATTAATTTGTTATGTGCTTTTGCCATTTTTATTAGTTTTATTTAAAAAAAATAATATTTAGGTTTAATTTATTTTTATTTCAGTTTTAATTTTTATTTATTTTATTTCCAGTTAGTACTTTTAGTGATTACATGTAACAAATATACGAATAAATAAATAAATAATAAATATTTTGATTAAAATAAATAAATAATAAAATAACTAAAATAAATAGTAAATAATACATAAAAGTAGAGTACTATAGCAAGTTTTTATTAATATTTTGAATTAGCTATTATTTTTATACTTCCAGTTTTGATTTTAATTTTAGTTATATTTTTATTAATTTTGTTATGTGCTTTTATATATATATATATATATATACATACACACACACTGTATATATAGGTTTACTTTATTTTTATTTCAGTTTTTATTTATTTTATTTCCAGTTAGTTTGATTCAACTTAATATAAACTGTAACCAATGTAAAAATAAATAAATAATAAAAGATAAAATTTAAATGAAGTAAAATGATTTACTTCAATTATTTTATTGCTCAATAATTAATTAATGAATTAATAATATATCTACTGTAATAGTACAGTGCTATAGCGAGTATTATATATACATATCTCTCTGGACATGCTCACCTTTGCTCTTTGATTCTGAAACCACACCTGGACGACTCTGACGCTCAGACCGGTCTCAGCAGCCAGCGTCTCTCTGACCTGAAATAACCACAGCATCAATGCACTGTTTCATTTGAGTCTTGCATACACTGTAAAATATAATATTTCAAAGTTGTACGCTGTATGTTTTTTTAGCCTTTCTATTACATATTCAATGTGTTACTTGCAGTTTCTTTGTAAGTATTTGTGAAATTTACTGCAATTTCTAAGTGAAATTTGTTTGAAAGCCAGTTGTTTTTCAGACATTTAAACAGCAGCATGAGGTCTGATTTCCCAGCATTTGCCATTTCTTTGCAGACACTTTTATCCAAAGTGACTTACAAATGAGGAATAATATGCATTATGCAATAGATGGTCCATAGACATGCTGTATGATGTCTTAAAGTGCCCCTATTATACTATTTTAAAGGTCTACAATAGGCTTACATGCATCCAAGTAAAAAAAAAAAAAAAAAAAGCGATCATTTTCTCATAATATACATGCACATCACCTCATTTTTCAAAGAGTATGAAATGGTTAGTTTGAAGATTCAGTTTCTCTAAACCCCTCCCTTCTGTGAGCCTCCTCTGCTCTGATTAGTCAGATGGCTCAATCTGTTGTGATTGGTCAACTGCTTGCAGAGTGTGTTGGAAACCAAATGCCCATTATCATATCTAAATTTCAGATCTGGATCTTCCTCAGAACCGACTACACAAACCAAACTCTTCCAGTCTCAGCTACACCTAGCTACAGTGTTTGAGGGCGGGGCAAAGTAGACATTGATCGCAGGCAACCAAGCTGGCATTATGCAAATTGGTTACAAACCTACATAGGTTCATACAGGAAGTAAGACTGGAATTGTTGACAACTCGTTTCAGGCAGTTCAGAATCGATTCTTTCTTTTAGGAGACAATAACCTCATTTATCTTTACTTTGATTTGCAGACATCTTACATTTACAAACAGCTATATTACACCCTGCATAATAGGGGCACTTTAAAGTAGATAAAGACAGGTTGTACATTCAAGAAATAGTCATTTAAGATTGGCTTTGGGTTTATTTGAGTTTTTCCCCTCTGAACGAAGGTCTCACCTTTCTGCATGGTTTGGAGGAGACCTCAAAGGAGGCCTTGAATGCGCGCCGCTGCTGGGTGGTGAGAATGGTGCGGGGTCTTTTGGGCCTGCGCGGGTCTTTCCCGTCATCGCTGCCTTTGCCCTGGCCTCCTGCTCCTTTCTCCGGCTTCACATCCAGATCTTCATCCTCACTTTTATCTACAGAAACATGCATTTTAACATCACCTTTCCACGGAGAGCAGACGAGGTGAGAGGAAAGAATTGCATTCTCACCAGAGTCTGACATTTCCGGGCTGACCGAGCGCAGCAAGTCTTTCTCTCTCTCGTAGTCGTTCTTGCACAGCAGCTGTCCCTCCTTCAGGACGAACTCGTCTCCTTTACACAGCTGGCGCTCGCACACGCAGCAGCAGAAGCAGGCCAGATGATACACACTTTCTAGTGCGCGCATCACAAACTCAGTGGGAGAGATCTTCTCCAGACAGCCACTGCATTTGGTCGCGAACAACCTGATGAGAGAAACAAAAATTGAAAACTGACACCATTTACTTTCTCAAAACACATTCATGGTCTTATTGTGCACAATTTATTAGGGTATGTTATTCTGAAGAATTATAGTTTGTGTTTAATTTTATGTCTTTAAATGACTTGCATTTTTGCTGATGGCTGCATAGGCGAAGACAAACAATATTAGCAAATAATATAATAGTTAACTTTCTATAAATCAAGTTAAATGCATTGCAAAAGAATTCACATCTTTTTTTGCTGCAAAACAGATTTTTTAAATAGCTATACACTACCATTTAATTTGGTGTCATTTCACTCTGCGGCCATCTTTGAAACGCCTCTCGGGCATCCAAGTGCAGCTCCTATCTCTTTGAATGGGGAAACATCAAATTCTCCAAAGCTGTTTGCCAAGCTTTCGATTAAATTTCATATTTGAAATCACCAATGAAATCTGACAACAATTGTATAATAAATTTAGTTTCTAAACGCTCGAATCATGACAAAAAAAACCCCTGTATTTTTCAGGCTGGATCAAGCTACTGCACATGCGCAGCCCTAAATGCGCGTCTCTTGAGCCTCATTTCGGAGGCGTGCGTCTGACTGTTTCTATAGAAACCGGAGCTTCTAACAGCCGCTGCAGTGATGCGATGACTTTACCAAGTGGCGGTTGGCTCTTATTTAGAAGGCGGGACTTATTCCACCATATTGCGCATTGCACTTTCTCCCATTCAAAACAATAGGAGTGACGCGTCTTGTGTTATTCTATAGTCTTTGTTAATACTTTTATTCAGCAAGGATGCATTCATTTGATCAAACGTGAGAGTAAAGACATTTATAATGTTTCAAAAGATTTCTATTTCAAATAAATGCTGTTCTTTCAAACGTTCTATTCATCAAATAATACTGGAAAAGAATTATTATTACTATAACGCTCACTCACACACACAGGCATGCTGTAAATGTTAAAATAGTGGGTGTGTTTTTGATTACTCGCTTTTGTGTTTGAGAAGCACATATGCGACGAATGACGTAAGAGAAACGTCAATAGGCTATAATCGCTTATGGTCTATTACCGCATCGATACAGAATCGTCCACGTCCGCATCACGATGCATCGTAGAAACGATTAATTTCAACACCCCTACTTATTTTAAGTGAATTATGGTCAAAACACTATATCACTTAGGCTGGGCTAGACCATATGAAGCCCCGCCCCTTTTCAGTGCTGCGCTCGTTGTCTTGTCTTCCGGTTTGTATTTCCACAGCGATCTTATGTATTTATGAATGAATTGCTCGTTTTAAAATCTTCCCAGTCTACTGACATTTGTTGACAACTTCACAATGCTCAATTTAACATTCATTAACAAGTAAATCCACTTCACCAGCTAAGTATTCTTTGACAGCGATGCCAAATATACAGAGCTCCCCAAAAACAGAAGTTTAAAGACAATATTACAAAGACGGCGGCGATCTTGTTTCTCTGGCGCATAAGGTCTATTGCAAAAACCATATTTGAACATGACATAAGGCTACACAGCAGGATCTCATCTTAATTATGTGAAGTACAATGTGAAACAGCAAAGCACAAGAGTGACTCATTTCTTTGGTTAATTCTTAAGCCCCCTGACGTAAAATCTGCTGCAAAGCTCAATAATTCTGAAGCATTAAGCAGATTTTCCCTCAGAGCTGTGTCTTCTCCCACACCAATAAAGTTCATCCATAAATATCACAGGCGCACAGATCAATGCGTGACTGACACCGGACGCCCCAGCGGTGCCACGCTCATGATTATGACTTTGAAAGAGATTTTTAATAAGCCTCGAGATATGATGGTATCATGAGGTGAGACTGCACAAAAGACTTTTACAGAGGAGTCAATATTCAGAGACGGACCCACAGGAAGGAAAAAAAATCACAGATGAGATCTCTTTAATATCTCTACTGTTTCTCCCAGACAGCATGGAAGGAGAGTTTTGGTCTCGCGAGTTTTCAGAAGAGATCTCAAACTTGCCAAGATCCCAAAGACTGCAATCAAAAGTCAAAGATCTCAGTATAAACACATTAAGCCTACACATTTCTTTTGTAGATTTTTGTATGATGTATTTGTCTATACCCTATACCTTTGGAGTCAGCAGTAAGAATTTTTTTAAATAAATGATTAGCTTTTATTCATCAAGGACGCATTAAATTCTCCTTTCTCCATCTTCTGCTGATAAATCGCACGTGTTTCCCTGCTTCCTCTGTCTGTCACTTCACATTATGCTGGTGTCTGTAATTCCCATGATCCTTCTGGAGATCTCCCTTTCTTCTATTGTGCTTGAGAACTAATCCTGTCTTTTGTTGACAGGACCACAGCGGCGGCTTTGTCAGAACAGCCACGAGTGACACTTGCATCAGTGTGACTCTTCCAGTAACATTAGTAGAACTGTCTGGTCTTTTACAAGGTTTTCAAAGTGTTTGCAGCACAAGAACATTATTTATACATCGTTCATTAAATGTTTTTTGGTAACACTTTGGTATGGGGAACACATTCACTATTAACTACGACTTTTGCCTCAATAAACTCTTAATTTACTGCTTATTAATAGTTAGTAAGGTCGTTGTTGTAGTGTTTAAGTTTAGGTATGGGTAGGATTAAGGGATGTAGAATAAGGTCATGCAGAATAAGGCATTAATATGTGCTTTATAAGTACTAATAAACAGCCAATATGCATGCTAATAAGCAGCTAAGTGAGAATTGTTCCCCATACTAAAGTGTTACCTTTTTTCTGAAACATTTCAGTTGTTTTTTAAATGTTACTACTTGTTTTAGAATGCTCGGAACATTCAAAAGTAACATTCACATAATGTTTGCAAAATTATGAAATGGAACGACCCCTTAAAGGATTAGTTCACTTCAGAATTCAAATTTCCTGATAATTTACTCACCCCCATGTCATCCAAGATGTTCGTATCTTTCTTTCTTCAGTTGAAAAGAAATTAAGGTTTTTGAGGAAAACATTCTAGGATTTTTCTCCATATAGTGGACTTCACTGGGGTTCAACAGGTTGAAGGTCCAAATGTCAGTTTCAGTGCAGCTTCAAAGAGCTCTACATGATCCCAGACGAGGAATAAGGGTCTTATCTAGCGAAACAATCGGTCATTTTCTAAAAAAAAAAAAAAAAAATTATATACTTTTTAACCACAAATGCTCGTCTTGCACTGCTCTGCGGTGCGTCACGCATTACGTAATCACGTTGGAAAGGTCATGCGTTACGTAGGCGGAAGCAGCGAGCAAGTAACAAAGTAAATGTGCAAAGACTAAGTCAAACACCCTTTACAAAAAAAAGTACAACAACAATGTCGGATGTTTTTGAAGTTGGAGGAGAAAATTAGATGTTTTTCGCCCTACCGCGATACTTCCACCTACGTGCAACGTGATTACATAATGCGTGGCACATCACAGAGCAGTGCAAGATGAGCCATTTGTAGTTGAAATGTATATTAATATTTATTTTTTTTAGAAAACGACCGATTGTTTCGCTAGATAAGACCCTTATTCCTCGTCTGGGATCATGTTGAACTCTTTTTTTGAAATTTGAATTCTGAAGTGAACTAATCCTTTAACATTTGCGTAGCAAAAAAACTTTCCGAAATGATTTTTTCAGAACTTAATGGGAATGTTAGCAAGAAGTTCTTAGAACATATGAAAATAATGCAAGTGTGCTGCGTTTGGTTCCAGGGGCGTTGCTAGGGTGGTCAAAAGTCAAGAATGCCCATGCACAAATCTCTACAACCACAAACCACACAATTTGAGAAAAGATTCAAGTCTGGAACACAAACGCTGCAGGATGAGTTACACACTGAAGTTTAATACATAAATAACACTAACTATGAGTGATAGTACTAGGGATTGTTTGACTTAAACAAGATAAGTACAGTGGAAATTAACTAAAAGAAGAAGGTCAATAAGATTTTTGGGTTACACTTTATTTTGATGGTCCACTTTCGACAGTCTATAACTATAAGTAACTTTGCAACTACATGTCAACTAACTCTCATTAGAGTATTAGTAGACTGTTAGGGTTAGGTGTTAGGGTTCGGGTTAGTAGAATAAGTTGACATGTAGTTGCAAATTCACTTCTAGTCAGTAGAATGTCTGTTTGGGTGCATCACAAAGTTTTTGCAGATATTAGACAGTCTACTAATACTCTAATGAGAGTTAGTTGACATGTAATTGCAAATACTTAGTAGAATGTCTAAAGAGGACCATCGAAATAAGTGTTACCTATTTTTGGTCTCTTTTATGTCTGTGTGTGTGTGTGTGTGAAAGAGAGAGAAAGTACCATAAGAAAGAGCTTGTTTTGATTGACACTGTGCAGTTGCTGAAACTAATCCCTCTTTAATACCATTAAGAACAACCTAAAGAAGGGAAAGTCTTCATGCTCAGTCAGCCATGCTTAGAAAAGCCTTCAAATCTGTGATCTTCAATGTGTGCATGTGATATTGATGTTTGTATGTGTGAGGGGGGGATTTTATTTATCCTTCGCTCTGTATTTGTTTGCTATAGATCAGAAATGTAACAAACACAAACAATAATTTATCCCTCGTTTGCCGCCACCAAAGTTGTTCAGTGCAGCCACGTCTGAATGGGCTTATGGAAAACCACCAAACACCAAACACCAGCCCAACTGAGAGAGAGAGCTTAAGACCAGAGATTACTTACAACAACATCTCTTCAGATCCGCTTTAGGTGCTTTAGAAACACCAAGACATCATGTTGAATTCAATACGAGGTGACAAAATCTACACCGATACGCAGAGGGAAAATGTGTTGCTCAAGTTTAACTGAGTTTATGCATCAATTTTTCCTTCTAAAATTCCTGTGGAGAAATGAAAACAGACAAATTATTAAACTATTAACTGTAAGAGTATAGAAATACAAAATGAATGTGGCTTTTGGAGAATTTAATTAGAAAGGTTTGATTTCATATTGAGATCTCTGATGTTTGATTGCAAGACACTGGCATCTTTGCAAATCTGAGCACATTAAATACTTTTCATAAAAATAATGAAAAAAGTTCAGTGTTGAGATCTCTTCTGAAACTTCCAGGACAAATATATGCGAAGCAGGACACTCACGGATGGGGAGAAACATTTGGGACATTAAAGAGATCTCATTTGTGATGTTTCTTTCATATATAAGGCACCTGAGGAATCCGTCTGCAGACACATGTATTCAATTGTAACTGGTACGTCATTTGAAAGTAATTATATCCTTTTTAACCAGTCTTTCTACATTGCCTTTTGATGCCATTATGGACTTGCAGACCGCTCAATGTGTGTGTGTGTGTGTGTGTGTGCGTTTGATTTTTCCAACCGCCTATTCCACATCCATACAGCGCAGATGCATGTGCACTACAAAAGGACTAAAGATGTCATTAAACGCTGGCTCTTTCCTCTGAGGGTGCTGCATGGAAATACCCTGTAGTCCACACACACACGGCACATTTACCACATTTAACTGCACTCTGACCCTATCAAAGCCACATCCACTCGCCTCTATAAAATTCGAAAGGTCTCAGATATGAGTAAGGAAGTGGGACTCACGCTTCCATAATAATTTACTTACTTAAAACACTTCAACATTGGCAATTTATTTTTAAAAATGTAGATAGCACTTTATACAATAAGCCTGCAGAATGTTTCAAAGCAGCTTCACATTAATATAACAAGAAAACAGCAGTGTTAATGTTGTAAAATTCATCAATTGTGAAACAAATTCAATTTCAGACAATAGACAATAGTTTAATTAATCAGCTCAATTCAATTCACATTCTTATCCAATAGTGTCAGTGCAGTTAAAGCATTAGTTCACTTTCAAATGAAAATTACCCCAAGCTTTTCTCACCCTCAAGCCATCCTAGGTGTATGTGACTTTCTTCTTTCTGATGAACACAATCGGAGTTATATTAATAAATATCCCGATGCAGCCGAGCTTTATAATGGCAGTGAGTGATACCAATGAGTATGAGCTGAAGATAGTGTCTCCATCCACATCCATCCATCATAAACATACTCCACACGACTCCGGGGGGTTAATGAAAAGCCTTCTGAAGTGAATCGATGCATTTGTGTAAAAAAAAAAAAAAAAAAAAAAAAAAAAAAATGTATATACATATATTTAACAAGTTATGAAGTAAAATATCTAGCTTCCGCCAAACCGCCCTCCGTATTCAAGTTACGGAAAAAAATGGAACTGGCGTCGCGTCAGTTAAGCTTTTTCCGTAAGTTGAATACGGAAGGCGTAGGACGTAGCGTAAGCGTTTTGAACTGCGAGAGGCATTACACTTTCTTCCTAAGTTGAATACGGAAGGCGGTTTGGTGGAAGCTAGATATTTTACTTCATAACTTGTTAAATATGATATTTTTCTTACACAAACGCATCGCTTCACTTCAGAAGGCCTTTATTAACCCCCCGGAGCCGTGTGGAGTATGTTTATGATGGATGGATGTGGATAGATGCACTTTCTTCAGCTCATACTCATTGGTCTCGCTATTATAAAGCTCAGATGCGTCAGGATATTTTTAAAAATATGTCAGATTGTGTTCATCAAATATTCACTGTCTTTTAAACCCAAGTCTAGGAAGATCATTAGTGGTATTAAAAATGACCCATGCATAATAAAAAAAGTTATCAAATATAAACTTCTGTAAAATCACAACAAGCTATGTGAATATGATTGGGTTCTTGTCACATTTATTCAATTACAAGCACTTACTTGTGTTTTCAGTCTATTACTGATCTATTATAGGCCCGGTTTCACAGACAAGGCTTAGATTAAGCCAGGATTAGGCATTAGTTCAATTAGGGTATTTAAGTAGCTTTTATAAAAAAACATAACTGGTGTGAATCTTGAGACAGACATATTTTAAGATATGTCAGAGCAAAAGCAGTTGCTTTCAATTAAGACAGCTCAAACATACAATTTATTCTAGGCTTAAGCCTTGTCTGTGAAAACAGGGGTAAATATCACAACAACCACCTCAAACATGATACCATTAATCGTGTAGACTAATTATACTTTCATTTTACAACAGAGGCTGTGTGAATTAGCACTAAATGTGGCTAATTATACTGAAGTTAAACACTGAGCGAGAGAGAGAGGCGTCTGGTCAGTGGATAATCGCTGTAGTAAATGGAGCGTGTGTTTGTCCGGGGCCTCACAGTAAACTCCCGCCCGATAATACAACACCTCCTGAAGCTCATCACTCACTGCTCAACTCATATTAGCATTCTAATGGCCATAGACATGCTAAATTACTGATTAAGATCGAAACGTAAACATAGACAAGCGGAAAGGAAGCGTGGCAGGATATCTTTGAAAAAGAAGCATACATTTGGATGAATCTCACGAAATCTGCTATGAATGTCCACCCAAAATAAAAACAGAAAAATAATGAAAGAGAAATAATAATTTGTCGAATGCAAAAAATATATAAAATATAAAATCACTAGTGCAAGAAAATTTAAATATTTAAATTTAGAAAAAAATGCATTTTTAATACATTGCTTACTGAAATTAAAAAACATGTTAAAATGAGAAAGCAATGATAAACTGTGAAATGTGCTGAATTTTCATAAAATTAATAAAACAATGTTAATAAAATCGCTGTAAAAGCAAACAGTTGGATCAACTTAAAAAAAAAAATACTTCAATTGGTAAAACCTAAAAAAAGTTAATTTAAAACTTACATTATTTGAGTTCGTTCAATCCTATTATTTACATTAGTCTAACTTAATTTCACCACTTTCCAACTTAAATGTGTTAATTTTTCCCAAATAATTTTTTTAAATTGCTTGCAAGTAAAAACCTTAATTTCAAACAAAAAATTGCTTAAAAGTTATATTAATGTTAAAATAAAATTAATATTGAAGTTTGTTTATTTATTAAAATATTATTTATTAATAAAATTAATATAAAAATAAAGAAATATTATGTCTTATAACATATGTATAGATACCATAATATATATAGATCATCACATTACATAAGACAAATAATTTTTATTTTTATTTTATTCACAATAGCTAATTAAGTTTATTTTGGAGAGAAATCACATGTGAATGTACATAAATAGGCCAAAAATAAAATGCTGCAAACGGCAGAATAAGGTCCTTTTAAAAAGCAATAGGAGCAAAGGAAGAGGACAGAGATGAAATCAAAGATGAGAAAGGAGAGAAAGTGTGTGAAAGGGACAGTTCGAATACAGCAGGTACGCAGTGTATGTGTGCGTGTTTGTGTGTGTGTGTGTGTGTGTGTTTGGACAGCTGCTTTTCCTGAGTTTGGCAGCTCTATTCAGACTGGAGTTTACTCAGCTCCACCACAACAGCAAACAGAGTATGAGCGAATAATGGAGAACGCACACAAAAGGCAACTCACAAACACATGCACAAAACACTGTGTTACACTTGCTTTACACTTAAAAATAAAACCTTTATAAAGTTCAGCAAAGAACCCTTTTTGCTGTATAATGTTCTTGAATTGAACTAAAAAGACTAAAAATGTTCTTAAAAGCCCAAGTTCTTCAGATCAGTGTAACACCATTCTGTTTTTTTATTGTTTGTTTTTTGTAGCACTAGAACAAATAGTTTTCTAAAGAATCATATAATTAAAAACTTGAAAAGTTCTTCTATGGCATCAGGCTGTAAAAGCCTTTCTGGAACTTTCATTTTAAGCGTGTAATTCATCTATTAGGAAATACATAGAAGCGCCTATAAGCTGATTAGAGGGTAATTTCTTACAGACCCAAACAGATCTTAGCTCATGGTCTAAAAATGGTCCCTCAGAAGTCCAGGTTTTGTGTAGGTAGCAGAAGAAACCCTGGCCACAGAATCTGTGCCGTATTCGGGCCGTATTATCAAACCCAGATCTGACCACAGGCCTGAATGGAGTCCATTCTCTCTCAGCTTCATATTGGCTAGGGTTCAAAACCAAGTGAGCAGACTAGCTAGACAGCATTATTGGGTATCATATAGGCATATTCATGGCCAAAAATTCTGATTTGGTAGGAAAACTAACCCAAATAAATAAATAAAATAATGAAATAAAATAAAATAATGGACTTACATTGAAGCAGACATTGACTTGTAGCTAAGCATTCACCTAACAACCACCCATAACACCCTAGCAACCGCATATTAATGTTCTAAAAAAAGAGCTCTGAACACATTGGCATCCACATAGCAATACCCAGTGGCGGCACTAGAAATTTTCCCCTCAGCACCCCCCATTTTCCTAATGATTCCCCTGTTGTTGTTTTTTTACTCTCACTGTCATTTTCATTTTAAAAAAGTCATTAAAAACAAAATTAAAAATAAAATTAAGGTTAATAAATGTTGTAAATGTATACCTAAAACAATGTTTTTTTTAATGGGGGAGGAGTCAACTGCACGCTCAGATACAGCGTGCACATTAAAGGTGCAATATGTAAGAATTTTGCAGTAAAATATCCAAAAACCACTAGGTCAGTGTTAAATATTTTGTTCACTTGAGTACTTACAATATCCCAAATGTTTCCAACTATTTGTAAATCGTGAGAAAATTGCAATTTTAACCAAGGCTCCGGGACGTGTGAGGAGTCGCCTGTCAATTGTGTCATACCCGCGTTACCCTCGGTTTCCAGTTTTATTTTGTAGAAACCATGGAAACACCAAAGACGCTTTAATATTTACGTTTTAATAGACAAGGGAACAACTGTTTTGATATATTTATTGACAGAAAACTAATTATTGTTATATTGCTCAACACGTTTAGTCTTATTGTTTAAATCAAATTTTCTTGATTTTTTGCGAGTACCATGCTTTACCATGCCTCACTATTTTGTCAAGTGGCTAACATAGCATAATCAGATGCAGCTTTATTTTTAGTAACAGTAATACAGAATTTTCTCCATCATACAATACGTTTTAAAATTAATTGCATGCCATTTATCAACACAAGCCATCCAGCATTTAAGCCATCTTACAGCAGTGTGCAACAGTGTCTCACAGCAGCCGCCGAGCGAACGCACAGAGTAACGTTATAACATCATTTTCAACACTCTCAAATGTGTCTAATATGATAAACAGAGCTGCGTTACCTCATACTCATGACCGGAAAAGTGGAAGCGGCGCCGGCGACTGTGGCATAATAAAAGTTCCTCTGCTCGTGAGGCGTGTGTTGCGCAATCGCTCCAGCGGCCTCGTTCAGCTCCTACAACACTCGGTCTTGCTCTGCTTCATACTACAGTAACGTTAATAATCTCATCCATGAACATGATTTCTTCCCGAGTCCTATCCTGATTGTTTCCACCGGCTGTGATGTGAAGACCACGTGTCAAGATTCCACGCTCAAACTTGGCGTCATCAAGCTACACCTTTGTTTTGAATAGGCCTCTAGCAACCTCTAGCGGACAAAAAATCTTACATATTGCACCTTTAAGCTCCTCATCAACAGCGATCATATTGGAGAGCTATGAAATGTGAAGCAAAAGACCGCAGACTTTAGACACATCTCGAAATAGTTCAGACGATAACAACAGAGATATTGTCCTCTTGTAATCTTCCATTGGTGAGTACTAGCTACCCTGATCTTTTTGAAGATTCACTCACTTTATAAACGTCAAATAAAAGAGATTTTAATATAAATTCTTGCACTTTGTTTGCCCTGGCTAACCTAGTAGTGATGAAAAATTAAAGAGAAAAGGTTGTTTTCGATCTAAACATATAGATTAACACGTTAAACAGGCGTCTTTGACTGTTGCATCTCCTCTGCTTTTTTGCACGCTTTTTAAAAGTTAAAAGTACATTTTTTGAAAACACGTCTTGACACCCTGCACTCTTTTCCACTTTGTTTGCATTTTAAAAGCACTTACTGCAGTTTTAAAGCCCTCACTATGTTATAATATATACATAGACATAATAAATACGTACATCTATATGTCTATGGGACTGTAAGTCGACAAGTTTCAATAACCCGCTACTGATTCAATGAGCTGATAAGGTAATGGTATAGATGTTAAGCAAAAGTGATACTATGCTTAGTTTACAATGTGACCTAGTTTACAATGTGACCTAGTTTATGGTAACATGGAATGCAATAAATGCAGGGTATTTAAGTTATTGATGCACAGCAGGTAAACACCACTCACATGTTCAGAGAAAATACTTTTCCTTTCTTATAACTACATTACTATCATATAAGTGTTGAGCTAATACTCATTTCCTCGAAATCTGAACCAGTTTAATGAGTCTCTCTCCTCATCTGGTGCATTTCAATGTTGGTTTGGCTGATGTAAAGCAGACGTCACTGTTTAGCATGGCTCAGCGGGGCTCTATTCACCGCTAAAGTGAGCGATCTGACAATATACCCAGAGCTGCAGTTACGCGGCTTGTAATTGCCGTCTAGGGGTTGCAGCTGCTTGGGTTGAAGATAAGCCAATCAGAAAGAGGCCAGCACATGATTGACAGGAGGATATTGCTAATACCCCCACCTCCTGAAGCGTCCCATTGGCTGACACAAAGAACACAGGGTTTATTTTACATGAGGGGCATCTGTGCAAACCAATAAAGCCTGGTAGAACCACAAGAGTGGCAAGCCAGATTTTTCTCAAGATCTATAGCGTTGCTTAATCTCTGGCTTAACGTAGATGTCAAAAGGCCAACGCAGTCTCCAGAGCAGATGTGCCGGGTTTTGTTGTCCAGTATACACCATATGAACTAGTTCTGGAGAGAATCAAAGTGAAGAGATCATGACGGAGAGTTAATTAAGTGGACGCTACTTGAAGTGAAGAGGTCTTGTTTTTAGGCTCCGTTCCAAAACCTAGTGAGCTGCCTTGCTGTCTGCTGCCTAGATAGGGAGCATCCTAACCCAAACGGAACCGCATACTGTAAGTGAACAATCTGGACAGCTCTACGTAGGCAGCAACTTTGTGAGTTATACAAAAGCAAAGTGATCCAAGAGAGTTCCTATCAACATCATACAAATACACACTTCTTTCAATATTCAAAAGCAGCTGTATATATATCGATATATATATAGATATATATAATATAAAAATAGAATTATAAGTATATTTATAATCAACACTGAGCTCATTGCAATGCATTGTTGGATGGTTTCTCTAGGTGTGGTTATGCCTTCGAACGTGGATAAAATATATCTTAGAAGGACAATTATGTCTCCCTTTTGGAATTAAAAAGGTGCCTCTCTTAAAATGCTATCTAGGTAGGCAGCTCACTAGTTTTTGGAACAGAGCCACAGTTTACCAACCATGAGGTTACCGCATTGAAACACAAACGTTAAATAAAGGGTGAGTCTTTGCGCCCGAGGCTGGATAAGCTTGAGACTAGAGCTCACAGTCAGGTTTTAAATTACCCCTGACCCTCGTGCTCTGCCCAGAGAGACTAAACAAACAGTAATATGGGTCGTTTTGAAGAGGAGGTCCTCGAGCATGTGAAAGGAGGACGTTAAGGAGTTCTGCTGTGGAGACTCTTTAACAAGGGCTCCTTAATCTGTGGGTGGGGGTTTACGCCGGTGACCCAGCTGTGAGATTATGGCAAGTCTCAAGTGCCTCACCTCGACCCCCGATCAATCCCTCTTAGAGAAGCTTCAGCCACATCTGAGAGTGATGCTGGATTAGTGTGTGTGTTTTCCCACCATTTTATGGACCTTTGGCTGTGCAACGGGATGTTTGTTTGAGTTTTAATTAGCACTGGTAATCCTTAGATTATTAGACCTGAGGTCTGGAATGTTTACTCTGCGAAAGCCGCAAAATATCTGGCTAATTAATTATTGATGCCTTAAAATTCCTGATTCATTTGATTCCTTCTTAATTTTGTAATTTCTTAAAAAATTATAAAATTCTTATAACAGATTCTTATGCATCATAAATCTAAAACTCTTTAATAACTACTACTAGCTAGACTGTATAATTGATCATTGTCCCTGGCAATAAAATCTGTACATAAACATTAGATTAATATATATATATATTTTTTTTTTTTTTTATTAATTTATTAATTATATTTATTGTATTATATATAAAATTATCTCAAAACTGTAATAATAATTGTTTACATTAATAGCAATTTGTAAAAAAAAAAAAAAAAAAAAAAAAAAAATATCTTGTTTTAAAGATTTTTAAATATTTCTACTGGAAAACAAGATAAAATATGGATTTAGAAAATGCTCAAATCAACATTTTTTTTATATATGTTTTATATGTAAGCTGTAAAAAAAAAATACTGACTGTATATTTTCTCTTATTCAACTTCAAAAGTATGTAAATAACATCAACAAACTTATAAACATGAACTAATATGTATCACACGATCGCATTACTATTTTTGAACATTTAAAAACTTCAAAATCTATATCTATTTGCCTCATTTGTCCTTAAGCTGGAACATTGGAGCACAGAAAGTCGAGAGCCAACTCTCTCTCTCTCAGCTTTAAGGGTAAATATTGGAGCTGAGTTAACAGTCCAGCCCTGACTCCACAACAAAAGACCCAAACTGTGTGCGGGACATTGTCAGAGCGGCACGTTTCTATAGCAACACTGGCACATTGTGGGATGTTGGATCCGGATGAAGGCTGAGCTGAGAGAGGCTGAATCCTGTAGACCGAAAGAAAAGTCAGATTCTGAGAACTTTCGTGGTTTGTGGTGACTATTACAGTAGAGTCAGAAAATTATGAGACATTTAGAGTCAATTGTACAGATATAAAGTTGTACAGATATAAAGATCAGTAAGTCCATGATTTTGTGTTAGGTTTTATGTAAAATATATATACAAATAAATATAAATGTGAATCTACTCTAAACCACATATGTGCCAACAGTGTTATATATAGAAAAACAAACAATTATTAAAAAATTCAATAGTCCTTATATATAAACCACTTGTGGTTTATCAAATGTATAGTTCTGTTTCAGACTCTAATTTATGTCAGTGTTATTTCAGTATCATTAAGATACTATTATTGTTTTTATTAATATTTTTATATTTTTCATTTTTATTTTAATTTTAGTTAACATTTAACTACTTTTGTTGTGTATTTCAGTTTATCATTTTAGTACATCAAGTTAAACTAAATGAAAATGAGAAATGTTGCCTTGCTAACTAGCTGAAATAAAATAAGTTTATGTATTTTAAAATATTTTATTTCAGTTAATTTTTATTTCAAGCAACAAAAAATTGTTTCAGTTAACTATAATAACCATGATTTCTGTAAAATAGTAGCCTAAACACATTAAAAACTAGATATATAAACTGCCATAGCCATACTGTAAAGACAGACAGACAGATAGAATGATAGATAGAACGATAGATAGACAGACAGACAGACAGATAGAACGATAGATAGATAGATAGATAAATAGATAGAACGATAAGATAGATAGACAGACAGACAGACAGACAGACAGATAGATAGAACGATATAGATAGAACAATAGATAGAACAATAGAACGATAGAACAACAGATAGAACAATAGAACGATAGAACAACAGATAGAACAATAGAGCGATAGAACGATAGATAGATAGATAGATAGAACAATAGAACGATATAGATAGAACGATATAGAGAGAACAATAGAACGACAGATAGAACAATAGAACAATAGAACGATAGATAGAACGATATAGAGAGAACGATAGATAGATAGAACTATATAGATAGAACAATAGAACGATAGATAGATAGAACGATAGATAGAACGATAGATAGATAGATAGATCGATATAGATAGAGCAACAGAACGATAGATAGAACGATAGATAGATAGATAGATAGAACGATAGATAGATAGATAGATAGATAGATTGATATAGATAGAGCAACAGAACGATAGATAGAACGATAGATAGATAGATAGAATGATATAGATAGAACAATATAGATAGAACAATAGAACGATAGAACGATAGATGGTAGATAGATAGAACGATAGAACGATAGATAGAATGATAGATAGAACGATAGATAGATAGAGGTAGAACGATAGAATGATAGATAGATAGATAGATGGAACGACAGACAGTACAGGGTAAGCAGGTGCTCAACTGAAACGAGCTCTTCAGAATGAGGTGACTGAACTTACTAAACAAACAGAGTTCTGCAGACGCTCAGACAGTAAACATGAAGATAACTATAGAAACCATGAGAAAGGATCATCTTTAGTCCTGGAAGGACAACAGCAGTAACACACACAAACGTCTGCAGTCGCAGATCACAGTTAAGAGGAATACTATAAATGTGCAATAATTTTCTAAACATATTGATATTGATAAAAACATAAAAAAAGTTCACAGAAGCTCACAAACAGAAAAAAAAAAATCTGAATATGGTTTCTACAACAGCCTTTAGCGAAACGAAACAACATTCGGTGACTTTGAAACATTAGATCTGGGTCAGACTTGTGGGCTTGAATGACGTGTTGTAGACAAACAAATAAAACACACTCTCTCTCTCTCTCTCTACTGTAACCTGGCTAGACACAGATGCTGTTAAGAATAAACCCAGAAACCTCCATAAAGGAAGAACAAAAAACTTGTTCTAAAACGTGCCCTGCATGCCGAAACATGCAAATGTCTCATTTTGTTGATAGAGATTTCTCAAGACTTCCTTCTAATTGAGTTGATTGTTTGATGTGGCCGGTGTTCACCAAGAAACAAGTTGAACTAAATTCCTGGAGCTGAATGAGTAATGAGACGAGTATATCATCAATGTGCTATGGGTGTGTGTGGGTGTCCAACTGACACGGGTTTCCAGCAGTTTACAACAGTCAGACTTTAAGAAGTGCAATAAATGAATGACTGACACACCCCAACTAATAGGAAAGAAAGGTCTCAAGAAGAACTCAACTGTTTTTTCCACATAGCAATGAGGAAAAAAATCTCACCATCAAACATTACTCATCAAATTCTTCTATAGAACAAATCACCCGAGGTGAAAAGGTGGAAAAAACATCACTTAACAACCACTTACAGTGCGTCCCAATTCGCGTACGTATGCACTATTTGATTACGTTTTTGAGTATAAATAGTGCAAGTAGTGTGTTCACACTAAAAATTCCAATAAGAAAAAGTACACTTTAAATACCCGGATGATGCACTAAAATAACGGAAAAAACGAAGCGTGGAATGTTGGACACTTCATGCACTAAACTTTCGCAGCTTTAATTGCGTATTGGAGGGGGAGGGGGTATCAGACTCCGATGTTAATGACAAAATAAACTTTTTACACAACACAACACAACACAATTCACGCACTACATGGATGAGTACATAGTGCATAAGTACATAGTGTATAAGTACATAGTGTATAGTGCATCGTTTGGGACGCAACTCTAGAGAACATCAGTAAGCAACCACAACCATCACACCCTAGCAACGGCATAGCAACAGCCTGGCCACCGCCCAGAACAATATAGCTTATAGTTTTGCACAAGCAATCTCAAAGTAAAAATAAAAAAATGAGATTGTTTAAAATAAGAAATAAAATATTATAAATATAAATAAATAAAGTAAGGTTGCAGTAAAGTTTAAAATAATAATAAAAAAAAAATTATAAAAATTAATTAAATTAATTAAAATATAAAGTAACATTTTGAGGTAAAGTTTAAAATAAAAAATACAATATTATAAAAATAGATAAAAAAATTATTGAAATATAAAGTAACATTTTGAGGTAAAGTTTAAAATAAGAAATAAAACATATGAATCAATACAATTAATTAAATAAATTAAAATATAAAGTAACATTTTGAGGAAATAAAATATATGAATAAATAAAATAAATTAAAATATAAAGTTTAATATAAAATAAATTAATACATTAAAATAAATTAAAATATAAAGTAACATTTTGAGGTAAAGTTTAAAATAAGAAATAAAAAATTATATAAATCAATAAAATTAATAAAATTAATTAAAATATGAAGTGACATTTTGAGGTAAAGTTGAAAATAAGAAATAAAATATATAAATCAATACAATTTGTTAAATACATTAAAATATAAAGTAACATTTTGAGGAAGCTTAAAATAAGAAATAAAATATTATACTAATAAATAAAATAAATAAATTAAAATATAAAGTATCATTTTAAGATATGATTACAACAATTATCACAACAACAATTATTATTATTATTATTATTTTTTTTTAAGTAATCTCTAAGGTCGGAACGAGCTTCCAAACCAGAGCAACTGGAAGAGAGATTAAGCTGGTATTTGCAGGAAACAGGAAACTGAGTCTGTTCAATTACAAAACACACTGAGCGATAAGTTAAACATAAAACACCAGCCGTATGCAAATTTCCAGCACAAAGCCCAACAACACAGACCCATCGATCACACTTGATGTCGTCCTGTCCTCAACTCAATGAGTTCACACCGCGGTAAAGATTCATCAAAACACACTGAAGCTTTGAATGTCTTCCTCCTTCAGGCAGTGTCAGGCCATCCTCAAAGCATTCCCATCTTCCCATTGGCCTCGGGCTAACAGGCAGAACTGGTTGCAGGTGTTTGACACCCACTGTCTCTGTCTTTCTCTCCCTCTGGCAGTCGTTCACCTGCTCCCCCACCCACAATATTCACACAACTGAGCTCTTGCAATGCAGATTCATTTCTAAACATCTCCTGTGAGTGAACTCCACAATCTGGATCTTCAACAACACACTACATACGTGCATGGATGGGATCTGACGTATATGTTTGCATGAGAAACAGAGAAACTTTCATTTTGGTGGGTCAAGTCAAGTCAAATGTATTTACATTGTTTCAAAATACTCATTGTTTCAAAGCAGCTTTACAGAAAATCATGATGGTAATATTTATAGTGTCTTAATATCTTCTTGCCTCATAGTCACAATAATATATTTTACATTTTGTAATAATACAAGCAGTATGCTATATACACTGAAAAAATTTAATTGCAAAGAAATGGCAACACTAAAAAATTATTTTCACCACATAATATTTTGAGTTTCTGTTGATTAAACCAATCGCCTTCAATGTATTAACTCATTTTCAATTTCAATGAACTCAAAATTAAGGCAACCAGGTAACTTACTTTTTTAAGTTAAACCAACAATTTTTTTACAGTGAAGTAACACATTAAATTAGACATGAAACTTTGAAGTAGATTTTTTACAGTGTAGTGTACAGTATATCGCCCTTCGCAAGTATACTGTATGTGGATACAGTTGGACATACACAAAAGAGCTGGGCGATAATATGGTTACATTTTGCGATGAAATAAAAAAATCAAGCAGTTGAGATTTGCTATACAGTATATGTTACTTCATGTGAGTGTACTGTATGAAAGTGTATAAAGTTGAATGCAATATATATAAAACTTTTTATATAGAGGTGTACAATAATAAAGTTTGCATTTTTGGTGACGATATAAACAATCGCGTAGCTGAGAATTACATTATAATAAATCTTGCTTTACGTGAATGTATACATGCATTCTAATATATCCAACTTTATATAAAGAGCTGGGCAATAATATAGTTACATTTTGCGACAAAATAGAAAATCAGGGATTCGAGATTTGACTGTATGCATGCAAAAAAAAAAAAAGCTGAATGCAATATATATCCAACTTTATATAGAGAGCTGTGCGATAATGCAGTTTCTATTTTTGTGACAATATAAAAAATCATTGCTATATAGTATATATTGCTTTAAAGGGGTGGTTGATTATGATTTCACTTTTTTATCTTTAGTTAGTGTGTAATGTTGCTGTTTGAGCATAAACAACATCTGCAAAGTTATGACGCTCAAAGTTCAATGCAAAGGGAGATATTTTCTTTTACAGAAATCTCTGTTTAAGGACTACAACAAACGGCTGGTAGGGACTACAACGAGCTCATTCCCGGGTTGGTGAAATCACTAACACTAAAATTTACATAAACCCTGCCCCCAAGAACACGCAACAAAGGGGGTGAGGCCATGTTGGGATAGTCAATGAGTTGAATCAACTCCACTGCAACTACATAAATTTATCCAGTAACCATTCAGAAACGTCCAGATTCATTCTAAAAGTTGTAACTTCATCCCGAGTCTCTCCATCAGTGTCGACTCCGGTTTGAACAATGCAACGCTGAACACCGTTACTGACAATCCTCATTTTGGCTGCGTGAGATTCTCCAGCTTTGTTGTTGTTGAGCAACCGAAGCGCGAGCTGTTAAAGCTCTGCCCTCTTCTGGAAAGGCAGTGCGAAGCAGCAGCTCATTTGCATTTAAAGGAACACACACAAAAACGGCGTGTTTTTGCTCACACCCAAATAGGGGCAATTTTTTGACAAGCTATAATAAATGATCTGTGGGGTATTTTGAGCTGAAACTTCACAGACACATTCTGGGGACGCCAGAGACTTACATTACATCTTGTAAAAGGGGCATTATAGGTCCCCTTTAAGTGAGTATACACGGACAACAAACCCTGAGATGCACACGCACACACATTTATTCCTCCTGCATTAACTATCAGCTGTAAACTGAGTGACAAGAGATTCATTGCGTCTTTATCCATGTCTATTCTCTGTGCCAAGTGTTCTTTTGTGTGGGCGGGACAAAGGGACGTCTCTGAGGAGTGTGTGCTGGCAGCTGCGGGCTGAGAGGGTGATGACAGGCTGCTGTCTAATTCAATCAGAGCCGAGCCCAGCCACACGAGCGCCCTCCGCACAACACAACACACCACAAGCCCACAGCCTCAACACTGTTGAAGGAGATGGTAAAGGGATGGTCTCTCATTATGATGAGATTTCTTTATGATACAATAAATGATGGCAATTTTTTCTATGCTATAAAGCAAGAATATAACCAAATCAAACCTTGTGGGGGATCAAAAGTATTAAGAATTGCACATAAATACAAATAAAAATAAGTATAATATAAATATATTGCAACTTGCATTACTATGGATGAGTGTATAATTTTGCACACTCCTTTTGTCTTTTATGTTTACAAACTCCTAGCAGAATTTATGTAAATGTAACAGATGTTTTTGATGATTTAGTCCTGTCCTTCAGGAGCTACTTCAGTACTTTGAACGGGATAATATTTGTCAATTCAGTTATTATTTTGTCTTGTGGAATATGTGAAATTGCTTAATTAGGGTAATACTAAATAAAGAAACAAAATGCAATTTTTATGATCCATTTTATTATTTTTTAAATGATTAACATCTTGCCGATTCTGCAAACTTATGCACTCAGCAGTACATAAAATGTACATTTATTCATTTATAGCCGACAATTTAAAGGGGGAAAACTAGTAGTGCAACTATAATAAAGTTCATTTTTCATTTCATTTTTATTGCTTTTACTATAAGAAAAGGACTGATGATTAAAGCTGTTGTTTTTAGTTTATTTAGTTTAAACTTGAATAATGGAATAAATGACACACTTTGCAATGTTCATGAGGATTTATTTATTTAATATAATTTAAAATATACAGTAATATTTTAAAAATATTTATCATCACAATTAAAAAAAATCTTTCACCAAGTAATATAGTACATTATATTATAATACAGTTCATTTACAACTGTTGGGTAAAGCTTAAAGTTACAGAAAGCGGATGTTCATATTGCATGTTTTGACAGTCAACAAAATTGCCAGACATTTGAACTCTCTGTCTGACAACATACTGTAAACAACACGCCATTTTTGGCATCTGCCCCAACATTTTCCTTTCATCAAACTGATGAACATATAATTATCACGTTAACTGCGAGACGATCAGTATTGTCATCTGACAGATTTCAAAAGCTTTGGTATTTTCTCGCATATTGACCAATCATGCGTAAAGCTCAGACCAGACGGATGATTCAAATAAAACCAACTCGCAGAAAACATGCCAATGGAAACATCAACAACATACTGCAAATGTTTCAACTCTAATTGACATTTTATATGGCTGATCAATGCAGAAACATCCATAAAAAAGTCCCAGATTCGATATAAGATTAGCTCTATGAACAGCATCTGTCAATAAAGCTACTGAACCAAGAATTTTCCTTTAAACAATTAAGGCCTTCAGAGGTTTTAACTTAATTATTTTAACTGTAATTTTGGGTCATTTTCGATCCTAGTTATACTCTGTGAACATGTTCTCTAAGCGCATTTAAAATCAGATGGAGGACAGACAGGAGTAATAAACATTATTTCCCACGGGGAGTAAAATGATGGGAATAACTCTCTCACTCCGTATGTCATAGTTATCTAATTATTGACAGTGATCTCCAACAGATAATCAGAGATGACCGGCGGGTTATGGGTTTTATTAGACCTCTGGGAACCTGTGGCCCTAGATCAGTCCTCGCCTGAGGATAATAATTCTGCTATAATAATAATAATCATAGGTAAGAAGGAAAGAAAGCAAGAAATAAAATTAAATAAATAAATAAATAAATAAATAAATGGACTCAGGTTCAGGTCCAAAACCTGCTCCAAAAGTTAGCAATTATAATTTTAATTTGCATATCTAATTTTGACAAAATTCTAGGGAACATCACATGTATCGTTTGTGTTGCAATGAGCTTAAAGAAGAAGAAAATTGCATTTCTAAAAAAAAAGTCAGGATAATAATTTTACTATAATAATAATAGGCAAGAAAGCAATAAAATAAAATATAAGGGAAGGCAATCCCAGAATGCATTTCAATGAGTTTGTTGGAAAAAAAAAAAAAAAAAATTCAGGATAATAATTCTGGTATAATAATATAGACATTTAATGTTTGGGTCAAATATGGACTGTTGGTTTAAATTTTTAATGGTTGGGTTTGTTCATACTCTAAAAAAATGCTGGGTTAAAAACAAGCCCAGTTGGGTTAAAAATGGACAAACCCAGCGATTTGGTTGTTTTAACTCAGCAGTTGGATTAAATGTTTGACCCAACCTGCTGGGTAGTTTTATTTAACTCAACTATTGTTTAAAAATGACTATATGGCTGAATTAAAATGAACCCAAAATAGGTTGGAAATAAAAATCAGGCACATAATTGGAGGCAACAATAATAATCAAAAGGTGAACATTTTTATTAATAAGCAATTTAATAAATGTTTATTGTTTAATTATTATTCATTAAACTTATAATTAAATGTTCATTTCTTAAACATATTAATAAATGTTAATTTTCAACATACTTTGGGTTTATTTTAAGCAAGCAATACAGTAATTTTTTATCAATAGTTGGGTTAAATAAAACTACTCAACTGCTAAACAATCCAGTCGCTGGGTTTGTCCATTTTCAACCCAACTTGGGTTGTTTTTAACTCAGCATTTTTTAGAGTGTTTGCAACATGCTAAGGGCAAAACAGAATCACTTACAACTTGTAAGATGCAATTAGAACAAGAAAACAAACCACTGCATATGGGTAACAAAAAAGCACATTTCGGAAAGTGCAAATACGCTGAGGTTTAGTCAACCACACACACATCCCTATATAGCAAGAAATCAGAGCACACTCGCACCACTGTTTCCATACGTGGCCCTTTTGAACAGAGATTGGAAGTGAGTATAATTGTGGTGGGGGTCATAATCCGTGCGATGAAAAGCCGGGAAAGAAAACACGCGACAGGGGCCAAAAGGAATCTCAGTCCGGCTGCCTCCGTGCACAATATGGGCTCTCATACAGCGGGGCCGCGGCCATAAACCACACTGTGTTATTCACTGCGCTCTTAACACCCACAGACCTAATAAAAGATGACTGTCTCTCCCTTTCTCAACCCCCTTTGCTCTCACTCTTCTGTCTCTTACTGTTATTTTCTCCATATACTGTTCTGGCGAATGAGTGCGATTTCGAACACACTGTGTTGAGATTCCCGTTTCTATGCTCTCAAAACAGAACAGAACGGCAGTTCAGTCGCCATCATGCTTTATATTAAGGCTCTGGATCTTGAATCAATGCGTCTAGCAGGTTTTAGGACTGGCTTGGGCCAGGATGAGTTTTCTGTATGGCAGATCAAAAACCTATTCTGCAAGAATCTGATTTAAATTAAATGGAAGCCTGATGGAATTTTTTATTTTAGTTTTTATGCATTAAATATAAGTGTTTAGGTGTAAGGAGAGAGCGGCACTTTATTTCAGCATATCTAGGAGTGAAATTCACCTGGCACACACTCTCTCACACACACACACACACATCTGTTAAGGATTTGTGGATGTGAACGCTGCCTGGCCCTAAGAAGACTCAGTCTCTTTGACTATTTTTTTCACTTGACTCACTACAGTTGTCATAACCACTCAAATTCATGCAGATCTATGTACCACCAGCAAGAAAGAGAAAGAAAAATTAGACAGATATTCATAAGAGGACTATAAGAAAAGCTGAAGTAGAGGGATATACATGTAGACGTGGTCAAAATGATCAAACTGAGCATCAAAATGGGGAAGAAAGATGATTTAAGAGACTTTGAATGTGTCATGGTTGATGGTTCATGGTATGATTATTTCAGAAACTGATCTACTGGGATTTTCACACACAACCATCTCTAGCGTTTACAGAGAATGATCCGACGGCAGTTCTGTGGGTGAAGATGCCTCGTTGATTCCAGAGGTCAGAGGAGAATGGACTGGTTCGGCTGATAGAAAGGCAACAGTAACTCAAATAAGCACTCGTTACAACCGAGATCTGCAGAGGAGCATCTCTGAACACACAATACGTCCAACATTGAAGCAGATGATCTACAGCAGCAGAAGACACACCGGTGACACTCCTGTCAGCTGAGAACAGCAAACTGAGGATACAATTCACACAGACTCACCAAAACTGGACAACAGAAGATTGGAAAAATGTTGCCTGGTCTGATGAGTCTTGATTTCTGCTGTGACACTGAGATGGTAGGGTCAGAATTTGGTGTAAACAACATGAAAGCATGGATTCATCCTGCCTTGTATCAGTGGTTCAGGCTGCTGGTGGTGTAATGGTGTGAGGGAGATTTTCTTGGCACACTTTGGGCCTCTTAGTACCAATTGAGCATCATTTAAACACCACAGCCTACCTGAGTATTGTTGCTGACCATGTCCACCCGTTCATGACCACAGTGGACCATCTTCTGATGGATACTTCCAGCAGGATAACACACCATGTCACAAAGCTCAAATCATCTTAAACTGGTTTCTTGAACATGACAGTGAGTTCACTAGACTCAAATGTCTTCCACAGTCATCAGATCTCAATCCAATAGAGCAGCTTTGGGATGTGGAGGAACGAGAGATTCACATCATGGATGTACAGCCAACAAATCTGCAGCAACTGTGTGATGCTGTCATGACAATATGGACCAAAATCTCTGAGGAATGTTTCCAGCACCTTGTTGAATCTGTGACACGAGGAATTAAGGCAGTTCTGAAGGCAAAAGGTCGTCCAACCAGGTACTAGCAAATTCTACCTAATAAATGATCTATCCACACACATACAAACATATACATTTTACATGATCATTTTCTGAGCTCTAATCCTTAGAATGAAATATAAAAATATTAATGAATTCTCATAATGAATTCTCACATGTGTACATAACATCATATTCAATTGTTCAATTGTATTTCAACAGAGCAAGAAACATCTTTTTTCCATCATATGACCTTTTAAAACAGCTTTTATAAAGCTAAACAAAACCAATCATTCATATCTTGGCACAATCATCACATGTTACAGACTCTGAGGCCTTATGCAGCTCTACAGCACGTACAGTATGACAGTAACGTTAAGAAGTGGAAACTCACGCAAGTCCAACACAAGCAAATCCTCAACTGCCTGTGGCTCTAAAACAAGCCAATGAGGGAAACAGCTTGAACCAGTTCTACTCTCTCCAGTTCACGGGAAAACATTTCCATGTAGGAACGAATGCCTTAAGTGCAGAGCTGTCGTGAACGGATGGATCTCTTACTCACGGCTCGCTGAAATGACACGCCCTTATCTGATGCATCTAATACTGTAAAGGCATTATTGGCATGGAAGAAGTAAATTGTCTCAGCCAAAAGATATCATAAAGCCGAGCGGCACTAACCACCGCAGACTCAGATGATAGCTCTCGCTCACTCAAATCTGATAAAGAGAGTTTCATGCCCACTTACCCAGTCAAATATTGTGGTAGAGAAATGACTAGCACACACTCCAACAAATAATGGCACAAATAAAGCGACCCCAAAGATGAAAACTGTTGATGCATTACATTCAAAATATCAAAGAAAATATTATATATATATATATCGGTGTGGGATTGCGTGTATTGCGCATAATTTTACTAATTCACACAGATATTGTGTTCACACACAAAATACGCACACATAAAGCTACCTCTCAGTAGTAAAATTTGTTCTGTTTCGCTGCTTATTGCGCTGAAAAAGTCAAATATGCACAAAATAATGATCCACTAACCATTTAGAAACGTCCAGTTTCATTCTAAAAGTTGTAACTTCTTCCTGAGTCTCTCCATCAGTGTCGACTCCGGTTTGAACAATGTAAGGCTGAACACCGTTACTGACAATCCTCATTTTGGCTGCGTGAGATTCTCCAGCTTTGTTGTTGTTTTTGTGTATGCGGCGCACAAGCTGTTAAAAGCTCCGCCCTCTTCTAGAAAGGGGGCCGGAACAGCAGCTCATTTGCATTTAAAGGGACACACACAAAAACGGCATGTTTTTGCTCACACCAAAATAGGAGGAAAATTTGACAAGCTATAATAAATTATCTGTGTGGTATTTTGAAACTTCACAGACACATATATATAATATATATACACACATACATATTTTGTTCTTTCTGTTTCTATCATTTAGCAATTTGAATTTGTCATTATTCACCAGTGTCTGTGTGCGTGCAGGTGTCGATCACACCGTGGCCTCAGGGACCCCGGCCTCATGTTGGGTCCAGATTAGAAAATGCCTGTGTCACGGCTATAATGAACCCAGGAGACTAACCTCACTACCACTGCATGTCTGCACGAAGACTGAATCTGAGCCTGAGAATCTAATCCTCAGAGCTATGTGTGCTATTCCCCCACTGAGTCAGGTGCAAACAGGTTAAATTGTGCTAACGGGAGAGAGAACGGCCCCTTTGTGCTTTCGGTGCTTTGAAGAACTCCCCCAAAAATGTGTTTGTTTTCAAGCTCCTCAGGTGTGAGTGATATGACATGGAAGCCAGGAGGCCTGTCCCTCCAGTGGAGCTTGATGATTGCATTGCATTGTGACTATCAGAGTTATTGTTTTTTGTGCTGTAAACTGCCAAGTGTGATGCACAGGCGTCAGTCAGGTCAATTTCTCTAGTTTTGTCATGCTGCTCCTGGAGACATGGAGCATAAGAGGGACGGAGAGACAGAGACGTGCAGTGGGGTCTGAATGAAATTACGTGCATTCGTCTCCCCCACTAGTGAGCAGAGTTTATGCAAATGAGCCACCGCTGGGTTATTGCAAGAGGAATATCAATGGAGTAATTACTGTTACACGACGGGCCGATGTCTTTCCCCCAAATCACTGTCTCTCTTACACACACACACACACACACACACACATAAAGAGGCAGAGAGTTAATAAAGAGAGTGTCTGGGAGGAAGAGTTTCCCTGAGGGCCTCAGCCATCTGAAAACTGCTAAATGGCTGCTTGGGTTCCTGCAGGAGCCCACAGCACAGATAAAATGATTGAGCACAGTGAAAAAGAGGAGAGAAGAAAAGAAAAGACATAAAATTAAAAACAGGAAAGCAAACAAAAAGAAAAGAATAAGAAAAAAAATAGAAAGAAAAGAAAAAAGATTAGAAGAGAAAAAGAAAAAATACAACAGAATGATAGATAGACAGACTGACATATAAAATAATAGAATAATAAATAGACAGACAGACAGACAAAGTGATATATAAAACAACAGACAGATACATAGATGATACATAGAATGACAGAACGATAGACAGAACGCTAGATAGATACTGTAGAACGACAGATAGATAGATAGATATAGATAGAACGACAGAACGATAGATAGATAGATAGATACTGTAGAACGACAGTAACCCACCCTAACCCCAACGACAGATAGATAGATAGAACAACAGAACGATAGATAGAACGACAGAACGATAGATAGATAGATATTGTAGAACGACAGATAGATAGATAGAACAACAGAACGATAGATAGAAAGACAGAATGATAGAACAACAGAACGATAGATAGAACGACAGAACAACAGATAGATAGATAGATAGATAGATAGATAGATAGAACGATAGATAGAAAGAATGACAGTGACAGAATGATAGATAGATAGATAGATAGATAGATAGAGATAGATAGATAGATAGATAGATAGGTGTGTGTGTGTGTGTGTGTGTGTGTGTGTATTCAACCCTCCCTGAAGATGTAACTTGGAGATTTGACGTCCCCCCCCGGGTACTGACTGCAAAACCACCAGCTGATATTACCCCCATCTGCAGTGTCATAGTGTTCACACACACACACACACACACACACACAATCACAATATTAGCTCTTGGAAATAAAGCGCCCTGTCTCCCATGAGCCTTAGGTGACAAATTTTCCTTGTCAAGTCTCAGTGCTCTGGAGCGAAGCATTCATCTGACTCTACAACAACACACCGTCCCACACAAATACAGTTAAATACATATTTAAACAATCAGAGTTACTGTCAGACTTATGTGTCCAATGTGTACTTTCTCTTCAGATATCAAATAATATAATAAATAATATGAGATCAGTTAGTTTTTACACATATTTCATATGTATTATATATATATATATATATATATATATATATATTCAGTGTATTGTATGTGATACTGAATTATGGTAAATTTCTAAAAGAAAAAACGCATGGTGCAAAAGCTTGACATTCTCTTTCTCTGCACCAGTTTCCAGTCTGGTTCTAATTTGCTTGCTCGGTACTAAAAATAATTAATTAATTCAACAAATGTTATTTTTCTCCACAACACGCTCTCCCTCCCAGAGATGTCTCATAAATGTGTGCAGTAATGTCAGACGGCTGCCGTTTGTGTTTGTTTCACACACTCCCTGTGTGAGACTTTGATCCTTAAAGCCGTTATGAATCTACCCCATAAACGCCTGTTTCTCTCGGACACTTTAAGTGCCACGCTGCCCTGCTCCAGACGTCGGGACGGAAGTCTCATCGGGGGGAAGAGTCTGCGGAGGCTTAGCTGTCGGTCCAAGAATGTCTCGTGATGGAGGATGTTTACAGGCAGTTGCATTTCACTCATGCTGAAAGTATCAGATGCAGAACATTTCAGATTTTAGTTTTATAAATCGATAGCCATTGTAAATTTCAGAAGGCAAAAATATACAAAACTCTTTGAGGAAAACATTCCAAGATTGTTCTCCATATAGTGGACTTCACTGGGGTTCAACGGGTTGAAGGTCCAAATGTCAGTTTCAGTGCAGCTTCAAAAGTCTCTACATGATCCCAGACGAGGAATAAGCATCTTATCTAGAGAAACGATTGGCCATTTTCTAAAAAAAAATAAATATTTATATACTTTTTAACCACAAATGCTCATCTTGCACTGCTCTGCGATACGCCACGCATTACGTAATCATGTTGGAAAGGTCACGCGTTACGTAGGCGGAAGTACAGCGGTAGGGCGAAAAACTCCATCTCATTTTCTCTTCCAACTTCAAAATCATCCAACATTGTTGTTTTACCTTTTTTGTAAAGGACGTTTGACTTACTCTTTGTGCGTTCGCTTTGTAAAAACTAGATCTGTACTTCCGCCTACGTCACGCGTGACCTTTCTAACGTGATTACGTAATGCGTGGCGCATCTCAGAGCAGTGCAAGACGAGCATTTGTGGTTAAAAAGTATATAAATTTTAATGTTTTTTTAGAAAATGACCGATCGTTTCACTAGAGAAGACCCTGGGATCGTGTAGAGCCCTTTGAAGCTGCACTGAAACTGCAGTTTGGACCTTCAACTGTTGAAGTCCACTTTATGGAGAGAAATCCTGGAATGTTTTCCTCACAAACCCTAATTTCTTTTCGACCGAAGAAAGAAAGACATGAACATCTTGGATGACATGGGGGTGAGTAAATTATCAGGAAATTTTAATTCTGAAGTTAACTAATCCTTTATCCTATATATTCATATAAATAATGCATATAAAAAAGATAAAAACCAACAACTGACTCCAATAAACATCTCTGCAGCCAGCCATTATCAGTGTGACAAGCAGAAGGCTCTAATGCTAATATTTCATTGTATGATTATACATGATAAACTCCTATAACTGGTTTCCAGGGAATATACCGCTTCTGTGCTGAACTAAAACTGTAATTCAGCAGAATTACATGGTTGGTATGTGGCATGGCAAGAAAATATCATGCGGTCACACTCCAACTCTATAACCCCTCTCACTGTGGCACGGCCACTCTTCTCACCCTAGTGCTGACAGCAAAAAACACACTTCCTGTACACACACACACAGTGAAAAAAATCCTATTTTTAGGACCTTTGCATTGTGACATTATTTTCATGACAATTAAACATTTTCCCCCTTGAATTCTTATTACTGTAATGCAAGACTAATGTACAGAAAAGCAATATAATAAACTAATTAATAATAATGAAAAATAATAAAATATTTAAATTGTAAAATATTTATAAATAATTATTTGCATGTGCTATTCTGCATTTTTGCTGATTTTAATATTTTTATTAATTTATAAATGTGCTTGATATTCATGAAAATAAATATATAATAAATAATGTATTAGTTTATATATTTTTTAAATAAAATCATTGTATTCAATTCATTTTTCTTACTGTAAATCAGTAAAAGGTATGGAATTACAGTAATGAGAGTCAAATTTTAATAAAAAAAACTGAAGGCATTGCGGTACTGAAAACTAGACTTTTTTCCATTGCATTTTGGGGGGAAATGTGCTTAACAGTTGTGCTTAACAGTCATGAAAATAAATAAAATAATTAAATAATTTTTAAAAAAAAAATTAAATAAATAGATAAATAAATAAATCAGGATTATTTAATTTCAGCTAAATTTATTTATTTATTTATTCAACCACCAGAACAAGTTCTTAACAGGTTTCATGAGATTCCAGAAATGTTAAAGGTCAAATCTGACACATGCGTCACGCTGAAAGGGATGAGGAATCAAACTAAACATTGGTACCAAACTAAACCTAAAAACTAACGCAAACATTCAAAAACCAAAACAAACAAACTGCAATAGTGAGTAATACCAGTAATACTGAGCACTGAGGTGCCAGGAGCTTGAGAGTGAAACATCATCGAACACACTACGATTTATAATGACAAGAAAGCACGTAAGAACAACAGCATAAATCTGAGACAGACACCACGAGGGGCGGAGGCTATAAACTACAGCGAGGTCAAAGGAAAATATTTTTGGGAGACACAAGACAAGGAAGCAACTGGATACTGTATCAGCATAAAAACAATAACAAAAGGAAATTGAATTATCCGTCTTGGGGAGCAAAGTTCAACCGCACTGTCAAAGCTGTGGTGTTTATTCAGTCGAAAAAACGGATCGATGTTGTATAGTGAACCAACGGCAATGATCGCTGATGTCTAGATATAATTACTGAAGCCTGAAAACAGGATGATAACAGATTTTTCAGATTTAGGTGATCTATCCCTTTAAAGTGACCATGAAATCAAAATTGACAATTCCTATTTTTTTATGGAATAATTGCAGACCTTCAGAATTTAGTTAAAGAAGTCATGAACTGCATTATTTTATGTTTCCTGGGGTGCACTTTATACATCAAAAATTGTCATAATTTAGAAATAAAAGGCATTTTTCCTACCCTGATTTTAGCCCTCTGATTTGAACGCTCTGTTTTAAGGGGCGTGTCTGCTGTGAGACTTCAGTGTAAACGCCCACTGCTGTGATTGACTGACATCTTTGCATATGAAATAGCTAAGTATTACATGTTTTTAAACTTTTATTAAAATGTTTTTAAACATGTATTAAAACTTTTAGCATGTTTTTACAATTACAGCTCTCAAAGTTAACTAATCATAAAAAGTGTTGATTATTTAGATCGGGGCATGAAAGGCTGCAGTGATGAACATTGTAGCCAATCACAGACATGTTGTTGAGCACATGAAAGCAGTGATCTCATCATTGCAACTCAATTTCTGCACACCAATGAATGCTTTCATCATAATGAACGCGATGTAACTAAGAAATTCATTGATTTTAACAGGAGTTTTGGCCTGTGTCCAGAACTGATAAACACATGCTGTTCGATTGACAGCTCCAGTGATTGTAAAGGGAGCATTCTTTGAAAACTTTTTCACTCCGTTACTGCTGTTCCTGTCAGATCCAATAGAAGGCACAGCATTGTTTCTTAATTTCAGTCTCTCTGCAAATCCAGCATCAGAAGGAAGGTTATGCAGCGAAAGTGTTTTTTAAACATTTTGCACTCTTCAAAGGCAAGTTTATCACTTAGTTGCTTGATCCAGTGTTAGCGTCACGTATGTTATTTACTAGGGCTGGGAGAAAAAAACTGATTCATCTATCGCAATTTTTTTTTTTAAATTTTTGGACTGACAAGGAAGTTTTCAGTTCTGAAAATTACAGGATATTCTTATAGTATGAACATATCCCTTTAAAGTTTGGTGTATGTAAAGCTGCTGAAGTGGAGATTTCTGGAGAAAAAAAACTCACAGCCTTTAAAGATATGTATTGTAATCAAAATCCACAGATGCATACAGATAAAGTGCAAATAAACACTTTTGTATTTTTGGATGTTCCACTAGTCCGAAACAACACATTATAAAAAAGCCAAATGCTTGTAGTGTCTTGCCTTAAAACAGCTAAGAGATCACATCATGACAAGCTGTCTTCATACCGTAAGCTGCATGTGATGACCTAACTAAAGATGCTTTGATGTGGATGCTGCTGGTTAAGATAGTGGGAAGGAACTGACCCAAACCATGTGCCGCACAGACCTGAGATCAGCCCCCGAGCATCACACAGGCGCCACGCACAGTGGCAGGTCTCCGCACATCTCCCCAAAGCGCCTCCATCCAGCTCGCTCAAAGCGCGATGCTGAAGCCCCTGCTGGGAGCAGAAGGCTAGAGCGGGGCTCGGGTTACAAGCTGCGGCCTGGGGAGGGAGTCTGCCTTGCTTTCTTCTCTCAGACCTCCAGCCTGGACCCACTACCGAGCAGAGACAAACCCGAGCAGGGCCCGTGGCCGGCGGAGAGCCCGGGTGACCTCTGCCAGCAGGGCGTGGTGACCAGCAGCTACAGCACCACGGCTGAAGAAGGATGGGGCCGCGAGTGGCCTCCAGCAGCTTTCTTTGAGGAGAGAAGTGCCACGGCCTTAGGGAAGGAAGACTTTATGAGCTGGAAAGCTCCTGCAAGAAAGTCCTTAAGTTAAGAAAACCCTTGGTTTATGTGGTTTATTATCACTAATAGCTTCATTTCCCTAATTAAGGAGTTTTTTGCAACTGGGAACCAAGTGTGTTGTTGTTGTCAGGGTTGTGCAAAATTCAGAACTGAAGAATTGGCTTCCTTTGAACTTAATTAATGTATATTTGAAATGAATTGGTCCAGTGTTATTGTTATCTAAAACTCAAATTATTAAAAATTGTTTGAAATAAAGCTGAAATACAATAAATTAGCCTATTAGATGAACAAATTACATTTTAGTTAGATATATTTGTTTGTTTATTTTGCCTTGGCAAAAATTACCAAAAAAGCTAATAAACAGAGTGTAACAGAATTACTAAATCTAAAAAAAATTAAAATGAAAAAAATAAAATAAATGCTAATTCAGTATATTAATAAATACTAATAATACAATCTATCTATCTATCTATCTATCCATCTGTCTGTATATCTATCTGTTCGTCCATCCATCCATCCATTCTTCTGTCCATCCGTCCGTCCGTCCGTCCGTCCATCCATCCATTCATCCATAATGCTTGATGCTGATTGTACACAACGAGTGCAAAAACAAAAGCACACAGAACCCTTCAGTGAAGTCACATGATCCTGTCTAAATTTTTAAAGCGTTCTGTAGCAATGGTTAAAGAGGTTTACTCAGGAGTGGGCTGGTGTCAAAAAAGTCCACTCACTTTCGATTGCATGTATCAGTTTTGACGCACAACCTTCAAATTTAGCAGAGGGAAGTTACAGGCTATTTCTGGGCTGCTGAGGAGGAAGACATGCCCTACTTTGAGTTGGTCATTGGTACCAGGCAATCCCTTTACACTGCGAGGTGTTGTAAGGTCATGGAGAACAGGAGAAGAGTACGCCAAAAGACCCTAAATCAACAAGATTTACCCTCAATGCTTGTGCAACAGCAGTCATGGAGCATGACGATGAATCACACAGCATACAACGAGAAGATAAGCCCACCAATCTCAAACTAGTCTCATATTTCTTAGTTTTAGTGCCCAGTATCGCCAAATGTTTCTGTATACACACTATTGTTTAAAAGTTTCAGGTGGGTCTCTTCTCCTCACCAAGGCTGCCTTTATTTGATCAAAAATACTGTAAAAACAGAAATAATGGGAAATATTATTACAGTTTAAAATAACTGTTTTCTATGTGAATATATTGTAAAATATAATTTATTCCTGTGATCAAAGCTGAATTTTCAGCATCATTACTCCTTTAGTGTCACATGATCCTTCAGAAATCATTCTAATATGCTGATTTGCTGCTCAAGAAACATTTATTATTATTATCAATGTTGAAAACAGTGTGCTTCATATTTTTGTGGAAACCATGATACATTTTTCAGGATTTGTTGATGAATAGAAAGCTCAAAAGAACAGCATTTATTTGAAATAGAAATCTTTTGTAACATTTTGTAACAAGTGTCTTTAGTCACTTTTGATTATTTAATGTGTCTTTGCTGAATTAAAGTTTCATTTCTTTAATTAAACTGACCCCAAACTTTTGAATGGTAGTGCATATATAGAATCACAAATGATGCAAAGTTATTTAAAATGGAAATTGAACTTGTTTAAAGATCTTTAATTTTTTGAAAAATGTTTTTAAATAACATTTTATCATTTGAAAATGAACAAAATGATCTTGATTACAATGGAGCTGTGGCCTAGAAGTTAACACAAATGCACCAGATTCTTTGAATTGGCATTTAGTGATGTTGCTCTTAAAATGGACTGAATGAGAAAAGAAAAACACAAATGGACACAAATGAGACATAGAGCCCTATTTTAATGATCTAAGCGCATTGGTCTGAAGCACATGGCGCAGGTCCGAATCCACTTTTGCTAGTTTAACAACGGAAAAAAATGGTTGGCGCGCCCGGCGCATGGTCTAAAAGGGTTGTACCTAGTCTCTTAATGTGTCATGGGTGTGTTTTGGGTGTAACGTGCAATAAACCAATCAGAGTGTCATCTCCCATTCCCTTTAAAAGCCAGGTGCACTTGTACCATGGCGGATTGCTATTTACATGACAGAATTTGCCAGCGGAAACACTGAACACTTCTCTAGAGAGGAATCCTGTGTGTAACAAGCAGAGTGTAGCGCGTTGTGCACCCACCTATAGGTGCATATTACTAACATGCCCTTTAAATAACAAAAAATACTGCACCACTGACTTTAGACCAGGTTTTTGTTGGTCAATGGCGCAGTCGTTTTCATTTGCCTCAAAATAGCAACACGCCAACAATGCACCTGAACACACCTCATTTTCAGACCAGCACGCCCATGGGCGAACAGATGGGTACGAGTGCATTTGCTATTTAAACAACGTGGTACAGGACGTGAAAATGATAACTGCGTCGGGCTGAAACAAGCAAAAAACACTGGTGTCGCGCATGCCATCGCATTGCACCGGGTGTATGATAGGGCCCATAGTGATAAGTAAAAAAAATTAACAATAGCAGATCAGGGGTGCGTTTCCCAAAAGCATTGTTAGCTTTATATAGTCACAAGTTCCATCATTACCAACATAGTTAAACGTTTTGGCGTTACCTGAAACCATATTTCCAACGAACACTCGCAAACAGCACCCCAGATCATTTGATGAAAAATGTTTACGTTCAAACTGAAATCTCTGACTGCAGAATCTGAGCACAGTTTGAGACTTTGTTCTATTCTGGAACTCTAGACGAGACACATATGAGATTACTAAGCTCCTTTTCTTAGGAGAAACATCTGAAAACAGTTCTAATTCATTTACACTCTTAAAAGTAAGGGTTTTCAATTGTTTCACCAAGACAAAAATTATATTAAATAGAGTACAAATGGAGACTTTGAGGTGCTGCTGAGTGTCGAAAGAGAAGTTTAGAGTTCGGCACACTGCCGGCTGTCATCACCTCCATGCATCCCAAACCCTCCTACCCCGGCCAACATTGTTCTGTTTGAAGCTCCTTCAGGGTCAGGAAAACCAGATTACAAATCACCTTGAGCTGAAGGAGCATCGGCGCGAGGGAGGAGAGGAAAGTATTGCGTGGGTCTTTGCACGGGAGGCATGAAACACAATCCGTAGCACACTTCCCACCGAGTGTTGTTTTTGCAGCCACTCATCAGCTATGGTAGAGCGAAGGCTGCGGTTTACTTACGCCACCTCCTCCTCGTCTCTACAAACTCACAGGAGCTGAAGCGTGTTTAGAGGTCTTGGCAGCCCGCTGTGCCCGGGATCCGGGATTTACACCCGGATACACAGCCCTGGACGGCCTGATCCCTTTGATAGACAGGGAGCGGTTTCTAATAAAACAGCACTTGGTTTTTACAATGTGACGCCCCTGCTTGCCTCCTCGTTTGCAGGAGAGTTATAAAGTGTTCGAACAGTGGGCATAAAAAGACTTGTATTTAAACGGCTCAAGATTTTCCCTCTGATTAGGGAATGAACTTTTTAAATAAGCCTTTCATTACATCAGAATATTAAAAGCAGATAATTTTTTAACTACTCAAATAAGAGGCGTGGGAATGGTTTGAAAGTTTAAGGTAGTGGTTACCAACTGGTTTCATTCAGGTTACAGGTTTTACGTTGCACATTAAGTGGTAGTAAAAATGTTTTTAAAGGGTTAGTTCACCCAAAAATGAAAATTCTGTCATTAATTGCTCACCCTCATGTCGTTCCAAACCCGTAAGACCTTCGTTCATCTTCTGAACACAAATTAAGATATTTTTGATGAAATCCAAGAGGTTTGTGAACCACCCATAGGCAGCAACATTATTGCACCTAAGGCCCAGAAAGGTAGTAAAGACATTGTTAAAATAGTCCATGTGACTGCAGTGATTCAACCTTAATGTTATGAAGCAACGAGAATAATTTTTGTGCGCAAAAACAAAACAAAAATAATGACTTTATTTAAAGCTGCAGTCCATAACTTTTTTTGGTTAAAATGATCCAATTTTTGAGCAAGTACACAACCAGCCAGTGTTCAAAACTATCTCCTTACCTTAGCCCGATTCACAACGGTAAGCTTGTAATAATGTTTTATAATTCGGGTGGTACTGGAAGGTTTCCGCAAGAAATTCGAGCATGCAGCCGTTCGTCTTTGCGTCATTACGTCATGTCTGTTTACATAAAGAAAGAGTCCCAGCTAGTAGGCTATATCATGTGAGGATGCTGCAGGTGACTTTTCTCACACCAGCTGGAATAATTAAACTTATCATTTTGATGGCGGATTGTAATCCAGAAAGGTCCAAATGACAATCATCAGTGACAACTGGAGATTCACCCATAGTCAAAAGCAGCTTTAACAATTTCTTCTCTTCCCTGTCATTCTCCTACGCTGTTGACTTAGTAAACGCAGTGCAGTGCTTCCGGAAAGTAGAATAAAGTCTCTATTTTTTTTTTTTTTTTTGCGCACAAAAAGTATTCTCGTCACTTCATAACATTAAGGTTGAACCACTGCAGTCAAGTTGACTATTTTAACAATGTCTTTAGTACCTTTCTGGACCTCAAAAGGTGCAATGACGTTACTGCCTATGTGTGGTTCAGAAACCCTTGGATTTCATCAAAAATATCTTAATTTGTGTTCTGAAGATAAACAAAGGACTCACGGGTTTGGGACAAAATGAGGGTGATTAATTAATGACAGAATTTCATTTTTGGGTGAACTAACCCTTTAAAACATTTAAATGTATTAGTATTCATTTGTTTTAGTCACATTCATCCACTATATTTGTTAACATCAATAGGGCAAAGTAATGGTGATGAATTTCAAAAACATATTATTTGATTCACTACCATTTAAAAGGTTTAGGTCTGTAATATAAATCAGTAAAGACATAATCTTACAAAAGATTTCTAGTTCAAATAAATGAACTTTTCATTTTGAACTTCATATTCATTAAAGAATCCTGAAAAAACAAACAAAAAAACACATATATTATGGTTTCCAATAAAATATAAAGCAGTTTTCAACTATTTTTCTTGAGCAGCAAATCAGCATATTAGAATGATTTCTGAAGGATCATGTGACACTGAAGACTGGAGTAATGATGCTGAAAATTCAGCTTTTCATCGCAAAAATAAATTATATTTTACAATATATTCAAACAGAAAACAGTTCTTTTAAATTGTAAAAATATTTCACAATATTACTGTTTTTAATGTATTTTTTATCAAATAAATGCAGCCTTGGTGAGCAGAAGAAACTTCTTTCAAAAACATACAAAATTTTACCGACCCCAAACTTTTGAACAATAGTGTATAATTTGGTTCTTAAATATGGATGATGAGCAGGAAAAGTCACATTACTGAAACAGATACTGCATGAACACCCTAGCAATTTGGTGGGACAGACTTGTGAAAACCAGGCCTGATATTGATGAAAGTCTTGTGTGTTGTGAGACGGGATGGCTGAGGAAGCTCAGAAGTGTAACGGAATGTGGTCTCCTGCAGGCCACCTGTCACCCCCACATTAGTTCTGACCCACTGGAGGTCAAAACAAGGGGAGGCTGTTGTGCACCTGAGCTCGAGATAATGAGCTTCGTCTCACTCCATCTGTTTAACAGACGTCCAACAACAGTTGGCTGAGTAAATAAAGGACCGCGGATGCTGGAATACACCTGCTCTGAGATCGATTTTCTACGCAGGACAGGAGGACAGCAAAGCAACACAAAGATGCATCTTACAACCAATAATGTATAAGACAGGTTCTGTTTGATTAAACTGTACAGGTGAATTAAAATATTCTTAATAAATCTAACATGGTGAAGCATCTGCAAATTATGAGCACTTATTCATAATTCATAGTCATAAAAAAGTGTTTTTTTAGCAGGCGCATGTGAAAAAATCTTTAAAATAATTTAAATTAATTTGAAAGGCTTTTGTAAAGCCTTGGTAATCTTTAGATGGTAAAATGTGGTGTTTATAACAATGCACAATATGTATTAAGCTAGAACAATACTATGTAATGGATTGTACCATTATTACAAAATAAATAAACAAATAAAATGGTGATCAGGACCCAGGCTTGTATGGCTACTAATGAATTAAATAAATAAATGTAATATAAAATGTAAATAAACAAAATTGTTAAATAAATAAATGGCAATCAGGACTCAGACTTGTATGGCTACTAACTAACTAAATAAATAATGTTATATAAAAATGTTAAATAAATAAACAAAACTGTTAAATAAACAAATAATGTTATATAAAAATGTTAAATGAATAAACAAAATTTGTTAAATAAATAAATGTTATATAAATTTGTTAAATAAATAAATGTGAGTTGTAATTATTTCATTATGCTTCACAAAGTGAGCACGGAGCGATACAAGAGACCAGCAACTATAAAACTATGTAGCAAATCGTTTGTTTGGGACCACTTTCAATTATACAGTTCAGAGCTCATTATGCAAAGAAATGCAAAGTAATTGGAGTGATTGGCCAATGAGAACCAGGTTCTCCAGAGAGCCGTGTTTGCTTGATGTTTGCATGCTCAGATTTATCACACTTATATAGACATCTAAACACAACCAAGTCTTTACAGAAACCTCCAAAACTCTTTAAAATGAGAATATTGAAAGCTTTAAGTGGCATTAAAAGATTAGCTTCTTCATTACAGTGACATTTTATTGTCCTTAAATGGTGCAATAAATGTGACAGCCTGCATGCTCAAATCTGTGGCTAGCAAAAGGCAACTTAAACACACATGTGTGCATCTAAAGCTTCATAATATCAATCTCGTTCTCTTATTTGGTTTAGGAACAGAGTCGCAGGGGGTCTTTTCCAGAGTCCCTCCTCTTCCATTCCATATTGTTCCATCGTCTCTTTCTTTGCCCTCATTCTCCACACGAATAAGTGGATTAGGGAACAGGCTTCCGGTGGGCACAAAGCGACAGGGGAGCTCAGTGTCACAGTCAGTGATAAAAGTGTGGAGCTCAACTCTACAGCCGGGGCGGAAACACGGGGGTCATACTGCTAATCCCATTATAAGAAGAAGAGACCACAAGAAAGACAGAGGGAATCGGGGTAGTGGGCAGGAGAAGGGGTTTGGGGGCCTAAAACTAAAAAGGTATTGCTCAAAGTTTGCTGGAGAAAACTGGAGTCCTCAGATATGTCAACTTTGTCATAGATTTTTCTCCCAAAATTCCTTTGGAAAAGTAAAAAATACATATATAAATGAGACATAAAAAGGTATAAAATGAATGTGGATGACAGCTCAGATTATTTGATCTTGGGAGAATTTGATTAGAAATGTTGGATTCTACCTAAATAATAGCATTATATACTGTATATATTAGGGCTGTCAAGCGATTAATTTTTATTTAATTAATTACACAATCTTTTGGGGGTAATTTCTCAGCCAAATCTGATGTGAGATTAATTAGATGAAATAATCGCACATCAAATTTGGCTGTGAAATTACCCCCAAAAGATTGTGCAATTAATTAAATAAAAAAATTGTTGTGTTAAATGAGAAAAGCATCAAATATACACTACAAAAAATGTATGACAGAATGTTTGTTTATGGGTGAACTATACCTTTAATGGGTTTTTTATTGATATGGAAATATGAAATTATTTTTTAATGAAATTATACTCTAAATAAGAAATTAAAACTGCCAGTAGGTGGCAGTTAATGTCTCAAAGAGTAAGTCATTGAGTCATTCATTCATTCATTCGATCAAACAGCTGATTCATTCAGGAATGAAGTAAATGGCTCTCTTTATGAATGGGGCATTGAATCGTTGGTTCACCCAATTGATTCATTCAAAACGTAGATTCATTCAGAAATTAAACACTGCTGTGTGTTGCTCGGAGAGGCACAACACTTCTGCTCTGGCTTATAGATAACATTGTCATTGGCAAAACTAAGCAAAAACAATACTGTATGGAGAAAAAAAATAGTAGACTAAATTGTGCGCATGATTTATCAAATCGAGGGAACAAAATAGTAAATCGTGCGCACGATTTAGCAAATCGAGGGAACGGAATAGTAAAACGTGCTCACAATTTAGTAAATCGAGGGAACAAAATAGTAAATCATGCTCATGATTTACTTTTTTTCTTGCATGTCATGTGCAAGGCTCTGTAATTCGGTGTCTAAAATAACACAACATTAACTTTAACTGTTGTATAAAATTACTATCACATTTGTACTCGCACTATTTGTTACTCATGTGATATTGCTATAGGCCTATCATATATCATTTGATATAAGATAACATACAGTTTTGCTCTGATATCTTGAATTTTAGGGGCATAACTGCATTCTATAGGCTCCATCACGCAGTGAGTTGTTGCCCTACTTATGTTATGTTCATCACCAATCAATTGTATGAAATACATGTATGAAATGTATATATAAACTATTTCAATATTAAAGAGATCTCATAGAAGTGGTAAAAAATGGGTTGCAAATGCTAAACGTCTTTCTGCACTGCGGCATCATGGGGAATGTGCTTGTGTGAGACGTGCCACATTGACCGCTGCTGAGATGGCGTGTGTTTCTGCATGTCTGTGGACTCTCACATGTTCCTGAGAGTCTTTCTCTCCTCAAATGCTCCGTGCGCAGCAGAGTGAAGAAGAAAACTGCGCCCTGCTCCCCACGCAGGGGTAGAATGTGAGATGAGGGTGCGAGAGCAGGCCTGCAGGTACACAGCACCTGGGTGGAAGCACTTGACAGAGTCGTGCAAACCTCTCCTCACAGCTGGGTGACAGCAGCAGCGAGAGGTGATGTTTGAACAGACATTCCAGCCCAGAAAACCAGAGAGACAGACGGAGAAACACAGAGACGTGTAGAAAGCCACACCAGTTTCAGAATCGCTCCAAAAAAGATTCTGCAAAAACTTTTGGAACACCAAATAATCCAAGTACAGAATCATATAGCCACTGATAATATCCACAACTCAATTACAGAACATCAAAACTCAGAAAAAGTCCCTTAGTTGATGAAGTTTGGTTCTAAATGCACACAGTCTCCAACCAGCTCTACTGATATGTATGTATATATATATATACACATATCTGCATTGAAAGTTGTAAAATTGTAAAAAGTGCTATAAAGGTGACTTGACTTTATAGTATAGTACAGTATATATACAATACGAATGTATAAATTAATAATATATATTATTTTATATTTTCAATATTTAATACAAAAAATACAAAAATACAAAAAATACTGCATATATAATGTGTCACACTTATAATATAATTACATTTTATAATTATATATATATATATATATATATATATATATATATACACACACACACACACACACATACATACATATACAGCATATATATATATATATATAAAATGCAAATGTATAAATAAATAAATAATACTGTTAATATTTGTATATTATATATATATAAAAATTACAGAAAATGAAAATAATAAATACAAATATGTACATTAATCAATAATATTTATATTATTTTACCATTTTCAATATTTATATATTAATACAAAAATAGTGTATATATAATGACATATATAATTTAATTACATTTTATAATTATATATATAGAGTATATATACATATACAGTATATATATATATATATATATATATATATATATATACACACACACACACACACACACACATATAATACAAATGTGTAGATGAATAAATAATATTGTTAATATTTGTATATTAATACAAAAATACTGCATATATAGAGAGAGAGAGAGAGAGAGAGAGAGAGAGAGAGAGAGAGGTTATAGAAAATGAAAATAATAAATACAAATGTATACATTAATAAATATTTTTTTTAATATTTGAAAGAAAGAAAGAAAGAAAGAAAGAAAGAGAAAGAAAAGTAGAGGTTGTGTGTGCGTGCGTGTGTGTGTGTATTTCACACTCTCTCTCAAAGGAGGCCACAGTGTGCAGAGTGAATGATCTCACACACACGCGATGAGCCAGAGGAGAAAACACACAAACACAACCTCAGCTCCTGCCTACACTCACACACATCTATTATCACATTTATTGGATACTGCAAAACCTTGATTTGTTAGTTATTGTTCCTTAACCACCCCATTTGAGTTGATCTGCTCAGACAAAATGTTCTGTTTTTACTGTAGTTTTCTTCTAGTTTTCATTAGCCTCTACTCTCACCAAATGACCTGTTCCTCTAAAAAAAAAAATAGAAGGCTTAAAATAAAATATAAATATTTGTCAAGTATGTAGAACAGGAATCTGCCGGTAAACACAAAATGTAAATAATTTAACAAAAATATAATATAAAATCTGCTGCACCACATCAGATGATATCATTTTAACTGCATAAATACGTCTACAGATTATTTAATGTTTTAAACACCATAATCCAGCCCTCAAAACCATACGAAACACTTAAAGAATGCCATTGCAATAAAAAACAAAATGTCATCCATCCACCCACTAAAAACAATCACCAGCCTATTAAAAGCTACCGAGCAAAACTGATGAAGAAAAGTGTAGTTCTGCTTGTGCAGCATGTGTTTGATATTTTGTTAATGCAATGATGACATTGAGTTTTTAAACTCTGACTTAAGTGAACAAATACTTTTAGGGGCAAATGATGGAGCAGGCTATAAAGGAGCAAACGTCTAATTCCCACATTTCTGAAGGGCTAATAAGTGTGTTTGTTGTTTCTGTAATCTGAGATATTTCTCTGAGCATCAGAATCTAAACATAGAAAGAGGAGAGAGCTCCGTTCTGAGGATCAGGATCTCATAGCACTGCAGTCAAGGAATTTCTGCTCAACAAAACACTACAGCTAGACCTGACCAAAAACATTGAAGGTCCGAAACTGTTTAATGAATTGAGCAAAGCCACTAAAGAGTTTTGAAAGAAACCTTGTGTGTATGTATATGTTTCCTAAGGGTCCACCAGTGGTTGTAAAGTGGCAGATATTTTTTTCTCTCATATAGCACTGTTTACAGACCCTTTGGGTTTGGGTTTGTGCCATGTCAGACTTTATGGAAAACTTGTTCTTTTGAGCATTTCTAGTAAAAACCAAATTGTGCATGCAGAATATCACAATCCCTATCAATAAACTGTTTTACAGCAATATGTAACAAACCCACAAAGAAAACAAATGTATAGAAATTATAATAAATTGCGAAAAATATTTTATATATATATATATAAATATTAGTGCTGTCAAAAGATTAATCACGATTAATCACATCCAAAATAAAAGTTTGTGTTTATGTGTGTATATATATATATATATATTCATAGTAATTATACACAGTACACACACATATATTATGTAAACACAAACTTTTATTTTGGATGCAATTAATTGCGATTAATCTTTTGACAGCACTAAATATATATACACTACCAGTTAAAAGTTTGGACACGGTAAGGTTTTTTAATGTTTTTAAAAGAAGTTTCATCTGCTCATCAAGGCTGCATTTATTTAATTGAAAATACAGTAAAAACAGTAATATTGTTAAATATTATTACAATTTAAAATAACTGTTTTCTGTTTGAATATATTTTATTAAGTAATTACACATACTCAGATACAAATGTATAGTATAATGCAATGTAAGTCGCTTTGGATAAAAGCGTCTGCCAAATGCATAAATGTAAATGTAAATGTAGTAATTTATTCCTGTGATCAAAGCTGAATTTTCAGCATCATTACTCCAGTCTTCAGTGTCACATGATCCTTCAGAAATCATTCTAATATGATGATTTGATGCTCAAGAAACATTTCTTTGTGTACAATATTTTTTTCAGGATTCTTTGATGAATAGAAAGTTCAAAAGAACAGCATTTATTTGAAATATAATCTTTTGTAACATTATAAATGTCTTCACTGTCACTTTTGATCAATTTAATGCATCCTTGCTGAATAAAAGTATTAATTTCTTGAATTTCTTTTCAAAAAAATAAAAATAAAAATTCTTACTGACCCCAAACTTTTGAACGGTAGTGTATAATCTTACAAAAGCTTTGTATTTCAGATAAATGCTGTTCTTTTGAACTTTCTATTCATCAAGGAATCCTGAAAAAAAAAGTACACAACTGTTTTCAACATTGATAATAATCATAAATGTTTCTTGAGCAGCAAATCATCATATTAGAATGATTTCTGAAGGATCATGTGACACTGAAGACTGGAGTAATGATGCTGAAAATTCAGCTTTGATCACAGGAATAAATTACTTTATAAAATATATTCAAACAGAAAACAGTTATTTTAAATTGTAATAATATTTCACAATATTACTGTTTTTACTGTATTTTTAATTAAATAAATGCAGCCTTGATGAGCAGACCAAACTTCTTTTAAAATTCTTACCATGTCCATACTTTTGACTGGTAGTGTGTGTGTATATATATAGATTATTATATTATATTATATTATATTATATTATATATTTTTACCAATCAAGATATTTTAGATAGCCATAGGATAAACACACACACACACATTCCTATAGAAACTCCTATACAATCAGCAACACTGACTAGATCCAGAATCACTATATGGTCTTGGATATTATAGAAACAAAATATGCTTTTAAACCATAAGTTTGAGCGTGCCTTATCATGTCCTGAGCTGGGTGTGAAATCAAAACGAAACGGCACGTGTTCCAGCGATCACATTTAGACGCTTGATGAGACAGTCATCTGAAAATCACTGAATAACACAAGTTCAACCACAAATGCCAGAAAACCCATGCTCTCTCCCAATAACATACAACTAGAAAATGTTCTGACTTTTTCAACATACCAAGTAATATTCTGAGGATGTTTCTGCAGTTGTGCAATTGAAAATCATTACATCACTGTCTGTGCCCTCAAACAAGGGGAATATGTGCTTCTACTGTGCTGTGGACAGTATAACACACACAAAACACCTCTAGTGCTCACTTAAATCAAACACTTCACATTAAACATGTTCAACTAACATTTGAAGTGTCCAAATACTATCTATTGTTTTATCACTTAAAAACCAAACATGGAAACATAATCAATGTAATGTAACATATTTATATCCCAGCAGACTGGATGAGTTACTTAATCTAGAGACATGTCCATAAGTGACAGCACAGTGAGCTTTACTGTTCGACTCATTACAAGCGTGTCTGTCAATTACAGCAAGTTAAGCGTGGAGGTGTGTGAGTGTGTGTGAGTGTGTTCTGCGGTGCTTGTTAATCTCTCTTAAATGAGAGCCGTAAAAAGCAGGGCCGGGTGTGAATTAAGAGCACTAAGTACCTCATCACTGCTTTATAAATACTGCTTTGAAAAAGAGACAAATAACACACCATTAAAGCCACTTCATATAGTTGGGGGACTGATAGTTTGTTGACTGGAGTAATATAAAGTATTATTTTGCAGTGGTTTAAAATTCTATCTATCCATCCATCCATCTATCATTCTATCTATCTATCTGTCTGTTATCTGTGATGATAAAGTCATGTGAAAAATGTTGACAATCTCTGAACTTAACACAACCAGTTAGCTATAGCACATCAAATCTATAAAAAGAAAAAAGAAATGGATGTTTTTTAATCATAATTTTTAAATGATAAATTCAGGGTGTTTGACATGTCCAAAAGAGAGAAATTCAAGTATATTTATTTAACACTCTTAAAAAGAAATAAAAAACACTAAATGTTTAAGCTATAGGATTTATCATAGGCTACACTCTAAGAAATGCTGGGTTAAAAACAACCCAAGTTGGGTTGAAAATGAACAAACCCAGCGATTGGGTTGTTTTAACCCAGCGGTTGGGTTAAATGTTTCCCCAACCTGCTGGGTAGTTTTATTTAACTCAACTATTGTTTAAAAATTACTGCATTGCTTGCTTAAAATGAACCCAAAATATGTTGGAAATTAACATTTATTAATAAGTTTAATGAATAATAATTAAACAATTAACATTTGTTCACAATGTTCACCTTTTGATTATTATTGTTGCCTCTAGTAATTATGAGTCCTATTCTTGGGTTCATTTTAAGCCAGACATGTAGTCATTTTTAAACAATAGTTGGGTTAAATAAAACTGCCCAGCAGGTTAGACAAACATTTAACCAAATCGCTGGGTTTGTCCATTTTCAACCCAACTTGGGCTGTTTTTTACCCAGCATTTTTTAGAATGTACATATTATTCAAAAGCAATACTTAACAGACTATTATATAGGCCTCAATGGTAAACTTTAAATTACAAAAAAGCGACAGATTCAACCAGCATCAAATAAACTCATGAAGACACAGTTCTCTCTGCTTATAGGGCCTTATTAAAATCTGCTCGCTGAGACGCCGTGACGTCAGACGCTGAAGGCGATAATGTCGCGATGACTGAAGAAGAAGAAGAAGAAGAAGAGGACTTTAAAGGATTTTGACCAGTCAAAACAACCTGTTGACAAGCATAATGACCGCCACTGGACTCTCACTCACAAGATCTGGGATTTGCGCAAACACACTCGCGCACACAACGGCATTAAGAATAAGATTATTATTATTAATCATTTATTCGAGTTAATTTTATTATACTAATTATCTTAATTCTCACGTTTAGATCGATTTCTTTTTTATTGTGGTTTAACAAATAATGAATCTATAGGCTTGATTGCTTTTACAATACGCGCACAAATATAGGCTAACATTTCCTAATAATAATAGTAATAACAACAACAATAATTTGCAATCATGTTCTTTGATAATTGATCATATCGAAATATAAATAATAGGCCTGTAGCCTTAAAATTCGTGTGGGAAAAAAACAACAACAACACTATCTCACAAAACAACAAAAAAATAATCGCTTCGAAATATTCCATTTATACACACACACACCAAAATACTCTGAGACGCAAACTGATACCGCGACGCGCGACAGAAGACGACACGCATGACGGGAGATGAGTGAATCAGCTCTTACTGTTGGTAGTCGTGTTTGCAGTAAAGTTTCTGGTCTCTGGAGTAGCAGCTCATGGTGAGAAGCTGCTGACACACCGAGCACTGCAAACACTCCTCGTGCCACGAGCAGTCGTTCACGCGCAGGAGGAAGCGGTCAGAGATGGGTCTGTGACATCCTTCACACACACTCTGATGGGCGCAATCTGAACCTGCAACACACGAGCGATAATAAATATAAATGCCACATTCATAGGAACTCGCTTTCTACTTTCTACACTGAAAATAGTATTTCCATAAAACATCTACACACGCAATAAAAGTAAAAACGCGCAGTTCAAATCCTTAATAAAGTACTTTTGTTGGGGTAAACTTAATTGGTTGATTCAGACATTTAGTTTAATAGCCTAGGCTATTTAAAACATTTAACATAGGCTATTAAAATATATTATGCTAAATTATGTTCTATTAAATCTTCAATAGAAGCAGTTAATTTAGATGTTATCTGACAAAACACTTTTACTGTGTTAATTCTGAATTAATACAGCAGATATTGGGACACTGTCGTTGAAATATGTCCATTAACTTAAATATTTGTTACATTTTCTGCGCTATTATTTAGGCTAATACAACTTTTTTTTTCTTTTAGCTACAAAAATATAGAAAACCAAACAACAACAGAATCCACGTTTCCATTTGATATTTGCTTTAAATCAGTTCGTTTTTAGGTGCAGCACCAACAACAAGCTGATTAAATGTTAAAAATACATTTTACATTAGTATCCATTAACAATATAGTAGCATACTAATGATGAACATGTGATATTTAATTATTTTGTGAAGCTCTTTTTTATTACAACTCGTCATTGTTATAGTAGGCTAATTAATCATAAAAACGATATTCTACATAGGCCTATATATATTTTTTAATAGTATACTGCTATATGGAAATTTACAAACGCTGTAAAAACACGAAAAGGTGCACATTTAGTGTCATATTTAATTATATTTTGGTAACACTTTACCATAAGGTTTCATAACATTAACAATGGACATACTTAGCTAATCTTAGTCAATATTAATTCCAACATTTAGGCTATTAGGCTACATTTTTAAAATCCAAAGTTGTATTTGTTAGCATTAGAACTAACACGAACAATTAGCCTAGATATTTAGCAACTAAAGTTAACAAAGATAAACGTGTTAAAAATACATTGGTCAATGTTAGCTTAATGCTAACAAATGAGAACGTAAAATGTTACTAATATTTTTTAGTTTGATTTAGACGTCACCGCATTTTAAAGACATTTCGATCTAAACTCGCAGAGAAACTCACCGAGCATCACTGCCAGAGACTCTGCTCCTGTCCTGAACTGATCTTCAATTTTGATTCCGTCCAGCATCTCTGATGATGTGTTGCTCGACAGTGACCTGTTGCGATGTCCAGAAGAAGCCGATCCAGACTTCTGCTGCAGACGGACCGTGACGAGACAGAAACTAAAAAGTAAACTGTCTTTGCTTATTCGACACAAACGTCGTATTTTATACATATACGTGTGGTGTTCAGCAGAGAAATTCAGCTTGATTCTGAGGTTCTTCTTCCAAGGACTTGTATGAAAACGTCCAGCGCGTCTTCGCCTTGTGGAGTCGGATCCTCCGGCAAGCAGCTCCGGTAATCCAGCGGCCGCGCGCGGGAGGTGCGTGTGTGTGTGTGAGCTGTGACCGCGAGCTCCTCACTGAGCGTTCACGAGTCCTGCGCTCCTCTTGAGGAGTCCGTGGAGCCGCTGAACTCCCTCTGCTCGCGTCATTCTCCTCAACTCCATGTGATGCTATTGGTGCTGGATCACAGCAGAACCGCCTACAACACAGACACGCACCAGATGTTCTGAGGACAAGCAATTAAAAATAGTTTAGATACAATTATTTACTATTGGACGTCATGCACTATACATAAAACTGCATATTAAAATATCTGAATTATTCAAGTCAGAAACAGCCTATTATTTAATACGAACACGATCGCAAAAAGTTAGGTAATTTTAGAGGTCAAATCAGGTAGAAATATCTCTTTTGGGCAACAACGACACATTTTCAGGTAGAGTGAGCGACCACAAAATTTGCGAGATTCAAATGTGATGATTTCAATGTAGCGATGACAAGAAATAGCAGTACTTTATAATAAATTGTGGCGATGCAAACAATATTATAGTAAATATTTCTAAAAAATGATACGTTAATGATACTATAAAAACTTAATATCTAGTTTTCGTCTAAATATTTTAAATAGGGTAATAAACCGATATAAAACAAACTATAATCGCTAAGGATAATCGGCGTGTAAATTAATTCTCAAAACACTCAATTTTTATTTCTATTCTATATGATTATACGGATTATATGAATCAATGGCTTTCTATGAAACATGGACTATAATTAAAAATGATGTACACTCTAAAAAATGTTGGGTTAAATATGGACAAACCCAGCGATTGTTTAAAAATTACTAAATGGCTGGCTTAAAATGAACCCAAAATGAACATTTATTAATACGTTTAATGAATAATAATTAAACAAACATTAAATTGCTTATTAATAAATGTTCACCTTTTGATTTTTTATTTTTGCTAGTGTGTATGATTTTTTATTTCCAACCTATTTTGGGTTCATGTTAAGCCAGCCATATAGCTATTTTTAAACAATAGTTGGGTTAAATAAAACTACCCAGCAGGTTGGGTTAAAACAACCCAATCGCTGGGTTTGTCCATTTTCAACCCAACTTGGGTTGTTTTATTCAGCGTTTTTCAGAGTGTAACTTTAATTGTCTGTGTCTAAATAATATAGGTAGTCTACTTTAACACGTTACATTTGATCCTCCGCTTTTAACATATAGGCCTATTATTTAATTGCTTTTGTCATAAACAATTTCTCAAACCATTCAACGTATGTGAAATCGGGCCTATATATTCATAATCTCGAGTCAGATATTTAACAAAGACTCATTTCAGTTCTCGCGCAGCTGCGATGGAAACTGCGCCGCTTTTATCTTCATGAAGTGACATTATCTGCATGATTAATAAAGACCCAGATAAAGGCTGATTTAATCTCTCTCCGCGTAATATCCATGTAAAATTCATAAGGATAATCTTTTGTGTTTCAGATCTGCGCAAATTCATTTCACAGACAGACATCTCAGGGCAATAAACCTGCGAGGGGAAAAGAAAAGAAAGAAAGGAAAAGGGGGAGTTTGTATCTTTATTACTTTCCTCATTAGTATTCTTCACTGTTCTAATTATGACAGGCTGATTTACGTTCTCTCCTGAAGATTAAATAAATATGACTTTCTCCTGAACAGTTCACGATCTTTTCCCAGTAAAAATTATGTATTTTGTTCATGCTTCACACCTAAATATAGTCTAAACACACCTGATTTATTTGTGTATAGGTTAGATTTTTATTTATTTATTTATTGTGTTTTATATCAAATAAAGATACGTAAAATATAAACTAACTAATAAAGATGAGTGGAATATAAAATTATTTTAAAGGATTTTTTCGCTATCGAGGCTTAGTAGCTTAGGCTATTTTGTATTGTAGAATATTATAATATTCATTTTCATTCAAACACGATATACAAATAACATTAATTCCATTAAAGGAATTAATTCCGAACAAACTGCATTATTTAAAGCCAACGCAAATTTGAATTAAGCTATAACTATTTTAACCTATTAATAATCACTGTTTAACACTAATTTTGTCTTTATAACTCAAGTAGCCTACACAAAGTTCAGACAGTCTTCATATTAAAGCAGAACTTAATAGTGAAAAATAAAAAATTCTGAACATCAAGAGGAGGCTTTTTTTTTCTTAGAGTGCGAATTATTCATTGACTTTTTTCTCTAGAATTTATTAACGTTCTTTAAAGAAAGTTGTTAGTTTTCATCTTGCGCAACCGATATTGTGTATCAGTGTTTATGTCTACAAATATTGGTCTTTATTTAAAAAATAAAGCACCTTTTACGGAAGGACTAACATGTAATCTTGTGGGAATTAAACTGTTGTTTGAAAAACGACGCATTTATAGCCTACTTCTATGTAGAAAAAAATACATATAACCTACTGAAATCACTTCGATTAATTAGTTTCAAGCTATAAATACGGGGTTAAACACTCACAAAACCTCCAACAAACTCTAATAATGTCATTTCTAATCCTTTGCCATATTATTCTTAAAACGTGTATTTACAAATGTGTATTTTTTTAACCCAGCAATTGTTCTGACATTTGCTTCTTCTGCAGACAATCACACGCGTCCAGAACTATATATAGACAAAAGCCTATAAATGCGTTTAAATTTGCACGAAACTGCAAAAATGCAAACTAATAAAATAATGCATAGTCATGTAATCGCATTATTAATAGCCTATACTCCTAGTTTTCAAAAGTGTATGTCATTAATAGCTCTGAACACTATAGCGTTGTGTTCTTGGGTTCTTGCGTCCTCTAGCGACAATCTTCCTGCTATTGGACTTTACCAATACTCACAACCTCTGTCTGTACACCGATCAGGCGTAACATTATGACACTGACAGGTGAAGTGAATAACACTGATTATCTCTTCATCACGGCACCTGTTAGTGGGTGGGATATATTAGGCAGCAAGTGAACATTTTGTCCTCAAAGTGTTAGAAGCAGGAAAAATGGGCAAACATAAGGATTTGAGTGAATTTGACAAGTGCCAAATTTTCATGGCTAGACAACTAGGTCAGAGCATCTCCAAAACTGCAGCTCTTGTGGGGTGTTCCCGGTCTGCAGTGGTCAGCATCTATCAAAAGTGGTCCAAGGAAGGAACAGTGGTGAACTGGCGACAGGGTCATGGGCGGCCAAGGCTCATTGATGCACGTGGGGAGCGAAGGCTGGCCCGTGTGGTCCAACCCAACAGACGAGCTACTGTAGAAGTTAATGCTGGTTCTGATAGAAAGGTGTCAGAATACACAGTGCATCACAGTTTGTTGTGTATGGGGCTGCATAGCTGCAGATCAGTCAGGGTGCCCATGCTGACCCCTGTCCACCGCCGAAAGTGCAAACAGTGGACACGTGAGCATCAGAACTGGACCACGGAGCAATGGAAGAAGGTGGCCTGGTCTGATGAATCACGTTTTCTTTTACATCACGTGTGTGTCGCTTACATTGTTGCAGACCATGTACACCCTTTCATGGAAATGGTATTCCCTGGTGGCTGTGGCCTCTTTCAGCAAAAATGGTTCAGGAATGGTTTGAGGAGCACAACAACGAGTTTGAGGTGTTGATTTGGCCTCCAAATTCCCCAGATCTCAATCCAATCGAGCATCTGTGGGATATGCTGAACAAACAAGTCCGATCCATGGAGGCTCCACCTCACAACTTACAGGACTTAAAGGATCTGCTGCTAACATCTTGGTGCAGATACCACAGCACACCTTCAGGGGTCTAGTGGAGTCCATGCCTCAATGGGTCAGGGCTGTTTTGGCAGCAAAAGGGGACCAACACAATATTAGGAAGGTGGTCATAATATTATGCCTGATTGGTGTATGTCTCTATAATTACTACACAATGAAAAGATCTAACTGAATATTTACTCATTGTATTTTACAAAGAATGAATGAATGAAAGGAAAAAAACTCTTGGGATATATTCTTCTGATTCAAGTCATTTGAACCGGGGTTGAATAACTACCACATTCAAACACTAAATCAGTCATAGCGTTACTTGCATTGCATAGCATTAACTGAAAAAATATAAATGACAAGTTTGATTAAAACAAGTTTAAATGAATCAGTTCTTAATGACTGTCAAGGTTGAGTCAAGTAGATCAGATCACAGCACATGTGTGAGCTCTTGAAGTCATTATCAGTTTTATTTCCAACATTTGACAACATTAACGCTTCTATCTGATCTGCCGACAGAGGAAACTGAATATTAAGTTGTGGATGTTTGGTATGAATGTTAACTGAAGAAAACCTCCCACAATGAGCTTCATTAAGAGAAGCATGTCTCATCAAAGCCCTGATCAAATGACTTTTACAATATTAAAACTAATTCATGAAATCTCCTTGTATGTGACGCACGTTTTCTTCCAAATGGAAAATACTGCATGTAAATACATTTAACAAGCGGGGAAAACAAACCAAGCTCTTAAACTGTTTGTTGTGGCTGCATTTAACAGGTTCCGTACGACTACAGGATCTGTGGTTAATTCAGATTAAACCACCTCCAGTGACAACAAATTTGTGTTGGACATGTGTCAATATGATGCAAAACAGAATGATAAAAAAAACCCGATATAGCCTACAGTAGTGGCCAAAAGTGATACTCGAAAACTTGACATCTTCACCCTTTATTTAAATATTATTAAAAATTTGATTTTGTAATCATATTGCATTGTTGTGCTTGGAGTCAATTGTTTTATTTGTAACGATAACGCAATGAAACATGTCAAAATGTGAGGACATAATGGCCAGGCTGTCATACATAGAAATTATGAACACATGCAAAAACGAGAGAACCAATGAAATATTAATAACTGATCATGATGTATAGTCTATATTATATGTATATATATATATATATATATATATATATATATATATATATATATATATATATATATATATTATACACAAATGTGATCGGGTTCACACTCAAAAATAAAGATTCCTAAAGGGGTTTTCACAGCAATGCCATAGAAGAACCATTTTTGGTTCCCTAAAGTAGGGAGAGAACCATTTTTCTTAGTGTGAAGAACATTTTAAAAATCTAAAGAACCTTTTTTCTGCTATTAAAGGATTAGTTCACTTCAGAATTCAAATTTCTTGATAATTTACTCACCCCCATGTCATCCAAGATGTTTATGTCTTTCCTTCTTCAGTCGAGAAGAAATTAAGGTTTTTCAGGAAAACTTTAAGTTACCAACGGGTTGAAGGTCCAAATTGAAGTTTCAGTGCAGCTTCAAAGGACTCTACATGATCCCAGATGAGGAATAAGGGTCTTATCTAGCGAAACGATCAGCCATTTTCTAAAAAAAAAAAAAAATTATATAATTTTTAACCACAAATGCTCATCTTGCACTAACTCTGTGATGCGCCACGCATTACGTAATCATGTTGGAAAGGTCACGTGTGACATAGGTGGAAGTACTGTGAATGGGGCGAAAAACTTACCTTTTTTTAAAGACGTTTGACGGCTTTGCACGTTCGCTTTGTAAACACTTGCTTGGTACTTCCGCCTACGTCACGCATAACCTTTCCAACGTGATTACGTAATGCGTGGTGCATCGCAGAGCAGTGCAAGACGATCATTTGTGGTTAAAAAGTATATACATTTTTTTTTTTTTTTTTTTTTTAGAAAATGACCAATTAAATTACCTCTTCTGGGATCGTGTAGAGTCCTTTGAGGCTGCACTGAAACTGCAATTTAGACCTTCAACCCGTTGAACCCCAGTGAAGTCCACTATATGGAGAAAAATCCTGGAATGTTTTCCTCAAAAACCTTCATTTCTTTTTGACTGAAGAAAGAAAGACAAACATCTTGGATGACATGGGGGTGAGTAAATTATCAGGAAATCTTAATTCTATCTAAATCTAAATCTAAATTTGTGCAATGAAATGTTCCATGGATGTTTAATGTTCTTTATGGAACCTGATGCCAGTAAAGAACCTTTATTTAACAGTAGATTGCTACATTATCGTCTCATCACACTGCATGTAGGTGGCACCCAGTTATCAACTTCAACAAATATCAGGTTACACTTTATTTTGATGGTCCACTTCAGACGTCCTATTAACTAAGTAACTTTGCAACTACATGTCAACTAACTCTTAGAGTTTTAGTATTCTGTTAGGTTACACTCAAAAAAAAACTTTTACTGTTGTTAGTTTCACTCAAACCATGCTTGTTCGCATTACTCAAAAAACTCATGTAACTACATGAACTTAATTTAACAGAGTTGTTTCTACTAAAATGAGTATTGTCAGCTTTACTTGTTGCAAGTGTTTGTTCAGTCAACTTAACATTGCTGAGTGAAACGCGCAAATTAATATTGACATAACTAACTAATAACTAATGTTGTCATATGTCAATTCTGGCTCATTCGTCACACTGGAAATGTAAGGTCATGCATTGTGGGATACAGAGCAGTGTACATACACTGCAGAAGATTAGCATGTTTGTATGCTATTCCACATACAGCTGCGATTTGACAGGACTACTAAAAGTTACCAGATTTTTACACAAAATTAATACTAAAACAGTATTTCCTCAATGATAATTGGATGCCACTTGCTGAATGAAACATGCAACATGATGCGGTATATAACAACAGAATATTACTGTTTGAAACATCTATTGCTCTTGAATAATGTTTACTGTTTCACATACTTTCAGAAATGGGTATTGTGCAGTAAGCAGTACAATGCAACTGACATTGTTTCACAGTAATCTAACTTTGATCATTATTTTTTAGGCAAATAGTTCTTTTTGCATATTGATTTTTTTTTCTTTCTTTTTTTTAAGTTATAAGGTCTAAGAAAGTTCAGATGATACAAGTCTTATCTTGAATTTGATCAGAACTCTTTGCAGGGAGGTTTTGCTTTAATGCCTTTTTTCATGGTTTGGCTTCATTATGTACTTGTTTTATTGTCCTGTGGCAAAGATTCCTCTGAAGCTAATGGAAAAACAACCTTCAAAAGACTCTATCAAAGCAAAAATGACACAAGCTTCAGAGGCTGATTTCGACTGGGAGGTCTTTGGGGTGTGCTGTAAACGTCTGGTAGGAAGCCCAACTTTCTTTCCATGACGGCAGAACTAGACATCAGAAGTGTTCAGAGGCAATACAGTAGTTAATTGAGTCAAGGACATAATGCTGAAATTATGACAAATGTCACAGGACAACAGTGCATTCTCTTCGATCCTAAATTCACAGTAAATCAACATTCAACAACATAATTTCCTCCAGCAAACACGAGCAATCTGTTATTTACTCACCCTCATGTCATCCCAAAGCACATATGCTCTTATTTTTATAACAGTTTATGTCTGTCGAGATCACAAAACGACAAAGACAGAATTCAAAGGACCATGAAGGACTGTTCACACCAAGAATGAGAAGTATAAATAAAAATATAACGATATTTACATTAGCGGCCACACCAGCGAACGACGTCGTTCTGTTTATTATAAGCGCGCGCTGCAGTTTGTAGCCTGCTGCTTTAAATGCTCGTAATTCTGATTGGCTGTCACTGTTTTTTTCGTTAATCAGCTGGAAAACATTGTTCTGACGGTGATTTCAACGATATTGTTAATCTGTTTCGTTATCGTTAGAAGTTGCAGTTGGACTTCCCTATTCTCATAGAATCAGAACGATGATTAAAAGTTTATATTTATCGTCCTTGATGTGAATGGGCCTAAAAGGGATAGTTCACACAAAAATGATAATTATCCCATGATTTACTCACCCAAGCTCAAGCCATTCTAGGTCTGTTTGACTTTCTTATTTTAGATGAACACAATCAGAGATATATTTAAAAATATCCTGGCTCTAGCAAGCTTTATAATGGTGGTGAACGAGGGGCCTGTTTCGAAGCCCAAAAAAATACATTCATCCATCATAAATATAACGCATATGTCTTCAGTGGGTTAATAAAGGCCTTCTGAAGCGAAGCGATGGGTTTTTGTAAGAAAAAATATCCACATTTAAAACTTTAAAAATTAAAATAACTAGATTCCGGCAGACAACCGTACACATACTGTGCAAGTCGACTTGCGCCAAACGAGTAACCCCTGAAGTGATGTATGACATAGGATGTAGAAGTAGCGTAAGATTAGACGCCTCTCACAGTTCAAACAAACAGGGCTGGGCAACAAACTCAAGCTCCTCTTCTCTTTTATTGAAATCCTCTGATATTTCTCTTTAAAATGTATTGTTTTACACTTCAAATTCGTGGCCAGTGTTTTGTTTTGCTCTCTCCTCTGCGCTTCCGCGTTCATTAAGTCATGCGTCAGGTCAGGGGTTACACAAATCTGTGTATGGCCGTCTGCCGGAAGCTAGTTATTATATTTAATTAAGTTTTAAATATGATATTTTTCTTACAAAAACCCATTGTTTCACTTCAGAAGGCCTTTATTAACCCCCTGGAAACATATGGAATAGTTTCATGATGGATGGATGCAGTTTTTTGGGCTTCAAAATCACGCCCCGTTCACTACCATTATAAAGCATGGAAGAGCTAAGATATTTATATCTCCGATTGTGTTCGTCTGAAAGAAGATAGTCATATACACCTAGGATGGCTTGAGCCTGAGTAAATCATGGGATAATTTTCATTTTTGGGTGAACTATCCCTTTAAGCCAAATAGTTGAGAAACAGATTAAGTAATTTTTCACTGATAACCTTCCCCTCCAATAAAGCTCTGATATTTCATTCACATGCATGTTCAGATTAAAATAGTGCTGCAAAAGGTAAATGATTCTCACATGTTGCAATTGACATTTGAATAGCCTATAATGGAGAATGAGATTTGTATGGAAGCTTGTTTCCACCACTGAATAAAAAAAAAAGGTAATTGTGACTTTTTATTTCACAATTCTGACTTTTTCCTCAGAATTGCGTGATATGAAGTCAGAATTGCGAGATGTAAACTTGCAATTGTGAGAAAAAAAGTCAAAATTCTGAGATAAGTCACAATGACCTTCTTTTATTCAGTGGCAGAAACATGCTTCCATAGATTTGATAGCTGCAGCGAATGTCACGTAAAAACATACACTTGGTGTTATTGTGGCTTTCAAAACAAAGGTCATTTATATGGGTCTCACCTTAGTATCTTATAAGATGGTGATCACTTTCTGATGTACTACAAGTGATAATTACCTCAAACACTGGTTGCTGGAGAATCTTCCAGAATCCCATGGCTCAGAATGAAGTTTCTGAAATGAACGCTGCAATAAATAAGCTTAAATTCCAATTCAGTTGCTTCTCAGACTGACAGATCTTGATCTGGATCTCAATCCAGCTCTCAAAGGTCTAGTCCTGGTCTTAGGGTGCACTTGTAATTGTGCACTACGGTTTATACCAGAATGTTAATCAGATATTTGCAGGACACAGTACATGATATTTTCAAGTGGTAGAAACTCAAAAACAAACAAACCACACAGCCTCATTAAACCTGAAGAAATTAAGCTTATACTTTTGGTAAATAATTATATGCAAAAGAGATGCATGCACATTGAACAACATACATCTTGCAGTAAAAGTGAAGTATTTACCAGAACCAAGATGTCACAATTAAGCGAGAATGAAATAACCTTTGTGCGGTTTCTTAAACGCTCAATCACTGTCTATAAACATGCTATGCTGTTTCTTGTTTAACTCTTCATTCTCTTAAAAACTCATTAAAAAGCCACACAAACAGCAGCACATTGCCCGAAACCTTCGGCAGTATAAGTTTTGAAAGTTTCCCTGTGGTTTTGTGCGCATGTTGGATCTAAATAAAGTGACTTGTCAAATGGCCACAGGAAGCTCGGAGCATTTGTGAACCCAAAACAGAGGCAAGTTCCAGTAAACAAGTATTACTCTGTGGTGAAACCATCTCATCTGCACAAAGTTGTGATACTATGAAAAGTAAATATCACATACGGTCAAATCAAAAATCAAACTGCTTAAAGCTCATTACTCACTAACCTAAAAGTAACCTAACTTTCTTAGTTTCTCTGTCGATAAGAAATGCATGAAGAGTTTATGGTAAATACAGAATAATAAAGCACAAAATTCAACCAGCAGTCAACACTGGCATTCACATTTATACAATAATGAAATTAAAACCAGTTGACAATACAAATGACAAACACACAACAGGTTCATCAAAACAATGACTTGAACTTGATGATACACATTTAACGGTTTATAAAATTGCAAACAGGAGTTTATTTACGCAGTGCAGTAACTAAACATCTTTTATTGTATTTGATTGTGTGACCAACTTGGAAAACACACTCAACTATTCAGAGCAAAACATTAAAAAAAATATTGGGGCAACATACTAGCTACATTCCTAAACATTTAAATTAGTCTTCATATAAAATCATTAAATAATTAGATCAAAGAGTACTATGAAATAACAAATGAAATCCTCATTTTAATGTTGGAAAAAAAAGAAAAAAAATAGATAATGCTGCATGCATTCATATAGGGCCTTTTCTGTTAAAGGATTAGTTCACTTCAGAATTAAAATTTCCTGACAATTTACTCACCCACATGTCATCCAAGATCTTTATGTCTTTCTTTCTTCAGTCGAAAAGAAATAAAGGTTTTTGAGAAAAACATTCCAGGATTTTTCTCCATATAGTTGACTTCACTGGGGTTCAACGGGTTGAAGGTCCAAATGTCAGTTTCAGTGCAGCTTCAAAGAGCTCTACATGATCCCAGATGAGGAATAAGGGTCTTATCTAGCGAAACGAAAAATTATATACTTTTTAAACACTAACGCTCGTCTTGCATTGCTCTGTGATGCGTCACGCATTACGTAATCACGTTGGAAAGGTCATGCGGAAGTACCAGGTAGGGTGAAAAACTTCAAAATCATCCGACATCATTGTTTTACCTTTTTTGTAAAGGCTGATTGTCTTAGTCTTTGCACGTTCGCTTTGCAAACTTTTCTCGGTACTTCCGCCTATGTCAAGTGTGACCTTTCCAACGTGATGCGTGCGGATTGCAGAGCAGTGCAAGACAAGCATTTGTTGTTAAAAAGTATATACATTTTTCTTTTCTTTACAAAATGACAGATGGTTTCACTAGATCAGACTCTTATTCCTCGTCTGGGATCATGTAGAGCTCTTTGAAGCTGCACTGAAACTGACATTTGGACCTTCAACCTGTTGAACCCCAGTGAAGTCCACTATATGGAGAAAAATCCTGGAATGTTTTCCTCAAAAACCTTAATTTCTTTTCAATTGAAGAAAGAAAGACATGAACATCTTGGATGATATGGGGGTGAGTAAATTATCAGGAAATTTGAATTCTGAACTAAACCAATCCTTTAAACAAATGACTGAATTGACAGAAAAATCATGTAATTCAGATATCTTAAACTATAAGTTCGATTCCTATTTTATTTAGATATAAACATGGGAGTTTTCCAGACAGATTAGACATCTTCAATCCAAAAACAGGCTTGACCAATGCCTGAAAAATCGGTTTTGAAGGTCTGAAGCTATCAACTTCCTTAGACATGAAACAATAAAATTTCAAATCACGATTTGTGGTTAATTTCAGATTTGAAATCAGAGTTTAAAAAAACAGACATAATAAAAGTCACATAGTGGTTAGAACATGTAACAATATAGCTGCTTAAACAAATATTACCCACAACGTGAGAAATCTAAAACCCATCTGAGTGTTTGATTAAAGTCTCACAGTGAAGGTGTCGAACCATCTGAATGGATTAGTGTCTTGAATCACTCAGACACGTGGTGTTTCCAAGCTGAACACTGTCGCCCGAGGTGGCGGTTTCAGCAGGGCGTTCAGAAGAAATGCCCGCAAATAACACTGTACTTTCACCGATAATCGTCACCATATCAAACAAAGCAGCAGGAGGACTTAGAACGTCACCGTGCCACTGCTGAATGATTTACTAAAACTGAACGGCTAACATCTACATTTGTTCTGGATAATCAGGTGAATCTCACAAAAACTGTCAAGAAATCTTCAGTTCACCCTGAAAATCAAAAGAAATGAGAAATTGTATTTTGCATAAAGAAGCAAGAGAGCTGCACTTTTTTTTTTGCATTGTGACATTATTTCCATTAGAATTAAGCACATTTCTCTAAAGTCTCATTAAAACATAATTAATGTGATATAAAAAAAACTATATATAATTTAAATTACAAAGTAAAATTGTAAGTCTACCTCACTGTACAGAATTTAATACAAGAATTTAAAATGATTTTTGTATTACAGTAATGAGTATTTGTGTGGAAAATGAGTTAAAATGTCACATTTCAAAAATCTTTATCGTCCCAAAAAATCGGTTTTATTTTCTTTATGCAAAATTTAATTTCTTTTTTTTTTCTTCGGATCTTGCATGGGGTGAAATATAACTGCGGAAATATTCACTTGTTTATTAAATAAAAAATAAAGTCGCAAAAAAAACAATATCACCATAAACTTCAGAAGCCACAAATGGACTGGCAGAAACAATACCCAAGTGCGTGAGCACCGTCGAACATCATGACAGACGGAAAAAGAGTCAAATCCCAGTAAAAGTTGATCAGTGGAAAGCGGAGTGATAGATCAGATCAGGAAGGGACGTTACAAAGACAAAACGAGTAACACACAATTCTAAAACGACACATTCCTGATTCATCGCTTGTCTATGTACAACGGCTCACTCAGAGTTGGAGTGTTCTTGTTCTCAAATCTCTTTTTCCAGACAAACACAAGCATACTGAAATCCTGTAACAGTGCAGTTATCTCGGCTCCTTTTCCAAAACGGATTAAAAACAAACAAAAAACAAGTCATGCAGTTGCTGCGATCTAAATAAAACCCAGCAAGCCAATGAACAAAAAGAGGCAAAATACAAAAAAATAAAATACTCTTCCAAATCCATGCTGCATGAACGCAGATGCAGGGGCTCAAATGTGAATTCTCAAGGGTACGTCCAAGTCCGACCCTTCATAAAGTCCCCACGGTAACAGCATCTCAGTCCGGCAGCCAGAATAAGTCCGAACGTGACTTCAGGCGCAATACTAAAAGAACAGGAGTTTCCACAGGTCATTCCCACCCGACACTGTAGTGGTTTTGATTTGATCACTGTAGTGAAAAAGCAGCATCAACTTAAGAGAGACTGAACTTGACCACATGAAATGATATTTGTTAATTTTTTATATGGAAAAAGTGATTTTTTCCTCCGTCAAACTTTGTTTCCGTGGGTTTGTGTTTTAATCTCAGAGAGGTGTGTGAGTCTCTGCTCAGATCAGGTCTTCAGAAGTCCTCTCTATCTTTCCTCCAGCGTGTGAGATTTAGGCCTCAGAGCCCAGAGAAGTTCTGGTGGGACTGGGCGGCAGACGGGCCGCGGCGCTGTGCTCCGTCCGGAAACTATATTCATACTGACACAAATATTTACAGAGAGACACTGTTAAACACACCATCTGAGAGCAAATTTCATAGCAAACGCTGACCTCTAGTGGCTCAATCAAAAACAGCTACACATATTGGTACTGTTGCACACAATTCTAATGATCTAAAATTATATGAAATTATATATTAAGCAAATTATATTAAATAATATATTAGGCGAAATGCAGTATTTTGTGTGTTTGTCCTTCAGAAATCATTCTAATATGCAGATTTTCTGCTCAAGAATCATTTCTTATTATCAATTGTGAAAACTGCTTAATATTTTTGTAGAAACTGTGATATATTTTTTAAGGATTCTTTAATGAACAGAAAGAACAGCATTTATTTGTAATAGAAAGCTTCTGTAACATTACAAATGTGTTTACTGTCACCTTTGATAAACTTATCGCATCCTTGATGAATGAGGAACTCAAGTGGACTCTCCATTTTCAGAACATGTATTTACTAAATGATTAGTCAAATCCTCCATAAAACCTCTTTTAACATTCAATGTAAACAATAACCATTAATCATTGTAATGCACAGCCTTTTTAAATTTGTCCTGTTTATATTTTAAGCACACAAAATTGTCTTGGTTGAAACTCCTCCTCACCTCTTTCTCAATCTCTGCAAGTGATTTGATTCTGATGCCCATTAGATCCACCTGCTGCAACTGAAATACAGAGAGACACAATCAGACCAATAACAACATCACAAAATTCTCCTCAATGTCCAGATAAGGTCTTGTGCTAGTTATAAGTAACCTTATATGCATTATTCTCTACTGCCAAATGGTATTTTATGCTTTGAAGTATTTTGTTCAGTCACAGACTGTTCAAGAGTTCATATGAGGCATGAAAACAGACTCACATCACTGGAGGCACATGCAAACTTCTCCGAAATCATGAAAGGCACTCCATCCATAGCTGAGAAGTCAAAAAGTCAGAGTTAACTAGAGTACACTAGAAAGAGTTAACTGCACAAAAAAGCCACAAAATGTTAATAAATCATTCTGCAAAATAAAATTTGAATGGCTATGAAAAGTAGGCCTGTCACGATCATGAATCTTGTGCTGATAATTAATTGTCATACAAATAAATTGCTATTAAGCCTAAGCCGTTATTTTGATACTTGGAATCGTATATAATATAATAATAAATATTATATTAAAACAAGCCCACATTATTTACTCTAACTGCTGTGAAGATTAATATAAGTGATTCTCAATTTATCCAGAATTGTGCAGCTCTAATAATATAATATAATATAATATAATATAATATAATGAAGTCTGACTAAATCCACAAACCTTAATTTTGAATGAAGGAAGACCTTTGACTACCTTTATGTACTTTACAACAGTGTTTTGTTACGTTCTTTGGCAAAATGTGATAAAATGTGAAATTTAAACTGCACAATTATTGCAGATCTCTCAAATAATTGTGATTAGACTGAATAATCATGATTAGACGATTCATCAATAATAGTGAAATGCCTAATGAAAAGTCAACAAAATGACTACAAATTACCTAAGCATCTGCTAAACGATAAATGTAAATAAAACTAAATCATTACCGAGACATCATTTTTCTTTACGAATGTGTGAAAATGAGAAGTGTGCAGTGAGAAATGAGAGCTCAGAACAGAGAGAGATATTGTGACTCATCACTGAACACCATCTGGAACAGTTAAACAGATTCCACCTCGAGAAGGGTTTATTATTACATCCCTAATGACAGCAGTTATGAATCCACACGGACGCTCTGGGCGTCACTAAGAGTGCTGATGGGATTTCAGACAGAGGATTATTACATGCAAATTTAACCGAGCCCTTTTTCACTGACCTTCATCTCAAATGTGAGGTGCTCATGTCTCACCTGAAGCAGTCAGCAGATTCTACTTCATCTATTGATGCACAATAGATCCGATATATAATACACTACCATTCAGAAGAAAGGTAGTGTATACATAGTCCATGTATATCTTATAGCCGATACTTAAAGATTAATCGCATGCGTTAACACGTTCATTTCGACAGCCCTAAAGAGTAAACTTATAGAGTAAACTCCATTCCTGTTTATTTCTACTACATATCATGAATTAATAATTAATTTAATTTGTAAAAGCATGTAATTTTCTAGACTGGAGCTCTAGGAACATTTTTCTCTTTGGTGGTCTTAGATTACAGTTCTTTCTTCTCATTAGCGCTGATGGGATATTGAAGAGATGTTTTGAAGGTGTTCAGTTTGGGTCAGGTGTGTTTTGTGTGGTTCTGGTACCAGAGATGGCATAGAGGTTGGAGTTCTGGTGTTCAAAGTCTGGTCTGGTTGTGCTTTTTCTGAAACATGCCGGCAGGGTCATGGATATGTGCCTATGAAAAAACAGAAACAGTTAAAAACTTAATCACTTAATCAAATGAATATTCATCATATCTTCCTTCAACCTCAATATTATCAGAGTTGTTTGTCTCTCATCAGCTCATATGCATTAGAAATTTTTCAGGATGAACCATAAGCAACTGCTCCAGTAACATAGTCCCTGCTGCTAGCACATATTCAGATAAAGCCGTGCATTTACTACAGATCCACTGCTGTAGGTCTCATGCGCAACACCCACCATTAAGCACTCATAACATGACTAAATTACCACACACGACTTATGCACTTCCCAGCACAACTGTTGATGTTTTTAGTATGTAGGTGTTCTGCTGGCGGCTGTAAGGGAAACTCCACACTTAATACCAAGTCATGAGGAACAAAACGACTGTATCCACCTTTTTCCTAATGAGCCTACTGTGTTTTAGATTATGGAAGGCACTTCCAGTTTGGGGAATTTCCAATCAAAAAGACTGAAACAAATCAGTAGATGCACTACAAATAGGGCTTCCCCCTAATAGTCGACTAGAAGAGGCTTAGCTGACCAAGATTTTATTAGTCAGTTAGTCGCAGAAAAAGAAAAAAACACTCCACAGGAAGTGGTGAAGTCACACGGTCTGTGAGGGACAGATCACTGACGGCGGGTCCTAGTGGTAATTACAGTATGTCGGGCAGGAAATCCAAACTTTTGCCTATCATCCATCGGCCTCAAATATAGCTTATCATTTGAAAAATGTAAGTAGAAGCAACTTTACATGGCTGCTCGCTCTAATGTTAACCTAGATAAATGTGTGCTACTATATATCCAAGTGTTCATGTGAAGTGTGGAAGCTCAAGCATAGCGCACTTTACTGCACGGCATGGAGACGCCGGCGCGATCACTTGCACCTGTAAAAATGAACCGAAACTCAGCATATAGGCTACTTTCCTCACAGACATGAGAAATATATCTAGAGAAAGCTTGAAACATCTGCTATTAAATGAACCGGTTCGAATCGAAAACAAATACTGATTATGTAATCCATAAGAAAGATGCATTTCTCTCTATAGGCGTGTTACTGCAGAGATGACGAGTCATCATCGTCAACATCTTTGCAGACGACACTGACTCAGAAAACACTAGTTTATTAATAAACAATTCAAATGTTATTTTACAATAATAAACTTATGTAAACTTGCTATTTTTTGCTCTGCTCACCCAGCATGAGCTGTAGAGTCGCATACAGTGCAGCAGGAATCACAGTTCACTGATTACATGACGAGAGTAAGGCGAGATGACTGATAAGACCATGGTGGAGGATTTGTTGCGCAACAGAGCCTAAGCGCCTGATAAATGTCTTATCTTGTAGAATGCATGCTCAGTTTTGCTGCTCCCTATTCACAGAGTACATGCGATCGCGAATTGCTGCATATAATATCCTGTCTCCCAATATCAAACCTTAGGCTGGACTGTGTAGTTTTAACCACCTCTTACTCTGGTCTCTGTTTGCACTTTGAATATTGATAGAGTACTTTGATTATAGTCGCACTTATTGTTTGCACAGAAAAAACTGTTATTTATTTTTATTTATTTTTGTCTCGTCTCGTGAGCTAAGTGTCTCGTCACACCCCATTAAATAGTCAACTGATTAGTCTATTTTTCTGCTTTATGTCTGTTTTTTTTATTCCAAAAAAAGAAGGGTCCTATTTTCCATGATATGACCTCTCAATTGTTGTGTAACGCTGGGAGAAAGAGTCCAGTCATACGTTCGGGGACCACAGACCGAGACGGTCACTCCCTTATTGAGATGCATTTTTAGTTATGTGACTTCACTGCAGTTGTATCCTGTTATATATAATAGGATCACAGTCAGACAGTATCAAGAGAGCAGACAGACAGGGAGGAAACCATGAGAGGGAAACAGCTGGAACAGACACTTCCCATTTGGGTCAGAAAAAGCTCCAGGCGTACAAAACCCTGACAAACAAACAAGCCCGTAAACATCAAGTATGTGAGAAAACAAACATTTTACACAAGAATGGCACGTGAAAGCACTCTTAAATGTTTCATTAGTTCAGTTATATCATGGAAAACAGGATGTTTTTGCTTATTTTGATTAATACTTTTATTCAGCAACAGGATGCATTAAATTGATCAAAATCAAATCACTTGCAGAGATTGAGAAAGAGGTGAGGAGGAGTTTCAACCAAGACAGTAAAGACATTTATAATGTTAAAAAATATTTCTTTTTCAAATAAATTCAGAAAAAAACATTCTAAAAAACACATGCATCACCATTTCCACACAAAAATTAGCACCACAACTGTTTTCAACATTGATAATAATAAGAAATATTTCTTGAGCAGCAAATCAGCATATTAGAATGATTTCTGAAGGACCATGTGACACTGAAGTCTGGAGTAATGATGCTGAAAATTCAGATTTGATCACAAGAATAATTAAATTTTAAAATGTAATTAAAAGATCAGTTTAAAATAAATTGTAATAATATTTTACAATATTACTGTTTTACTGTATTTTTGATAGAATAAATACAGCCTTGGTGCGCAGAAGAGACTTCTTTCAAAAACATTGCAAAAAAACGTATTATTTTCACCATCGGCCAGCCGATTGTTTAAAAACAGCCAATGAAAAGAGCTGATTATATACTGTCAATCAAAAGGGGCCGAAAAAACATGCCGGACTGCAACTCATACTGTGTGTGAAGAAAAATGTCTTGTGTTGAAATTAGGGCTGTTGGAGGTGGCAATAATGCATTTACAATTTAAAAAAAGTGATTCAGCTACTGAACTGAATTTGCCTATAAGTACAGCCTATATGGGGACTAAATGGGATATACTATAACTATATGGGAATTCCTGAAAAACCACAACCTCATTTATTCCAGAATCTAAGGAATGCGATTCTGCATCTGCTGATTAACAGTGTTTTTCCATTCCATGTTTCTCTTTCTCCTCTCAGTTTGTCTCTCTCTTTCTATTCTGCAGCTGTCGTAACAAACGCAGTTCACACTTCCTCGGATGTTCAGATTTCACAAACACGTACTTGGGCAAGACTGGCGCTGGAGTGGAGTTGTTGGTGACAGTCTGGATGTTATTGGTGGTGTTAGTGGTGGAGTTGTTTTGTATAGGTGAAGAGTCCTGGGTCCGTGGCACCTTTCCCATACGGTACCAGATCCCCATATTGTTCAGCTCTCTGAGAAGAAATACAGAATTAAATTCATTTCACCAAAGTATAAATTATTTATTCAGGATGAATTAAATACTCAGAAACACAAAACACAGATGTGTTTAACTGGAATAGTATCAACAAAGACAAAGTGCTTTGGAGATCTCAAAGTACAGCCAGAGATACACAGATACCTCAGGCTGAAAAATACATAAAAACAACAGTGTTTTAATAGGTTTCAGCCTTATGACAATATTTAAAGATGTTGAATATTGCTCTGATATTTATAATGAATTTTTTTTTTTTTTCCCCCTCAGTAGGTGGAATGATAACAGAACACCTGCATGTTTTAAGGGGAAAAAAGTAAAACATTATGATTTTAATGAAAAAAAACTTTTTTAAAACAATTATTTTTTCCATGGAGGAACCATAAGTTACCATAAAAAAAAAGTCAGATTAGATTATATATTTTTTACTTTTTACCAGAAGTAAAAACTATTTAAAAAAACAAATTGTTAAAATATTATTAATATATAAAAATCTTAATATAATTGATACTGAATACAACATTTTATTATATTAATATATATTATATATTTATTAAATATGAATATTAATATATAAATATGTACTGAAACTTTTAAATTGTCACGATACCAGCATTTCCACTTAGCATTTTGAGCGCTGTTGAGCAGATTCTTAAACACCTCTGATTGGCCATTGTGTTCACACGCTCAACAGATTTGTCTGTGATTGGCTACAATGATCAATGCTTCAAAAACATGTTGTTAATCTAGCGCTTACACAGATACACATGGGAGCATTTGAAAGCAGGTGTCTATCAGCAGATATATTAGGGATCTGCTGATAAACGCCTGCTTTCAAACGCTCCCGTGTGTATCTGTGTAAGCGTTCAGTGAAGAACGTCAACGATATCTATTTACATGTTTTTGAAGCGTTGATCATTGTAGCCAATTACAGGCATATCTGATGAGTGCGTGAACACAATGGCCAATCAGAGGTGTTCAAGAATCCGCTCAGCAGTTCTCAAAATGCTAAGGGGAAATGCTGGTATTTCAGTACCGACTTGGTAATTGTGTGGAGTATTTATGTAGTGTAACTGACCCTATGAACGTATACTGTGGCGGCGCCTGTTTAGAGCGTCCTAAGATACGGATATCACAGATGGCAGCTTCTGTGGAGTCTCTCGGGATGAACTTAATGCATAACCTCCTCTTCCTGAATGCCTGCTCCTCTGGAAAGAGAGAAAGAGAGGAACAGGACATGTTAAAGAAAGTGAAAGGGAGATGGAGATCGCAATAGAAAGAGAAAATAGAGAGAACGAGGTCAGCACTGCAAATGAAAGAGGATCATTTTACACAATCAATTAATTATTTAACACAAGATAGGAACCAAATCCACAAAGGAGGTCTAGCTCTACTGCACGTCTAAAAGCAACTATATTAGTGGAGAACAAACAACCCTTTAACTCTGGTCTGGAATGTCACTGGTTTATTTAAGCTACAATAACGGTTTCATCTCTTGAGTGTCTCTGCAAACATACAGGGTGATTTCAGGAAGAGTATGAACTGATTACATTTAGGACTTGAGCCTGAAATATACAATACGCAGGTATGTGAACACAAACACATCTAGCTATGCAAGCTCGATTTCACATTTTGAATTCTGAAAAACACTTCAAAAGTATTTATATTTCAATCTCAAATCCACCCTACGATGCTATGCATATCAATTATGTAAAGATGTTTTAGAAAATATGTTTTTGGAGAGGCATCAGTTGTGATTTGGCTGAAATAGCTGGAGAATGCTTGTAAATGAGCAAGAGGAGATATGTGCTCTTACGTGTGTCCACAGTTTCCTGAATGGGAATAAATCCCACAGGCAGCGTGTCTTTGATGTCGATGAGCTTCATGTCTACGAGCACATTTCCTAAATGACTCTGTGGAGAGATACAGGAAGAACATACAAAAGAGTGTCAATAGACAACATCTAAAAGTAAAATCACAAACACATTGTATTAAAGTTTTTTTCCACTTTGGTTTGCCAGAGAAGAAAGAATTAGACTCAACCCTGCAGGGACAGAAGGAAGAGGAAACAGCTTTGTTTTCATGAACAAAAAGAAATTGTCTAAAGAAACAAATAGCACAGATCCTGTGACATATTATATTACAGAGAGCACTTTGACTTCAACAAGATATTACATTATATAAACACTCCAACATGAACATGCTCTGGATATTTTAAAAGTTCATCCCCGTTTTTGGCCTTCAAACTGAAGTAGCTCAGTACTAAAGAATGTTTAAGCAAATAGGGTTGTGCTATATTGTAAATAGGTGTTGTTAGGCATGACGTGATGACGTGTTTACTGGCACGAGGGCGGGACAACACGTCACTCACATGAGATTGACAAATAGCTAACCACAACAATCCAACCATCCAATCAATCGAGTCAAATCGAGTCCCGCCCTACAGTTTTTCTTGTTTGAGAAGCAGTTTTACTCAGATATACGTCACAATAGGGGGGAAAAAAAAAAAATCAATTGGCACTTCAGTTTCATGCCGACTTTAACAAATCAGCATCTTGGACTAGAAATTTTCGTAAAAGGTTACCATGATTCAAAGAAATCTCCTCAATTATCTGATAAAGAACTGAAGACATGACTCACGTTCTCTTTGGAGAATGCTCTGGTGAAGCACAGATAGCGGGTCACCTTGGATTTGAACAGGCCGTCTTTCCACAAGTCTGCATCAATCCCATCTGTGGTCTGTGCAACCTAAAAGGAATGAAAAGAAAAATTGATTTGAATATGCATAATACAATTGTTTTTCCATTTGCAGAAGGTTATTTGTTTGATTCTGTTTATCCGAGTACTTCGTAAAGGAAACACAAATAATTCATGCAGTATGACAGCTATGATACAGATCAGAAAACAGGCCTGATTTAGTTAGAGTCCAAAATGAGTACCTAATTTAGGATTCTAAACTAGGATAGTCATTTATAACAAACTTTAATTAGCTTCTCAAGGGCTTCTGGGAAATTCCTACCCTCAATATAAGCACAACAGGAAGAGTCAAAATTGTTTTCTAGGAGTTGCCTAGATGTACAACAAACTAGTCTATCAGTAAGGTTGACTACTGAGTATTTAGATTTTATGCTTTTAGGATGATAAATATAAAGAGATGCAACATCTCAAAATGGCTTTTTAGTTTAACTCTTTTATTGACAATATAGCATTTGTTTCGACATATTGTCCAAGAAATGAAGATGAGATTAAACAAAAGCATTCCTTAATCTCAGTCCTCAGAATGGCTTTTCGAACCTTTTTTGTGAAGTTCTGCCTATAAAAAAGCAACCAGGTTGTATGGAGCACATGGAGCTGGTTAGTGCCAACTGTACAGTGCAGTCCATCTCAACAGCAGTCAACATGCATGAATGCTCAATAAACAGCATGAGCTGCCCACACAAACAGCCACCCATCAGTCGTGCCATGGCAACTGGCTTCCCACGAGCTGCTCGACAAACATGACTGAACAATGAGCGGGTAATCATCACACAAGCATTAGGGAAAAACCACTGTCAGAAGTGACGCAACATTAAGTCTTAGGGCCAGACATGATATACTATAAGTGTCAGTTATATTTTAATAAGAGAATGCACAGAAAAGAAGTCTGAGTGATGTTGGGATTCAAATGTCTGAGACTTGAAATGTATTAAACCTGGAAAATAAAATTTTAGGAATTTGAAAATTCAATCTTCAATTTCCTACACTATTTCTAGGTGACTGAAATATAATGTAATGTAATGTAAAGTAAATTTATGACATTGACCATGTGAACTTAAAATTCTTGCTTCCATTGAGGCTCAAGATGCTCTATGAAACATCTCAAATCAACCTGGAAAACATGATCATCACATTTGTTCATGTTGCTCCAGTGCTGCTGCTGTCATTAAAGCAAAAAAGACAAAATCCAAAATACTGAGATGCAAATTCATGTTAATTTTTCAAAAACACTTTTCACTCACACTGATGATATAATTCATCATGAAAAAGAAAAAAAAAAAAAAAAAGGCAAAAAAAGGATTTCACACTGTATAGAACCTATTGAAGAGATCATAAAAGACTGAATATTGATTTATCTTCCAATTCTCTACCCATTGCCCACTTTGCTTTGACAACTTATTGCCCTTTTTTCCCAGGTCAGAGCACACAGCATCATGCAAAAACACAGAGAGAGAGAGAGAGAGAAAATGAGGAAACATAATGCCAATGGGTAAGAAGTGGATTAAAAGTAAAGTCAAGCTTGCTAAAAATGGTACTTCCTTTATTCTGTATTTCCTGTGACTTATAATAAAATTGTAACATTGCACCAAAACTTTGTCATTGTCCTGCTCAGTATCAGCTGACTTCTTAGTAGATATAAACAGAAGTCGCTAACCATACAATTTGTTTAAAGGGGACCTATGCAAAATTCACTTTTATAAGGTGTTTGAACACAAATGTGTGTCCACAGTGTGTGTAAACAACCAGCCTATAATGGTAAAAATCCACCCATTCCTTTTTTTTTTATAACCACCATAAATCAAACAGTCTCTCCAAATGCGTGGATCCAGATTTCCCCCACAGATTTCCCCCTACTCTTACGTAAGAGTAGGGGTTAGCCTTGCCCATGACTGGTGACGATCGACCCTCTTAGCATAGATATCACCCTGAGCCGCAGCAGTCCGCCATTTCTGTTTCCTCGCTGTAGCAGTTATATACAATGTCTGCGCCAAAAAACATTACAGATGTTCTGTTATTGGATGTACCAATGAACATAAGAGTCTCCATAGACTCTCTGCATCTGAGCCACTGAGGACACCGTGGTTGAATTTCAATTATGAAGGAAATGTGCCAAAGAAAGTCGGTAAAGTGTTATATATTTGCGCAGATCATTTTACGCCGGACTGCTTCAAAAAAGAGGGTCGATTCAACAGTGGATATGCACAAAAGATTAACATGACGACACATGCTAGTCGATGAGTTGAATCAACTCCACAGCAGCTACATAAATTTATCCACTAACCATTCAGAAATGTCCAGATTCATTCTAAAAGTTGTAACTTCTTCCTGAGTCTCTCCATCAGTGTCGACTCCGGTTTGAACAATGTAAGGCTGAACACCGTTACTGACAATCCTCATTTTGGCTGCGTGAGATTCTCCAGCTTTGTTGTTGTTTTTGTGTATGCGGCGCACAAGCTGTTAAAAGCTCCGCCCTCTTCTAGAAAGGGGGCCGGGAACAGCAGCTCATTTGCATTTAAAGGGACACACACAAAAACGGTGTGTTTTTGCTCACACCAAATTTGACAAGCTATAATAAATGATCTGTGGGGTATTTTGATCTGAAACTTCACAGACACATTCTGGAGACACCAGAGACTTATATTACATCTTGTAAAAAAGGGGCATAACAGGTCCCCTTTAAATGCCCAATCCCAATACTGAGAAATAATAAAAATAATAATGCTTTACTTTGAAAGCACCATTAATTAGCTAAATTAATAATTATTGATGCAAAAGACAGGCATAGCACCCTCATAATATTCATAACATCTGTACCAATGTACAACTCAATTAGATGAATATTGAACTCCTCTGTTTGCCTATCTTTAAAGGAAATTTGAAATTGATGAAGGCAGTTTGATATTTAGAATTTAAAAAAATTGAAAAAAAGAATTGCAGTCAAATTGCATTTCACTGTAAACAACAAACAAATAACAATGCCTTCATTCATTTGAACTAATTAAAAGACACCTTGGAGGGATATCTGACAAAGTGATGAGCCAATGAAGTCATTGAAGAGCTCAGACTTTAGGGGTTGTTCAAGGGTCAAACCTCAGACTTCTGTAGTTTGAAATTGAACAGACAGAAAGACACAAGTAGCTCACTGTTAGTGTTGGAAACAACAGATTTCTCTCCCTTTCTCTCTAGTTCTGATGCGTTGTGTGTAGACTACAGCGATTCTGCCATTTGAGAAGACGTTTTGGGGGTGGAATGGGTGCTATCAACAGACCCTGCTTTCACACACTCTCGCAACCCACACAGGAAGCTTTGTTAAACTCTGTGCTGGAGTGACGACAACGACCGGGACAGCCAAAGGAAACAACAACCCCACTGCATCTTCTGTTGCCAAAGTGCAAGTTCCTACCCAAAAACACACAAATGCAATGGTGCAAAAAATGTTTTAAAAGGCACAAAACGTCAGAAATCAGGCCTGTGATCAGAAGTGTACTCTCTAGGGTGTGATGTGACATTCATGTCAGGCTATTCATGAGTTATCATGTAAACATTAATCCTGGTGATCCGATGCTATGCTGTGGCATATTCCCAAAAGGTTTTGGGAAAACATTCTCAGTGAGATCTTATGAAATGTAACAGATGTTACAATGAGAGGAGAATGTTGACACTGTTTGCAAACGCATTCTTAAATACGTCTTTTTGATCCCCTTGATATTTCTTGTGGTATGATTATGTAGATATCGCCTGCATAGCTGTGAGCCTTTAAACGTCATGTTCTGGGAAAACAACCGCACCGCATACAGATCATATTTCTCCCAGCCTGTTAACTGTGAACGCCTTTGAACTGTGGCCACCATGACCTGCAACTGAGATCAACATGGTTTGTGTACAGGGCTACAAGGCTCATTGTTGATATTAACTCTTAAGAGAAATACATCTAACATCTGTCTAGTATTACATTTCAACAATTACACAAGGCCTGCCATGTTACAGCAGTCTGTTTTACCCATCAATGTAGAACAATGCGACATAGACATAGCTGTTTTACAAACTAATGTTTGAAAACCTACTGACCTGCCTAGCTAGTCAGCATTTTAGGATAGTGATACACTAACACTCCGCTGTCACAAAAGCTTATCATTTGCATGTGTTTTTAAGCACTGCAGTGTAAAAACAAGTGATTTTAAACCGTTGACGCACAATAAGCAGTAAAAGAGAAGTCATTTCGCACCTTTACGTGCACTGTCTGGGAGACGGTTTCTGATAGCACACACCTGAAACGTGCAGATAAAGCCACTGCTCAAACAGTGCTTTGAACTGAGTTCTTTTTGGTGACTTTTTGGGCTTGAATAAAATGCCCGTCTTCGCAAGTATCGTCATAAACACAGTCATTTATGTCTTAAGTGAATGTGAACAGTTGAGAAAGAAGAAGCATGTATATCAGTATATTAGATCAGTGTATTCAGTTTTAAATTGGCAGTTTTAAACCTTCTGCCATCTGTGTCATTTAGGGCTGGGCAATAAAAAAATAAATATTGAATTAATTGTTTTTTTTTGTTTGTTTTTTTAAATGATTTGTGTGAGAAGTTTTGTGAGCACACACCTGAAGCGCACATAGCTGCGCATCTCAGACAGCGTGCAAAAAAATGAATCCTCTTTCATGTCTCCTTGCTCTAAACTGGACAGATTCACACAAATTTATCTCAAAATGCCTGCCTTTGTGAGCATTCAAGTAAACATTGTCAGTTATGACTTCAGTAAACAGTAGAGAATGCAAGCACGTGTATCATTATTGGATCCATGCATTAGTCTTAATGTGACACCAACCAAATATTCCTGCTGCTGTCTGTGTTTTTAATGTTAATCAAACTACAAATGACAAAGAAATCACTCACTGCTCTTCACTGAATAACGTTTTTGTAACTTTAATAAGGACTAACCTTTATTTAATTTGTACAGTGAAAATTATATGCAGTGCCATTTTACATTTAATTACTTTATTCAATTTCTGTACCTGAAAACTGCTGTTAGACCAAACTGAAAAACCTTAAAAGCACTGATTATTTCATTTGTTTCACTTCAGAATTAAAATTTCCTGATAATTTACTAACCCCCATGTCATCCATTTAGGTCTTTCTTCAGTCGAAAGAGTTTTTGAGGAAAACATTCCGGGATTTTTCTTTACATAGTGGACTTCAACGGGTTAAAGGGTCGAAGCTGCATTGAAGCTGAAATTTGGACCTTCAACCCGTTGAACCCCAGTGAAGTCCACTATATGGAGAAAAATCCTGGAACGTTTTCCTCAAAAACCTTAATTTCTTTTCGACTGAAGAAAGAAAGACATAAACATCTTAGATGACATGGGGTGAGTAAATTATCAGGAAATTTTAATTCTGAAGTGAACTAATCCTTTAATGACTTTGTCTTTAATAATCTTTGAAATTTATATTAGTTAGATAGTAGTTTTAGCTGTGGTATCGAAATTGGAATCGAGAATTGTTAAATTTTACTGGCATCAAAAAATTTGGTGTCAATCTTATTAATTACAATACAGGGATACATTGGTCAAAAACAACAAAAAACTAACTATTATATTCATTTATTGTAATTTTTTGTGGTGGGGCCAGTGAAAATTGAATCATTGAATTGAGAATCAAGAATCAAGAATCGAATTGAATTGAGATCTTGAGAATCTGAATCGGGACATCTGTATCGATACCCAGGCTACCCAGCCCTAGTAAAATGTAAATACCAGCATCATAGTGGCCACTGAGAAACCCATTTTAATCTATGATTAAAATGCTGTCTAGGTAGGCAGCTCACTAAGTTTTTAAATACAGCCATAGTGTCTCACGTAGAAACAGCATGCTAGGCACTAACCCAACCCCCAAAAAACTAGACGAACAGATGTCATTTCTTAAAAAATGCTTTGGAGGAACAAAGAGTTTTACTTCCTTATGCACGCTAAACTATCTTCACCATCTGCATGACTGTACTGTATAGGACACTCACCACATCATAGCCGGTGGGAGCTCTGTTTCTTGAGGCCACAACACCTACGCCAGTGATTGGGTCCATGGGCATCTCTGGCAGGGCGTCTGAAAGCTCCCGTACCTCAGGCATCATGGAGGAATTCTGAGAAGACAAGAGTGTTGTTAAAACATTTACACGCTAAACGACAAACCACTTGACAGAACATGCCGGATTAGTCTAAATAGAGTTTGTTTTGTCTACAAAAGCAAATGAACTTATCCTTTGTTAGACTCCACCCTTGGTTACGATTGCTACCTCAGAACATCCCATAGGATTGAACTGGGGATTTCCATGAGCAGCATGATTTTCAGTAGGATGTGCTAATAAAGTGGCATCTTTTCTGCCGTTTTTATTTAAAGAAATTAAATTACGCAGCAAAAACCACAAAAACTACAAATCAGAATGGAGGCAAACACTTCTTACATTGAACTGAAAGGACAAAGTTCATTTTTGAAAGCAATTACAAGTAAGAAAACATAAGTATAATGTCTCTAAAGTACGATCCATTAACTTTTGTGAACACTTTAGTTGCTAGTAATGACACAACAATGACCTGAATCAGTAGATAATGTAATGACATTTAGTTAATTTGCCCTGGAACAAATGTAGGTGATTTTACTGATTTATTGTAGATGAGGGTGACACAATCCACAACATGAACTTCTCAACATTTATTTAAGGACTTGGAAAAGGAGAAAGAAAACTATCCACTCTGGGTTCTTTTAATCACTATTATGTGACCTAGCAACAACATTTTAGCATATTTTTTCCATTTAATTGTATACTATCCAAACACACAAATAATCTATAGCTTGTATGACACACCTATTTTTCATTATTTAATTAATTCCAGTTAATTTCCAATTTTGTAAGGCTTCAAAGCATTGATGGCTTTTTAAAATGCCCTTTTAGTTTAAATATAAAATGATGCCAAATATGGCCTATATTGTTTGTTAACAATATAAAAGAGTTTTGAAAGTCAAAAACACTTACTATAATATTCACGTTCACTCAAGCTGATACGCATCTCTGAGACAACATAGAGCAGAATAAAAACATGACGGCATTGCCAAAACATGGAGACAAGCTGACAAATGAAACCAAGCCACTGTGTAAAAGACATGTTTGAACAGAGAACAATGTTCTGGAGAATAGACCAAGAGTTTAGATGGAAAGCACAAGAGGGTGGGGACAAACACTGAGCCAGACGAGCAACACATCCAACGAAACACATCCTCTTATAGCCTTTCCTTATCACATATTCTTTATCAACTACTTCAAGGGAAGAATATCCTAATTCCAAGACTATTACAATTAGCAGGTTCTGATAATGAAGTCTGTTTATTTACTTTGAGATGAAACACACTTCCAGAGCATCTGAGTGCTTATAATGAACAAGAACTTACACATTTCCCTAAATTTTAAATAAACATAAATGGGACTTGAGCTAAATAATGACACTATTATTATTTGAAAGAGAGGCATTCTGGTATCGTCTCCATTATGCTGCATTTGTCTTTATCAGGAGACACTTCACAAATCAACTGATTTTAGAGTCAGGGTTTGTTCTTCCTGAGCATCTAAGGAGTTATGTAGCTGAATACAAATGATACACAGTCTTTTGATGGAGCCAAGTGCTTTGGAGACAACCTTGGCAACCAGGCCTGCCCTCCGCGCTCTGCAAACAAGCCACAATGAAGCTGTGTCAAATCACTGGTGCACATGGAAGCAGCTTGCAGCAAGGCAAACAGCAGAGAGCGGCGAAGAAAGAGAGTGAGATCAAACTGAGAGCATGTGAGAACTCTGCTAGAGCCAAGACAGAGTGTTAAAAAAAGGTGTGACATGATGATCTCTGGAGTCAACAGAGCGAAACCAAACAGAAATAGACTGCATTTGTTAAAAGGGAAGGAATGCAGTCCTTACAGAAAAGGAAATCATATATTCCATGTTAGTTCAATGTGAATAAAGAGTGCAACATCCTAAATCACTGATAACATAAACCCTTTTCAACTCATAATACACCCAACTTGCTCAACCTGCTCCACCTTAGTTAATTAGTAGTTGGTAGAAGTTAGTAGAAACAAGGTCCGGATCTGAAAGAGGATTGCAGAACCCAGCCAATGAAAGAGGTAAATGGTGGAACGCTCCCAACATCCATTCATTATTATTGAGCCATTAATTCATTATTTGTTGATATTCTGATATATGGAGCCTCTCTTTATGATGAATATGATTTATATAGCCAGCATTGCTGGTCAGCAACATAGTGTTTTGGATGCTGGGCTGTGCACATTGAGCCTCCAAAATAGTTTAACCAGCAAGACCAGCACTATCACTAATTACTAACTAGATTAAACCAAGCAGGACCAGCATAAAAATAGTGTTTCAATTAGACTGAAATAGGGATGCACCGATATGAAAATTCTGGATGATACCGATAACCAATAATTCTTTATATTCTGAAGCTGATAACCGATATATTGGCCAATAAATCTAAATCAGAGTTTTTATATAATTTGAGAGCCTGATTACAAAAATAAAAAGCTATGTCCCAAGCACACAATTATAATGTTCTCATAAATAATATTTTGTAGTCTATATAACAGACTTGTGCTGTATGTTGTACTTAACTGTATTTGCCTTATTAAAGTGATTTCAATCATATTTCAAGCAATTCAAAACCATAATGGTGGAAGGTGCACATCTGAAGTGTCTCAGCTGAAGGAAATAATCCATTACATACACCCAAATAAACAGTTTATAGTTGGATAATTGATGGCTCAATCGGATCAAATTAAAAATCTATCCAAATTAAATTTCGATCTGATTGAAAGGGGTGGTGTTGACCTGAAATAATCAGATCAACAAAATATTTAAGCATGTAAACGCTTGAATCAGAATATTTTCTCAATCAAATTCCAAAATACCTTGCGCAAATCAGCAGTGCCGTGATGAGTGTGTTTACATGCGTTTTACGTCATTCGAACGCATGTATGTTTATTTGCATCTCAAGTATTACAAAATGATCACTGGAGGAGACTGAATATTAAATGTTATCTTTCTTTTAAGATATGTCATCAAGGCAAAAATGACAATTATACTCTCGATATTATCTGTGGCATTATCGCGGTGGCTTTCTCCGGTTCTGAATGTGTAAATATATAAATATATAAATGCATATGTAATTGAATATGTGAATGGGATTGCAGTGTTTAGGGTTCATATAAACAAAACCATCAGAATCTGAAATTGGACTGGATTCATTTCAATTAATGAAAATTATTGAAGTTAAACATTCCTAATAATGAGTATTTGAATTGGATTGGTTTATGGTACATTTAAACAGTATACTTCCCGAATATGCAAACAGATTGGACTTGGATAGTAGAAAATGCATGTAAACATGCATGTAGCCAAGTAGGACATATTCTTGAATCAACTAGGAATAATCTTATTAAACAATCAAATGTTGGCAGAAGTATACACTGGTATTAGCAATAGGCTTTCCAATCCCTACCCCAAAAAAGGAAAGTTGTTATTCATCATGTTTTATTGGATAAATCACAGTGAATCAAAATTCATGCTGGTCTTTCCACCGGCTATGTCTAATCAGTATATATGATGAATCTTCATAAACAAACGCACACCAAAGCAATTATCATAAAGAACAGATGCATCCTTTCTGAAACATGAGCAGGAAAAGCTTTGCAATGCCCCTCGGACATTAGGGGCAGATCTGCTTTCATATCACTCATCTGCCAGGAGGACAGAGCAGCCTCAGATGGCACAGATGCTGGCACTGTCAACACACTGCCAACGGAGAAGTCTGGAAGATATTTCAGGGCTCAACAATAAGGCAGATTGAGAGAAGCTTGGGCCAGTTGACAGAAGCTTCACTCGCCCAATCGGACCACTGTTGCATTTATGCTGTCAATTCAGTTTGCACATGTGCAGATTTGCACACATGGTTTTTTTAAATATTTAAAAAAAAAATTTTTTAGTTATTCCTAATACAGGTGCTGGTCATATAATTAGAATATCATCAAAAGTTGATTTATTTCACTAATTCCATTCAAAAAGTGAAACTTGTATATTATATACATTCATTACACACAGACTGATATATTTCAAATGTTTATTTCTTTTAATTTTGATGATTATAACTGACAACTAAGGAAAATCCCAAATTTAGTATCTCAGAAAATTAGAATATTACTTAAGACCAATACAAAGAAAGGATTTTTAGAAATCTTGGCCAACTGAAAAGTATGAACATGAAAAGTATGAGCATGTACAGCACTCAATACTTAGTTGGGGCTCCTTTTGCCTGAATTACTGCAGCAATGCGGCGTGGCATGGAGCCGATCAGTCTGTGGCACTGCTCAGGTGTTATAAGAGCCCAGGTTGCTCTGATAGTGACCTTCAGCTCTTCTGCATTGTTGGAGTCTGGCATATCGCATCTTCCTCTTCACAATACCTCATAGATTTTCTATGGGGTTAAGGTCAGGCGAGTTTGCTGGCCAATTAAGAACAGGGATACCATGGTCCTTAAACCAGGTACTGGTAGCTTTGGCACTGTGTGCAGGTGCCAAGTCCTGTTGGAAAATGAAATCTGCATCTACATAAAGTTGGTCAGCAGCAGGAAGCATGAAGTGCTCTAAAACTTCCTGGTATACGGCTGCATTGACCTTGGACCTCAGAAAACACAGTGGACCAACACCAGCAGATGACATGACACCCCAAACCATCACTGACTGTGGAAACTTTACACTGGACCTCAAGCAACGTGGATTGTGTGCCTCTCCTCTCTTCCTCCAGACTCTGGGACCCTGATTTCCAAAGGAAATGCAAAATCTACTTTCATCAGAGAACATAACTTTGGACCACTCAGCAGCAGTCCAGTCCTTTTTTATCTTTAACGCTTCTGACGCTGTCTGTTGTTCAAGAGTGGCTTGACACAAGGAATGCAACAGCTGAAACCCATGTCTTGCATACGTCTGTGCGTAGTGGTTCTTGAAGCACTGACTCCAGCTGCAGTCCACTCTTTGTGAATCTCCCCCACATTTTTTAATGAGTTTTGTTTCACAATCCTCTCCAGGGTGCGGTTATCCCTATTGCTTGTACACTTTTTTCTACCACATCTTTTCCTTCCCTTCGCCTCTCTATTGATGTGCTTGGACACAGAGCTCTGTGAACAGCCAGTCTCTTTTGCAATGACCTTTTGTGTCTTGCCCTCCTTGTGCAAGGTGTCAATGGTCGTCTTTTGGACAACTGTCAAGTCAGCAGTCTTCCCCATGATTGTGTAGCCTACAGAACTAGACTGAGAGACCATTTAAATTCCTTTGCAGGTGTTTTGAGTTAATTAGCTGATTAGAGTGTGGCACCAGGTGTCTTCAATATTGAACCTTTTCACAATATTCTAATTTTCTGAGATACCGAATTTGGGATTTTCCTTAGTTGTCAGTTATAATCATTGAAATTAAAATAAATAAACATTTGAAATATATCAGTCTGTGTGTAATGAATGAATATAATATACAAGTTTCACTTTTTGAATGGAATTAGTGAAATAAATCAACTTTTTGATGATATTCTAATTATATGACCAGCACCTGTATAGTTGTTCAATAAACCTAGCATTTTTATATTATGAATATTGTTAGCTCTCTGACAAATCGCTTTTGTTCCTCTTTTGTAAGTTGCTTTGGATAAAAGTGTCTGCTAAATGCATAAATGTAATTCGACTAAATGCTAAAAGTATGTTGATAAAGACACTTACTTCTGGGCCAGTAAAAAAATTTACAGGGCAAATCAAAATCTGATCTACTGTCCCAACTGTGCCAGTAGGAAAAAAATCCTTTTTTGTTGAGCCCTGCATGTGCTGGTTTTATTGCTTGTTCAATTTGACACCACCTCTCTAAGAAAACATGCTTGTTTGCACAGGTGGATGAAGCAAACATTGTCATGGGAAACTAATCAAATCCATGAGCACAGTTATACCAGCCACATCCACTCTATACGGATGGATGGATGGATATACCTATAGATGGATAGATGGATGGATATACCTATAGATGGATGGATATACCTATAGATGGATGGATGGATGGATATGCCTATGGATGGATGGATATATCCATGGACAGATGGATATAGCTATGGATGTATGGATGGATATATCTATAGATGGATGGATGGATATATCTATAGATGGATGGATGGATATACCTATAGCTAGATAAATGGATGGATGGATGGATGGATATACCTATAGATGGATGGATGGATGGATGGATGGATATGCCTATGGATGGATGGATATATCTAAGGATGGATGGATATAGCTATGGATGGATGGATATACCTATAGATGGATGGATATACCTATAGATGGATGGATATACCTATAGATGGATGGATGGATGGTTGGATGGATGTACCTATGGATAGATGGATGGATATGCCTATGGATGGATGGATATATCCATGGACGGATGGATATAGCTATGGATGTATGGATGGATATACCTATAGATGGATGGATGGATATACCTATAGCTAGATAGATGGATGGATGGATATACCTATAGATGGATGGATGGATGGATGGATATGCCTATGGATGGATGGATATATCTAAGGATGGATGGATATAGCTATGGATGGATGGATATAGCTATGGATGGATGGATATACCTATAGATGGATGGATATACCTATAGATGGACGGATATACCTATAGATGGACAGATAGATGGATATACCTATAGATGGATGGATGGATGGATATACCTATAGATGGATGGATGGATGAATGAATAGATATACATATAAATGGATAGATGGATGGATGGATGAATGAATAGATATACATATAAATGGATAGATGGATGGATGGATGAATGGATGGATAGATGAAAACATATATACCTATAAATGGATAGATGGATGGATGGATGGATGAATGGGTATACCTATAGATGGATGGATGGATGTACCTATAGATGGATGGATATACCTATGGATGGATGGAAAGAATATATGGGATATGATAATCCAAAGGAAAGTGAAAAGTATAACATGGAAGAACCCATAAACATTACGACAACAACTATACAAAAGGATATTTAACCGTTTTGAGACAGTTAAAAGAGATCTGGTGCTAATCAAAATGAAATGAATCCATAGAAGATACATAATATACAAAATACATACAAGATCCATATTTATCGTACAAATACGTTGAAGCTCTTAGTCTAGAAATGAATCACACATTACAGCTCCAAATCTCACAAACAAGAGCAGCATTCAGTAGAGACTCTGGCCGTAACAACATGCTGATTACTCTAACTCATGCTGGAGTATTTGATAACAAAAAGACAGTATCAGGCATCTTAGTGATAATCTGATCTGGAAATTGAATTTCATGATTTTCAAAGAGCCAATAATAAGCATTACCTCTGTTTACACAGTCATTTGCTTTCTGTGAATTTAATGACAACAGACACCGCAAAACAGGTTTATCAACCATCTACAGGGTTTCTGTAGGTTTTATGAAGGTTAATTTAAGACTTTTTAAAGATGTTTTAAGACCAAGTAAAGAACATTTACAGAATAAACCGAAGGGAATACAATATGTCAGTATGTTCTGTTCTCTAAACGTAAATGTCTACAAATACAACTTACAACAGATATCCATTACTTTTTATTTCTTTTTCAAAAAAAAAAAAAAAAAAAAAAAAAAAAAAAAGTTTAAGCTAAACATAATTTTGTTCAAGTTTTCAAGACTTTATTCACATTTGCATCTCAAGTAAATGCATTCTGATTTAAAGATGTTTAGATATGTATTGGAAAACAGGACAAAAATACTAAGGAATATATAATTTTTTACAATGCATGCAACATTTAATTTGAATGAATTTAAGCCTTTCTACTCTGATTTAAGAACTTTTAAGGCCTTAATTTGTGTTAGGCCGAATTAAGACATTTTAAGACTCACAGAAACCCTGATCTGAATCATGAACACAGAAATCTGATACTAAAAGTCATAAATCTGATTACAAAGCAGATTGAATATTGCCCAATAGACATGCTCTCCATAATAAATGAATATGTAGCACTTTATTAAAATTTCTATTCCCTCATAACCATGAAACACCTAAGTTTTTGTTTGGATATGTGAGATACAATAATTCATAAAGCAAATCTTTACAGTAACATTATCTACTCAATATTTACTATCCTAATAAACAATTCACAACTCTTTAAAACCATTTTAAACATTTATCTTGGTATTATTATAATATCTTGAGTCCATAATATGAATAAATAACAGTGCGTTATATCATTTGGCTGAAGTCCAATTTTAGCCATTAGCATTAGCCGGCAGGTTGCTAGGAGACTCCATAGAGATTCTATACTTAGCCTAGCCGAGCTAACAAACTAACCCCATTTCCTCAATATTCCTTATTCTTTTCAAGATTTGAGCAAAACGCAATTCAACCATTAAACTCCACATTGACTTAACTGTAAAATGCACTGCGTCCTTCCTTTTCGGACAAAAGCAGCTTTTCATGACCCGCAGCACACAGCGGTAGCAGCAGGCGTAGGAGCCGCAGGAGCCTCGGCAGCGCGTGAAAGCAGAGCGGGGCGGAGCGGGAGGGAATGCGGCGGGAAGAGCGCGAAAGCTCGGTTGAGTGAGAGAGAGAGAGAGAGAGGCAGCGGCGGGCGAAAGCAGCAGCGGAGCTAACAGTGCTAATGCTAATCGACGTCTCTCTTACCCCAATATACTTCACACAGATAGACAGACAGACGCTGCTGTTTGAAAAGATATACGCCACTGGTTCCTCTTCTGTCTGTCGTTACAGCTCACGACTGGACTGTTGACATTCCCGTTAATCAGTTAATCCATTTCAAGGGATGCATTTCTCCTTAATTTGCCAGAGTCGTTTAGGGGTCCTCAGAAGCTGCCATTTCTAACCAGTCACTGAAACTGAGAGGAAGGAGGGAGGTGAGGGAGGTAAGAGAGAGAGAGAGAGAGAGAGAGAGAGAGTGTGAGAGTGTGAGAGTGTGTGTGTGTTCTGTGGTTTTGTTGCTGATGTAGTTGTGATGAAGCCTTTGCTCTGATTTATATTCTGAATACCCAACAATCACCCACACAAACCTCCAAATGAAACTATTGCTGTAATGCAAAACTAGATTAAATCTTGAGATTTCAAGATTAGAAGGTAGGCTATGCATGTTGATTAATTAATTAACATTTTTGTTAATAATTTAATGTTATCAGCTCTTAGTTAAAGTAATGTGGTACTATTGATGGTATCAGATTATTATTATGTCATCATTATCATTAATATATTATGGTACTTAATACTTTGATACATACTATGGCCGGGGATTTCAAATTGGGGCCGCTTTATACAAAAAACAGTAAAAAATGTAAAAATGGATTAATTAAAAAAAAATTCAAATAAATAAGTTAAAATAGATACAAATAGAAATCGGATTAAAATAAACAAATAATAAAAAATACATTTACATAAATAAGCTATGGAATTATTGCGGTACCATGTCTAAAACCTTTTTTAACTAATGGTGATAAATGGTAGTTTCAGTGTGATTGCCATTGAATGTTTTATATGAGAAAAGGCCCAAAAGTTACATATTTTGATTATTACAACAGTATTGCTTTAATCAAAACAGTTTTCACATATCAGTTCTTGAGTGTTAAAGCTTTCAGATGATATTTCAATGATGCACAATGGTAAAATTGGTTAACCACGGTAAATATTGCTTATGTTCAATAGGTAATTTTTTGCTCATTATCAAACATTATCTGCAATGGACAGATAAAAACACTGTGATAAAATATTCAGGTGTGCTTGAGTGTGAAAGATAGACATTGTGATATTTAGCAGTAACACCACGATCATGGATGTCAGATAAAATCTCATTGACAGAGTGTGTTTTTCTCAGTATTGGACGAACACTGAAAGCTCTTGATGTCCCAGATCTCACAGAGAACTAATGAGATTGGTGTAATGAAGCCCACGGTTCATTCTTAAGAAGGATTACAAGGTAAACAGAGCTTTACTAGCAGTACACATGTAAATTGTGAAGCTGCTCCATTTAATTTTTAATCACAAACTGGGCTGGGGTTTAATCGATATTAATATTTGAGGATTGTAGATGTATAATTTGCATGCATGCATGGCCATATTTGTGATCCTAAATTTTATGGTTGAATATACGGCCTATCCTATGCATCCAGCTCATGTTTGATATTTGTTAGCTGAATGTAGAAATGTCCTGTCAGCAATGCCCAATGATCTGCAACCATTTTGAACGGGTGCCATCTGGAGTGCCATGCAGACATGATAATCTCACTTTAATTACATTAGCAGTGCCATCAGTTAGTGAGAGAGTGGAGAGCATCTTATTACCCTCATCTTATTTTTTTCCCTCTCTTTTCTAGTTTATATACTTACATACATTAGTAATTCATTTTGCATTACAGAATACTTTTACATATTATTACTATTACTCTATTTTTTTTTTTTTTTTTTAAATACATATAGAAATCAATGTTATAAATTCAAGTGATCAGAAGGTATGCTTTTCCATTTAAATCTTTGATTACGGTTGTATCCTGTCCCATAAATGAAAGCCTAGGGGTGAAACTTTCCTTAAAACCTAAAAACAATTGTTTTAATAATACAAAAAGTGGTTTAAGCCTAATACATTCCAGAAAACAATGAAAAATTTTTCTCTTAACCCACAAAAAACAAAGCCTTTAATAACATTGGGGTTAATAATCGAAACAAAAGCATTAACAGCAACAGCCCCCTTCAGGATTCTCCATTGTAGATCTCCTGATTTTTTTCATCAATGATGGTTTGTGTAAAACCCTCCAAAATGGTTTAACTTCATTTCCAGAGTCAAATTTCTCTCTCCAGACATTATCACTTTTCTCACACAATGTGGACTTGTACAATATTTTAACAAAACATTTGTAAATCACTTTTCCACTTAATTCTTCTAATAATAAGTCCTGATGCCCATTCAAATTTAACAATATATATTTACCAGAGAGAGAGAGAGAGAGAGTGTGTGTATGTGTGTGTGTGTGTGTGCTTTTTTATTTTGTGTGATTTATGAGGACACAAATTTGTATAATGACACTGGTATTACGACGTAAACATGAAATATGAGGACATTTCATGAGTCCTCATATTTAAAATAGCTTTAAAAACCTACTAAACAATGTTTTATTAAAAATGTAAAAATGCAGACAGTTTTCTGTGATGGGTAGGTTTAGGGGTAGGGGTAGTGTAGAGGGATACAGTGTACAGTATAAAAACCATTACGCCTATGGAATGTCCTCACTAAGATAGCAAAACAAACCTGTGTGTGTGTGTGTGTGCGCGTTTTTGTGACATCAGGACACAAATTTGTATAATGACATGGGTATGACGTGTGTGAGTAGTACGTTATGGGGAAATGTCCCCACAAAGATGACAATATCCGAATTCCTTGTCCTTTTTTGGTTCTTTGGTTGAGGAAAACAGCTAATAAATCCTACTAAGTGATGTTTTTTGAAAATCTAAAAATGCAGAATGCAACTGACTAGGTTTAGGGGTTGAGGTTGGGTTAGGCCATAGAAAATATCATTAACCTGATATAAAATCAATGGAAATGTCCTCATAGTCAAACAAACGTGTGTGTGTGTGTGTGTGTGTGTTGCATTTTGCAAATAAAAATGCAATGAGATTGCAGATCTTTGGAGTCTTCTCTGAATGATGACTAACATCTAGTGACTAACATCATAGTATATGTACTATTACAGTATTTATTAATATTTCGAATTAGCTTTTATTTTTGTTTTTATTTTTTAGTTTAAGTGTTAGTAGTTTTGTTTTTGTCAGTTTTTTGTTAGTTTTTTATATTTCTGTACCTATTTGCCCATTTTCTTTATTTCTATATTATTTTTATCTACCTATTTTCTAATTAGTTGTCAAGGCAACATTTCTCATTTTCATTTAAGATTTTTAAGGTTAAGTTTTTCCATCTAATTTTTTATTTAATTTTATTTTAGCTTTATTTCAGTTAACGAAACCAAGTGTAAATATTTTTAGTTTTAGTTATCAATAACAACACTTTAATGGTCGTTGTTTGAATAATGAGTAATGGTCACGTCACTCTGAACTGTTATTGTATATAAAAAAAGAAGCTAAAAATGATTTCAAAATTTCATCTTTTGTGTTCCATACAGTGTTGGAACAGTAAATAACTTGTATTTAACCTCTGCTCTACTTACAGTGCTTTGGTTGCATGTCATTTCTAGGTTTCATTCTGAGTTCTTAGCTACTTATAAAGATATGAAAGGATTGAAGTCAAGACGGTTTAAACTAAACTTGACCTTAAATCTCATCTTTAGTTAAGACTTTCAAAATCCCTCTGATTTCCTCTTCACTTCATCAGTCTTTCCCTCTTGTGATGCTGATGTATGACCACAGGAGGGCGGCATTGCTACAGCTGTGAGGTGCAGCAGCTCACTGTCCTGATGTTCAACACATTTTACATGTCTTTCTTATAAAACACAGCTTAATCAACTCATGTGTCTGTGAACTGAGCTGAGTGTGTCAGATAAGAGAAACATCCAAAATGTGGAATGACAGCCATCTTGACAGTGGCTATTCACTGCTTATCTCCAGTACTTACTTCCCTTGTTTGAAGAAAAAGCCAATTAGTAAATAAACTAGAGAATATGTGGTGTGTCTGTGTACCTTATAAGGTGATACTATGAGGTTGATAAGGTGTTCTGAGTGTTTTTTAAGCAAATTGTTATTCAGTTGCTAAGGTTCGTGGCATTCTGGATTCTAATGGCTTGCTTCCTTTCTTTAATGTACAACAAATGGGTTGCAAGCCAAAGTTTAATACTTAGGCTTATGAGTTTGTTCAAATCATTAACTTTAAGATGAGAAGTAGTGATGCTTGCATTTGCAAACACCACTAATGAATCTATTATGTATACATATTTCTCCAAAGATGTACTACAAGTATTTGTTTAGCGTGAAATAGTGTTATTGTGATACGATAACGTTGACAAGTTTGGGGTTGGTAAGATTCTTCTGTTCACCAAGGCTGATCAAAAATACAGCATTTATTTAATTCAGAAGTGTTGTAAAAGTCTTTACTGTTACTTTTAATGCATCCTTGCTGAATAAAAGTATACATATTAAATCAATAAATAAATTAAATCTTACTGACTCCAAACAGTAGTGCAAGTCTCCTGCTGTATATTGTTTTTCTTTTTTTAGTTGAATATTGAAGAACAGCATTTGTAAAAACGAGTCATATCAGACTGGCACAGAAGCTGCGGTGTATATATAGTGTTTTCACTGTCCAGTTGGTGTGTAGGTTGTGTAGGTGCACTTGTTGTTTTCTTATTTGTTTATCTGACACATACAGTACTGTTAGGGCTTCAGTTCCAACAACATATTTTAGTTTATGCTTGTTTTAAAAGCTTCATTCTCTCCTAAGTTGCATAATTATTTTTATATTTTATTTATGTTTCTGTTATGTATAATAACTATATTTTCCATACATCTGATGAATCACTGTATCAATTTGCTTGGATTTATTGGAAAATATTCACTCATTTTCTTTTAAAAATGCTTTTTACTAAGTCCATTACTAACAAAATGTTTTCGATTTCCATACAACCACTGTATTTTTGTAATCTAGAGTGTTATAAATAAGAGTGTTAGTGAAGTATAAATGGTGTAGCAGTTCAAAACTCAGGGCTGGTAACCAGATGGTTCAATTTCTGCAAGGATTGAGTTATTAGCTTTATGTCCTTGTGCAAGGCATTTTGCCCCATGATTGTCTCTAAGCGTACTGTAAATTAAAGTGAACCTGTTATGACCTTTTCAGTCTTGATTTTGTTTTTGGGCTCTACCAGAACAGGTTTTCATGCTGGAATGTTCTAAAAACACGTTATTTTTCACATATTTGACGTTTTTGCAGCTCCTCTCTTCCCAGTCTGTCAGTAACGCTCTGTTTAGTTCCAGTCTCTAAGCCCCTCCTCCTGAAAAGCACAATGCTCTGATTGGTCAGCTGGACCAGTCTGTTGTGATTGGTCGACCGCTTTGAGCATGTTTGGGAAATGTCTTACCATACCTTTACCATAACCACGAGTTTCAACCAACACCCCTTTTTTTTACGTATGTCTTGGGTGGGAATTATTTAAATGATGAATATTGTGACATGTTTGTTCCTGAGCCGTTTCAGGGAGTTCAGAAACAGAGTAAATATCAATGTTAAACTAGAAAGAACTAGTGAACTAGAATGTGTACAGCAAGGTTAAAATAGTAACATGCAGTGACCATGTGGCCACCTCTAAAGGGATTATAAACATTAAGTGTTTGCCGTTTTACTAAATGCAAGTTAGCTAGTTTGATGCTGCACTATCTGCTTGCATGCATCATGGTGAAGCACACTTTGTGTGGGAGGTTTCTCTCACTCTGTAATGGGGTTATCAATCACACCTCCAGTGCCTGGCTCGGAGAGGTCAGAGGTCACTGCATCCCATTGCCAATGTCGGCTGAACTCTGATTTGGCTTCTTTTTGTGAATGACAGTAAAGGTTTATCTTATTGTCCACTACCTAAAGAAGCAGAGATAGCAATGGCCACCCTAGTGAAAAAGTAATATACTAAAATGTATTCAAAATGCATTAATTTTGTGCTAAGTATACTACAAATACTTTTACATAGTTATGTGCTAAATAAAAATACCCTGCAATTGTACTTTTGGTATACTAAACTGGTACACTTAAAGTCTGCTAAATTGGAAAAACTAATTTTGTACTTAATGCACTTTAATTGTGCAGAAGTGCTGAGGTCCAACTAAACATATACTGAAGTATATTTGATTGTGTTAAAGTGGAACTATTGCAAGTATACTTCAGGTACACTTTAAATATCTTGCATTTAAAGACTGATATTATACAAAGATCATACTATCCTTATTAATAGTGATATTAAAACACTTTTAGGCATAATATTAAGAAATGTGCATTGTGCAATAAAGAAATACTCCAAATAAAGTTATAATTATATTTTTATTTCAGTAAGTCTTAAAGGGTTAGTTCACCCAAAAATGAAAATAATGTCATTTATTACTCACCCTCATAACGTTCCACACCCGTAAGACCTTCGTTAATCTTCGGAACACAAATTAAGATATTTTTGTTGAAATCCGATGACTCAGTGAGGCCTCCATAGCCAGCAATGACATTTGCTCTCTCAAGATCCATTAATGTACTAAAAACATATTTAAATCAGTTCATGTGAGTACAGAGGTTCAATATTAATATTATAAAGCGACGAGAATATTTTTGGTGCGCGAAAAAAACAAAATAACAACTTATTTAGTGATGGCCGATTTTAAAACACTGCTTCAGGAAGCTTCAGAGCATAATGAATCAGCGTGTGGAATCAGCGGTTCGGAGCGCCAAAGTCACGTGATTTCAGCAGTTTGGCGGTTTGACACGTGATCCGAATCATGATTCGACATGCTGATTCATTATGCTCTGAAGCTTCCTGAAGCAGTGTTTTAAAATCGGCCATCACTAAAAAAGTCGTTATTTTGTTTTTTTGATTTTGATTTTGTTTTTATTTTGATTTAAATATGTTTTTAGTACCTTTATGGATCTTGAGAGAGGAAATGTCATTGCTCCCTATGCAGGCCTCACGGAGCCATCGGATTTCAACAAAAATATCTCAATTTGCATTCCGAAGATTAACGAAGGTCTTACGGGTGTGGAACGGCATGAGGGTGAGTAATAAATGACAGAATTTTCATTTTTGGGTGAACTAACCCTTTAAGTGATATGTCAATAAATATGTTAATGATTTGAAGTATACTTAGTATGAAATAAATGTATTTAAATAGATTTTGACTCTAGGAAAAGCAGGCATACAGTGTGACAATATTGTCCAATGTTGATATAATTTAAAATACATAATGTGAAAATATATTAGGACAATGTATTTGGTATATAAATGTAAATATTTTAAATATAAATATAATATATTTTTGTTAAATATACACAGTATCTCACAGAAGTGAGTACACCCCTCACATTTTTGTAAATATTTTATCTTTTCGTGTGACAACACTGAAGAAATGACACTTTGCTACAATGTAAAGTAGTGAGTGTACAGCTTGTATAACAGTGTAAATTTGCTGTCCCCTCAAAATAACTCATAACACAGCCATTAATGTCTAAACTGCTGGCCACAAAAGTGAGTACACCCCTAAGTGAAAATGTCCAAATTGGGCCCAAAGTGTCAATATTTTGTGTGGCCACCATTATTTTCCAGCACTGCCTTAACCCTCTTGGGTATGGAGTTCACCAGAGCTTCACAGGTTGCCACTGGAGTCCTCTTTCACTCCTCCATGACGACATCACGGAGCTGGTGGATGTTAGAGACCTTGTGCTCCTCCACCATCCGTTTGAGGATGCCCCACAGATGCTCAATAGGGTTTAGGTACCCTCAGCTTCTTTAGCAAGGCAGTGGTCATCTTGGAGGTGTGTTTGGGGTCGTTATCATGTTGGAATACTGCCCTGTGGCCCAGTCTCCGGAGGGAGGGTATCATGCTCTGCTTCAGTATGTCATAGTATATGTTGGCATTCATGGTTCCCTCAGTGAACTGTAGCTCCCCAGTGCCGGCAGCACTCATGTAGCCCCAGACCATGATACTCCCACCACCATGCTTGACTGTAGGCAAGACACACTAGTCTTTGTACTCCTCACCTGGTTGCCGCCACACATGCTTGAAACCATCTGAACCAAATAAGTTTATCTCGGTCTCATCAGACCACAGGACATGGTTCCAGTAATCCATGTCCTTAGTCTGACTGTCTTCAGCAAACTGTTTGTGGACTTTCTTGTGCATCATCTTTAGAAGAGGCTTCCTTCTGGGACGACAGCCATGCAGACCAATTTGATGCAGTGTGCGGCGTATGGTCTGAGCACTGACAGGCTGACCCCCCACCCCTTCAACCTCTGCAGCAATGCTGGCAGCACTCATACGTCTATTTCCCAAACACAACCTCTGGATATGACGCTGAGCATGTGCACTCAACTTCTCTGGTCGACCATGGCGAGGCCTGTTCTGAGTGGAACCTGTCCTGTTAAACCGCTGTATGGTCTTGGTATTTATATATACATAATAAATATTTTAATAAATAACACAGTACACAAACATATATTATGTAAACACAAACTTTTGTTTTGGATGCGATTAATCATGATTAATCGTTTGACAGAACTAAATATTTTTATACAGTGTATATATATATATATATATATATATATATATATATATATATATATATATATATATATATTGTATAATCATGGTAGATACACACTCTCATTATACACAAGTACACATGGCTCTGTCTCTGAGGCCGATCTGTTGTTTTGCTGGAGGCTGAGAAGGTATTGTACAGCTTCATTCACCCACATTTGACTTTTTCATGCAAGCATTTATGAAAAGGTCACCAAATTACTTATGACAAGTAATGCTAGTGCTCTGTTGTGTAAGTACTATACATATACAGTTATCTATCCTTACATGGTCTTTACAATCCAGAAAGAGAGACAGATAGGGAGAGAAGTCTATAGCTGGTTGTGAATATATGATCCACTGAGCTCATCTTTCAGTAAGAATATATTCTGAATGCACAAGCATACACTTTTATGTCGCTTAATGCAATATATATTGCATATAAAAAAGACAATATAATGCATATATTGTGATATGTAAACAGTATTTGCATGCAATGGATGCTTTATAGAGAAATATTAACATTTGTCATTCCATCATGCACCAACTCTGAATGTACCACCACCATTTAAATGTGACTATTAGTCACGGAGTGATAAAATCTGACATCACACATTCAATTGCGAGTGCTATTTCAACAACCTGCACCTGAGACTGAGCACGATGAGCCATCAACCAGACAAAATGACAGTCCAAACTGAAAATAAATGATAATCTGTGAGGAACGGGAGGGTTGGGTTATGGCTGTCTAACCAAATACTGCCTCACATTTCACTGGCACTAGCATAGAGCACAGTAGCACAGTCTTTTTCCACAAAGATATCAATCTTTAGCAATGAAGTATATATCTCTCTCTGAATATACCTGTAGGCTGATTCTTATGTGGAGGATGTGATCTCTGGGCCTCAGGCTGAATCCTTTTTTTTTTTCCGAGTGCCAAGTAATTTTCTCCAGCTGATCTGGTGTATGAGTTTGGATGCTCTGTCTGTCTGTCAACATGCATATAAATGGTTTGAAGTGCTTGACCTTTTATCATGACCATTCTCTGTCTGTTCCAACCCTGCTTACCCCCGAGCGCAAATTCATATGCATAAGATATTGTGTGGGCCAGTGCATTTCAAAACGTCCAGGGCCTGTCAGGTTACAGGGTAAAATATGATGTGCAGCATTTCTGTGGAAATGAACTTTAATAACTCTATGGAAGCAATTTCCAGGCCTGCAGGTGGAGTTTTTGAGGACACAAAGAACTTTTTAGCTATCAAAGCTTATTGATTAAGCTATATTTTAAATTATAAGCATACAGTATCACTGTTGTAATTTTTTCTAAGTAATCTATTTTTTTTTTTTTTTTTGCCTTGGTTAGTAAATGTGATTTTTGCATGGACAACAACTCAATTTCTTCAAAAGATGTAGAAATAGTTCAAATTACTATTGAATTATGTTGCAGTAATATTGAAGTGCATTAGAGTATAGTGTTGTTTTAGTGTCATTGTGATAATATTATAGTTTTTTTAATGTTACTTTTTTTTTATTTTACTAACAATAGTCTTTAGTATTCTATAGAGAAAAACTCCCGCTGGAGAAACTTTGTGCTTTGTAACTTTGCAGACATCACCAACTTTACATGCACATGTAAACAAAGCATAATAACTTATTTATTTTATTTCAAGTAACAATTTTATGGTTTCAAGTAACAATTTTTTGGTTTTATTTTTATTTTTAGTTATCTGTATTAACCCTGCTTCAGAGTGCATCACATGGGTTTCTCTCTCTAGGACAATATCCAGACTTAGTGTCAAAATGTATGTAAGTTATTCCACTGTAAAGCATCTGACCTACATTAGCTGGTGTCTCTTGCATTCTGACAGCGTGTTAATTCAGTGTGGAGGACATGTGCGCTCCAAAACGAGAGGATTATTACGCTTCACAAAAGTCTTTTCGTTATGCTGATTACCACATCTTCATTTCCATTCGTTTGCAGATGTTTTATATGGAAAGTTCCTTGAAAATGAGAATTTATCTGCCCTTTTTCCTTCATGCCATCATATGCACAAGTAAATTGTTCAAACGGATTTATATAGGCTATGTGAGAAATCAAGTGCTATTTAAATCCATGAACTGATTTAGTTACTAGATCTACATGCATGTGGGTGTATTGAGCAATGCAATACATTTCCGATTATAATTATGCATATGACTGAACATGGATTAATCAGTCGTTAGAGGATTAATAAAAAGAGTTGTGCTGTTACTTTACTTAGTGATTGGATGTTATTTTCCCTGATGGACAGTATAGCATGCAAAAAAAATCCCATTGGCTTGTGGAGTTTGGTCAATAAGCGACCATCTGGATCACCCGAGCAACTGCGTAGCAATGCCCTAGCAACCATCCATAACATATGTATCTGTGATCTCAATTTCTTGTTTCTAATGTTGTGGTTTTATTTGATCTTCTAAAAAAACCCTCATTTTATGGTCTGTAATATGAGATTTTTCAGATATTTAAAATTGTATAATTTAGAAAAGTAAGCACACCTTAACACAGTTTGAGGCATCATCATTATATCTGTCGTGGGACAAAATATGTGCCAATGTTTAATTCTTAGAGTTAGTGGTTTGTTTTGATCTCTAAGCCCAAACAAAGACAGAAAGACGGTGCGCTTGTATTACTATGAATGGGAGAAAGTGCAATGTGCAAGATGGCAGAGTAAGTCCCGCCTTCTAAATAAAAGAGCCAATCGCCGATTGGTAAAGTCATCGCGTCACTGCAGCTGCCCTTAGAAGCTCCGGTTTTTCAAAGATGGCCGCCGAGTGAAATGACTTGTCTTAAAGGGACTTTGGCCCAAAAATGAGTGATACTGATGCTTGCTTTTATGCCTTAGATTAATTGATTAAAATCTTTTCATTTAAACTTAAAGTATCAACTACAAAAATGTTTTCATTGTGAGAGGTTATAAAAAGTATTTTTATTTTTTGAGATTTTAATACTGAATATTTAAGTTCGCAGATGCAATTTACGCATACTTTAAGAATATGCTGATGGAATATAAAACAAGCACTTAAATCAAATTTTTATCTCGAGGCTCAACAATTTCACACAACCAAATGTTTTCACAACTCATTCTCTTTTCTTCATGAAGCACAGCAGCTCCTAATGATCCTGGGTAATGATGTAACATGGGTAATGATTAAAAGACCTTGTTGAGAACATCCTCATATAAAGCAGAAAGACGGGCTTATATGAACATGCTCCTTGTGAATCCCAGCACTCTTTGTTAGCGTTCGGATCCTTGGTTAATGTTTGACACATAATGAGGTACAGAGCACAAGCCTATTAATGAGAATATTAGAAAAGTTTTTTTGCACTGGAAGGAGAGAGAGCAAAGATTAATTTGGCCCATGGTTGGTCTGCCTCACTCGTAAATTGCAAAGTTTCCAGTGAGCTCGGATAATGAGCTCTACACGCCTGTCAAGTTGCTTGTCATATGCGGTAATTAATGCTGAGGAGGACTTTCCACCAAATGGAGCCAAATGCACATATATACACAAAACAATCTCACTAAAAAATCACATTTTGTGCTTTTAGCTCATTTAAAGGGCCAGTGTTTTGATACAATTCTGAGGTATACATTTCCTTAAGAAAAAAAAGAGATTTAAAGGAATAACTAAAAAATGTTTAAAAAAAATGAAATCCTTAATTTCTCAACCTCTTATTGTTCCAATTCTGTGATGTTTTTGACCTTTTTGGACCTTTAAAACAACTGTTCTTTAAAAATCCTTTTTTCTCACCCTCTTAATGTTTCAAGCTCATATGACTTTCTTTCTGTCTTTAAATTTTGAAGAATGTTGCTTTCCATAAAAAACAATTTTTTATACATTTTTTAGATAAAAAAAAAAATGATATGATGTTTATGACCTTTCTTAGTCCTTCACAACAACTACAGTGGTGGTCAGAATTATTGGTGGTCAGAATTATTGACTGTAAAAATAAATCTGCATTGTTTATCCTTTTGATCTTTAATTCATAAAATTAGCAAAAATCTAACATTTCATTGAAGAAAAAGAATTGAAAGTGGGGGGGAAATCATATTATGGAATAAATGTTTTTCTCCAAAACACACTTGCCAAAATTATTGGCACCCTTTTATTCAATACTTTTTGCAACCTCCTTTTCCCAAGATACCAGCTCTGAGTCTTCACCTATAATGCCTGATGAGTTGGAGAACACCTGACAAGAGATCAGAGACCATTTCTCCATACAGAATCTCTCCAGATCCTTCAGATTCCCAGCTCCATGTTGGTGCTTCTTCTCTTCAGTTCAGTCCACTCATTTTCTTTAGGGTTCAGGTCAGGGGACTGGGATGGCCATGGCAGAAGCTTCATTTTGTGCTCAGTGACACATTTTTTGTGTTGGTTTTGATGTTTGTTTTGGATCATTGTCCTGATGGAAAATCCAACCACGGACCATTATTGGATTTCTAGCAGAAGCAGTCAGGTTTTGATTTTTATCTGTTGGTATTTGATAGAATCCATGATACCATGTATCTAAACAAGATGTCCAGGGCCTCCAGCAGAAAAATAGGCCCACAACATTAAAGATCCAGCAGTATATTTAACCATGGGCATGGAGTAATTTTTATCCATGTGTGCACCAAAACCATCTGGTGGGTTTGCTGCCAAAAAGCTTTTTTTTTTTTTAGTTTCATCCGACCATAGAAGCCGGTGTCATTTGAAGTTCCAGTCGTGTCTGACAACTGAATATGCTGGCGATTGTTTCTGGATGAGAGCAGAGGATTTTTCTTGTGGTGATGTAGGTGCTGTTTGATCTTTTTTTTTTTAGGCTTTCGGAGACTCAAGACTCAACTAATCTCTGCAATTCTCCAGCTGTGATCTTTGGAGAGTCTTTGTCCACTCAAACTTTTCTCCTCACTGTGCATTAGGACGATTTAGACACATGTCCTCTTCCAGGCAGATTTGTAACATCTTTAGTTGATTGGAAATTCTTAATTATTGACCTGATGGTGGAAAAGGGGATTTTCAATGCTTTAGCTATTTTCTTACAGCCATTTTCTATTTTGTGAAGCTCAACAATCTTTTGCTGCACGTCAGAACTATATTCTTTGGTTTTACTCATTGTGATGAATGATTAAGAGAATTTGGCCTTTGTGTTTCCTCATGTTTATACTCCTGTGAAACAGGAAGTCATGGCTAGACAATTTCATGTTCATGATCACTCTGGTGTGCTAAAAAAAAATGTAAATATGAATGGGAATATACTTCAGAGATATTTTACTCATAAAAAAATTCTAGGGGTGCCAATAATTGTGGCCAACGTGTTTTGGAGAAAAATATTTATTTCATAATGTGATTTTCCCCCCCACTTTCAATTCTTTCCCTCCAGTGAAAGGTTAGATTTTTGCTAATTTTATGAATTAAAGATCAAAAGGATAAACAATGCAGATTTATTTTTACAGTCATCTTTGATCATATTTACCAAGGGTGCCAATAATTCTGACCACCACTGTATGCTTTCACAGTATGCATCACTCTAAACAAATGCTGGGTTAAAAACAACCCAAGTTGGGTTGAAAATGGACAAACCCAGCGATTGGGTTGTTTTAACCCAGTGGTTGGGTTAAATGTTTGACCATCCTGCTGGGTAGTTTTAGTTTTAAACTATTGTTTAAAAATGACTGTATTGTATTGGTTGGGGGTTTGTCCATATTTGACCCGGCAGTGTTTTGCTAAACAACCCAAATTGGGTTATTTATTTTTTTTTAACCTAATGGTTTTTAGAAATGTGCTTGTGAGCCTTAAGAATGTCTCTTTTTGTGTTCTGCAAAAGAACGAAAGTCATGCGGGTTTGGAATGACATGCGGAAGAACAAATGATGACAGAGCTCTAATTTTTGTCTGAACTGTTCCTTTAACCGCTGTTCTGCAGACTCTTGTATTCCAGAAGTATTGCATTTGTTTCAGCATGTACTGGTGTAAAATATTGATTGTGTTGTGTGGCAGGCTTTAGGCACGGGCTGCTGTGATTTTCTATGATAATTTCCTCATCTGAGCACATGATAAATCCCTCTCCTCATTTTATTCCTCATAACACTGTTTTCCTGAGATTTTTTGCCATTATAATATACATGTCTAATAGGCCCGCTCACCCTTCTCTACAGCCCATTATCACAGGCGCCATTTATCTCTCTAATGTTTCTTTTGTTTCTACCACAAGTGTTGCCAGGTCAGTCATTTGTTTAGCAAAAATAAATGAAGTTTGTTTCTGTGCACCTTTTATTTATAGCTGGAGGAGATGAAAAGTAGTCTTTCTTGTTCCCCGCAACCGTACCTCGCTGTTCTTCACGCAAGCCATGAATATTAAAATCATTTGCTTTCTGCAGGTTTGCTGAGTGGGGGAAAATTTATTTTTCACCTCGCTACGATGTATTATTCATCGGCGTATGTAAATAATGCATGAGTGGTTCTCTGAGAAAATTAACCCTTCCCCTCTGAACCCGCACAGCAGCCAGTCTCTTGATAGGCAATTATGTTGTTCAATTAATGTGGTTATTAATACTGCAATTGGCTTAAATACTCTGTCTTGGGGAGCCATCGATTAGTGTCTTAATTAAAGAGCTTAAATATGTGTGTGTTTAGCATGTTTGCAAACAATATGTAAATATTAATGTTTTGTTAGTTAATGGTTATATGTAATACATCTCTAAAACAAGCACAAAAATGTGCTTGATTCCATAAATAAATCTATTTAAATTTACTGAAAAACTTTAAAAATACTGTAAAATATAGTGAATCTAACTTTTTAAGCACTATAAGAATTCATTGCATGCAACTCACAACATATAATAGCAAATCACATGACTAATATGGTAATAAAAAATGCAAACAAAACATTGAAAATGATACCAAATCATGCAGGGACTGGGAATGAAGGTGATTCATGCTATTTATTTTTAAACCAATAATTTTAACATTTATTTTGCCATTAAATTACATGTTTTGTCTTTTTTTTCTCTTCAGGAAACTCTAGAAACTGTATTTTCTAATGGAAAGAGAATAGCGATATTATCAGTGAAGCTGAAGATGTTGTGATGAATGTAACCGGAGAACACGCAAGACGTGGATCATGCATTTTCACACGCAAGCTGTGGTGTTATGCAAATGAAACACCTGTTTGTTCAGAGACAGTAAGGCTTGTACCATCACCTTGCTTGGAAAGTTCAGTATCAGTTCTTTTCTCGAGTCTGATTTGGAACGCTCTACAGTTTGTAAGACCCTCCTCATATCATGCATCGTACAAAAGAGTTTTTGCATTAGTATGTTGCAATGCTATACTCTATAAAAAGCATAAAAATACATAGGACAGTAAGGACATTTAGATTTTGGATCTTTTTTAAAGGATTAGTTCACTTCAGAATTAAAATTTCCTGATGATTTATTCACCCCCATGTTATCCAAGATGTTTATGTCTTTCTCTCTTCAGTTGAAAAGAAATTAAGGTTTTTAAGGAAAACATTCCAGGATTTTTCTCCATATAGTGGACTTCACTGGGGTTCAACGGGTTGAAGGTCCAACTGATAGTTTCAGTGCAGCTTGAAAGAGTTCTAAACGATCCCAGACGAGGAATAAGGGTCTTATCTAGCGGAACAATCTGTCATTTTCTAAAAAATATCAATTATATACTTTTTAACCACAAATGCTCATCTTGCACTGCTCTGCAATGCGCCACGCATTATGTAATCATGTTGGAAAGGTCACACGTGACGTAGGCGGAAGTACTGTGGTAGGGCGAAAAACTCATTTTCTCCTCCAACTTCATAATCGTCCGACATCATTGTTTTACCTTTTTTTGTAAAGGGCGTTTGACTTAATCTTTGCACGTTCACGGTAACTGTTGAAGTCCACTATATGGAGAAAAATCCTGGAATGTTTTCCCTAAAACCTTAATTTCTTTTTGACTGAAGAAAGAAAAACATAAACATTTTGGATGACACGGGGGTGAGTAAATTATCAGGTAAATTCGATTGAACTATTTTATCAGTATTCAGTGTGGAATGAATTATATATTCAACATTTCTCTCACTTTGTCCTCTTGTATATATCTTTTGCAATGAATTGTGGGATTGCCTTCTATACAGTGGATACATGCAACGCTGCTTAAGAATTTGGTCAACTTAGAAATAAATGTACACACTACAATATTTATGTATGCATAGTGTAGTGCTGCATACTGTTTTGGGTACTATTTTTTTAGTAAAAATAAAAATAAATAGCATCGCTGTATTTTATTTTATTTTATTATTTATTTTATTTTATTATTTTAACACAGATACTGAAGCAGTCACATGGTTCTCCAGCTAATGAAGCTTCGGAAGCTTCATGACCACATGCTTTTGGAAAAATGGATCAAGCTCCAATACCGTGCTTTTTTCATTTCTGATAGCTTTGCTAAGGTAAACATTGCTTATAACGTGACAATCAAAGGGTTAATGCACTGAGATCCCAAAAGCCACTGAGCATAATGTATTCTGTGTAAATGAGTGCAGATACATTCCCAGTGTTAAGCAACAGAATGGGACAATCATCTCTAACTCACTTTTTACTCCCTACATTCCCCATTCATCATAATAATCATAATCATTAGTTTTACTCGCACTGCCTGACTATTACAAGCACATCTATCTCATCACAGTACAGGGGTTGGAGACCTGGGGGCGTTAGATGAAACACTGAGAAAGAGCGTTAAAGAAAACAAGACAAAGAATAATGAAAAGTAAGGCATATGGGATCAGTCGCTGTTATTGCATTATTGTAAACTGTAAGTTCCAACAGAAGAAAGGCATCACTTTTACTGTTTATCTGCATCAGACACTGACTTTTGAACACATTTTGTCTGTATTAAACATACTGTACTATATATAAAACAGAAGCACATTTATTCATTTAGCAGACACTTTTATCCAAAGCGACTTAGAAATGAGAAACATAAGTAATCTGCCACTGAGCCAACAATATATTCATAGTATATGGCAGGTTTATTAGAAAGATTAGGAATCAAGTTAGAGCAGAGGTGAAATGCTGAAAGGAAAACTAAAAATGGAAAACGTTTTAGCTGTTCATTTACACGACAACGATGTTTTGGGGGCCTGAAAACGCAAACTTTTGAAAACAGGTTTCAAAGTGTACGCTTTGAAAATGACACCGTTATCATCTCTGTGTAAACTACAAAAACACGAATTTGTGAAAACGGTGATGTCATCCGTATGTGTATTACGTGTTCAGTCTGTAGGCGCGTAGTGTTTCTTTACAAAGTGACATCGCCATCTACTGGCCTGGCAGCAGAATACAGTGTTTTTAGTTGCTTTCGCAGATCCACTTGAACGGGGATAGTTTCATCGTTGTCATCTGTATTTACCCTTAGTGGGCGTTTTTGTGTTATAAATATTAATTAGTACATTTTTAAACTATGACAATAGTGAAAGAAACATAAACTGTGATACTTTATTTTTTAAGATTTATTTGAATAGAAAGTTCAAAAGAACAGCATTTATTTGGAATAGAAATATTTTGTAACATTAATGTTTTGATCAGTTTGTTTTTCAAAAAATAAATAAATAGCCTATCTTACTGACCCCAAACTTTTAAGTATTTGAAATAAACCATTTAAATATTTGTTGCGTGAAAATAATTTATTTTATTATGATTATTATTATTATTTTTTATCTTTGAGTCATTGTTGATGTTATTAATTCATGTGAGGGTACTGGCTTTAAAATAACTAAATAAAACATAGATTCAAAAATAAAATCTGTCTAATTTGATGATTCCTCAATCCTTCGACTGTTATTTCATAGGCAAAATTAATTTGTGCTTCATATATAGATTACAATATTGAAAACAAACAATGTATTAGAGCAAGAAAATTTGCTCCTTTTAACCAAGATACTAAAGCAGTCACATGGTTCAAATGTCCCTCAGTTGTGCTTTTCCACCACAGTTTTGCTAATTAAGGTAAACTAGCTTAATAAAGTTTTCCAGGGTTAGTATACTTGAAGAGCGTGAGATGAAGTGATTTGTGGATGAAAAGAAAGATAAACCAAAGTAAAAGTCAATTTGATGTGGTAGAAATGACATTTTCCATCACTTTGGTTTGATGGAAATGATGATATATAAAGAAAAAGACAAAAATATTTTAATTAAATAAAAGTTTAGAACTTTAAAGGGTTCTGTCTGGCGCTTAGAACCTTTTAGAGCTTCCCACCATGGGATCATGTTATGGATTTAGTTTTAATTCATTATAAATTGAATATTCATTTTGTTATAAATATTTTTTCATTTTAATGACATTGCATGAATTAAGCAGCTTGTAAAAACACTTTTTCACAAGAAAAAATAAAATAACCCATTAAAATGAAAGTAATATGCATTCGTTTAAGACATTTCTATAAGACATAGAAGCTTTTTGGTATAAATGGTTCTTTGTAAAATCGAGTCAAGAACCCTAGAGTTCTATATAGAACCACACTGACCTCTTTTTTTCTAAGAGTGTAGTTAGAGTTTAAAATACATTTTTTGAGTTTGAAAAAAGTTTATTTTTTTCTTCCAGAAAGTCCGAAAGTGCCCTTATGAAGAGATGCTCGTATTTAACTGATACAAACCACCTGTCTGGCTCCCCGGTTGAGATCAGCCGTGCTAATGCTCGTTTCAGCTGCTGATGAGGCGCGGTAAGCTGCCGTCTGGGCAGAGCAGATGGCGAACCGTGAAATTTTATGAAACGGTTACGCTGGCAACAGTGATTGGTGAAGTAGCATCTGAAGGGAAGATGGCACATTAGCAGCACTCGCAGGTGCTACAGTCTGCCAGTAATAACATCATAGAAAAAAAATCAATTACAAGCAAACGATGAACACCATCCCAGCTGAAATGAATCAGTGTTTATGACCGACTTGTCCCTAGAAGGCCTTTAAATTTCTCCGAACACACATGAATGCTAATACTGCACTAATTAGCTGCTACTTAGTACTGCAGACAAAACGACTCTAGAAAATGTTGGGTGTTTGAACCCATGTTTGGGTCAAATATGGACTGTTGGTTTACATTTTTAATGGTTGGGTTTGTTCATACTCTAAAAAAATGCTGGGTTAAAAACAAGCCAAGTTGGGTTGAAAATGAACAAACCCAGCAATTGGGTTGTTTTAACCCAGCGGTTGGGTTAAATGTTTGCCCAATGTGCTGGGCAGTTTTATTTAACCCAACTATTGTATAAAAATACTATATGTCTGGTTTAAAATGAACCCAAAATAGGTTGGAAATTAAAAATCAGACACATAATTACTAGAGGCAACAATAATAATCAAAAGGTGAACATTTATTAATAAGCAATTTAGTAAAGCAATTTAGTTTATTGTTTAATTATTATTCATTAAACTTATTAATAAATGTTTATTTATTAAACATATTGATAAATGTTTATTTCTAACATATTTTGGGTTCATTTTAAGCAAGCAATACAGTCATTTTTAAACAATAGTTTTCAACCCAACTTTTGTTTTTAACCCAGCATTTTTTAGAGTGCATATTTGACCCAAACATGGGTTGAATCAACCCAGCATTTTTTAGAGTGTACAGTACCGTTCAAAATTTTAGAGTTGGTAAGATTTTCTAAATGTTTATTAGTGTCACATGATCCTTCAGAAATCATTCTAATAAGCTGATTTGCTGCTCAAGAAACCTTTCTTATTATTATTTTATACTACTGGGCTGTTGAATGCTTGAATCTGATTGGTTGACGAACGTTCTAAGGTGTGCAATTATTTTCAGGGAAATGCACAGGTAAAATAGTTCCAGGCAGGTTTTGACCGCATTTACAGTTCCATATCACTTCGCCAAATGATGTCAGTTATTTCAAAAGGTCCTTACAGCCTACAACAGCAAAAGAAACAAAACCCACAATGACACTGACCAAGCAAATAAATACAGTAAATAATAGGATAAAAACAACAAATTATTTCTATGTTTTTTTGCCACAAAATTATGTTTTATTATGTATGGAAAGCATATATACTCTCTCGCTCTCTCACTCAAACGCACACACATACAGTACGGACACACACTCACACAGAAACATGTTGTCAGCGTTGCTCTGACAGTTTTATCAGTAAAATAGTTTAGCAACTTAAAAGCTACATGACATTTCTCACTAGCGAGGTAATAACGGCGCTGTTCTTGAAGCAGATAAACTTACAGTTTTGCTGTTTGTAGAGACGCTGCTGCTGAACACTGTTGAGAGACATACAAACTCAGGTAATCCAGACACACTTAGGGCCCTATCATACACTCCAGGCGCGACGCAAGTGTTTTTTGCTAGTTTCAGCACGACGCAGTTATCATTTTCACGTCCACCACCCATGTTGTTTAAATAGTAAATGCACTCACGCCCATCTGTTCGCCCATGGTCGCTGGTCTGAAAACGACTGTGTCATTGACCAACAAAAACCTGCTCTAAAGTCAATGGCGCAGTATTTTTTTGTTGTTTAAAGGGCACATTAGTAATATGCCCCTATAGGCGGGTGCACAACACACTACACTCTGCTTATTACGTACACAGGGACGCAGCAGCACACAAACATGCCAAATATTAAAAATAAAAGAATTACAATGTAAAAGATTATTATTGTGTACATAAAGATAAAAATGCCTACTTGTCATAATGGATAGTCATTGCATGTATCAGAATGACCAGTAATGATGAATGAAATTGGCTAATTGTCTGACCAATCGTGGCAATACACACATGTATTTAAACTGACTCGTCAGGTTGAGGGTGTCTATATTCCTATGTAAATAGCAATCCACCATGATGCAAGCGCTCCTGGCTTTTAAAGGGAATAGGAGATGACACTCTGATCGCACGTTACGCCCAAAACACACCCATGACTCATTAAGAGACTAGGTAGAACCCTTTTAGACCATACACCTGGTGCACCGACCATTTTTTCCATCGTTAAACTAGCAAAAGAGGATTCGGACACGCCTAAGTGCACCATGCACTTCAGGCCAATGTGCTTAGATCGTTAAAATAGGGCCCGTAATCTCTCTGTCTCACTGAGTCGTGGGATGAGATGCGTAATAAATTAGTCCTACACGCAAGAGCATTTTAAGGACAAAAACCTGACAAATGTCTTGAAATACAACACCTGAACAATGTTTTGAGGTGTGGTAACTGTAGTATAAGTGTCATTAATGTAAGGAATAATTGTTGACGGGCTGCTGAATTATTGAAAAATAATGCACACCTGAGGTGTAATTATTTTTTAATAATTCAGCAGCCCGTCAACAAATATTCCTTACATCAATTATGAAATCAGTTGTGCTGCTTAATATTTCAGTGAAAACCGTGATACTTTTTTCAGGATTCTTTGATGAATAGAAATTTCAAAAGAACAACATTTATTTGAAATCAGTGTTGCCAAGTCTGCGTTTTTCCCGCGGAATTGGGCTACTTTAAGTTGTTGCCGTCGGTTGATTTCCACTGCGGTACACACAGTTTTGGCGCTCCAACACCCTCAAAACACCCCCCAGACATACAAATTCAGTGGAGAATTCAGACGCCCGATGGAGAAAATCACATCGGGCTACTTTTGCTGCACAAACCTGGCAACCCTGTTTGAAATAGAAAACATTTGTAACATTATAAATGTCAGGCCTTAACTGTGAATTTTGGACATTCTGCAAAATCTATCCTTTTGTGTATTTTAATGAATGGGTGAACTATTCCTTTAACTAAGCATGGTTTCCTTGGTCAACAATCTTTACCAGAAACACATGCTTTTTGTTGTTAAACAACAGCATGATTGTTAACTAATCAACACCAGCTGTAAATTCATCCTGGTATAAGCGTTTTTGCCGGGATGGTAAAAATTGCAAAAAATAAATTTCGAGCTATTCCTAAAACTGAAACTAAATGTCATCTTTTGTCAGTATATATCATATTAATCTTTTCGCCAGCCTCACAAAGTCATTATTTTGGCAATCATCTTCATCTTCTCCTTCAGGATATTGAAGCTAAAAAATGGCCTTGAGCGCAGCCTTACCGACAGATGCTGATCGTATCATTTCTGGGGCCGTTTTTCTCTGGGAAGACCGAGACCCACTGGCCATCTTTATCCCTGATGAGTTTCACAGGGCGGTTCTGTTCAGCAGTGACTGATTGGATCTTCTTCTATGGGATCTGTTGGTCATTCATTGCTGGACTTCATCCCCAGAGGAAAGCAGCAGGAATGGAAGATCCAGTACAAATGAGGGGTCAAGAGGAGGTCAGTCTAAAGTGCTAATCAAATGCCCTTTGCCATTGTGTGTGGATGTGACTGTGTAAAAACTTCACACTGCTCCAAGGCAGCTAAACATTTCAGTGCATCGGCATTTAGCACAGCATCGCAGTAACCGAATTTGGGTTTTATACACTTTGGAATAATTCAGCTTTTTGAAATAAGTCTCTTATGTGCACCAATACTGCATTTGATCAAAAGTATATTAATATAATGAAATGTTATTACAATTTAAAATAACTGTTTTCTATTTGAATATATTGTAAAATGTGATTTATTTCTGTGATCCAAGCTGAATTTTCATCATCATTACTCCAGTCTTCAGTGTCACATGATCCTTCAGAAATCATTCTAATATGCCAATTTGCTGCTCAAGAAACATTTCTGATTATTATTTAAAAAAAAAAAAAGAAAAGAAAAGAAATTAATACTTTTATTCAGCAAGGATGCATTAAATTGATCAGAAGTGACAGTAAAGACATTTACAATGACACAAAAGATTTCTAATTCAAATAAACACTGTTCTTTTGAACTTTCTATTCCTGAACAAAATGTGTCACGGTTTTCAAAAAAATATTATGCAGCAAAAACATTGATAATAATAAGAACCATTAATAATAATTAAGCAACAATAATAATTGAGCAGCAAATTTCTGAAGGATCATGTGACACTGAAGACTGGAGTAATGCTGAAAATTCAGCTTTGATCACAGGAATAAATTACATTTTATAACATATTCAAACAGAAAACAGTTATTTTAAATTGTAATAATATTTTGCAATATTACTGTTTTTACTGTATTTTTTAATCAAATAAATGCAGCCTTGGTGAGCAGAATAGACTTCTTTCAAAAACATTTTAAAAAACTTAATTATTCCAAACTTTTTTCTGTTAGTGTATATTGGTGTAGAAAATAGAAGAAAAATTCTGTTGCAAAAGTATTTTTAACCTTTTCTTTAGGATCAAATTAAAAAAAATGAAGCGTGTAGCAGCATAACGTGGATTGAGTTGACAGGAGATAAAAAGAAAAGCCCATGGCACGAGTCATACCGACACCCCAAGCAAATCCTCACTCCTCTACTGGAACGCTCCTGATTAACATAATCAGACGGCATTAATTATTCAGAAGGTGTGGTGAGCCGCTCCAGGGGTCAGGCTTTTGCTCTGTCTAATAACCCATGTTTAATATTAACGAGGCAGACAGGCGGTGTGATTTGCATACCCTTTATGATGCCTGCTGGCTGCAGAGCTGCTTGAGTTGGGTTTCACCTCATGCTTTCCCTTACAATTCAGCCTTTATTTTCCTCTCCCTTATTATCGTCCACCTGACAAAGTCCAATCGTCCCAAATCAAATATTATTTGAGGTATGTTTGTACCACAAAGTTATTGTTCATGTGTAGCACAAGTTTCAGCAATAGTAATAATGATGCTCGCCTTAGTAGACAAGTGTTTGTGACTGAATCGAGAACACCATGCTTGCTTCTAAAAGCTATTAAGCCTTTGGTGTCTTTAACCTCAGACACCTTTTACCTTCATTTCCTTAATGTACAATACTGATTCTTATAGGCTAGAGTGAAAAATGCCTGTTTTTTGTTTACTTAAAGCAGCATGGTGAGCACTAATGAGCAGCTACTCTCAGAGACTGTGTCCTCAGGCTGGAGTGTGTGTGTGTGTGTGTGTAGCATCTCTATTCCACAGAGACTTTCAATAGCCACAGGGTGGTCAGATAATATGCTAATAATATAGGTTTTTTTTTTTTTTTTTTTTTTTGACTCTACAGTGACATTAATGACATTTCTTGTAGTTTTGGTGAGTAAGTAACTAAAAGTAGCAACGCTACACTGCAAACAAATTCTGTCTTTCATTATTTTTGTCTTGTTGTCCAGTAAATATGTAACTTTATATACAGTATATAATATATAACTTTAAAACAAGACACATTAACTTGAGAATGCTTTAACTTTAACCTGAGAATGCATTAAAGGATTAGTTCATTTCAGAATTAAAATTTCCTGATAATTTACTCCACCCCTATGTCATCCAAGATGTTTATGTCTTTCTTTCTTCAGTTGAAAAGAAATTAAGGTTTTTGAGGAAAACTTTCAAAGATTTTTCTCCATATAGTGGACTTCACTGGGGTTCAACGGGTTGAAGGTCCAAATGTCAGTTTCAGTGCAGCTTCAAAGAGTTCTACATGATCCCAGACCAGGAATAAGGGTCTTATCTATAGAAATGATTTTCTAAAAAATTAAAAATTATATACTTTTTAACCACAAATGCTCATCTTGCGCTGCTCTGTAATGCGGCACACATTATGTAATAACGTTGGAAAGGTCACATGTGATGTAAACAGAAGTACTGCGGTAGGGCGAAAAACTCCATCTCATTTTCTCCTTTAACTTCAAAATCGTCCAACATTGTTGTTTTACCTTTTTTTTTTTGTAAAGGCTGTTTGATTTAGTCTTTGCACATTCGCTTTGTAAACACTGGATTGGTACTTCCACCTAAGTCACACGTGACCTTTCCAACATGATTACGTAATGTGTGGCACATCTCAGAGCAGTGCAAGACGAGCATTTGTGGTTAAAAAGTATATAAATTTTTATTTTTTTTTAGAAAATGACCGATGGTTTCGCTTGATAAGACCCTTATTCCTGGTCTGGGATCGTGTAGAGCTCTTTGAAGCTGCACTGAAACTGACATTTGGACCTTCAACCTGTTGAACCCCAGTGAAGTCCACTATATGGAGAAAAATCCTGGAACGTTTTCCTCAAAAACCTTAATTTCTTTTCAACTGAAGAAAGAAAGACAAACATTTTGGGTGACATGAGGGTGAGTAAATTATCAGGAAATTTGAATTCTGAAGTGAACTAATCCTTTAACTTTATTTAATGGGAAAAACATTTTTTTGTTGCTGTTTGTTTTTTTGTTTTTGTTTTTTTATTTAAACTGAACTTAGAATTTATGGTGGTATAACTCAACTCAGGGTTATTAGTTTATTTTATGTTAGTTTTTAATTAGGGCCCAAGCCACTAAGGCGCAGGGCCCTATTGTTTTTCTAAGGATTATTATTATTTTTTATTTATTTATTTTTTTCAACCTTCCGGGGCTTTTTGGGGGCCTTAACGTGCTCAAAAATTGGCACACACATTGGAATCTGCGGCCATTAGGACGCCGCAGAGGCTGGTACCTGGGCGTGGCGGGGGGCTCGACAGCACCCCCTTGAATGGGATCCGAAAACTTGGCCATATATCAAACACGCTTGCATGTATTAGTATGAAACTCAGTACACATATAGACCTCACTGGGCCTAACAGCTTTCGTGCTCTAAGTTATACGCCGGCTCAACAGGAAGTCAGCTATTATGAGTTGTTTGAAAAACGCATGCTTTGGAATTTGATATACTCCTCCTAGGCGATTAATCCGATCACCACCAAACTCGGTCAGCGTGAAGTCAAGACATTGATGATGTAAAATTGCCACTGGATTTTTGATATCTTGAACGGTTTGGCCGTGGCGAGGCAATGAATTTATGGTGAGAAAAGGGAATCAGGAAGTGTGTTATAACTTATGCATACATTGACTGATTTTTATGAAACTTCAGCTGTGTGTTCGTTGTAGGAGTCCAATCACATGGATGTGACTATTGTGAGTCAAAGTTATAGCGCCACCAACTGGCAGCAGGAAGTGTGTCACTTTCAAAATGCTTTGAGATCACCCTCTTTTTTTTTTTTACCCGATTTGCTTCAAACTTCATCACAAATAAGTCAAAACATGGCAGATGTAGACCTGTGAATATATTTGTGATATCTTAAATATTGTTGCTATGGCAACATGTCAAACTTTAATAATATTCTTGAGTGTTTTTGAGGCTCTTAACATGCATCAAATTGCATGAAACTCGACACACACATCAATATTGTCGACCAGTAGACATGGACAAAGCCTTAGAAACGGGCGTGGTGGAGGGGCTCAGTAGCGCCACCTTTTGACAAAAGTGGGGGGGTTATTTTTACCTACAGTCACCAAACTCGGGACACATATTGTTCTCATTAAGCCGGACAACTTTCTAATTTACAGTCATTAGCTCCGACCAACAGGAAGTCAGCTATTTTGGTTTGAATGTGGATTTTTCACATATATATATATATATATATATATATATTTTATTTTATTTTATTTTTTTTTTCAGTTAACACAAATATTTTTATTTTGTTTTTAACTAGTTTTGTTGGTAGCTTAGTGTAGCTAGGAGTAGCTTATAGTTTAATGTTTGATATAGCGTTCACAGCCCATTTAAATTCCTTAAAGGGTTAGTTCACCCAAAAATGAAATTACTGTCATTAATTACTCACCCCCATGTCGTTCCAAACCCGTAAGACATTCGTTTATCTTCTGATCACAAAATAAGATATTTTTGATGAAATCCGAGAGGTTTCTGAACCACCCATATAGGCAGCAACGTAATTACCACTTTCAAGGCCCAGAAAGGTAGTAAACACATTGTTAAAATAGTCAACGTGACTACAGTTATGAAGCAACAAGAATACTTTTGTGTGCAAAAACAAAACAAAAATAACAACTTCATTCAACAATTTCTTCTCTTCCCTGTCAGTCTTAAAGAAATTGTTGAATGTAGGACAAGACTTGTTTTATCTGCAGGTTATTGATTGCATGTTCAAAAGTGTTTCAATACGACAGGTGGTTGAAAAACGAGGGGTTGGTGACTTCTGCCGAAAGGAAAGTTGTGCCAGAGGCAGAGCAAGTTATGACTTTTTGATTAAATGTTAGGAAGGCAGCTTTTTTTTTTCTTTAGAATAGTGTGCACTGCTGAGAAAGAGTCAATTTTGTTATTACTGCATGTTGACTTTGCAAGATGTGGTTTAACAGTATCTTCCCCGGTGCTCCTGTAGTAAATGTAGATCAAATGTTGTCCTCTACCAGCAAAAGGTTATTTTGCTGCTTGTCAAAACTGACTCATGTAATATTGAGAGGGCAACAAGTTGAACTAAATTCACGTCACAGACAAACAAATCTTTCACCCTAAATAGCCTATTGAATTGCAATTAGGCTGTACAAAGAATCATATGCTGTAGACGTTTCATCAATGGACAATTCCAGTCTCCTCTGCTGTTTTGATCTTGATAAGCCGCGAGTGGTTGGGAATTTTTCATAGAAACTTCTCATTAATGCAGTGGACGCATGCTCGCATTTCTGCCTGACCTCTCGTCTTCAGCCCTCAGCCCTTTAACTGACAGCGGAGGGTAAATAAATAATTAAAGGGCATTTTGCCGCTGTCAGTGAGATTGCATATTGCACCGTTGACATTTTGAAAACAAATCTCGGATTCATGAGCTATCACTGTGAGGGATCGGCAGAGGCTATTAGTTCGACTGACAGAAATAGACGTGAGATCGTGAAATATCGTCCTGTAATCTCACTGATTTATGAGGGTGTGTTGCCGCTTCATCGAGAACCACCACAGATTTATTGCCACTCAGGTGGAATTATTAATGAAGCTCAGTTTGCCAAAGCTGACGATGCCGTCTCTCTCTCGTGTGTGTGAAGGTTTATATTTCTCCATTGAGATGTTAACTAATCAAACAGCTCAACTCAACACAAGTTTTCAAACGCTTTGGTCTGTCTTTAATCACTTTGTGCTTCATTTGTAGCAGGTTTTTCAAGCATCACTATTCTATGCTTAGGAGAGTTTTATTGATTTTGTCACATTTGTTGATTTCATATTGCTCATACTTTCCATTAGGGATTTACACAAACCCAAATACTAAGAACTTTGCAGCATAAATTCTACATCTGAATTAAATTGATGTATAGGCAGCTATTTTTACTTTTCCTAGGCAGATGTCTGTCTGGCAGACGACAAAATAGGCAAAAAAAGAAAAAAGAAGTTGCGTCTCAAATGACATACTATACACTGTGCACTTATGTACTCAACCGTGTATAGTGTATGAATTTTACAAGGTTATTTTGTCATTTATCATTAGAGTCTGATGCCCCTCCCCCTTCGCTATGTAATAGATATGTATACGTAGATGCCTCATTCAACCTCTCCAGACATGTCGGCGCACCAGCCATCTTGCAACGGTCAGGGACTGCATCCGAAAACTTAGGCAGCTGATTTGTTGCCTCGCTGCCCTATCAGGCAATGACTTTGCAGGCAGCGTTTGTGCATGAAGGCACCTCACGAATCTGATTTCGGACAGACTTCTGAGGCAGCGTAACTGTGTAATGATCTACAGCAAAATAGCACAAGCTTTGGTGAGAACTAAGCGAATATTTAATTACTACAATAGTAATTTCTTGCTAGAAATGACATTTAAAAGTGGAAAACAATGGTCAAAAACATACATTTACACACAAACTGACCACCAACCGCAACCTTCAGATGCCATCTTTATTTTTTAGCTCACCTGTTTCAAAATGGAAAGCACAGGATTGTGGGATATCAAAGGCAGCGAAGGATACATCTATGCTGCCTTCAAAAATCGATCAGATGAAGGCATCTCATGAGACAGGAAGTGAAGCTAACTTTGGATTCGGACATGCCTTGATGCCTTCCTACCCTGGAATGCATCCTCCAAAGGCAGCATTTTTCAGTTTTCAATTTTTCAATTTGTGTTTTTATATTTATTAACTCAATATTACGTTTTACTATGGTGCTTTTACTGTTTTTACTTTTACTATGGTAACTTTTTAATGTCGTGTTAGTGGATGCCTTCGTCTTGTATTGTTTAGTTTAGCAAAATCATCTGCTAAAGTCTATTTCATATATAGATATAAATGCGCCTAACTACGGTTACAGATGCTACGGACCACTCCAAAATGGCGGACGGCTTATGTATAGTGGCCCGTTGAAATGGCCGTTAATGAGGCATCTATGTATCTATATCTATGGCTGCGACAGTTAAGTACATTAAGTGTCCAACATTCCACACTTCGTTTTTTCCCCGTTAATTAAGTGCATCATCCGGGTATTTAAAGCGCACTTTTTCTATTTGGACTTTTCAGTGTGAACACACTACTCGCATTATTTATACTGAAAAACAGCATGGAATAGTCTTAGGCTACTTTAAGACTGTCAGTCCAAATACGATTAGTTGTGTATCTGATTGGAATCTGATCTAAAATTATTGATGTCCATACTGTGTATCGCAGCTGTTCAGATCCGATTTGTGTGTCTATGCCGCTCTTTTGTTTTCCAGAATATCTGCATTGGTTTCTATGGCATACGCCAAAAACAACCGCAACATGGAGGGGTTTGTAATACAGATGTTGTCTTATTTATAACATGACAAAAGTTGCGTCCCAAATGACACACTATACACTATGCACTTATACACTATGTACTTATGCACTATGTACTCATCCATGTAGTGCGTGAATTGTATAAGTTTATTTTGTCATTTAACAACAGAGTCTGATACCCCCTCCCCCTTCGCTACATAATTAAAGCTGCGACAGTTGAGTGCATGAAGTGTCCAACATTCCACGCTTCGTTTTTTCTGTTAATTTACTGCATCATCCGGGTACTTAAAGTGCACTTTTTCTTTTTGGAATTTTCTGTGTGAACACACTACTTGCACTATTTGTACTTAAAAACGTCATAGAATAGTGCCTAAGTATGCAAATCATTTCATGTGATTTTTTTTTTTTTTTTGCCGTTCACACTTGATAAATCTGATCGGATTTCAATCGGATATGCACAAAAATTTGACAGTCTGAAAGTAGCCATAGTGCATAAGTATGCAAATTAGGACACACTTATTACCCATGCAACCTAGAACAAACCTAGAACACTTAGCAATCACATAGCAAGGCCCTGGCAACCGTCCACACATTCTAACATTGAGTTCACAGAAAGTACCACTCATATTTTATTCAGAACATGTAAAAATCTAGCTTTGTTTACAATCTGAATCCGTTGCTCTTGTTAATTCACATCCTCTGCTTGCATCGAACAGGCCTGCATCCCAATTCACATACATTGAAATGGATTTTCAGAAAGCAGATTTGAATAGTATCTCAAACCACATATGAATGAAACTTGAAATGGATTTGTGAAAATGTCGTGATTTTTTTTTTTTTTTGCCGTTCACACTTGCTAAATATGATCGGATTCCAATGAGATACTCCGTTAAAAAAAAAAAAAAAGTTGATATAGCTTGAAAAAATAAGGCAAACAATCACATTCAACTTGTTAGTTAGCTCAACTAGTTTGCTCCAATTAAAGTCAACTTAAATACTTTTGTTCATCTAATGAGTAACAGGTAGTCTTTTGAACTTAAAACTTCTTGTCAAGGCAACTAAAGATTGTTTAGCATTTTGCAATACAATCCTTGTTCTTGAATCTCCATGTATCCTAATAGGCAAATATATTGTATACAAAAGTTGCAATGAGATGCACATATACCTCTACAGACAAATCTCAAATATGGTGATGATCAACAAATGTTAATTCAGTAAAATATGAACTCTGAACCATATGACAGCTAAATAACAGTGAAAGCAGCAGCAGCATAAATTAAGCCAGTAAATGCAAAGCAATGATAGTTTTTTTTTAAATAATTTTTACCACATAATTCTTTCAAGCTGCAATGCATGCTGGGAACTGGCACAATATTGTTCAATGAAAATTTTGTTCAGATAACTCAATTTGGAATGTTAGGACAACATTTGGACAAGTTTCTGACAAATACTTGTGAATCTAAGGTCAACAAAACTTTTGTTAGCAACATGTTTAGTTCACTTGAGGTAATAAACTCACTCATCCTAAATAATCTTTGTTCAAGCTACTTTTTTACACTTGTTAGAAGAAAAATTTGCAAGTTGGATTTTTTTTACAGCAGAAAAATTAGATTTGGACACTAGTAAACGATAAAAATGGGCATCCAGTTAGTTGCTGTACTTAATATCAGGGTAAGAATCTCAATTCAAAATGTTTATTGAAACACTTTTTTGGCCAGAAATACAAGTATTCCTTTTATCAAAAACTAATATTACATGAATTATTCTTCATAGAGAGTTGCTCAGTGTAAATTCTGTTAATACATTAGAACATTTTGTTTTAAATATTACAACCTCTTTAAGCGGCATTGCAAATTATAAACTACCCCAATGAAATGATGAATAAAGAAGTAAAGCAAACTTAAAAAGAATCAGTATATTCTGTCATACAGAGCATGAGTGTATGGACTAAGAATAGAATGACATTCAAAAATGCTTTTTTATGTAGATACAGTATGTGTGCTGATCATCTGATTATGTCTTGTCACTTAAATGGCATTATCAAATACAAATCTGGTTTGCATTTTCTCTCTGTCAACAGCAGTGCTACACTCTTAAAAATAAAAATTCTTTATTGGCATTGATGGTTCCATGAAGAACCTTGGAATCCATGGAATCTTTCTATTCCACAAAAGGTTCTTTATACTGGAAAAAAATGTTCTTCACACTAAGAAAAAAGGATACATTTAAGAACTCAAAAGGTTCTTTTTGGAACCAAAAATTGTTCTTCTGTGGCATCGCTGCAAAAACCCTTTTTGGAAGCTTTATTTTTAGGAGTGTAAGATGTTATAAGATAATTTGATAAATGCAAATATTTGTCACTGTTACTGATAACAGAGCTGAACAGAAGATTACAGAAGTAAATTTTCCATGCATTTTTTCCATAGACATTTCCAAACATTGTTCGGCAAGGAGTTGTACGCCAATCTGTATCCAATCAGCTCCACAGAAACATATACTGTCACTTCATACAGTATACATCTTCTTTATGGACATTATAAATGGTATTTTACTTCTGGAATCCTACAGCTTTGCTCTTTTTATGTAGTTGATACATTGTACCTGAATATGAATAACTGAATATGCATGACCGCAGTTTTGATGTCAATTATTATGTCCTAATTTGTTAAAATCTGGGTAAAACCAAGATGTTATTGACCTTTACGATGAATAACATTAATGCTCAAGTTAAATCTTAATGATGTTAAAAATACAGTTTAAAAAATCAGTTTCTCCATGTTGGTGATCTGTAAGAGAAAAATCACACTTAAGAACGAACATACTGTACTGTGCAAGAAGACATACAAGTCAGTTTAAATCATGATCTATTTTTAAACCTTTTCAAAGATGTTCACAGAGACTATGACAAAAGCATCCCTTGTTTCCACAAGCGCACATGTTGGCCATGTTTATTGAGGCATCACCAGTTTTGGAAAGTAAGCTGGTACCATTAATCCTATCGGTTCATTTTTGCAACGTGGTGCTCTTTTGGTCAAAGTAAGGTACTGAAGAGCGGTTTTGTGTCTGTGTTTAATTTCTCTGAGTTCTCGCTGGAGATTGGTTGTCCTGCGGTTTGGTTAAGGGACCTCAGACTGGTCAGTTAGAGGTATCCGAGTGAACGCTGTTTGCTCCCTCTATCGGAGATGTCACAGAAGATGGAGTGACAGCATCATGCCAGCCACCGTTACCCTAGAAAGAGACACAGAAAAGACCATTTGAGAGGTGTAATTAAAGCCAGAATGGAAACATTAGCTGGTATTGATTTTTGAGAGTATAAGATCAGATAAAACGCTCTGTTTGTATCCATTTTTTCTAAACTGTTGTTTGCAATACTGAAACAATATCCAGCTTAAACCAGCCTAACCATGTCCAGGCTGGTCTATACATCTTATTTTAGAAGCTTTTTGGAAACTTAAGAAAAGTTTTGGGGATAATGCATTACAAGTAACACGAGTTAAGTAATCAGATTACTTTTTTCAAGTAACTAGTAAAAAAATGCATTACTTTTAAATTTACAAAACATCTGAGGCTTATTCATTTCACTTTTGGTGTGAAAAGGGCCTTCACATTTGCCAAAAAATAGAACTTTTTGTTGTTATAAAAACAAACAAACAACCTAGTCCAGATGAGAAAAAGTAACACATACTTTCCATAAAAAGTAACTAACACAATTAGTTATTTTTTTAGGGAGTAACGCAATATAATATAATGCATTACTTTTCAAAGTAACTTTCCCCAACACTGCTTAGGAACAGGTAATGCATTACAAGTAAAAATGAAAAAAAGAAAAAAGATGAAAAAAAAGTAACGCAAAAATAATGTAACATTATTTTCCTACTAAGTAATGCAGTTAGTTACTTTTTAGGGAGTAATGCAATATTGTAACGCATTACTTTTAAAAGTAACTTTCTCCAACACTGCTTAGGTGAGACCAGCAAATCATCATGTGCTGGATTAAGCTGTTTTTGTTTGTTGTTACAGGGTGAAAAAGACTTCTAGCTCTCAAGGTTAAATAATTGTGAAAAGTGTTGATTATAGCATTACATTTAGATCTATGGCATTATATTTAGATCGTCCATGAAAGGTTGCAGTGATGAACATTGTTGATCACAGACATGTTGAGCACATGAAAGCAATGATCTCGTCAATCCAACACAATTTCTGCACACTAACGAATGCTTTCATCATAACTAACGGTGCAAACGCGATGTAACTAGGAGATTTATTGAATTAAACGGGAATTTTGGTGTGAGTCCTGAACTCAGTCACTGATAAACTCGCGCTGTTTGATTGACAGCTCCAGCGATTGTAAAAGGAGCGTTCTTTGATTGCTTTTTATATATAATTTAATCACAGTTTAAATAACAGATTAGTTTCATCCTACTAAGAGAAACAAAGTGAAGTTGACTGTTTAGTCACTGGTTTGATTTACTGACACACAGACAAAGAACATCTGACGTTGTTGCATTACTGTCGAGTCCATATCGTAAAAGTCTGTTTGCAAAGCCTGCGCCAAAATGCGATTGATTTACCAAAGAACCCACAGTGAAATGTACAGAATACAAATAAATAAAGCTCAACTGAGACATTCACATTGTTGAAAATAAATAACCATATTCCTAGCATTAGGATCCTTTGAAAGGTAATGTTATTTTTAGTCCTGTATTGCTCCTACTCTCCTCCTCATCTCACTAACACACCAGTGGGTGGGGCTAACGTTGCAATGATGAAGTAGATGTTGTTTTCTTCTGCGGAGGCGGCGTTTCACCTATATTACGGGACGAGTCGTTCGCTGGGCCTGGTGTCAATAAAAGCTTTTATTAGACTAACAAGGAAGTTTTCATTTCTGAAACTTACAGGATATTCGTATAGTACAATGACTTCTTATATATCAAAAGCTCAAGAAAAAGTTGATTTCTCAATTCATGACCCCTTTAATTCTTAAGGTTACTTAAGTATAAACATTCAGGTCAATATTTATGTTATTTTTTGTTATCTTTAATCAAGCTAACTCAGCATTTGTCATAATTATCTAGGCTGGAAAGAGTCAACTACAACTCTAGCTACATTTCTACATTGCAAAAGTCCTATTCTTGTTTTTTTGGGGTAATTTTTTTTAGTCTAGTTTTAAAATATTGTTGTTGTTATTATTATTTACACTGGCAGATTTTCCACCTATTTTTACTTGTTTATACTAAAAAATCTGCCAAATCTGTCAGAAAATACACTGGTATTAGCTTTGTATTCAAAAAACAAGTCTTAATATCCTATCCAGTACTATGTAAATCTCTCTAATTTCAATGATTTTTAGATGATTTAACTGTAAAACAAGACTAATTAAAAAAAAAAAAAAATTGAAATCATTGTTTTTGTAATGTGAAGATTGTGTAAATGTTAAGAAGAAATATTAGTAGGTATCCATGACATCTGAAGCTATTCGTACTGCCCTTAACTTCTCTTTGTGATATGGCGATGGATGATTATTTTCCTCTCGCATTAGTAGTAGGCTTTCTTCCTCGACGTGGCTGCCTCAATAGATAAATGAACCTTTAATGCCGTGACTCCACATCGACTCCATTATAAAGCGTGTCTTATCAAACCTCATCTGCGAAGATGCTATTCACATCTGTACAAAGCTGCAGGCAATTCCAGTTTCATATTTTATTATAGTGATAAGGAAATGGACTGCAAATTCGCTCTGAGAGAGAGAGAGCGTGTGGTTCAATAAGAAGGCTGATATATACTGCCAAGAGCCGTGCATGTCATTGTGTTATTAGATGCATTTTGGGAAATGGAAATGGAACGCATTTGCTTTCTATCCCAGCAAAACAGCCCTGTGTGCATGTGTGGATATTAATATGAATCCATATGTTTATCTTTGCCTTTTCACAGAAGCAGCATCACCTCTCCCAGTCTTAATCTCGGCTGTCGTCTTTGTCAGCTCATGGAGCGACGGTTTGATCATACAACGTCTTTCTGAATGACTCCAGGAGACCTGCTGTGAAGAGATTATTCCTTCCCCACCACATGAGACGGTGTGTGTGTGTGTGTTAGTGATATTCAGACCCTAAAGCACTAGAGCTTTGGTGTGGATTTAAGTCTGTTTGACTTTGGTTTGTTGAGTTGAAAGTGTCCAAGCATTTTTATCTGCGTTTGCATACTTGCACAGAAAATGTTTCTGGCTTAAATGTTTTACTTTCAGATAACACACTTACGTTCAAGCCATGAGGGCTGTAAAGTGGGTTTCCCCGCAGACCATCACTGTAACTCAGCGACTGACCGATGGCGTGACGTATGGAGTCTCCCTGCGGAGACAGAAGACAGGACAGGAGATAAACTACTGTTTCAGAGTGAAACTGAATATTTGGTGAGAAATAATGAAGGATGAGATTTGATTGGCTGTGATATTATTGGTATTCCAGAAACATATGTCATATGTATATACATATGACATATGTAAATACATATAATAAACATATGTCATATGTAGTGTATATATATATATATATATATATATATATACACACACTACCTTTCAAATGTTTGGGGTCAGTAGGATGCATTAAATTGATCAAAAATGACAGTAAAGACATTTATAATGTTACAAAAATGTTCTTTTGAACTTTCTATTCATTCTAAGAATCCTGAAAAGAAAATGTATCATGATTTCCACTAAATTATGAAGCAGCACAACTGTTTTCAACATTGATAATAATCAGAAATGTTTCTTGAGCAGCAAATCAGCATATTAGAATGATTTCTGAAGGATCATGTGACACTGAAGACTGGAGTAATGATGCTGAAAATTCATCTTGGATCACAGGAATAAATTATATTTTACAATACATTCAAAAGAAAACAATTATTTTAAATTGTAATAATATTTTACAGTATTACTGTATTTCTGATCAAATAAATGCAGCCTTGGTGAGCAGTAGAGACACTTAAGTTATATTATGTTGTACATTATTTGATATATTGTGCTCTTGCAGATCTACTCTAGTCCCTCACTAATATATGCTTTCAGCAGCAGTGTTTGTGTTGGTGTGTGTGATACCTGTGTCTGTCCTGGGCCGGGACCTGGGCCGGCTGGTATGAACCGTTCAGGCTGGACATGCTCATAAACATATCTCCTGAACCTGGCAAACTATATGAACCCGAAGAACCTGCAGACAGATGGAGAGGAGGAGGAACAGTGAGTCTGTGAACACGGTGAGTGCTTTTTGGCCATATAAATATCAGCATCTGCACCAAATTGCATATTTTTGAAATCCTCAAGTATGAGTTCCATATTCTCACTATATTATACTATATAAGCCATAAAAGCCTGATGTATCAAATATGATACTCAACAAAAAACGTTTTTTTTTTTTTTTTTGTCAAAAGGTTCAATAAAGTGTTCCATTTGGAGAGAAAAAAAAAAAAAGCATGTCAGGCTTTACAGGGTTAAAATAATTATCCAAATGTATCATTTTTGGGGGTCACTGTATTTTCACATATACAAATAAACACACAGACAGAGGATGTTCACTGTGATTATAACAAATCATCACAGGAAGTGATGTCACTGTACCAGTGAACATGTTGTTTAACAGATTGTTTTTATCTTCTGCTGCATCCAACTGAAAGTCTTCATCTTTCATCTGAAAACCTGCAGAGAAAATGACACAGAACAGAACCCATTTAAACTCTTAAATTACTTCAAAAATGTATGTTCAAGACGAAATAATTAGACTAGATCTGCTGTATCTGGAATATAGGGGAGAGTGGGGCAAGTTGTCACACTTTTTACTCAATTGAATGTTTCACAGGTTTATTTATTCACAAGTCCTGGCTACAAAAAAGTTTCCACTGTTATTGCCAAGGAAAACAGATACAGTTCATTTAACACTTGTTGACCCTTATAGCAGGGCATGTTGTAACAGTGGGCTATTTAGGTAATTTACCTGTTGATAGTTGGCAATTCATTTAAGGATACCACTGTTTTGGGCAACAAATGTTTATATTTGAAAGCAACATGCCAAACTACTACTAGAGAAAACAAGTATTTGTGCAAATGGACTCAAAACCTTACAGTCACTGAGATATAACATTAGTGACAACTAGCCCCGGTGGTCTCGTATATGCGTACCAGAGCTGGGCGTTGCGGGCGAGTTGTTCTGGCTGTTCTGTACAGCGGCCGCCACAGCCTGAGCCGCCGTCACTGCTGTCTTCGCTGCGTACAGATTCGCCTCTTCCTGGAATTTACCAATGTTCTTCTTATAGCGAATACGTTTATTACCAAACCAGTTAGACACCTGAGATAGAGAGAAAGAGAGAGGCAAATGTGGATGAATCTCATGAGGATGTGCTATAAAAATGTTATATTATACATGAAATAAATAAATAAATAAATATATATATATATATATATATATATAAATTTTTTTTTACCCCAAAATCAAAATCAAAAGTTTAAATTATACGCTACCATTCAAAAGTGTGGGGTTGGTATGATTTTTTTTTTGGTTTAAAAAAATAGTCTCTTCTGCTCACCAAGCCTGCCTTTATTTGATCAAAAATACAGTAAAAACAGTAATATTCTGAAATATTATTACAATTTAAAATAACTGTTTTCTATTTGAATATATTTTAAAATGTAATTTATTCCTGTGATCAAAGCTGAATTTTCAGCATCATTACTCCAGTCTTCAGTGTCACATGATCCTTCAGAAATCATTCTAATATGATGATTATTATTGGTGCTCATTAATAATAGCTATTTAAAAAAGTTAAAACAGTTTTTACTGCTATATTTTACATTTTAAAACATATTCAAATAGAAAACAGTTATTTTACATTTTAAGAATCTTTTAATTTTCATGTTTTAATTATTCCAAACTTTTGACCAGTATTGTCTTTTGACCATATTGCATAAAGAGAATGAAGCCTCTTCAAGGACCATTAAAATTTTTGTGACATTATTTAAATTAAAATTAATCACATTTTTCACCCACAATGAAAGAGTTTTCATGACATTTACCTATATCACATTTATAGAATTCATAAAAAGCATGTTTTTCATTGCATAGTCCAATGAAATATATGCTGCAAACAAAACATTCACAGGTTCTTATGGAAACGTGTTTATATGTGTTTTACAGCGACTGTTATTCTCATATGGTTGTAAATGGACCAACCTTTTGCAAAAGTACATTACCGTCGCTACAAACCCAGACATATTAAAATCACATCCACCCCGAGCAATAGCTCCTTCATAAAATATCTCCAAACTGGCTTTAAACTGCCAATGGGAGGCGGAAAAGTTGAAGAGGCGCTATAAATACGCCTCGCTGATGTCATAATCTTGGGACCCAATAAAAGACAGCCAGAAGACATGATCCAAGTGCAAAAAGGCATGTAACTGTCCCCAGTGGTGAGTAAATGTATGCATTGTCTGAGTGAGTGTGTCTTTTGTCTTATGGCCACACAAACACTAGCGGTTCCAGCGCGGTCTGTAAAGAGTGACTGCACTGGATGAAGGACTATATGATGCATCGTTTGTTTTTCAGTACACAGAGACACGGCTGCCACTGCAACCAACATCGACAGACAACACAGCGGACGGACGAATGTTTTAGTGACATACCTGTGACACAGTGATGGTGCTTCCCTTCCCCTAAGGGCACAAAAAGAAGGGGCTTTTTTTACATTAACGACTTCCTGTACACCCCACACACCCATCCGTTACACAAACAACACCCGCTCCCATAAAACAGGCTGAATAAAGGATAGACGTTCATCATAATGTGTGCCTACTAGTTTAGTTGAGCGCAGCAGTCAGCCTCTGGAAGTAAGAATGCCATTCAGAGTGATTTTTAGTGATAATGTATAAACTGAGGGTGTTATATGAGTCTACACTGAAAAGAAATTTGGTGTAGGATTTACTTTGAAACAATTTTCACTCAGAAATTGCTAATGAAAATGAAATGCATACTAAAATTACTAACTGAAATAAACTCAAAATAAATGAAAACGATTTAGAAATATTTTTTAAAACAAAAACGAATGAAAATACACATGCAAAATTGCTAAAAAAAATTAACTAAAATTGAAAACTGAAAATCTAAAAATAAGATTATTCAAAATATTAATGGAAACTATAATAGTATATAAATAATACAAAAATAACACGGTCTACCAGTCTCATGCAACTACAGTTCAGTTCATTTATGTGTCATTTAGGGGTGGATTTATCTGAAAAATGATCATAAATAGACTTTGTGTACCACCTGTTAAATTATACTACATTTGTATTAATGTTGCTGCAGTAAATTCAAACTCGCTCTCTCTGGACCTCCCAGCACTACTCTAGGCTAACTGTGTCAAGACACATGCAAACACTATATGAATAATTATAGTATACAAATAAGTTAGAATGCAGAGCAGGAATAAAGGCTTCGTCGGGACAGCATTCTTGCACAGAGAAGCGTGATTACACAACATTTTAAAGTCCCAGTGAACTTTTCTCCAGTGTTGTGACGCATTTCCAAGTGAAACGGCATATTGAATAGAGGGCAGGTTTTTACTTTAGTGCTCCTCCTCTCCATCTCTGGCTCATAGCAGACTAACGGTTGAAGGGGAGTGGTTTAAGCATTTTCAACCCAAGCCGTCAAACTGACGTCATCTGAGAAGGAACGCCATTCCAGGCTGGAAGTAACTTTTCAGATTTTGATTAAAGATTACCACGACAAACAATTTTTTTCTGTGTATTAACTTGCATGGATTAATTGTTCACCACAAGACTAATAATATGTGCTAGCAAAGTAAACAGGGTCAATTTTGATTTCATGACGACTTTAAGATGAAGAGGCGCTCAACCGCAGAAACTGGCCCGCTCACCGTTGCGTTCTAAATCACGCTCATCTTGAGATGTCAATAGGCAGCTTTGCTGTGCTTCTTGACTTGTCTTTTGAGCCAAATTCTCTGCACCTTCACAGTGTCACAGACCATCTCTAACAAATTTGTTAGTGATTTTGCTCAGATTGTGAATAAAATCTCTTCTTGTTTCACAGCTGAAGGCTCATATGCGCAGTATTGTCCGAGAACTGGACTACTGGTTCAACAGAAGGACAGACTCACCTGTGACACTGTGATGGCGCACTTCTTCGCCAGCTCCTCTTTGGCCTCCTCACTGGGATACGGGTTACTGAGGTGAGAGTAGAAATACTCATTCAAAATCTCTGTCGCCTGCTTGCTAAAGTTGCGCCTTTTCCTCCTGGAGAAGTATAAAACGGGAAAAAAGAAATCACTGGTATTGTTAGATCCTGAACCATTTCAATATCTTTATATATCCTCCTGGGACCCAGGAATAGACTTCTGTCCTCTGTAGTGGACATTATATTTTAGTGATTTTCTCTGACATCATACATATCACAGTTTTAAGTCTAGATGTCCTGTAAAGAGCACATTCAGGGCTTTGCGGAGATACCACATTTTTAGAGGTTTCGACAACAACAACTTCTTGGTCTTTAAATATGACTGAAAATGAAAATTAGCACTCTTATGGAAATATGATCATATTTTGAAGTTATAATTTAAATCGGATTAATTTTCAAATTGTTTGTTATAAATCAACATCTCAGGAAAATGTTATGTGGTTTCAAATCAAAATATGACTTTCTGTTACGGAACAGGACATTGATTTCATACATGATCTCTGTAGAGGACACCAGGACTTAAATCATGTTTATCAGGCATTTTAAGAGACACAACAAGTGAATAGGGAAATAAATTATATATCAATATTCCTATTAATTATTAGATATTATTATGAAAATGTTGCCAATTATTACTCCCATTATTACACGTCTTTTTTCATTGCATGTTGCTCCAAGAACACATTAATATGCAAATTAGATACAGTGTATAGATACATTGTATTGAATGGGAAAACCCACATATTGCATAAAGTAAAATGGTATATCAATTAATTCCATTATATCTTTCATAACATAGTTGAGAATCATCTTTATACAAAGTTTGGTTAAAAACAATCCTGAAGCCTAAAAACTGATTGGTGACTAAAAAAAAATCCTATTGTTTTTGCCTATACATGTCATTTCATGTCATTTTATTTTTTAAACAACTTAGTCCTGGTGTCCACTACAGAGGACATAGCATAACATATGAATAAAATATAATTTTTCAAAAATGTTATTTTTTCATTTGTTTCTTATGCTCTAAACAATATAATGACGTGAAAAAATACTAAATTCAAAAAACTTTTTTTTCTGGGTCTCAGGAGGATATAAAAGGTTATTAAAGTGTGATTTTCACTAGCAACACCACATAATTGCATAAATAATAATGTTTTCAAACATTTAGCTGGTTAGCATGGTCTAATGACCCCCTGTTGGAAGATGCTCTAACTACACCACAATGCTTAAAGTACACTCTAAAAAATGCTGGGTTAAAAAGCAAACCAAGCTGGGGTGAAAATGGACAAACCCAGCGATTGGGTTGTTTTAACCCTAGCAAATGGGTTAAATGCCAGACCGCCTTCTGTATTAAGCGACGTCAGTTACACTTTTTTCATAAGTTGAATACGGAAGGCGGTCTGGCGGAAGCTAGATATTTTACTTCATAACTTGTTAAATATGGATATTTTTCTTACACAAACACATCGGTTCATTTCAGAAGGCCTTTATTAACCCCCTGGAGCTGTGTGGAGTATGTTTATGATGGATGGAAGCTCTTTCTTCAGCTTCATACTCGGTCCCATTCACTGCCATTATAAAGCTTGGACACATCAAGATATTTATTAATTTAACTGATTATGTTCATCAGAAAGAAGAAAGTCATATACACCTAGGATGGCTTGAGGGTGAGTACATTTTAGGTTAATTTTCATTTTAAAGTGAACTAATCCTTTAAATCTGACCTGAGCAGCCACTTTCTCACTCTTTCTTTATGATGTCATCACTGAGCCCACCAATCGCTGTTTGCTTCATTTGCAGTTATTTGAATAATTTGAATGAATCATTTGAATAGTGCTCTGATGAGCATATTTATGCATAATTTAATCTTAGCTTTAAGTAACTCGTGCCCTTGCAAGCCAAGTGGAACTAACTGGCAAATTTCCTGTGCCCACCCAACTTATCCTTCTGCCAGTTTAAGCAAAATACTCCAGAGGATTCACAAGACCTTAAAATATTACCACATCACCCACTTGTTCACACATGCAACGCTTTCAGCACATCGAATACAATGAGAAACAAACCCACACTAGCAAAAACACCTACATGTGTAAAAAAAAAAAAAAAAAAAAAACAGACACACGACCAATAATCATTTTTTTCATTAAGCAAATGCTTTATTATCCAAAGTAGTTTACAGAGCATTATTAGTAGGACAGTCTCTCTGGGACAAAATGATGTTTGAATTTACTAACCAGTTTTGTGCATTGTATTTTAGAGCAAAAACCTGGGGCTTATTCACTAACCACCTGCTGTACATAGTTAATGCTATAAATTTCTGAGATATTCAAGTATATTAAGTCCTATTAAACATTCCACACATCTAAAATGACTGTGATGCATGTGTAAACTCCATTCATGCGTACCTGGTCAGATCGGACAGCTATCTAATCGTGAAAAGACCGAAAGAGAGGGCATTTTTTTACATTTCAGATGCAACTGGACAAAATGCAGTTGGTTGTTGAAGTCACATATGTACATTTTTAAATGTAAATACAACTACACAGCCCAGCCTAAGATAGGTTTGATATTGGGAGACAGGCTATTGTATGTAGCCTAATTTGTGCACATCAGGGAGCTCGCGTTTTACTTTCGCTTTCGAATTCACGATCACGCGCATTCTGTGCAAAGGGAGCAGCGGTGCTGAGCGCGCATTCTACAAGATAAGACATTTATCAGATGCTTAGGCTCTGTTGCGCAATGAATCCTCCGCCATGGTCTTGTCAGTCATCTCGCCCTATACTCTTGACACATGATCAGTGAACTGTGATTCCTGTTGCACTGTGTGCGACGGCAACTTATGCTGGATAAGCAGAGCAGATGTTTACAATTGAAGCAACAGTTATCCAACCTAATTAAATGTTTTTTATTTCAATAAAAAAAAAAAACAACAGGCACGAGATCTTGTCACACCCCTATTAGTCATTATGAATATTTAAAATATGCTTATGTGTAGGCTATTTATACATATAGTGGGGTTATATGGGTTGTGGCACAGTTAACTTGGATACTTAAAATTGCACTTCTTGACAAAAAGGTTGCCAACCGCTCATCTACACTGATGTACCCGCAGCCGAATACTAAGTTCGCAAAGTAAATGAGGCATTCTGCAGAGCCCCTAAAGGGACATGGTGATGGAAAAAATATATGAGATGGGAGAAAAAATATATTTTAATGCTTTTGTGTTCTCTCGCAGTTATATAGGGGGTAATTATATTGCAGGTAATTTGTGGGCATCAGGGAGCCGCTATCAATATACAGGGTATTGAAATCGCTTTTGAATGCACAGTCACTTTTTACTTTATCATCACGCATACTCTGTGTATTATAGTTTTTGTATTAATATTTTTTATTAGCTTTTATTTATATTTTCAGATTTCATTTAATTTTAGTTCAATTTATAGTCATTTTTTTAAATATATTAATTATAAATCAATTGTATTTTTATGTCAGTTTTTGATGCATTTTATTTATATTTTTATATTTATATTTATTATATTTTTATTTTATATTTATCATATGATAATTTTTACTTTAATTTTTAGTCTTTTTTTAAAAATATATTTATTTTTTATTGTCAGTTTTATTTTTTTATTTATTTAATTTATATAATTTATTTGTATTATTAGTTTTCATTTTTAATTTTTTTTTAATTTCCAGATACTAATTTTATTGCTTCAACTTAAACTTCAGTTAGTTGCCAAAGTGTCATTTCAACATTTTTCATCTCATATTTATAATTTACTTTATTTCAGCTTTATTTAAAAAAACAAACAGAAATGTTTTAATAGTTTTAGTGAACCACAATAACCCTGAAAATGAATTTGAATTCATAATAAGTTATGAGTAATTTGATTGGTTCACAGGCATGCAACGAGTTCACGACCCATGTGATGAACCTGTCTCGCACACGGCCCATCTTGCCCAAAGAGTCAGTACTCAGTACTGACCTCACATTTTGCAAGATAAGATGTGTCAATGATGCTCAGGATCTGTTGCGCGCCTAAATCCCTTCAACATCGTCCTGTCAGTCATCTCTCCGATAAGTTATCTTCATGCGATAAGTGAAATCTAATGTACTTGTAATGTAACCAACTACCACAACAAGTCCCTTTAGGGGCTCCATAGAATGTGTTATTAATTTCCATGCCTTTCCGAATTCAGAATTAGGCTTGGGGCACATCCCTATGTACGGTGGATTAGAGTAATGTGGGACACTGACTAATGTGGGACACCTAAGCTCCTGTGCATTTATCTATTTTTTTTTTTACAGCATTAAAGTGAACATGATTACCCTAATCCACCCTACACTACTAAATGAGGCATATTATAGATGGCACCTTATTCAAATAAGCAAACACATACAGTATGCTGTAAAATTGCTCACATTAAATGTTATGCAAGTTGGAAAAAGCATCTGCCAAATGCATGAAAGTAAATGTGCATAAGTCATGAGTTTCTGACCTGGCGTCGAGGAAGCGGGACCTGAGGATCATGACGGCCTCACAGGTGCTCTGCTTGAGCTGCATCTGGATGGAGCTGAACTTGCGGTGGATGATGTTCACCATGCGCTCGATCTCTTTGGGCGAGATGGGCCGTGTGCGAGACTGCTCCCTCAACAGGTTCATCACATGGGTCGTGAACTCGTTGCATGCCTGTGAACCAATCAAATTACTCATAACTTATTATGAATTCAAATTCATTTTCAGGGTTATTGTGGTTCACTAAAACATTTCTGTTTGTTTATTGAAATAAAGCTGAAATAAAGTAAATTATAAATATGAGATGAAAAATGTTGAAATGACACTTTGGCAACTAACTGAAGTTTAAGTTAAGCACTAAAATTAGTATCTGGAAATAAAAAAAAAAATGAAAAATGAAAACTAATAATACAAATAAATTATATAAATAAATAAAAATAAAAAAAATAAAACTGACAATAAAAAAAAAAGACAAAAATTAAAGTAAAAATTATCATATGATAAATATAAAATAAAAATATAATAAATATAAATATAAAAATATAAATAAAATGCCTCAAAAACTGACAAAAAAAAGCATTCTGTCATGATGTTGCAGACCTGCTCGTATTTCTCCAGCTCAGTGTGGTAGATCTGTCTAATCTGGGTGAGTTTTGCTCTGTAGTCCGAATGCTCGATGGAGTTGTCAGCTCCGACTCCCACCGCTGCCGTTGCCGCAGCAACCGCTGCTGCCCCGCCCCCTTTCTCTGGTCCAGACACGCCCTCTGCCAGCAGCATGTTATCCAGACGCATGAGCTGAGGGTCAGGAGGGTCTTCATCCTGACTCCCACGAATACTGAGACCTGTCCCAAAACACGGTGGGAAAAATATGCTATTTAAAAATTAATATGCAATAAGCAAGAAGCAGATCTTTGGTTATTTTCAAATGCATCTTCTCTCCTAAAAATAAAGGTTCATAAAAGGTTCAGATTCTTGATATCTAGAACCATATATATATGTATATATATATATATATATATATATATATATATATATGTGTGTGTGTGTGTGTGTGTATATATGTGTGTGTGTGTGTGTGTAAGCATATATAGGTGTGTGTGTGTGTAAGCATACTAGTTAGAAACAACATGAGGGTGTGTAAATGATGATGAAATCTTATTTTTCCAGGAAAAATGATTCAGTTTAACCACATAAAAATACAGAGATGAGATGAGCAATGCAACCTTAACCGTAAGAAAAAAACATTCAGACATGCAAAGACAATTTCTGTAACACCTGGACCACCCAAAGAAGGTTTCAGATAGCCAGTTATTTCCTCTTATCACTCCACAATGAATAACCGACTCGACAGGACCACCACAGAACTGCACCCCCCTCACGTCCTCAGCCATTAATGCACGGCGCAGGATTAGTCTGCTATGACACGCTGTTTATCAGAGGTCACATCAGCGAGCGAGGTGTGTTTGTGCCAGCGCCGACTACAAGAGAATGATTGACAGTGGCAGGTCTCTTCACTGAGGTGGGTGGAATAAAAGCGCTGTGAGCCGTTAAGATGTGCTCCAGCGGCCACCGGCAGCGATCAAGTCCAACGTGGCCTCCTTTAATTCCACACGAAGACTTTTTTGGCACTTCACGTTTTGATTTGGAGTTTGCAGGCAGTGGAGTGGATGCTCATGTAAGCGTGGAAGAAAAAAATGGTCTGCTGATATATACCATTTCTTTTTATGTTTTTGTTATTCTGCTTTCTAACTCTTCAAGTGTTTTATAGTCCAGCAGGTGAAATAGTGCATCTGATCACTTAGTAGATCAGCACACCTCTCCTCAACAACACACATGATTTGAGGAATCATGTCATGATGAATTTTAATACTGAAGTTCAAGTTTAATACTTAGAGCCTTAAGCACATGGTCTGAAGCTCATGGTGCAGGTGCATTAAGGTGTGTCCGAATCCACTTTTGCTAGTTTAATGACAGAATAAAATGGTCGGCACTCCAGGTGCATGGTCTAAAAAGGTTGTACCTAGTCTCTTAATGAGTCATGGGTGTGTTTTGGGCGTAACGTGCAGTAAACGTGCAGAGTCTCATCTACCATTCCCTTTAAAAGCCAGATGCACTTTGTTATTTACATGGTGGAATATAGACACCCTCAACCTGACGAGTACATGTGTTAAATAAATGTGTGTATTGCCATGATTGGTCAAATAATTAGCCAATTTCATTCATTACTGCAAATAGGCAATGACTATCCATTATGACATGTAGGCATTTTTATCTTTATGTACACAATAATAATCTTTTACATTGTAATCCTTTTATTTGTAATATTTGGCATGTTTGTGTGCTGCTGCGCGTCCCTGTGTATATAATAAGCAGAGTGTACACGCATTGTGCACCCGCATATAGGCGCATATTACTAACGCACTGTTTAAAATAAAAAATACTGCGCCATTGACTTTAGACCAGGTTTTTGTTGGTCAATGGCGCAGTCGTTTTCAGTTCCTCAAAATAGCAACACGCCAACAATACACCTGAACACACCTTGTTTTCAGACCGGCACACCCATGGGCGAACAGATGGGCGCGAGTGCATTTGCTATTTAAACAACGTGGTGCAGGACATGAAAATGATAACTGCGTCATGCTGAAACTAGCAAAAAACACTTGCATCGCGCCTGGCATTGCACTGCGCCGGATGTATGATAGGGCCCATAGTGTTTGATTTCCTTACCACTTTGAACTCTAAAAGAGCAGGGTTGCCAGTTCTGTGCCACAAAAGTAGCCCAATGGCCAGTCAAAAGTAGCCCAAAAACAGCCCAATGCGATTTTCTCCATCGAATTCTCTGCTGAATTTGTATGTCAGGGAGGGTGTTTTGGGGGTGTTAGAACGCTGAAATTGTACGTACGGGGGTGGAAATCAACTCGCATAAAAAATTTTTACCCAAGGCAACAACTTAAAAGTAGTCCAATTTCGTGGGGAAAAATGCGGACTTGGCAACACTGAAAAGAGCTTTCTACTGTAAAAGAAATATATTTAGGAATATATTTAGGCCTAGTGTTGCATATACAATTTCCATCCTTTTGGATCACACAGTTTTAACATACAGTATATAAACTAATAAACTTAATGTGATGCATATTTGTCAGTAATACATAATTGAAATAGCTAAGATTTCTAAGCAATTTGAATAAATGCATTTTGAAAATATGACCATTTAAAAAACCTTGAATAGATGCAAAAACTATGCCAGTCTTATCAGTTTCATTTATGACTGACAAATATGCATCACATTAAGTTTATTAGTTGTTTATGTTAAAACTGTGTAATCCAAATGGATAGAAATTTTAAATGTAATTCAAATACATAAATCTTAAATTTAGGAGTAAATATTAAAAAATCTGTAATCAAAAGTCACAGTTCTCAATATGAACTCAAACATTTCTCAATAGATTCACCCAAGAGAAAGTGATCCTAGCTGCAACACATTCATTTTAAAGCTCTATACTATTTCTAGATATTAACAGTTGGCTCATTTGTGTCTTTTTTTTCCTCAAAAGCTTTTTTAGAGAAAGTTGATACTTGAAGAAACATTAATGAGCATTAGATGGGCTATAAAACAGCATCAATCTCTCTTCTGAGAAACATTCAGTGCAATGCCATTGTTCTGCTGTTTTACGTGATTTTGAAGATGCTCTTTCAAAAAACCTGAGGACAAGATTGTAAACACGCCACAGCTGCTCAGAGTGACTAGAATAAGATACAACATCCACACACACACACACACACACACACTGCCCTCCAGATACACACACACAGTATTCATGAGGTCAATGCAAGATGACATTTAAAGCACAGCAGACAAAGGCAAACAAACACAAGATGGAAGGACTGAATATGAGAGAAAGCATGAATCAAAAGCATCCTGCATGTTTCCTCCACAGCATATGAACATTTGCTCTGCTCTTAATCTCATTTCAATTTCATTTCTTTCCTTTTCTTTGGTGTTGCTTTCATTTTTAATGGCAACAAAATGGTAAAGGTAGCCACATTCCCTATTCAGACCTCAGGCAAAGAATTGCTAATTCAGCACAGAGCACATCACATGAAATGCATCTCTCAGGCAGCAGCTCTCAGTTTAAACAGACGTCGAATTATTTAACGGTGACTGAACAGAAACAGAATCAACAGAGAGGTGCATATATACATAGACACATGTATTCATAACTATAGTGATGTATGAGGGGTTCCAAATGTGTCCATAACAAATTACTGTGCCGGTATCAGGGGTTAGTGATGGTGTCAGATGAGGAGAATGCTGTCACTTTTTCACTTGGTCGACGATAAAAAGGGCAAAAAATCCAGACCCATCATCATTATTTAATTGAATATATATATATATATATATATATATATATTTTACACCGATCAGGCATAACATTATGACCGCCTTCCTAATATTGTTTTAGTCCCCATTTTGCTGCCAAAACAGCCCTGACCCGTCGAGGCATGTACTCCCATAGACCCCTGAAGGTGTGCTGTGGTATCTGGCACCAAGATGTTAGCAGCAGATCCTTTAAGTCCTGTAAGTTGTGAGGTGGAGCCTCCATGGATCGGACTTGTTTGTTCAGCATATCCCACAGATGCTCGATTGGATTGAGATCTGGGGAATTTGGAGGCCAAGTCAACACCTCAAACTCGTTGTTGTGCTCCTCAAACCATTCCTGAACCAGTTTTGCTTTGTGGCAGGGAGCATTATCCTGCTGAAAGAGGCCACAGCCACCAGGGAATACCGTTTCCATGAAAGGGTGTACATGGTCTGCAACAATGCTTAGGTAGGAGGTACGTGTCAAAGTAACATCCACATGGATGGCAGGACCCAAGGTTTCCCAGCAGAACATTGCCCAAAGCATCACACTCCCTCCGCCGGCTTGCCTTCTTCCCATAGTGCATCCTGGTGCCATGTGTTCCCCAGGTAAGTGACGCACACGCACCTGGCCATCCACGTGATGTAAAAGAAAACGTGATTCATCAGACCAGGCCACCTTCTTCCATTGCTCCGTGGTCCAGTTCTGATGCTCACGTGTCCACTGTTGGCTCTTTCGGCGGTGGACAGGGGTCAGCATGGGCACCCTGACTGATCTGCAGCTATGCAGCCCCATACACAACAAACTGTGATGCACTGTGTATTCTGACACCTTTCTATCAGAACCAGCATTAACTTCTTGAGCAATTTGAGCTACAGCAGCTCGTCTGTTGGATCGGACAACACGGGCCAGCCTTCGCTCCCCACGTGCATCAATAGGCCTTGGCCGCCCATGACCCTGACGCCGGTTCACCACTGTTCCTTCCTTGGACCACTTTTGATAGATACTGACCACTGCAGACCGGGAACACCCCACAAGAGCTGCAGTTTTGGAGATGCTCTGACCCAGTTCTGACCCAGTCATCTAGCCATCACAATTTGGCCCTTGTCGAACTCGCTTTTCCTGCTTCTAACACATCAACTTTGAGGACAAAATGTTCACTTGCTGTCTAATATATCCCACCCACTAACCAGTGCCATGATGAAGAGATAATCAGTGTTATTCACTTCACCTTTCAGTGGTCATAATGCTGTGCTTGATCGGTGTATATAATTGCATTAACATCTCTTTTTAATTCATTTTTAATTTTATGTCCTTAAAATTGAATTCAAATATAATTCCGTATCCTGTCAAATTTGATTTATATTCAGAGGGAAAAAATGGAAATTAAAAGGCATTCTTAGTTCAATTTTAAAGGCACAACCCTGCTTTAAATACAGGGTTACTGAATGTACATATATTGTTAAAAAAGGTGATGGTCTTTCCATTACGGGCACATTGGTACCGTCCTCATCCTCTGTTTGCCAGAGAAACGAGATGCTGATGACAGACTGAGGCCTGATGGTGAGTGCTGTTGGTGAGTAAACAGGCAGAAACAGCTGTGTGCTGAAGCGTCTGCTCTCAGGGGTAACGGCAATTTAACTTCTCCACCTGACACCTCACATGAAGCTCTCCACAGACAAATACTGAAACATCTCTGGCTGATATTGTCTATTTGTTTGGGATAAAGCATGGTGGGTTTTCTGGTGTTTTTATTTAGGGTCATTTGACTTGATAGTCAAATCTGAAATCATAAGTCATAATATTATTATAATTTGGAACCAATTTCAAAAGATTCAACAAATAACTGTCTAAATAAAACCTCACTTGTCAGTTTATTTGTTCAGGGGCCGTATTCACAAAACATCTTAAGGCTAAAAGAACCTCTTAACCTGCCGATTTAGGAGAAACTCTTAAAAATAATGTCAGTCCTAAATTTAGGAGTCCTAAAGAGTATTTCACAAGGCATTTTAACAAGCCATGCTTCACGTCAGGGTTCAGATCAACCAGTTTGTTTCTTTTTGTAAAAATGATTGCCCGACTGTAGATTATACCTTACATAAAATATAATATCTCTGAAGGCCAGGGACCAAAATATCATAGCAATTGAAATGAATGTTGACTTGGACCAACTACCACTAAGAACGCCATTGCAGGACTCTAAAAAAATTTTTATGAAAAGCTTTTACTTGAATGACATATTAAAATGCTGTATATGAGAAGATGAATGGCAGGTTTTGGGCCAGAGAATTGCTGTAGATTAGGGAGGACTGGTTAAACCCTCAGTTACCCTGGGAGAGATCTTACAGAATAAATCCCAGAAATCCATGACCTCCATTACCTCACTCTACCTTTGCAATGTTTATGTCCTTTTGCTTGACTGCTGGAAGCACTGGCAGGTCACATGAGTTCAAGCACAAGTGCATTAATCCTTCAATGCCATTAATCCGGATTAGTCAAACAAAGACTTCCGATAATCATCTTTAATCACTTGTGGAAGTTGCCTGGGCATGTTAGGAATACATCAGCGTCTGGGATTTGATGTTGTGGTGCATGAGGGGAGACAAGGTATTTCTCTGAGCTATTGTTCAATTGAACGTCAAAAGAGTTTTGAATGTAATTTAATTATTATTTATATATTATTATAGTGTTTATTAAAATGTTAATTAACTTTTAAATTTAAATTCTCAGGTTCATTTTAAATTTAGTTTAAAATTTTTTGTAATTTTAATAGCTTCAGTTTTACTTTTAGTAAATTTAGTACTTCAACTTAAACTCAATTCAAGGAAGCATTTATAACTAAAAGTTTACTTTGAAATTGCTAGTAAATTTCACATAAGAAAACGACAAGTAACACAATTAAACGTGACGTTTTGAAGAACATTCTTGTAAAACATACTCCAATAATCTTACGACTTGCATTTTCAGTTAACCGTAACAACACTGTTCTTCAGACTTTTTGTGGTTTTGACTCATTTTAAAGATTTTGCTCAATTATAAGACAGCAAATTTGATGATGCACGTATAGGTTAGATGAAAGGTTAAAGGTGTAGTTCACCCATAAAATGAAAATTGTCATCATTTTCTCTCCTTCACGCAGGGCCAGCCCAGGCTTTGTTGGTGCCCTAGGCGAGATTTTAGATTTTAGAAAGCAAGCAGTAATGTAACTGAAATTAAAACAACATTACAGAGGCTTACATTAATTTTAAAGAAAATAAAGTATAATTAAATAAGCCAGTTAAATCAAGCAAAAACGTTCCACAGTGTCAGTGTTGCCAGTTAAGATGTTCTAAAAAGGCTATTTCAAAATACTGCATAAACATCACGGGCTAATATACAGAGATTAACTTGTGATTACCTCTATATTTCTCTTTTTTTCTTTGCTTCCTGCCTTGTGGCCCTGATCATTTTCTTTTTTTCACTCATTTTTTAGAAATGATACTTTCAGAGCACATAAATGGCAAAACTATTTTAACTGTGTGCGGCATGCATAATTAATGCATTATGATGATGTATTATAATTACGTCATGATGCAGAAAGTGTTTAAATTAGTCCAACATGACATGTTGTCAAATCTTATGATTTTTCGTTGATGTCAATTTTATTTTATTCTAACATTATTTTATTCAGTTCGATGATCGATCAGTACTAAAATTCTTAATTGTCAGTATTTGCTTAATATATGGGTGTAGGAGCGCATGACGGTCACAAGAAAAAAAATCCAAGAAAAAAAAAAAAAAAAAAATTGTGCGGCCGCTGCGGCGCCCCCCAGTCATTTTGCGCCCTAGGCAACTGCCTATGTCACCGGCCCTGCTTTCACGTCTCTCCAAGCCCATATTATTATTCCACTGAAGTGAGCTCCAGAAATGACACCATAAAAAAAGTCCTTATGACATGTGAGCTATATTTAACATCTTCTGATGTTAGCTTAGCTGTTTGTGAATGTAAAAGGTCTGCAATGTTTCAAAGATCAAAATGCAAGCTAAATGGATTTATTGTCTCCCAAAAGAAAGAACCTACATTGCGTTTGTAACTTATTTGCAAAATGCATGCCATTGGCTGCCCGCGAACAATGACGCCATAGTTACTGTTTGTATCACTGTGTATAAAGTGCTGAGGAAGATCCGGAGCTGAAATTCAGATATAATAATGGGCATTTGGTTTCCGACCAATCACAACAGACTGGGCCAATCAGAGCAGAGTAGGCTCTCGGAAAGGAGGCGTTTAGAGAGACCGAATCTTCAAACGAACTGTTTCAGACACTGTGAGAAAAGAGCTGATGCTACAATGTATATTATGAGAAATGAAAGTGTTTTTTGACCTTGGATGCCTATAAACCTAATGTAGGAGACTCCAAAACAAAATTAGAAAGCTTAAAAATAGCATAATAGGGGTACTTTAAGTAATCTAAAAACTTCCTTTTGGCTTTAGCTTTCAGATCTCATTCACTTCAAATATGGCTTTTCAGATTTTCAGCTAATTTATTCAAACTTTCTGTCTGCTCTCCATACAAAGTATGACTTCAGAAGGCTTGGAATATAGTGCATGAGTCACACTGACTACTGTTATGCACTGTTTCAAAGTTTTTACAAGAAAATACTATTTCAGTCTTTCTACTTAAAGGGGACCTTATGCCCCTTTTCACAAGATGTAATATAAGTCTCTGGTGTCCCCAGAATGTGTCTGTGAAGTTTCAGCTCAAAATACCCCACAGATCATTTATTTTAGCTTGACAAATTTGCCCCTATTTGGGTGTGAGCAAAGCTATGCCGTTTTTGTGTGTGTCCCTTTAAATGCTGCTGCTCCCAGCCCGCTTTCCAGAAGAGGGCGGAGCTTTAACAGCTCACGCTTCGGTTGCTCAACAACAACAAAGCTGGAGAATCTCACGCTGCCAAAATGAGGATTGTCAGTAACGGTGTTCAGCCTTACATTGTTCAAACCGGAGTCGACACTGATTGAGAGACTCAGGAAGAAGTTAAACTGGACATTTCTGAATGGATAAATTTATGTAGTTGCTGTGGAGTTGATTCAACTCATCCACTAGCGTGTGCCGCCATGTTAATCTTTTGTGCAAATCCAGCGTTGAATTGACCCTCGTTTGTGAAGCAGTCCGGCGTAAAATGACGGCATGACAAAAACACTCTACTACAACAACTCTTCCTCTTCTCTAAAGCAGCCCAACATGGCCTCATCCCCTTCGTGGCGTGTTCACGGGGGAAGGGTTTATGTAAATTTTAGGGTATTTGATGTCACCAACCCAGGAAGAAGCTCGGTGCAGTCCCTATACCAGCCGTTTGTTGTAGTCCCTAAAAAGCGATTTAAAAGAAAAGAAAATATCTCCCTTTGCATTGAACTTTGAGCGAAATCCTGCTAAACATCTCCTTTTGTGTTCTACAGAAGAAATAAAGTCATATGAGGTTTGGTACAACGTGAGGGTGAGTAAATGACTTTTCATTTTCAAGTGAATTCGAAATAAATCATAAGAGAACTAACTCCTGTCTTCTAGTATAAGCCTTCACGAGCGAGGTCTTGCTCTAAAATAAATATAATCCAGAGCTCTCAAATCTTCACAACCCCACATTTACAAGTCTAATTTAATCTGCTCAGCGAAACGCTCAAAGCCGGTTTCATCGCTGAGCAATGACAGATTTAAATAAGAGTTTTAAAACCCGAGTTACTGTACAGCTGGAAGGAGCTGTGGGTGGTTTTGGATTTCTTCACAGAGCAAAACCAATTGCTGAAATGCATATTTGATATATAAAGACTCTAATAGATGGCATTCTCTCTCCCACGACGCCCTGGTTCGTGCTCAGAAGATCTTCTCAAAGCCACAGCCTGCTCTTAATTAGCACTGGGATCGAAAATAAGTTGGCTTATACCAACAGCTACAGAAATAAAATTAGATTTTTTTTTTTTCATGTTTAACCCTCTTATGTCAGAAAATAGATGCCCGCTGGGTAGTTTCAGGCGTTTAATGTGGTTTTCTAGACAGCAGTATGGATGCCTTGTCTTAATTTATTCACACTTTGTTACTAAAACATATTTGTGTGGGTTTAAGCTTCATAATTTGCTCATTAGAATTTGTATTCTAATTAGTCTTTCTGTCTGGTTAATTTGGATGAATATAGCTCTAAAATACACTCAGATTAAAGCTTTAATTGCTGCTGCCAAACACCAACTATATTAACAAATCCTGCGGCACACTGAGTGCAAGAAGTTGACAAACTCACAGGCTCTGCCAGAAAACACATGTGTGTTTACAAAGTTGATACTAGGAGCTTTTCTGAGAAAACTAGTCACTGAACGTTTGCCAAGTTGGTAGATTCAACCGTAGTAAAAAAATATATACTAAAATGTATCTGAAATACATTTATTTTGTGCTAAGTATACTACAAATATATTTACATATTTATGTGCTAAATAAAAATACCCTGCAGTTGTACTTTTGGTACACTAAACTGGTATACTTTTGCTAAATTGGAACAACTAATTTTGTACTTAATACACTTTAATTATCAGGAAAGTAGTGTTGAGGTCTAACTAAAGATATACTGAAGTATATATATATATTGCACCAGACTTTATTCAAATGTCTGTCTACATGACACTACCTGTTTGGAAACTACCATTTTTATTATTATTTTCATTTATTTATTTTTTTATTCATTATTTTTACAATGCCACTAGGAGTGCTGAAATGAAACACTTGATCTTTAATGTAAATTAAATTGAATTAAACAAACAGTTTATGATATCATAAGGCTGGATCTTTCTCAAAGTGAACGATGTTCATGTGATTTAATAATCTATATTCCTCATTCCAGTGGTATTTTCAACATTTATCGGTCAGTTTGCTCACACACACACTGTGTGCGACTTTAACTGTTTAAAGCGCATCAGTTTCTCTCTTCACTACAGGATGAGGATCCTACAGCTGCAGCTCTAATCACTGTAATTAAGAGATAATTGGCATTAATTATTCTCACATAAGCTCATCACAAATCAACGGGAAAATGGCTGCTGCTGGCTTCCACGCGCGACACACCGTGGTTAAGCTCTCAGAGACTCTTCGAAGCGTGTGAATTTACATCACAATGAATGTCTTCTTCTACTGAAGTGTAAAGCATCTGTCAATCAAATGCAAGTGTGCTACTGTTATATATTCAGTTTATATTGGTGAGTAAAATTTGAGCTGCACATATCAATCGTTTTTGTGAATTTATTTTGTGTGCAGTAATTTGCAATAGACATTTTATTCCAAAATAAAGCATAAACAAACTAAGTCTAATTCAAAGTTAATCAGTAATATTATTGTTCATACTTTGAGGTTTGTTCAAATCACTATCACTAAGTATTGGACGGACAAACCCAAGCCATATCTATGGAGTATGGACCAGAAGATTTGAGGGCGCAGGGGTCTTTTCAAGCAACACATGAGAAACACCTCAGAACACCCAAGAAACCACTTAGCAACACCCTAAAAACAACCCAGAACAATATAGCAACCACACAACAACACCCTAAAAACAACCCAGCCAGAACATAGTTTTATATATTAAATACCCTAGAAACAGCCCAGAAAACCCTAGAAAACACATACCAACACCCTAAAAAACAACTTAGAACACCCATAAAATCACATAGTAACACCCTAGAAACAACTCAGAACACCCCTAAAAACCACTTCGCAATACCAAAGAAACAACCCAGAACACCACAGCAACCACATACCAACACCCTAAAAAAAACAACCCAGAACACCCTAAAAATCACAAAGCAACTCCCTAGAAACAACTCAGAACACCCTAGAAACCACATAACAACACCCTAGAAACAACCCAGCCAGAATACCATAACAACTATATTAAATACCCTAAAAATCACAAAGCAACACCCTAAAAACAACTCAGAACATCTTAGAAACCAAACAGCAACACCATAGAAACAACCCAAAACACCATAGCAACCACATAACAACACCCTTGAAACAACCCAGCCAGAACACCATAACAACTATATTAAATACCCTAGAAACAGCCCAGAAAACCCTAAAAAAATCACAAAGCAACACTCTAAAAAAAACTCAGAACATGCTAGAAACCACTTAGCAACACCCTAGAAACAACCCAGAACACCATAGCAACTACATAACAACACCCTAGAAACAACCCAGCCAGAAGACCATAACAACTATATTAAATACCCCCCCAAAAAACCTAGAAAACACATACCAACACCGTAAAAAACCAAACAGAACACCCTAAAAATCACAAAGCAACACTCTAGAAACCACATAGCAACACCCTAGAAACAACCCAGCCAGAACACCATAACAACTATATTAAATACCCAGAAAACCCTAGAAAACACATACCAACACCCTAAAAAACAACACAGAACACCCTAAAAATCACAAAGCAACACCCTAGAAACAACCCAGAACACCATAGCAACCACATAACAACACCCTAGAAACAACCCAGCCAGAACACCATAACAACTATATTAAATACCCCCCAAAAAACCTAGAAAACACATACCAACACCGTAAAAAAAAAAAAAAAACCCAGAACACCCTAAAAATCACAAAGCAACACCCTAGAAACCACATAGCAACACCCTAGAAACAACCCAGCCAGAACACCACAACAACTATATTAAATACCCAGAAAACCATAGAAAACACATACCAACACCCTAAAAAACACAGAACACCCTATAAACCACAAAGCAACACCATAGAAAATACTATGTTTGCTCACCTCAACCTTGCTCTGTCAGCCTCACACGACAGCGAAAACTACACATCAAATTCAGTGCAGCAGCAGTGCCACACACACACACACACACACACTTGGACACTTTCAGTCCTGATAATAGGGGTAATTATGGCTTATATGTGATAATTGGAGTGCATGGAGAGACTGTAGAGCAGTCAGTGTGACACGGCTGATTACCAGGCAGGTCTGGGATGCTGAAGCTGTTTACAATAACAGCATCATGGGAAGAGACACATATTTTTAACAGCAGGGTTGGTGGTTCATATTCGTAATGAAAGATTGGATACACACAGGATAAGGTGCCACACGGTGTTTAGAATTTTCAGATAGAGGACATTATTTTAATAATTACTATTTATTAATTATTTCTCACATAGGCTTCTCTTCTGTGTCAATTATAATTGGAACGATTTAATAAAATTGAATGTTAAATTTTGTTTTGCATAAGTTTAATTTGTTTTTATGTTTTAAAACCCTAAAACTATTTGTTTCTTTCCAGGTTTTAAATGAGTTAATCCCAGCTTCTCAATGGTGTCTCAGACTTTTGGACCCCGCTGTGCGAAACAACGTGAATAATGACCAGCTCAGTGGCGGCAGGGCATGTTGTCGATAGCGACAGATCAATTCGAAAGTCATTTTCACCTCGAAAATCATTTTGTCTTTGAGGAGTCATTTCATGGCTAAACAGTGTGACCGCTTGTTACCACTGCAGGCAAACAACCGACTGAAATCTTTCCAAAAGGGGTTTGCAGAGATATTATATGTTGTCAAAACACAACACCAGGTTTAGCATTGCAACGATTTTGTGTAACAAAATGCACACCTTCACTGGAACACGACAATTCAAACACTGATTCCAGATGCAATTAGAGATCACAAATCATATTGTGTGCAATAATTCAGACACATGCCATGATAAAACTCTCTTCCTGTTTTAAAACACATGAGAACTATTCACAGATATCTGCTCCTAAAATACCTCAATAAATTTGCTTTAGCAAACATACTAAATAACAATAAAAGTCTTGTCCAACACTGAGACTGTACTCTACATTAATCCAGATACGGATCCATCCACACTAGTGTTTTGAAGCGTTTCAAAAAAGTTTCTCATCCACACTGAAAGACGCTTAAAGGGATGGTTCACCCAAAAATGAAAATTATCCCATGATTTACTCATCCTCAAGCCACGCTAGATGTATATGACTATCTTCTTTCAGACAAACACAATCAGAGTTATATTAAAAAATATTCTGGCTCTTCCAGGTTTTATAATGGGAGTGAATGGGACCCAATATTTTGAAGCCCAAAAAAGTGCATCCATCCATCATAAAAGTAATCCACATGGCTCTGGGGGTTAATAAAGGCCTTCTGAAGTGAAGCGATGGGTTTTTTTTTAAGAAAAATTATCATGTTTAAAACTTTATGAACTATAATAACTTACTTCCGGTAATAGCCGCACACGCCTTCTCGAGAGAGTGGCGTTCCAGCGACGTCGCCGTAACGAAAACCATGAAAAGAAGTGAGTTGTTTTAGATATACTATATATTTATAATTGTCTTAAAATGGTGCATTCGTGTGTCTATCCGGGATGCTTCAACTTATGTAAAGTTGTCAGATTATGTGTGCCGTCTTCAACGGGAGATGCAGATTTTGCAAATAATCAGGGCTAGGAAAAATACTTAGTGTGTCCGCTTGTCTTATATATATTTTTCTTACAAAAACCCATCGCTTCCCTTCAGAAGGCCTTTATTAATCCCCTGGAGCCATATGGATTACTTTTATGATGGATGGATGCACTTTTTTGGGCTTCAAAATATTGGGTCCCATTCACTACCATTATAAATTTTGGAAGAGCCAGGATATTTTTAAATATATCTCAGATTGTGTTCTTCTGAAAGAAGATATATACACCTAGGATGGCTTGAGGGTGAGTAAATCATGGGATAATTTTCATTTTTTGGTGAATTAAACCTTTAAATCATCTTACTGCACATGCGTAAAACATAATAAAATCTCACTCAGATGATACAGAGAGACCAGAAATAATAAAGATCTCACGCTATTCCTCAGGCATGATCACTTTATTAGCAAAATCTTGCGTTTGGGTCGTACTCAAGTGCCACTCATTGTATGGTCTAAAACCAAACTGCCCTCATGTTTTGCCGCAGGACACCAATTGCAAGTAAATTTTCTGTCATCTTTGCAGGAATGTATGTTTTCACAGTGTTGATGGAAGTCCAAAACATAGCAAAAAAGATGCATTTTAAAATATATCCGGATTAGTGTAGACGTAGCCTGAATTGTGTCAATATTAGAATGAGTGGGAAAAATAAAGAAGCCCCCAACGATGGGACATTCATACAGTGCATGAAGTAGGACTAACCTGTGCACACGCACCAGCCAATCAGATCCCTAATACAAGCTCACTTGGCCTCAGTACCCAGCCATACCTCGTTAACGATGGCAGACTCTCACTGGAATGCACGTTAATTATGCTAATCAGGAGACCGCTGCTCAGACTATTGTGTTAATGTCCTGTTTAGGAAGCATAAATCCGAGAAACACAGTCTCCAATGTCAGGCTAATGAGGAGGTGCTCATAGCGATGTGTCTGTTCAGTGTGGGGAGGCGTTCATACACGACACATTATTGCATTTAAAAAAAAAAAGCTAAATAAAAGGAAAATGTAACAGATGCAGAGATTAAAGTTCCACAATGCATCTTTTAAAAAAATGCAATTTTTAGCTAGAAAAGCAAAGTGAAAAAGACATATACTAAAATGTATTTGAAATACATTTAATTTGTGCTAAGTATACTACAAATACATTTACATATTTATGTGCTAAATAAAAATACCCTGTTATTGTTCTTTTGGTTTACTAAACTGGTATACTAAAGTATGCTAAATTGGAACGACTAATTTTGTACTGAATGCACTTTAATTGTGTGGAAGTAGTGCTGAGGTCCAACTAAAGATAGATAAACAGGCAGATAGGTAAATGAATATGTCTGAATCCAATGTTTGCGTCACATTTTAAATTTCTTCAATCCTAACCTGATTAACACAAGAAAATTTAGAGTGGTCATTCCTGAGGAAAGGCCAAGCCATGATGTTACTCCACTGAATCTTGGTAGAAGCCAATGTGAACTGTAATTTACCTCTGACGCTCATGCTTAGTCATGTAGATTTATTGATGGAAACTGTAAATGAAGGCCACTGAGAACATCCATCGCCCTTTACTGTGCGCAGCAATCTTTCTCGAACAGGAACTATCGATCGATATGATTTCCCAAGACTCCGCTGAGTCGGGTGTAGGAGGAGGACTAACTGTATTTTTTTTTTTCAATGTTCTCTCAAGGACCCTCTGAATCAACAGTTTACTGAGCTTCTATATATTTACACTGAGAAACTGTTAGCTTAACACTCTCTGTTGCTAGAGATTCTTACCAGAAGGTCAAATATTCACCCTTTTCAAGCCTGTATGACTTTCTTCCATGTAATATAAAGCAATCTCTGAGCTGTTCTTTTCCATACAATGAAAGCATGTAGTTACCAGGAGCCGACAAATACAAAAAACATTAGTTTATATGACTATGACAATTATCAGCATAGTGTAAAATGGTATTAAAATGATGTGTAGAAGTCGTTGCTTTGTTATGAGAAAGAATGTCCGGAAAAAAGAATTTCACTGATGTCATTCGGAGTAACCAAAGGGAGTCATGTGGTAAATATCATGTGACAGGATATGACATCATTCAGACACCTGCAAAGGACCACATGTTTTGAAGCAAAGTAACTAACTTTCTTTTGAACTATTTGAAAAATTAATGTTTTCACTTGCTCATACGCATGTCCTTAAACATCAGGTCATTCGGTACAACCACTATAAAACATGGAAAATGTTATAATATTTTAAAAACTTGTACTAAATATAAAATGTCTGATTGTCCTTTTGCTAGCTAGCTAGATATCAGACTGTTAGCATTGTTTGAAAACATCGTCATTTGGTATAACCAAAAGTGTCATTCGGTAAAACCGAAATTCTGGTTAAACCGAATGACTTTTTTGGTGACAAATCTTTTCCATCTTGTAAAAAATGACAAAAGCAGTGTTAATTGATTATAAAAACCACATAATCTCATTGTTAAGACTTAATAAAACTTAAAAATTAGAAATTAAATTTTATCTCCATTATGGTTTTTTTTACACTTTTAAAAACCTTATTCATCAATGACCCAAATTCAGACAAAATGTAGGTAATGATAAAATAGAAAATTTGAATAATCAGTTAATACATCAAAGTGAAGCACTAAAAAGCAACATATTGTGTACTTTATGAAACATCCAGATGGTGATGTAAATATTCTGTTCCTAGAATGGAAAGGGTTAATCAGCCAAATCGAGATGCAGGGAATTCTTGTGCATATTCAAATTTGGCATGTCACGTTTTGTTATAAAATGCAAAAACGGCATGTTTGATTAATTTTGATGATTTTGATTTGGTTAAACTATCCCTTTAATAACAGAAAAGACAAGATATTAGTGCCATTACACTTCCACGTCCAAACACTTCTACTCAATGGGAAGTTCTAGTCATGCACCCAGTTTTCTGTCTCACGTGCACATGCAACATTCAGTATTTTCATGAGGACATTTTAAGAGCACATTGTTATTCAGTCTGTCAAACTCAAACAGTTCATACATTTCAGATGAGGGCAGAGGAGTCAGGTGTGATTCGAGCGCACACGTATCCATTATATGGTGTGTTTGGGCTTTTCAAGCTCTTGTGTGCCAAAAGCGTAGTGTACGTCTGATCAAAGCCGTACGCTCCGCTGGAGACAAGGCACGCAATACTTCACCTTGGCTCTGGTGCTTTTCTTGGCATCACCTAAAAGCAGTCTTTGTTCCCTTGTTCTAGATGAAAGAATCAATCCCTGACAGCTACCATACAGGTGAGACAACAACCTAAGAGAAACCAAGACTGTTCGCTTCAGGGACGAAGGTGTTTATATTTGTGTTTGCTGCAGAAGTGGAATGCAGAGAGAGTTTTTGCTGCTGAATGTTGCCGACAAAAGATGCCTCGCAATTTTCAAGGAACTAAAGCATTTATATTGTTGCTTACAAGACATCAAAAAGACTCAATGAAAATGATTGATTTTTTACAACCTGCTGATTTAAAAAGATTATTATTGTGTGCATAAAGATAAAAATGCTTTGGTGGAATCCGGCTTGCCCCTTTAACCTCACGCACGAGCAGATCAGTTTCCTTGCTAGAGAAGCGTTTAGTTTTTCCCATTGCTAACCCATTACTCGTTAACAGACTAGGGACAACCCTTTTAGACCATGTGCCGGGCGCGTCAACCATTTTTCCCGTCGTTAAACTATCAAAAGAGGATTCGGACACGCCCTAAGTGCACTTGCGCCGTGCCCTATAGACCATGTGCTTAAATCGATAAAATAGGTCCCTATGCCTTCTTCATTGGCTTCACGTGAACAACGTCTATTTTGCACTGAAACACAGTAGTTGTAGCTGAGGCCTGAAAGAGTTTTGTTCATGTTGTCGACATGTCGAGAAGACACCATTTCCTGCGCTGCGAATCCACTTTGATGCAATTCAAAAGAATGAGGACTCGCGCTGGAATTGATACGGAAAAACCGACACCATCGTTACTGTTTGTGTCACTGTGTATAAAGTTCTGAGGAAGATCCGGAGCAGCTGAAATTCAGATATAATGGGTGTTTAGTTTAAACAGTAAACCAATCACAACAGACTGGTCCATCTGACCAATCAGAGCAGAGGAGGCTCATGGAAGGGAGGGGTTTAGAGAGACCCTTTGAATCTTCGAACAAACCATTTTCAGACTCTATAAGAAATGTATATTATGAGAGTTTCTGTATTTGGTTGCCTTGCGAGCATTTGCAGCATGTGTTGTCAAACTGATGAAGATGTTTTCTTAATTTGCTGGTGTTTTTTCTATTTGCATGTGAAGACAACACCTCCCATGATTCCGTGAAATCAAGGCATCATCAAGCTACGCCTTTGTTTTGAACAAACGACCTCAAGAGGCGAAAACTACTTCCGGTCATGAGTATGTGGGATAACGCAGCACAGTTTTATCATATTAGACACATTTGTGTGTTGAAAGTTGTTATAATGCTACTCTGCGTTCACTCGGAGGCTGCTATGAGACACTCGTTGCACACTGTAAGCTAGATCAATATTAGATATGGTAAAACATTGTACTCGTGGTAAATCAAGAAAATGAGATTTAAACAATAAGAGTTACTGTGTTAAGCTATATAACATGATTAGTTTTCTGTCGATGAATGTATCCAAACAGTTGCTCACCTGTCTAATAAAACACATAATATGTTAAAGCGTCTTTGGTGTTTCCATGGTTTCTACATAATTAAACCAGAAATCGAGGGTAACGCGGGTATGATGTCATTTATAGGTGACACAAGGACATGGTCCGTGTCCTGGTTAAAATTGCTTATTTCTCTGGATTTAAACATTCTTGGAAACATCTGGGATAATGTAAGTACACAAGTCAACAAAATATATAACACTGTTCTGGTGGTTTTTGGATATTTTAATCCAAAAATCATGGTATAAAATATTGCATTTGGACCCTCAAACTTCATGTCTCCGAGCAGTTCATGACACATATGAATCCAGCACCAGTTTTATAGAAAAGCTTTTATCAGGGATATAAGTTTCTTCAGATGCCTACAATGTTGATGTAATATTCCATTCATTTTAAAGGGGTCCTTGATTATGATTTCAATTTTGTAACTTTAGTTAGTGTGTAATGATGCTGTTTGAGCATAAACAACATCTGCAGCAACATCTGTTGTTACCATGCCGTCATTTTACGCCGGACTGCTTCACAAACGAGGGTCAACTCCTGGATTTGCACAAAAGATTAACATGACGGCACATGCTAGTCGATGAGTTGAATCAACTCCACAGAAACTACATAAATTTATCCACTAACCTTTCAGAAACGTCCAGTTTCATTCTAAAAGTTGTAACTTCTTCCTGAGTCTCTCCATCAGTGTCGACTCCGGTTTGAACAATGTAAGGCTGAACACCGTTACTGACAATCCTCATTTTGGCTGCGTGAGATTCTCCAGCTTTGTTGTTGTTGAGCGACCGAAGCGCGAGCTGTTAAAGCTCCGCCCTCTTCTGGAAAAGCGGGCCGGGAGCAGCAGCTCATTTGCATTTAAAGGGACACACAAAAACGGCGTGTTTTTGCTCACACTCAAATAGGGGGTATTCTGTTTGTTATTTTGAGCTGAAACTTCACAGACACATTCTGGGGACACCAGAGATTTATATTACATCTTGTGAAAGGGGCATTATAGGTCCCCTTTAATAAAGCAAGAAGCCTTCAAGTGCCTGATGAAAGTCTCTAGTTTACAATTGCCAAATGAGCAACTTGGCACATTAGTAGAGATTGTGTGTTCACAGGTTCTTCAGCCAGCATTTACAGTTAAAACAAACAGAGAAGGTTTTTAAAAACTTGCATTACAGCAGTAGCCTAAAACAATGTTTCAGTCTGACTTTAGGTTAACATTTATTTTCCCGGCATACATCCTCCTCTGGTCTTTCTCACCTCCTCTCCGTGAGATATCATAAATTAAGACATTTCTCCAGAGTGTTATCTATCATACAGAAATATGCTGTGTGTGATCTGGACTAATTCATTATGACTGTGTGTGATATATAACAACCACTCAAGAGTACAGGAGAGCAATTAAACCAGTCGAGCAGACATCAGCATCTTAAAACAAACACTATATGAACCAAAGATTTACTGCTACTCTTCATTACCCAAATCAAAATGGAAACAGACTGTTTCATGAGCATGGGAACAATCCTTATATATATTCTCATGAACATCATAGGAAGTCTCAACTGTAAGCGCAACATTTTTTCCATCAGTGATTTATCCATCAATCACTGTTTACATTAAATGTGTCTGAACCAGCATCATTTCACATGAACTGGGACTCTCTGTGTGAGTGTTTTCTGTCAGTGTATATTAAAGTAACGATTTCCTTTAAAATTTTGGGTCAAAGAGTTCCGACCTTCTGTTCTTTCTTTCTTTCTTTCTTTCTATCTATCTATCTATCTATCTATCTATCTATCTATCGTTCTTTCGATCTATCTATCATTCTATCTATCTATCTATCGTTCTTTCGATCTATCTATCTTTCATTCTATCTATCTATCGTTCTTTCGATCTATCTATCTATCGTTCTTTCTATCTATCATTCTTTCGATCTATCTATTGTTCTTTCTATCTATCTATCTATCTATCTATCGTTCTTTCAATCTATCTATCGTTCTGTCTATCTATCGTTCTGTCTATCTATCTATCGTTCTTTCTATCTATCTATCGTTCTTTCTATCTATCTATCTATCGTTCTTTCGATCTATCTATCTATCGTTCTTTCGATCTATCTATCTATCTATCTATCTATCTATCTATCTATCATTCTTTCGATCTATCTATCGTTCTTTCGATCTATCTATCTATCGTTCTTTCTATCTATCTATCTATCTATCGTTCTTTCGATCTATCTATCTATCTATCTATCTATCTATCTATCTATCATTCTTTCGATCTATCTATCTATCTATCTATCTATCGTTCTTTCGATCAATCTATCTATCTATCTATCTATCTATCGTTCTTTTGTTCTATCTATCCATCCATCTATCGTTCTATTGTTCTTTCAATTTATCTGTCTATCATTCTATCTATCGTTCTATCTATCGTTCTTTCGATCTATCTATCTATCTATCTATCTATAGTTCTATTGTTCTATCTATCTATTGTTCTTTCTATCTATCTATCGTTCTATCTACCTATCTATCTATTGTTCTATCTATTGTTCTTTCTTTCTATCTATCTATCTATTGTTCTTTTGTTTCTTGCTTAGTTGGGGACACTTGACATTTGATATTCAACAGTGCTTTGATCTGCCGACATTGACACTATTCTTTAAGAGCTGCTGTGCAGCCAAAATTATATACCAGTTATCAATGTAAAGCTGCTTTGACACAATCTGCATTGTAAAAAGCGCTATATAAATAAAGGTGACTTGACTTGACTTGTTCTATCTATCCATCTATCTATCTATCTAGCTATCGTTCTATCAATCTATCCATCTATCCATCTATCTATCTATCTAGCTATCGTTCTATCAATCTATCTATCAATCTATCTATCTATCGTTCTATCTATCGTTCTTTTGTTCTATCTATTTATCGTTCTTTTGTTCTATCTATCTATCTATCATTCTATCTATCTATCGTTCTATCTACAGTTCTATCTATCGTTCTATCGCTCTATCTATCGTTCTTTTGTTCTATCTATCTATCTATCTATCTATCTACAGTTCTATCTATCATTCTATCGCTCTATCTATCATTCTTTTGTTCTATCCATCTATCTATCTATCGTTCTATCATTCTATCGATCTATCTACAAAATAATTTAAGAAGCTGGTCATTGCAAACGCCTGTGATTGGTCCATCCTGACCTAAGTTTAGAAAAATAACAAGTACCACATGACATCACCTCATACTGTACTTGCAGGCTTGACAGTTAATTTACACCTGAATAATGACATTAAAATGATAATAGCCTTTGAACTAAAAATACAAAGTAAAACGTTGCAAACAGTAAATTTACTAAATGTTTACATTTCCTAAAGTAAATGTGAAGTTTGTCTGCAAAACTACAATGCTCAGGAGTTGTGGCTAGGTTTTAGTATTATTAACTTATTGCATCATCATAATTTCACCTGAGACAGTTGTGCTTTTAAACAACAAAAATAAGAAACCAATGCACAAATGTTTGCCCTTTACATTGTTGTGTGATCCAAATGTCCTCCAATCATATTTTACAATATTTAGTGTGCAGTACAATACAATCGCCCTTTGAACAGGAGGCCGCGAGTGAATGTGCATTGATTACTGTAATCTATCACATTACAGTACAACTAAAGGACATATTAGAGCAAGAATACATTCAGATCTTGTTGGTCCGATGACAGCGTTGGCAACAGCACACACTTTATCATGTTAAGATGTTTAAGCGGCAGTCTGAGCAGACGGGAGGTTTCTGTGGGAGCAGCTGCGGCGTCCGGTCGTACTGCGAGTCGGTCACTCCGAGTTGTCAGGTCTGATAAACGAGAGCCGAGCTGTTCAATTTCACATTTCGTCCTCGTCATATCCAGAGCTCGGTGATCATGCGCCACTGACCCGTGGAGGGCGGGCAGGAGGATATTGATAAAACAATTATCTGCTCGCCGCTCATTTGATTTTCTATTTCAATTACCGCCAGCGAGAATGGGAACGGGGAGGATTGCACTATCGATTTTTTTTCCTGTGACAGGAGAGTGCGAGACTCTTTCACAAGCTGCTTTGATGACACCGCAGACGTGTAATAGCACGCTGTCCGGTGTCCTTGTGTTGTTTTTAAGTCGCACTTGTTGCAATTATGTGTTTGGGGGAGAAAAGAAAAGATGTTAAATTACAGGCAAAACCATTAAGGCACTGGTCAATTTTGAGATTATAGGCTATTTTGCTTCCATAACATGTCTTCTTTCAGACTAGTGCAAAGAACACTCCTTTAAGTGTTTATTTTACTATACTTTATGCATTTGAGTCTGTAGATTACAATTTTATAATCTACAGACTTTCAATTACAATACATAGTCAGAAATCTCCACTTCATATTCTGATATGCCAGAATCTACCTGTATATTGTGAATTTTTTTTTCATTGGGGTTTGTTAATATATAATTTACTTGATATGTATTTAATATTTTATTCCTAAAAACATGGTGAAAATGTATTTCTGGCTGTTGACAGCATTTTAAGATTTATGGAGTGACCAAAAACATATCCAAAATCCCCTCTGTAAAAACCTTGAAACAAAATGAAACAAGAATTTTTAAACTGACTTTTTCCAATGTTCAGAATTCTATTTTGGAAATATGATGCATATTTAATTAGATAATGCATTATTTGCATATTTTAACATAAAATTTGGGAAAACTTGCAAATGGTCATTTATAAAACGTGTTAGAATAGTCAGTTAAGTATGGAAGCTTCATTCCACCACTAAATAAAAAATAAAACAGGTAATTGTGACTTTTTATCTCACAATTCTTACTTTTTTTTCTCACAACTTTACATTATAACTCGCAATTGTCAGTTTATATTAAACTTGCAATTGCGAGAAATAAAGTCAGAATTGCGAATTATAATGTCAGAATTGCGAGATATAAACTCACAACTGTGAGAAATAAAGTCAGAATTGCGAGTTATAATGTCAGAATTGCGATATAAACCATATAAACTCACAACTGTGAGAAATAAAGTCAGAATTGCGAGTTATAATGTCAGAATTGCGATATAAACCATATAAACTCACAACGGTTGTGAGAAATAAAGTCAGAATTGCGAGTTATAATGTCACATTGCAAAATATAAACTCACAATTGCGAGAAATAAAGTCAGAATTTTGAGTTATAATGTCACAATTGCTAGATATAAACACACTTGTGAGAAATAAAGTCAGAATTGCGAGTTATAATGTCACAATTGCGAGATATGAACTCACAATTGCGAGAAATAAATTAAAGTCAGAATTGTGAGTTATAATGTCAGAATTGCGATATAAATTCACAATTGCGAGAAAAAAAGTCAGAATTGCGAGTTATAATGTCACAGTTGTGAAATTAAGAGCTAATAAAAAATCATTGCGAAAAGAAAAGAAAAGAAAAATGCCTGCATAGTCTAATAATCATCAGATAAGTAGATTTATCAAAATAAGCATTATGCCAGGTATACACTGCATTCTCACTCGGCGACAGTTTTGTGGCAAATAGATGCTCGTTCATGTGAGTGACAATCTCATAGTGTGTATGATCAAAGAGGTTTGTAGACCAGACAGATTTGTCAGCGATTCTTCCTATTGAAGTGTTGTGTAATGTGTGACCCCGCTGTCGCCGATCCATCCTGTAATGTGCGCACAACTAAATGCTACCCCAGATAGTCGTGTAGTGAGAGAAGAATGGCGATTTGACGACTGAAAATATCATGTAGTGTGTATAGCTGGCATTAAATGCAGCCCTAGTGTATTTTATCAGGTTGTAGCAGCACATCTCAGTTAAAAGTCCCTTGAACATTTGTATTTGATCACCGTGAGATTCCCAGGAGGCTCTATTGACACGACTGATAGACAGTCATAAACCAAACCTGCTAAACAAAGATATAAAAGAGACGCAATGATAAAAGACGAGGGAAAAGAGAAGTGTACTGTGGGAAAACCGAGTCCAGTGCAAAGAATTGATGAGCTCTTTCTTTTAACAAACCAGGGTGGTCTCAACCATATCGACATACTGACAGCATGTATACTATAAAAGTCTTTTATGCATGTACAGCTTTAAAGGTCTAAAAATGTTAACAAATCCATGGTCTGAACTGGAATTGCATATGTTTGTGTGTCACAAGGGTTCCGATCCGTCTCTAAAAATCACACAGAATAGAATGATATAAAGTCAAAAGATGGTAAATGCATTAACTGTGTTATATGCTGAAGTTAAATATATTTATTCATCTAATTTATTATAGATTCAATAAAATCAGCCTTTAAATTGACTGTAAACCAAAAGGATTTGTAAGCATTTGTACATATCTAGGGTTTACATTAAAGATGCTGTCAGTTGACATTGAATGATGTTGTGTCTATCCAAACGTATGAAAATGTATGTGTGCATTCTACAAAATGTAGAATGAATATGAATACCTGCTAATGAGATTACATGAACAAACACATGCATTGCAGAATATAGAAAGTTTTGGGCCGTTGTGCTTTGTGGCAATTTTTAAGCTTCCATTTGTTGTCTTATTGTCTCACCTCTGAAAAATGAAGTATACCAACTTCCAAAACGGTTCTGAATAAAATATCAGTTTCTTCTCCTCAGCAGCAAATGAGGGTTACTTGCCTTGTTAAGGCAGAGGAAATGCTGATTAAATTTTCATTTCACTGCAGTCTTTTTGCACCACACTTTCTGCTGTGAAATATCTGATGAACGGTGGACGAAGGTCATGTGTATCAGAGAGGAAACTGCATGTCTGTGACTACTGAGACTGGTCATTTTATAAGAAACTCTATTTTAAAGCCATATCCAGTGGTATTTTAGCCAATCAGAAAGCATCTCTGCCTGTCAATCATTGCTGACATGTCTTTGGAGGGCCACTATATATATATATATATATATATATCAAGCATTTTGGAGAACAATTGCATTTTTTGCAGAAAAACGTACTGGTAAACATTATTTTAAATTCAGAAACAGAAAACATCCAGTACAATTCAGAACTATTTTTTATAAAATAAAGTGACTGCTAGCTAACTTATTGTTAGAAAGTCAAAGGCTTATACTCTTTCCTTCAAAAAAGTGAAAAAGTAAGAAAAGTTACACATATCAAAAATCCACATTGTCACTTTATACTAATATCCATGTGATCAAGGCCACTTATTCATGGATATGAGATAAGATTTCAAGTTGTCAAAAGTGGCCCTAATTTAAGAATCACCAATATCAAACTTTATATTATATTATATTAAATATTAACATTTTCTTCAAGAATGGCAGAGTAGCCAAACATAATAGCACTTACAATAAATTCCAGTTTTAAATCACAAAGAATGACCCATAAAGATTTAACTCAAGCAAAATGATGGAATTTCTTTAAAGTTTGAATATTATTTCTATCATGCACCTGGAATAAAATGCAGAATACACCTGCGGTGCCATGAATGAAAAAATGCGCGCACAACTTCCTGATGCATATGATAAAAAGAGGAAACGGCCTTGTGTGAAAGTCACAGACATGATGGCTTGAGCAGCCTGACTCGTGTTATATTTTCTCTATATAAAATATACAACCCTTCCCTCTCAGGCTTTTATCCCATGTGGAAAAATTATGGATGACTGCAGATCACAAATGGCACTCATATCGCATGCATGTCACAGGGGAAATGTAAAATATTAAAATAGACGAGGTGTGTGTGTTGGGGGGAGGGGGGCATTTACTTTAGGGAAATGAAAAATTAATGCAGTGATACTTTAGATCAGTTTAGTAAACCTGTCGAGAGTGCAAGGTTGTGCTGACAGACCAAAATCAGTGTCACATCTGTCAGGTGGTCTTGACAACAGACTGGCAAACATTTACTTTTTCTTCATCATTTTTGCTTAATGTCTTTTAATCATGGTGTTTAGGTGATTTGTTCTTCCTCTGTATTTTTATCTTGTTTCAAGTTCAAATACCTAATCATTCTTAAATCAAAATACATTTACTCAAGAATCAAAATGACCTAAGATATAAAGTCTTCACTTTAAAAAACGCTGGGTTAAATGTTTTCCCAACCTGCTGGGTATTTTTATTTAACTCAACTATTGTTTAATAATTACTGTATTGTTTGCTTAAAATGAGCCCAAAGTATGCTGGAAATGAACATTTATTAATATGTTTAATGAATAATACTTAAACAATAAACAATTATTAAATTGCTTATTAATAAATGTTCACCTTTTGATTATTATTGTTGCCTCTATTAATTATGTGTCTGATTTTTAATTTCCAACCTATTTGGGGTTCATTTTAATCCAGCCATATAGTCATTTTTAAACAATAATTGAGTTAAATAAAACTACCAGGTTGGGAAAACATTTAACCCAACCACTGGGTTAAAACAACCCAATTGACTGGTTTGCACATTTTCAACCCAACTTGGGTTGTTTTTAACCCAGCATTGTTGTTTTCTGAAAAATGTATTCAAATGAAGTGAGTCCATGCCTAAAACAAGAAAATATATCCACCAGAAAAATAAACTTAATTTAATGGGAAAACAAGATTATTTTCTGACCCCATTGGCAGATATTTTTTCTTGTTTTAGGCACGAAGTCACTTAATTTTCTTTTCTTTCTTTTTTTCTTTTTCTTCAGAAAACAAGGCTTAATATCTTAATTTTGCTTCTCAAGTAAATGTATCTTGATTTAAGAATGTTTAGGTATTTGCACTGGAAAACAAGACAAAAATACTGATGAAGAAACTAAAGGTATAAAAGCTGTCACTGGGGTGCTATCTTTTCAAAAAGTACCTTATTTACCCCTAAAAGGTACATATTAGTACCTAAATTGTACACATTAATACCATTTGAAAGGGTATCACTTTTATATGGACGTTATCGAGTGCACTCATTCAATCCCACAATGCACCACAATAACAAGTGTACAATCGATGTGCACTCAACGGCTAAAGAATACCCATAATGCACTGTGACGGTCGCACCAAATGAATTCCAGTGTCTGACCAGAAGATGGCGTCTGCAGCTGAATAATCAATCCATCCATTTTCCAGCCGCTGGTCCAATGTGGGTTCAGCGTAATATCAAATGATTATTAAAGGATTTAATTAAGGTTTATACATAGTTTCCATGACAGAGTTCAAGATAAATCTGTTCATTACTGCTGGAGCTGCCAGTTTGCTAAGTTTCACCTATGAAATGCTTCACGAACAAAGTTGTACAATACTTTTTTGTCTTCATTTTTAGCACTAGGTCAGTTTCTTTTACTACTATCTTCAAACCTAACAATTTTTTTGCTTTTAAAAGATCTGTTATTTTTCTTTATAAAAGACAATGCACTAACCTGTACTTACTCAAAATGCATTGACATTAGCTGAACCGAGCACATTAGCTCAAGAAATGTACATTGTGCTTTTAGTTCTACACTGACATAGAAAGTACATAAGCAGGGAAGGAACGCCGGGGATTTAAATCAATTATGCTCCATTCTCGTGTCCATTTTCCAGGCCACTGATCCATGCTGCCCGTCTCTGACAGTCCTCCACAGCCTACAGGGTAAGCAAGCTGAACACAACCTGCCTGGGCTGAGAGAGTGTAATGATCCACCCACCACAGTCAAGCACATCTTAACCACTGTGCAGCCCAGTTAATTGCACAACTCGCTGCGATAGTGAAGGAGAACAGGAACAGCAGCGAATGCACAGGGAAATATGTGTGCATAAACACAGGTTTGACTGACAGATTCAGATGCACATATTCATAATCGTATTTAGGTCACTTTTTAGTCATGTTCATGGTTTTTTTAATACTTTATTATGACAGTGCACTTCATAATGCCAATATATTAGAAATATTGAAATGGTGATTTTTGCATTTAGTGGTGCTGCATAATACCTCAAATTAAGGGCCAGATTTACTAAATGGGGCAAATTAGCGTGAGAACGCATTTCCAAAAAAGCACAGATGAGAGTGGAAAGTTTTGTGAGTGATCTAATGGCGACGTGCAAATTAAAAAACACAGACGCAGCCAGATAATTTCCATAATAATCAATGCAATCTACCAAGAGCAGCACAAATTACATGCTTTTTTGGGCGGTAAATAATGGCGCAAATACCAATTGACTAGAGTAAACCTTAGTAAAATCACCTTGCATGATTCTTTTAAATACTTTCCTCTCATAAATTTTGCATCTGAAAGGGAAACTCCTACAAGGTCAGCTGCAAAAATAACTCAGTCCACGCCTTTTCAGCGCTAATTTTTTATCGGATATCTTTAGTAAATCCTGACAGCAGTTTTTTAACACCAAAAGAGGGTTTACGCTGGTGCAAGCTCTTAGTAAATCTGGTCCTTAGTGTCTTAGTAAAGAGAGGTTCCTTAAAAGGAAACAGTCTCAGAACTTTGGTTAATGTTCTGGCAAGGTTTTTCCTCAAATTTATGAACAAACGTTTTTCCAGTAACGTTAACAGAACATTCTTTCAACGTTATCTGGTCTTTAATAATGTTCTCAAAACGTTAGCACAATTTTTTTATATACATCGTTCATGGAAAGTTTTTTCTTGATGTGTGTCTAACATTTTTTAAATGTTACTACTTGTTCAGACTGAGAACATTCAAAAGTAACATTCCCATAATATTTGAAAAATGATAAAATGGAATGCAAAGTGACTTTTTTTTTCCCAATTACAATTTAAACTGAAATTTGTAACATTATCAACCATATGGCAACACCCTGGAAAGCTTAGCATGTGATCCATTCACATTTTCTTAAGAAAATGCAAATATTTGCAAAAAAAATTTTGTTGCAATTACTACTTTACCATTTATAAACCTCTAACAAACCACTTTATGTTTAGTGGTGCTGCATGATACCTCAAATTACGTGTCTTATTGAAGAGAGGTTTGTTGTTAAATTTCTAAGTAAATGTACTTTTTTAAAGGGGTCATACACACAGACAAAAAGGGTTTAAAATTGTACCTTTAGGGGTACAACAGCTTGTCGATGGGGCAGAAAAATGTCCTTTTAAGGTACTGCCCCAGTGACAAGCTGTTGTACCCCTAAAGGTACAATTTCAAACCCTTTTTTTCTGTATGTATGATGCTATTTTAAAAGTTCATTATTTTGATTATTGGGTGTAATAGAATAGCTTAACATGCTTTAATGTACAAAAACATTATTTTTCACATACTGTACATTATTGCAGCTCCTCTATTCCCAGTCTATCTGAAACACACTGATTTCTACGAAGCCTCTCCTTCCGAAAAGCTCAGAGTGTTCTGATTGGCCAGCAGACCAAGTGCGTTGTGATTGGACAAACACCTCAAGCATGTGTCGGAAATGTAACGCCCCTCGCTATAATCATGAGCTTCGGCTTCCAAGGCTTCTAAAGCATTTGTAAACACACAATTAATAATAATGTCAGCGGTTTCACCGTATCAGTTTGAGTCTGATGCAGATTCTTAAAATGCGGATAATCAAGCCGATGGATTTTGGGTTGTACTGCTCAGCTTTATAAATGAATCTTAATCTCTGATTAACCTCTGAAAGCAAAAGCGGTTTTACTTTCGCATCCAAACAGACAGCATGACAACAGCGCTTCAATGCCTTTGGGTGGGCATTATGCTAATATTTCACATTGTGACATGGACGTTTGAGGAAGTAATATCAGGACTTCATTCAAGGCGTTTTAGGCAGGTGTGGAGCAGGTCTGGGCAGGTCTGGAACAGCTTTGTAGATCATATACATGCAAAACACACACATTACACAGTAAAGAAAAGGAAAACACTGAAAAGCATCATATGATCCCCTTAAAAATTACAATTTTAACTGAATGAGGGAGCCGATCCACATCTAGAAACCAGAATATCATAGATATCAGGGCAGCAACCACCCAGAACACCTTGAAACCTCATAGCAATGCACTTCCAACCATTCAGAAAACCTTATCATATCATATAGCATCAACCTGGAAAGCTCATGTGTATGTTCTTAAGAAAATGCTAAAATCTTGTTGCAGCTACTGCTTTACCGTTCATAAACCTCTAACAAACCACTTTCTGCATGAATATTATCTCTATTGCTAACACAACAGCCAGCATCAATGTTTATGTAGATATTTATTTAACTTTTGTTATATTTTATAGTTTCTTCTAATTCAGTTTTATTGCCCAAATAGGCATATAATATTCAGCCTGATTTATTTCACTCATTAGCTCTGTCAGATTGCGTCAATACTAAAATGCCCCCAGTAGACTTCAGAAGTGCTTACTTAATATAAAGCACGTCTGTAAATCAACCTAATGAATCAAATGCAATTGCTTTGCTTTACTTAAAGCTGACAATTGATTTTGCAGAATGAGAGATGCATATTTACAAATATGCATGCACTGCAAAAAATGTGTTTGTGAAAATATTCAGTGTTGACAGGGGAGTTGCTCACTACCATGGCAATGTCAGAATGTTTACTGCGCTGGCACTGAAGCTCGCTGTCATGACTAAGGAATGTTTTGTGCTATTTCTACACAACCAATTGCCCCACAGAGTTCACCAATGAATTTCTATGGCTTTCCAAGGCATTTGTGATTATGGGATAAGGATTTTTAATTATTGCATAGATTACACTTAAAAAGAAATACAAAGCCAGTTAAATATTGTAAAGCTGAGCATACCTAGGAAAAAATCACTATAGCTATTTGATGTTTCCATGACTGATTTTACTTATTTCCATGACTTTTCCAGGCCTGATATTCTCTTATACATCCAGGTTTGTCCTGACCCTTGGAACTAGAGAGGCATGATACTGCGTAAATTGATGATTTTCCACCTTAGATTCACCGATATGAAAATTTTGGCCAATACCAATAACCGATAATTCTTTATATTTGAAAGCCGATAACCGATATATTGGCTGATAAATCTAAGTCAAAGTTTTTATATAATTTTTGAGAGCCTGATTACAAAAACAAAAGTATCACCATTAAACTTTTTTCCTTTTTGAAGTGATTTCAATCATATTTCAAGCAATTCAAAACCATAATGGCGAACAGTGCGCATCTGAAGTGTCTCAGCTGAAAAAAATAATCCATTATTTATCAGCTTTAATATATCGGCCCAATTTTTTTAACATTAAAAATGAACATATATCAGGAGATACCGATATGGTTGCCGATATATCGTGCATCCCTAGCAAAAATGGTTACTTCAGACTTACAAACATGAACATTAGGCTACTAAACAAAAGAACATGTAATTTAACCTAGTTCTGGCATTTAAAAAAAAAAAGTAGTAAGCATGTGAATCAAAACATAGAAATATATGTAAATCAAATTTTAAATATGTAAATTAAAAGGTTACATAAAATATCTTAAACCATTTAAAGGTAGTATGACAGACCTAAAATAAACAGTAAAGTGATGACTAAACATCATCTGTGAATAATGGTAAAACGATTTTTACGATTTTACAAACAAATTGTATTGTAAGGTTTTTACATCAGCCTACAGATATTTATTAATTTGAAAGAATTATTAATAAACAAATCGATTTAATGAATAATTAAATTACTCAGCTATAAAGAGTCACTTTTTGAATCAGTGTTTTTAAAAGAGTCAGTTGAATTAATGATTCAATACACAGTCACTTGCAAACTGACAGGCAGGCAGGACATCCCATCATTGCATTCGGAGATTTCGGACCAAATGCAATGAGTGGACGGACATTTTTTTGGTCCTGAGACTTCCACAGAAGATATATGTACATGTTTTAATATTTAGACCACTTCTATTTTTGATTGCTATTAGAATTTGAAGAGAGTTTCAACCAGTATAACAAAAAGTGTTTATGAAAAACATTGCCTACCCTACCTTTAAATATCAACATATATCTCAGCATAATCTGAACCTCTCAAAGTAACATGTTGACCTAAAAATGGGGATATTCATTGCACATTCAAAGCTGATGAGCAAAGCATCTACTAGATGCACATTTTTTAATTTCTGTGTTTCTGCAATGCCTACGTCAATGAGTAGCTCTAAAATATTAAAAATGTCTCCAGCCCTCTTATTGTATACAGTGCTCTGTTAACACGCAATCAAACTGTATTTTTTCTCAATAGTAGGCCTACTGAAGATATCAACCACACCGTTACAAAATACATCATCAGAAAACATCGCATACGCAGCTCATTTACACTTCGGTAAGGAAGCATCTGTCAGTGTAAAAAGCACTATTGTCTGTAATAAACGTGGGCTTCTGTAGCACTGGAGGTGGCTATTGTGAATTTAACAGCGGTCTGTATTGAAGAGCACCATCCGTGCAGGTGTATTATGAGACCGTATTGTGTGGGGCATAAAGGAGCACTTACCTGTTTTCTCTTTGATTTCACAGAGCACGCTGAATAGAGCCGGTTTCATTCTGTGACAGTTCAGCCCATGCTTTCTTTCAAAGAGAAACACAAGTTATTTAGAAGATCATATCATTCACACATGCAGTTAAAATAGTATTTTGCATTAAAGTTCCTCTACTGTGCTTCTAAAAATATTTTTCTGATTGCACCTCGTAGCATTGTGCAAGTTCCAACAATGTTTCTCATTAGGAAACCAACATAAAATATTATTATGTTTCACGTGGCATGTGTATTTATATAGAGAGCCTACCTTTAATTGATTGTTTGTAAGGGCAAAGGTTTATATAAAACCATACAGTTATGGTTAAACCAACACCAGTGTTGTAAATGTATATGGTGCATTGATCTCTACAAAAGTGGTAGTCTGCAACAAATGAAACTATATCTATATAGAATATGTTCTACATTGTTAATATGATTAAACACCCACTGATTTGACACATAACTGATTTAATGCTTTGTCTTTTAGCAGCAAATAATATTTTTGTTTGTTCTGAAAACAGTATTTTTCATAAATGTCAGGTCAGGGTAAGTTGTCACATATGTTTTATCATTTTAAATTTCTGTAGGCCATACTTTATTTCATTATATATATATATAGTGCTGTCAAACAATTCATCGCATCCAAAATAAAAGTTTGTGTTTACATAAATACACACACATGCATGTATTATTTAAGAAATCTTTATATGATATATAAATATAAAATATTTTTGTTAAATATGCATCTGTGTTTTTATACATTATATATATATATATATATATTATTTTGTGTGCGAATCACGTATAATCGTTTATATATATATATATATATATATATTCTGTTTGTTGTTCATAATTGTGTTACTGTTAGCATGTGCTGAAAACCTATTAAAGGTTGTGACAACATGCCCCGCTATAGGATGTGTGGCATGTTAAATTAATTGTATCTTTTTTTTTTTTTTTCCCTGACCAACAGCAGTGAATGTTCTAATGCCCAATAGATTTTGTATTCAAGACTGTGGAAATTGACTTTTAAAACCACGCTGATGAATATTCACTGGTGTAAAAAGTGTGACGTGCGGAGCTCCTTTACACGTTATCGTTGTTGTTATTAATAAAGTGTATTAACATGGACAGCAATGTAAAGTGTCATTGTGAAACTAACTTTGCCTGAGCCTCGTCCAGGCTCTGGTCGGTGATGGTCATGATCTGATGCAGAATGTCTCCGATGTCCTGCTTGTTTCTCGCGTCTGCTCCATCATGAGGCACCGGTAAAGCCACCGGGTGTCCGGCGAGGGTCACGCCGCCCAGGGTGTGCATCAGATGACTCTGCTCCTCCATCCTCCGGCTCAAATGACTTTGAATTATTTTTTTAATTCCACACGACAGATATTTTGATGTTGTCCTGAATAAATCAGCTACATGAAAAATGATGGATGCGTAAGAGTCCCGAGTTCGCGAAAACAAAAAGTGCTTTAATAAAATGATCCTCTGATCTCCAGTGTCAGAAACAGTCTAGTGCACTTTGATGCTTTGATTGTTCATCATTTACCCCGTTGCAATGTTTCTTCAGCAGTTGCACACTATTATTCCATCCAGTCCAGTGGCAGCTTCTGCAAAACTTCAGAAAATCCACCTCTGTTTGATTTTCGTCCTCGAGTCCATCAAAAGAAAATAAATTAGAAATAAAAATGTGATGAATATAAGTTGCATTAAACCCTTGGCGTTCCAGTGTTCTTTCTTCTTGTTGTTGTGTTGAGCAGTTGAATAATACAGACAGGTTGTTAAAAGCACATTCTCCTCTGGATGATCTACAGCAGATGTAATGGCTTGTGAGAATATCCGTGTGGATCGCTGTGTGTGTCTCGTGCACAGCAGCTCCTACTGATGATGAGCCCTGTGTTGCACAACAGCGTGCAGACTGTCGGCTCCGCCCACCCGCGGTCTGTGCTCACAACTGCAATATATTTATTTGTATAAAACTTATATTTATACAGTATGTTTATTTTAAGATGTTAAAAATGCATGTGTGGGTATTTATACATTATATGTATACACACACACACACATGCATATTTAACAAAACATATATTTATATATGAAATATTTATATATAATATGAATTATATATAAATATAAATCTATAAATATACATGTTTCTTAAATTTCTTAATAAACATACACAGTACACACACATATGTGACCCTGGACCACAAAACCACCAGTCATAAGGGTCAATTTTTTGAAATTGAGATTTATGCATCATCTGAAAGATGAATAAATAATCTTTCCATTGATGTATGGTTTGTTAGGATAGGACAATATTAGGCCGAGATACAACTATTTGAAAATCTGGAATCTGAGGGTGCAAAAAATCAAAATATTGAGAAAACTGCCTTTAAAGTTGTCTAAATGAATTCCTTAGCAATGCATATCCACTCACAAAAATACATTTTTGATATATTTACGGTAGGAAATTTACAGTATCTTCATGGAACATGATCTTTACTTAATATCCTAATGATTTTTGGCATAAAAGAAAAATTAATAATTTTGACCCATTCAGTGTATTGTTGGCTATTGCTACAAATATACCTGTGCGACTTATGACTGGTTTTGTGGTCCAGGGTCACATATATTATGTATAAACTTAACATAAAGTTTTATTTTGGAAGCGATTAATCGTTTGACAGTACTATACACACACACACACACACACACACCTGATTTTTACGATTTTAAATGAATTCATCTGTTTGTTTTTCTTGGCTGTTTATGATGATATTGTGTAAAATTAAAATTATATATAAATTTGTGATATACATTTACACAATCTTATTGTAAACAGACAAGAAAAAAAACATAAATGTATTAAAAATTGTAAAAAAAAATCAAGTAACCTCAAAATATGCTTCAGTAAATTATCTTAATCAATATGACTGTATCAATTAACTAAAATTAAACTAACATTTTTTTTATAGGTCTGTTCAGGTCTGATCAGTAATTACTGCACATTTTAATTTTTTACAATGTGTGTCCATGATGCAAACAATTTGATTTCCTCCTCCTCCTCCTCCTCCTCCGTCATTATCGTAAAAAACACAATATCGTCATAAACAACTCAGAAATAAATTAGTAAACAATCAAATATAAATTTATATACTAAACAAAAATAAATAAATACATATATATAAATAATTTTTTTAAAGCATGTATTTTAAAAGCATATTTCATAACAATAAGGTCCGATTTAAGTCAAAAATATAATTTAATATGATTGAATCAAACTGATTACAACAGCAGTACAAGTCATTTTTATGATCTGAACAGGTATAGCTCCCTACAGTAAAACTGTACATTTTCACTTTTTACAGTGATTTTTTTTCACTATCTAGCGAAAAATAGAAAAATAATTACTTACTATTTTATGATCTGATGCTATGTAGTAGTCCGTATTTTTTATTATCTACATAAGTCCACTGCATCCTCCATATTAGGCCATTACAATGTGATTTTGCAAGGAATAGTGTCAATATCTTGCATATTGAGAATATGTCATATTGTTTCATCAGAAGACTTCATAACAAACAGCATTATCAATTTACAGTAACTGCACAGAGATAAAGAAATGTGTAATTTAGAGGACAACAACATTTAGATTTGCAAAACACTTTCATCATCTGTTGTTTTCTTTACTTTAATCAAACATAAATGTTGTTTTCCTCTAAATTACACATTTCTTTATCTCTGTGCAGTTACTGTAAATTGATAATGCTGTTTGTTATGAAGTCTTCTGATGAAACAATATGACATATTCTCAAGATGTACTATTAAGACTATTCCTTGCAAAATTACATTGTAATCACAATCTATCTATCTATAAAATAAAATAAAATAAAATAAACTGTCTATCTACTTTCTCTTGGCCTCGATTGGCCGCTTGCCTTGTCCATCTTTGGTTCTCGAGGGTGTTTTCCAGAGCGGTGTACTTCCGGTATGAGGGGTAAACCCGCAGGAAGTAGCTTACAGGACCACCAACACAGGAACAACAGAGTAAACAACAGACACATTTATTCTGTTTTTGGGACGATATCTCCACAAGTATGAAATGACACAGTACAGTCTCTCCCTCGCTCAGACGGTGTGGCGTGTCTGTGATGTTTTCAGCCGCTGTTACAGGCATGAATGAAGGTAATGATGGAGTGATGTTTGAGGCTTATCGAGCAGATTAGCACGAGCGTTAGCAGGGCCTGACTAGCGCGTTCAGTGAGCTGTTACTTACGTGTGTTTTATCAACAGTGTTATTCAAATATAATGTTATTCTTATCAGACAGCAACGTGAGTGCAATTGTGAACAGTTCCCCTTTATAACGAACACAATGCGGATAAAAATAAGAAAATGCTAGCTTGCTGGCTAATTAGCATTTTAGCACCATTTCTCATTTTGTTTACAAAATTATGATTTTAAAAACATTTTAACATGTAGTGTAATTATGTGGTACGGTTATCCCTGCCTATGTCTTAGTCTAGTTGAGAAGTTTGTTGTTTGGGTTTCTGGTGACAGGAGCGATCATGACAGCTAGTGTCTAGTTTGTAACTAACCAACTGTATGTATGTACTTTACTATGTGTTTATATCATAAACATCCTCATAAGAACAAGACTAGAGCCTGGAAGACTGGTTTATACCAGTGTATATCCCCCGTGAAGTAGCTGAATGGATTTTACAGTTTATTGAACTTTTTTTTATATCTTATTTAACATGCAATTTTGTGCTGATGATGTTATTTATATGGCCAAAAAGTAGAATGAAGTTCTGATAACTTGTAAGGTTAACTATATATTATAGCAGACTACTTAAGTAAAATACATATAAATATCAGTTTTCACTTTATATCTCTTAATAATATATATTATCTTAGTAAGATTATATTTAAATGCTTAGTTTAATGACCAAACTTGTAGTTTTTATTGTAGGGGTCAAAACATATAATGCAATGCAACACAATGATGATTGAGATATGAACAAATAAAAGTTCCTTGAAAGCCTGTTGTATCATATTTGATGCTCACACATCATTTAAAAAAAAAAAAAAAAAAATGATGTATGGATAATCAAGTAAACCTAAAAGTTGCTTCAGTCAATAAGTGTTCATCTTTAAATATTACTAACAAAGCGAAAGTCATTCTTACATTTACTTTATAACAATCAGTAAAGATTTCACAGCTGACATGGGATGTTTTTGCAATTATACTAAAGACCTTTTACTTCTAACTATCATCAGAAGGCATGTAGATTGTGTTCAACAGGGATTTCAGGATCATGTTGTTTAATTTAGAGGCCTTAGAAATGCATGTATTAAATATGTATATAAATAGATCTTCTTGCTCTAAAAGATAGCAGAGAGGCATACTATTCACATATGATCAATGAAGGTGCTGCTAACCCTAGGACGTTATTTAAGACAATCAATAATCTTCTTAAACCTCAAAATAAAAGTATCTGTCCTTCTGATGAGATGTGTAACAACTTTAACAAATAATTCAGTGAGAAAGTCCATAGTATCTATAGCTCCATTGCTTCTGTCTCTCTATTGAGTTTCATCCTAAAAACTCACTTTTTCTAACTTTGCTACTGTCAGTGTAGACAATGTTTGGAAATTATCCATGTCTATGAGTTCATCGACGTTTTCTCGACCCTTTGCCTATTTAGTTCCTAAAAAAGTGTTTACCACGCATTTGCCCATCCATTACCTCAATTATTAGTAATTTCTTAGACACTGGCCATCTGACCCATAAGACGGCCGCTATCACACCAGTTCATAAAAATCTGGTTGTGATGCTGAAGACTTATTTAACTATAGGCCTATTGCGAACCTGCCTTTTCTGGCCTATGTCCTCGAACGAGTTGTTGTTGCCTAGCTACAGCAATATCTGTCAAAAAACTATTTATTGGAACCGTTCCGTCTGGATTCAGATTTGGACACAGAGACTGGACTTGTACGGGTCAGAAATGACCTTCTTTCTTCTTCTGAGATGGGTGCTTGCAGCATTTTAGTCCTACTAGACATTAGTGCTGCTTTGGACACCATATCTCATATCATCCTCCTTGATAGGTTGCGTGCTTTGCGTTCGAATGGTTTAAATCTTATCTAACTGATCGTTTTCAGCATGTTTGTCAGTGGAAAAACACATCTGAGGCAACATTAGTTCAGCAGGGCATTCCACAGGGTTCAGTACTTGGACCCATTTTGTTTTGCATCTATATGTTGCCGCTTGGTAACATCATTAGAAAGTATAGTCTGGTGCTTTGGGTTTGAGAAAAGCACAGTATAAATAAAATGTATCATCATCATCATCATGATACAGTATGCTTTATGGGTTAAATATATTACTTAAGTAATTGTATAATATGTGTAGGTGTTGTGACTTAATGGTTAAACATCTGGGCTGTGTTACCCTGCAGGCAGGCATCCATGTCCCACCATGGAGAGGAGAAAATAACCCCAAAAAGAAGGAAAAGAAGACGCTGCATCGCTGAGGAATCTTCAGCCTCTAACTCCGACTGAGGGTCGGCACATCCGGACAGAGACCCGGAGAGCGACAGAGGGGCGAGAGGGGCTGGTGCTCAGAATGGCTTTCCTCGACAACCCCGCCATCATCCTGGCCCACATCCGGCAGTCCCACGTGACCAGCGATGACACCGGGATGTGCGAGATGGTCCTTATTGATCACGACGTGGATCTGGAGAAGTGCCATTCGTCTGTGGTGTCCGTTGGCGGAGGCTCGTCCGGGGGTTCGTATAGCGACGGCAGCGGTGGAGGAGATGGCCAGACATGTGATCTCTCTCAGTCTGTCGACATCACCTCCAGCTGGGACTTTGGCATCCGACGGCGCTCCAACACAGGCAAGTAGCTGTCTGACTCTGACTTTTCTGCTTTCGGGGCCCTGAATCCAGCTTACTGATGTGGTTGGTACAGGTAAAGACATATTGCCCAAAACCTTCTCACGCCTGGTTTTAAGAAAAGTGTACATTGGCCAGCTGCACTTTTTCACATTTGCATCATTTCCGACATTTGTAGACAGATAATTACAGCATTTCACTAGATTTGTGATGAGAGCCGTTTGTAAACCTGTTCTCACAGAAACTTAAAAAGCTTCCTACAGTTTTTTCCAAAATAAAAATTCAACTTTTAACTCTTTCAAGTAAAGATATTAAGACACTGGCAGTCTCAAGTAAAATATTTTAATTTATTATGAAATAATAATTTATTTTACAATCCAGTTGTATTACAATAGTAATATATTTCTGTTTTAGAAATAATAATAATGTATTAATTAGGGGTGATTAATCTAATTAAACACAAACACTATGTACAACTAAAAGTGGTATTCCACATGGTCAATTTTGGTAAGGAGTATCGCTCAAACCAGCTTAAAGGTGGAGTAAGTAGATTTTGAATCTTAGTCGGGCCGACACCAACAACAAACGTGTAACCAATCAGCATTAGGGGGCGTATGATGGTCGAAGAGACAGAATGAGCAAGAGGGAGATTTGAAAGAAAAAAAAAAACTGCAGAAAGAGAGATGATGAGACACAATACAAAAGAGCTGAAAAGAATATCACTGGAATGGTTTATGATTGGGTAAGCGCTTTAGGATCCGCGTTAATATTAGAAAAGCTCTCCAGTGCTGGAGAGAGCTAAGCGGGAAAGCCTGAAAACAGATGCGAAGGCTGCTTTGATTCCGCTTCACATATGAGTAACACTGGGTTTTGATTGTCTGGAGCTGCTGTGCTGTTGGCGATTATCTATGAATACTCTGTATTACTCTTGTGTACTGTGCGTTAATTTTTTGTGCTTCCTTGTCGTTCGTTCATCAGCTGCACTTTATTTTTCGTGAAGCATTTTGTTGCGCGTCAGCTTTGATAAACAGACATCCACTCTCGCATTGCGTGTGTAACAGAGGCCAGATAGTGAGAGTTGTGCAGGTAAACTACTGCACACTGACGATCGCTAGAGAATGAGGTGTTTAGCGTCATTGGTAGTGCACTCGCCTTGCCTGCCAGCAGCGATCGGGCCGGGGTTTGAGACCGACTCGTAGCAGGGTGGTTAGAATGTGAGTGTGAGTTTTGGAGGCGGAGCAATGAAGAGAGGGGTGGGTTTGTTTGGGTTGATTTCAAATATCCAACAGCATTTTTGAAAATCTACTTACCCCACACCTTTAAGTGTGTTCATTCTTAACTTGCTCTATGAGTATTTTCAATATGTGGCTTTGCATTTTGCAGTGGGATCATATCATTGGTCTCTACCAATGCCACAAGAGTTTGCTAACCGATAATATCAAACAGTTTGCTCTGCGGTGTCGGCCTATGATTCAGTGCTTCTCTTTCTCTCTGAAATATATGAAAAATGAAATCTGTCTGTATTGCTCTGCTTTAAGCAGTCAGGTTGATGATGCTGATAAATGCAACATTTGAAGCCATTTAGGTTTTTTAACAGGAAATACAGCCATAACTTGCTGTTAAAGAAGTTAAACAACAACAACAAATGTGTTAAGTTAAATAAGTGTGATGTGTTATCATTACATCAAGACTAGCATTTATTTGGTCATCAACTAAACTGCTCCATGGCTTGCAGATGGACAGAAATCACAGCTTATTAGGGTTGGGAATCAAAAACTGGCTCCTTTTCCAATAACAGTTCTGGAATGCCTCCAGAAAGTGATCAGTGATCTAAAACATTTTTTCGGCATCAGAGGAAGTCCTGTGTATTTTTATTTTTGTAGAATATCTGAAATCTTATGACATCAGGCCATAAATGCAATTGATTGCAATTGAATTGTTTTCTAAAAAGTGTTCATTCTGAAAAGCTGAAAGAATTGTTAATGCAGTCCTTAAGGAACCAGAATCTTTAAGTGGAATCTGAATTGGAGCCAGAATCATTAGTTTCCTTACTATTCCCATCCCTACTGCTTACTGATTATCAATAGGCTGAAACCTTGGAGCAAATCAAAGCAGAAAGCCAGTTTTGAATTAGGCTAGACTTAAACAGTATTGCCTTTTGCTGCTTCATCTTTCCCTTAAAGCTTTTCTGTTAATGCAGCGCTCTACATTATATGCTTTACTGTACCAGCCACAGAGAATATTGGAAAAATAATCTGGGGCTCACTAAATGTTTACATAAATAAAAAGGAAATTTCACAAAGCATTTTGATCTCAGTAGGTACCATTTAATGAATTGTTTGTTTGGGGGAATTTGTTATTTTATTTTCTGATTTTGTTTCCTTTTTCTGTGATCAAGGGTTAATCTGATTGTGCTTGTTGGCTGGGAATGGCAACTGACTGAAATTGATTTGTACTCTTAGACGATCTTGCCTTTGCAAACCTGTTTCCAGTGTTAAAATTGTTTCTGGTGAAATTGGATCTTTTGTCTTTTGGAATCAGTAAGCTTATCTGATAACAAATTACACATTAACTCTTGTCTTTCTTGTTTTTTTTTTTTTTTTTGTTTGTTTTTTCAGTATTAATCTTATTCCAAATAATCAATATGAACACAATTTATAGTGTTTTGATTACAGAGAATATCTCTGGTGTGTGTCTCATCTATGTTTTTCAGTAGACACCAGCAAACACAATGTTTTATATTAAAATGGTTTTTCAGTGATTCTCTAATTATATTAAATGAGTAATTCCACAAAAACAACTTTTCACACAGAAAACAGTTATTTTCTCACATTACAGGTGAGTTATGCCTATTATATTTTGCTTTCGAAACAATTAGGGATGCACCGATATGAAAATTTTGGCCGATACCGATAATTCTTTATATTTGAAAGCTGATAACCGATATATTGGCCGAAAAAAATTTTGATTTAAATTTATGTGTAATTTTTGAGAGCCTGATTACAAAAACAAAAGTCTCACCATTAAAAGCCGTGTCCCAAGCACGCAATTATAGACTTGCGCTGTACATTTTACTTAACTGTATTTTCCATTATTGAAGTGATTTCAATCAAATTTCAAGCAATTCAAAACCATAATGGTGGACAGTGTGCATCTGAAGTGTCTCGGCTGAAGGAAACGATCCATTATTTATCGGCTTTAATATATCGGCCAAATTTTCTTATCGGGCCGATAGTGATAACATTATAAATGAACATAAATCGGCCGATACCGATATGGTGGCCGATATATATCGTGCATCAATATAGCAGATTTAGATTTAGATGTAATTATGCAAGGCTCTAATTATGTTATGCTTGTTTGAACACAAACAGCTTTCAGTCTTTGTAAACAGGATTAAAATACTGATACCTGGTTATGTTGAGGATTGTTCCTGGAGTCATTCAGTTTCAGTCAGTACCTCTCGTCATGGCATATGTTGAAATGTGAATTAATCCTGGGTTAGGGATTGATAATCACTAGCTTTGATGAAATGGATATGGCTTAGCTCTGGTTTTGCGATGCTTTTGTTGGAGAGGGAATCTTTGAAATATTCCTCTATTATCAACCATCTGAACAACTTGTCCCCAGGACGACAAGACAGTTTCGTGAGACCTGAGCCTGCTGGTAAGCAAGTGTTCAGGACAGGAAACAGTGCTGAAATTATCAATATGAATCTGATGAATCTTATCTATGAATCATGTTCAGTTTGAATTTCAGCAATTAATTTTGTGATCTTAAAAGAATATTCTTTAATTTGACAGAAGACCTTTTCGTATTATTTCATGACTTCAAGTGATCTACATATATATTTTTAAAAGAGTTGAAATCTGTCCCATATGAACACTGATCGAATCAATTTGATTCAGTTCTTTGGATAGCTGTGGACATTATGGTTTTTGGTTCAGAATTACCTTACTGACCCATGAGATTTTGTATAACTACACTGTAAAAAAATTTTTTTGAAGCTGTAATTAAAGCAAACATTATTGGAGCATGTTTTATAAGAAAATACTACAAAAAAATTCTTTGTAATTGTTTGTGAAATTTACTAGCAGTTTCTAAATGAAACATTTCTACAGCAAATGTTGTTCAGTGTACCTGCCACAGCTGTTCAGTTGTACTTAATTTAGAAATTTAGGCTAATACAAATAGCTAATAATTTTGCTTTGCCTAGAAACTTATAACGGTAGTCAGCTTTGTAAAACAAAACACTCTTTGCCTATTTTCTTAAAGGCTCCAATTCAACTTAATGTGTGTTCTTGCATTATTGTCGAGTTTCCTTCATGTTGTGTTATGAATTGCAGTATGACTGTTCATAATGCAACTTGCAAGTTGAGTGATTGCATTCATATATTTGTGAGATTATATTTCATGGTTTGTGGTCACTTATTTACACTCTAAAAAATAATGTGTTGGATCAATTTGCATCTTTTTTTTTTTTCTTTTTTTTTGAGTTATGACGACTTTGAGTGAATTTACATTCAACCAACATACTACATTGAGTTAGAGGAACTTAATAATTTGTAGAATAAACACAAATTTTTAAGTTGATTTCTCAAAAACATTAAGTTGCTCCAACTACCAGTTGTATCCCTGGATCCAAATAATCTTATCTCTTTCAGTTCAAATCAACAGCTATCAAAGCACATGCTAACATAATTTAACATGTATATTTAATGAACAAGTAAGATATTACTTGTCTCTGGCATTAGCGCAGTCATTGCATATACAGTCAATAGTGTTTACTTTTATGTTTCTACTCTTCAGCACAATGGTAACCACCACAAAACTTCAACATTACAGAAACTCTTTTAAATGTCAAACATAACAGCACTAACAGATTTTTCACATAAAAAAAACACATATAATAACACTTAATTTCAACATTTATTCTCCCGATCCAGTCCTAATGCAAAGCATGCTGGGAACTAGAAATCCACATTACATTACTACAACCTAGTTTTTTAAAAAAAAAGCCAATTAACGCAGATATTTGAGTTTAAATTACAGACGCTTAAATTGCTTTAATGATTAACATTAATATGTCAACAGAACTCTACAAAATAATGTTTGCAACTTAAATGGTTTAATTAAAACAATAAATTAGAGTTTATAACTTTCAACCATGCATTTATTTGAGTTGTGGTAGCAGGTCCCCTGAATTACTTTTTAGAGTTTATATCGCCTTCATCCCAGACCACTCAGTTGCAGTTCCAGAAACAACAAAACACTTTTTGTGTTACAGAGCAAAAATCCTTTAAGGGAAACTTTTGCGCTGCAATTAAAGGGGATTACATTTGAATACATACTTCAAGTTCAAGTGCTGCATATTTGTACTTGCTCTCAAAATACCATCCAAGTGCTCTCTGACCAAATCTTTTAGTTTTAAGTGTACAAATTGGACTGCTTTGAATATAACCAAATGCATACAAATGCATATATGCATCTTATAGACAATCTGTAAAATGAAAAATTATGTAGATCAACTGTAGACCTCATGAAATAAATGTAAAATGTCTTCTTTTTCTATGTAGACATTGCAGAATATTCTTGTCCTAATATAATCTAATGACATGAATGAAAGACTAAAGTTGAGTGTTTGTTCAGACGGTGATTGTCTGACTAACAATGAATGTCATGTTGTGTTTTTCCAAGTTTGCTTCAGATGGTATTTCTGAATAACACAGCTTAATTTTACAATAGACCTTTAAATAATAGTGGTTTGTACACTATATGTTATGCATTTTAAGGCCATTCATTTTTATTTGCTTTGTGACATTGTTTTTATGATGTCACTTAATGTAATGAGAAAAATAATGATTTAAATTAGATTTGTAAAGTACAAATGTTTTAGTATTCATCATGGTAGTATTTGCTGTAATAAATTTAATTCATAAAAACAACAACAACAACAATGTCCAGACAGAATTAGCAGCTATGTTGATGTGTGTTTTTTTTTTTTTTTTTATTGTCTTGATCACCATCCAATATACTGTATATTATTTTTATTTCTTTTGAATTGAATCTCACAAATGAATGTCCAGGTCATATTTCATCGAAACATGTTTTTGGCAGCTTATTGACAAGGAAAATACTAGTGTAATAGTGGGTGAAGTTAGGCATTGATCTGTTAGATAACCTGCGCTTTAATATTTAAATCATCAGTCTAGTAGTAACCTGTCTGTCTTTAGCATTTTTAATCAAAGATGTATCATAGCTAGAGAGGTGTCATAACCTGCTGTATATTTTTTCTCCAGGTGAATTCATCCCTTGAATTTGTCAATCACAGTTGTAACAGAATTATAATATACATGTCTGCTTTCCATTTAACTGAAGTTGACCATTTTGAACTCTAATGGGGTCACACCGCTGACACTGTTAATGAGATGAAAGTCTTTTCATTTAAAGCTCAAAGACTGGAGCGACTGAGGAAAGAACGACAGAACCAGATCAAGTGCAAAAATATACAGTGGAAAGAGAGAAGCTCGTCTCAATCAGGTACAGTAGCGGTAGCTGTACTCAAACGAACAAAGTTCACATTCAGTTACTCTTCTTCATTTCTAGTCCTCTGAATGGTTTTTCCTCTGTTGATTTTTGTAGCAGACGACTTGAGCTCGCTTTTTGAAAAGAAGGACTTTAAGGACAGGCCCCGGAGCACAGGCAGTAAATCCACACTCTCGCTGCGGCTAGAACAGTGTCCCCAACAGCTCAACAACCCCTTCAACGAATACTCCAAATTTGATGGCAAGGTGAGCACTTCTGTGTCTAGACTAAGTGCTTTTCCTCTTAAAGGTCTTAAAGTGACAGCAGCCTAATTAACCAGTTGCTGTGATTAATGTTAATCAAAGAACAAAGGTAACAGAGAAAATTTTAGCTTTAAAAAATCTGAAAATGTGCTTCCCCTCTGGAATGGCCTTCCTTCTCAGATGACATCAGTTTGACGTTTGGGTAGAACTCCTGCGAGCTTTGACAGCGAGCTGAACGGAAAGCCCACTTTTCTAGATCCAATCAATTCCCACAAGGGAAAAAACAAGCCACGCCCTCTATTTGTTCCGTTTCACTCTGAAAATACGTCACAATACTGAAGTAAAGATTTTCGTAACTTCCGGTTTACGCAGACTTTAACTATAATAACCCTCATCATTATTAACTGTTGATGAATGTTGCAGGGCTGAACCCTTCCTCTCTTGCATGATTAAAAACAATGAACATGCTTAACTTCCACTTCCACACTCATTTTTCAGAGTTCACCATGAACACTCATTGTTGAAAAATATGTACTGATGCTTTAAGTGAATGGCTGTGTTAATTTAATAAAAACAAATTTGGGGGATGATGGGTTAAAGAGGCTTTTCATCACCCTCTAAGCATGCTCTTTCTAAAATACAGAACAGAAACACATGGTGTCACGCAGGTTTCTCTCCTGTCTCTTTGCATTAGGATCAGCTCCAGGCTATAACACCTTCACAGAACAGAGAAAGACTGCTGTTTTAATTTTTTGACAGTCTTGGAGATTTTAGGTGTAGTTTGTCATTGTGCATCACTTACAGCTGTCTTTATCACCTGTTCCCCTTTGGCTCTTTAGATTCATGTTTTTACAAACACTCTGTTTTCTGTACTATGAATTTGTCAGGAATACAAAAAAGGCTTTCCCTCTTCCAGTAAAATATTAGATACAGTCCAGACAAATGAATGTAAGTTTATTTTAATGTTGTAAGTGATATTAGCAATATCTTTATTTATTAATTAATTAATTTATAATATTTCTGATTCTTTTTATTTTATTATTATTTATTTTATTTTTCAGAATTTGATTTTTGGGCATATTTACTACTTGTACTGACAAACTGACACAAAACAAAATAATTTTGTTTGCAATATGTTTTCAATCACATGATTGCTTACAGTCATGCTTCCTTCACCTTTCTTTTTCAGGGCCATGTCGGTACAACGGCAACCAAAAAAATTGACGTCTACCTCTCAATGCAGTCGACCCAAGAAAAGATTCACCCCATGACGGTGGTCACGATGGCTAACGCTCGGGTCCACGATCTAATCGGGCTCATCTGCTGGCAGTACACCTGTGAAGGCCGTGAACCCAAGCTCATGTTAGTAGAATAAACTTTATCATCTCTTCATAATCCGGTGCTTTAATGTTAACGTTATCCTTAAAGGGTTCACCCAAAAATGAAATTTCTGTCATTAATTACTCACCCTCATGTCGTTCCAAAACCGTAAGACCTTTGTTCACCTTCGGAGCACAAATTACGATATTTTTGATGAAATCCGAGAGGTTTCTGAACCACAGTTTCATTTTTGGGTGAACTAACCCTTTAAGGTGTCGATATACTTAAAGCGAAATCGAATATGGACTGGTATGATGTTATTTAGAACAAAATCAGACAAAATTAAGTTTGATTGGAGTTAATCTCAGGAGTTTGAAACAACTTTGCTGTGAGTATATCAGTTACTTGTTTAGGGTGTCATAAATAAAATATTCTTGTTGTCAACATGCTTGAAAAGTGCTACTCTCCAACTAATGTACTAGTGATCCTTCCCAGCGGCATTTATATTCTTTTCCCATCTACCTCTGCTGCTAATGCCAGTCTTGACCTTTCCCAGCGAAAGCAGGGATTCCCCTGGGTTTCTTTCTCATCTCCTCATTCAGTGCGTCTCCGAGGTTTGCTGACCGAATAGTGCAGGAATTTTCTCCCTGGTACATGGTACAATATGAAGATTTATACTTCGGTCAGATTGAGGAGAGGGTAACCATTAAAATGGAGAGGAGACGAGGGAAAAAAAAAGCAGATTCCCTCTTGGGCAGCTTGGTGCCTCACACAGACAGTCTTGGTGGTTGATGTGAGACCTGATTGGCATAGCAATGAGCCTTTTCCCCCTGGAGGAGGGTCAGGCTGTAGAGAGGAAGAGATACACTACTTGTGTGGGGTTTCAATGAGTCTACTACATCCGTACGGCTTTGGCCATTACTAGAGACCTTCTGAAAGCTGCTTTTGAGTGAGGATCAAGGTAAAGAGATGCCCCTCTTGAATTCAAAGATGATTCTTTCAGGACATTCAGATCGCTGTCAGCAGTTCGCAGAAACCACTTGACTCCAGGCAGCGAAACGTCAATTTGCAGTTACTATTTTGTGTCCGATATGTAGAATTTTGGGGGTAAAATCATACCCTAGGTTATATATTGTACTGACAACTCATCAGTTAAACATTTACCATCATAAATTATGCGTAACTGTAAAGGTTTTGTCAGCATTTATTAAAAAAAAAACAATATGATAAGCCTTGTGTTTTAAAATGGGGGATGGCAAACCCAGGTTTTCCTTACAAAGAAAGTTTAGAGTGATGGGAGGGATGGATGGATGAAAGGCCATATAAATATCAGCAACTGCACCAAATTGCATATTTTTGCTCAGTTTGGACCTCAAAATAAAATTGAGTTGTTTTTTTTTTTTTTTTTTTTTTCTTGAATAGGAGCTCCTTATTCTCACTATATCATACTATGTGAGCCATTAAAGGCTGATTTATCAGATATTCTTAGATCTTAGATATTCAGGAGAACATGGGCCCTGTTTACACCTGGTATTAAGATGCGTTTTGGTTGATAAGATCACAAGTAGATGAGGGAGACGCATTCCCGTTTACACCTGGTGTTTTAATCCGTCTCTTTTGTCCACTTTCGACCACTTCTGTCCTGATTTCTTCGAGGGGAGTGTCTATGGACGGGTAAATATATGGGTTTTTTCAGATCTTTTTTTAATCTAATGGATGAAATAAGCTCACGCAATTTGCATGTGAACGTGACCAGAGATGACAGAAAAACACAGAGTGCTTTTGACAGATGCAAGACCATGCCGAATGCTGTGAGTGTGTGTTAGAAATCAGAATTGGTGAGCGAACATTGTGCTTGGTACGTTTTTCATCATCAAACCAAACTTGGGTCTTGAATCGCTATTTACATGACGGAATTTGCAAGCGGAAAGACTGAACGCTTCTCCAGAGAGGAATCCTTTTATTTTTAATATTTAAAAATGTTTGTGTGCTGCTGCGCTTCCCTGTGTGTGTAACAAGCAGAGTGTACCCGCGTTGTGCACCCGCCTATAGGCGCATATTACTAACATGCCCTTTAAATAACAAAAAAAATACTGCTCCATTGATTTTAGACCAGGTTTTTGTTGGTCAATGGCGCAGTCGTTTTCAGTTGCCTCAAAATAGCAACACGCCAACAATGCACCTGAACACACCTCGTTTTCAGACCAGCACGCCCATGGGCGAACAGATGGATGCAAGTGCATTTGCTATTTAAACAACATGCCGCTGGATATGAAAATGATAACTGCGTCGAGCTGAAACTAGCGGAAAACACTTGCGTCGTGCCTGGCGTCGCATTGCGCCGGTGTGTATGATAGGGCCCAATGTGTTTTCGAATATTTCTGGAAGTGGTCAAAAGTGGACAAGCTCAAAACGTTTTAGACCCCGTTTACACCTGTATTTAGCGTCGTCCACTTGTGATCTAATCGACCAAATCGCATCTTAATACCAGGTGTAAACAGTGCCATAGTCATCTTTGATGGCACAGAATTTGGAGATGAAAGTAAGAAGTGCATGTTTTTGGAACCCAAACAGCACCGATCCAGGACTTCTCTCAGTTGGCTGTTATCTCCTCAGGCTGCCTGAGAAGGATCATGGGTCTGATTAACACTATGACAGTTAGTCTTTACAGCTCAGGCCTGGATTTCGACAGTGTGTCAGAGCAAATTAAAACGCCATCGTCCCAGCACAAACACCAGCGCAGGCATTGCCCTCAAGGGATGAAAGCTATATCATAAAGACAAAGCTTAATATGCCTGCGCTGAATAAATCGTAGAATGGGTTGCTGTTAGTTTTGTGTTTCTGATGGATCAGTTTTCCTTAAGGAGCCGATCCATTATGATATAAAACAAAGCTCTGGGCAAAAGTAATCTGGAATACTGCCAGCCTACACTATATATAATGATACAACAAAAGGTTTAACCATGAAACCAGTAAAGTTAACTCTTCCCAGTGCTTCTGTTTTGATTCATCCTCATTCTGTGCCAGGCTGCATCCCAACAAATGCTCAAAGTTTTTGCCCCTCAATGAATAGCCCGCATTTACATGCCCCGAGTCATAAATTGTGTCTGGATGCTTTTGTTTGATGTCTCTGTTGTTCGCATCACAGGTCAGAGAGACTGATGTTGCCCCTCTTCAACAAACCAGAGCTTTTAGAAAGAGTCCTTCAGAACCACTTTTACACAGACATAACTTATTAACTACATATGAGATAGTTTTGTGACCTTATTTTTAATTAAAATATTTGATTTAAAGGGTTAGTTCACCCAAAAATGAAAACTAATTACACACCCTCATGTCGTTTCAAATCTGTGAGACTTTCGTTCAGAGATGACTGTCAACGGAGGGACAGAAATCTCTCAGGTTTCATTAAAAAGATCTTCATTTGTGATGAACAAAAGTGAGGGTGAGTAATTAATGACAGAATTCACTTTTCTGTCACTTTTTGGGTGAACTGTCCCTTTAGGGATCAGAAGTAATTTTAGAAGAAGTAACTGGTCAAAAGTTTGGAATAATTAAGATTTTTTTCATGTTTTTAAAAGAAGTCTCTTATAGTCACAAATGCTGCATTTATTTGATTAAAAATACAGTAAAAACAGTAATATTGTGAAATATTATTACAATTACTATTTTATACTGTAATATATTGTAAAATGTAATTTATTCCTGTGATCAAAGCTGAATTTTCAGCATCATTAATCCAGTATTCAGTGTCACTTGATCCTTCAGAAATCATTCTAATATGCTGATTTGAAACTTTTCTTATTATTATCAACCACTGCTTTTGCTGCTTATTATCTTTGTGGAAACTGTGAAACACTACCATTCAAACATTTGGGGTAAGTAAAATTTAAATGTAAGTAAAGACATTTATAATGTTGCAAATGTTTTGTATTTCAATTAAATGCTGTTCTTTTGAAGATTTTGTTCATCAAAGAATCCACAAAAGTTTCTACAAAAATATTATCTAGCAAAAACTGTTTTGAACATTTGATAATAACAAGAACCATTATTACCAAATCAGCATATTAGAATGATTTCTGAAGGATCATGTGACTCTGATGTCTGAAGGTAATGGCTTCTGAAAAGTATATATTTTAAAATATATTAAAATAGAAAACAGTTCTTCTTTGTTTTTTTTTTTACTGTATTTTTGATCAAATAAATGCAGCCTTGGTGAGCATAAGAAATTGAACGGTAGTGTATAATGAATTCAATTGATTGCAATGAATTCACACAAATGATACGTGTAACTTATGCTACTTGTTACCAATATATGTCTTTGATTCTTATAATGGGAACAAGGATTTTTCCTTTTTGAAATGGTAAACATGCTTAACATCGACAACAACACTCTCTTTGAGTTTGCTCTCTCTTATTTTCTCCTTTTTTGCCTCCACAGTGAAAATGTCAACACCTACTGTCTCCACATCGCTGAGGATGATGGGGAGGTGGACACAGATTTCCCTCCGCTGGACTCCAACGAGCCCATCCACAAGTTTGGCTTCAGCACACTGGCTCTGGTCGAGAAGTATTCATCTCCTGGACTGGGGCCCAAACAGTCACTCTTTGTTCGAATGTAAGAAAGCCACTTAAGTCTGACTTTGTCACCTCCAGTTACTACTACTGGCTCTGTGAAGAATAAATACAGTTAAAGTCAACATGAAATAAAAATGTACCTGATTTACAGTAATAATACATATTATACATGATATAAGTAAAATGGGTTGTACCAACCCCAAACGTTTGTATGGTTTTATATATATATATATATATATATATATATATATAATACATTTATACACAATTCCGAAGAGCAAAACAAACCATATCTAACCACAAATCTATCACCGTCATCAAATGTTCAACTTATTCGTGTTTGTCTTGAAGCGCACAACCTCTCATACGGTTCTTATGAGAACTGTCTGAATGTTTAGCCCTCAAAAACTAATGAGGTTTAAATGCCTGGCCATTCACATAAGTCTTAAACGCTCAATCCTTTAAGTTTGTTGGAGTTTTATTCCCCATGTGCCTCTCTATGAAGCTCTCATCTTTGTTTTGTGATCTCTCAATTAGATTGTTGCTCTTCTGTGCAATTGGGAATATCTCTAATCAGCTGTTTGGTTAATGTGGCTGACAAAGCATTAGGAGGCCCCTATTAATTTGAAGTTGCTAATTGGATTTGAATGGCTCCCTGCCAGACTGTCCTGCCTTTGATAGGGAATCTTGGTTTGGGCTGTAATACTGAATTTGGGTTGTACAGTGAAGGTTCTGCTTGTTAGTTTATGTCACAGATTTTTTTTTTAATGTGTTTTCTTGCAATTGCTCAAATTGGGTGATATTTACACAGATTAACAAATAATAATGTAAGGTTTTATTAGGAGATAAAGAGACTTTTTGCAGATTGGAGAGAGTTTGTTTGTTTACACAGTTGGGTGAACTGTTCCTTTAACATTTCACCAGTGAGAAAAGCAACAAGATACGCTACCTTTCAAAGGTTTGAGGTTGGTTTTTGTGAATGTCTCAGTTGAGCATTATTTATTTGTATTCGGTACATTTCACTGTGGGTTCTTTGGTAAATCAATTGCATTTCGGCGCAGGCTTTGCAAACAGACTTTTACGATATGGGCTCGACAGTAATGCGACAACATGTAAGTAACTGTGTTCATTCTAATGCCTGATCTGATATGTAATGATTCATGTACAGTCAGATGTTTTTTGTCTATGTGTCAGTAAATCAAACCAGTGACTAAACGGTAAACTTTCTCTTAGTAGGATGAAAATAATCTGTTATTTAAACAGTGATTAAATTATATATAGAAAGTGATCAAAGAACGGTCCCTTTACAATCGCTGGAGCTGTCAATTAAACAGCGCAAGTTTACCAGTGACTGAGTTCTGGACTTGCGCCAAAACTCCCATTTTATTCAATGAATCTCTTAGTTACTTCACATTTGCACTGTTCGTTATGATGAAAGCATTCATTGGTGTGCAGAAATTGAGTTGCAATGACGAGATCACAACATGTCTGTGATCAGCTACAATGTTCATCACTGCAACCTTTCATGCCATGATCTAAATATAATGCCATAGATCTAAATGTAATGCTATAATCAACACTTTTCACGATTAGTAACCTTGAGAGCTGTAATAGTAAAAACATGCTAAACGTTTTCGAGAGAGTAATAATGCTATTTCATAAGCAAAGATGTTAGCCAATCACAGCAGTGGGCATTTACACTGAAGTCTCACAGCAGACACGCCCCTTAAAACAGCGTTCAAATCAGAGGGCTAAAATCAGGGTAGGAAAAATGCCTTTTATTTCTAAATTATGACAATTTTTGATGTAAAAAGCATACTAACATTATAAGTGCACCACAGGAAACATTATAAAACAATAAAACAACGTAGTCCATGACCCCTTTAAAGAAATTAATGCTTGAATTCAGCAAGGATGCATTAATGTAATGTAGTCAAAAATGACAGTAAAGACATGCATAATGTTACAAAAGATTTCTATTTCAAATAAATACTGTTCTTTTGAACTTTCTATTCATCAAAGAATCCTGGAAAAAATCATCTTGGTTTCCACAAAAATATGAAGCAGCACAACTGTTTTCAGCATTGATAATTATAAGAAATGTTTCTTGAGCAGCAAATCATCATATTAGAATGATTTCTGAAGGATCATGTGACACTGAAGACTAAAGTAATGATGCTAAAAGTTCTTTGATCACAGGAATTAATTAGTTTACAATATATAATAGAAAACAGTAATTGTAATAATATTTTTCAATATTACTGGTTTTACTGTATTTTTAATCAAATAAATGCAGCCTTGGTGGGCAGAAGAGACTTCTTTCAAAAACATTAAAAACTTTTGAACGGAAGTATAACTTCATTATAAGTAGCTATTTGCCTGTGGCATAAAGTAATTATTTATTTATTTTTTACAGAAGTTTTATTTGTGGCCCAGCTGCTTTGCACTTTTCATTGTCTTTTGTCTGTATTTATTTGTTCTTTATTCATCAGCTCTCAGCCGTCGGCTGGTATTCAGAGCTCTCTGGGTCAGCTGCATGCTCCCTTCATGAGAGGACCACTGATGTGGCACTGCAGGACCCTGGGCGAGAACTGAGCCAGTGCTTGGCCCTCAGTGGGCCATCGGGGCCGGCGACCTCTTCTGCCGGATCCCCTGCCTGACGTGAAGCCTGTCAGAAGCCCTGGCCCGAGGCTGATGGGTCAGGACTGCTAAATGGAAGTGGACAAGCGAGTCCTCTGTCCAGAAAGTGTGCGCTCTCCGGTTTCTGGCCTCGGGTTGTTGTTCTGTTGATGTAGTCTATCGCAGTGATGCGTCCATGTGCTCAAAGTTTGACTCGTGGATAGCCCTTCGGCCCTGTTGTGTTGAGGATGTGCTCTGATAAAGCAAGCCGGCCACTTAAGAGTACAATGCACTCTTTCTGTGTGCAAGCTTTTCTTCTGACACTAACCCGCTCACACCAGTACCACTATACTGTCATTCAAGAGTGAATCTCTTGAATCTCAAACTACTTCTGCAAAAAATATAGGTTTCATTTGTATACTTGAGTAGTGTGGTTCTGTTTAGTGAATCAATTGAATCAGTTTGATTGATTGCAAGAGTCGTTAGTCTGAATCAGCTCAGATGACTCACTCGCAGGTTCTCATTACTGTCATTCTTTAACAAAATATTAAACATTTCAAAGCTTAATGAATCTTGGCTAATTAAATTAGAGTATTTCTGTTCAAAATCCTGTAGAAATCACTGGCTCACACATTTTAATTTTAAGTAATCACTGTCATTTATTATGATAATATGCAATAATTCAAATCAAGTCTTAATGAAACATAAGATTAATAGCAGCCGTGTTATTTTAGTATGTTTAGTATACTGTTATAGCGTTTTGAATTAGTTTTTATATTTTTATTTTTGTTAAAGTTTTAGTAATTTTTTTTAAGCTGTCTATTTAGTTTTTATTAGTTTACTTCAGTTTTAGTACTTCAGCTTAAAGGGGATAAGTGGATAAAAACAAGATGACCGAACATAAGTTATAACCGTAATTAAACTAAACTATGCCTGTTCTATCTCCATGTAGCATATATTCTCTGGCTCTGTAGGCATAATTGTCCGACTCAGTTTCGAATATACAAGGCTAAACACCGCTACTGACAGTTTCTGACATTTTCAGTACGTGAGATTGTCCTGTTTTGTTGTTGCATGAGCTCTTGAAGCTCCGCCCTCTTCTTGAAAGGGGGCCCGGAGCAGCAGCTCATTTGCATTTAAAAGGACACACAAAAACAGCGTGTTTTTGCTCACCCCTAAAAAGTGACAATTTTAACATGCTATAAAAATGATCTGTGGGGTATTTTGAGCTAAAACTTCACATACACACTCTAGAGACATGTAAAAAGGCGCATAATAGGTCCCTTTTAATGAAAATATATGAAAATAGAAAATATTTTAATGAAAATAAATGTTGCATTGTCAAATAACTGAAATAAAATATGTATGTTTTTTTATTTAATTTTAGTTAACATTTATTTTGCTTCAATTAACATAAATGTTTCTTAATATTTTTTTAGTTATCCATAACAGCTATGTGTAGTAGAAAATATCTTTTCTTTTATGCCATTATATAAGAGTTGGCCGTTTGACGCAATGATTCCAAAGTACAATGCTATATTAAAACAATAATGTTATGATCACAATATCATTTGATAATGTTTTTGATTATTTTGTGGCCATAAGCATAGTTCTAAACCACTAGTTTTCTCTAGATTCCTCAGGATCATGTCAAACTCATCTTAAAGGTGACCTATTATGCCCCTTTTGAGACGTAATATAATTCTCTGGTGTCCACAGAATGTGTCTGTGAAGTTTCAGCTCAAAATACCCCACAGATCATTTATTATAGCTTGTCACAATTGCCCCGATTTGGGTGTGAGCAAAATCAAGCCGTTTTTGTGGGTTGGTTGCTTTAAATGCAAATGAGCTCGTGCTCCCCGCCCCCAAGCTCGCTCGTCATTCCAGTACACTGAGGCATACATAATACAGAAGCTAACACAGCAAATATAACTTGCAAAATGGATCATTACAAACTATTCTTGATGCAGCATATAACATAGGTATGGCATGTATTTTGTGGATGTTTGCTAAAATTCGATTCTGAATGATTTTGATAGCGTGATCCATGGCTAACGTGGCTAAAGCAACACGCTGTTGGAGAGACTCAATAAGAATGGAGATGCGTTTATGAATTATACAGACAACACGCGTTTTTGGGTTAAAAATGAAAATAACGAAATGGATCTGGTCTCCGTGAATACAGTAAGAAACAATGGTAACTTTAGCAACATTTAATTGTACATTAGCAACGTGCTAACTAAACACATTCAGAAAGACAATTTGCAAACATCATGAAATAAATACATATGAAATTGGATCAGTTGGTATTGATCCATCTTTGAGAATCAATTTCTGTGCAAATTCTCTGTTTTACTGACGATCGTGTGAAGCATTCTAGTGTTAATGACTTACACATACTGCTATATGATTTTATCTGGACATATTCCCTTCATAAATAAAATTGCACCACTGCGTCCTTAACATACAGATTCAGGGTGCGGTAATATTATAATAAGATCCCCTTCCTATGTCACAAGGGGAGCGAAATCAGAACGGCTCGATTTTTCACAAGCTTGTAGAGAAAGGCTGTCCTTTTTCACATTTTCTGTGCTGGTAGATGCACCAGAGACCCGATTATAGCACTTAAACACGGGAAAGGTCTGATTTTCATGATATGACCCCTTTAAAACCTAATGGTTTAAATATGACATGCTCTGCCTGTGGTTGAGACTCAAAGCTCATTCCTGAGAATCTGAGGGCATGATCTCAGTGTTGATGCTCTGATGGACAGGAAGTTCGCATCTAGCTGAAACAGTAAAGATTTATTCAATATGACTGATGTTTTGCCTTCCTCACCCACAGAAACGCTGCTCATGGTTTCTCCCTGATCCCAGTGGACAGCCTGAAAGTGACCATGAAGGATATTCTGCAGAAAGCCCTCAAAAAGAGGAAGGGCTCCCAGAAAGGATCAGGTGAGACATCTGAAAGATATGTTTTATAATCGAGCTTATATTCCTATAATCCTATATATAATAAGTGCATTCACATGCATGTTCTTAAGCCGATTATGCTTAATAAGCCGACAACGAACGTGGTCATGTAAACGCGGTAACCCGTTTTCTTTTATCGGAGTAAGGTCATAAACGGCTTAAGCATAAACTGGTCAGAACAGGTAGTTTTTTGGCTCTTACACCGATTTCACGTGGCATGTAAATGCATTAACCTGCTTTCTGTCGGCTTATTGAAGTGCGCATGTGTGATACGTGACAGAAACGCATCCTTAGTGCAGATTTAAACACATCCAGACCGAGCGAGCGTTCTGCAGGAAAGGAAGAAGGAAATATCGCAAAAGCAGACTCTTTCAGGACCCAGAAAATTGTAAAAATGTGTTCTCATCTCTCATGCAGCAGAAGTAGAAGTGGTTCAGTCAAAACGCTGCATCTGCAACTGCATGAGAGAATAATATATGAGCCGTAAGTTTCTCGCTGACATGTTTCAAGCTTTATTTAACATCACAACTGACATAACATATGGAATATTCAGAGTCAGATTATTTTTGACATTACTACAGGGAAATGACCCGGTTTATTAATAAAGTCATGTAAATGCAGTTTACTTGCCTTGTCAGTTTACTGGTTTGCATGTAAACGGGGAAAACTGGTTATTTCAATAGGCTGATATTTGTTAGTTATCAGCTTACTGGTGTGCATGTAAATGTGCTCAATGTTGGATTATCTATTTTGGTCGGCCTGCAATGTTATTTTAGTACTATTTATTTGCTATTACTAGAATTTATTAATATTTTGAATTAGCTTTTATTTTTATTTTTTTTGAATTTTATTTATTTATTTATTTATTTAATTATTAATTTTGTTTGTTTTCATATATATTTTTTTAGTTTTTATTTATTTAGCTTTATTTTATTTTATTTCCATTTTAGTTTTTAGTAATTTTAGTACTTTATTTTAGTTGCCAACATTTCTAATTTTCATTTAAGTTTAAGGTTTTTATCTAATATTTATATTTTATTTCAGCTTTATTTTAGTTAGTAAAAACAATTCAACTTAATAAGAAGAACACTAATGCCTTTACCTACATATCGGGATGAAAAATGAAATCTGGATCGTTTTGGTGCGAGAAACCTTGAAAAAAAAAAGGTGCACTTCAGGGGGGAAAAAAAATGCTGCAAGAAGTGTAGCAAATGGTGCCTTTGAATTGTCAGTCAAATTGGACTTTGTGTGTGTAGTTTTCATCTTAGAAAGTAAGTGAAGCCGTCTGCTGTGATTTGGCCCGATAACCGTGGCAATGTGCCGTCCTAATTTGTCATCGCCGAATGGGGCGGAATCTGATAAGGCCAGAGACTTTAATACAAAAAGTCACAGGTAACGGATCGCCCCTTTGATGGCCGTGATGAGCCGGGGCAGCGGTGAGATAAGAGGGGTGAGGAGAAGAGATTGAGCCACAGACTGACTCTGAGACGGAGAAGTGCACATAAAGAATGGAAAGCAATGGTGCGGGAACGAAAGTATATTAGAGAGAAAATGGATGAAACGCAGAGAAAATGATGGTGCGTGGAAAGCCACTGGAGCCTCATCTCTCTTGGATTTACCACACACTTGAGGTCAAAGCCTGCAGCGAGAGAAGTTAGCTTCAGTAAAGGTGCTAGAGGCAAGCGCTGTCAGTTTAAAGGGGCTATAGTCTACAAAGACCCCCATTTTTCAAGACAATATATTTTTTATATTATATTATATTATATTTTATTTTATTATATTATATTATATTATATTATGTTATATGTTATGTTATGTTATATTATATTATATTATATTATATCATCATTTCATATCATATACAGTTGAGTTCAAAAGTTTACATACCCCTTGCAGAATCTAGAAAAATGTGAATCATTGTAACAAAATAAGAAGGATCATGAAAATTGCATGTTATTTTTTATTTAGTACTGTCCTGAATAAACTATTTCACATAACAGTTGTTTACATAAAGTCCACAAGACAAAAAAAAAAATAGCTGAATTTATAAAAGTGACCCCATTCAAAAGTTTACATACCCTTGATTCTTAATACTGTCTGGTTACCTGGATGATCCACGACTGTTTTTTTTGTTTTGAGATGGTTGTTCATGAATCCCTTGTTTGTTCTGAGCAGTTAAACTGAGCTCTGTTCTTCAGAAAAAATCTCCAGGTCCTGCAGATTCTTTGGTTTTCCAGCATCTTTTGCATATTTGAACCCTTTCCAGCAGTGACTGTATAATTCTGAGATCCATCTTTTCACGCTGAGGACAATTCAGGGACTCAAACACAACTTTTAAAAAAGGTTCAAACATTCACTGATGCTCCAGAAGGAAACACAACACATTAAGAGTTGGGGATGTAAACTTTTTGAATTGGATGAACAGATCAAATTGTACTTTTTTTTGTCTTCTGGGAAACGTAAGTATCTTTTGTAGCTTTGAAAGGGCAGAACTAAATGAAAAAATGTTCTTTAAACAAAATAAAAAATGATACTTTAGTGAATGTTTGCAGCTTTTGTAATAGTTTTGTCTGAGTCCCTCAGTTGTCCTCAGTGTGAAAAGATGGATCTCAAAATCATACAGTCACTGCTGGAAAGGGTTCAAATATGCAGAAGATGCTGGAAAACTGAAGAATCTGCAGGACCTGAATGATTTTTCTGAAGAACAGAGCTCAGTTTAACTGCTCAGAACAAACAAGGGACTCATGAACAACCATCACAAAACAAAAAACAGTCGTGGATCATCCAGGTAACCACACACAGTATTAAGAATCAAGGGTATGTAAACTTTTGAATGGGGTCATTTTTATAAATTCTGCTATTTTTTTTTTTTCTCGTGGACTTTATGTAAACAACTGTTATGTGAAATAGTTTATTAAGGACAGTACTAAATAAAAAATAACATGCAATTTTCTTATTTTGTTAAAATGATTAACATTTTTGCAGATTCTGCAAGGGGTATGTAAACTTTTGAGCTCAACTGTATCATATATCATCATATTATTGTTGGATTATCTATTTTGGTCAGCCTGCAATGTTATTTTAGTATTATTTATTTACTCCCTAGTGAAAAAATATATACTAAAATGCTTATTATAAAAATATATACTAAAATATATTTATTTTGTGCTAAGTATACTAAAAATGCATTTGCATATTTACAAATACCCTGCGCTTTTGGTATACTTAAAGTCTGCTAAATTGGAACAACTAATTTTAATTTAATTTAATTTAATTTTATAAAAAATATAATATTTAATAAAAAGAATATAATATAATATAATTTGTTGTTCCAATTTAGCAGATTTTAAGTATACCAGTTTATTATACCAAAAGTACAATTGCAGGGTATTTTTATTTAGCACATAAATATGTAAATGCATTTTTCATACTTAGCACAAAATAAATGTATTTCAAATACATTTTAGTATATTTTCTTTCACTAGGGAGTAAATAAATAATTCTAAAATAACATTGCAGGCTGACCAAAATAGATAATCCAACTATACTACACTATAATATAATATAATATAATATTTATTATTTTTAAATAATTTAATAAAATATTGATAAATAATTTCCATAGTCCCTAAAGTCAATTTCTACCGGATAAGATTAACATAACTAGATAAATGTATACTCATTTAAAGATTTTCCATGACTTTTCAGGTCTAGAAATCACACTTTTAAAATCGCCTCATAAATCCAGTATATATTTTTGTCATTGTTTTGGCATATTTTAAATAATTTTAATATATTTAAGCCATCTTATAGTTAAACCAGTTCTTGGGTTTGATTTGTTGATGTTATTTTATAGACTCCTAAACATGCTTTTTTTTTTTTTTTTTAAAGTCACATTATTTCAATTACTTTCCTCAAATACAACAAAAACAAATGCTATTTTAGTACAACTAAGCTGTCTGTAGTAATTTTAAAGATAATCTATCACAATGACATTTGCCTTTCACTTCAAACCATTTAGTACTTTGAAATTCACAAATAGTCTAATGTGAGAATGTTTCGGATGCTATTTTGGGTTGGAAACTCAATCTGTTGGCATTTCTTTCTGTCAAACCAAGTATTCGACAGAAACAACAAAGACTATGAGAATAAGAGAAAAATAAATGCTCCGACTTAGTGAGATCCGTGTTTCTTTGTCTTTTTAAAGGTATCAGCCAACTCAATCTTCTCGGGCGGTTCAGTCTCTGGGGCATAAAAACAAACCCAGTGTTTTTCTTTTTGGATTTGTGACATCTTAGACATGCCTCAGCTTAAAAAAAGAGAGAAAAATCTCCTTGCTCTTAAAAGTATGGCCACACTCAGTTATATAACAGCATATTTAGTTTCAGTGGTTTGAGAGTACTTGTGTTTGATGTACAGCCTCATCAGAGGTGGATTGATTTGACAGCAACCCAAGAGAGCCCTCGGAGGGAATTTAATTGGAAATAAACCTACAGAATTGCCCTGTGGGCAGCGAGCCATTGCCCCGTCCCGGCCACTATCCCATCTTGCGGGTGATTGTTTCTCTTTTAGTCCGAGATGGTGTCTCAGAAGACATCTTGAGTGGATGTGATGGGGTAGTTGGTCCAGAAGAGAAACGTTAGACAGCATGGACTGTGCTCTCATCTGCATTTAGATGAGTATTGATTGTTTATTTACCCGCTGGAGACAAGAGACCTATCCAGTCTTCTGTCCACTATTACCTTCTCTTCTGCACCCACCGTTCACTGTTTTTCTGTTGTTTTTTTTTTCTTTTTCTTTTTTTAGCTATTGTTTTCTTTCCATTTATATATTAATTTAATACCTTTGTATCTATCTATCTATCTATCCATCTATCTATTGTTCTATCATTCTATCTATCTATCATTTTATCTATCTATTTATCGTTCTATCTATCGTTCTATCAGTCTATCTATTGTTCTATCTATCGTTCTATCTGTCTCTGTCTATCTATCTATCTGTCGTTCTATCTATCGTTCTATCTATCGTTCTATCTATCGTTCTATCTATCGTTCTGTCTATCGTTCTATCATTCTATCTATTGTTCTATCTGTCGTTCTATATTGTTCTTTCTATCGTTCTGTCGTTATATCTATCGTTCTTTCTATTGTTCTATCTATCAATCTATTGTTCTTTCGTTCTATCTCGTTCTTTCGTTCTATCTGTCATTCTATCTTCTATTGTTTTATCTGTCTATCATTTTAAACTATTTAAAAAATTATATTATAAATATAATATAAACAAAATTAAATATGTATATACATCTATATATATTTTGTTTAATGTTTGTTAGAAAATTAGCAAATGCAATACTAATATTTAAAGTATCTAATACTTAAAATAAAACTAATACTTAAAACTAATAAACATTTTATATATATATATATATATATATATATATATATATATATATATATATATATATATATATATAATATGTTTTTTAGTTTTAAACATTTTTTGTAATAAATGTTATAATAATACTTAAAAAATAATTATAATGTATTTAATAATTTAACAATGGTATTGTCTCGTTTTGCAGTTAAACTGAGTGAATATATAATGGTAGCCATGTGGACACTAGGAAGGGTGCGCACTGTAAAATATGACTAGTTTTATGAGCGGCTCAGGGTTTGTAAAGCTCGGTGGGTCTGTTGGGGGAGATAAGCGCGATTGAATGCCTCCTGTGAGCCTTATCAGAGTAAATGTTGGTGACATTTGGGAGGCGGCGACGGCTGCGGTTTGGGGTCGGTGTGCCTGTGTGTGAACTACAGATGAGCTCAGACGAAAGAGAAAGACCGTGACTGTTATGCTTTATGTGCTTAGGGTGAATGAATTGAGACATAATACAAAGCTGAACATTTTCAGCAGATGCAGTATTTGTGTGGATTTGTGAGTATTTTACATCAGCTGTTTTATTTAGTACTTGGCTTGATATTTTAATGACACTTGCACAAAAAATGATTGGATTTGTAGCTTCGCATGGTATGTCTGGTTTTTGATTATTAAAGATTCATTATAAAAGAGCTCTGAAATCTGATTGTTGAAACTTTTGGTATATACACACTTGTGACTGCACATCAGTTGAATTGACCATATGCACGGTTACTTCCTGGTTTTCGATAAGCCAGCTTGGGCATTTTCCGGTGAACTGTCATTCTGTACTTGCTGTACATCGACACAAAACCATCAGTAGTTGACTTTTTAATGTTATATTTATATTTTCATGCAGTTATCACATTTACCTAATTTGCCAAAAAAAAAAAAAAAAAAATTATTGATTGCAAAAAAGACGAAGCTAATGGGAACGTTTAAATAAGAAATGCTGTGCCTTTAATTAGACACGCACACGCAACATTTTTCCAACAAACATTGTGTTCATCCTAAAAAAGACATTAATTGCCACTATAGCCAGTAGATGGCAGCCATTTCCTGTAATAGTTTTTCACTCAGTTTCACTTTTGATTAAATATTAAACATTATAAAATCACTAGGTTCAAAAATACATTTTGTCAAGCCAAAGTATGAAGTACTCAATCTCATGAAAAACAATAACTTTCTTGTGAATGAATTGCACCACGCTCTTCCTTTATAATCATATCTGTCAGTCAGTGCAGTGCTTTTTTTTCACACAATATTGGGAAAACTGATGGTCGAATTGAATTTAGCCGAGGAGAAACACTAAGGTACATCTTTATTTAATTTTTTATGTTTGAATAACTAAATTAATGCTAGGCTGACTATTTAAGTGACTTCTGATTATAAATGAAGTATTACACTATTGATGCTCAACACAAAAACAAGTGACATTTCACCGGAAGTTTTCCAGCTGGCTTATATTATTGTGAAAGTTCTAAAGAACGCTTTGTGCATATAGTTCATTCTATATTACTGCATATAGAGGGTATGCAAGTGACGTCACTGTCGGCCGTTATGACTGCGGTTATGCCCACTGAATGGCAAAAAGACTGAATGGCAGCATTGGTTTTCAGCATGAATGCTGCGAAAAACACGAAACACATCCAAAATGGGAAAAAGTTTTGCGATTTGACTACAAATAAATTTGAAACAAAATCTGAGATATATTTTTACAGACTGCCGAAAGCTACAAAAACAAACAAACAAATGGATCACTACAATTCACAGAAACAACTGCACTTCAGGCAGAGAAACGTGGATTTGCAGTTACTCAGATCGGGTATCGGCTCCGATACTACCATTTTTGCCGGATCGGGTATCGGCCGGACGGGACCGATCCAAATCCGATATTGTGCGTGTACTATTCTGTTATATTGTTAAGCTCCACAGAAGGCACAAAAACATTAAAAAGCACCATAAAATTTCCGTGCACTATATTCCAAGTGTTCTGAAGCCATTCCATAGTTTAATTTGAGGTACAGATAAATATTTAAGTCGTTAAATTAAAGTTACGTAAATGCCTCCCTCCGCTGCGGCTGTCAGTCATTCTCCATTCAGCATTCAAACTGCGTGTCGCGTTCGTTTACGACAGTCAACACAATGAAACTCTCTCCAAGATGAATCAATGTTTCTATTATTATACTTCATCTGTAGACAACGATACCGGTAATACAATACGCATCAATATATCTTCACTTTGTGCTTTGAACTTTTCAATGCGGAGCGCTGCCGCTGCGTACTGACTCCATGATGCTTCAAGCACATCATTCTGCACACGGGATGCGCATGAGCGCTTTGTGCCGCTCTGTATGGGAGCTGTTCATATTATAATACTATTGCGCAATGAAAGATTGTTAATAATAGCATTTTTTTGTTCTGTCCTATCTATCATATGTTGCTGCCTCATTAAAAAAAACTCTGCTATAAATTTAAAAGAAATGTCTTTTAATTTTACAGTATAGCCTATAATTATATATATAAATATATTTAGTTTATGTCATGTATGACATTCATGAAAAACAAGTCATGAGTCATGGATGAAGGAATCAGCTGGACTCCTGTTTATTTTGAATGTCTACCAAGCTAGTAAAGCTATTGGTTTATTTACAGTTATTGCACTGATGCACAATTATTTATTAAATAATTCACTACATTTGTGTCTGTTTGTTATTTTGTTATACAAACTTAAGAAAGTAATGTTTAAGTCAAGCCTGATACTTTGCACAAAAGAACGATCCCAGTTTCTTCCACACAGTGAGGCATACAGTTTATTAGGTAATTTAGCACTTTTTTTATTATTACTTGAATATCGGACAAATGTATAGTATAATGCAATGTAAGTCGCTTTGGATAAAAGCGTCTGCCAAATGCATAAAATGTAAATGCATAAAATGGATCGGTATCGGTATCGGCCGATACTGAATCCCAGGTATCGGAATCGGTATCGGAAGCGAAAAAGGCGGATCGGTGCATCCCTAATTTATACCTACATATATTTTATATTACCTATAAAATATCGTTGAAATCAGGCACATCTAAATGTCAGGAAACACGATTCCTGGCTGCATGTCAATATCCATGGATTAGGTTTCTTTGACATTTTATAAGGAACACTTTCGAACCCAACCTTTAGTGTTATCATTTGTTTTACTTGAGTTTTCGCAGTTTTCCCTATTAAATCCAGTCATGCAGCAGGTTCTTTTGCCACTCAGTCCAGCTGAGGGAGCGTGTTCCTGCGGGAAAGTGACGTCAATGCATACCCTCTATTCTTGCCATATACAATAACTTTCAAAAGTTTGGGGTCAGTACGATTTTTTTTTTTTTTTTTTTTTTTTTAACAAAATGAGTGCTTTTATTCAGAAAGGACACATTAAAGTGATAAAAAGTGACAATGAAGATATATATGTTACAAAAGATTTCTATTTTTAAATAAATGCTGTTTTTTTTTAACTTTCTAATCAAAGAATTCTGAAAAATATTTCTCACAGTTTCCACAAAAATATGAAGCATAACAGTTTTCAACATTGAAATTAATAAGAAATGTTTCTTGAGCAGAAAATCAGCATTTTACAATGTTTTCTGAAGGATCATGTGATACTGAAGACTGGAGTAATGATGCTGTTGCATCACAGGAATAAATTAGATTTATAAATATATTACAATAGAAAACAGTTATTGTAAATTGATATAATATTTCATAATATTACTGTTTTTACTGCATTTTTAATCAAATAAATGAAGTCTTGATGAGCAGAAGAGACTTTCAGAAACATTTACTGACCCCCGAAACTTTGAATGGTAGTGTATTTATATAATATCTAGATTCAATCAGCGTACAGTTATGTACTGGCTAATGAACTGTATTGTCTTGTTTCAAAATGATTTGTTATGTGCTGTTACTTTACTAAGCGGTCAGACTTACAGTTTTCACCTGGCGGAGGATAAAACGGATAAAAAAAGCAACCTCTCAGCTCATTGAGATCAGTGCAGGGTCGCAGAAAAGGTTGTAAAAGGTCAGATCGTGTGTTTCTGAATTAGTCACAGTCTCTTGCTCTTCAGTGTCACAGCAGTTACAGGGATTCAGAGCGACACTCTCTCCGCTTCTTTCATATACTCTCAACTAGTCCGATTCTTGCACATCAAGTCCAGAACTGGAGTGTTGTATAGAATTGATTCACTCGTTGACTTTGTTTGTGTTCTGATATATCTCACATTGTGCTCGAGGGTGTCGTGAACATATTTCTTTCTTCGTAGAGGTCGTAAGCTTTCGGAGGCTCTGGTGACATTTTGGAAAACCATGGTATTTGCAAAAGGGTAAATATCGCCTTGAGTGTTTGCCCTATTTAGATTGGCAGCTTATCTGTATTGTTTTTTTCCCCTCATTTTCCGGCAAAAAATGAGGGGAAAGACTTGATCCTACCTCTGGGCATTTTTCCTGCCTCTGACAAGAAATAAGCAGGATCCAATAAAGCCATTTTTTGGTTTTATAGTCATCAATTGCTCCTGCAAGGCAGTAGTTATTGACTTATCTTCTCAAACCTGAGAGAGAAAGGTTTATGATGATCAGTCAAAGTTAATCGGTCATTAGGTCTTAGATGGGTTGATACCATCTGATTGGACAAAAAATAGTCAAATTAGATTTGCACTGAGCAATATTAATCAAGCGACGTTATGAAGAGAGAAGCCAATAGCTCTGAATCCCATCACACCATCTCTAAGAGAGTTTTTGAATTGCTCTGGTCACCCTGAAGTCATTTATGATGGCTATCCTCTCTCAAGGGCTCTCTGTGATTGTATTAAACTATTCAAAGGTTCAAAGTATTAATGTAATGAAAAAGAAGAAACTACAGTGTACTTGAGATAAACCAAGCTACATGTTTCATTGTGTGTCTTCGTGATTGTGAGTATACACTACTGTCGAAAAATTCAGGATTGGTAAGATTTTTTTTCAGTGTTTTCTCATGCTCACCAAAATGCAGTAAAACAGTAAAATTGTGAAATATTATTACAATATAAAATAACTATTTTCTATCTGAATACATCTTAAAATGTAATTTGTTCCTGTGATCAAAGCTGAATTTTCAGCATCATTACTCCAGTCTTCAGTGTCACATGATCCTTCAGAAATCATTCTAATATGATGATTTGCTGCTCAATAAACATTTCTGTTGCCGTTCAGTGTTGAAAACAGTTGTGGAAACCATGATGCATTTTTTTCAGGATTCTTTGATGAATAGAAAGTTGAAAAGAACAGCATTTATTTGAAATGGAAATCTTTTGTAACATGTTTTTACTGTCACTTTTAATCAGTTTAATGCATTCTTGCTGATTGTACTGACCCGAAGCCTTTGAACAGTAATGTACATGTTTAAAAATAATGATTGTTTATATTGTTTAAATTGTAAACATCCACTCAGCTGGTAATTCAGTAACTACATTCAGTTAGTAATTATGATTCAGGCAGATAACCATGAGTCTGTTTGACTGATTTATCAAAATAACTGATTCATTAGAGTCATTTGTTTGTGAATCAGACTAGATCAGTTGCATCAAGAATAATGCAATAGAAGGAAATGTTGTCTATTTTTTGTCTTCTTATCTCCTCACATTCAATTCTGACTGCAACTCATGCTGCCGTACATTTTATAGCACAAACAAACATTTATATTTCTATGCTTTTGTAGCTGTAACAAGAGGATGGCTTAATGGCATAAACATAAACAAAATAATCTTTGAATATTATATTGCATTTAATCAGCTCAACCAGTACATATGATCCAAGTGCAACCACATTCAACTAAACCAAACTCTTAACAGCTCAAATCAAACGCTAATGTTGGATTTGTTTCAGGTCCCATGTATCGACTAGAGAAGCAAACAGAACCGAATGTGGCAGTGGATTTGGACAGTACACTGGAGAGCCAGGGAACACTGGAGTTCTGCTTGGTCCGAGAAAACAGTGAGTTTTGTTGACATTACTGATGCTCCTTCCATCTTCGAACATTGCACACTCATGGAGCATTTTTAAAGGGAACCTATTATGCCCTTTTTCAAAGTCTTGATTTTGATTTTAAACTCTACTAGAACAGGTTTTCATGCTTGAATGTCCTAAAAACACATTATTTTCCCATATTTGACATTGTTGCAGCTCCTCTCTTCCCAGTCTGTCAGTAACGCTCTGTTTAGTTCCTGTCTCTATGAAGCCCCTCCTTCTGAATAGCACAGTGTGCTCTGATCGGTCGGCTAGACCAGTGTGTTGTGATTGGTCAACTGCTTTGAGCGTGTTTGGAAAATGTCCCACCCCTTAACCATAACCGCGAGTTTCAACACACTACTAACTAACTCAACCAGGCCCCTCCCCTTTATTTTGGGTGGGAATTATTTAAAGGGGACCTGTTATGCCCCTTTTACAAGATGTAATAGCAAGTCTCTGGTGTCCCCAGGATGTGTCAATGAAGTTTCAGCTCAAACGGCGCCCTAACAGCGAATTCTGTTGCTTTGTAACTTTGCAGACCTTTTTCATGCTCAAACAGCAATATTACACACTAAAGAATGTAAAAAATGTGAAAAAAGCATAATAGGACCCCTTTAAAACATTTCAGGGAGAGTTTTTCCTTCATTTAGTAGAATAGATGCACTTTATTGATCACATTCATTGTTGCAAAACAACAGCAATGTTAAATATAAAGCGCACAAACATCTCTTTCTCTTTCTGTAGGTTCTCGAGGCGAGGAGAGCTCGGAGGAAGACCCGCCTATAGACATCACTACGGTACAGGACATGTTAAGCAGTCACCACTACAAGTCCTTCAAGATCAGCATGATCCACAAGCTCCGCTTTACCACAGATGTACAGCTAGGTACAGATTCCAAATCCCTGTGTTTTACACTAGACTCTACTTCTGCCAATACACAGACCAACATTCAGAGAGTTTTCTCTTCAGAATCAGTGGGACAAAATAGAGTACTGTACTGTAATATAGTATGGAATGGTCTAATATAGTGTAGAATCATATTATAATAGTATGTAGCTTATTATTGTTGTTCTAATAGTATAGTGTATGTACAGTTGCAAGTATAAGTATGTGAACCACTTGCAGAATCTGTGAAAATGTGCAACAAAATAACATTATTTAACAAAATAAGAGAGATCATACAAAATGCATGTTATTTTTTATTTAGTACTGTCCTGAGTAAGATATTTTACATAAAAAATGTTTACATATAATCCATAAGACAAAAAAAATAGCTGAATTTATTAAAATGACCCAGTTCAAAAGTTTGTGAACCATTGATTCTTAATACTGTGTGTCATTACCTGGATGATCTACAACTGTTTTTTTGTTGTGTGATGGTTGTTCATGAGTCCCTTGTTTATTCTGAGCAGTTAAACTGAGCTCTGTTCTTCAGAAAAAATCTCCAGGTCCTGCAGATTCTTTGGTTTTCCAGCATTTTTTGCATATTTGAACCCTTTACAACAGTGACTGAATGATTTTGAGATCCATCTTTTCACACTGAGGACAACTGAGGGGCTCAAACACAACTATTAAAAAAAGTTCAAACATTCACTGATGCTTCAGAAGGAAACACGATGCATTAAGAGTCGGGGAGTGAAAACTTTTGAACAGGATGAAGAGGTCCAAATTTTTCTTATTTCGCTTGAATACAATTTTTTTTCATTTAGTCCTGCCCTTCGGAAGCAACAGAAGATACTTGCATGTTTCCCGGAAGACAAATTAAATACAATTTACCTTGATCTTCAAATTCCAATGTTTTCACCCCCCATCTATTAATGCATCATGTTTTTTTTCTGGAGCATCAGTGAATGTTTGAACCTTTTTTAAAAGTTGTGTTTGAGTCCCTCAGTTGTCCTCAGTGTGAAAAGATGGATCTCAAAATCATTCAGTCACTGCTGTAAAGGGTTCAAATATGCAAAAAATGCTGGAAAACTGAAGAATCTGCAGGACCTGGAGATTTTTTCTGAAGAACAGAGCTCAGTTTAACTGCTCAGAACAAACAAGGGACTCATGAACAACCATCACACAACAAAAAAACAGTCGTAGATCATCCAGGTAACCACACACAGTATTAAGAATCAATGGTTCACATACTTATTTTAATAAATTCAGCTATTTTTTTTTTTTTGTCTTGTGGATTATATGTAAACATCTTTTATGTAAAATATCTTACTCAGGACAGTACTAAATAACATGCATTTTGTATTATCTCCCTTATTTTGTTAAAATTATTAACATTTTCACAGAATCTGCAAGTGGTTCACATACTTTTTCTTGCAACTGTGTATATATATATATATATATGTGTGTGTGTGTGTGTTTGTAAACATATAATCGTTATGGTAACAATTTACAATAAGAATCATTAGTTAACATTAGTTAACATGAACTAATAATGAACTGCACTTCTACAGCTTGTATTAATCTTTGTTAATGTTAATTTCAACATTTACTAATACATTATTAAAATCTTGTTAACATTAGTTAATGCACTGTGAACTAACATGAACAAACAATGAACAACTGTATTTTCATTAACTAACATTAACGAAGATTAGTAAATACAGTAACAAATGTATTACTCATGGTTAGTTCATGTTAGTTAATACATTAACTAATGAACCTTATTGTAAAGTGTTACCATAGTTATATAAATAATAGTTTTTATATTATATCAAACATATATATATATATATATATATATATATATATTTGTAATAACTAAAAACAAATAATATATTATTATAGTATTACAGTAGTATGTTATTGTATTGTATCATTTAATTTAGTATGGCACAAAATGCTAACACTAAAAAAGTCCCTGTAACAAAGTCTCTCCAGTTCTCCCTGGCTTCTCCTGACTTCTCAGTTTCTCCACACATGAACAAAAGTTTGGCTGAGGGTCTCCAGATCAAACACGATACTGTTTTGTGAAAACACAAAAAAATATTCCAGCACACTTGACAGTTGCTACAGTCACAGCTCCATCCCAATTACAGCAGCGCTCCAGGCGCAGGAAGCCTGTGTGTGCAGGAAGCTGTGGAATTCTCTTTTGGAATTTCAGTCTGATTGACAGGCTGTAATTTTTTTTTTTTCTGACACACTGATGTTTGCATGCTATTTTTTATGTCATGTGAATGATGGACAGCTGTCACATCCATTATGGATAGACTTTGTGTGTGCTTGTGAGATAGACCTGTAATAATATTCCAGACCTCTCTCTCTCGCACACCGTTTCCCACAGAATCAGTTTCAGTCTCCATTCGTATTTAAATAACAGGGAATATAAATTCACACACCTGTTAATCTTTACCTGGATGCCATTCTTTTGTAAACCCTTTAGATAAAAAATGACAGTCAAAATCTATAGTTTCCCCAAGTGATTTGTGATTTTTATGATAAAACCTTCCCACTTTTCCAGGAATTTCTGGTGAAAAGGTAGAGATCGACCCTGTCACCAATCAGAAGACAAGCACGAAGTTCTGGATCCGACAGAAGCCAATCTCCATAGACTCAGATCTGCTGTGTGCCTGCGACCTGGTGGAGGAGAAGAGTCCAAGTCAGTTCTGCTCATACTTTAGTAAAATTTTATATATATATATATATATATATATATATATATATATATATATATATATATATATATATATATATATATCACCATGCAAAGCTTTTGGGATCAGTAAGACTTTTTTTTTTTTTTTATGTTTTTGAAAGAAGTCTCTTCTGCTCACCAAGACTACATTTATTTGATAAAAAAAATACAGTAATATCAGTAATATTATGAAAATGTATTACAATTTAAAATAACTGTTTTCTATTTGAATATATTTTAAAATATAATTTATTCCTGTGATCAAAGCTGAATTTTTAGCATCATTACTCCAGTCTTCAGTGTCACATGATCCTTCAGAAATCATTCTAATATGCTGATTTTCTGCTCAAGAAACATTTTCTAATTATTATCAATGTTGAACAATACTTCTACAGCATTTATTAATCTTAGCTAATGTTAATCTTAATATTTACTAATACATTTTGAAGATCAAAAGTTGTATCTTTTAACATTAATGAACCAGCATGAACATTTTTATTAAGTAACATTAACAAAGGTTAATAAATGCTGTAAAAATGTGTTGCTCATTGTCAGTTATTGCATTTACTAATGTCAACAAATGAGACCTTTTTGTAAAGTGTTACCAAAAATAATATAGACACTGCCGTTCTTGTCTCTTCAGAGAAGACACCTCTGGTTTATGTATAAACTCTTTTGATGTCCCCACATCACTGCCGACTGACAGATATAGTTGTGGCACTGCAAACTCACCAAGGGATTTATATTGCATTACACTTACAGGGAACTCCGTTACAGAAAACAAAATCTATTTACACAGCTTTTCTGTAAGGTTTGCATTGGTAAGTGATGCAGACATCTCTTCTTAGCGGATATGACAGGGACACGAGCGCAGCTCTCCAGACGCGTGCTGCTAACGGTGATTGATGAAGTGCAGACAGATTGCTGAAGTCTGCTCACAGGCGCTGTGCCGCACACGGATGCTCCAACTACGCCTGGAAATGCTCCAGTCTCACAGTCGGAACTGAGCGTTTGTTTTTTTGGAGCAGGGCCATTTATTTTATTATGTGTCCTGTGTTCATATTCAAAGATGCCAAAGTTAACATCTTAATTTATGAGATTAATTAATTCTGTTTAACACAGTCATATTTTATTCAGTTTGTTATGCACCCAACAATACCTTCGTTTAGGCTCTTGTTTATCAGTAAATGGTTTATTCAGCAAGGACGCATTAAATAGATCAAAAGTGACAGTAAAGGCATGCTATTTCAAATAAATGCTGTTTTTTGAACTTTCTTTTTAATAAAAACCCCACAAAATATTTATAAAATGTTTCCAAATATGAAGCATCACAACTGTTTTCAACACAATAATAATCAGAAAAATTTCTTGAGCTGCAAAAAAGACTGGAGTAATGATGCTGAAAATTCAGCTTTGATCACAGGAATAAATTACATTTTTAAATATATTCAAATAGAAAACAGCTATTTTAAATTTTAATAATTTTTCACAATAATATGGTTTTTACTGTATTTTTGATCAAATAAATGCATCATTTTCTTTAAAAAGAAAAAAAAAAAAAAAAAATCTTACCAGCCCCAAGCTTTGCAACATTATATATAATAAATGTGTATATATATAGATTTACCAGATTTAAATGCATTTAAAAAAATCAAATTAATTTCATAAATATATAAGAAATGTGTGTGTATATGTAGATTTACCAGATTTAAAAATGCATTCAAAAAAATTCAAATTAATTTAATGTAAATTTGCATGAAGCTTTTGATTAGACTATTATTTTTGTTGGGCTATATTAACTAAAAAAAAATCCAAAATTTCTAAAATAATTTGTCAAAAGGTAAGATTAATGAAAAAAATATATAGCAATGGTAGCATAAGGATTTTTATTTATACATAAAAACATGGATTTCACAAAAATGTACTCCCATCGCCTGGCAATAAGCTCAAATTCTCTCTGTATGTTGAACCATGGTGGTCATTTAGAAGTTGCATCCCCAATCATGTCATGTGTCTCTACTTCTTTCCTGAGTGTAAGAAGATCTTTATGCTTTCTTTGTAGGTCATGCAATATTTAAGCTCACATATCTAAGCAACCACGACTACAAAGCCCTGTACTTCGAGTGTGATGCTGCTACTGTCAATGAGATTGTGCTCAAGGTAGGGTTGAAACTGAGACTTTATATTTTTGTATGTTTTAAAGTGCCCCTTTTATGCTTTTTCAAATATTATCTTTCATGTAATATAATACAGCTGTTTGTGAATGCAAAAGGTCTGCAAAGTTTTAAAGATCAAAGTGCACGATAAATAAAGTTATTGTCTCCCAAAAGAAAGAATCGATTTTGAACTGCCTGAAAAGTGTCGTCAGTAGGGGTGTGACTAGATCTCATGCCACAATATCTTGCGAGATTAAAATGTGACTCGATTTCTTGTTGAGGTGAAAAAGTTCTTGTGATATTGCCATGAGGGATTGAGGATGTGAGGATGAAATTAGGATAGAATATGCCACCGCCTCATTTACATTACGCCTCCATAGACGTTTTGCTTTTTATAGAAATAAAAAACATTTAATTCAGTTGGATAACTGTCGCTTCAATCCCATCCAGTTCATCCAACACGAGCTGCAGAGTCTTACGTAGTGCAGCAGGAATCACAGTTCACTGATCATGTGACGAGAGTAAGGCAAGATGACTGTCAAGACCATGGCGGAGGATTCGTTGCGCAACAAAGCCTAAGCGTCTGATAAATGTCTCATCTTGTAGAGTGCCTGATTGACGTCTACTTTGCCCTGCCCTCAAACACTGTAGTTATAGCTATAAGAGTTTAGTTTGTGTTGTCGACATGTCGAGAAGATGCTGTTTCTGCGCTCCCAAACCACTTTGATGCACTTCAAAAAGATGAGGGCTCGTGCTGGAATTGATACGGTAAAACAGACGCCATCATTACTGTTTGTATCACTGTGTAAAGTGCTGAGGAAGATCCGGAGCTGAAATTCAGATATGATAATGGGCGCGCTATAAGCATTAGACTAATTACAACAGACTAGGCCATCTGACCAATCAGAGCAGAGTAGGCTCTCGGAAAGGAGGGGCTTAGAGAGACTGAATCCTTTTATTGAACCATTTCGGACACTGAGAAAAGAGGTGATGCTGCAATGTATATTATGAGAAAATTAAAGTGTTTTTTGACCTTGAATGCCTGTAAAACTAATGTAGGAGCCTCTAAAACAAAATTAGGAGCCTTTAAAATAGCATAAATAGGGGCACTTTTTGTGCATTTGTATAAATATGATCCCTTTCACAGCAAGTGTGTTGTTTCCTCTTCCTCTCTCAGGTGAACTACATCCTGGAGTCTCGTGCCAGCACGTCAAGGGCGGATTACTTTGCCCAGAAACAACGCAAACTGAACCGTCGCACGAGTTTCAGTTTCCAGAAGGACAAAAAGTCGGGCCAGTAGGGCTGGCGGCCAAACCGATCAGAACTGAACGGGCCTATGTGAACAGAGGCAAAGAGATAGATGGGAAAATATAAAGAATAGAAGGATTCCAAGAAGTTTAGAAAAGGAAAAGATAGAGAGAATATGGGATAAATATGAGACATGCGTCCTTGTCTCATCTGGATGGAGAAATCAGCCTCTTAAGGTCGGCCTTTCCTGGACTGACGGTCCTTAATCATATCAGAGCACTAATGCTCTCTGCTGTCACTCGAATGTACTAGCAAAACCAACCAACAATCTAATTGAACAATTATATTAACGTTTGAAGCCACAGCCATCGCCCAGAACAGACAAAACCATCAGCTGGACTCTGGATGCCAAGGACCGAGAACTTGCTGCTGTTTCTGCATCAGTTTCAAAGACTTACTTCCACTGCCTACAAACGAACTGTACATAAACGCACACCAAAACAAACGCAGTCGGAACCTTAAAAGCCAGAAAGAGCAAGTGAACCGTATTATCTATTCCCATGTGTAACAAAGATATTAACTTAAACCACACCAGACTCTGACAGGTAAAGGGATCGTGATCTTTTTTTTTTTAACGAAAATGTAAATAGCAACAACATTCAGGGTCTGATGACAAACCCTCTTTGGCCATAGTACTTTAGTGCCTGCTACAGATCAATATGACAAGATTTTAACCGTCGGGAAAAGCCTCAACTCTTTTTACCAACAGAGGAGGCTGGTAGGTTAAGTAATGACAGATTTTTAATGATCAAATATGAAATTAATAACTACTTTTTACTGTGATGTGTTTTTCCCCTCTGCATTGTATCTTTTGATTGCGTATATTATAAAAACCAATCGCCTTCTGTCTCTTAGAAGGATGTTTTGGTTTATTCTGACTGTCCTCTTGGGCTGCAATGGGAATGTATGTATTTGCCACATTTCATTATAAATGTTAAAGATAACATTATTATACTAGGTTCATTTCATCTGCGTGTGTTCTCCGCACCAAACCTGCCGTTTCAACTTGTTTCTTTCTACAAATAAGAGGGAACTCTCTCTTCCTATAACTCCACTTCAATCGCTGCTGTTGTTAAACTGGATTCAGGGTGTATGTTCTATCCAAAACGTTCTGACTCAGGTTTCCGACTGCCATGTTGTCTTGACTGATCTTGTTTTGTTTCGTTTTTTTTATGTCTGTCAAAGCCAGAGAGCGATGACTGATACTCAATTCAGCGCTGACGGATGGACAAAGAGAGCATGTGTTCCCATGATGGGGATAACAGCTGAATAGACATTTCAAATAAAACTTTATTTATAATATTACGATGACCTAGGGGGTTATCATGCGGCCTATGGAATCAACAAGATTTGCTACAGTACATGTATACTGTATATAAGTAGATTTTCTAATTAAAGACTGAACTACAACATGTCTCTGTTGTTTTATTGTGTTTTCATTATTTTTTAGGGGATCTATTATGCCCTTTTCAAAGTCTTGATTTTGGTTTTGTGCTCCACTAGAATTGGTTTTCATGCTTGTTTTCATTATTATTTCATTATTTTCCCATATTTGACATTGTTGCAGCTCCTCTTTTCCCAGTCTGTCAGTAACACTGTTTAGTTACTGGGCCTCATTTATAAAATGTTGTGCAGAAACCGTCTTAAATTTGATCTTACGATCATTTCTCAGATGTGTGTACGTGTGATTCATAGAATAGACGTACACATAGAAAACGAGCGTTCGCCTCTCTTTTAGATGTGAAATCTATAAATCGCAATCGCGATCTTGAACTTGCACGCAGCTGAATGGTTTGTTCTCTGCATTGTAAACGACACCTAAATAATGTAATTTACATGTAACGGAAGCCAGCTAGTAGTTGCTGTGCAAGTAAACCTCACTCCTTTGATCTCAAGAGATGCTCTAGCAACTGACGCTAGAGGTTGCACCCTTTAGCCGTCTTGTTAGAGCGTCCAGCTCCCATGCCGGGAACCCAGGTTCGAGGCCCGTGCAGAGCAGGGCGAGTAGGACCTGGGTAGAGGGGTTACATTGGTGCCGTGACCCAGATGGGAGTGAGGTTTAGGGGGGTGAGTGTAACGGAGGCCAGCTAGTAGTTGCTGTGCAAGTAAACCTCACTCCTCTGATCTCAAGAGATGCTCTAGCAACTGACACTAGAGGTTGCAGCCTTTAGCCGTCTTGTTAGAGCGTCCAACTCCCACGCCAGGAGACCCAGGTTCGAGGCCCGCGCAGAGCGGGGCGAGTCGGACCTGGGTGGAGGGGTTATACATATAACATAAAAGATCAACTGTCATCGTCCAAATCCTTAGCGAGCTGCAAGTATAGTGTTAGTAATCTGACAATGAACAGTGCGTACATCTGCTCAGACCCTGACAAGGCTCTAAGCACTTTTATGAGCATTGCCGTAGCTTACGCACGCTTTATAAATGAGGCCCCCTCTCTCTATAAAGCCCCGCCTTCTGAAAAGCACAGTGTGCTCTGATTGGTTGGACCGGTGTGTTGTGATTGGTCAAGTGCTTCGAGTGCGTTTGGGGCTTTTCATACTGCACTTAACCCCGGGTTATCGTCGTTCTAAACACCGCTTTTAACCCCTAAAAGGAACGTTTCACACTTGTAATTTAGAAGCGGGGTTATGAAACCCTGCTCATACAGTGTGAAATGATGCAGTGTTAGAAAGCTAGACACTTAGCAACAGACAACCAATCACGTGCTCATGTTTGCCTGCTTCGGACAGTCACAGAAACACTGCGCATTGTATATAAAAACAGTAAATTCAGCGTTTGAGAGGAAAAGGGAGTTCAGAAACAGTGAGCACTGATGCTGAGAATAAATATTGAGTAATCAGTTAAAAATGCATAATCACGTATTTCATTCAGTAAATGTAAATTGTTTAATTTAGAATTATCTATCCAGTATTTGTGTCTACAGTGTTTTTTATGCTTTTTAGAGTATTGTGGTGTTTGCGTTGCAGCATGCAAACAGCAAAATATATATTGGAATCAGTTGATTTTCTCGTGTTTTGCTTGAGGAACGCTATATGCGTGACGTTTATGTAGAGTGCTTATGTTTTTATCACAGCTAGGTTAGTGTCTGAAACTATTAAAAGTAAAACTGAAGTTTTGTTTACAATCACTGATTTACTGGTCTCTGTATAATGTAGAGAAATGCCTTTGTTCCAGCATTAATACAAAGCTAAGAATGTTTGTTAGCCTCAGGCTAGTGCAGGGTCTCTCTTCTGTCACATTTTGTTTGCTTTGCTCGACCAACCCTACAGGCCACAAGAGAGCTAGACGTGGAACTGAACGTGGAGTCATCCAACACTCACTCATTTATCTCGTATTTGTATAGTTATCGTCTTGATCTGCAATTGTGGTCTAGGTGTAATGCTTTTTTGTTATCCAAAAAGAACTATGCAAGTAATATGACATTTAAGTAATGGGCATTTAGATGAGCTGGAGCTGTATGTGTTCGTGTCATAGATTCAACAAGGTGCTGGAAACATTCCTCTGAGATTTTGGTCCATATTGTCATGACAGCATCACACAATTGCTGCAGATTTGTTGGCTGTATATCCATGATGTGAATCTCCTGTTCCTCCACATCCCAAAGCTGCTCTATTGGATTGAGATCTGGTGTTCATTTGAGTCTAGTGAACTCATTGTCATGTTCAAGAAACTAGTTTGAGATGATTTGAGCTTTGTGACATGGTGTGTTATCCTGCTGGAAGTATCCATCAGAAGATGGTCCACTGTGGTCATAAAGCGATGGACATGGTCAGCAACAATACTCAGGTAGGCTGTGGTGTTTAAATGATGCTCAATTGGTACTAAGAGGCCCAAAGTGTGCCAAGAAAATCTCCCTCACACCATTACACCACCAGCAGCCTGAACCACTGATACAAGGCAGGATGAATCCATGCTTTCATGTTGTTTACACCAAATTCTGACCCTAACATCTGAATGCCACAGCAGAAATCAAGACTCATCAAACCAGACGTTTTTCCAATCTACTACTGTCCAGTTTTGGTGAGCCCATGTGAATTTTATCCTCCGTTTCCTATTCTCACAATCTTACAGGAGTGTCACCGGTGTGTCTTCTGCTGCTGTAGATCATCTGCTTCAAGGTTGGACGTATTGTGTGTTCAGAGATGCTCTTCTGCAGATCTCGGTTGTAATGAGTGCTTATTTGAGTTACTGTTGCCTTTCTATCAGCTGAACCAGTCGATTCTCTTCTGACCTCTGACATCAAGGCATCTTCACCCACAGAACTGCTGCTCACTGGATATTTTCTTTTTTTTCAGACCATTCTCTGTAAACCCTAGAGATGGTTGAGTGTGAAAATCCCAGTAGATCAGCAGTTTGTGAAATACTCAGATCAGCCCGTCTGACACCAACAACCATGCCACATGACACAAAGTCACTTAAATCACCTTTCTTCCCGATTCTGATGCTCAGTTTGAACTTCAGCAGATCATCTTGGGCGTGTCTACATGCCTAAATGCATTGAGTTGCTATATACATATATTGTATATATGAAATGCATGTTGATGCCAGGTGTGAAGGGAGCCTGAGTCTTGTTTTGATTTCTTTTGTATTATGTTTCAATACATTTAAGTCAAATATGTTTCTTTTATAAACGTAACAATGAAAAATGCTAGCTTCTCTATTATTGATGGGGCACTTCCGTTTGTGCAGACATTCAAAATGCTTGTTGAGTTTGATATGCATGCTGCAATACATTCAGAATTTTCTTTATTTCAGCTCATTCAAATAGACACCCTGTTTCTTGAACTGACTGACAGTGGTCTGTATCTCTTGACTGCAATTCATCTATTGTTTGACAGGTTTGTCTTTCCCTCATTAACTTCATATCAGAATATGAGGAGTTTTTGCCCCAAGATCAGACGCATGAATGCAGTTTAAAAAACCACTGATTGCATTTCACTTTGCAGTTTAATGAAAAAGAACAACTAGCCAATTGTTTTTTCATTTAAAATGAAAGCAAGCAGCAGCACTTCAACAACAGGTAACGTCTCGCCTTTGGGGTTAAACTGAATCTTCGTTGTGTGGAATCAGACACCAGCTGGCAGAGGACACATCCTTACAGACGCCTCTGTCTTGGGGTTCTTCTGCAGCTGTGGCCCCTGAGAGATCTTTTTCTGCCCTCCATGAGAAACGGAGATAGACACTGGTTAAAAATATCCTGAGACTTCGCCACAACCAAGACAATAAACTTAATTCAGAGTGACAGTCATGGAGCCGGAGATGGATTTTCTCAGCTCTTGTTGCAGGAGAAAGAGGCTTGTTTTGTCTTTCTCCGGAGTCTCAGTGCTGTGAACATCTCTTCGGCTCTGTCACGACGGTTGTTTTGGCTCTGCAGCACTGCAGTGACTCTCTGCATCCTCACTGGAGTCTTTCCAGATGGTGTCAGCTTGGCTTTCGCACACAGTACATTGTGTGTCTGCCGAGTGCAATTGTTTTGATGGTAGTCTGCTTTTCAAACCACTTGATTTGAATGTTAATGCACTCAGTGTTAGTATCATTGTTTTCAGAGCCTTTTAAAGATGAAATGTCATTTTATTTTCAGTGTCAAAATATTTTGTGCTATGCACGTTTTTTTCGGCCTCGGTTACAGAACATCTTACCACTTTTTCCATAGAGATTTCAAATTGTAAGAACAAAATGTGTGTCTGTGTGTGGTTCAGGTATATGGGGACAAAATGTCCCCACAAAGATGGCAATATCCTAAATCATTTTTTGGTCCCCATGAGGAGAACATCTTACAAATCATACTAAGTGATGTTTTGTCAAATGTAAAAAATGTCTTTGATGGTTAAGGGATAGAATAAACAGTTTGAACAGTATAAAAATCATGTCTATGGAATGTCCCCATTATAGGCCTATACATGTAGACTATAATGTTTTTAAGGTAACACTTTACAATAAGGTTCATTAGTTAACTACATTAGCTTAATATTTTAATAGTTTCTGCAGTAATACAGCAGTAGGGCCGCTCAGCAAAACATGAAGCAATGTAGACCGAGAGCCACATTCATTACGCCGCATGTTTGTTTGATTTATATCAGGCAGCCTCCAGCAGTAAAATGCATTTTTCACGTATCATTTTTTTTCTTCTTTTCTTCATTGATATCCGTTTTGGATGTTTTCCAGCAGCTCTTCTGACGGAAGCTGACTGCCCTCTAGAGGTAACAGATGCAAACTGCGCAGGTGTTATATTTGCTTCTGCAGACATTTCTCACACATGCCTCTGAATGCACTGACCAGATAAATCTTTGGTGTTGTGCATTATGTACTTAATTTAAGCGTGTTAACTGCTGAAATACAGCATGATAAAATTTGCATCTGGAAAAAGTACTACATATAAATCTAAAATTGTGCATGATAATAAAACACATTGGATAATCTCTCTTGTTCAACAGTATCTCAAATCACTGTTTTATGCTGATAATTTGATAATTCCCACTTCTGAAGTCGTGATTACTAGCTCATCACATTCAAGTGGTTCGGAGGACGTTCATGTGCAATTTTTGCCTTGAGTTCGTATTTACGAGGTGGGAAGTCTTACTACGATGTCAGGTGAGTTCAAGTCACTCTTCAGAGTAAGATGGCGGCATACCTTCTCTTAATTATTTATACTAAAGTTTAACTATAGCTACTTCTAGAAAATGAAGAACAACGAATGTTTATCAGGTGTGTTTTGCTTTTTTTGTTTTTAATTAATTTATGAAGGCACTGTAAACATTATCGTTACATATTATATTGTTGTATTAGGCCTACAATGCTATTATATTTTGTGAAGGCAGTTAGCTTACCTCTTTGTAAACAGAAAAGCCTGACAATATCACTGCTAAATAACCCCAACTCGTAAACATAGGGGTTTAAAGAAAATCCCGAGGTTCCTACTCGTATTAACGACACTGTGGCGGCATTCAACTCATAAATACGACCTTTACGACATGAACGCAGAGATGGGCAGTATTTTAATTAAATGTATTTAAAATACGTATTTAATTACTTTTGAGTATTTTGTCATTTGTATTTTCCTTACCAAAGAAAAAAATCAAATGTAATTTGTAATTAAATACTTTGAGAGAAAGTATTTTGTATTTAAAATACTAAAAATGCATTAAAATATGTTATTTTATTCTCGCATACAATAACTTTCATCACCAGGCTTAAAGGTAGGGTAGATCATTTTCGGAGAGGCTAGCAATAATGAGCTAGCTTTGAAAGCTTAAGATCCCACCCTCCCTTCAGAGCGTCTCCAAAGCCACGCCTCCTTCAAAACACATGAACGCGCACAGCAGGGAGCAAAAGTGTCACAAGAGACGGCGTTAAATTACCTCATGTCACAAAGTACATAACATTACAATAATAATGAACATAAACAACTTAAAGAGCTCTGACCTGTACCACCTGACTGCTGCAGATTCATTTCGGCGTTGGTAGTGTTGCCACTGAAACGCATACATTCGGACTGCTCCTAGTATAACGTCATGGGTTGCCATCTCTTAATTACGGTAGTTATGGTGTGAGCGCAGCATAAGCTCATTGTTTTGATTCAGAAAGAACTGTAACGGTGCATTCACACGGGGAGTTGGCGTCAACGCTTGATGGAGGGCGTGTCTGAAGCTTGGTGCTGACGAGACCATCATAGTGACAACAGCCGATCACATTACTTTCCAGTGTTGCATGAATGCCATTGGCTAGCATCTGCGCTAGGGTATTTGCATAAGGCGATCTGATTGGCTGATTGATCCTGATCTGAGGAATTTTTTGGCTTGTTCGAGATGCATCGGCGCTGCGCAGACCGATCGGCGTATGACATCAAAGTACCGCGAAAGCGATTCAAAAGCGTAAAAAGTTGTCTGCTCTCCAATCACTCTCGAGGTACTTTGATGTCATATGCCGATCGGTCTGCACAGCGCCGATGCATCACGAACAAGCCTTTTAATGTCTGCCATGAGCAACGCGAGTGAAGCGACCCACAATTCAGTTCAGCAACACATGACGTCACCCATTCAAAGTAAATGAGAAGCGTCAACGCCGATGCCCCGTGTGAATGCACTATAAAAGGCAGCTGCTGTTTCGGTTGCTGAGCTCGTGACCGACGTCTGTCTTACTTAGCATAGCAAGGTCAGAAGCAGGTCAAGAAGCTGCTTTTGTGCTCAGTCAAACTGCTTTAAGGTAAAGTATTTAGTAAAATACAGTATCAGATATTATTCACTGAATGTCATTATAGGACAGAAGATTAACGCAAATGGCTAGAACTTGTGAATTGACTTGCTAGCTAAAGCATGAAGTGCGGTGTCTAGTGATGTGCGGATCGCAGTTATATCCGCGGGCGCTGCAGATAATCCGTGGATGGGTAGGTCAAGTAATAAAAAAATAACATTGATTAATTGAAAAGTCGGTCGTGTTTTAAATGAATGTAACCGTAAGTGTATTCAGTCTGTGCGTTGGTTCTTAAAGTGACAGTAGCCTAATAAACCTGCTGCTGTCTGTCATTTTTGTTAATCAAGCAACAAAAGAAAAAGACAAAATCACTCACTGCTCCTGACTGAATAACTTTAGTATCTAAAGGATCATCAATCTATATTCAGCTGTTAAAGTGAGCACTTCAAATGATTGCGTGTAAATTTTGTTTGTATTTTTGTATTTTCAAATTACAAAGTACTTGTATTTTAATTAAATACATTTTTTACAGCAGTATTTTGTATTTTATTTAAATACATTTGATGAGTAAGCATTTGTAATTTGTAACTAAATACTTTTTGATGTATTTGTGCCTATTTCTGCTTGAACGCTAGTACTACCTAAAGAATAAAGCACTAGTAGCTAATGAATATCTAAAAATAGCACTAGCTACTAGTGCTATTTTTTTAAGATATTCATTAGTTACTAGTGAATATTTTAAATGAATATCTAAAAAAAAAAAAAAATACATTTTAAGGATTAAATGTTAAAACGGCTTGCCATACACCATGATGGTTCAAGAAAAGCAAGCACAAGTCGAGGCGCATTGCACTGTGAGATACAGTATTCCACGCATGCTCTGTTGTGTATTGCACTTTTTTTTTTTTTTGACAAATGTAGATGTCATCTGGGTATTCTATGCATACATAAATTTCATACTTAGTGCAGCACTAGTAAAATTAGTATCGTATTCGTATTCCGCACATAGCCCTTATAATTAATTATCTATGCAACCCTCAGTTAAATGTTTCTGCAAACAACTAAAGATTTTATCTTGCGCCTTGCTGCCCTCTGGAGGTTAAACATTGAGACATGAGTGACGGCAGCCATTTCAAAAAGAGAAAAGGAATTGTTGGGAAAATAAGGTCAATTGTATAAAAAAAAAAAAAGTTGAAAGCTCTGTAAAATGAAACGGACTGTTGCATGGGATCCTTAGTGTGACAAGGTCGAAAAGATCAGGAAAAGTACAAATCCTCTAACACACCACATGGTGGAGCCATGACATAATGGCAATAATTATAGGACAACAGAAACGATCTTTCAAAGACACATCTTTTCTTTTTATTCAAGCTTGAGTTTTTTTGTTTTCTGTGAGACCGTGTCTTTGTCTGTTTTCAGCATAACAGCAATGATTGACACATTGATCTTGAAAAATATCACTCCTACTATATATATTCATATATTTTACTATATACTTTATCCCTCATATACAGCATATTTTCAAATATCAAATATTCAGGCAGGTTAATTAGGCTATATTAATGTAATGAGATTGAAAAAATAGAATCACATGCAATCCTTTCCTTCTGTTTACCACTGTATATTTACACTCTGCTGGGCAAAATCACCTGGAACATGTGCTATATGAGTTCAGACAGGGTTGTGCTATGAATTCATCAAGTAAAGCAGTGAACAGATTTGTCGAGCAAAGTATAACTAGGAAATTCAAGGAGGAAAAACCCGCTTCGGACTTAGTGGTGAATTAGGAGCAAACTGCAAGTACATGACAAAATTTTACAGCTATCAGCTCACTAATTCTTGAGTACTGGGACAAAACAGGCTACACAACTGGAAAAAAAAATTAATTACTTTGGATTTGTTTATTTTCAGAGGTATTCCTTAATGATCTGCTGCTCAAAATGTGTTTTTCCTTTTGTCAACACCGACAGGTTAAAATGTGTACTGTTAGGTAATACTTTTTATATGACAAATCTAGCACTACACTGTAAAAAAAACTAATTGATAATACAGGATAGTTTATTCCATCTGTTGACAGAAATGCTTGACATCTGAGTGTTGTTTTTGCATGTACCTATTAAATGTTTTTCTGGTGTTTCTAGCTATTAACAAGCCTACGTAAAAATAAACTAATGGCAGATAAAAAAAAAAAAAAAAATGTGGGCCATTTTGTGCAGTAGCTCAAGAATCAGTGCTGTTTTGCTACCACATGTTGCATTTGCATTGTTGAATGTAAAATCTAAATGTAAAACCAGTAAAGTGAAAACAAAACCACAAAAAAGATACTATTTTTCCAAGCTTAAAAACCAATATACCATACAGCAACTCTGATTTCATTTTTCTAGAGACGAACCTACAGTTGCACCTCTTCAGATCTCTCATAATCTTAACAACTACTAAAATATTTCCAAGTCTAATAGGTGATCACAAGGAAACTCTATCAGGGACACGCATATAAGAGATAACTCAATTCACAGTGTTTCTGATGGAACAGTACCGGCCAACACCTAATGTGCAGCACATCACTGATACCAATATTTTCCAGGTTTTGTCTTCAAGTTCATTATTGCTCAAGTAATTCTACTAACCATACATAAAAAGCACCAATTACTTCATTAAATTGAAAGCTAAATAACAAACCATTTACGAAAATGAGTTTACCAGGTTGGAGCACAAAATTCTAGGTGTTGCTTAATTCTAAGCAGCTCTCTTTTTAATTAAAGCCATTCCTCAAAGTACATTTAGTAGACCATGGATAATCCACAGCCCTTCGTGTGTACTGTGATTCTACTCTGCATTATTAAATTCCTTTAAGTTTAAGTTTGTGAATCACAAAATTACTAACAGTATGTTAATAATATAATATAATATAATTAATATAATATAATATAATATATGCCTGTATTAAACATATCAAAAAAATACACACTATTTTTTTTTTTTTTTTTGAGATAAAAAGAAATATAGTACCATATTTCTTTAGCCAAAACATTTTCAACATTTTTGCGGGACAATGTTGGCATTTTTTGCATAGGAAAAAATATTCAGCTCTGAAGTAAATAAGTACATAATTCTGTAGTTTGCTAAAATAAATAGAAGATTGTTTTTTTTCTCTCTCTTTTCATGAACAATAAAAGAATATCAAAAGAGAATTGCTACAAATAAACAGGAGGACAATAATTGCCAGTGAAGCATAAATGAACAAAACCTGGGACTAGATACCAAGTCAATGAAAAAAACAATGTGAATTACTCATATTCAACATCTGATGGGCAATATTCCAACATTGAATAATACTGACCTTGCAGACATGAATACAGTTTTTTTTTTTTTCCATTAACAAAATACATATCTACAAACATGTATAACAAATAAGCTTGATATATTTAGATATATACTATAGTGAGATCTATGCTTTAATATATAAAAGGTGCACTTGTTTTAAATAATGTCATCTAGGAGATGTGGGTTGGCTACCCAGTCCAAAGTTCGTGGCTCAGAGGCTGCCATTATCATGCACATAAACTGCTTGCCGGTCCTTTTATCAATAGGGTAAATAGTAGTGGGCGTGAACCTCCTGTTGCTCTCAACAAACTCACAGAGTTTTTGGTAGACATTGGGATACTCATGCCGAAGAAATACCCCACGTATCCTCAACTCTCGCTGAATGTTGATGAAGCAGATCTCCCTGGCTTTCCTTCCCTCCTCACCTTCCTTATCAATGTCAGCCATACCTGGCGGTGGGGTCAGGATCAACGTCTCCATGTCACTTTCCTTCCGATGGACCTTCTTTTCTGGGCTGTAGGAGGCAAGAGCAATCTTGGCAAATTTCCTGACGGTTGGGGCTTGGACCCTTGGCGATGGTCCGTCAGGCACTTGATCACCAACAGCGATGGATACATTCAAAAGGAAACATTCATTAGGGTCATATTCCTTTCCCGCCTCTTGGAGCTCCTTGCAATATTCCCCAAGGTTATCTTTGAAGCTCTCCAGCTCACGGAGAGATAAGTATGTTGGTGACATGACCAGACTTTCTAGTCCAAACTGAAGGAAATTTGTGGATGAAGCTGGATTTGGAAATCCCAAAAACAGGACACCCCTGCCCCGAGACAGGTATCCCACTTTGGCTATACGGGAGAAAGCTTTGTGGACCTCCGCGGTTTCTCGACAGTGCTTAATAACGTGGCGACACACACTACCGATTCTCCCATAGAGGCAGCTCTCCTTGTGGACATCCCAGTCTTCACGGCGACAGTTGCGAGAGCAGTAGTAAGTATAGCAGCTGTGGCAGGATTTAAAGTAGAGGCAGGCATTAAACAAGGTCTCAGTCCGACGGCATTTATTGTTTGAACACATCATCGTGTCATCCTCATCTGGACTCTGGTCAGGGGAGCACTCTTCTGTACTTCTCAGCCCGTCACAACTCCCATCAGTGTCTCTTAGTGTGTCAGGATCTATTTTTATCGAAGTGGGTTGTTTGTCAAGGGGCATGCCACTTTCAGATCCTGCCATTGAATCCTTTCTTGCTGAAGACACTGCTTCTTCTTCATCAATGAGCTTTTTGAGTTGATCAAGCAGGTCCTCACTGGTCCTGGTTGGAGGCTTGTAATCGACGACAAGGTCAGCTAGAAGCTCATCAAGCTGCTCTAAACTTTGCTGTAGGGATGTGCTGCCGTGTGCTTTCTCTTTAGTAGATTCTCTGGATTTTGCTTCACGTTGAGGGGCTTCTTGATTTGGGGCACTTTTTGAATCCAGCACATCCCAACTTGCAGAGCGTGGTTCTGATTTACTAAGATTGCTTGGTCTGATATCATTGTCTGTGATGGTAATTTCAGGTGTGACAAACCACAGCTTACTTGAAGAGCTCCTGGCCTCAGTTGGACTTTTGTCAATCAAAGAGTTTTCAGATAAGGACAGTGCAGCATAACGCCTTGGTGAGCTGGAAAGGTTGACAACCACAGGTTTTGGTCTTTCACTTGAAGTTTGTATCCCCTGACAAAGAAGATTCTCATCACTTTTCCCTCGAGGTACGGGCTGTTCCCGCTCTACGTGGGTATCGAGGATGTTATCCCAAGATCTAGAGTATGGTCTTGGATCTGTTACGGTTCTTACTGGCTCCATGCATGGGTTGGCATACCAAGTTGTGAGCTTTGGCTCTTGTCTAACTTTTGTGGGAGTAACCTGTGAGACATATGAGGAAGGGTAATGGCTAGAATAGCCAGATACCTCTGAGCCATACCAGTCCTCTGATTGCGGCTGCACCACACGGGCATGTCGTCTTCCCTCTGTGTAATATGCCCTTGCAGGAATATGATGCTCCATTGGTGGCGTGTAGGGGTCAGCCATGTAGAAGATCCGAGGAGGGGCTGTTTGAATCTGATATGTCCTTGGGTCATCACCATAGAAAGTCCTTGCTGGAGGTGTCTGTATTATATACGCCCCTGGCTCACTTGCAGCATAGGCTTTAGGGTACGCAGGCTGTCCAGGGTAATGGTAGTGGTCGATTTCTGAGAAATATGGCCGTGCAGGTACAGTATGAACCATGTGAGTCCTTGGATCTTGTACATATTGTACTTTAGGTGAGTAAGTTTGGCTTGGAATGCTGTATCTGTCATCTTGATAATAAGCCCTCGATGGAGCTGAAGATCCATACTTCCCCAAATCTTCTGCATAGAAGAATTTAGTTGGCACGCTGGGGCTTGAATGAGCCCTTCTTTCCCGTCCATAGTGTTCCCTTGGCTCCCGTGGTGAGACCACCTTTTGTAAAGGGATCTCCATAGGCTGCATGTAGCTGTTTGGCATACTTTGTGAATACTGGTACGCCTGCCTGTACTCTCCCGTGAAGGATTCAGTGGGAGTTGATGTTCTCGAAGTGGAGAAATGGCGAGGCACTGTCAGACTCCGACTGCCACTGCTAGGATACTTCTGCCAAGGTATGTCTATATGGGGTATAGCTGCCTTTCGGCCACCTTGATGCATGGCCGACTCATCGGGTTTGATATCCACTCGGCACCGAACATGAGGACTAGTAGCAGGTTTCTCTGGCCTTCCTTCTTCAATGCCTTCAGACACATATACAGGGGAATACCTGCTTGTATCACTCCTCTGCGGCTGCAGTTTGATGGGGTGTACTTCGTTCACATGTGCCCGGGTGGCAGCATAGGAAGACTCTCTTCTTGGGGAAACTTCTGGCCTTGGCTGAGTGTTTTTATGTGCCCTTTGAGCTTCCCGGCCTCTCCTTGCCACTGGAGGAAGCATCAAATGATACAGGAGTTAGGCTGGTCTGGACCCGTGAGGCACTTCTAGATCTAGTCCTCCTCTTTTGTTCTGTCACAGCAATTTCACCAGGCATCTCAGCAGTCATTGGCTGGGAGGTGAGACGGTAGCTAAATATGTCTGGGGAAGAAAACCGATGGAGTCCATGCCCTTGTTGGCGACCTAAGGCATTCCAGGTAACCTCTGGATTGGCCGCATACCTTTCAGCCCTTCGGTATGGGTACTCCATTGCTATTGTATGATATCGGAGTTTGTCCATAGACTCAGTGTCAAAGCTACGGCAGTGCCTCTTTTTGCTTTTTCGAGTGTTCTCCAGTTTGCTGATGGATGGGGAATCACATTGTTTTGAGGGATGACAGGCTTTGGAGTGGGTCGAGAGGGAATTCACTTTGACATCTTGATACACAGTTGATACTAATATGTCAGGTGGATCTGTACGTGTCATCTTAATGAGACTCTTCTAATTTTCCCCATTAAATTTGTTTAGGTTAAGGTTCCCTGCAAAAGAGGGAGAAAACAAAACAATTAGTTGCATTCAAAACTGTTGAATGACACTCTGTAATACTAAGCAGAAATGCAAAGAGTGTTTTTGGGAACAAGATGATAACCACAAAAACACAATACTTATTTTAAATAGCCTAAATTTAATATTGTCAACAATAACTGCACAATATTCAGTATTCTATAGCCCCACACTGTTATTTTTTGTTGGATTAGTAGGGGTTAAACAGCTTCAGATTTTTTAAAGTCTACATTTCATGTGATGAATGTTGAGTCGACGTCGACTAGTCGCTGATGACAACATTAATGAACAAATAAGCCTGAACCTCGAGCTGAGACTCGAATGTGGGTTGCCTTGTGCACAGCTATGGCATATGACAGCGCTGCCCACAAGACTATTGCTCCTACATAACAGCTTATTTTTGTCAGTGCTTTTGTCTTTGGGTCGTTATATTTCTCACAGATTTCTGCTCGTTCTAAATTAGATACAGATAAAGCAACACAGTAAAGATTACATTTACATGAATGCATTAGTGAGAGAGCCATTGCGTGTGAATTCTACTTGGCAGCGTCTCTCTACTTATAGTGAAGTTGTGGGTTTTAGTTACTAAGAAATATATGCTGGAACTTTTCCGTTTCTAAGCTATTTTATTGATAAATCACAGAACAGTGTTAACAATACATTTCTGCACTACTGAATGTTTCTGTGCACGCGATCTGCATGTGATGTGTCTGTATGTGTGGGCGTTACAATGCAGCAGCACACATTAGTTTAGAATGGCGAATAATTTATGTGTACAATAAGCTGTTTAAAACGTGCATTCACCCGATTAATATTGAGCATCCAGATGGTATAATAAAACTAATCTTGTGGAGCGCTCTCTGAGTATGCATTTATTTGTCATTTTCTGTTGGATACAGAGCGTGAATGTAAACTTCAAAGATTTCTTATTCTGTTGTAGGCCATGATCAGCGACTAGTCGATGCCAAGCTTAAAGCGTCAGTCGATTGTCTTAAAGTTGACTAGTCATTTAGTTGGTGCAACCTCTAATTAGTATCGCATAGGTAACCTTGGTGGAGTAACTCATCAAGCAAAGATTCAGTGCAGATGTATGTGAAAAATACACTCATTTCAGAGTCTGAATGGCTTCAACTGCATTGCGTTGTTCAGCAAAATAAGTTGGCAGGATGTATGTGAGTAAATTGGAGGTGGTTGCCAGAGGATGATGTTTCCCCTGGCAACAACATCATCTCATAACCATCATAATACATACAGTGTGAGGGCTCAACAGAATTGCACTGAATCCCTAATACAAAAACCCTTCTTTTCACATTTGAAATGTCTTGGAGTTGTAAATCACTGAAGAACACTTATGCAAATCTAAACCTTTTTATCTCTTATGTTTGGTTTCAAATTCATCTTTCATCAATTCAAATCTGCTGGTTAAAGGCAGGACAGAAATAGTGTCTTGAGTCTAAATTAGGCTCTCTGAAGGCTTTTAGACAACTTGTCTAAACAGGTGCAATCATTTGTTATGAAGAACGGTATTGTACAAAGTTCCTGCGGTTTTGTAGCGGACACAAAATAATGACTGAAAATAAACACTGAAATAATGCGTGTAGTCATTAAAGATGCAATCAAGGTCAGAGATCACATCATAAATTTATACAAATGTGGTGCAGTGGGAAAATGTGCAAATGGAATGTGGTTCTTGTTATTTCTTTATAAAAGAAAAGTTGTTTAACTGACAAGCAAAGAGGTTCATAATTAAAAGCTTACCCATAATTAATGCAAAAAAAAAAAAGTTATTAATAATCAACTAATAGAGAAAATGTCCAAGAGATGTGCTTTATCCGAGGTAAACCACCACTGAGGAAGCACTGCATCCGTGTCGTTCCTCCGTTAATTATTTTCTCTCTTTTCAGGAGTGTTACACAAACACTTCAATTCACATTTAGTTCCACATCATAATATGTCTTTTTTTGCAAAAGGGAGATTAAATAGCATTAAACACCTCCTACACACACCCTACTGCTAAGTTGATCAGATTCAGCTAATCACATCGTGTTTCTACAACAGACATTATGTAAAGAAGGAACTGACACCTCTACAAACATTACTATCCCCAGACGCTGTTTACTCACAGAGTGTTTGTCTGGCAGCTCTTCACGTTGTCTCACACAATCGAGTAACTGCATGTGTATGGAACACCCGCTGTCTACCAACATAAGAATAAGCCCTATTTGGACGGGACTAGTTTTCTAAATGACGTTTGAGTTACAGTCTTATCACTCGACATCTGTGATTTCATGTACCGATTTGGACGGTACTAACATCTCTGTGTTTATTACAGAGCTGGGAGTGTGTGTTTTCTAGATGTGGCCATTACAGAAGGACATTTGCTGTGATTGTATGCATCATGTATGACGTATATGTCTTTTAATATATTATTTGATATCATTTTAATTTATTATAAAAACCCTATTTAAGTAAACTTAAAGTAAAGAAATCTAGACAAGTATACCTGATACCTGACATAAAAAATGGGCAGTCTTCACAGTTTCCATGATTTGGCTCTATTTATTAAGTGTATATATATATATATATATAAGTATATATATAAATGAAATGAAAGCATGGCGAACATTGGTGTGCAAACGGTAGCTCAGGTAGGTAAAAAAAAAACAAACACATGAGGAGAAGCGAGGATAATACAACATCAGCAATCACAGACATTCACATTCAGATGGGATTCGATTTCTCAGAGAACTGTTGAGTTTGCCGAAAAACAGTAGATAATTTGCCCTGGAATTTTTACAGAAGTTGTGTAAGAAAAACACAGACTAGGCAGATTCGGACGGGATTAAAATCACAAAGTACGTCTGTCAAATGCGAATTTCTCTAGTCACCAAAGTTGTTTGCATGCAAGATAATATCTTGTCCTTGTAAAACAACTGATTTGGAAATGCATCAGTTAATAAAATATATACATAACACACACACATTTGTACTTGAAAACAGTCTAAGAAAAATTGTAGGGTCAACTGGCAGATGGATATCTGAGATGATGAAACGAAATCTACTTAACAAACCAAGAAATGCAATCTTGCTGTAGTCTTGGTGAGAAGGTTAAAGTCTTGTTGACTGTTTAACATAACTTTGAGTAATGCATAATGCATCTTGAATTTTGTAAATACTGTAAAAAATGACTTTTAGAAGTTGTAAATAAAGATTATTGGAGTACATTTTACAAGAAACTATTATGTTTAATTCAATGTGTTACTTGCCAATTCTTTGTAATAATAAAGTAAATTCAAATTTCAATTGACAAGATTTCAAAGTAAACCCTTCACCATTTTTTTCCATTGTAGTTTTGCTATAAAGGATAACAGGGTGAATTTGTTGAGTGAAAATTGTAAAGAGGGCACTCAAAGGAGACAAGACATCGTAGCGCTTATCCGTGACCTTTGACCTTGTCATCTGTAAAGAGTGTGAACGTGCCTGTACTGTGCCATCTCCCCTCTCATCTCACTACTGCTGATGGCAGCTGACCCTTTTAACCCAGCACAGAGCTACAGATGGATGTGAATTATTGAACATATGAGCCTCTTTACCACATTTCCTCTATAGGTGCTTTTCTCTAAACTGTATCCACAATGCACTACATTAGATAGATCTATCCATGAAATATCCATGAAATGCAAGGAAATCCAGCTTTAAATAGTGTGACAACCAGAACATATATTCTGACAGCAAACGTCGCTCCTGCAACCTAAAATGTTAATTTCCATGAAAGACAACTTTGTATATGAAACATTCTGTATGTAGTGCACTCGTATACACAACAACAGCCAGGTCTGCGCAACAAAACTAGCCCAATGGCCAATCAATGAGTGGTGGAGTGGGGGGGGAATCAACCAGTGAAAAAATAAATAAAATAAAATCCCACGGCAACTTAAAAAAAAAAAAAAACAAGTGGACATTAGAACTGTGGCCTAGGCAACTAACTGAAATAAAATAAGTTTAAGTTAATTAGAAAAAAAAAAAAAAGAATCACATAAAATTACTAAAATAATTGACTACAATTAAAATAAAACTGAAAATATAAAATTCAAAATATGAACAAATAAAACCATAATAATAACACTGGTAGACTTTAGAACTGGGTATTGACACAAATTTCACAATTTGTTTCGATTTCGATTAGAGCTGCATGATAAATTGCAATGAACATGAAATCGTGCTTAAACTGATTTGGCTTAGTGCGATTATGAAATCGCAAAGGCTGTGATTATTTTTTATGCACAGCTTGTCAATGAAGCACAGCTCTGTGATCAGTAGTAAATGCTGTTTGAGTTGCTCATAACGTGCATTTGAATAAGCAACATGCATATTTGGAGTTTCTGCGCAAGATCGCCCACTGGCTTTCAGATGGAGCAGCATTTACTACTGATCACAGAGCTGTGCTTCACTGACAAGATGCACATTTAAAAAAAAAAAAAAAAATCACAGTCTTTGCCAAATTGCGTGCGGTATAATTTTGATTAATTGTGAAACTCTAATTTAGATTCAGAAGCTTTCGATTTGATTCAGTTCGATTAGAAGGAAAAAGCTGTAAACATCATATTAAAGGACGTTTTTATAACAATGTTAAAATAATAAATTTTAAATGACAATTATATTTCCACTCATTTTTTAAATATAAACATTTAAATGGTGGCTGTCATAAAAACATGACGGATTTATTTAAACATTTAATATTGAAGAGGAGGTTAAGTAAAAACACAATGAATATGCAACAAGGTGCATATATTTAGCAAAATGCTCCTCTCTAGAGTTAATTTTTGTAGCTGACTAACATGTTTTTGGTCATTCAATGGCTTTTCTGAGGTAAATGTAACATTACGTTACATTGTTTACAAGCTGTTTTATTGACGTCTTTCCGCAGGTGAAACGCTTTAAGCCAGGAGTGTCAAACTCATTTTAGGTTGAGGGCCAGATGGGAAAAAATGTAACCATGTGCAGGCCGATTTTTATTTATTTATTTATTTTTTTTTTTAAACCTTAATGAGCTGACAGTTTACATTAATATTAACCATACAAACTACACATTAATTTGCAAGAAAAAAACAACACATTGCTCTTTGAAAACTGCATTGTTTTTACTGCGAAAAGACTTTATTAGATTTTTAAAATAACATTTTATTTAATATTTTTTATTATTGTTTTTTTTTTTTTATTGCCAATTCCTATTTTTTTGGAGCAAATTTGATACCGGTAGCCAATTTTTTTCTTTTATTTATTTATTTGTTGTTTATTTATTCTATAACAGGCCAAACTGGTTTTAAACAAACAAACAAACAAACAAAAATAAATATGTGAAGGCATTTGTATACAGGCACCACTGCATTTTGAGCATAAGCAGTTGTTTTTTATTTAAATTAGATTGTATAATTTCAAGATTTACAGGAAAAAAAACAGCATAGTCTGACTTTATAGCTTTATGAAATTATGCTACATAAGACACCTGCATAAAACAAAAATAGCAGACGGGCTGAATGAAAATGCAAATTCCCTCTCTAACTATAGGTGGCGCTTGTGGAACAGCAGCGATATAGGGTTTCCTTGGTTACCGCTGTACACAAAGCATATAAAATAGGCTACTTATACGGAGATCAAAACTTTTCTGAAACTTTTGCTGGTGCGTCTGTGTTCTTCTCTTTGCATCTGTATTCAGCATGTGGCTGTGTTAACGTCCTCTATAAATATTTCCACAGAAATATAATATTTCCACAGAAATGACAGTTTGGGAAGTGATTGCAAAGCAGTTTGTTTGCAAGTCCAGAATAGATATTGGCAAAAAAACAAACAAAACAAAACTAATAACCGTTCGGATTTATGGCCGGTGGACCATGCATAACACTTTTTATTATTGTTCAAATCATCCCCCGGGCTGGATTGGACACCTTTGTGGGCCGTGTTCGGCCCAAGGACAGTATGTTGGACACCTGTGCTTTAAGCAATTACATGTGACATGATACGGACTTCGGTAAGTTGTACTGTATCTTTCAACATACCTTCTGATGTTCATTCATGTTTATTTTGTGACATAACTAGTAGTAAAGCTGATGAGATCAACAGTTCATATGCAATCCGTCATGCCTGACTTTATTGTTTGAATTTCATAATAAAATTAACAACATTTGAAAGCTGAGACTTTGTTCCATATCAGAAGAAACAAAGCACAAAGCTTATTGTGATTTATTGGATTCATTCATTCAACTGAAAACAGCATAGACGAAGATTGATTCTGGGGATTTAAGAATCGACATCGGTTATTCAAAACGAGAACTGATTCAAATCAAGAAATTGATTTAATGAGAAACAATATTTCATGTGCACATACTCTTTCTAAAATGTAAAGCCACAAATGAAAGTCGTGCTCAGACTTTTTAACACACTGAGTGATTATTTCTTGATGTGAATTCATCAGACCTTCTTATCAGGCCCCTTCAGTCTTATCAATAGCAGTCTGGTCTCATAATGCAATGCAGTCTTGAATAGAACCTTTCCATGCCAATGCGGCCCATTCCACACCGAAGGCCCAGCGCTAATTTTGCATAATGAGCCCATTTGATATGGGGGACAATGGGAGTCTTGTGAAAGGCTTTGAAACAAAAAACTCCCAATCCAGCAGCCTGAGCTGCTAAACGACCACCGCAGAAAGAAAATTATGTACAAAAAACACTTGACACGAGGACAACAGAAAACCATCACTGCCGGTGTGGGAAAATAAAGTGATTATGGGACGTACTGTAACAAATGGGCTGATCTGAGTCACGATCTGAAAAATCATTGATGTCAGACACCATCAAAACAAACGCCTTCCTCCTGTGAGGCCTCACGAATGACCATCTGTTCAGGCTGATCTGGAAACACCCAGTGTCTCAACCTGATGAACTGATGTTAATCTAATCTAAATTTCGGTAAGACCGACTTCTCTACACAGATAAATGGACATTGGGGCAAAAGTGGTATTTTCATTAACATACCAGAGTTTCACCTGCAATATAAGTGAGTTTATGTTGAATAGATTTATTCAGTCAAAAGTTTGGGGTCGGTAAGATTTTTTTTTTTGTTTTTGAAAGAAGTCTCTTATTAATTATTAATGTTGAAAACAGTTGTGCTGCTTCATATGTTTGTAGAAAACGTGATACATTTTCAGGATTCTTTGATGAATAGGAAAGTTCAAAAGAACAGTATTTATTTAAAATCTTTTGTAACTTTATGAATGTATTTTCTGTCACTTTGATCAATTTAATGTGTCCATGCTGAATAAAAGTATTAATTTCTTAAAAAAGGGTAACACTCTATTTTAAGGTGATGTAATTATTTGTTACTACATGTACTTACTATAGTAATAACTGTAAATTATGCATAAATACAGGTAACTAACCCTAAACCAAACCCTAACCGTAACTCTATAATAAGTACATGTAGTTAATATTACTCAGTACTTATTTGAGTAATTACAATGTAACTGCATCACTGTTTCCTGTGGTGCACTTATAATGTTAGTATGATTTTTACATCGACAATTGTCATATTTAGAAATAAAAGGCATTTTTCCTACCCTGATTTTAGCCCTCTGATTTGAACACGTTTTAACGCCCACTGCTGTGATTGGCCGACATCTTTGCATATGAAATAGCTAAGTATTACTCTCTCGAAAAATTTTAACACATTTTTACTATTACAGCTCTCAAGGTTAACTAATTGTGAAAAGTGCTGATTATACAGTAGCATTACATTTAGATCTATTACATTATATTTAGATCGTGGCATGAAAGGCTGCAGTGATGAACATTGTTGCCGATCACAGACATGTTGTTGAGCGCAAGAAAACAGTGATCTCGTCATTGCAACTCAATTTCTGCACACTAACCAATGCTTTCATCTTCACTAACAGTGCAAACAGTTACTTACATGTTGTTGCATTACTGTCAAATCGATGCCGTAAAAGTCTTTTTGCAAAGCCTGCGCCGAAATGCGATTGATTTACCAAAGAATCCACAGTGAAATGTACCAAATACAAATAAAGCTCAACTGAGACATTCACATTGTTGAAAAAAAATTACCATATTCCTAGCATTAGGATCCTTTGAAAGGTAATGTTATTTTTAGCCCTGTATCGCTCTTCTCTCCTCCTCATTTCACTAACACGCCAGTGGGCGGGGCTAACGTTGCAATGATGAAGTAGGTGTTGATTTCTCTATATCTATAGATCTATAGATAGGCACATTCCACAATGAGTCGTTATCTGGGCTTGGTTACATTAAAAGCTGTTTTTGTACTAACAAGTAAGTTTTCAGTTCTGAAACTTAGGATATTCTTATAGTATGATGACCTCTTACATGTCAAAAGCTCAAGGAAAATTTGATTTCTCAGTTCATGACCCCTTTAAAAATCAAGTGTTAAAAAAAACTACTGACCCCAAACCTCTGAATGGGAAAAAGGGGAAAATTCTGGCTAATTATTGAATCATTTACAGAATGGGACTGACAGAGATAATGACAGTTCTATCATGACAACTCCCGTAAGAGTTTAGCAGGTATTGGATATGACAGTGTTAATGTATTTGGTCTTGGTGGAACAGATCTGTTGCGCTGCTTCTGCTGTTGATTATTGCTGCTGCAGATCAAGTACAGACTTGCTGCTGCCAATACATACATGACATGCTGCTGCTGCACAAACACCATATACAAAAATGACCCTTTGCAGATCTATACAGGTGGAGCTGGGGAAGGTGGAGGGCGCTGCAATCTGCTACAGCAAGCGATTTAAATGTTGAGCATCAAGCTCATTGGCTGCGGACGCAACAGGAACCAATCAGCTTGTGCCGTGTAGTTAACGATGTAACTACGTTAAGGAACCATCACCCTGCGCCATCTAGAGGTTTATGACAGAACTTTGTATTTATTTAAGTTTATGATCAATCACAACTTGAAGATTTGTAATTTTACTCTTTTAATGTGAATATGTGGATACATCTTTAAATGAAAGGCTCTAACACAATTCAGGGTATATAAATCATGAATCAATTTTTGGGTGATTATAGTATTATACTATGTATTCTTAGACTATTCACTATCTGGTCTTTTAACATTCATGAAAAAGTGATATTCAGAAAGACACTGACATTAGGAGACCATACTGGATGGTTCCTCCTGGCTGTTCCCGACAATTCCATCATATTCCCAGCCAACAAGCTTCCCAGTTTATGACCTTGTCTTTGTGTAGCGTCTGTGCTGTCAGTCAATCTCTAATCTCTGTAATCCACTTTCACTCATGAACAGGACAGGAGTTTGTCTCATAAAATCGGAATCAGGCCAAGTCAAACACAGGCCACAAAATGCCCTGAGGACAGGCTGCGGAGTCGAAGCGCCCTAATGTACATGGTCCAAAAATTATGCCACACAATACTTCATGTGAAAATGTCTGAACCTAATTTCTGATCCACAATAGGTTGGATTTCAAATGTAGTCCTGTGCATGTCACTAAAAATGGTATATTTTGCCCCAAAAACAAAAGAAAAAACATGAAAATGTCATGATAATGGTTTTAAAATGCACCTTTGTTGTTTTTATTGTGTTGCAACACAAAAACCCAGAAAATATCGATTTTGCAAGACAATCTGCTTTCAAATGTAATTTTGTTCATATTTCACCCCAAAATCAAAAGAAAAAATGATAAATTGTCATGATAATGGATTTAAATGCACTTTCTGGGGTGAAATATGACCCAGACACTCTTCATTTGATTCACCCAAACTCAAACCACAAGACAAAGTTATCTTTCTGTAGAACAATACATAAAGATATCATCGCTGTCGGTTGGAAACCACGTGTCTCCAAAAATGCTACTTTTCAGGAAATGGAAAAAAACACTTTTATATTTTAAATAATTAAACACAGCATAGTCAAAGTTGATATTGTGGCTTTATATATGGTCAGAGAATTGCTTGTGTCATTATATTATTAGCATTTGACCAAAATCAAGCTCAAATGGAGTTTTGAGGTTTTTGACCACCGAATTTCAGAGAATTCTGGACATATGTGTTTTGTCAGTCATTAGAATGGCCGCATCTGAGGTAGTAAATGCATCGCATTACATTTCATTAACATAAAGGTTAAAAACAGTACCATAGCTATGTGGGTGCTCAGTTTTTTGTCATTTGGCCAAAATCTCATGTTATAAAAGATGAAGTGCTGCACACAGGCTATTCAGACAGTATTGTCTATGACTTGATGACAAACTCTTCTCCACTCCTTCAATACATAAAGCATTAGTCTCTGTGTGTGTGTGTTCCTTGAGTAAAGAAAACACTGTACTTATTCAAAGAACCAGTTCTTTATTTACCCGTGCACTGCAAACAAGCAGAGACATCCAAACTGCTTGCGGCACTTCATTCACAATAGAGGAGGGTTTGACTGACAGTTTGAGGAGCCAATGGAGTAAGGAGGTTTAGTCGAAAGCTCTTTTTTAATACTTTTAATTGGTTAAATAGTTTGTAAAACCCACAGAGAGACGTAAAGGGTGACCAATAGTAGTGAGTTATTAAAAAAAAATAAGAATGAAGAAATATGGAGGTACAAGGTTTCCACTTGACAGCGATGATATGTGGAAGCAAAATCATTATATACACTAAAAGCAGGAAATGCAAACTTTATAGGCATCATCTAACATCTAACCACAAGCCTCTCATAATGACCACAGGGCTGCAAGCAGAAAACAGCCGCTGTGTTCCTGGTGTGTGGGAAAGACCCTTCAATGAATGGCTTTTGAGTGAATCATGCTTTGTTGAAGCTCCTTGACCCATATGAGCAAACAGAAAGATGCAATAGCCAGAGCGGAGATAGCAAAGCTTTTCACATGTGAGGATGCGAGGGCATGTACAAAACAAGCTAAAAATAACAAAACATCAGAACTTCTGTACAAGAGAAAACCAGGGACCTTCATGTGACCTGCACACTTTGAGCTCATGCACTAATTAAAGGGTCGCGTCATACAGTTTTTAATCACTTTATTTTTTTTTCACTGAGGTCCACTTATATAGTTACATCAAAAACAGTAAAATTTTACCTGCCAAGCTACAAGACAATTATAATTTAAAGTATTTCAACTGTAGTCCTATAGAAAGAGCACTATTTATCTGGCACAAAAACAATATATATATATATTAGGAATGCACAATATATCGGCCACCATATCGGTATCCACCGATATATGTTAATTTTTAATGTTATCATTATTGGAAAACAGGGCCAATATATTAAAGCCGATAAATAATGGATTGTTTCCTTCAGCTGAGACACTTCATATGTGCACTGTCCACCATTATGATTTTGAATTGCTTGAAATATGATTGAAATCACTTCAAAAGGAAAATACAGTTAAGTACAACGAACAGCACAAGTCTGTCATATGGACTACATAATATTATAATGAGAATGGTGAGACTTTTGTTTTTGTAATCAGGCTCTCAAAAATTATATAAAAACTTAGATTAAGGTTATCGGCTTTCAAATATAAAGAATTATCGGTATCGGCCAAAATATTCATATTGGTGCATCCCTAATAATATATATATGAAATGGAAAATATAAAAATAAAAGCTAATTCAAAATATTAATGAATACTACAATAATAAAAAATCTCTGCAACATAGCAATAATAGTATCTGTTCTACTTTCTCCATACTATCTTCTGAGGCTGTGCGAATATTTTGATTTCTGAAAGTTACAGTAGGTTTTCTTAAATTGAGCTCTTATTTGTGATTTCTGATGATGTGACCTCTTGAAACACTGTCCTTTCTCTGTTTTCTTACAGGCTGCACAAATAATGCATCGGATGCTTTTGGATACGGAGTAAAAATAGCAACATATGAGTCAGTTGAGCGTGTATGTAATGTATAAGAGACGGCCCATGCAACACACATGAGTGAGAGATAATACTGTATGTAATGCAATTTTGACTGAGCTTAATGAGGTTCCAGTGAGACTGAAGGCAACAGCATTTCCTGTGGACAGTTATCAACCCAACACTGTAAAATGCCACAGGTCTGCCCTAAAAAAAAAAAACCATACCAAAATCTATTTAAAATACATTTATTTCATACTAAGTATACTTAAAATCCATTAACATATTTATTGACATATCACTTAAGACTTACTGATATAAAATTATTAATAATTAAACTTTATTTGGAGTGTTTCTTTATTGCACAATGCACATTTCTTAATTATTATTAATATTATTAATTATTATATACACATTTATTAATATTATTAATATTAAGTGTTTTAATATCACTATTAATAAGGATTGTATGATCTTTGTATAATATCAGTCTTTAAATGCAAGATATTTAAAGTGTACCTGAAGTATACTTGCAATAGTTCCACTTTAACACAATCGGTAACACTTTAAGATCTTTTAACTAGTTGCTTATTAGCATGCATATTACTAGAATATTGGCTATTTATTAGTGCTTATTAAGCACATATTAATGCCTTATTCTGCATGACCATATTCTACATTATTAATCCTACCCAATACCTAAACTTAACAACTACTTTACTAACTATTAATAAGCAGTAAAATAGGAGTTTATTTAGGGAAAAGTCATAGTTAATAGTTTATACATGTTCCCTACACGAAAGTGTTACCGCACAATCAAATATACTTCAGTATATGTTTAGTTGGACCTCAGCTCTACTTCCACACAATTAAAAGTACATTAAGTACAAAATTAGTTGTTCCAGTTTACCAGATTTTAAGTATACCAAAAGTACAATTGCAGGGTATTTTTATTTATACATATTTTATTTATAATATCTAAATGTATTTGTAGCATACTTAGCACAAAATAAATGTATTTCAAATACATTTTAGTATTTTTTTCACCAGATGAAAAATCTGTTCAATTCTGTGTGCTGTTCTTTTTTCTGTTGAAACCCAAATGAGAATTTAGCTTTCTTCCATATAAAACAATTCATAGTGACCATGTCTGTCAAGCTAGAAAAAACAAAGCAAACTCATATAGTTCATATGAGTTGTGCACTATGTTCTAAGTCTTCTATGAGAATGTGTGAGAAACAAAATAACATTTTAGTCATTATTCACTACAAATCTTCTCCTAAACTGCAGCTCTCAAATCTCAATCTTGCACTTTTGTTAGCATGTATCTGAGAAACAATGCCGTTTGGTATTACTGACTCTGACGTTTTATTTGAATCTGAATGTGATCGTGAATGAAATTTCTTCGGATTATCAGATGATAACTTTTTCGTTTTTGGTCTGTTCCCACACAAAGCTGCCGTATAACACCTGACAGAATTACAGGCCAATTATATTATAGATAAATATGATCTATAGAATGATTTCACCCTGGATAGAAGATGCAGCAAATACAAAGTTTTTACACAGACCTCTTTAATGCCACACAGTTTAGTTTGGTTAACTTAAATCTCTTTCTGTAGACCATTAGATTTACACTTTCAAATTTAGAAAGATGTACAAAAAGTATTTTAAGACAGAACCTTGTGAAAAAGAAGTGAGCTTAATTGTACTAATTGTGCACTTGTATATATATATATATTAAAAAAAAAAAAAAAACTGTACTTGCAGATGATATAATATTAATGAAATAAAGGGCCAGTTAAGTGTACTTAAAGAGAGCATACTTTAATGACTGTTTCTTAAAACACATAAATGTTTTACTTTAAAGTACATTGTAAATCATGTTTTAATATTCATTTGTTGTGCTTAAAAGAAGTACACTTACTTTGATGTGATTAACATACTAAAGCACATGTAAAGTACTTGAGTATCATTTTAACTGTAGTGTGTTATTCAGTGTTACATTTAAAGTTAATATAGGTCACACTTTAGTTTGGGGAACACCTATTCAGTATTAACTATGACTTTTGCCTCAATAAACTCCTAATTTAATTAAGTTTAGGATTTAGGGATGTAGAATATGGTCATGCAGAATAAGGCATTCATATGTGCTTTATAAGTAGCCAATATGCTAGTAACATGCATGCTAATAAGCAACTAGTTAATAGTGAGAACTGGACCCTAAACTAAAGTGTACTAAAACATCCTCATTATAAAATGTGAAATTACAAATGTGTTTAAAAATGCGTCATAGAAGTTTCAGTAAAAATGACATTAAAGCATATTTTAGTTTAGTTTTCCATAAATGCTTGTCAACACATTCAGCAGTACAATTTAACCATATTTCAAAGACAATAAAATTATGAAATTTGACTAATTGCATTATATATATATATATATATATATATATATATTTTATAGATACACACTACCAGTCAAAAGTTTGGACACGGTAAGATTTTAATGTTATATTAATGTAATATTGTGAAATATTATTACAATTTAAAATAACTGTTCTATTTGAAAATATTTTAAAATGTAATTTATTCTTGTGTTGGCAAAGCTGAATTTTCAGCATCATTACTCCAGTCTTCAGTGTCACATGATCCTTCAGAAATCATTCTAATATGATGATTTGATGCTCAAGAAACATTTATTGTGTACAATTGTGCAAAATATTTGTGTACAATATTTATTTTTTAGGATTCTTTGATGAATAGAAAGTTCAAAAGAACAGCATTTATTTGAAATATAATCTTTTGTAACATTATAAATGTCTTTACTGTCACTTTTGATCGATTTAATGCATCCTTGCTGAAAAAAATGATTAATTTCTTTTCAAAAAAATAAAAATAAAAATTCGTACTGACCTCAAACTTTTGATTGGTAGTGTATAATGTTACAAAAGCTTTGTATTTCAGATAAATTCTGTTCTTTTGAACTTTCTATTCATCAAAGAATCCTGAAAAATAAATATTGTACACAAATATTTTGTACAATTGTACACAATAAATGTTTCTTGAGCATCAAATCATCATATTAGAATGATTTCTGAAGGATCATGTGACACTGAAGACTGGAGTAATGATACTGAAAATTCAGCTTTGCCAACACAAGAATAAATTACATTTTAAAATATTTTCAAATAGAATACAGTTATTTTAAATTGTAATAATATTTCACAATATTACTGTTTTTACTGTATTTTTAATTAAATAAATGCAGCCTTGGTGAGCAGACCAAACTTCTTTTTAAAACATTAAAAATCTTACCGTGTCCAAACTTTTGACTGGTAGTGTATATTTTAACTATAATATGTTTTCATTAAATTGCAAATAACATGCAATTAAGTTTGCATTAAGTATATTCTTTTAAAGTATATTATGCCCATAATATCCTTTTTTAAAATGATGCTATAGTGCACTTTTTCACAAGGGCAGGATAAATAAAGATAAAGCACCTCAACAGCCACGGTCACTATATGAACTGTCCTTGTATGGAAAAGAGGTGTTTGAAGGTTCTTAAAAATTCTTCTTTTTGCTTTTCCACTAAAAAAATATATCATCATACAAGTTTGTAATGAGATGAGGCTGAGTAAATCATGACAGAATGGACAGTTTGCCAAATTATTCCTTTAATTATGTATTTAAAAAGGGTTTCTGTCATGCAAACCTGCTCTCATGCACACTGCAGCTCCAGCATGCACATTAGAGTCTCTAGGCACCATCGCACGATGACGTATAGCCCCAGAGCATCCCACATCACGTGACACAAGTAGACCATTTCATCAGGCATCATTAGAGGTTAGTTCACTTTCACTAGTAGGATCCCCAGCCCTGGCCATGCATCTCCTGACGTCGAAAAATCCACGACTGCATTACATAACGTAAATAATAATTATATTAATAATAATAATGACATCATCATCATCATCATCACATATGGCAAATGAACACTATAGGGAAACGTCTGTTGCATACAATAAATAAGTTGCATAGACAAGATAATCAATGTGAATAAGCGGCTGTTTAAACTCGCATTGCAGACCATCACTAAATAATCATTCGAATGCAACGCATAAAGCTGGAGGTTTCAGGTTATTCCTCACCTATACGAGCAATGCATTCATTACCTACAGCATCATGCGCAACTCTGTTCCCTACTACAACATCAAACCATCTCCACACCAACAGATCGTTTCATACATCCGCACCGATCGTATACGCAATTCGATAAAGTCATCTGTCAAATATCGATGCGCGAGTTTTCAATGTCAATGTCAGAAAAGCTGCGCTCATCTGTCACGCGCACTGCACACAGAGATCACGCGATGCTCTTACCGTGTTAATCCATCCGCCGATAGCATAAATATCCATCATATAAAGCGCTTATGCTTTATAATGTGCTGAGTCTCGCATTTTAGCGTGAAAGTGGCTGTAGTATCGGTGAATCGTGTCGTTCTCACGCCTCAGCTGAGCGCATCTGTGGCGTTACTATCCGCGCGCGTCTCCTCAGCACCGGCGTCCAATGCGTCTAATATGCGTTCAAAAGGGGCGGGGCGGACGCGGCTAGTACGCGTTTAAATGGGCGGGGCGACGCCTTTGGCTATAATGTAAAACGTATGTGGCGTTAAACCTCTGAAACTCGGTATATTCCGTGTCTGCCCTTACAAAACAGTACTGTGGGGGTGCCATGGTATAGCGATGATATGAAATGGCAATACTACGGTGTTACCATTATTTTATAGATTAATACGACAGTAATAAGCTGTACTATTCTTTGAAATACTTTGGAGCATCATCTAAATAGGGAACACTTTACCATAAGGTCTCATTTGTTAACATTATTTAACGCGTTTAACTAACATTAACAATGAGCAATACATTTGTTACAGTATTTGTTTATCTTTGTTAATATTAGTTAATAAAAAATACAACTGTTTTTAATAATGTATTAGTAAATGTTGACATTAACATTAACTAAGATTAATAAATGCTGTAGAAGTGCAGTTCATTCTTAGTTCATGTTAACTAATGTAGTTAATGTTAACAAATGAAACCTTATTGTAATAATAAATTGCCATTGCAACAGCCTATTACAGGGTTTCCAGCCAAATTTAAGGATATACACAATTATGAAACAACACAATTAATAAAGACGGCAAAATTTCAAATGTTTGAAACATGCAAAACCACTGAAGAAAGCCTTTGTGATAACTTGGTCTCTCTTTATACAGTACATATCAGAAAATAGGAGACTGCAATGTACTTCACACTGTACAATATTTGGAATATTTATGCAATAAATTAGTGTTGTTGCCTGATTTTTTTAACAGTTAAATTGCTCATTCTGCTTCACAAATGCATTGTTTCATCCATTACTGTTATTCAGAAATCCACAAGAGTGTTTGCTTTGAATACTGTATCCATTACAATTACAGGGATTTGAGCTTCATCCCGGCTGCTTGATGGGGAGCAGATCGATACTCACAAATTCTTCTAAAGGACCTCCATGGGGACAATCACTCTGTCGAACGCTGACCAATGTGGGTTAATAAGATTAATAAAGCACCTGAAGAACACGTAATTAAAAACACAGCTGTGAAACAAGCTTTTAAACATGCTATCCTCCTTGTCCTACAGTAATTATTCAGGACAGCTTGTCATTTCACTACAAACGACCTTAAACTGTTGTGAAGAGAACAAGAATGCAAATGAGCCAGCATTGTGTGCTGAAAACACGCCGCCTGCCGTAAAAAGCGATTAAAAACACAACAACTCGCATGCATTAGAGGAAACGCTGTAATTATGATGTATTCATTCAGGCCTCCGTGACTGATGGCTTCAAGACTCATTTTATTCATTGTAAATCCTCATTATGGCTTGTTTCCAAAAACCTAGTGAGCTGCCTTGCTGCACTTCGAAGTTGTGAATAAAACAAAAATTATTGAAGCATGCTTTACTAGAAAATACTATTTCAAGTTCCTCCTTCAGCAGTTCATGTTTAACTTAATGTGTTACTTGCTGTTTCTTTGTAATTATTTGTGAAATTTACTTGCAGTTCCTGTGTGAGAATGGTTTTACAGTAAATCCTACACCACTTTCATGATTTGCAACGATACACTGACATTTCGACACCAACTGTGCTGTCTTAAAATGCTGCCTATTAGTGCTGTATGATATTGGAAAAAAACTGACATTGCGATATTTTGTTTTTCTGCGATATTAAAAAAAAAAAAAATCACCAGATGACTTGAATAGCTCTATTTGGAAAGAATTAATAATTCTAGAATCATTGGGTTGATTTTGTAGGTGAGTGAATCCGCATAGAAAATATTGAACAACTTACAAGCACAGATAAATATAAGCTACAAATGTATGACATGCAGAAAAAAAAATATATATTAGGCTAAATTGTGCACACGATTTACTAATTCGTTCCCTCGATTTATAAATCATGCTCACAATTTAGCAAATCGAGGGAACGAAATAGTAAATCATACTCACAATTTAGCAAATCGAGGGAACGAAATAGTAAATCATGCTCACAATTTAGCAAATCAAGGGAACGAAATAGCAAATCATACTCTCAATTTAGCAAATCGAGGGAACGAAATGCTAAATCGTGCTCACAATTTAGCAAATTGAGGGAACGAAATAGTAAATCATGCTCAATTTAGCAAATCAAGGGAACGAAATGCTAAATCGTGCTCACAATTTAGCAAATTGAGGGAACGAAATAGTAAATCGTGCTCACAATTTAGCAAATCGAGGGAACGAAATAGCAAATCATGCTCAATTTAGCAAATCGAGGGAACGAATTAGTAAACCATGCTCAATTTAGCAGATCAAGGGAGCAAATTAATAAATCGTGCTCAATTTAGCAAATCAAGGGAACGAAATGCTAAATCGTGCTCAATTTAGCAAATCGAGGGAATGAAATAGTAAATCATGCTCACAATTTAGCAAATCGTGGGAACAAATTAGTAAATCATGCGCACTATTGACTTTTTTTTCCTGGATGTCATGTGCAAATAAAATAAACAGTGCTTCATATTTTTCAGGTAAATCTAAGTATTTAGCAGCAGGAATATTAAGCTGCTGTCACTTTAAGACTGAATGCATGGATCCAAAATACTGCTACAAATGCATTTTCTTTCTCAATTGTTTACCTTTACTTAAGCCATAAGCAACTGTGTTTACATGGACATAATTTTGACATAATTTTGCATGTACGTGTCTGTTCAAGACACGGTAGAGAACGGAATACAGTGTTCACGTGTGTCTGCGCACAGAATTGAGCTCTCTTTCACGCCATCTTGCGTTCAAATGTTTTAAGATCACTTGAATGTTAAAACTGACAGGACCTAAAACATGTGCAAATGATAAACTTTCATTGTATGATTTTTAAACTTTTGCAATTAATCCGAGAATCACACGCGTTTTGAACTGTGATGCCTGGTCCATACGGATTAACGATCCCTATACTTGACATCGCACATCCTGCACTGTAAAAAATGATTTTATGGTGAAGTAAATACTACAAAAAAAACAAATGTAATTTTTACATGAAAAAATTAGTTCAAGCAAGAATTAAAAAAAGTAAGTAAATTTTATATTAGTACTCAATTTAAGCTTGTAGAAATTAAAGCGTAAATAACAACATTATAAAATTAAGTAAAACTACTCAACTTTTCTGATACTGGTGTTCCCATCATGCACTGGGCCTTGAATAATTAATGAGGTCGATTTTTTTGCTGTTTTCTAGCTGTATTTACACTGTTTTATCATTAATTTTTGTGCTTATGTTTAGTAACTTGCCATTTTGTGACATCTGAAATTCATTTTCGACTCAAAATGGCACATTCACACTCAAAAACAATCCATCGAATGTTACCGTGATTGTGTATTGTGTACCAAGTATTGAGGTCTCTGTGTTCAGGTGCCGCGTTACTTCTAATAAGTAGATGTGCTGTCTACACAATATCTATTGTATTATTTACTTAGATGTTTCTAAGTAAAGCATACACTTTAAAAGAATGGTTTAATTCAGTGTTATATTGTATGAGTAAAATGTATTGCAAAAGAAACTTCAACTAAGTAGAAATTACTCAACCTTTTACTGGCCAAGTTAAAATTACTTATTTTCTTTGTTAATTTTGCTTAACTTAGAGAGTTAGAGTAGAGTTACTTAATTCCATATTTGAAATTTACTTAAAAAATGTGCGTGCAAAAACTTGCAAAAGAAAAATTAAGTAAATTTTACTTACATTTTACATCATGATATCAATGCTAAAACAATATATATCATGCAGCCCTACTGCCTGTGTGTTTTGGAACAGAGTCTAAATCTTATCCTGTAAAGAAAACTCATGCTGCATGTCATGACACCCTTGACCTTGATGCTAAAGAGCCCTCTAACAACATACAGCTCACATAAGGATATTCAATTCCCCAGGCAGGCTGGAGCGTGCTGAATTTCCAGGACTGCAGGAGACTCCAGCTCTCCGTATTGATTTGACTCCGGGAAAGGAAAATGTGCTGAACAGCACACAAACACCTGCTGGCCTAACACAGGACACTGACAGAGGGGCTTCAACAAGAGCTGTTCCCATATGAAGTCAGCATAAACATGCAAATGACTCCAGACAGACGCTCACATTGACATATTCTGAGTGACTTTAGCTTTGGCTTCTAAACTTTGGTGCTCAGATTTTTTTGCTTCAGGGCCCAGACTTCAAGTGGCTATGCAGTTGAGAACTGCTTTTCAAAATTCGGGTTAAAATTCCCCAGCACTAACTGTGAATGTCCACTTATGGCTCTCCACATTGCACTCTCCTTAAAGGCTTTCCTCTCTCATCAAGTAACAAGCTTCCTTGACGCCAAGCGTGAATGCTGCTCATGCATTATTTAAAGATCCTGTTCTTTAGATCTTTAGATCAGCGTTCAGGACCTGTGCCATGGGAATGTCTGGCTATTAATGAAGTGCTTTCTCAGCACATGAGCCCATGAATGATTCTGATACCCATAAGTAACTGTACAAGACGACTTATGACCTCATACAACAAATCTCATGACACTGATGCAGGATGCATATTCCACTGAAACAGGAAGACAGGGCGGGACATATCAAACAGCTCCTCCCTTTTTAAAAATTGCCAATAGCATTTCGTTTATATCACAGCTCGTTAAAGGCGCAGTTTCCTCCTAAACTCTAACCGTTTCTCCTCCTGATCTCCTCCATATCACTTTCAAATACAGCATTCTGTGCAGAATTCAAATGGGTCCGATGTTTTGCTCTGTGCTATCGTGGCTCTGGACCGGAGCAGACTTTGCGCACTACAGCGGTTCATGTGACTATCATGAAACCAAACTTCATTTGCCTCAATGGAAAGCATATTTACACTGTCTGAATTGTTTCCTATCCCCTATATAGTGCACTATGTGCCATACACCATGTAGAAAATAGTAAATGTGTGATCAAGTGACCGATTTCAGCCGCAGCTTCAGTGTCTATTTATAACATAGGGGGCGGGACCCTTCAGATTCTAGAGAGCGTTTGATTCAACAGAAAATCTGATGAGAAGCTGAAGTGCAGAGTGATGTCATCAAAATTGTTGATCCATATTGGCGGAAGTGAGAGACTACGTTTTGAACGCTTTTGTCTTCTACAGTGCTCAGTGTAAATGAGTACACCCCCTTTGAAAAGTAACATTTTATACAATATCTCAATGAACACAAAAACAATTTCCAAAATGTTGACAAGACTAAGTTTTATATAACATTTGTTTAACTTATAACATGAAAGTAAGGTTAATAATATAACTTAGAGAACAACATTTTCAGTTTTACTCAAATTAGGGTGATGCAAAAATGAATACACCCCACTGAAAATCTCTGGAGCAAAGCTAAATTTTAGACTACAAATGTCTAATTTAACAAGAATTCAACCACAGGTGAGTCTAATTATTCATTACACAGGTGTCCAGCAGACAGTTGACTATAACCTTCCCATTTCATGCTGTCAGCAATGGCACCACATGGAAGAGAAATGTCACAAGACCTGAGAAAGAAAATAATTTCTTTACACCAGAAAGGTGAAGGCTACAAGAAGATCAGCAAAGCTTTACTTATCAGACAGAATACTATAGAAAAGTGGTACAAAAATTTAAAAAAAGATGGAACACCTCGACAGGAGCGTCTTCTGATGAGAAGGGTTGAAGAAAATCGGCATGCAAGTTCACTGCAGTTATCTAAAGAAGTAGAAAGCCAAACTGGGGTGACTATTTCCCATGACACAACACGGCGTACACTGCAGAGGAATGGCATGCATGGGTGCCGTCCATGAAAGAAGCCTCTCCTAAAGCCCAGTCACAAAAAAGCCCGCTTAGAGTTTGCCAGGGCCCATGCTGACAAAGATGAAGACTACTGAGACTCTATACTCTGGAGTGATGAGACCAAGATAAATGTTTTTGGCTCCAAAACTGTATGGCGTCACAATGGTGAGGAATACAAATAAAAATGCATGGTGCCTACAGTGAAACATGGTGGTGGCAGTGTCCTTATGTGGGGCTGTATGAGTGCTGCTGGTGTCAGGGAGCTGCATTTCATTGATGGCATCATGAATTCACAGATGTACTGAAAGAGAAGATCCCATCACTCCGTACCCTTGGTCGTCGTGCACTTTTCCAACATGACAATGATCCTACACACACATCTAAGCCCACTGTTGGATTTCTGAAGAAGAACAAGGTGAAAGTGATTCAGTGGCTCCTGATCTGAACCCAGTCTAACACCTATGGGGAATTCTGAAGAGACAAGTTGAGCATCACTCTCCATCCAGCATCCAGTCTCTAAAAGAGGTCATTCTTGAAGAATGGAAAAAGATAGATGTTGCAAAATGTCGCCAACTTGTTCCATGCCTAGAAGACTGTCATTAAAAATCATGGAGGCCATACAAAGTACTAGATGTAGAAGTTTTTGTTGTGGGGTGTACTCATTTTTGCATCAACCTAATTTGATTAAAACTGAAAAATGTGTAAACTTAGTCTTGTCAACATTTTGGAAATTGTTTTTGTGTTTATTGAGATATTGTTTAAAATGTTACTTTTCAAAGGGGGTGTACTCATTTACACTGAGCACTGTAAATGTGAATTTTGTCATTGTTTTGGAGCACACTAGCTTATTGATAACAGTAAGGCATATTCATTGACACAACATACAGTAAGGCATATTTTTTTTCATGGGGACTTTAAGTCTTGTTTTCTGAAAAATGCTTAGAACAAGAACAATATCTGCCAGTGGGGTCAGAAAAATATACTTAATTCAAAGGGAAAAAATTGTCACTTAATTTTGACAAAATTTTCAGAAAACAAGACAATATTTAGTGCCCTATTTTAATGATCTAAGCACATGGTCTGAAGCTCATGGCGCAGGTGCACTTAGGGCGTGTCCGAATCCACTTTTGCTAGTTTAATGGCAAAATGGTCGGCACTTCAGGCGCATGGTCTAAAAGGGTTGTCCCTAGTCTCTTAATGAGTCATGGGTGTGTTTTGGGTGTAACGTGCAATAAACCAATCAGAGTGTCATCTCCCATTCCCTTTAAAAGCCAATTGCGCTTGCACCATGGTGGATTCGCTATTTACATGGTGGAATATAGACACCCTCAACCTGACGAGTCAGTTTAAATACATGTGTGTATTGCCATGATTGGTCAGATAATTAGCCAATTTCATTCGTCATTACTGCAAATAGGTAATTCTGATACATGCAATGACCATCCATTATGACATGTAGGCATTTTTAACTTTATGTACACAATAATAATCTTTTACATTGTAATCCTTTTATTTTTAATATTTGGCATGTCTGTGTGCTGCTGCACATCCCTGATCCCAGGCTTTCTGACCCCAAGACTCAACTAATCTCTGCAATTCTCCAGCTGTGATCCTTGAAGAGTCTTTGGCTGTTCAAACTTTCCTCCTCACCATGCATTACAGCACCTACATCGCCACGTTGTTTGGGAGGGTTTCAAGAAAAACCCTCTACTCTCATTCAAAAACAATCTTCAGCATATTCAGTTGTCAGACACGACTGGAACTTCAAACGGGAACGGCTTCTATGGTCGGATGAAACTAAAAAAAAAAAAAAAGAGCTTTTTGGCAGCAAACACACCAGATGGCAAAACAGGGTGCAAACAGGGATTAAAAAGTACCCCATGACCACTGTTAAATATACTGCTGGATCTTTAATGTTGTGGGTCTGTTTTTCTGCTGGAGGTCCTGGACATCTTGTTCAGATACATGGTATCATGGATTCTAGCAAATATCAAAACCTGACAGCCTCTGCTATACATCTTATTATGGACCGTGGTTGAATCTTCCATCAGGACAATGATCCAAAAACAAACATCAAAATCAACACAAAAATGTGTCACTGAGCACAAAACCAAGCTTCTGCCATGGCCATCCCAGTCGCCTGACCTGAACACTGTAGAAGACTGAAGAGGAGAGTGTATCAACATGGAACTGGGAATCTGAAGGATCTGGAGAGATTCTGAATGGAGGAATGGTCTCTGGTCTCTTGCCAGATGTTCTCTAAACTCATCAGAAGACAACTCAGAGTTATCTTGGAGGAGGTTGCAAAAAGTACTAAATAAAAGGGTGCCATAAAAGGGTTAGTTCACCCAAAAATGAAAATTCACCCTCATGTCGTTCCAAACCTGTAAGGCCCTCATTCATCTTTGGAACACAAATTAAGATATTTTTGATAAAATCTGGAAGGTATATGACTTCTCCATAGACAGCAATATAATCAACACTTTCAAGGTCCAGAAAGGTACTAAAGACATCGTTAAAACAGTCGACGTGACTGCAGTGGTTCAAACTTAATGTTATGAAGCGACGAGAATACTTTTTGTGAGCAAAAACAACACAAAAATAACAACTTTATTCAACAGTCTCTTCTCTTCTGTGTCATTATCGCACACTGTTTATGTCCAGTGCTTCCAGGTTCTATGTCAGAATGCCAGCTCAGTTTTGGCCGACACTTTTCACATGAGCAGCATGATGCATGTGTGTGATGCTGACGGATGAGCCGGCCAGTAATGAGCTGGCATTCTGACGGTCTTACGGGTGTGGAACAACATGAGGGTGAGTAATTAATGACAGAATTTTCAATTTTAAGTGAACTAAGTCTAACCCTTTAATTGTGGCCAATGTGTATTATAGAAAAACATTTATTTCATAATGAGATTTTCCTCCATTTTCAATTGTTTTACTTCAATGAAAGGTGATTTTGAAATGTTTTGTTATTGTTGTTGTTTAACCCTCTATGGTACGGTGTTGCCTCCAGGCAACATGGTCTATTTTTCCTCATTGATATCATAAAGCGTACCATAGAGGGTTAAATAAAAAGGTCAAAATGATTAACAACGCAGATTTACTTATTTTCACAGGCTTCTTTGTTCATATTAAGATTCTCATTCTACACTGGTGTTTTTGTTTCATGCATGTTAACTGGTGAATGTTAGCTGATTTAGTCTTATTTTAGGAGTCTAACAGAAGGAGGCAGCGGTTGCAGCTGGCTTTGTGAGTCAGTGCTCTTGCGTAACCCTGCTCAAACTGGCGTCAGTATCTGATGAGCCGGTCTGAAGCTGACATCAAACGACTAGTTTCAAATCAGCTTGGAGCAGTAAGACTCTTATGAACAGGATTTTAGGCATACAGGAATAGAAAGAGAATGCAAAATAAATTCATATGTCTGAGCTACCACAGTTTGTGAAGTCTATCACCCTCAGAATTCAGATAAATAAATTATTCTCTTTAAAAACTGAACTCAATCGCACAATTACATCATCTACAGTGCTAGACACTTGATTTAAAAATGACTTTCATAAATCAATGATTTCAATAAATCCTTATTGTTTTTTTAAAGCTGCAGTTCGTAACTTTATTGGTTAAAAAATATCCAAAATCAATTTGAGCAAGTACATAACCAGCCAGTGTTCAAAACTATCTCCTTACCTTAGCTCGATTCACAACGATAAGCTTGTAATAATGTTTTCTTGTAATAATTTAGCAGCTGCAATAATTAAACATCATTTTGATGGTGGATTGTAATCCAGAAAGGTCCAAATGACAATCAGTGACAACTGGAGATTCACCCATAGTCAAAAGTGAAAGACTTTGACTTACGACAGCTTTAAACTTCTAGTTCCAACTCTAAATTCTGATTGGACTTCGAAGACTAAGCCAATGCATTACAGTAACTGTACCACGGTTAAATGAGTTTTATCTTGATTCTCTAATGAACTGTTCAAAAGTTTAGGGCAGTATGTTTTAAAAAATAAAAAAATAATAGTTTTATTCAGCAAGAACACATTAAATTGATCAAAGGTGACAGTAGAGACATCTATAATGTTACAAAAGTTTTACATTTCAAATAAATGCTGTTCTTTTAAACTTTCTATTCATTAAAGAATCCTGAGAAAAGTGTATCACTGTTTCCACAAAAATATGAAGCAGCACAACTGTTTTCAACATTGATAATGATAAAAAATAATAAAAATATCAATTTTTAAAACATTATTAACTACAATAACTAGCTTCCGGCAGATGACGGTACGCATCGATTTACAGCGAAAGAGTGACCTCTGACCCGAAGTATGGTGTAACGATGAATGCAGAAGCTCAGAGGAGAGAGCACAACTTGCACAGTACGGCCGTCTGCCGGAAGCTAGTTACTTTAAAGTTTAAAATATGGATATTTTTCTTACAAAAGTCCATTGTTCCACTTCAGAAGACTCCCCTGGAGTCATATGGATTACTTTTATGATGGATGGATTACTTTTTTTGGGCTTCAAAATCTTGCCCCCAAGACTTAGAAGAGCCAGGATATTTTAAAATGTATCTCAGATTGTGTTCGTCTGAAAGAAGATCATATACACCTAGGATGGCTTGAGGGTGAGTAAATCATGGGATAAATTTTCATTTTTGGGTGAACTATCCCTTTAAGAGACTTTAATTCATAAAAAAAAAAAAAAATTGTGGAATGTCCATGTAATGTATGCCAGTGATGTCTTTAGCAGAACATAATGTGATTGCTCAGTTACAGAGCCAGAGCTGAATAGAGCTGAAGAGATTTCACACTCATTCAGTCGCTGACTAAGACTCAGCAGAGGTATGTACTGTATGTCACTGAAAGAACACAGGCTTCAAAACAAGCCTGTTTGAATTCAGACTGAGATGACTGGGACATTTAAGAGATCACTGGACTGAAATCAATGAATAAATCATCTTTGTTGGGCTAAAATGTGAGTGTGCAAAATGGGGTGCCAGAGTTTTGAAAGTGATTACAGACTGTAATTAACCACTTAACCACTGAATTAGACACAGTCCTTTTAACATCACTGCCATTCGAAGTGGCAAATGTGCAAAATGATTCACAGACAATTTCTGATTAAAAAAAAAAAAGCAATGAGACCTTCCTGCTGTTAAAACAGTCTGTCAAAAATGTGAGATTTCTCAGTACGCAAGCATCTGTTAGGTAGAACAAAAACATTTTTTAAAGAACATTTTAGTCAACAGCTTATTTTAATCTAATGTATTTCATAGTGCAATGATATTCAACCAGACAAAACTTACACTTAATTTTATCCACTGATTGACTGAATGGTGAAAAGTTTCCCAGACGCGTGTAATGAAACAGCAAATATGTTCAAATTGATTCCATGTTGCCATTAAAGGGTTAGTTCACCCAAAAATGAAATTTCTGTCATTTATTACTCACCCTCATGTCGTTCCACACCTGTAAGACCTTCATTCATCTTCAGAACACAAATGAAGATATTTTTGATAACATCCGATGGCTCAGTGAGGCCTCCAATGCCAGCAAGATAATTAACACTTTCAGATTCTACTAAAGACATATTTAAAACAGTTCATGTGACTACAGTGGTTCAACCTTGATGTTATGAAGCGACGAGAATACTTTTTGTGCGGAAAAAAAAAAAAAAAAAAAAAAAAAAAAAAACTTTATTCATGTTTAAGACTTTATTCAACAATATCTAGTGATGGGCGATTTCAAAACACTGCTTCATGAAGCTTCGAAGCTTTACGAATCTTGTTTCAAATCAGTGGTTCAGAGCGTGTATCAAACTGCCAAAGTCACGTGATTTCAGTAAACGAGGCTTCGTTACATCATAAGTGTTTCGAAATTTTCAAAATTTCAATGGTTTCCGTGACTTTGGCAGTTTGATACACGCTCCGAACCGCTGATTCGAAACAAAAGATTCGCAAAGCTTCGAAGCTTCATGAAGCAGTGTTTAAAATAATGATAAAGTCGTTATTTTGTTTTTTTTTTGGTGCACAAAAAGTATTTTCGTTGCTTGTTGAATCACTGTAGTCACATGAACTGTTTTAAATATGTCTTTAGTAGCTTTCTGGGCATTTGAAAGTGTTAATTGTCTTGCTGTCAACAGAAGCCTCACTGAGCAATCAAATTTTATCAAAAATATCTTAACTTGTGTTCCGAAGATGAATGAAGGTCTTACGGGTGTGGAATGACATGAGGTTGAGTAATTAATGACAGAATTTTCATTTTTGGGTGAACTAACCCTTTAATAACAGGTGCATGCCTTAAAATGGTGTCTGAATAGGCAGCACATAGGTGTAAGACTTGATTTTCCTGCTAAGACAAAACTGAGATCAAGTGCCCTGCAATAGAAGCAATAAAACTCATCTGGAGAAGATCTCAAAGAAATAGGCATAGGACAACACCTTGCCCTCACAACATCTACAGGATGCAACCCCACACACACACACCCTCCTTCCCTTCCCCTAACTCAAGTCACTGAAAGTTCTTCAAGATGTATAATGTAACTTGTGTATCTATTGTTTTTCCCCTTTCATGTTTGGTATCATTTTAAATGTCTCAGTGCGATTGGTAAAATGGTCTCAGTTTCACAACTTGATCACGTATGTTATGAGTAAGATTGAAAACTAAGGAGAATTCTGTCCTCCTTTTGTCTCTTCCAAGAGATCTGATAACCTCCTCTCCCCCAAAACAGGTGTTGGTGTAGTAAATATTTACAATCCTTTTGTTCTGGTCTGGGTATATAAGGTAAAGTGCAAAGCCGTCATGTGGGATCTTCTGTGTAGAAACCCCATGCAGAGATAGTTGAATGTCTGAAGACATTCACACATCACTAATGTGTATATGCATTTCTTTGAACAATTGACGTTCTGCATTTATTATTTCTGAGATTGGCTTCTAATTGTCCAACTATGTAATTGACATGATACATTTTACTTGACAAAATAAAATGTTATATTTGATTTACTCTGGATTCTTCTGAAATCATTATGACTAGTAGATTACTAAAGTCCGTCATTTCCGTAAATCTCGTCAGGACAGGTCAAACTAGAGGGCACATCATGGGACTTTTGAGTTTGTCTGTTATTGGCTGCAAGTTGCAGTATCGTGACTAAGAAAACTGTATTTTTGTATGAACAAGCATGTGGCGGTTCGACTCAAATGCATTAGTAAACTCTGCACCCTCTGACTAAGAATCATAAACTGGCGAATTTATGTCCGTGAGACCGCGGCGGCGATGTGAAAGTCTCTAAGCGATGGTGGGTCCGTAATGAACGAATAATTGAAAATATGGGATACCCAGAATAATCAAATATCTAAATTAATACATAACGAATGATTAATTTCTAACTGGAAACACAACCTAAGAGTAATAATCATTTGAAATTGGAGTCAGATTAAGCGAGTGAAGTACGTGAACTTCACAGGGCGCTGAAAGACATACAGCGTTAACCTTCGCCCTGGCCGTCGGATTCCGTTTTTGGGCGATGGGGGTTCCTTACAAAGTGGTGACTGACGTGATCTCCCATATCCAGTTGGCGAGTGTCTTTTCAGCGGAAAATGGGATTTGCAACAGCGAGAGGTTTGATCAGCTCTTTCTTCAGCTGCTGTGGTAAGTCCATTCTTATTTGCCTTTTAGAAGTGTTGAGGAAAGATAGACGCATCCCATATAGACACATTTGTAGAATGGGTCGGCATACCCAGATTTAAGACCGGAGACCGAAATCCGGTGGGGCTAGAGAATTAGACAACCACATTTTATCAGGGACATGATAGCGGCAGCGTAGATGAGGAATGATATCCCTTGCGTTAACTTTAAAGATCTCTTTGTTTGCCTCACGCAGCAAGAGATTAAACTTAAGTGGAATAACAGCATCCAAATTTTATTCTGGTATTCAACAGGGCTATAAATTAAAACCTAAATTCTGAGGTAAAGAATGCTCAGCTACATGTTTATTTGCTTTGCTGCAACGACGTTGCAACACTGAAAATAAGCAAATGGTCCACGTTAACTTGTGAAAAAATATTGTGATTGGATAAACCAAAATAGAGACAAAGAACAAAATCTCTCACTGTAATCCTTTGTGTGTGTGAAATGTAAGCTGGACAAAACAGAGTAGTGAAACTAAAAATTTTCAAAAGAAAAGCTATATTTCTGTCTCAGTCCTGGAGAACTGCTGCCATGCAGAAGTCCTACAGGGACTGCAATTGGGAAAAATACCTAAATGTTAAAAAACTGATGTACATAATGATAATTATGATGTTAGAGACTTGTAACCAAGCCTGAGGGTTTCACTCATTCAGAGGACATACTCAGCTTGTCTTTGTTTCATAAAAGAAATTTAGCCAAAGAATAAGATGAATCACATCACTATACTTTGAAATTGTTCAAGAGGTGCTAAAGCGGTTTACGACTTATGTCACAAAGGTGTAAACAGCACTGTTTAAGAGCTCAGTCTTATAAAACATATCTTTTACCTTAGTCTTATTTCAGATTTTAAAATTACTGCACTCTTGTATGTTGTTCAGTGTCTCAAAAGAGACTGAAAAAACAAACAGACCAAAATTAATCTTTGTGCTCTCAATCAGACCTGTGTTTGTCAACCTTTCTTTTCATATCCAAATAGATTCTCAGAAGAATGTAATTGATAACATCTTAGTCCAAAACAAAGAAAATTGTGTCCAATTTTATAATGTAGTCTAAAAATCTTTAAATGATTTGACTCAATATTCACAGCATCAAAGTCTATAACTGTTTCCAGTTTGGCCTGTTGCTGTTATCACACTGCTCATGTCAGCACAGCTGTAGCTTCAGGGCCAAATGCCTTCTAAAAGATCAGTGAGATGACAATTTACTCAGCCAAGACCCTCTTGAGACCAGCAAATAAAATTATTTTAATTTATACTATTTTAATATAATATAATTTATATTATGATCACATTATGATATATATTATATTATAATGGCCAGAAGATGCCTTTAATCTCATGATGATTCAAGCAATGGTTTGGAAGAAGAAAGATTTTTGGAGAACAGCAGAAGGAATCAGGATGTAGTAAGATGGAACTAGAGTGTAGACAGAAGTTGGGAGCACTATCAGTGCTGGAAGAATTGTAAGGGATCAACAGAAGGACTCAAATTTGTAATTGTGTTAGACACATTGTTCTTATAGAACACATATTCTAGTTGTTTGTGCTACTACGTGTGCACCTAGACTAGTTGAGTTTATTCTTTAAAACACATGACTGCTTTACTGTAAGTGATGCGTGACACACTTAGGTTTAAGGTTGTAGATGCTATGCATTCTAGACCATGTGTCTTGTGTAAGTTGGAATAACTGTAATACTGAAATTGTACAACAATTTCAAGTTGTATGTGTGTCTATGCTAAATTTGCTTGTCTCCTAAGTGGAACACTCAGCTATTTTCCGTATAGCTGCAGAAAACCATGTACAGGAGCATAGAATTGCCATGAGGCTACAATGTGCTTCACAATTGCTTTAATTAAATTGTTAGGAAAGAAAAATGGAAGGAAGAAATCAAAGTAATGGGAAAGAACTTCTTTATCTTCTATCTGTGCGAGAATCTTTAATGAGAAAAATTATAATGCCCAGTATTTAATTACCAAAATTATTAACCTGATTGTCATATCTTGAATAGGCTAAATCCATTCAAGATCAAAACTAGAATTTAAATTTGATTCTATTGATCTGTAACCCGCTGACAGGGGGAGGAACAAGTTTTGATTTTCCTTTGCAACAAAACCACAAACAAAGTGGACAAGTGTTAGCAAACTCCTCTCTGGGAGCGCTAGATCATACGGAATCTGATCAGGGAAGTTATTTTACTGGACATGTAATTAAAGTTGTGTGAAATGTTAATATCAGGCAGAAACTCTTTTGTTTTTACAGACCACAGAGGTCCAAATGGTCAAGTATTTGAATGACACCATAAATACCAATTGCTAAACAAACAGCACAGCACCACAAATGGTGATCTGGTGCCCTAATCACAGATCTGACTAGTGAGATTCCCCCAGGAGACCTGGGTGTCATAATCCTCACAACACAACAGACTGTAAGCACAGCTGCAGTAGCAACTTAAGGTGCAAGATTCTTTGACAATGCTTAAACTGACCACTAACATGCAGTTTTATCTGGCCTTTTTCTTTGCAGAAACATAATCATAATAATGATCTATGTTCTTTGTTAACTAAAACAAATTTTCTTCTAATGGCACAAAAATCTTAACAGATTAAAGCCATCTGCAACAACTGTCTGGATAAGACCATTCAAGAGAAAATTAAGATGGCACCATCTATCTTAATGCAATTTGTTTAAAGGTTCAGGATCAACTGTTTTTCTCTGTGTGTCTGTTTCCCTTTCAGGACTGACAGCTGCCATTTTAGGGCCAGATTCCACAGGGTCTGGTCCCACCTGCATTAAGCCAGGACACACAGCTTTACATGCAGAAGATGGGTGTGTAGAAACTTCAAGAGGCCATCCACACCTCATAACACTCACAGATAAATGGCCTCCCAGTGTAGAACTGGAACTAAATTATGCAACACAAATTATGGTAGGATAGACACCACCCATCTTCTATACATGCATACAGAACGCACACACCTACAAACTCACAACATCTCTACCTGGCATAGATCATAAGACTATCTAGGCTAAAATTATTCACATCATGCAAATCTGCATCATACATCATTCTCCTTCATACATATAGGACAAGAAATTATTGTCATAATTTCTTTTCTTTTTTAATTGTATCAATTTTGAGGTGTTATGGAAACACTGTAATATGCAGGACATGTGCATGGCTTTTAGTCACACATCAATTAATAGAATTTCTGATCATTCAAATTCTAAATTCCAAATCTAAATGAGACCTGTTCAGTAATACAACTGGTCTCTTTGGACAAATGTTTATTATGTCCAGTCCTTGGCATTATTGCAAACTAGGAGGCCCCTAGTTTCCAACATATGACTAATGGCAAATTTATCTAAACAGTTAAAACTGAAATGCAGACATTTCTGTCAATCTGTTACATAATTTCCAATCAGACCTGTATTCTTGAGTGTGACTTAGCCTGTACATCAAATGCACAGATGATGGTTGTAAAAGCTAAACGAGATTTTAAATCTCTGTTTCTGTAAATTCCATTCTCTAAGTGATTTGATTAAAACCTTAGTTTTGCATTAAGGATTTGCAGTTAAAACAACCATTTTATAGACAGTTTTATAATTGTAATTATGAAATTGTGTATTTTTATGTTTAAGTATGTGATATATTTAATTATGTATACCACTGGTAAATATACTAGTTATTTTGACTCTTTGCTACTTTTCCTTTAACTCATCCAGACCAAGTCTAAATTCCACTACCATGTCACAGTGATAGTGAAGAATCGGGTGATTAGAATGAGACCTGCTCACCAAAGATAGGACTCTGAAAAGGAGACCTTGTTTACCGTCGCACTTTTGACATGTTCATCATGTGTTATTTTGTGTTCTTGTGTTTATCCAACAACCATTTTCCCATCTTACAATAACACCAAATTCATTAGTGTTCAAGTATTGCATGATCATTCAGAAGTTGTTCAGGTGTCCTGCGCAATGGAGCATCATCAGTGAAATGAATCCTTCACCCATGGACATTTGACCTGCCCGGCAAAACAAACCTTCTACTTGAAGGTAACCGAGGACTTCTCACAGGATCAATTAAACCTGGGGCGGACACAGATGTTTCCATAAAGTGTAATGAGACTTTCCTGACACATTCTGCTCATGCTGACCAACACAACAGACTTGGTACAACCAGTCATTCTACAGGCAGATTACCACCACAGCCAAGTGCAGGTGGATGCAAACCTGACCAAGAGGATCACAGACATCATGTCCAGCAGCTACAGCATCCAGTCAGCACAGTACATCCACACTAAAGGGACTGTGTGTCACAGAGATGCATTCTGCAGTACTTTCATCTTAATGTTCAACCTGCCTTAATGTTGTTATTTCAGGTGACGACTTGACTCCTGCACCCATCGACTGGTGCTGCTAAGTGCCAACCCATGAACTCTGAAAACAACACCCAATATATGGAAGCAGGAAATGTCCAAAAGTGGCCCCTCAGGACTGATTTGAATTTGTCCCAATAGGCCAGGGGCGGACTGTAAGACTTGATTTTCCTGCTAAGACAAAACTGAGATCAAGTGCCCTGCAATAAAGCAATAAAACTCATCTGGAGAGAAGATCTCAAAGAAATAGCATAGGATAACACCTTGCCCTCACAACATCTGGATGCAACCCCACCCCACACCTGTAAGACCTTCATTCATCTTCAGAACACAAATGAAGATATTTTTGATAACATCCGATGGCTCAGTGAGGCCTCCAATGCCAGCAAGATAATTAACACTTTCAGATTCTACTAAAGACATATTTAAAACAGTTCATGTGACTACAGTGGATTTCAACCTTGATGTTATGAGCGGCGAGAATACTTTTGTGCGGAAAAAAAAAAAAAAAAAAAAAAAAAAAAAAACTTTATTCATGTTTAGACTTTATTCAACAATATCTAGTGATGGCGATTTCAAAACACTGCTTCATGAAGCTTGAAGCTTCACGAATCTTGTTTCAAATCAGTAGTTCAGAAGCGTGTATCAAACTGCCAAAGTCGCGTGATTTCAGTAAACGAGGCTTCGTTACATCATAAGTGTTTGAAATTTTCAAAATTTCAATGGTTTCCGTGACTTTGGCAGTTTGATACCGCTCGAACCGCTGATTGAGCAAAAGATTATAAAGCTGGCTTCATGGCAGTATTTAAAATAATGATAAAGTCGTTATTTTGTTTTTGGTGCACAAAAAAGTATTTTAGTTTGCTTGTTGAATCACTGTAGTCACATGAACTGTTTTAAATATGTCTTTAGTAACTTTCTGGGCATTTGAAAGTGTTAATTGGTGTCTTGCTGTCAACAGAAGCCTCACTGAGCAATCAAATTTATCAAAAATATCTTAACTTTCTATGTTCGAAGATGAATGAAGGTCTTCTGGTAATGTGAATATGTATGAGGTTGAGTAATTAATGACAGAATTTTTCATTTTTGGGTGAACTAACCCTTTAATAACAGGTGCATGCCTTAAAATGGTGTCTGAATAGGCAGCACATAGGTGTAAGACTTGATTTTCCTGCTAAGACAAAACTGAGATCAAGTGCCCTGCAATAAAGCAATAAAACTCATCTGGAGAGAAGATCTCAAAGAAATAGCATAGGACAACACCTTGCCTCACAACATCTACAGGATGCAACCCCCCACACACACACACCTCCTTCCCTTCCCCTAACTCAAGTCACTGAAAGTTCTTCAAGATGTATAATGTAACTTGTGTATCTATTGTTTTCCCCTTTCATGTTTGGTATCATTTTAAATGTCTCAGTGCGATTGGTAAAATGGTCTCAGTTTCACAGCAGTCACGTATGTTATGAGTAAGATTGAAAACTAAGGAGAATTCTGTCCTCCTTTTGTCTCTTCAAGAGATCTGATAACCCACTCCTCTCCCCAAAACAGGTGTTGGTGTAGTAAATATTTACAATCCTTTTGTTCTGGTCTGGGTATATAAGGTAAAGTGCAAAGCCGTCATGTAGGATCTTCTGTGCTTAGAAACCCCCATGCAGAGATGGTTGAATGTCTGAAGACATTCACACATCACTATTATTATATGCATTTCTTTGAACAATTGGCGTTCTGCATTTATTATTTCTGAATTGGCTTCTAATTGTCCAACTATGTAATTGACATGATACATTTTACTTGACAAAATAAAATGTTATATTTGATTTACTCTGGATTCTTCTGAAATCATTATGACTAGTAGATTACTAAAGTCCGTCATTTCCGTAAATCTGCGTCAGGACAGGTCAAACTAGAGGAGCACATCATGGGACTTTTGAGTTTGTCTGTTATTGGCTTAGCAAGTTGCAGTATCGTGACTAAGAAAACTGTATTTTGTATGAACAAGCATGTGGCGGTTCGACTCAAATGCATTAAGTAAACTCTGCACCCTCTGACTAAGAATCATAAACTGGCGAATTTATGTCCGTGAGACCGCAGCCGGCCGATGTGAAAGTCTCTAAAGCGATGGTGGGTCCGTAATGAGCGAATAATTGAAAATATGGGATACCAGAATAATCAAATATCTAAATTAATACATAACGAATGATTAATTTCTAACTGGAAACACAACCTAAGAGTAATAATCATTTGAAGTGAGTCAGATTAAGCGAGTGAAATTCGTGAACTTCTGAGGCGCTGAAAAGACATACGCGTTAACCTTACGCCCTGGCCGTCGGATTCCGTTTTTGGGCCGATGGGGGGTTCCTTACATAGGGTTTGGAATAAAGCTCTACAATTTTTATAAGACACCAATGAATTACACATTAGAACCGAATGTCCGTGAAACAGATCAGGGCACAGCATGAGCAACAGTCATGACGACCAAACACTTCAGATCCAGGCAACAAGAGTTCGCATAGATTTCCTCTAGAGACGTCCCTGGAGATTTCTTATGTGTTTAATGTGTTTTGAGCTGTGGGGACTTCATTGATCTGATAAAGCCACAGACGGAGTACTGCAATGCAGACACTCTGCAGCAGCAGCAGGCAATTACAGAAATAGGAAAAGAAGTTCATTGACAGAAGCTTGAGTCTCTCATTTAATATAAGTGCACTCCTGTAGTTTTATATTTCTGCGTCTATATATGTGCATTAGTCTGGTTTTCTAGTCCAAACATCTTAACATTCTGAAATGAAGATACATTTACTTGAGAACCAAAATTACTTAAGATATGAAGTCTTGTTTTCTGAAAAACTGATTAAAATTAAGTGAATTTATGCTTAAAACAAGAAGAAAAAAAATCTGCCAATGGGGTCAGAAAAATAAACTTAATTTAAAGGGAAACAAGTTTATTTTTCTGACCCCATTGGCAGATATTTGTTTCTTGTTTTAGTTAAGTTGAAGTTTAGTTCAGCATCATTACTCCAGTCTTCAGTGTCACATGATCCTCCAGAAATCATTCTAATATGCTGATCTGCTGCTCAAGAAAAATTTATTGTGTAGAATTGTACAAAATATTTTGTGTACAAAACTTTGATGAATAGAAAGTTCAAAAGAACAACATTTATTTGAAATATAATCTTTTGTAACATTATAAATGTCTTTACTGTCACTTGTGATCGATTTAATGCATCCTTGCTGAATAAAAGTATTAATTTCTTTAATTTCTTTTAAAAAAAAAAAAATAATAAAAATTCTTACTGACCCCAAACTTTTGAACAGTAGTGTATAATGTTACAAAAGCTTTGTATTTCAGATAAATGCTGTTCTTTTGAACTTTCTATTCATCAAGGAATCCTGAAAAAAAGTACACAACTGTTTTCAACATTGATAATAATCATAAATGTTTCTTGAGCAGCAAATCAGCATATTAGAATGATTTCTGAAGGATCATGTGACACTGAAGACTGGAGTAATGATGCTGAAAATTCAGCTTTGATCACAGGAATAAATTACTTTATAAAATATATTCAAACAGAAAACAGTTATTTTGAATTGTAATAATATTTCACAATATTACTGTATTTTTAATTAAATAAATGCAGCCTTGGTGAGCAGACCAAACTTCTTTTAAAACATTAAAAATCTTACCGTGTCCAAACTTTTGACTGGTAGTGTATATGATGCAGAAATATAGAAATACAAGAGTACAAGCCATATCTTTAGACAAGGAGATCACAAGGTTACACTTCATTTCAATAGTCCACTTTAGACATTCTTCTAACTATAAGTAACTTTGCACCTACATGTCAACTAACTCTCATTAGAGTATTAGCAGACTGTTAGGGTTAGGTGTTAGTGTTCATGTTACTAGAATAAGTTGACATCTAGTCAGTAGAATGTCTGTTGGGGAGCATCAAAATTAATCGTTAGCAGATATTAGACAGTCTACTAATACCATAATGAGAATTAGTTGACATGTACAGTAGTTGCAAAGTCACTTACAGGCATTTGTCAACGAAACTGAAACACTGGCCAATATAATGTTGGAGGTTTTACGCCTATATATATGCGCAGCCTGGTGGCCGATCTTATCTGATTTTACATTCCATCAGTAAGAGCAGAGTGTGAAGGTTGAATCAGCAGAGCAATAGCACAGATGTACATGAAATATTGCAATCCACACAACATAATGGGAGACATATCAGAGATCAAAAGAGGGCAAATTGTTTGTACGCATCTTGCTAGCTCATCTGTGACCAGGACCACAAGTCTTTGTGGTGTATTGAGAGCTATGGTATCCAGGGTAATGTCGGCATACCACCATGTAGGAGGAACCACATCCAACAGGAGTAACTGTTGACTCAAAAGGAAGCTGTCTGAAAGAATGTCCAGATACTAACCCAGATTGTATCCAAAAAACATAAAGCCACAGCTAACCAACTCAGCGCAGAATTAAATGCGCACCTTGACTCTCCTGTTTCCACCAAAACTCTTCGTCTGGAGCTCCACCGAGTCAATGTTCATGGTCGGGCTGCTATAGCCAAACCTTTCATCACTTGTGCCAATGCCAAATGTCAGTTTTATTGGTGCCAACTGTGCAAATCTTGGGCTGTGGACAATGTGAAACATGTATTGTTCTCTGATGAGTCCTACGACTGTGTGGAGAAGCCCCAAAGAGGCTTAACACCCGACTGTTGCTGCCCAGAGTGAAGCAAGGCGGTGGATCAGTGATGGTTTGGGCTGCAATATCATTGCGTTCCCTACTGTGCTTGATGGAGCGTCACTGCCAACGACTACCAAACCATACTGGAGGACCATATGTACCTAATGGTTCAAACATCGTACGCTGAAGGGCATGCTGTGTATCAGACACACAGCAAGACTTGTGACAGAATGGTTTGATGAACATGAAAGTCAAATTGAACATCTCCCATTGCCTGCACAGTCACCAGATCTAAATATTACTGAGCCACTTTAGGGTTTTTTGGAGGAGCAAGTCAGAAAATGTTTTCCTGAAATCCCTTAAAATCGCTCTGGCCACTGTTAAGGACTTGTATCCATCATTCCCAAGACGAACTGATGCTGTATTGGCTGCAAAAAGAGTCTACACTATACTATTAAATTGTTGTGGTCTAAAACCAGGTGTTTCTGTTTCGTTTTCCAACCCCAGTAGTAGAATGTATAAAGTGTACTATCAAAATAAAGTTTTACCAATCACTTGAGCCAGTAAAAAAAACACCTAGAAAAGACCAAGATCACCTTAGCAACTGCATAACAAAACACAAAAAAACACCCATATTCACTCAAAACACTGTTGCAACACCAACCGCATACTAACACATATTTTCTTGCACTATAGCTAGAAAAATGTTATTTAATTGTAGGCCACGGAGGATCCTACATGTCATCTTCCCCAATGACAAATGAAGGGCACTACTGGGTGTGATGTAGAGAAATTACATAATATTTCAATGACTGACTATTTTATTAGGTCAACTAAAAGCCGTAGGGCTGCCAGAAAAACGGCTTACATTTCTTGGCCACTCTCATAACTGCATGGGCAGCAAAAACCATAAATCATAAAACCTCAACTGTCCAATCCATTTCATTTTTAAAGTTAGTGTGAAAACAAAAATAACCCTCTTTACCTTCCTGATACAGCATGCATAGTATTTTTGTCCATGATTCGTCTGTAATTAAAAGGGGGGTTAAATATGTGTCTTCACAATCTATCATCAAAATTCCCCTTTAGCCTGAAATCACAAACCACCCTCTTATCTTTTCAACCATTTCCTTTTTAGTACAGTATTTAAAACCATGTTTTTCTCCATCTAATTAACTCCCAATGCATCTAAGTCTTTTTTTTTTTTTTTTTTTAAAGTAAAACTATCCTGTTTCCTGTGGAAATATATCACTTTACAGAATTAAAATGGGTTGTGTGTTTTATGTTGTCTTTAAATATTTATTTATATTCATTTAACATATTTATATCATATTTTTGTTTTAAATATATTAATAACAATAAAGGGGAAATATGTTATTATATTAAAGCTGTTTAGCACAAAATTGTATATATATATATATATATATATATATATATATATATATACATACAACTTTTTAAAAAAATATTTTTAAAAATAATATTCATATTATTTTTATTTATTTATTAACGTTAAAGCTGTTTAGCAGAAAAGTAAATCTGCACTAAAACATCCGCAAAGTACAAAACCATCTATCTTTTTCCCCACCCTCTGTTTTCTCTTTAAATGCCAGCAGGTTTTCAGCACAGTTCACTGCCAGTTTTAATTCATCCAGCTATCTCTCCTGAATTTAATTTCCTTTTCCTTCACCCTGCAAGGCCTACATTTTGTTTTAGGAGTGATAAGCCAGGCATTTGGAAGGAGAGAAATGGAAACAGAAATGAACAGAGTAAAAGAGAGAGAGAGAGAGAGAGAGAGAGATGAGTGCAGTGCTCTTTTATACAGTAGTGGTGCTGGAGATCATGTCAGAGAGCCAAGTGACTTTAAATAGACTTCCAGAGAGAAGCAGGCTGTATGTCCCCTGTCTCTTCACATAAACATCTCTATATCACTGTACTCACTGTGAATAAACAAGCAGTGCTTTGAAACTGTTCAGGTCTGTTCTGACAGGGTCGCCGAAATGTAAAACAATCCTAATGCAAATAATACAATGCAATTAAGAAAAATCCTGCATAGAGTAAGTAGGCATATCAACATTGAAAAAGGAAAGAAATAAGTTCCTGTATCTTTTGGTGTGGATGTCATGTGTCTATGGTGCTATGGAAAAAAGTTAATGTTACGCTTAGTAGCCAGTCAAAATAAACTGATGTCAACATGGAAAGGTTGCAAGACATGTTATTAATTTATATTATTGTCTAGTTTTCCAGTATAAAAAAAAAAAAAAAAAAAAAAATCTGCACATCCTTAAAACAAGACAAATTTACTTAATAAAAACTGAGAAACAATTTCTAGGAAAAAAACTCTCTCTCTCTCTCTAAAAAAAAAAAAAAAAAGTCTTATTATTTTACAAAAATGTAAGTGTATTTGTACACAAAATAGTAATAATACAATATAAATGAGAATATAAAAACAGAATTTACTTTTTTCCTGAAGAAAACGTGAATGGTTCTTTATTGTGCAAAATTCACTGCCATTGGTGGTTGCCATGCATTGCTTTGCAGTTGCTAGGGTATTACAAGTGTTTTTCAGTGTAGTCCAAGTTGAAAGAGTGCACTTTTTAGCCAGTTCATCTACTAGTTGAAAATCTGAAGTCTCAATAATGTCTACAACAAAAACAGGGCTGGACGAAAAACACAAGTTTAATACTTAATGTGATTTAATCAAACCCAGTCCCCAAGAATAGGCAGTAGTAATAGTATAGAATAGATATAGTGAAAATTGCTATAGCACCGTGGTTGCCTTAGTAATAGAGAAGGTTGCCTAGAAACACTAAAAACACATTTAGATATTATGACCTTATTTCCAACAATATATATTTGTAAGTCACTTTAGTGAGAGAGCATCTGCCAGCAACATAAATGCAATGAAATCAGGCAGGCATTTGTCTTAAACGCCTCAGCATCACAAACGTCTATTTATCACTACACTCATTATCAGTCAGTCAGTGTGACAGTCTGAAGTTTTAATGTGCAAAATTACAGGGATCTCTTACAAACAGCTGTACACTTGATGCAATTTAACAATCTCTGAAAAATATATATGATTCCAAATCTTTTCAGCACTGCTGTAGTTTGAGAGAGTTGCACATCTGTCCACTGCAATAAAAGACTAGTTTCACGAACCAACATTAATAAATTAATGTTTAATTCGTTAACATTAGATAAAGGATTAGGTATCATTTACTAACATTGAACAAATTTTTACAGCACAACTGGGGTTTGTGAGTTGATAAAAAGCTAATAATTAAATAACCCATAAAAAATACTTATTTTATTGAATTAATTTATGAAATATGTAACAAATAAAAATTAAAATGTCAGGGGGTACTTCAAGTAAATGTTGTAGGTCAAAGGCGTTCATCTGACGAAAATATTTGGAAATGCCTGATCTAGGTTAACAAATGTTGAAGTGAACATTAACTAAGATTAATAAATGCTGTAGAAGTATTGTTCATTAGTTCATGTCAACTAAAGTTGTTTACAATAAAGTTTTATTAGTTAAAATTAGTTAAGTGTTAAAATACATTTTCAAAATACATTTTCTTTGCGTGCACATGAACTTTAATGACATCCCATTCTTAATCCGTAGGGTTTAATGTGGAGTTGGCCCACCCTTTGCAGCTATAACAGCCTCAACTCTTCTGGGAAGGCTTTCCACAAGGTTTAGGAGTGTGTTTATGGGAATTTTTGACCATTCTTCTAGAAATGCATTTGTGAGGTCAGGCAGTGATGTTGGTGAGAAGGCCTGGCTCACAGTCTCCGCTCTAATTCATCCCAAAGGTGTTCTGTCGGGTTGAGGTCAGGACTCTGTGCAGGCCAGTCAAGTTCCTCCACACCAAACTCACTCATCCATGTCTTTATGGACCTTGCTTTGTGCACTAGTGCGCAGTCATGTTGGAACAGGAAGGGGCCATCCCCAAACTGTTCCCATAAAGTTGGGAGCATGAAATTGTCCAAAATGTCTTGGTATGCTGAAGTATTAAGAGTTCCTTTCACTGGAACTAAGGGGCCAAGCCCAACCCCTGGAAAACAACCCCACACCATAATCCCCCCTCCACCAAACTTTACACTTGGCACAATGCAGTCAGGCAAGTACCGTTCTCCTGGCAACCGCCAAACTCAGACTCGTCCATCAGATTGCCAGACAGAGAAGCGTGATTCGTCACTCCAGAGAACACGTCTCCACCACTGCTCTAGAGTCCAATGGCAGCGTGCTTTACACCACTGCATCCGGCGCTTTGCATTGCACTTGGTGATGTAAGGCTTGGATGCAGCTGCTCGGCCATGGAAACCCATTCCATGAAGCTCTCTACGCACTGTTCTTGAGCTAATCTGAAGGCCACACGAAGTTTGGAGGCCTGTCGCTATTGACTCTGCAGAAAATTGGCGACTTCTGCACACTCTGCGCCTCAGCAAGCGCTGACCCCGCTCTGTGATTTTACGTGGCCTACCACTTCATGTCTGAGTTGCTGTTGTTCCAAATTGCTTCCGCTTGTTATGATACCACTAACAGTTGACTGTGGAATATTTAGTAGTGAGGAAATTTCACGAATGGACTTATTGCACAGGTGGTAACCTATCACGGTACCACGCTTGAATTCACTGAGCTCCTGAGAGCGACCCATTCTTCCAAAACATGGTACTCATAGTAAATCAAGGAAACAAGATTTAAACAATAAGACTTACTGTGTTGAGTTATATAACATGATTAGTTTTCTCTCAATTAATGTATCCAAACAGTTGCTCATCTGTCTAATAAAACACATAATATATTAAAGCATTTAGTGTTTCCATGGTTTCTACAAAATAAAACCAGAAATCGAGGATAATCGATGATGTCATAGATCAACACGGTCCGTGTCCTGGTTAAAATTGCTTATTTCTCTGGATTTAAACATTCTTGGAAACATCTGGAATAATGTAGGTACACAAGTCAACAAAATATATAACATTGTTCTAGTGGCTTTCGGACATTTTAATCCAAAAATCTTACATATTGTGCCTTTAAAAATGCAAAAGTTGTTAATGGATTAACAGATGTTAACAAATGTGTCACCTGATTTTTTTCACCCATTTCACTGCCTTTGTACCACTGTATATGTGTAACCTCACTTTGACTCTAAGGTTTCACTGCAATGCATTTCATTTGCTTTCTGTGGGAGATTTCTACTCTGTAAAAAATATTCTGTGAAATTTAGTGATAATGCACATTCTCTCTGTTAAACTGTGGGTACTTGTATTGTGCTGCAGATCAGTCTATGTGATGTGGGTGATTGATGGGCTGCGCTGGTGTGGTTGTCATGGAGTCACAGTGAGTCATCAGACGTTTGTGTGGTCAGGTAGGTACGTGTTGCATATGGCAGTTCTGGCTTCTCCAGCCAGTCATGACAGAGCGAAGACAAAGAACTGACACAGCCATCTGCCTTCACTCCAGAGCCCACACTACACCCGCCTGCTGTCTGGAGCCTCACACACATTTACATTTACAGCCCAAAATACATCACATTCCAGAAGAAAACTGAGTTGCAAATGCCATTTCATGTTGACTATAAAGTTTATATACAGTTGTTGAGTCCATACATGCCTCAATTCTTACAAATGCAAGTCCTACTAGATCAAGTGAATGTCTTCTAGTCTGTTTAAGACTCAGAGCACTGCATGTGTCATCATCGTGCCCAGTGAGCTGAAGAATTAGTGCTACGGCTCTCTAAAAGCCTTCAATCTAAAAGTCTCCAGAGGTTGAAAGAACGCAAAAGCAGTCGGCCTTGAGAGCGTCTCACCACAGCTTCTCAAAACGTGCAGAAAAAGCTGATGTTAGACATTTTATACATCTCATGACCACATTTACATGCACAAAATACACTATTTAAGCCTTTATTCTGAAGAAAGCCATTCAGAAACTATTCATAATATTCCTTTATGCATGTTCATTAGCATATACTCAAGTTTGAGCTTTATCGAGCAATCAGGTTAGCGCATTCAAATGATGCTTATAATGAATATAATCAAATTCTGATTAATACAGAAATATGGTTATGCATGCAAACGTGGGCTCTGTCTTTTGTTGAAAGATTAGCTTGCTTCCAAATTTTGACAATTTAACAAAGCGTCCTAGAAAATCAAGTTGTCATTCTTGAATGATTACCCATAGTCATCTACTCACATGAACGTCAAGAGCCGGGGAAGATCAGTAACGTCTCATATTGGTCACATTGGCTCATCTCCGACGAGTCCCTTGAGTTCACATACTGAAGAAACAGATTTGTGGTTCAAACCATCTGCTGTTTCTCATGAACACCTGTGAAATCATGACACATCCATTACACAAATCTGTGCCGACGGCTGTCACACAAAATCTAATGCCATACTATAACATTTTTCAGTTTCAGATTGGGTTTGTTGGACATCCTCCAACGTCAAAACATACAGTTACACTGACACTAGACAACAAATCAACACTTGCATGATTTTGAATATATTAATGATATAATTTTTTTGTATTTTTAATATGTATATATTTATAATTTTAGATTTTTGTAGATATACACTATGGAAGCTCGTTTCCGCCACTAAATAAAGTTAATTGCGACTTTGTATCAATTCTGACTTTTTCCCCTCACAATTGCGAGTTATAGGGACCTATTTTAATGATCTAAGCACATGGTCTGAAGCGCATGGCGCAGGTGCACTTAGGGCATGTCCGAATCTAGTTTAACAATGGAAAAAATGGTCCAAAAGGGTTGTACCTAGTTTCTTAATGAGTCATGGGTGTGTTTTGAGCGTAACATGCAATAAACCAATCAGAGTCTTATCTCCCATTCCCTTTAAAAGCCAGTTGCGCTTTTGCACCGTGGCGGATTCGCTATTTACATGGCGGAATTTGCAAGCGGAAAGACTGAACACTTCTCTAGAGAGGAATCCATTATTTTTAATATTTAAATTGTTTGTGTGCTGCTGAGCGTCCCTGTGTGTGTAACAAGCAGAGTGTAGCGCGTTGTGCACCCGGCTATAGGTGCATATTACTAACGCGCCCTTTAAATAACAAAAAAAATACTGCGTCATTGACTTTAGAGCAGGTTTCAGTTTGTCAATGGCGCAGTCGTTTTCAGTTCTCAAAATAGCAACACGCCAACAATGCGCCTGAAAACACCTCGTTTTCAGACCAGCACACCCATGGGCGCACAAATGAGTGCGAGTCCATTTGCTATTTAAACAATGTTGGCGCTGAACGTGAAAATGATAACTCCGTCGGGCTGAAATTGCGCCGGGTGTATGATAGGGCCCATAAAGTCAGAATTGTGTGTTATAAAGTCGCAATTCTGTCATTTTTTTCCTCACAATTGCGAGATACAGTGTAAACTCACAATTGTGAGTAATAAAGTCAGAATTGCATGACATAAACTCGCAGTTGAGTTTGTGTTAGCAGTGTTAGCAGTGTGTGTACACAACCACCCTATAATGATAAAAATCCACCCACTCCTCTTTTTATAATCCCCATAAATCATAAGCAGTGTCTCAGAACAAGCTGTTTGCAGATTCTGTACAAAATGACGTCACTTTGTACAGGCCCCGCCCATGACTGCTGATGGACGCTGCCGTATTAGACATAGACCCCGCCCTGAGCGAGTTGTACACAGTCCGCCATTGTCTCAACACCGGAGCAGCTGTAGCGACAAGAACGTCTGGTAAGTGGTAAGCAATTCAAGTGTTTTGTTGTTGGATATAAGAGTGAACATAATCTTCATTCACTCCTGACATCTGAGCTGCTGAACTAACTGTAGGTTAGTTTTATTTTTGAAGAGAATGCGCCACAGATCTAATATACACATGCGATTTCTCTCCCTGCTGTTTACGTTTACAGACATAACCTACTGTTTATGTGAACTTTGTGCATTTTTGACAACCTTTTGTGTATTTGACAGTTTAAGCACAAAACGTGAAGAGAACTTAGTTTAATACTCACGAAACGCGCCGTCTGACAGCTGTCTCGCACCAACAACCATGCCACGTTCAAAGTCACTTAAATCGCCTTTCTTCCCCATTGTGATGCTCAGTTTGAACTTCAATAAGCCACATTACAAAATGTAAAATGCAAACGCAGTCAACATATGAAATATAGTAATGAATTCATTTTGCCATTGCTACTATTTTAACACCCCTTAAAAAAACGTGGTAAATAATCAGCATAACAGCCTCTGTTGGCTTATTGCTTTAATCTGTAGCCATTTGTGAATGTTTCAGCCTGTGTTGCCTGCAGACGTGATGCATCATTAACTCTGGAGTGTACACACGGCATGCTGTTCAGCAGTTATGTGATCAGCATCACTCCAGAGACTCTTCTCTACGGCCTGAGATAATTAAAAAAAATTTTGCACAGAAAACTCCCAGCTATAACAGAGAAACCAAGAGATGAACCGTGACATTTCTGTAGTATAAATCCTCATTAGCGGTTCTCTGGGAAAGTGTGAGACTTCTAGTGACTCACATTTTTAGACAGTCCTCATTAAACCGAGCTCTGAGACTGTTCCAAAACCTAGTGAGCTGCCTTGCTGTCTGCTGCCTACTTAGTAACCTCATATGTGATTTAGAACAGCAACTCAAATAAATGCTTCTCAGGTCATGCACAAAAGAAACTACAATAGAATTTGATGTTAGCATGTTAAGTAATAATTTAATGGTAATTTTCAATATTTAATAAAATAAAAAGATATTTATAATCAGCATTTTTAATTTAATTTGCCATCTTTCTCATAAAAAAATATATTATGGGATTGACTTTTCTGTGAAGGATATGCAATGTTACCTTATAATTTGGCCTAAAAAGGTACAATATCTTGCCATATTATATATTAATTTATATTATATTATTAGTTATTAAAACCTGATGTATCAAATATGATACTCATGTTTTTTTTATTTTTATATTTTGTCTCAAGTTTCAATAAACTGTATCATTTAAAAAAAAACATTCTGACTATTATTTTAAATGTAAGGTTTACAGGGTTTTATCCATCGTAAACTGATTGGATGGTGAAAAGTGTGAGATGCATTAAAATGAACCAAAAGCCCACATGGCCTATAGGTGAAATTTATGAAAAAAAGTTCCCCAAAAAATTCCAAAAAGTTAATTATGCATGATTGTGTTTTATTTAAGTAAACTGAGTTCTTTTTTCATAGATGACTTGCAAAATAATACTAGATATTAAGATGTTGATTAAAACAGCACTTTAAAATGTTCCTTTTTGCTAAGGCTGCAAGTAAAGGCCTGAAAACCAGTGAACCATTGTAGCACATTATGAAGATGGATATAGTGCAACTTTCCATAGTTCGGAAGATAATAGCATGACATCATTGCTACAGGTAAAAAAAGCATAAATGATGAGTTAATGAAAACGTAATCCATAGCTGTATGTTACAGTTTTTATGTCTCTATTGATCTCGAGAGAGAGAGAGCAGCATTTAAGTGTTTACAAGGCACCCCAGCTTGATCACTGAGTGACAGTTATATGCATTAAGCTGTGATTGGCTGTCTCTGCGGTCAGTCAGAATTCTCTCTATCGCCCTGGCAACAAAAACATACTGTGTGCAATTAAACCACAGCAACATTACAGGTCCAAGTCAAAAGAGTCCATCCTCAAATCTCTGACATTCTGGTCTCTACATACGACTCTGTTCCTTCCTTCAGAAGTGCAAGTTTGTGAATATGTTTGGGGAGAGACTGAAAATGTAGAAAATACTGACTCTATACAAATAATTACTTTTGTTTTTGCAAATAAAAATATATATATTAAAAAACATCTGTGAATACTGAATATGTCTATTGCCTGTTGTTGATGGCCACAGATAATAATATTGACTAAAATTTTTTGTTAAAATTGAACAGAAAAGTAACATACTTAAAATTTAAGTACAAATATAATGCAAACTATTCATTAAATAATATTAATGAAATGTACATTTATTTAAATCAGTCTTTCAATGTGTGACCACTTTTCTAGGTGGATGTGAATTAATGTAAACACATTGCCATTCACCTTGATGCTAGCAACACCAAGGTCAGAGGATCGATTCCCAGGGAATGCATGTGTTGATAAAATGTATAGGTTGAATGCAGTGTAAGCACTTCGGATTTTGCATCTGCCAAATATATAAATGACAGTCCATGGTAAATCGACAACAAGCCACAGATGTGGTCCATAGACATCATCAAGTTAAAATAACCCAGAACATTCTCCTGGACTGAGGCCACATAGTTAATGTAGTCAGTAAGACAGAAGGGGAAGAGAAGGACAAGGAAGGAGAGTTTTGTAGCATAAATAAGAGTTACTACTTACGGAAATGACTGAAGTTGGCACCAATGACTGCCCTTACCAGCACTGTATACTTAAAAGAGTTCAATTACATTTAGAAAACAAATTGCACTGTTCATTGCTGATAAACAAGACAGGAAAAATAAATAAAAACAATTAACAAATCAGTCAATCAATCAATCATTGAATGCATGCTGCTGCTCCAAACACACATACTTCCAGCTCAAGCAACTTTACATGCTGACCTGAACCTGCTAACTGTATGAATTGAAATTGACCAAAAACTGCTCCCTCCAGTGGCCATAAAGTGTCACAACCAAAAACTTGCAACTCCTTTATGTTGATTGGACTGTACACTAATCTAAACTCACATTTCCAGAACAAAAACAGCAGTTCGGCCAAGGCAACACACGAATAGTGTTGAAGTTAATGATAAAAGGATCTAGAAAAGAATAAACAAGCAAGATGATTGAGGGACTGAGAAAAACAACCTTGGTATTTCTTCATGTGATTCACTCTGAATGCTGCATTGAAAGCACTGAAATGAAATGTAGCTGTATGATTTAAGGTGCAGTAGGTGATCTGAGAAATGCTAACGTTAGCCTGCTAACATTGAAGGCATACGATCCCACCCTCCTTGCAAATCGCCATCCAAAACCACGCCTCCTCCAAAACACATGAACGCACACACACACACACAATAATAATGAACGTAAAAAACGTAGAGAGCTTGTCAAGCTTCTTAATTCCGAGTCTGAGGACGTGAACAGCTCCGGTTAGAATGTCGCGGATTGCCATCTTTTAATTACGGTAGTTATGGCGTGAACACAGCATAAGCTCGTTGTTTTGATTCGGCAGGAACTGTAAAAGGTGGCTGCTGATTGTTTGTGGCGCTCCACTGTGGTGAGAAATTGAGTCCCCCCAGGAATCAAGTTTCCTTTAGGACCCCGGGTGATCCCATTGGTTCAACAGTCTTTTAATGGGTAGTATTTTTAGCGAATTCCTGCAAAATCACGCTATGAATTATATCATTTAAAATGTGTTTTAATGACCATTAATGTTAATGGTTCATATACTAGTATATAACTGAAGCTATAGGTTGTGAAATCAAGCTTTTCTCGTTCTGTTTTTTTTTTTTTAGCATAGCATACATCTACCCGATTATCCTGCTAGCTTAGCTTATATTATATTAGGTATGTTTTTGCATCCAATATCTGTTTACAGTTTGCTTTATTTTGCAATACATAGGCATTAGTTTTATATTTCAAGCATGCTGTTTGTGCACTTAATGTAATAAACATCATACAATAGTGAAATCGGTTATAATTAGTCAAAACATCACAATAACTTTTGATCAGGCATTACCACCTGTGTCCCTAAAGGAGACCCGATTCCTTGGGGGGACTTGATTTCTCATGACACCGTGACTTTGACATATAATCTCTGCGTGAACAGGGTGCGCAAGCCAGGCAGGTAGGACATCGTATTATTTCATTCGGACCGAATATAATAATTAGATGAACATTTTATGGTCCTATGCCTTCCACATACGATATAAATTTATAAAAATACATTTAACCGTTTAACAAAGTGATTGCTATCAGGATATGAGGAGACTTTCAACCAGTATAACAAAAAATGTTTCTGTAGAAAATCACCAATTGCACCTTTAACACCACAATGTTGAAGTTAAGTATATATCATTACGATACAAATAAATCACTGTAAACTTCAAACCTGGTCAAATTTCGCTTGCATTTATTACACAATTGAAACACATAAATCAAATATGAACACTGTGGGTAGTGAAACAGGGTAACAAAAAAATAAATAGGCAATCACAACCATTTATGGTCCCAAACAAAGGTTTTGGAATGCATATATGCTGGATGAACAAACTAAAACCAATCTACGGATTAAAACTAGTGTTCCCATACATTTTCAGTCCATAAAAGCAGTCGTAGCGAAACGCTGTGCAGGAAGTATGTCGGTAACTGCATGCAGTCCAGAGCTAGTGCAGCACCAATGAGTTCATTTCCCATCTCCTTTTTTACTTAATGGTGGGAAAAAAAAAATATGCATGCCAAACAGAGAGATCAATAAATAAATCAAGGGCCCTTCGGAGTCAATCATACTTGAGGCAGAGTAAAGAGGAAGTTGATATGTGTTCGAGGTGCGCACTTCTGCCCTTTTGCTGGTTTGGGGTGAGAGTATTAACAGTGTACTCATATATCCAGGAGAGTGTGACTATTTATCACAGTGAGCGTGTAGAGACAGTTTTCCCAGGCGAGCGGTTCCATGGTGACAGCGTGATGCATCACATGGTCTCGGTGGTGCATGTGGAGCCGGCAGCCGTGCTCCATTTGCAACAACCTAAGAGACACAGACAATGGTCGCAAGAGACACACGGGAATCTGCAGGTCTTTAAACATACCGTCATTTAATGGCTAGTCGCCCGTCCCTCTTTGAGAATTCCTTGGGGGATTTGGGAAAAACATCTTTACGAGCAGGAATCAACATTCAGTTGTCGCCACTGCTGTGCCTGAGGGAAAGCCGTAGCAGGACAGTCTGAAGAGAATAATATCTTGGGCCGAAACAACCAGGTTCAAAGGTTGATGCCAAGGTAAGCGTTCGTAGTACCGTCAAACTGAAAACAAGTCCTTCTCTTGGAAGGCGGAAAGTACGTTGTTATTTTGTCCCAATAATAATAATAATTGAAAAACAGAATATCCACTGAATCCATTTGAAATGATGGGGGTCTGAGGTGCGCTAGAAGGGTTGATGTCATTCTGCCACTTAAGATGGAGCCAATCAGATTCCACTAAAGTCTAGTTCATTAGAATAAAATTCACTCCTGAAATTATTTGGTTATCAATAATCAATACATGATGAAAACAAAAGCAAAAAGAGGGCATTGCAAGTAAACATTGGGCTTCATTCATGAATCACAAGCAGAATCAATCGTTGGTAAAACTATTCTTACGTAAATGGTCATTTTACATTCAATATGATGCAACAATTGAATTATTTGGTTATCATTTATCAACACATGATGAAAATAAAAGCAAAAAGGGGGCATTGCAAGTAAACACTAGGAAATTATTCATGAAACACGCTGAGAAAACCATTCTTACAAAAATGGTCATTTTACATTCAATCTGATGCAACAATTGAAGTAAGAACAATTCTGATCTGGTTTCATAAATGACGCCCATTATGAGTAAACAATTGTTTGTCTATATAACTTTCATTCACCATAACATTATTGGATCATTTGAAGCCAAAATATTTTCCAGTTTTAGGGTGATATTATAAAGTATAAATGTGTGCATTCAAAATATCATTTTACTTTCACTATTATATGCTCAAGATGTCTAAAAATTTACATATAGAGCCTGTTTTTCTACATCTTTCACTAAAACGTAATTTCTTCTGCTTTAGGTCACCTAGTCAAGCAAAAATATGAGGGAAAAATATTTTGATAATTTTTAAATCAGTTCTGTTTTGTTACATTTAGTAATTCAAACAGGGCTGTTGTTAAAATGTACAAATTTCTGTGCACGGACAGCCATTAAAAGAGCAGGCTATACAAAAAGGACATTGAAGGGTTAAAATCACAGGACCAGAGATAATTTAGAGTTGTCAAAAGTACCGACTTCAGTATCAAGTCTGTACTGAAATTTAAAAATGTGACGATACCAGCATTTCCCCTAGCATTTTGAGTGCTGATTCTTAAACACCTCCGATTGGCCATTGTGTTCACGCGCTCAACAAATGTCTGTGATTGGCTACAGTGATCAACGCTTCAAAAACATGATGTAAATAGACAACTATGATGGATCCGCTGATAGACGACTGCTTTTAAAAGCTCCTGTGTGTATCTGTGTAAGTGCGCGGTGAACATGTTTTTGAAGCGTTGATCATTGTAGCCAATCACAGACGTATCTGTTGAGCGCGTGAACACAATGGCCAATCAGAGGTGTTCCAATCTGCTCAAAAGAGCTCAAAACGCAAGGGGTATATGTTGATATCGTCACATTTTTAAAATTTCAGTACCGACTTGATACAGAAGTTGGTACTTTTGGAACTCTAGTACGGGTCGATCCAGCTAATCTAAAACACTAGGTCTACACACAACTTCTAACAAGTTACACAAGCCATAACAAAAATAAAGATATACAGCAAAGGAAATGGATACATTTACCAGACAGGACAGGAGAGGAAGAGGAGGAAGAATTTTGATAGGAACCATAAACTATGATTATGAAACTTAGAACACATTATTAGAATAATAATACTGGTTTAGTAAATGCATAAATATAAAGAAAAATCAAAAGAGTGTGTCTCTCCAGCTGGCAGTAATTCTGTCAGTGTTAGAAGTATGTCAGAGCCTCAGCCATTAATTTAACTTTATAGAATTGCTCTATAAAGGCTTTCATTTCGTTAAGTGTAAAACAATTTAAGGCAGTAATGGAAAGAAACTGATGGCAAAAGCAGCTTTTGTTATTAATTAATAGTTACCAACTGATTATTTGTGGGTCTGATATGATGATGCATAGCGTCTGGAAGACAGTGAATGCCACAAGATATCAGGTCTCATGATGCATGAGCAGAACAAACTTCTGTGCAAATGTTTTGTGAAAACTATTCCTAAATGAATTGTTGGGTAGAATTGCACGGGAACAATTTATGCAAGAATGATTTACAACATTTATGAAACACAACCAAAACAATTCAATTAAATCTGATTTGAGACTGAGAAAAGAATCATTTTTCGAGTGATTTTCACAGAACTTAGTGTTGCTCATGTATTGAGGGCCAATGTGTGGCCTACTGCTGTGCAGATTTGAACGGAAAGTCTGATCAATCCCTCTATAAATTTGCTAAATTAAAATGCAAGCACACACAGAGTTGCCAAAAGCTTTCAGGGACAAATATATACACACACATTGACAGACACACACAAAACAAAACCAATACAGTTAAAAGTGACCTCAAGTCAATGGACTTCCTAGCTGGAATGAGTTTGTATCAGTTAATAACGGAATAAACTCTGGATCAATTGAAGCAGCAGGTGAAATCTGCCTTTCTCCTTACCGAAAAAATGCTAGGTCAGAAAATACTGATACACTTTGGAAAACGGCATGAGGTGAACAACGGTGCCATGTACCAATTTTGAGAAAGCACAACGTAAAGCTGCGATGCTGGAAGAACAAAAACGCTGTGGTAATTCAAAAGGTTAGGCACTGAAGAACAGGTGGAATGGATTGGAAAATGACCTGGCGATGTCACACGGTGTTGATGTCAAACCCTGATTGGTTAGATGGAGCTCTAGAGTTCTTCATAATCTCCACCCTCACTGTTTCCTGGTCCATCTTCACCCGCCAGGAAGGCCTCAAGATCGTCCACAGTTCCTGCTTTCTTGGTCCTTGATGATTTCTTCTTCTTCTTTTCTTTCTCATCTCCAGTTCCCGCTTCATCTTTTTCCTTTTTCTTGTGTTTGTGTCGCTTTTTGCTGCTTTTCTCATCCTCCTAGAACAAAATCAAGATTTTTCAGTAAATTTCACTAATAAAGGGAGTTTGTGCACAAGCAACAAAATCTGATACACATGAGAAAGTTTTAATAAGAGCAAGTTATCAAATCACGATATAAACTAGTGTCTGTGAATATTAAACCATGAAAATAATATTTAAATATGAATCCTGCAAGTTCTGCCTGTCCCTGTTTGAAAGAATGTGTTCATTTACCATGCACACTGAAGCACGCGTGATGCTCGCGGGGTTTTCAATCTCTGCAGCCTCACTATATGAGGACATGAATGCATGAACTTCATCTCCAGAGCCATCATATGATTAAAAGATAAATTAAATGTTTTATGCCTTCATTTGAGAGCCAGAAAAATATAAATACACAACACAGAATTTATGATTTTTTTAAAAAGTTGTTTTTATGAATTCAATTAATTAGACATGCTTTTTACAATTTAATTATAAAACAGTTCCGGCTCTAGATTCAGATTGGTTGAGCAGCGTTCAAAGCCGTTGTAAATTACTATTTCACGAAAAGTAACCGTTGTTTATTATTTATAAAAAAAGTTATAAATACAATATGGCTATGATCACTTCACCCAACAGTTCGGTGTATCACTGTACAACACCCTTAGCAACCACTCTTAGCAACGAAAACATATGTTTGTTCTCATTTGATATTGTTCATTGAAGCTTACTGTATTATGTAGAAGAGTACTGTGAGAGAGATATCGAGTAACTGAGTGCATTACCTGCATTTAGATTTAGCATTTTCCTTCAGGTCAGTCCTATGTTCACAATAAAAAATCTGTTTGAATTTACGCTGCGATCTTGTCCTTTTAACAGTTAATGGGGATTTCCGTGCCCTGCTGACACTGACAGCGCTAGTCAAAGCATTTGTCATTTGTGTCTTGTTTCGTGTTGACAACAAGTTTCAATATAAAAGTCTTTGCAACTGAGAGGCTCGCTCATAAAGAGAATCTTTGCTGCCATCTAGAGGCGTAATAACGTAACTTCTGTTGCTGTTCACAGTCAGGGACTATTTTTTAAAAGCAATAAGCCCCGTGAAGCCTTGTTTTACAGTGAATTTATAACAGCTATAACGGCGTTGTTAGGCACGACGCGGAGCGAAGTAAATTCACTGTAAACCAAGGCTTCTTGGGGCTTATTGCTTTATTAAACAATTAAAATTGAATCCAGGCAACGTAAAACAGGTAACACAGAATTTGATAAAAATAAAACAGAACTTGCGAAAAAATAAAACGTATTTCATAGGGCCCTAAAATTTTTTTTTTTTTTTTTGTTAAACTTTGAATAAATTGTTGTTAATTTGTATAAGTTTCATGATTTCAATCAATTAGACATGCTTTTTGATTACTAAAATTTAAATAAACTATTATAATGGAGTCCAAAAAAATTAAAACAGAAAAAAAAAAAAAAAAATCCAGAAAAATTAAAACGGAAAAAAAAACTAAATTTGAAATTTGGGAAAAAATAAAACAGATTTTATAGGGCCCTATTAAAGTTGCTTTGAAACAAGCTGTATTGTATAAAGTATATGACTTCACTTTACAAAATATTTACTCAAAATTCTCCAAAACAAACAAACAAACAAACAAAAAAAAAAAAAAAAACGGTACACTATCCATTGTCAAACTTGTTGGTAGATTTTGGAAGCGAGACACAATCTCAAAATAGTGAAATATTGTCAGTTTAACTGATACCGGTCTATCACTAATATGGTCAAGTTTTTCCATATCTTACCTCTTTGCTTTTCTTTTTCTTCTTTTTCTTGTCCTTTATGGAGTGTCTGCTTACATTATCTGCAAGATAAAACAGACTTGGAAATGTGGACAACGACATCCTTTAACCCAGTTGTTTAAAACTGCAGACATTCTAAAAAAGCCCTTACTGAGCATTTGAGGGTAAGATACTTTTTGATGGTGTGGAAATATCTGGGTTAGTTTGAAAAGCAAGAATACAGACAGAAATATTTGATGATACCTACTGTCAGAGTATTACAGTGAAGGTTTGTGTGCATAACGTCACTTTCACAAACTCTTTTATTTTTCCTCCATGCCTGTCCCCTTTGAAATCAATGGATTCGTGACATTCTTTGAAGCATAAACTCTTAGTTTTACCTATATTACTATAACTTAGAAATGGGTATTAATGTTTTTTAAGATCCACTACATGCAATCTGTTTTTATATAAAGTGTAAATTAAATTGTCACTTACATTAAAGTATTGTGCTTTTTTAGATATTAGAGAAATATATATATATATATATAAGAAAGAATCCGGAGCAGAAATTCAGATATGGTAATGGTGTTTTGTTTCTGACACACTGTAAGCGTTAGACCAATCACAACATACTGGTCTATCTGATCAATTGAACAGAGGAGGCTCTCGGAAAAGAGGAGACTGAATCCTTTACTGAACAGTTTTAGTCACTGTGAGAAAAGAGATGATGCTGCAATGTATATTTGACCTTGGATGCATGTAAACCTAATGTAGGAGACTCCAAAACAAAATTAGGAGCCTTTAAAATAGCATAAATAGGGCCGCTTTAAAAGTCAAAAAGTAGGACATGATCATTTTCTTTGGCTGAAAATAATGAGCATGACGAGGGTGTGAATTCCCTTTATTTATGATCAGTCATTTACTGAACGTTACCTTCCTGGTCTTCACTGCTGTCTTTACTCTTAGGTGTCGTCTCTTCAAATCCCAGGCCGAACAGGTCAATGTCGCTATTGAGGGTCTTGAATGAGGAGGCAGCAGGTTTGGGCACCTCCGGGAGTCCAGCTAACACAAAACCATCATCCGACCGATCAGAAAAGTCATCTTGTGCAGAAAATGCCCCCTATGAAAACAGACAAAGCATAAAATATGAGTGGGAATTATGTGGTGGCAAAATACGTAATAGCTAAATTATTTTTTGTGAGCTTTTTATATTGAGAGTATTTACTAGACTTTACATGCATTAGATGATTCACATTTCTTAGAGAACAACATAGAACAACATTTGTGATGGACTCCAGTCAGGGTTATTATAGTTCACTAAAACTAAAACAATAAATAATAATAAAAAATATTATTACTTAATATAAAAATAAATCTAAAAAAATCAGCTAGTTGCCAAGACAACATTTCTCATTTTCATTTAGTTTAAATTGTATTAAAATAACTAAAACTAAATAAATTCAACTTAATACATTATACAGACATATTTAAAAAATAATAATAAAAATGACAAAAACAGAGTAAAATTACAAAAACTAAATTTAAAATGAAAACAAAATATAAAATTAAAATCCATTTACCACTACAGTAACACTTTACTTAAAGCCCTTATGTATCATGAAGGTATTCATAATGTACATTGTAATGCATTATATCTTTTAATAAATAATTGTAACCAAAGTTAAAATGCATTATAATACTTGCAGATTTTGAAACTGGTTGTTTGTTGTGTGTTTTAATGCATTATACTTTCTAAAGGTTTATGCAATGAATAGACATGTATTATAATGTGTTATAATTGTGGTTACAATTATTCATGAGAACATACAATGCATTATAAGGTTCATTACAAGGCATAATTACTGCATTAAAAATACTTTTATAATGCGTTATACATAAAGGCTTTAAGTAAAGTGTTATCAAAACTATGAACAAAAACAAATAGTGTATCAATGATATTAAAATAACACTGATTTCAGTGTGAAATAACAGGCCATGGGTTAAAATTTCATTAATAATCAAGAACACAGAAACGGTTCTCTACCGTCTTGATCTTGTGGATGCCAAGCGCTTTGCTCTCAAAATCAGGGTCATCCATGACAAATGAAAGCATCTGCTGAGCGACCGGAGCTTCGTGGTCTGAATCTGAGTTGACCTCAACAGCGCCCCCTGTCTTTAGACCTTGTCGTTGCACTGCAGGTCCTGCTGTTGTTTTCAGGCTTTGGGGTCTCTCGGCTGGTTTTGACGTGGTTTGCAGCTGTTTGATGGAGTTCACTGAAGATCTGAGAAAAATGTCAAATGTCAGATTCTACAGAAAATATGAAGAGCTTTCTAAGGAAATCATCTATCTATCTATCTATCTATCTATCCATCCATCCATCCATCCATGGAAATCACATGTGCTAAATTAAAATTAATTGAAAAATAATATTATCAAGAAATGAAAATTGGTTTTGCCTTCATTAACGATGATTTAATTAAAGTAAATTAGAGAAGTCTCTCTGCTGATGGAATAATTTCTATTTTGGAAAGCTCATTAACAGTGAGGGAAATTAATTTAAACAGTACAACAAATCTTCTGGAAATTCTGGTCAGGTCTCAACATGTCTGTATCCCACTGAAGTCTTTCTATTAAAATAAGATTCATTTCTGAATGCGTTTTTTTACCCCTTTGAGTTTTTCCCTGAGCCGATGCCTTTGTGCAGGGCAACGGAGGGTAGAGATGAATCTTCCTCCTCTTCATCACTTGTGAGAGTGACACCCACGCTCGGGACCACCGCTTTAAGGGCAGGCTGGCACGGCGCTCTGTCATCCGGATCTAAATCGTCCTGGAAGCCGGAGACCAGAGGATTTCCCCGGCCCTCTCCATCACTGAGGAAAAGACAGGAAACTCTACATGAGTTTAACATAAGACTGAAATTTAACCCATCTTAATAAATGCCCTGCTCTTATTGCAATCAATGCCTCAGTCTATTTCTGAAACATCAATTGTTTTTTGCCAGCATAACCATATTCAAATCAATTTGAGACAGAAAAATCATGATGATATGAGAAAATAAAAGATTATGAGCTGCTGAAATTACAACAGTAATACTCAAACAAACTAATGGGATGATTTGTTTTTTTGTTTTTTAAGAAACAATAAACAACGCGTTATGACAGCTCACCTATCACTGTCCAGGATGTGAGCTGATGCTGGAGGTTTTTTCTTTGATTTAACTGCTGTTCCACCGTCTTCCAGAAAGGTCTGGTCCAATCCCACCTCCGGCACAAAGTCATCCACACTCTTCACCTTTCCAGAGGGCTTCGGGCCTTCAGAACCTGTAGTTTCTGATGAAAATAAAAGACCATAGAGGGTTGAAAATTATCCAATAAGCCAACCACGTTTTTATGTTTTATGGCAACATTTGCACGTTTGGGGGGGGTTTGATACTGATACTGAAGTCGGTACTTTCGACAGCTTTTATTATTAATATTAATAAATAATGATTAAAATAAATGTAGCATTGTTATGTAATCTGTCATTACACCTCAAGCATCAACAGAAAAAAAAAGAATGAATGAAATAAAGTATATTTTACAACATTTACACTGTTATTTTCCTGTTTATTAATGTGAAGCTGCTTCGAAAAACAAAAAAAACAAAAGCAGTTTTGCATGCACTTGGCCAAACCCATTTTTTAAATGTCCCTGTTATAGCCTATAACCTAGGACTAGTTCGCAAAAGTAGGTTTTTTACATAACTGTGTTTTTTACATAAGTTGTTCACCATGAGGAGATCAAATTACATGAATATATTGTGTGCATGTGTGAAACACCACGTGATTACATAGGCGTAAAACTTGTTAGCACCATCTAGTGGCCAATTTCTTTCAAAATTACAGACCTCTAGGGCCATGAGTCAAACATGCCCACAGAGTTTCGTTCCGATCGGCCTCCGTTAACCTTGTCTAATAGGTGCTCAAAATTTATTGGCTGATGGGGGCCATGTTTTTCGAGATACGCCAATGTCCTCATAGACAATGATGCCTCCTTGGACCAAGACACTGCATGCCAATTTTCAAGTCAATCAGACTATCGGTTGTGTAACTGTTTTTTGTCATGTTATAGCGCCCAATCACTACAATTTTTACTGTGACCAAAGATTGAGCCCATACATGTGCCCTGCCCACTTCATACATTTTGGTGCCCCTTAGTGACTGTGAATCGAAATTTCAATGCTTTTTTTTGATAATTATTGATATTCAGAGAAAGTTTAGTTCCGATTTCGAAAATCCTTACAATTACAATAGGGTTTCAGTGCTGCGCGCTTGATCCCCTAAATACAAACTTAATGAGAATTTTTTGGGAAAATGTACTTAATCATCATAATAATATTAATAAACACAGTAAAAATAAATAAATAAAAATGTTTAAGATTCACTGAAACATAGACAGGAATTGAATATATGAATGAATATGAATATATCTACATTTCATATGCACTCAGCACACTTTCAGCCACATTTGAAGGACATATGATGGCAGCAATGAAGGCACAACAAGTATTTGTACTGCCACAGATGAAGGATCTGTGCTTTACAACAATACTTTGCACAATCCTATGATTAGAAAGTCAGTATGTTGTTGAATTAAAGGAGATTTTAAAGTTCCTAAAAAGGAAAACGTCCATAAGAAATTACTAAAAACTGATCAAACCTGATTTCTGGACCATCTTGAATGTTGAACTAATGATAAATTATTATTTATGATATCTTGGATCCTTCATACCAGTTTAGACATTTTTCAAATTGGATCCAGCATTCCAAAGAACAATAACACAAACTTAAGAGAACAAAATATTTGCAAATGATATGTATATACAGCCATTTGACACACTTTTTTCTGTGTATATGTGTTGATCGGCCCCATCCCCCAGGATCTGCAATGCAGCAGCAGATGCACTGGTGCAGAGCTGCGCATGTGTTTGTCTGTCCACCGGTCTTCGTAATGACTGTGCAGCAGCGGGTCCAGTGATGCCTGATAATGTCTCATTGGTATTCTGTATATAAGGCAATGAATGTAGTCCCTGGACAACCACCCCTCTTTAGTACAGTTCATACATTCACATTAGCAAACCTACACACACTCAGATGAAAACACACTAGGGAAACTGTGTAAGTTAAATGTTGCAAAGGCCTTTGAGGTACATATTGTATGCAAAGAGACCCTCTTATACAAAGCCACTTACTAGGGATGTGCATTTTGGTCATTTAGACTACTTACATTAAATTTTATAAGTCTGTGTGAGTAAAAATTAACTGTAGACTAAAGATCTATTTTAAAAAACTTTAAAAAAGACAGCATTTAGAGGCATTATAGACACACTCCTGATGTGAAGGATGTTCCAAATGGTAGGTAGCAACATTATTCAACATTATGGATGGAGGACTGTATGATCTTTGTATAATATCGGTCTTTAAATGCAAGAAATTTAAAGTGTACCTAAAGTATACTTGTACTGACCTGGTCTGTCTGGTGAAGTCTCTGTAGCGGACGAACCAAACAGGCGTGAGATGAAGCCTCGTTTCTGGGCAGGAAGAAGTGCAGGTTGGGCAGGTGTGGGTACTATTGCTGCGGGCGAAGGCTCCAGGGTTTGAGATGGTGTTTGAGGTACATGGGCGGCTGTCATCTGGACAGGAGGGTGTGGTATAGATGGAGGTGGCGGCGGGGCAGATTGGGTCTGGAGAGGGACAGGGGCCTGGGGTGTACTGGGACTGGAGTTACTGGGAGAGGCAGCACCGGGCAGCACCACAGGGGACTGGGAGCCTGAGGACGGGCTCTGGCCATTAGAGGGCGCCGGAGATCCATAAGCTTTGCGTGCCTCCATCATCTCAAGAAATCTGCAAAAACAGCAGTGAAATTAAAAAAAATTTTGTTCGTAAGATGGCATTCCTGTCTTAGTGGGCGGCTCTTGGTCAGAATGAATGACAAAATTGGGACTTTTGCTTTGCTGAATTCTGAGCCTGTGTGACATCTCATGATGCTCTTATATTTTAAGTTAATATTTCAATAATTTATCAACATATCCTGGTGAATCCTGGTGAAATACTGTTCACAAAATTTCTGTTCACAAAATTATGCGAATGTGTAATTTATCAACACATTAATAATAATTACTATTATAACTATGTACTATAACTACTATTATTAAAAATAATTACACAATAATAATAAAAATAAATTATTATTATTATTATTATTATTTTTGTGTCACTGATTAATAATATTTTATCATGTTTTATAGTAGAATTAATAGTAATAAAAATAATAATTATTATTATCATTATTAATAATACTATAATTGCTATTAAAAATAATGAATACAAATAAATTATTATTATTGTTGTTTTTGTGTCACTATAATGATTAATATTATTTATCATATTTTATAATAGAATTAATAGTAATAAAAATAATAATTATCATTATCATTATTAATTATACTATAATTGTTACTATTAAAAATATTGACAATAATAATAAAAATAAAATATTGTTATTATTTTGTCACTCACTATGATTAATAATATTAATCATATTTTATCATAGAATTAATAGTAATAAAAATAATTATCATCATCATTATTATATTATTAATTATATTATCTACTATTATCTTACAGAATAATAATAATAATTATTATTATTATTATCAAAATCATTATTATTGATTCTATTATCTACTGTTATCTATCAGAATAATAATAATAATTATTATTGTTTTTATTTTAAAAAGACAAATATATTAATGTTGTAAATTGCAATTGTACTGTAATATATATATAACACAGTTATATATATATATATTAAATAATTATGATAATTTTATTTTAGAATACACGTAACAATACAAATATATTAATGTCTTAAATTCTTCACTTTCAAATGTTCAATCCCTCTAACTTTTAACATGTCAGTACCTTAAGCTTTTATTTTGGTGGAATCCTGGTGAAATACTGTTCACAAAATGATGCGAATGTGTAAAGTTAACCTAGCACAGTGCGTTACCAAATGCATGTGAACTATATATATATATATATGTATACCTTATGTGTGTTCACAGTGTTCATGAGGTTCACACTCACATGTCATAGTTCTGGTCCTCCGTCTCCTGCTGAACACTGAGCTCTTCTAGCGTGGCATCGATGTCAAGCTGATTTGTCTCCAGTTGTCGTAACAGGGTCTCCCTCTGCAAACACAAACACACCACATCAAACATACTGTAAACCCACAGGACATCAACAACGACCTCATTTTTACTCCAATAAGCACTTTCCTGCTTTATTATTTCTAAATTAGGAGGAGGACTAGAAATTAATGGGTAGACAGAAGCACAAACCTTCAAACCTGCATGAGCACCACAGCTCAACTGAGAAACATGCACTAACCAATAACAGGTTTCTGACCGAATTGATACTTGGGGTTAGAAGTTTGTTCAAAGTCATGGAAGTTAGAAGTGGCCTTTAAACTATGACTGAAAAAGATAGCAAGGAGAGGAAAACAGATCTAGGCACAGCGCTGAAAGTTTCATGAGTCTGACATGCTGTGCTCCACGGACTGATTCTGAACAGCGGCATTTGCATCACTTTTACAGCAGCGAGTCTGAACAACAAGTCAGCAATATTCGCTAATAATAAAGACTTGTCTATAACAGGGGAGATCAACAGTGTCCAACAGACAAAAGAATCATAAACAGACTTGTTAAGTAACCAGAACCCCATTAAACCCATTCATATACAGTATCTGATACAACATTTATAATCTATAGAGGTTGCATCTGTATTTGTGATTTGGCGTATCTCTTAGTCTTGAGTTTTATTATCAGTCTTTGCTGAGCTGGTTAATTGAACGGGAGAAGTTAATTTCTCTAACAAGATCAATTAAATGCATTAAAATGAAATTAGTCCACCAACCTACTTACTGTGGAGTAACCTTAGGAAGAGAGACTGACACATAAGACACAGTAGTCGCTATTGATCCCCAGGCTAATTTCAACATTCCTAATTAATTAATGCCATTCAGCCAGTCTCAAGGGACATATAACAAGGATACATATAAAGGAACAACTTTAAAGGGGATGTATAATGCGTTTTTACAAAGTCTTTTTTGCTTTTGGGCTAGAACTGGTTTTCATGCTTGAATGTTCAAAAAACACCTTATTTTTCTCATATTTGACATGGTTGCAGCTCCTCTCTTCCCAGTCTGTCAGTAACGCTCTGTTTAGTTCCTGTCTCTATGAAGAGCACAGTGTGCTCTGATTGGTCGGCTGGACCACTGCGTTGTGATTGGTCAATTGCTTTAAGCATGATTGGGAAATGTCCCGCCCCTTACCATAACCGTGAATTTTAACACACTACTAACAAACTCAACCAGGCCCCGCCCCTTAAAACTAAATTTAGAAATGTCTTGGTAACTGAAATAGTTAGTTGAAGCATTGAAATGAAAGTACTGAAGTACTAAAGCTGAAATAAAAATAAAAGCTAAATAACAAAAAAAAACCATACAACTAAAAAAAAAAAATAAAAAAAAAATAAATCACATAAAATAACTAAAACTTAAATTAAAATGAAAACTGAAAATATAAATATAAAAGCTAATTCATATAAATAATATAAATTAAATTAAAACTAAATATAAATAAAACTAAAACAAGTCTTTAAAATCCTTTGAATTAATTAAATCATTAAAAAAACAAAAACATTTTACTCATTGATATCACTTTCTAGTGAAATACTTTAGAGTCATGCATTTCTAAAAAAAAAAATATTTTAAATGGAAATTTCCACTATAGAATTGCCTGATTTTTCCAGGTTTCCCATGAATCATAAATATGATGATATGGATTCAAGTGATTCTGCTCAGAATGAAACGCATAAATTGAGCAATTTCATATTTCTCCCATTTTCACTTCCTGACAAAGACACAGTTTAGCACTACTGCAAAAATGAAATCTTTTAGCCCAAAAAACAAGCCTGGATACTGTACATCCTTGCATGTATACAAAACAGCACCTTTAGCATACTATTTTCAATATACTATGATTTGGCACACACTGATTTTCAGCCCTGAAAACTACAGAAAATCTGTTAGAGCGGGAAGGCAGATCTCCAGGATCAGGATCAAGAGACCCTGCCATAATCCACGAACTCTTACATCACTGAAAAATATGGATGAACTCAAATCCCCACGTAAGATATGTGAACATTCCACTTGAAATTACACTAAAACTAGCTAAACGTTGACCCGAGAGCAAACATTCATAAAGTGAGAGTTTCCTCTGACCTGCAGCTGCAGGAATGGAATGTTGAAGAAGCGATGGAGGTATTTGAGACCAAAGCCGTTTTTCATGGAGGACTCGGCATAGTGGATGTAGGAGGAGCCCGGAGGTCTGAAATGAAAAAGGATTATGGGATTAGGGAAAAGTTGGCTGATAAGTGACAGACAAACATTATTCATAAGAGCTTTGCATTGTATATTTGGAGACATTTTTAACTTGTCAGTTGTCAGTAATAGTTTTTTATGTAGGTAAATAGGCTTCACAGTTTTAATGCAGAACTTAAAAATAAAAGGAAGTTACATTTTCATTTGATTAAATTTTAAAAGATTAATTAAATAGTTCATGTTTTATGCCTTTATTTGATTACCACTGTTTTTGATAAATTATTAATAAATTGTTAAAGTTTCATGAATTTAATTAATTTGACATTTAATTTAATTAAACCCTGCTCCTGGGGACCCACTGTCCTATTTCCAAACTGCTTCAGCTCACCAAGCCTGTGATTTTTCTAGTGATCCTGGACACCTTGATTAGCTGCTTCAGGTATGTATTTAAATTCTGAAGTACAGTGGGTCTCTAGGAGCAGGGTTGAAGACCTAGGAATTAAACATTAAAACGGAATCCAGAAAAATGTAAACGGAAATCATAGAATTTGGTAAAAATAAAACAGAATTTGGGAGAAAAAGAAAATGGTTTCCATAGGCCCATAAAATGTAATATTTGTTACAAACAAATATAAGCATGGAGTTGGACTAAGAGGGTCTGTAAATCCCTGGTTTTGAGGGTTAAATTCACCATGAAATCATTTTTGTTTTTATGAAATATTGCAGTAATTATTATACATGATTTATCCATGCACATAAAAATAACTTCCCCTCCCCCTTGCAGAGAATTCTCTTCTCTTCTCTTCTCTTCTCTTCTCTTCTCTTCTCTTCTCTTCTCTTCTCTTCTCTTCTCTTCTCTGTTTACTGGAGTGAGCTCCAGTTGCTGTAGCAGCTGGAGTTGTACAATGTCTGCGCCAAAGAGGCTTATAAATGTTGTTTTGGGATGTACCAATGCACAGCCTCCATAGACTCCCACCATCTGAGTCACTGAGGACATTGTGGTTAAAATTCATTTTCGAAGGAAATGTCCTGAAGAAAATTGCTAGACTCTTATCTGTTGGCACTAATCATTTGGAGTCTGACTGCTTAAGTACCACAAGTCATATGTTGTGAGTCTTTCCAAAAAAAAAATTTCTGAAAGAGCTTGTTGGCACTCCGTACGGCTAATGTTGCTAAAGCTACTATTGTCTCTGCCCGTTTTCACTGATGCTACCAGATGATCAGAATTATCGTAAATTTGAGTTTCCTAATAAAATATTGCACATGAACACCCTTTGAAGAAGTCGCCCCCTTGAATGTGATGAGCTTGTAATCACGACTTCAGAAGTGTGAATTATGAAATTTCTGAGGGCACGTGAAGGCACCAGGAGACCAGAGCTATGTCGTAATTTTTATCCCGCCATGCTCATCGTCTGCGTAATTAATAAAGACACATTTATTATGCACAGTACAGTCAGATTACAGTTACTACCATTACTGGCAGTTTCTGAGATTTTTAGTGCGTGAGATTGTCCTGTTTTGTTGTTGCCAGTGTGCCAAAGCATGAGCTCTTGAAGCTCATTTGCATTTAAAAGGACACTCAAAAACGGTGCATTTTTGCTCACCCCCAAAAAGTGACAATTTTAACATGCTATAAAAAAATTATCTGTGGGGTATTTTGAGATAAAACTTCACACACACTCTAGGGACATCAGAGACTTATTTTACATCCTGTAAACAGGGTCATAATAGGTCCCCTTTAATATTGAACTGCTCACCTGTTCAGACTGTTGATGAAGTCTCTGATGTCATCGGGTAAGATGACCCTGTGCTCGCCCATGTCCCGCTGGTTACCCAGCACACACACTGGGATGTGTGTTGGCACTTTTGGTAACTCCCTAAGGATGTAGTTGAATGTCCTGCAGTAAAGACAGAGTCTGTGATTCATACAAAACACATGATTTCCTTGTGTATTGCACAATTTTATACATCATAATCTAAACATTCAGTACAGTTTTAGTTTTAACATTCAGTACAGTTTGAGATATTTTTGAACTGATTTATCAAATCATCTTATTTGCATTATTGGCCACCACTGCCAGACTTCATACCACCTACATAAATGTTGGGAAAAACATAGTTAAAAGCCAGGATCTTATTAGCAAACAGCATGAAAAAGCATAGCAATAAATTCATCTTCTTGTGTGTTCGTCTTTACCAGCCTAACAGGAGCATAAATACCAAGCTGAAAAATAATGAAGGTTATTCTACCGTTACCTGGTAAGCAATTCGGATTAACCCTCTGGCATTGTTTATTTGGGAGTCACACTTCATTGTTCGTGGTGATCAAAAGACACAGAACACCTGAAATATTTTCAGTAAAATTAATATTTTATATTTTTGTTCAATAATATTTTTTTTTTTTTTTTTTTCATATTTTTCATATTTCATTTCCAATTGCGGACCGGAAACAACACAAGTGTGGCTATTTATGAACATTTAGCTCCACATTGTTTTTATTTTGTCACATAACGACTGTCTAAAATGACTGAACAACACCAGAGGGTTAAACATGGACCAAGAACCTTAAGAAAAATCAAGATGGCATACAAGGGGCTGATCACAGCCGACATTCATTTAGTGAGCTGGGCCCCATTTTTCGTACATGGATCATTGAAGTAGCCGTATTGCATTACTGATTTGACAGAATCCTAGATTGCTCGATTCTTCAAACCTTAATTTGGCGTCTTCGTTTGTAAGCTCAAATCTGCTCAGAAGCATGTTTATTTAACATAAACTTTGAATTTATATAATAAAAATATGATATATAGTACAAAATTATATACATTTCTGATACAAGTATAAGTAGCCTAACATATTTTTAAATAAATTTTCAATATCATATTTTTATTGTTATTCCATTTCTATATATATATATTATTCCAATCACGCATATTTGAAGATTTGTATATGCATTGCAGGCATATTTGAAGAACCGAATCAGACAGCGAGGAATCATCACGACTTTATGTTAGATCTTGTTATGCAATGAACAAAGAATGGGGCACTGATTAAATGTTGGTCTAAAGACCAGAAAAGTACCTGCAGGACACAACATTCCCAATGGTTTAAGCAAAAATTCAGCCCTATCAATAAAGCAGAACCCAGGTTTGCAAACAACGAGCACCTGTGATGGTGAGCTTGGGTCAAAAAGTAAAGACCCGTTAGCAGAATGCAAGGCAGATCCAATGAGCAGAGAGAAAAACAGAGTCAGAACCTTTAAGAGACACTGAGCTGCAGGTATTGGTTTCATTGTGTTCTTTGTTCCTGACAGTGGCCTCGACTCTACTGAGAAAGAGACGCTCAATGACCCACTGCAACCCAACGCCCAGTTCCTCCACCTGATCCTGACCACCGATAGCTGTCAGACCAAAAAGAGGGGCGGCAGGGGTGGGAACGAAGTGATGGAAGGACAGGAGAGGGTGATTGAGAATGAATGTGGGGTTTGGAGAGAGTGAATGTGGAATGTGGGGAAAAACAGAAGGAATGGCAGATTCCTTACCACTGTTTGGTGATGTCGAACATCATGATCACGCCATTACAGTTCTTATAAACATCCAGGAACTCTGCGTCGAGAGCCATCTCGGTTTCTGACTGCACAGAACAAAACATCTTCAAGATTACAAAAGTGTTTCCAGCTGATTGAACATTAAAATCATCTTGCATACATCTTACAGATTACATCATGAGATATTGGAAGATGTCAAATGATTAATTAATAAATGAAATGTATTACATAATACATTTTTAATTCAGTTTTAATTCGTTACAAACTATCTGTTTCAAACAAATGCAGTTCTTTTGAACTGTTTTCAATATTGATAATAAGAAATGTTTCTTGAGCAGCAAATCAGCATATTAGAATGATTTCTGAAGGATCATGTGACACTGAAGACTGGAGTAATGATGCTGAAAATTCAGCTTTGATCACAGGAATAAATTACAATTTAACATATATTCAATTAGAAAAGAGTTAATTAAAATTGTAATAATGATAATAGTTCACAATATTACTGTTTTTATTGTATTTTTGAATAAAATAAATGCAGGATTGGTGAGCAGAAGAGACTTTCAAAAAAAAAAAAAAAAAAAAATTCTTACCAAGCCCAAACTTTTCAACGGTAGTCTAACTATCTACAAATATTCCTTGTTTAATAAAACAGCAGTGAATACCTCCTGAGGTTCATTTTCCAATTTCAGATTCTCTCCGCGTCTTTTCCCTTTCCCTGCAGTAGTTGGAGAAACACAGTTATTACAATTAGTGTGGCTGTACTTCAGAAACTGTGAGTCTGAGATATGAGAAGAGTAATATTCATATGCTTATCCATCCAGAACCCACCAAAGCAGAACAACAAAATTTTGGTGTCCTCTTACGCAAGTTGCCCAGATGCTTTACATGTTTAAACAAGACTGCTGGAACCCTGACTTTGTTAACTAGTCAGTCACAGCAATCCAAAAGTAAAATATCACTCAGAAATACAATGGGATATTATTTACATTTTCATTTATGCATTTGGCAGATGCTTTTATCCAAAGTGACTTGCATTGCATTCAAGGTATACATTTTATCAGTTCATGCATTCCTTGGCTGGGAATCAAACCCATGATGTTGGGGTCACTATGGGGTCAGGCTCTACTGATTTGACACATTACTCAAGTACAAAGTTACTTTTAAAGTAATACATTACAATAGTACTTTTTATGGAAAGTAATGCGTTACATTACTTTTCCGTTACTTTTTCTCATCTGGGCTTTGTTTGTTTGTTTTTATAACAACAAAAAAGTTCTAGTTTTGGCAAATGTAAAGGCCCTTTCACACCAAAAGTGAAATAAATAAGCCTCAGGCTGAAGGAAAATCAAATTCACGCCTATACAGTAGTTTAGTTTTTTAGGATGCAGGAGAAGAAGTAAATGAGTAAATGTATGCTCACATTTAGACTAGAACTAGTCTAGAATAACCATCATGTTTACACAATGCACACAATGCCTCTGCACTTTATTTCTCTCAACATGGGGACAGAAGAGCTGTCAGTCAATAATTGAGAAAACAAAGTAATTTGTGTTACTTATTTAATAAAGTAACTCATATATTTTGTTGTAAATGTAAATGCATTACTTTACTAGTTACTAGAAAAAAGTAATCTGATTACATAACTCACGTTACTTGTAATGCGTTTCCCCCAACACTGATAGTAACAAACAGTTCTATTTAGAACCATATCGTGCTGAAAAACCGTTTTATGTTAAAATGTTTCTTTGTGTTAGAGTTTAAGGTTCTTTATTCCCGCCTTTTTGTTTTTTAATCTGTAACTGTCAAAAAATCCATTCAAAGCCATCTCATTATTGATTTTCTGAAGCTTAACCATCCAACAAGACAGTGTCAACACACTCATCACTGTCAACACATCCTTCTTAAAATGCCTATAAATTTTAACATTCAAATTGTAACTGGTTTCCTACCAATCATGCATTTTTTAACAGAACATGTACAGTATGTGATGTATACATAAACTTCAATAAATACTGTATATTGCAGTTACTTTTGAAAACATCTAAAATGCATTTTTATATCATTATATTGGAGTGACCACATTCTTTATCTGATGATTTAAGTAGAGATATGTCTGACTCCTCCTTCCCAGAAACCACTTTATTCACATTAACCCCAGTGTTCCATTATTAAATATCTTATTTCAATATTTACATATATATAAACTGAAAAAGACAAAAGCAGATAGAAAACAATTAGAGAAACCTGAATCAACAGCAGCAGCTCCTTGTGCAAATATTCTCATGGTAACCACAGTTTACTCTTGTAGTTAATATAGATATTGTTACGACTATAAACCCTCATAAATTCAGATGGGTTCCCTTTCCAGCAGTGTAAAATGTCCAATCTTTTTCCCAACAAAACTCATAATACGGTATTTTTATGAAAACTATGGTTACCATGGTAAAAGTCTGTACTACTTCACAAAGAGTGTAAATAGAAAACTATGGTATATCTGAAATATGTCTGTATATATATCTGTAATACTGCTGTTCAATCACAATTTAAACCACAATTTCCACTTCATGCATCATTTACGAACTTTTAAAAGAAGGCTGTTTGAAATAATGATGTTAATATTTACACCTAATATTCAGCAATATTATTGACTTGACTTGACTGCACTGACACTACTGGATGAGAACTGAACTGAGCTGGATGATCACTGTTTTCTGCAGCGCTGCTTATAGCTGAAATGAACTCATTCCATGTTTGATGAACTTTATAGTTATTGAAAAGAACTGAATCAACACTGAACTGACTTCAGCAGAATAATGACACAATTGTCTTTTTAGAGCTGCTTTACAGTAGAACTGAATTCTGTTTGCATCATTGATCATTATTTTCCTGTTTATCACTGTAAAGCTGCTTTGAAATTATCTGTATTGTATAAAGTGCTATAGAAATAAAGGTGACTTGACATTGTAGAAGATCATTCTAAAAATAATTTCAAAAAGCTGTAAACTTAATACATATATGAATACAAAATGCAATGTATTATAAAAAAACATCAAATGCTATTTAAATAAACATACTGTGGGGAAAAAGTGGCAAGTACATTAAAATCTAGAGTCTAAAAACAGCACAGACTACTGAAGGTAATGTCTAATCTGAGCACAGTTTTATAAAGAAGAAAGGTGAAGACCACAGCAAACACACACACAGACTGTTTAATGTTTAACTATTTGATTACTAGTTCTCACCTACACCTTCTGGAAGAGGAAGCTTTTGCCCTTTAAGTATTTGCAGACCACAAAAAAGAAGTAAAATACAACATTACATCCTTTTCCTTCAAAGATAGCTGAAAACATACTAAAATAGCAATTTCATTAGGTTCGCACTCATGAGTGCAAATATCTACAGTGTAAGAAAAAAAAGTGTCATTAGTTCCAGTGTGTTTTCTAAAGACTCACCTTTATCTACTACATCCCAGACTTCAACTTTCACTACATCATCTGTCGCTGTGGATAAAAGCGAAAACAAAATACAGTCAGAAATATAAAGTCAAGGAATATTGTAAACAGGTTCTGATACTCTCTGACCTTTCTGATAGGGTCTATTTAAAGGGATAGTTCACCCAAAAATAAAAATTATCCCATGATTTACTCACCCTCAAGCCATTCTAGGTGTTTATGACTCTTCTTTCAGACAAACACAATTGGAGTTATATTTAAAAATATCTTGGCTTTATAATGTTAGTCATATACACCTAGGATGGCTTGAGGGTGAGTAAATCATGGGATAATTTTCTTTTTTGGGTGAACTAGCCCTTTAAATAAATTATTTTAGGTCTTTGAAAATAAACCACTTTCCTTCATCAAAGACCACATAATTAGCGGCTCTTGTGCATTGACCCAAAAATTAATCACAGGTCTACTTTGACAAAAATTTTATACAATATTTGGCCCAGTGCTTGTTCCATGTGTTTGGCTGGTAAATCACGTCACATCATTTATGCATTTACAAAATTATAATTTTGCCCTGTTAACAATTTTACATTTTGTTTGATCAATGAGTTTTGTGATAATCTTGCACAATAAATGATTCTGGTTCTGTGTTGGTTCTGGCGCATCTTGATGTTCCGAAGCAAGAACATTTGAGACTGACTGACCTAAACCAAAAAGGATTAAGTTATACAGTGCATGAGGGACTCATTGGCCACAATCATACAGCAGCAGAATATGGCTGTCAGTCCTGTATTTGAGTCCTTAATACGGTTACGTTCACACACAGTTCAGTTATTTACGGGAGTGACAATCGCATTCTATAACCGAACTCACACCCGTACATTTTCAGGACTCACAACCGCATTCTCGGAAAACAGTGTGAACGAAACCGGACTGGACAACTCATACGGCGCGAGAGAGCCGCTCTGCGCTGCACAAACGCGCATCTACCGCGTGTTGCGGGTTTTCATGTGTGGTTTCGGTAACTTACAGCGATGGAGATATGAGCTGTGTGTCATCTGAAGGTTTTAGGTAACAGTCACTGTTCTCCACCGGAGCTGTTCCCATCAGCTTTCAAACTCAAATGCTCCGCTCTCCACCCAGATATATAAGCTGCTGTCGGTTAATGAAGATTTAACGGATGAACTTGCGGCTCGATTTGACTTGTTGTGTGAAAAGTGATAAGTCTTTTCAGTTTTATGGACGTCACCATCTTTGATATTACTTTGGTCACTGTCGCAATGGTTACTACTGGTAAGAGAATACGGGCTTGACTCCCATCGCACATTCATACACACAGTATTTGAGACACTGCTGTAAGTTGCTGTGTGAACGGGACATTTCGAGACTTTGCGGTTGTCAATCCCAAAATCTGACCATGTGAACATAGCCATTGATACTCACTTTTGTAGTTCCAGTGAATGCTGGTGACCTGGATCTCCTGCGTGGGGATGTACTCTTCCATAAACTTTTTCCCTTGAAGTCGGTGCCAAAGTGCACTTTTACCAGTGTTCCTGTCCCCACGGATGACTATTTTCACTGAGAGAAACAAGCAGATAGGAGATCATTCATATGATACAAAAAACCCTAAATTAACTACCAGAAGGCACTGATTGGAAATGGAAAGATCTGAACCAAGACAAATGTTTCACACATATTATGTGCTAGATTTGCATCAATACAATTGTACTGATACAGCACATTTCAACCAAAATGCCCTTTTCACAGTTGAAATATCTTGGGATATCTGCGTGTCTAAAAAAAGATACCTCTACCAAGAGAAGTGACTGGAAAAATAGGGCAGTAGGTGGGTGATCGTGTATCATTCATGCATTTTTTATTAACACAGAGCCGCGGAAACAGCACAACGAGTGTTCAAAGAGAGATCAATGAAGAACTGCCGACTTGCTCACTGCTGCAGCATCACATGTCAAAACACAACGTCTACACAACTCCATCACACCAGCAAGGATTCAGTTACGTCTTGTGCATTTAAGACAGAGTGGGCTCTTGGTCATCAACAATGACAGTTGTTATGAGGTCTCTAATTTTCCCATGGATGAATCTTTAACTTTGTGTTTCATAATTGTTTTGTGACAGAATGTAAAGAAAATTTATAAGGAACAAATTTTAAAAGAATTTATAAATAAAATAAAGCCTATTTAAGTTTTTTTTTTATTGACACTATTTCATGACAATAAAACACATTTTCAATTCAAATTCACATTAATTGTAATTCAAACAATGAAATTCAAAATTTTAAAACAATGTTTTACCTTTATTGCTCAATGGTGATTCTCATTGGATTTCCATTACTGTAAGGGTTTTTCCCGTTACTTAAATCAGCATAAATTTAAAGCATTACAAAAATACTAGTCTATGACTAGTATGAATGTTTAACCATTTAAAGGGGTCCTTGATTATGATTTTACTTTTTTTAACTTTAGTTAGTATGTAATGTTGCTGTTTGAGCATAAACAACATCTGCAAAGTTACGACGCTCAAAGTTCAATGCAAAGGGAGATATTTTCTTTTACAGAAATCGCTTTTTAAGGACTACAACAAATGGCTGGTAGGGACTACAACAAGCTTCTTCCCGGGTTAGTGACATCACAAAAACCCTAAAATTTACATAAACCCCACACCCGGGAGCACTCAACAAAGGGGTTGAGGCCATGTTGGGCTGCTTTAGAGAAGAGGAAGAGTTGTTGTAGTAGAGTGTTGTTGTCATGCCGTCATTTTACGCTGGACTGCTTCACAAATGAGGATCAATTTAACGCTGGATTTGCACAAAAGATTAACATGACGGCACATGCTAGTCATAAATTTATCCAGTAACCATTCAGAAATGCCCAGTTGCATTCTAAAAGTTGTAACTTCTTCCTGAGTCTCTCCATCAGTGTCGACTCCGGTTTGAACAATGTAAGGCTGAACACCGTTACTGACAATCCTCATTTTGGCTGCGTGAAATTCTCCTGCTTTATTGTTGTTGAGCAACCGAAGCGTGAGCTGTTAAAGCTCTGCCCACTTCTGGAAAGGGGGCCGGGAGCAGCAGCTCATTTGCATTTAAAGGGACACACACAAAAACAGTGTGTTTTTGCTCACACCCAAATAGAAGCAAATTTGACAAGCTATAATAAATGATCTGTGGGGTATTTTCACAAACACATTCTGGAGACACCAGAGACTTATATTACATCTTGTGAAAAGGGGCATAATAGGTGCCCTTTAAATAATACACATTTGTTCCCATTATGGTTTTTTTCTGGTATATGGTATAATGCAATAGATGTGTTTCATTGTTATGAAAATGTCACAATGAGGAGTCCTAAAAAGGCTCTTTTAAGGTAGGTTTTTTTAAAACTTTTTTTAAATATATTATTATTTTTATAGTTCATTTAAAAAATAATAATAATAATAATAATTTTTAATGATTTGGGGTGAAACATGACAGACAAGTTCTTGACAGATTTCAGAAGTTTTTTTCTCTAATATTAGCATAAAAATGACGTGTCTTGCAAATATCAATTTGTTTTTAAGCTGTCAAAGTTTAACATAGCAAAACAAGTGCTGCCGTGCTCTATTCAACAGTCTAATACTTTAGACAAACCACAAAGAAAAACTCCCTCTACAAGCCCAAAAGAAAACAATGGATGTCTTTAACACAATGGAAAAAAAAAAAAATTGTGAGAGGCTCTACTCAAAAAAAGTTAGATTAAACATGAAGCTCTTACTGTTATATTGTACACCCTTGGCGAAGCGTCTCTGTAGACTCTGGTTCATGGATTGCAGGCCTGCAGGAATATGTCTATCCCTGAGCTGCCCTGCTTCAGAGCCCACCAGCTTCTTTAGAGCGGTAAACATCTTAGACTCTTCAACAGTCCAAGAATACTAAAAACTGGTCTTCAAGGAAGCATTGACAGCAGGAATGACGTGGTCTAAAGGTCAAAGTGTAGTCCGTCTTCAATATATTGAGCTCCGGAAGAAGGTTATTATGGTGCCAGCTCCAGTTAGCTTTCTATTTCAACAGTTTACAATCCTAAAATGTGCCATTTTAGCTACTGTAACCGTTGTGATGATATCTGTCCATCCTGGTCTACTGGCATCACCTGTGGAAAAAATCAGATACAGTCAAGATCAGCAAAAGCCTTCAGCTTACAAAAGTGAAATAAATTCTGTCATCATTTAATCACACTCATGACATTTACATTTCTTTCTTTCTTTCTTTCATGGAGTCAAATGGAGATGTTTAGCAGTATGTTCACATTGTTCTTTTCCACAACATAATGAAAGCACAGTGACCAAAAAGGACAAAAGGCACCAAAAAAATAGTCCAGATTCATACTCCATGTTTCAAGTCTTCCATAGCCATAAAATAAGTTTGTGTGAAGATTGGACCAAAATTTAAGTTGAAAAAGTGACTTGAATGGAAAAGAGCAGCGTGAGCATTTAAAACATCTCCTTGAGAGTTCCAGTAGGTTATACAGGGTAAATAACAGACAAACTCGAGCCAGACTAACCTATTAAGAGCAGCAGAAATGGCAATATATAATAATAATAATTTAGGTTTCTAATAACTGATATATATCATTTTTAATTACGGTTTCATTTCTGCTTTTTATTAAAACGCATTTAATAGGAGGAGAAATGGAAACAAATGACCGCAGCACACACAAAGAACCTCAGGTAACATACTGCGGTAAAAATTCAAAATGTTAAGTTTTTATATTTATAACATACGATACATTAAAGCAACATCACGCAACCAAGAGTGCTGTTTTCCTGAATACCATCACGATTGAAAATGTCACACTGGTTTCATACAAAAGTTCAATAAACAAATAGTTAAAATTAAGTCACTTACATTTTAGACGCAATATTGACTATTTTTGTGTTGTTTTAGCAGCGAAAATTAGGGATGTACTGATATAAACATTTTGGCCGACGCGATAGCGATAATTCTTTATATTTGAAAGCCGATAACCGTTATATTGGCCAATAAATCTAAGTCAAAATTTTAATATAATTTTTAAGCCTGATTACAAAAACAAAAGTCTCACCATTAAAAGCTATGTCCCAAGCACACAATTATAATGTTCTCATTATAATATTATGTAGCCTATATGACAGACTTGCGCTGTATGTTGTACTTAATTGTGTTTTCCTTTTTGGAGTAATTTCAATCATATTTCAAGCAATTCAAAACCATAATGGCAGACAGTGCATATCTGAAGTGTCTCAGCTAAAGGAAATAATCTCTTATCAGGCCGATAACGATAACATTAAAAAATGAACATATATCGGCTGATACCAATATGGTGACCGATATGTACCTAGTGAAAATAGTTCCAAACAAAGATCACAGCAGATCCATAGTAAACGAATCGGTTGAGTCAAAGATTCAATGACACATTCATAAACAAATGCCTGATTCTTGAATGAATCAGCTGTTTGAATGAATCGTATGAATGAATGACTCAATGACTCGCTCATAAACACCATCTTCTGCCGCCACCTACTGGCGGTTTAGTTTCATGGTTAAAAGTATAATTTTTCCAAAATTTCTTATTTGTATATTCAAAAAAAATATTTAAAACAATCTCATAACATTATTTAATGCAGTTGTAACTTTTCAATGTAAATTATTTAATTCGATTGGTAACAGCCCTACAGTGTCTAATTATTCTAATTGAAATTATTGATCAAACTTAAGAATTAGTATTGCTATAATATTTATTCTAACATTATAATAATTATAATTTTATTTTATGTAAAGTTGTTTTGTTGCCCAGAGAGTAAAAATTACCAATTTATATGAAAAAGTGTGAATACAGGTGAAAATATTGATCATAATGATTATTACTACTACACACATAAGAAACAGAACTAATATATGCATAATATTTTAAAAATGAATTATATTTTTTTAACCCTGGGATCCAAAATTATGACTAATCCAAAAAAACAAGTACTACAAGTAGAAAGAAACATTACAAACTCAGCAGAAACAATGTATTATGGCATCATATTTTACATTTACATCATATCATAACCTCAAAAGCACCATAAACATCATTACAACCTCAGATTAAGGCAGACACATGATTTCATTCCGACTGAAACAAAAAGTGTCCGTGTAAATGTAGCTATAGATTCTATTATTTATATATCAGCAGAAAAAAACAACAACAACATTTTAACAAAACATTCAATAACATTATACTCTAAAGTCTAAACCACATAAGCAGCATTCAGTCATACTGACCTAAGCACACAAAACTAGTATCTCTCACCTGTCAGTTGATAAAACCTCCAAGAGCTGTAAGAAAGCTGTCAGTTTTACCATAATATCAGAATAGACCAGCTGTTCTTTTGCAGCTCCAGTAAACATTCACTTTGTAAGCTGCTAAAAATCGCTGAACCTCTGACGGGGAAGTGTGAATACTGTCCCTATGAAGGCTCTCATTGATACCTGTGTGTATTTAGTGAGGTGAATTATTTGCGCTCGTCTGTTTGACGGCCATCAGCTGCACAGCTAAAGCGACGTGTCAATTACAACACAAACAACAACGTTTCACTGAAACGTTTTATTTCTAACAAACTCATTACCTGGTTCACGGTCTTCGCCTACGATATTTCAGTCGCATTCTGCTGTTGGCTGGAGTTTACGGTAGCCCATTTTCTGTGTTGAAGGAAAACATTTCCTTAGCATCCCTCTCTCATCCCTCAAGAGTCTATCAGCTGTGGAATGCCGTGAGGAGAGCGAGAGGGCGCGCGTCGGGTGCGCGCTTGTGCTGCAGCTCCTCTAGCGGTAGGATGATGAATAGCCGCGCTGTGGCGCTGAACGCCTCTAGTGGTAGTATTATGAAACAGCAGCACTTTAGCGCCTCTAGTGGCAGGATGGGATCTATTATGTATATACAGTATGTGTCCAAAAATAATCAAAATACTGTATATAACTGGCAGAGTACAGTATACTGCTATTAACACCTCTCAGTTAAACAGTAATCAATAATGTACTCCTCCCAAAATGAGTTTATATGATTTAAAATAAAATCCTGGATTTAAATATGATGCTGTTCAGTATATGTATAATAGTAATCAATATGAATATTATACATTTGTATTAATATTAGGTATTTATATTATACACCGACTAAAATTAAATAAACCCAAATAAATCTAAATTAAATAAACGATTAAGTTAAATTAAATAGATACAGATATTTATATTTATTATTATAATAACAATCACTATGAATAAATTACAATTACATTATTTTAATCACCAAACAAAATAACAATAACAATAATAAAAATAAAAATATGAATAGTATACATTTAAATAGGATATTATGAATTTACATTATGCATTAAATTTTTTTTTTTTACCATGATAGAAAAAAAAACAGGATCAGAGATCCAAAAGCCCAGTGCACGCTCACATTATGACGTAATCCTGTGAAAGAGCACGCGCTCTTCTCAACAATGTCGACCACCAAAACACAGCAGCCGCGCCGCGCGCCTCCATCCATCACAACCCGAGCAGAACCGAGCAAATGAAAGCGAAATCTCATCGCTGCGCGGTAAGTCGAGCGCATTAGCGCGTCTGTCTCACAATGAATTGTTTTGATGCTTATTTTATTGCATGCATGATTATTGTCAGGATCAACATATCCCTACATGTAAAAGAGGCGTGGCGGTACAGAACGGACGCAACAACCGTTCGAAAGATGTTGCATTTGCTTAGCAACAGAGGAAAAGATGAGATGTGCAATTGTCAGCTGACTGTATGATGTATATCGACGGGCTGCATGGTCGATATCTAACAAAAGTGCTTTCAGATATGCATGAAAGGTTTTAGTGTGTGTTTCATGGGAATGTTTACACCACTGTACACTATTTTACATCATTTGTGTGGATGTCTGTAAGGAAACACACGTATACAAGCAAAACTGAAACAGAAACAAAGAGATTGTGATTCATATTGAGAGACCTGCTGTGCATGCTTAGGTTTATTAATGTTTTTCTAATTACTTTAGATAGAGCCTTTCCAAAAGCATAACAATCTTATCAAACGCAACAATACATGGTATTAATGCACAAATAATAATTTATTGTTCATAATGTGCTTACAAACAGCAAGGCGGCTCTAAATATGTTACTAAAATCGCAATAGACAGCACAATATGTTTTACATTTTGCATGTAAGTGCTTATTTTTTGTTATTATTCTTTAAAGTAAGATTACTTGATAAATGGCTTGGATTATGATAATGCACAACATTGCAAAATAAACCCCAATCAGATCATCAGGACTTTGATGTGAAGCTGAGGGGATTTGCATTAACCTGATATTGTTTATTTCATGATAATGACTGACTTTATTATCTCACTGATTACATGCAGGGGTGGGCGATATACCATTAGACACGATTAACCATTATAAATTTGTCAACCGGTAGAGACTTTGTCTCTATCGCAGTTACGATCACGTGACGTTGCTTTGCGGCGCGGTCAAGAAAGCTGCTATCGTTTGCGTGCGTTTTTAAGCACTGTGTTTCAAAAACACTTGCTTTTAAACTGTTGAAACGTAATTAGCAGCAAAAGAGAGCTCATTTCAGTACATGCGCGCGCTGTCTGAGAGATGCGCACGATATGCTGCTCTTAGAGCGCGTGAGAACTGAACTGAGTGCTTTTTGCCGCCTAATTGGGCTTGAACGGTTAAATACACTTACCTACGAGTCAAAGTGACATGTAAACAGAGTCATTTATGTCTTAAGTGAACGTTAACAGTTGAGAAAGAACTGAGAGATTGAGAAAGATCAGTGCACGAGTATAATGGATTTGTGCAGCAGGTCTTAAAGTGACAGCACCCAAATTTACAATTGTCTCTATCGCGGTTATGCTCACGTGACGTTGCTGTGCGGCATGGTCACAAAAGCTTGTCGTTTGCATGCATTTTCAAGCACTGAGGATTAAAAACAGTTGATTTTAAACCATTAGCAGCGAATTAGCAATTAGCAGCAAAAGAGAACTAATTTCAGTATGTACCAGCTGTCTCAGAGACACGCGCGCATGATATGCTGCTCATAGAGCTTGTAAGAACTGAGCTGAGCATCCAAATTTACTATCGTCTCTATCACGGTTACACTCACGTGACGTTGCTGTGCGGCGCGGTCAAGAAAGCTTACCGTTTGCGTGCGTTTTTAAGCAGTGTTTTAAAAACACTTGATTTTAAACTGTTGAAACGCAATTAGCAGCGAAAGAGAACTCATTTCAGTATATGCACGCACGATATGCTGCTCTTAGAGCGCGTGAGAACTGAACTGAGTGCTTTGCTACCTAATTGGGCTTGAACGGTTAAATACACTTACCTACGAGTCAAAGTGACATGTAAACAGAGTCATTTATGTCTTAAGTGAGCGTTAACAGTTGAGAAAGAACTGAGAGATTGAGAAAGATCAGTGCACGAGTATAATGGATTTGTGCAGCAGGTCTTAAAGTGACAGCACCCAAATTTACAATTGTCTCTATCGCGGTTATGCTCACGTGACGTTGCTGTGCGGCATGGTCACAAAAGCTTGTCGTTTGCATGCATTTTCAAGCACTGAGGATTAAAAACAGTTGATTTTAAACCATTAGCAGCGAATTAGCAATTAGCAGCAAAGAGAACTAATTTCAGTATGTACCAGCTGTCTCAGAGACACGCGCGCATGATATGCTGCTCATAGAGCTTGTAAGAACTGAGCTGAGCATCCAAATTTACTATCGTCTCTATCACGGTTACACTCACGTGACGTTGCTGTGCGGCGCGGTCAAGAAAGCTTACCGTTTGCGTGCGTTTTTAAGCAGTGTTTTAAAAACACTTGATTTTAAACTGTTGAAACGCAATTAGCAGCGAAAGAGAACTCATTTCAGTATATGCACGCACGATATGCTGCTCTTAGAGCGCGTGAGAACTGAACTGAGTGCTTTTTGCTACCTAATTGGGCTTGAATGGTTAAATACACATCACTACGAGTCAAAGTGACATGTATTTGCAAGTAAACAGTCATTTATGTCTTAAGTGAACGTTAACAGTTAAGAAAGAACTGAGAAGTTGAGAAAGAACAACTCACGAGTATAATGGATTTTTGCATCAAGAGTTAAAGTGATAGTATCCAAATTTACTATTGTCTCTATCGCGGTTACGTTGCTGTGCAGCATGGTCAAGAAAGCTTATTGTTTGCGTGCGTTTTTAAGCACTGTGGTTTAAAAACACTTGATTTTAAACTGTTGAAACGCAATTAGCAGCGAAAGAGAGCTCATTTCAGTATATGCGTGCACTGTCTGGGACGCACACATATGATATGCTGCTCATAGACATAGTATAATGGATTTGTGTAGCAGTTCTTAAAGTGACAGTATCCAAATTTACCTGCTGTAATTATTGATGTTAATCAAACAACAAAAAAGAGAGAAAATCTCACACTGCTCTTAGTCTTGACAATCACTTTAGTATGCATTGTTTTTTTATACATTTGATTACTTTATACATTTTATGTAGTATTTCTAGTGCTTGAAGTTTTTTTCAGATAGGTCTATTTTATTTGTGTCTTTGCTCTATTGAAGTTTTTTCCTTTGTTCTTTCTTTATCACTGTTTATTTGTCTTCAGTAAGCTGGAGAGATTTTTTAGGCTAGTATTAGTTTTTTAAATATTAAAAATGGTGACAAAATTTATGAAATTTCAGTGGTATCAAAAATGATATAATGATTTTAATGAATTTTTTTTTTGGAAATGGAATGGAAAGTTTATATATCTGATGACTATCTACTTATCTGATGGTAGTTTTCAGCCATTATGGATTCTCTTTTGTATAGACCAGGAACGTTTAGAGGGGGACATGGCTGCTCAAGAACCCTCTCCCCGTCCTCCATGGAGAACAACAAGCCAGGGTTCCCAAAGAAGATTCTGGCCAACAAACTTGAAGACAAACATTTATGCAACTGCTGTCAGAACATTTTGAGAAGACCGTTCCAAGCTCAGTGCGGTCATCGCTTTTGTTCTTACTGCTTCAACCGGACTGTTGGGTAATCCCGCCTGCTGATCTAAAACAGATGCTGTATTTGGCTGTTAAATTCAGTACTGATAAATCTATCTAACATCATAGGGGTGATTGTGTCCTTGCTGAGTAAAAGTATTACTTCCTTTAAAAAAAATTTTTTACTGACCACAAATTTTTGAACAATAGTGTAATTTTGAGGTATAAAAGTGATTTTTTTCTATTCAGTATTTTTTCTTCTTCTGCTGTCTAAAGTTTTGTCTTTTAATTTAAATTAGTTAGATAAATTAGCTGTTAACTGATAGGGTTTTTTTTTCAATGGCCGATACCAATAACAGCAACTACAAGCTAATAAGCTGATAGAAATTAATGAGAACACAAGGTTTAATTTTATTATTTTTTATTGTATGAACATTTTAACACAACTTTTACTCATAATTCACTATGCCAACAATACTGATGTCAAAATAGCAAAATGTGTGTTGCGTTTCCATTTTAGATCTGGACCACAGAAATGTAACGCCTGTATCAAGGAGGACATCTTCGAAGAGCCCACGTCAATTCTCAAACAAGGCTGCGTAAGCACAATGCTTTGCTTAATGTGAAATATCAAGAGTTATGAACATTTTTAAAATGACTTAAAGGGATAGTGCACCCAAAAATGACAATTCTGTCATCATTTTCTCACCCTCAAGTTGTTCCAAACCTGTATGAATTTCTTTCTTCTGCTGAACAGAAAAAAAGAGATTTTGAAGAACTGAAGAGTTGATAGGCCCCATTGACTTCCATAGTATTTTTTTTTTTTCCAAGCTATGAAAGTCAATGAGTCCATCAACTGTTTGATTAACAATATTCTTCAATATTTCTTCAGCAGAAGAAAGAAACTCATACAGGTTTGGAACAACTTGAGGGTGAATAAATGATGACAGAATTTTCATTTTTGGTGAGCTTTCCCTTTAATGCCAGACCGTTACTGTAGAGCACGCACATTCCTTGTGTTTTTCTGCAGGCGTTTCCCGACAATGCTGCCAGAAGAGAAGTTGAAAATCTTCCAGCTGTGTGTATCAACGAGGGCTGCGCCTGGAAAGGCAGCATTAAAGATTATGAGGTTGTGTGTTCATTAACATTAGCTTTAGCATTTGGACACTTTACGCCACAGTTTATATACATAAATACACACAGTTTCTCATTTGGTAACTTGTGTCATAACTCTGTTTTTTTGTAGTTGAGCCATGAGGGGAAATGTGAGTTCATGATTCTGTCCTGTCCCTTGTGCAAAGAGCTCATTAGATTTAACGAACAGGAACGTCATAATGAACGCGAGTGTCCTGAGAGAACGCTCAACTGCAAATACTGTAAAGAACCATTTCACTTCAAAAACATCAAGGTAAGTGAGTGGTCTAAGATAAGATGTGATGTGTTTGAGGGAGGAAAAAGCTTTTTATGTTACAAAATAATGTTTTCACTCACAGGCCCATGATGAGATCTGTCCCAAATATCCTATGATTTGTGAAGGATGTGCGAAGAAGAAAATCCCCAGGGAAAAGGTGTGGTGATCATAAACATTGATCAAAATCACACTGAGCATGAAAATGGTTATTCAGTAACACTCATGATTGAAAACAGAACAAGCTATATGTACGGATGGTCGATCATTTCTTTGCAATTCTCTTTTGGTCTCTTTAGTATGTTGACCACATCAAGTTCTGCAGCAAATTCAGGACTCCGTGCAGATATCATGTGGTTGGCTGTGACATGTTAGTAAGTACAGTTTTTATATCTGGCATGCTATAATTTAACACATACACATATTCAAATAGGCAAAGATCTGAGTTAATTTAAAGGGATAGTTCATCCAAAAATGAAAATGATCCCATGATTTACTCAGGCTCAAGCCATCCTAGGTGTATATGACTATCTTCTTTCAGACGAACACAATCGGAGATATATTTAAAAATATCTTAGCTCTTCCAAGCTTTATAATGGCAGTGAATGGGGGGGCGAGATTTTGAAGTCCAAAAAACTGCATCCATCCATCATAAAAGTAATCCATACGGCTCCAGGGGGTTAATAAAGGCCTTCTGAAGTGAAGCGATGGGTTTTTGTAAGAAAAATATACATATTTAAAACTTTATTAACTATAATAACTAGCTTCTGGCAGACAGCCTTGTAATATGCATACTAATAAGCAACTAGTTATAGCGACAATTGAAACCTAAACTAAAGTGTTACCCAAAATTTTTTGAGAACTATACAGAAAATATACAAAGTTCAAAAAATAGCAATGGAATAGTAATAAATAAATCTGGTATGTGTAGGAATAGACTATTATTAATTAAAATAAATAAAATTAAAACTATTTTAAATATTTGTTAATTGAAATAAAATATTAGATGAAAAAAATCTAATTAAACTTAAATGACTTGACAGCTAACTGAAATAAAATAAGTTGAAGTACTAAAATGACTATAACTAAAACTGAAATGTAAATAAATTAAAACTAAATAGAAATATTTAAACAAATAATATTAAAAAGACACAAGCACATAAAAAATACTAAAAATTAAAATGAAAACTAAAAATAGTAATTTACACAGTTGTAATTTAAATACTTAATAAATACTAAAAATAACGCTGAAGGAGATTTCATATAATTTAAATTGATCAAATATCACTATTTCTCAGAGATACGACTATAAAACAAATTTTTTATATTTTCTGATGAAATTTTGAGCTGTACTTTCCTGTGCAGAACTCACCGCACAATGCAGTCGCATGATGCATATAGACAATTATTAATTAAAATAATATAATTAAAACTATTAACAATGTTCATTAATTGAAACAAAACTCAAATAAAGTAAAATATTACATGAAAAGCTTAAACAACTGAGTAGAAGTACTAAAAAAGTTGAAGTACTAAAATCTTTATATTTTCCGAAGAAAATGTGAGCTGTGCTTTCCTGTGCAGATCTCACCGCACAATGCAGTCACACAACACAAACCACATGATTTGAGGAATAATTCATGTCTGTAGCATAAACGGGATGGGACGAGTTAGACGCTGAAGTTTAATCTAGTTGATTTCCCTTTGAGGTGGAGAAAGAAAAGATCCACGATCACGAGCGTGCCTGTGCTCACGAACATCTGAACCTGCTGTTGCACTACATCATGGGTATGAAGGTCAGTCTGGAGGGCCTGCAGCCACAAAGTCTGGAGCTGGCCGGTCACAAAGCGCACGAGCTTCACCAGGCGCTTCGAGACCTGGAAGCCAGAGTCAGTCAGCTGAGCACCATCCCCGGCCCACCCGGACCTCCCGTGCAGGGGGTCCCCTCCTCTTCGTCCTCCGCCTCATCCTCCTCCGCATCCGCCATCGCGCCACCGCCTCCTCCACCGGCTGCCGCCACTCTGCCCACGTCCTTCACGCCTCTGCCCAGCTCGGTCGGCGCCGCCCTGGAACTACAACTCCACAGCGAGAAGACCAAGGTGGCAGATCTGGGCCGCCGCTGCCAGGACCTGGAGGTGAAGGCGGGGACGTTCGAAGACGTGGTGTGCGTGCTAAATCGAGAAGTAGAGCGCTTCGCAACCACCATGGAGGCCAGCAACCGCCAGCACAGACTCGATCAGGACAAAATCGAGGCTCTTAGCAACAAGGTGTGCTGCAAAAAATACATCAATCAAGCTTTAACCCTGTAAAGCCTGACATATGAAATAATAATCTGAAAATGGAACCTTTAGACAAAATATTTTTTAAAAATCTAAAAAAAAAAAGTTTGCATGTCTTTTATGTTGAGTATCATACCTGATACCTCAGGCTTTTATGGCTCATATAGTATGATATAGTGAGAATATGTGGGTCATTGACGAATAAGGTTTTTAAAAGTGTAAAAAAACATAATGGAGATATAATTAATTTTGAAGTTTTATTAAGTGTTAACAATGAGATTGTGGTTTTTATAATCAATTAACACTGCTTTTGTCATTTTTTACAAGATGGACAAAATTTGTCACCAAAGTCATTCGGTGTAACCAGAATTTCGGTTTTACCGAATGACAATTTTGGTTATACCAAAGGATGATATTTTCAAACAATGCTAACAGGCTGATATCTAGCTAGTTAGCTAGTCAGCCTTCTAGCTAGCTAACAAATAGACAATCAAACATTTTATATTAAGTACAGGTTTTTAAAATATTACAGCATTTTCCATGTTTTATAGCAGTTGTACCGAATGACCTGATGTTTCAGGACTTGCGTATGAACAAGTGAAAACATGAATTCTTCAAATAGTTAAGAGATAGTTAATTACTTTGCTTCAAGACCATGTGGTCCTGTGCAGGTGTCTGAATGATGTCACATCCTGTCACATGATACTGACCGCATGACTTGATCCAAAATGGTCCTTTTATATTGGTTACTCCAAATGACATCAATGAAATTAATTCCGGACATTCTTTCTCATAATAAAGCAACGACTTCTACACATAATTTTAATACCATTTTGCACTATGTTGATATATGATGTTATAAAATCATGCCAGAATAAAAAATATATTCATTTATTATAATTTTATCACAAATGAAATGGCTGTATTGGTCTTTGGATGGTTAAACCGAATGACCTTTTGACACTTCAAAATCTTTAAAATACCTTTATATGTAGCAACATATAATTAAAACCTTTTGGATTCAATAATAGAGATCAAGTTGTACTACCTTACTTACTTTGGATGTCATATCTTTGTTTTTTATTACAGTATAGCAGATACTTACATAAAATACAAATAAATATCAGTTGTCACTCTATATCTCTCAATAATGTCTTATAAGATGATATTTAAATGGTTAGTTTTATGATCAAAGCTCTGTAGTTTTAAAATATATAATGCAATTAATACAATGATTGAGAGATGAAGAAATAAACCTTCCTCAAAAGCCTGATAGATCATATTTGATACTCACATTTTACTCACTTTTTTTTTTTCTAATAAATGATGTGTGAATAATCAAGTAATTGTTCATCCTGAAATATTACTAACAACATAAAAGTCATTCTTACATTCTTTTGTTTACTTAACCCTCTATGGGACTAATTATGAAATCACAGCTAGAAAAAACAAATTACTTTATATTTTGCATATATTTAAGACTAAAATCATTTTCCAAAATTAGTTTTCTACATCTGACCTTTGACCTTTTTTTTAGGGTGCCGTCATTTATAACTGATTTTGTCCTATTAGGGTAAATTATTTTTTGCAAATTGTCCAAAACTTCACACACATTCAAATGCATTTTCACTATTGGAAAGGTAGTGAAAAGGTCTTAGTGTTTAAAAAAAAAAAAAAAAAAAAATTGGTTGAACATTATTATTATATTTTAAATGCAATTTTCTTTGTGTCATTTATAAATGATGGTGTCCTACAGAGGGTTAAATCAGTAAAGATTTCACAGCAGAAAGACACATGAACCACAAGCTGAAGGTGGACATTTTTACAATTATACTAAAAGGCCTTGCTAAAAACGTATAACCTATCAATCAGATGACAGAAGGCGTGTGTGTGCAGTAGGATTTTCAGCAAATGTTTGATCATGTTGATAATTTAGAGGCTTAAGTAATTAAATTCAAATATGATACAGCAGGGTTAATATTGTATACAGTATAAATCTTTGAACGCATCTTTCTTTGCCAATGTGAGAATCAGTTATGATCAAAATGTATGCTCCAGATCTAATCAAATGGCCTCACCTCTGTATTCCTCATTATGTCTCTTGTAGGTTCGTCAGCTGGAGCGGCAGGTGGGCGTTAAAGACCTGACTGTTGCTGAAATGGAGGGCAGACTGCGGGAGATGTCCGCAACCACGTTTGATGGCGTCTTCATCTGGCGGATATCAGATTTCACTAAAAAGAGACAAGATGCCATTGCTGGACGGGCGCCTGCCATGTTTTCACCTGGTAAAAAAACACAATAATAGATACAGTAATTTCATCAGAAATTAGTGGGGGGTTTTTTATTTGTATATTTTGACTAACATGCTCCTCGGTTCTGTTTAGCATTTTACACAAGCAAGTACGGCTATAAGATGTGCCTGCGTATTTACCTGAATGGGGACGGGACGGGTCGTGGAACTCACCTCTCGCTGTTTTTCGTGGTCATGAGAGGAATGAGCGACGCGCTGCTCAAATGGCCTTTCAACCAGAAGGTACATCACCGTTCTGTTCATTGCATGTCTTCAGACTAATGCTATTGCACTACCGCTGATAAAAATACATGATATTGTTACTTCTCATGAAAGGTCATTTAAATAGGGGAATTTGAAGCGATCATAGAAATGTATTTTTGTGAATAAATTAGGATTGAAATGTATATTAATATTGGATTGAATTTTTTATTAAGATAATACATAATAATAAGAATAATACATAACAGAAGACTTTTTAAAATACAATCACATATTGCCAGCTGAACAGGGGAAATTAGGATTAAAATATGTTAATATTGGATTTTTTTTTAATTTGTTATATATATAAAAATAAACTGCAATATATATATATATATTTATATTTATTAGGGATGCACAATATATTGGTATCGGCCGATATATGTTCATTTTTAATGTTATCATTATCGGCCTAATAAGAAAATTTGTCCGATATATTAAAGCCAATAAATAATGGATTATTTCCTTCAGCTGAGACACTTCAGATGCCCACTGTCCGCCATTATGGTTTTGAATTTCTTGAAATATGATTGAAATCACTTCAAAAAGGAAAATACAGTTAAGTACAACATACAGCGCAAGTCTGTCAAATAGGCTACATAATATTATAATGAGAATATTATAATTGTGTGCTTGGGACATGGCTTTTAAAGGTGAGACTTTTGCTTTTGTAATCAGGCTCTCAAAAATTATATAATATATATATAAATATAATTATAAATAAACTTTGTCTTAGATTTATCGGCCAATATATTGGTTATCGGCTTTCAAATAAAGAATTATCGCATCAGCCATAATGTTCATATCGGTGCATCCCTAATATACTGTATATATATATATATATATACATATTCACACACAGTAAATATACAGTATATATTACAAATTGAGGTGGTCATGGAAATGTATTTTTGTGAATAAATTAGAACTAAAATATATATTAATATTGCATACTATTGTGTATATATATATACACACGCTACCAGTCAAAAGTTTGGACACGGTAAGATTTCTTATATTTTAAAAAGAAGTTTGGTCTGCTCACCAAGGCTGCATTTGTTTAATTAAAAATACAGTAAAAACAGTAATATTGTGAAATATTATTACAATTTAAAATAACTGTGTTCTATTTGAAAATATTTTAAAATGTAATTTATTCTTGTGTTGGCAAAGCTGAATTTTCAGCATCATTACTAATAATCGTTACAAAAGATGATATTTCAAATAAATGCTGTTCTTTTGAACTTTCTATTCATCAAAGAATCCTAAAAAAGAAATATTGTACATAAATATTTTGTACAATTGTACACAATAAATGTTTCTTGAGCAGCAGATCAGCATATTAGAATGATTTCTGAAGGATCATGTGACACTGAAGACTGGAGTAATGATGCTGAAAATTCAGCTTTGCCAACACAAGAATAAATTACACTTTAAAATATTTTCAAATAGAACAGTTATTTTAAATGGTAATATTTCACAATATCACTGTTTTTACTGTATTTTTAATTAAATAAATGCAGCCTTGGTGAGCAGACCAAACTTCTTTTTAAAACATTAAAAATCTTACTGTGTCCAAACTTTTGACTGGTAGTGTATATCTATATATATATATGTGTGTGTGTGTGTGTGTGTGTGTATGTATTACACACATACATATATGTATGTATATAATTTTATCAATTCAGAAAAGTAAATTTCTGTGTTATCATAGTAAATGCAATATGTGATTGTAATTTAAAAAGGCATCTATGTTATGTATTATTATTATTATTATATATTTTCTTCTGTATTATATATTACTTGATATCTATTTAAATCTATCTATCTATATCTATATCTATATCTATATCTATCTATCTATCTATATATATATATATATTTAAAAATAGTATTAAAGTCATTCTATTCTGTGATGTAACCGTACAGGTGTGGAAAATAACATTAACCAATATTTTCACAGCTTAACCTCCAGTACATAGCACAAAATGAAAGCATTGCTATGTGTTTGTGAGCTGAATCTGGTTACGTTCCTCCAGGTCACACTGATGCTGCTGGACCAGAGTAACAGAGAGCACATCATTGATGCGTTCCGTCCCGACATCACTTCCTCCTCATTCCAGAGGCCTGTAAGCGAGATGAACATCGCCAGCGGCTGCCCTCTTTTCTGTCCGCTGTCCAAGCTGGAGGGCAAGAACTCGTACATACGTGACGACACCATCTTCATCAAAGCCATCGTGGACCTCACTGGCCTTTAGGTTTTCTACTCTATCACGGTTAGACACTGCCTCTGACGCACGAGCTGCTTTACCACAGCGGGAGATTTATTCCATGACGTCTGTTTTGACACGTTTCCCTGCATGTGTTAAGCCGCCAAAAATGTTGCACTGCTGCATAGTTCCAGAAAGGGTCAGTAGAGTGCTATAACAGGGAAAAAGGGTTGTGAAACACTGGAATTGAACGTGAAGTCCGCTCCAGTTACATAGTGTAGATCACAATTCAAAACTTAACTTCTTCAGCACAGCGTAGACTCTTTTTTTCACTGATTGGGTGGATTTAATCATGGTAAAATGCATTACACAGCAGAGAGTACTATACTATTATTGGTAGTTGAATGCATCATCAAATTAGACAATATATTTAATAAACGAACAGGCTGATTAGCATTTTACAAATTGCAATTTGCATGATGAAGACCTTTTTTCCCCCCTTTTTTTTTGGAAAGTCATTGCTAAGTGGACAAATTGTACTCCTGTAGTGCTAAACTGTTTTTGAGGGTCAAGGGGGTTTTAATTGTCATACATTAAGTATAGTGAGGGTCATGATCGTGGATTTCATTTAATCTGTGTTTGGATACATCTGTGGAAGATAGTTTGAAGTTTAAAGGTAAAAATCGTAAAACCGTAGGTGTCTGTGAAATGGTCCTGAGCAGGAGTCCTGTGCACATGAAGATTGAAGTTATTACGTTGCATTTTGTATATTTTTAAGAAACTATGACAAGTCTTGGTATTACTTTTGTAAATAGCAATATTTATACAGTTGATACATCGGAGCTTGAGTTTATAGTGTTTGCCGGCTTCATGGAGTGCGAGTTTGTATTTTATTCCTTTTAAATTGTTCTCACTGCCAAATGACGTTGGAGGCAGTTTCTGTATTTTCTAGGCTACGTTTAAGCTCTTGAGATGTTTACACAGGACCAAGCTTTTGCTATACAATTGTCTTTTATATTTGGCATTGGGGGTATGACAGCTAGTAAACCAGAATCCACTGATTTTAAACCAGTTATGACAACTATTGAAACTTCTCTGTGCATGGGAGGCCTCAATCTGCAAATGCACATGATATTTATCACAAACAGTTTACTCATCCAGTGAGTGACGACACCACTGCAGACATACTTTAGAGATAAATGAAATAAATATTAAACGATGATTATTTTATACGATACACTGCTTCTATTCTTAAAAATACAAGCAGATATCTATATATTCATACTCTATAAGCAATCGATATGTATCTTTATATATAACAACCATAAACTCTCAAAGTGAGGGATCTTTATACAGGAAATGTATATACAGTTTACATCTATTTTATTATATTTAATGCATATTATTTATATAGCTGTACATGTGCAGTCATGGTGGTTTAAAACTAATTTTACCTTCTTCTTAGTAAATTGTCAGAAATACAAATTAATTTGTACATGCGATGCCTTGTGATAACTTGAATCCGATCACTTGATACGATCTTCAAACAGATATATAGCTCATCTGAAAGCTGAGGATATAAACTGCAATACTGAGGAAGCTCAACTTTAGGGCATTTCTTAAAAGGGACAAAATAAATGGTACCAGACATTTAAAAGATATGTTATACTGTGTTTCTGTGACATTATTTGTGCCAAATATCCATAGTGAAGTGCTGTTAGAGTTAATAGATAATGATCTGTCCTTTAATGAAAACTGATTGAATGTATGTCACACTCAAAATGTGCAATTTTATAAAAACAAAAACTTAATGTATACTGTATTAGTTTTCTTTTCCTCTTAAATTTGAAATTTGTGACTAAGTTTTCAACTTTATCACACTGCAAATTATATACCCCCAAATTTACAGGTAAAAAGTTTAGTAAATGTTGCACATACCAAAAATTGAGCCACAATAAATAATGCCACACTTTCATTTAAAGTTGATCCTGACAGCTCACAATATTTTCATTGTTTAGAAAGATGTTTTTCCTGTACCTATTTCTTTTTTTAATTTTATCCTAGTATGTTTCTATGTAAGATGCAAAAATTGTCATAAAACATAAAAAATTACATTTCACTAACCTTGATCGTGGCTATTGTTGATATTTTACAGTCTCAAACTTCATGGTCTGCTTAGTCGCTTGGCATTGCGCTCGTCAAGAAAACTACATTTACATTGTCACAAATGCAGACATGTGGTCATTATGCATAATTAACATTGCTGGCTGTCTTATATACACAATTTTAACATCGATACCATGGGGAAAAACTGCCATATAGATATTTTTATTATATAAAATATATTAGGTATATTAGGCTGCTGTCACTTTAAGACTTGACGCATGGATCCATTATACTGTTACACATGCGTTAAAACATAACTGACTGTGTTTACGTGAATACTCACCAAGACCGGCATTTTGATTTGTATTTGACCGTTTAAGCACTATAAGGAGTGAAAAACAACTCAATTTAGTACTGAGAGGCGGCTTTATGCACGCGCACTTTGCGTGTGAGCACAAAATGAGTAAAATTTTGTGCAATGCACGCAATCCCACGCTGAAATTCAAGCCCTGTAACACCAACAATATTCATCCGGAGCAAATGAAACGAGCGAGGGAGGGGAGGCGGGTCTGTGTGTCAATTCGCTGTCGGAGAGATGAGAGAGAAAGTGCAGCTGGTATAATGTGTCTGTTCTGTGGAAAGATAATTCAGCATCGACATGTATCGAAAAATCTTATTTTTGACAACATCGCTCTTCGTTTATTATTTCAGATGCCCTTTTAAAAGACTACAATTGAAAAATGTATACTGAAGCTATATGAAGAGTTTGGTTCCAAAACGCTATAAATCCATTTTGACTACTTTGAGTAAAAATGTGTTTTCTTTACCAAGAAAGCGGCAAGATGAAAACCACTATTTTCTGTTTCAAACTTTCACACAGCATCTTTTGGTTATAAAAACATTAAAAATTCAAATCTAGATTTTGATTTTCAAAGGTTTATTATAAAAACGGATTATTTTTTCCCCAAAATGCAATAAATCCATGGCACGTTTTTTTTTTCAAAATGCAATTAATCTATCAATATAAAAGTTATTTTTCATATTGAAAATACACAACAAAGCAAGTTGATTCACATATATGACAGCCTCTGAACTTTGTCAATACTAATCTTATATACAGGCATTTGACTAAAACTACATTCAGTCACTACCAAAATGAATTCAACGAGTCATCTTGTTAATGTTATAAATTAATTATGTCTCCATTTGTCATTACCGATTAAAGAGTATCTGGCGTAAGAGTACATTGGTATAAACAAAATATTGGTAAAAACGGCTTTTAAAAACTGTTCATGATTCAGTTTTGGGGACCGTGACAGAAGTTTGATGCTGTCATGGAACAAGCAACAGCCAGCATTTTCCTCCTCCCGACTCGAGAGCCTCATCTTCTTAATCTCCTCACGTAAATGATTACATTTCGATGACTTGCGTTTCTTCCCCACCGCAGAAACCACCACAGGTTCATCAATGCCATCAAAATTATTCATTTTTGGAATGGTGCGCTGTGATTGGTTGAGCGGATATATCGCATTCTGCAGAGAAGGGAGACTGGCTTTTGTCGCGTTTTGGAAAGAAGGGGAGACAGAATAACACGACGGATATCGGATTTTGCGCGAAATTAATAAATGACTTTTCAATACCGACCAAATACTGATTTTAGCGGAAACTCAATTAAAAAAAAAAATGCCGTTTATCGCATTTTGGAACCAAACTCTTCATATATACACTGTTGTGCCAAAACATTATGGCCAGTCACAGGTGAGGTGCTTATTGTTGGTCATCTCCTACTCCTAACAAGGTCACATATTAAGGTTTGGGTAGATTAGATGGTCAGCAAACAATCAGTTCTCGTAATCAATGTGTTGGATGCAGAAGAAATGGGCAGGAATAAAGATATGAGCTACTTTGACAAGGGCCAAATTGTTATGGCAAGGCGACTGGGTCAGAGAATCTCTGAATCGACAAGGCTTGTGTGTTGCTCCCAGTCAGCAGTGGTGAAAATTTACCAACAGTTTTCCTTGGAGGGACAAACCACAAACCGGAGACAGGGTGTTGGGCGCCCAAAGCTTGTTGATGCACGAGAGCAATGAAGGCTATCCCGTCTGGTTCAGGCCAACAGCTACTGTAGCACTTCGGTGCCAGCCCTCTGCCCAGCAACAAGCTTACACACTTCACACAAAATTTTAATGATGGATATGAAAGTGAAAGTGATGTGACGTGTAGCCAAGTATGGTGTCCCATACTCGGGGCTATGTGCCTTGCTCAAGGGCACCTCAATTGTGGGTAATGAGAGTGGAAGGGAGTGCTGTTCATTCACTCCTCCCACCTACATTTGCTGCCGATACTGAGACTCAAATCCACGACCTTCAGGTTACAAGTCCGACTCTCTAACCATTAGGCCACAACTGCACCCAGTGGAGGAATGTGTCACAACACTCTGCTGCGTATGGGGCTGTGTAGCTAAAGACCAATCATAGTGCCTATGATGACCATTGTCCACCATCGAAAGCGCCTACAACAGGCACACGAGCGTCGGAACTGGACCTTGGAGCAGTGGAAGTCCCGTCGTCTTATATATCACATGGATGGCTGTGTATGTGTGCTCCGTTTACCTGGAGAGGTGATGCACCAGGATCACTATGGGATGACGACAAGCCAGTGGAGGGAGTGTCATGCTCTGGGCAGTGTTCTTCTGGGAAACCCTGGGTCCGGCCATTCATGTGCACATAAATTTGACACGTACCACCTACCTAAACATTGTTGCAGACCAGGACAATGGTGTTTTCTGATGGCAGTGGCTCTTTCAGCAGGATAATACACCTGCCACACTGCACACATTGATCAGGAATGGTTTGAGGAACATGATGAAGAGTTCAAGGTATTGCCCTGGCTTCCAAATTCCCCAGATCTCAATCCAATTGAGCATGTGCTGGACCAATGTGGGATGTGCTGGACCAACAAGTTTGATCCACGACGGCTCCACATTGCAACCTACAGGACTTGAATGATCTGCTGTTAAGCTGATTTGCATCTTGGTGCCAGAAACCACAGGACACCTTCTGGGCTCTTGTAGAGTCCATGCTTCGGCGGGTCAGCGCTGTTTTGGCAGCACGCTTTAAATCTGGTATTTTTACTCTTTGAAAAACATATTTTTTTGGGCAATGAATCTTTGGGATAGTTAAATAGGGAAATTGACAACATATCAATTCCAACATTACAAATTATATTTTTATTTCCTATTTTGTTGAAGATCAATTTTAGACATTCAAGGAGAAGAGATACAGTTTAATCGACACTTCTGCACTGAGGGATTATAGACATTTAGGACTCTATGGGGGAAAAAAAACAATACAAATAAATTTAAAACAAAACAAATGATCAATAATAAATCAATAGGTAAACTGGCTTGTCATACAAACTTTTCAGAAAATAATTACACTGAAAATTGCTTACTTTTTTTTAGTTTTGAAAACACTTATTTGCACCATCCTGGCTGTCAGACCTGAGTGTGGTAATGATTCAGTTGAGGAAATTACATCGCTGGTCTCAAAAACTGAGCTAATAAAGCTAATCTAACTCTGTTAATAATTGTAATAGTGGAGACTCATTCTCATAGATCTGTTTTAGATTTGTTATAGGAAGATGGGTGTCACTTTCAAATATCACAATCTCAAATATCATCTGTCAAGTTTATGTAAACCGCTCCACTAATCATGCAGCCTTTTACAACATATAAAAAGGATTGACGAAACAGTATTCTGTGGCATCCAATAACGTTGAGGTGAAAGACAAAGTTTGTATCACTAGAAGATTTTCACTTAGGAGTTTTAGTTGTGTCGTGCTTTTGACCATGTGGATTTTTGGAGAAAAGAGAAAGAGGGACATTTGAAGTCTATGATCTTTTCCGTCTGCCTTCCAAGTTTCTGAAATTTACTGGCCGGATCTTCATCTCCGCAAATGGAATCGAATGCTCGTGGCCTTTCCAGTGGAACCAATTGATGCCCTGTGAATTAAAATAGTCGAATTTAATTTATGTAACAAAACATTTCAATGTTGCATATGTAGGGTTGTGAAGTACTTAATTGCGTTTCAATATTTCAATGTGTTTCTTACTTTGCTGTGACTGTTGTCTCCATATTTCCCCATCAGATTCACTCGATGGCAGTTTTTATACCAGAACGCTCCCTTGTAGGAGAGGGCACAGTTGGTGACGGCAATGTCATGGTCCTTGTCATAAGTGGAGAAGGGTCTGTTCTGGTGATACGACAAGGAATCGCCTTAAGAGAGACACAAAAACACAACATTACATTGCAAGCTAAATATTACAAAACCTTTGCAATCATTGGGTATGAAATAATAGAAATCACCTAAGAAAGAAGTAACATTAAGTATGCATGTATTCTAGGGTGAAATGATCTTTATTATGATCTTCATATTTGCATGATAATATGTACAAGTAATACCTTGAAAAAGGGGCTTTGCACACAGAACACATGCAGTGCAATGGGTCTGAAGATGCATATTTTAAAAGTTGCATTTATTTTAACTTTAGTGCTGCGTTTTTACTGTAGAATGGCGTGCCGTGCATGAGATGCGGCAAAAGATACAAGACGCAGTGGTCAAAGACATCCATCTAGTGTGTGTTTACATTGAAAATCAATGGAAAACTGTGCAGTGGAATGCAAAAATGCTTTCTGTGTCACTTTGGATAAAAGTGTCTACCAAATACATAAATGTAAGTGTAAATGTTCATCTAATTCACCTGCAGTACCACTGTATGTACCAATCTGGATCTTGTAGCGAGAACGAGAGTCTCCGATGGAAAATGTATCGTACACAGCAAACACACTCTCTTGTCCATCACGCAGGTCCACACGTATCTCATACTGACCAGCTGCTGTGATTTTGTGAAGATTCATCAGTCCTGAAAGACAACGATGCACAATCTTTGTCAGTGAAATGGACTGAGTAGATTTTAATGTTATAATGACATTAGCCTGTCAAATCGAGTCCCACCGAGCCAAAACTCATCGTTCGGGTCACCGAATCCTGTAGAGTAGTTCCTCCAGTCCCTGTTGAAATCGACCTTGCCGCTCTGACGCCGTAGGAACACCTGTGGAAAATGGAGATGTTAAGAGTAGCTAACAAACACACAAGATCATTCGTTTACAGGTGAAGTGTGTAATTTTTTGCACCATTCTTCTTTATTGGCATCTATGGTTCCATTAGGAATCTTTCCATTGCACAAAAGGCTCTTTATAGTGGAAAATGGTTCTTCAGATTATGTTTTTCATGCTAAGACAACTTGTAAGTACTTTATTTGGATAACAAGACAATAATAATAGGTATTTGTACATGTAAATAATAACCATATTTTAAGTTAATAAGGATCAATAAATAAATACTGATACAAAAAACATAATAAATTACATTAATTTATTAATAAATGTACAACACAGAGCACATGCTTTTTAGGTCTGGTTTGTGTTCAAGAGCTGCTAACAAAGTGATTTATTCACATAATGCTCTCTCTTTTAAAAGTGTAAATGTCAACATTTCCATATATGTCTAAAGGATTAAAGTCTGAAAACAAGAGCTTACTGATGCAGTTGATCAATCTGCTGTTTTATTCCAATGTTATTCCTGGTCTGAGGCTTCTGTAAATGTTTAGTTAAATTCATTGTACATAAGTTGTAACTTAGAGCCCCTACGTCAAAACTAGGCTAAGTTGTATCGTACGCACAACTCATCTCGACTCACCATCCAGCCTCCGCCGTCAGTGGTCATGTCGCAGTAGACCCGAACCGGTTGTTTCTCATCTCCGGCTATGTAAATGGTGTACGGACCGGATGACGTCTCTCCGTTCAGCAGAGCTTCTGAGCAGTCCTTGGCATTCCTGTAGACCATGCCATCTGCACACACAAAACAAGGTTTGATTCAAGAATCAGACACTGATAATGCACGTAGATCACAAGAACTGCAGAATTCTGTGTGTCAAAACCCTTAAAACAGCACAATGCAAAATCACTGACATCATTTGTAAAGGTTTGTAGACAGTGAGTGAATTTTTGATATAAAAAATGTAAAGTTTGATATATGCCACAAGGGAAACATGGATTTATTTTTAAAGAACTTTATGCATAAAAAAATGACTGTAATAAATTAGGGGTTCAAGCACGTAACCCTATTGTAATTGTAAGGATTTTTATTATTTTTCTTATGCCTTAAAACTGATTGGGCAGCCCAAACCGTAAGGCAGAGAGACTTGAAACTTTGTCAGATGGTTGTAGTCTTGCTCGCTACTCAGATACCTGGACTCGTCCAAATCGGCCAATAGGTGGCGCTACAGCGATCAAAAAAAAATGCAAAATCGCTAATAACTCCTACACCATTTGTCCTTAAGTCAAGTGTCTTATATCATTGGAATCCTTGGCTCAAATTTTCCACCATTTTGAATTTTGTCCAAAACCTACTTTTGCGAACTAGTCCTAGGTTTTTCGCCCGATCAGAACCAAACCAGTGCAGTTCTCTGGAGTCTGAATATCAAAAGTTATCAAAAAAAAGTTGAAATTTCAATTCACGGTCGCTAAGGGGCGCCAAAATGTTCAAAACGAGCGGAGCTACTTTTATTAAAATGGCTATAACTCAAGAACGAAATGAGATATTTGCACCAAACTTGGTACACGTGTAGGGGCTCAATCTTTGGTCAGGATAAAAAAAAAAAATCTATGTCTGTGAGGACATTGGCGTATCTCAAAAAACATGGCCGCCATTGGCCAATGAAGTTTGAGCACCTATTAGACAAGGTTAACGGAGGCCGATCGGAACAAAACTCGGTGGGCATGTTCGACTCATGGGCGTAGAGGTCTGTAAGAATTTTGAAAGAAATCGGCCACTAGTTGGCGAAAACGAGATTTTACGCCTCAGTAATCACGTGATGTTTAACAGAACCACACAATATGCATATCTTTGGATAGATCTCCACATTCTGAACAACTTTGCCTCAAGAACCAATGCTGTCAATCAAATCATTTATTAATTATTCGTGAATATGTGAAAAACCTACTTTTGCGAACTAGTCCTAGGTTTTTCGCCCAATCGGAATGAAACCAGTGCAGGACAATTCTCTGGACTCTCTAGATCAATAATTATCAAAAAAAAGTTAAACTTTACCCTTTGGGTCGCTATATCAGGGTCATTTAGAAAGTGGGCGTGGCTAAATATACCCAAATGTCTATAAAGCCTAAACGAAAACTCAGAACTTCACAAAAATAGGAGACCACATGCAGCATATGACTCTAAAGAAGCACGCCAATTTTTATGGAGCTCGTACCATAGGTGGCGCTATAACTGTTAAAAACCTTTAAAAAAACATATGTTTTTAATGGTTTTTATGAAAATGTGTATAACTTTGGGTGTGGTCGACTTATTTTCACGGGAGTCATGTGCTTCGACTCCTGAAATCTTGCTGAGTCCAACGATACCAAACTTGTCAGGTTTCGGCTTATGGTTTGTGCAATGTTGTGACTTAGCGCTTAAAAAACTTTTGTGAATATCTTCAAAACCGTTAGTCTGATCGAGACGAAACCACCGTAGGAAACACGGAACCTAAGTTGATTAACTACAAATGAGAGCCCAAATGTCAAAATTCTGATAGGAAGTGTCTATAACTTTAAAACGAAATGAGATATTTTCACCAAAATTAACACGCATATGTATTGGCACACTCTGAGAACACCCAAAAAAAGTGGTGCAAATCGGGCAATAGGTGGCGCTATAACTGTCAAAAAACCTTTAAAAACCATATTTTTCCTTAGTAAATTGCCTGAAACTGCCATTTTGTGCCACCAGATGGCAGCAGTAGGCCACTAATATAGTTCAAGGTTTCAAGGTTTTGTCATTTAAAATCCCTTTTAAATTATATAAATCCTTATAATAACATTACAAATCACATTTTGTCAAGGTTTACCACTTCAGTTGTTCATTTGTTGTATGTTTTTGCAATAATATAACATTACAATTACATTGAGACCTGAAAATGAGGATTTTTAAAGGGGAAACCTGGAATCTGCATTTTCTTACCTCATTATTGATTTAAAATATCCATTTCTGCAACAAAATGTTTGTGTAAGCATGTTTAATTAATGAAGTAAACATGGAAAATAAACTTAACACAAAACAGACACTTTTAAAATGAAAGTGAGCTTGTAAGAGGTCCTCTGCTGCCACCTGCTGTCTAAAATAGTAATTTTGTCATACTACTCACTAATATTGTTCTATAATTCATATTTAGACTTAATAAAAATCATTATTTTAACATTTACTATCACTTTTTTGTCAAAATTCATCAATTCAGTTCCTTTCGAGTATTAGTTTTAACAGTTGTGCCATACTGAGTAAAATGAAACCTGAAAATGATGGTTTACTGAGATTTGCAGAAAACATCTTTACCCATCATGTATTTCAAATACTGAATCTACAAGAAAAGATGTGTGTGTCTGTGTTTATGTGTGTTTGTGTGTGTGTGTGTGTGTGTGTGTGTGTGTAAGCATGCTTAGTATGTATCAAGTATTATTGTTTAAGCCTTTTCTTTCTCTGTGTTTGTTTTAGCATATATCATAGCTGTTCCTTTATGATTTCAGTGGTTACATGATGGCTAAATAAAACAATTCCTTTTTATGCACATGCTTAAATGCTTGAACCCTGGTAAATGCTTGCAGCTTTAATAATCTTTTTGTAAGTATCACTATTACCATTGCTCATACTGAGAGTTAAAGTTGGCATGAAAATTGCAATTGTTTTCCTATTTCACAGACTGTGATGATGCGTTCCCACAGTTATTAACATTGTAAATCTATATAGCAAAGTTTTTTATATTTATATGCGTTTAGATGGCACTGTTTTCAACTAAAAACTTAAAAGTTTTTATGCTTTTTGGATGTTCATTTATACAACAACAGTGTTTTGGGTGCATAAAAAAGCAAACTTTTTGAAATCAGGTTTCAAAGTGCAAGTATTTGAAAACGATACCATTATCGTCTCCATCTAAACTACAAAAATGCGCATGCTTATTATGTGTTCAGTCTATAGATGTACAAAGTGACATCGCCATCTACTGGCCTGGGAGCAGAATACAGCGTTTTTAGTTGTTTTCACGGATCCGTGTAAACGGAGATAATTTGTCATTGACGTTGTCGTCTGTGCGCAAGAAATGCAAAGGACAACTTTTCAGTTTTTGCTCCAACAGTCTTTTGCTGTTGGAGCAAATGAGAATGCAAAAATATATATATTTGTTGTATTTTACATTCCAAGTTCTAGTTTACCCCACTATGATGACTTCTGCTTCTGAGAATTAAGGAAATGTGAAAAGGGTCCATTGTAGGGCATTAATGTTTTTGATTAAGATTACGAGAGCAAAAAACTAACTATGTGCAAAGATAAATCATTCATAATTAATACTGAAATATTCCATAAAAATAAGAATTGTCCATTTTGATTGCATGGTGACTTTAAGGGTGATTTGAAAAACCCATAATTCTATGCACATTTTCAAAACTGTAGATCGTTTGCTTTGTTCGTGCTATGAGATCTCGCAATATTAAAATCTGAGGAGATTTCTCGTCGAGTGAAAAGCTGTCTCACAATATCGCCTTGACGGAGCGTCAGGGTGAAATTAGCATAGAATATGCCACCGCTACATTTACATTACATTACGATGCCCATCCCCGGCACTGCCTTCACTGTTGTTTTGCTTTTTTTTATAGAAATAAAAACCATTTAATTCAGTTGGATAATGGTTGCTTTAATTGTAAACTATTGTAAACGTCTGCTCTGCTCATCTAGCAAGAGCTGCAGAGTCGCACACAGTGCAGCAGGAATCACAGTTCACTGATCACATGACGAGAGAAAGGCCAGATGACTGACAAGACCATGGCGGAGGATTCATTGTGCAACAGAGCCTAAGCATCTGATAAATGTCTTGTCTTGTAGAATTTGCACTCAGCACCGCTGCTCCCTGTACACAGAGCATGTGCAATCGCAAATTCGAAAGCGAAAGTAAAACGCGAGCTCCCTGATACGTGCAAATTAGGCAACATACAATATCCTGTCTCCCAATATCAAACCTATCTTAGGCTGGGCTGTGTAGCTGTAACCACCTCTTAGCTCTGGTGTGTTGTGTTATTTGTTATATTGTTGTCTTTCAATGCATATGATAATTCACACTCAGAAAGTAGAACTGAAATGACATTCATTACAAGATGATTAGTTATAACATTTCAAAATGCACCTGCAGACTATTTTACCAGTCATGAATTTCTCGTCTCATCTTGTGAGCTAAGTGTCTCATCACACCCCTAATTTTGATACAGCATGATTTGTTGGGTCCAGATTTCTTTTTCAATCTCGACCTCGGACCAATGTAACTGAACTAAGGGAGAAAACGTGCCAGGTTCTGAAAACAAAAACTCCCAAAGAGGCAGGTTTGAGCAATAGTAATATAGTTAATATTATTTGTGCTACATAAGAAACAGCGGTGTGTGTATTAAAGTGACTGACCAGTGGTGAAGACAGTGCTGATACTCTTGCTCCTCTTGTCCTCAGAGACGGCCTGCAGTCTGACAGTGTATTCTGTGGTGCTTCTCAGATCAGACAGAGTGTGTGAGGTGACAGATGGGTCTAGATTCAATTCCTGTGTTAACATACATTAGTTATGCTCTGAATATCAGTAAAAAACATGTTTTTAGCAAATCTTTTTAATATTTAATAGTTACTGCTAGTATGTATCATATATGATGCATTTTGCTTGCTTTTGTAATGTGTTGTAGCGCTTTTAGTATAAGAAAAGCGCATTACAAATAAAAAGTATTCATTAGTATTGATGACTAATCGTATCCAGAAATATTATTCTATAATTTGCACAACTTTCATCTTTGGTTGAACTATCCCCGTTATCCACCTTATATTTCATGTAGGAGTGGACAAGGCTATTTGTAACTTGAATGTGTGAGGCTTACGGTGTCATTTGCTTCTGGTTATCTGACCTGTACAAAAACAGTCCATTATGCTTCTTTATATTGCAAACTGGTATATTATTTTAATGTATTATCATAATCATAAACACAGTGGTTTGTAGTGCAAATAGTTTTAGCATTTACTACACTTTTTTTTTCTTTTTGTCATCTAGTTATTTACCTATAGCAGCTAATGAACCGGAAGAGTCACACATTCACAGAATGTAGCTTACTCCGTGGATATGGCATTTGAAAGTATGTGAGAAATGCCTGACCCTGACATCCCCGTCAGATGTTTCAAAGGTCAGTATATAGCCGGTGATGGCTGCCCGGGGCGGCTTCCAGGTGAGAACGGCGCTTTCTGTCTGAATATTACTGGCAACCAGATCACGCGGAGCATCCACATCTACACAACAATCAGATTACATTCATGCTTATTCAGGCAATAAGATGACACAGAAATAAAATGACAGTATTTTTAGTGAAGAAAAATTCCAAAACTCTAAAGTTCTATCACTGATGCATTATGAGAGAATACATTTTTATTTACAGAATTGTTGTTTTGACAAAACAGAAAAAATAAAAGTGTTGAAATGAGTTGGTAAGCAGTTTTTCATATCCAGGTATTGAACTAATTTTTTTGTATTGATTATCAAATGCTAGGCAAAACATACAATATGTAAAATATATATTTTTTATTTTATTATTAACATTTTTAAAATTATTATTATAATTATTTTATTTTGTACATTTTCAATCAAGATTATGGGAGAAATTAATAGGATATTTCTTTAAATAAATATAACAAAACATTAAAACTTTTGTTAAAGCTGCTTTTAATATTTATTATTATTATTATTATTTCATAAATAATATTTTTGTGATACATTAAATGGTTTTCATTCTCGAAAAGGACACGTATGAGAAATGAATAGGACATTTCCTAAAAAATAAAACAAAACATTAAAACCTTTGTTAAAGCTGCTTTTAATATTTATTATTATTATTATTATTATTATTAATATTTCATAAATATTTTTTTTGTGATACATTAAATGGTTTTCATTCTCGATCAGGACACATGAAAAAATGAAAAGGACATTTCCTAAAAAACAAAACAAAACATTAAAAGTTGTGTTGAAGCTGCTTTTAATAGTATTATTATTATTATTATTATTTCATAATTTTTTTTGTGATACATTAAATGGTTTTCTTTCTCGAAAAGGACACATATGAGATATTAATAGGACATTTCCTAAAAAAAACAAAACAAAAAAAAAAAACATTAAAAGTTGTGTTAAAGCTGCTTTTAATAGTATTATTGTTATTAT